>OX387241.1:232801422-234075848 GCA_947561735.1 Cenchrus americanus | reverse complement strand
AAACAGCATCCAGCAGATGGCTGCGTTTGAGGTGATGCGTGAGGGGTACCTAGGAATTAGTGCCCATTGGCACCTTTTTCGGTACTTCTTCAAGTTCGCGTGCTTGAAGGAAGGTTCCTGGGCAGTGACGATCGGTTGCGCCAACCTTCGGATGAAGCAGGGCCACGGCGACGACTACATCCCGGTGTCCTTGACCAGCTCGAACAGCGACTGGCACAAGGGGTGGTTCTACCTGCGGAACGACCCTGAGTTCGCGCTCCCGGCGTACACCGGGAACTCCATCGCGAAGTCGCGGGGAACTGGTCGGACGGCCTGGTGAAGATGGAGTAGGAGAGGATCCTCAAGGATCACTGGGCTGTGCTGCGACGTCTCCGAGGAGCCGGGATTATCCTGGCGGAAGTGCTCGGGCAGTACCACGCCCGCGGTGTCGTGTCGCTCAGAAGGCGGCCCCTTCGTCTTTGCGAGATGACGGCCGATCGCCCCCTGGACGGGGACCGTGACCGCGCCGTCCCTCTCGTCGCCGCTCGAGGTCCACCGCCGCGTGGCACAGGCAATCGGGAGGTTAACCTACTTGTGGCCACCATCGCGGCTGCTGTTGACGGTGTATTTTGGTACACCAAATATGTTCATTACACTTTGGTTTGGATTTGATTATGGAACTAACCCGCCACTAGGCACACTAATCATATAACAAGTTCATCTTTGTGCATGCATTTAGAAGTGTTGTGTTTATGTAGGAAAACGTGGACATAAAGGACGGATTCACAACAAGTTCAAAGGAGCATTTACAGAATCTTGTTCATGTTCATGAGCTTGATGAAATCACTTCCAATGGTGGCAAGGACCAAAGTGCTACGAAGGAACACCCCCGGGGATTGAAGCGTAAAAGATCGAAGTTCATGCACGGAGAACCTCCATCTTGGGCGCGAGGATGACAACGTCAAAATAGTGCATGTGGAGGGGGCAAAGTGCATAAATGCATGAGGACCCACAGGCGCGAAGGGGCGACCGAACCGGGCCGAGGTGGGCCTGGGATGGTCGGCCCAGGCCGGCCGGCCTTGCCCACTTCCGACGTTGGTTCGGCCCCCCTTCCTTGCACTCGAAGGATTTTCAACCCTAAAGCCCTGGAGGCGCCACCATTCGCACGGGGAGAGCCATTCGCACCAGGAGGCCATCCACAAGCTAGATAGAGAGGAGGGAGATCTCCGAAGGGGGATCGACCACCTCGAAGGAAGCATCCACAAGTGGAGAAGAAGGAAGACACCGTCAGAAGGGTGACCATGATCAACAGTGCTATGTCTAGCACCTTGATGGGGTAATCTCCTTATTTGTCCATGGGTTGTAATCGTTCTTGAGATGTAATCTAAGTTCGTTAGAACATCTATCTATCATCATGTGTTGAATATACTTTAATGCTTAAGGTTAGCTACCATGCCGTAAAGGGAGTAGAGCTCCAATGCTCCCTTGGATCCATTCAATACGCCGTGTCCATCATAGGTCTAGTCACGAATACCTCCGCGTAGTGACAGTACGGGGGGAGGGAAAGGGCGAAACCGTGGTCACAACCCCCGATAGATTAGATTGGTTTTCATGTTTAAAGCGATTGCATGTTCTAGGATCATAGACCCATGGGCGAGTGTCTTTTATCTTGATAGCTTAATTGTTCTCTCTAGCGTAGTTTAGTCGTTTTCTAGTTTAATCATAGTTAGGGTTTGAGTATCTAGTGAGTAGAGGTAGATCAAATGCTTGTAATCCCCTTGCTCCGCGGATTGACAACAACCTTGGGAATCCCGTGGTGAAAAAGGTGTAGGTCTGTATGCTTGCAGATCGTAGGTGGATACGTCTTTTATCCATCAACAAGCCCCTTTTTCTGGCGCCGTTGCCGGGGAGCAAGCTAGTTTACATCGTTTGGTTTGCATCTAACTTTGCTTTATCTTTTAGTTTATCTTTTGTTTACTAATATCTAACCCATATTGCCTAGAAAACCACTTTGTTTGTTTTTGTTTTTGTTTTTACCTTGTTGTCTAGATGGCGTTCGTCAATCAACCCGTGGAAGAAGTGAAGAAATCACTAAGGGATTACACCTGCCCTCGATGTGAAGACATAAGAGTACAAGAGTCGGATTCGAAGCTCGAAGCGACCAAGTATGAAATCAAATCCAAGATCATCGAGATGGTGGTGGCAAACCCGTTTGTAGGGATGGTTACGAAGAACCCATATAGACACATAAGGCATTTCACGATGCTATGCAACACGGTGTGTCTAGAAGGAGTTCCCGATGAATGGTTCAAATGGAATCTCTTTCCCTACTCACTTGCCGGTGAAGCGAAGACATGGTACACGTTTGCATCCTTTGATGTTGAAGGCAACTGGAACAAGTTGACAAAGAAGTTTTGCGAGAAGTTCTTTCCAATTGGCAAGGTTTAACATCTAAGGAGGCAAGTGGTCACTTTCACGCAAGGAGAAGAGGAAGGGATAGGCCAAGCTTGGAATAGGTTTAATGAGTTGAACGAACAAGGAACAAGACTCGGCTTCTCCAGTGACGTACTCTTGCATACATTTTTATTTTCCCTAACCCCTAGTTGCATGCAACACGTCCAAATGTGTCCAGGTGGGGATCTTATGGAGAAAACACTCATGGAAGCCGCTCAACTTCTACAAAAAAATTAGTAAAGCAGCTGCCATGCGAAGAGATTGGGAAACAAGACTTGCGAGAGAGCCAGAATATAACTCAAGGATGAAGTGTGCTGAAATTTCTAAGGAGGCAACCCCGGAAGTCACAAAAAAGGAGCCAATCCCTGAAAAACTTGAACAAGAACACATCAGTCAAGAACTACCCCGAGCATTGACTTCGCCGTATCAAATGAAACAAACAAGAGAAGCATGTCAAGAGCGAAGCCACTAAGGGAGTTCGAATCAATGGATTGGGTTCCTATAAATTACGGAGAAGTATTCGTAAGAGAAGACCGTTCCCTAATCAAAAGGGGATGGCAAGAGCATTGGAAGTGGATTTCCCACCGGAGAAGAAAGCGGAAGATTCATACGACCTTGAAACCACCGGTGAGATCTTTCAAAAGCTCTTTGGAGATGATGAAGTGGATCCGGAACACATGGCAGAGGTGAAGATAATCATGGGCATCAGGCCCGAAGCATCACCATACGATCGCCTCGCCAATGTTTACGTGATAGGATCTGAAGAAGAAGAGAAGACGACACCACACTTGAGTTGCGAGATCAACGGAGTTCAATGCAAAGCCTTGTGCGACATCGGAGCCCAAGTAAGTGTCCTATCTTCTAAAATTTACGATAAAGTTGAAGACCACAACCTAGACTTAGCTCCAACATCAACGAAATTAATTATGGGAGATGGTAGAACTATTAGACCTCTAGGTATTGCTTGCAACATGAATGTAAAAATCTCTGGAAAATGTATACCAACCGATTTGTTTGTTATTGATGCTTACCATAGTAATCATGATCACATAATCCTAGGTAGGCCCTTTCTTAAGTCACAATTAACTTTAATGGAAAGAAGTACACATATAACTTTCTTCGTGTTTCTAAACACCCTACACCCTTTCCTCCCGAAGACGAAGTAGAGGAGGTAGATAGTCTTTGTTTTGTTGAAACCCTTAGAGACCTGCTGCAAAGAGTGATAGAAAATCAAATTAATGATCACCAAGATGAAGAGCTAGAAGAAGCAACAAAAGGCTTAGAACCACAAGATGGAAGTGTGGAGGAGGAAAGATTCAAGGACATAGGAGAGATAAACCTGAGGAGCCACAAGTGCCCGAGGTAGAACTTAAACCTTTGCCCAAAGGATTAAAGTATGAATTTTTGGGCCCAGACAAGACTTATCCAGTCATTGTGAGTGACGAGTTGAGTCCCGAAGAAAATGAGAAGTTGCTGATTTTATTGAAAAAACATAGGAAGGCGATTGGATATTTGATCAATGATCTCAAAGGTCTTAGCCCAACATTTTGCACTCATCGTATGCCAATGGAAGACCAATGTAAGCCCGTAGTGGACCACCAAAGGAGGCTAACTCATGCCATGTGAGAGGTAGTAAAGAAAGAGGTCATCAAGTTACTCGATGCCGGAATCATCTACCCGGTTCTGCATAGCGAATGGGTGAGCCTGATACATTGTGTACCAAAGAAAGGAGGTTTAATCGTGGTGAAGAATGAGAAGAATGAGTTGATACCGCAAAGAACCGTGACCGGGTAGCGGATGTATATCGATTATGAAAAGCTAAACAAAGCAACGAAGAAAGATCATTTCCCCCTACCGTTCATTGACAAGATGCTTGAGAGATTAGCGAACCACGCTTATTTTTGCTTTCTCGATGGGTACTCGGGGTTAATGCAAATTCCCATTCTCCCGGACGATCAACACAAAACAACATTTACATGCCCTTATGGAACATTTGCATATAGAAGGATGCCCTTCGGTCTATGCAACACTCCGGCCTCTTTTCAACGTTGCATGATGGCCATATTCTCGGAATTCATCGAAGAAATTGTCGAGGTATTCATGGATGATTTTTCCGTTTATGGAAAGACATTCATGGATTGCTTGGCAAACTTGGATAAGGTTCGCACGAGGTGTGCGGAGGTAGACTTGGTGTTAAATTGGGAAAAGTGCCATTTCGTGGTTAAGCAAGGCATAGTGCTCGGACATGTTATATCCGAGAGAGGCATTGAAGTGGACAAGGTTAAGGTAGAGACGGTTGAGCAAATCCCACCTCCGACGGATGTTAAATCCTTGAGGAGCTTTCTAGGCCATGCCGGATTTTATAGAAGATTTATTAAGGACTTCTCAAAGAACACTAAGCCTTTAACACATCTCCTTCAAAAGGATGTGGCTTTTGACTTTGATGAGAAGTGCCTAGCGGCATTCCAGACCTTGAAAACTGCTTTGGTGAGTGCTCCCATTATTCAACCTCCGGATTGGAGCCAACCCTTCGAGATCATGTGTGATGCAAGTGACTATGCCGTAGGCGGGGTTTTGGGTCAAAGAAAGGAAGGCCGAGTTCACGCCATTTACTACGCTAACAAAACTCTTAATGAGGCACAATTAGTTTATGCCACTACGGAAAAGGAGTTGCTAGCGGTGGTATTCTCATTCGAAAAATTCAGATCTTACATCGTGAACTCGAAAGTCATTGTTTATACCGATCACGCGACCATCAAGTATCTCTTGGCTAAGAAGGATGCCAAACCACGATTGATCCGTTGGATCCTTCTTCTCCAAGAGTTCGATGTTGAAATTCGTGATAAGAAGGGGGTGGAGAATGTTGTGGCTGATCACTTGTCTATGATGAATGGTGGACAAGATGATACAGAGCCCATAGAGGATAAGATGAGAGATGACCACCTCTATCGAGTGCTCAATAAAGACACTTGGATGATTGATATCATTCGAGCAATTCGAAATATGCCTCTTGACCATCTAGATAGAAACTCTCAAAGGAGGATAATCTCTGAATGTAAGAAATACTTTTGGGATGCACCATACCTCTTCAAACTTGGTAATGATGGAGTCATGAAAAGATGTGTGCCAAGAAAAGAGAGGCTAGAAGTTTTGAGAAAGTGCCACTCGGCGGAGTACGGTGGACACTACAGCCATTTTAGAACCCAAGCAAAAGTGTGGTCTAGTGGATTCTTTTGGCCGGAGATGCATGAAGATAATAAAAGGTATGTTGCATCATGTCCCGAATGCCAAAGAACCGGAAACATCTCTCAAAGAAATTCTATGCCCTTGAGATATAATCTACAAATCGATTTATTCGATGTGTGGGGAATAGACTTCATGGGGCCTTTCAAAAACTCACATGGATATGAGCATATCCTATCATGGTTGATTATGTATCCAAGTAGGTAGAGGCTATGCCATGTCATAAAGCTTCCACAGAGGAGTCCATTGCCATGATCAAAAGCATGATTTTTTCTCGTTTCGGTACACCGAGAATCTTGATAAGCGATGGAGGAACTCACTTCACCGGGAAGAATTTCAAAAAGTGCTTGTCCAAGTTGGGAATCGAACATAGGGTCTCTACAGCCTATCGCCCACAAACCAACGGACAAGTGGAAACGTCGAATAGGCAACTAAAAAGCATCCTCAACAAAACCGTAGAGAAGGGAGGCAAAGATTGGTCAAAGAAATTAGATGGAACTTTGTAGGCGTATCGAACGGCGTTCAAGACACCGATAGGTATGACCCCTTATCAATTCGTCTATAGAAAAGCTTGCCACCTTCCGGTTGAGTTGGAACATAAAGCCTATTGGGCGATCAAAGAGATGAACCTTGATCTCGATGCCGCAGTGGTAAAACGAAGAATTCAAATAAGCGAGCTAGAGGAGATGAGGTTGAAAGCATATGAAAATGCAACTATATACAAAGTGATAATTAAAAGGTGGTATGACAAAAGGTTGAAGAAGAAAGAGTTTAAAGAAAGAGATAAGGTCCTCCTCTACAATTCGAGGTTTAAAACCTTCAGAAAGGGGAAATTGCAAAGCAAGTGGGACGGACCTTATGTTGTTCACTCAGTGCTCTCCAACGGAGTGGTAACCATTATGGATGTGAAACGTGATCAATTTATGGTGAATGGTCAACGGCTTAAGGTTTACTACGAACCCGACGTTGTGCCCCTTCACCATGTTCATGTCTTCACCATGGAAGAAGAGCCCGAACGTCCGACCTAGGACAAAAAACAAGGCATGGATCTCACGAGGATTTACTGGGCCAACTTTTTCCCATGGGCTAAGAAAGCGAAAAAAGGGCGGTACACAGGAGACCGGACTGGACCGGCCCCTGGGACAAGGTGGCCCGGTCCGACCGGCCCAATGGGGCCCCGGCGGCAGTTCACCCTAGTTTTTCCCTGGAATGGTTCTTTTCGACTTCCTTCTTCGGACAGAAAAATTTAAGGGAAGTTTGAATAAGGAAAATGAGGTTCCTAGGGTTTTCCTTTTCGGACTATTTATTTGGCCGAATTGGGAGCTTGAGAATCCATCCCATCTAGCAATCTTTTGCACCCACACAGCAGCCATGGTGTCTCCAAGGAGCGTAGAGTTGAAGCAAGACGCCAAGGAGCCATCGATGGAGGATGTGAAGCGATGCGAGCTCAAGCTACCCCTCGAGATCAAGAGGACCGTCCGCATCCGTTGCGGAGGGCGTGTCCCGACCGGAGCTATCGCATCTCGCAACCCCGTCAAAGAGGAGAAGGTCCTTACTCCCGTTCGAAGGTCGGCGTGCATCCGTGGCATGAAGCGGAAGGACTACACGGAGGTGTCGCCCGAGCCAAAGGACTATGGGGATAGAGACTACTCCGACGATCGTAGCCCGAGCTCGTGGGCGGCCGCCGGAAGAGATGATAACGATTTGTACATTTGGCAAGAGGCGCCCAAGGAGAAGACTCCCGAAGGCCCCAATGGCGGCGGCAACGACAACGGCGGCGGCAACGAAGATGGCGGCGGCAACGAAGATGGCGGCGGCGACAACAATGATGGTGGCGACGACGGCGAAGACCCTGGCGATGACGACCCTTTCGGGATGCATCCGATGCGTTGTGCAGCATGCCGTCACTCCATCTCGGAGCTGTACGCATCAGTTGATGAATGTTTCCAGGCCATGGAGGCGATGAGGCAGCATATGGAGGATTTGGAACGTGTGGTCGAAGACGACAACAAGTTCCTAAATCGTAACGTGTGCAAACTTTTTGGCATGGTTGGGAACATGAAGGGCAAGTGGTGCAATAGTTGCGGGAAGTATCACTAGGTTTAGTTTTCCCCCTTAGGATTTTTGTAAGATACGATGAGGACGTCGTATGATTTTAGCGTGGGGGAGAGCTAGCTAGCTAGCCTTTAGTTTTTGAGCTTCAAGTTTAGATTGGTTCGGTTTAGTTTCCGAGAGAGTTTTAGAGTTTAAGAGTCTTTAGTTTTTGAGTGTGCTTTTAATTTTTTGCAAGTGTCTTAATTTAGTATTGTGTCAAAGAAAATCAAATAAAAAGAGTCCTTTAAATTTTGTGTCTTGTGTGATGTTTATCTTGATTCACTCGTTTGTCCATCTTTAGTTTTTGGTATATGAACATAAGTGTGTGGTTCGAAAAACGTTTACCGTGGTGCTTAGTGGAATTGCTACCTCTAAAAGTACCCATACCGTGCTTCGATCTTGAGCTTCACATGTTGGTTGTGCTATATTCAATGCTAAAAGTTGGAGGAATTCAATTCTGAAAATTATCTAAAAACCCTTGTAATAAAGGTTAGCAAAACCTCTTTTTCCAAGTTGAGAGTAAGAAAAAATCCTATACAAAGCCAAATTTATTTTTTGCTCCACCATAAGTGTGATTAGCACGATGAGTTGGGCTAGGATCCTTCTCTCTTGGGAGTTTTAATTTCGAGCAATGATCATGTCCTTGTGCTTATCTTTTGTTGCTAGCCTCGTCATGTATTCTGTAACATGACTTTGACATCGAAAATCCCGTACATCGTTGAATTCCATACCCAACCCTATACATCTCTTTTGTAGATCGCATTCCTTGAACACAACCTACTCTCAAAGTTTCATCTCGTCTCTAGCATGGTTTATTTAAAATTTCAGATTGTGTGCATGCAAGAAGAGAGGAGTTGAGAGCTTTGAGAAGAGAGAAAAAGATGTCAAGAGAGGGAAAAATATAAAGAAAAGTATGAGCATGGAAAACAAAGAAAGAAAAAAATAGAAAAGTAAAGAAAGAGAAAAATATGTGTACGAGAGAAAGAAAAAGAAGAGAAAGAGAAAAGAGGAATGGCAAGAAAGATATGAGAGGGATAAATCAAGTGAAAGAAAAATAAAGTGCAAGGAAGGATGTCACGTTGTTGAGAGACGAAACTTTCACTCTTTTTCCAACCATGTGCAATCCGACAACGAGGACGTCATCGGTGCCTCGTAGTAATATTTTCTTTTGCCCTTGCACATGTCCACCATTCTAAATCTTCTCATCCTTGATATCCCACATATGGATTAATTCTCATGATCATTGGCCTTGAAAGGTAAACAACCACTAGAGGTTGTTCTTAGTTTGACAATACTTGTGCTGATTGTGCTAGCCCTACCTATAGCTCCACTTTACATGTTATATGAGAGATTTATGGGAGGTGAGAGTTTTATAAAACTTGTTTAGGATAGCCACCTCACATGAGTGACTTGAGAGAGCTTGGAGAAAGGTTTTTGTCTAACACTTGTTGCAGGAATTTTATTCTTGAAAATCATAAAAACCCTCCAATGGAAGCAAAGAAGTAAGCGTGGCCGAGATTGAAGGCTTCTAGTGAAGAGTTCGAGTTGTGGGGTAAATCTTGACGTGGTAAAGATTCTAAACGCCCATGTTTATGTTTGAAGATCATTACTTTATGTTTATGTATTAAAGATAAAAGATTGACTAACTTGTGAAGAAGGATTTAGTGGAAAATGATTACAACGCTTTGAATGAGGTTCTTTTATGAGTACTTGCTCGAGGACGAGCAAAAGCTAAGCATGGGGGAGATGTTGATGGTGTATTTCGGTACACCAAACATGTTCATTACACTTTCTGGATTTGATTATGGAACTAACCCGCCACTAGGCACACTAATCATATAACAAGTTCATCTTTGTGCATGCATTTGGAAGTGTTGTGTTTATGTAGGAAAACATGGACCTAAAGGACGGATTCACAACAAGTTCAAAGGAGCATTTACGGAGTCTTGTTCGTGTTCATGAGCTTGATGAAATCACTTCCAATGGTGGCAAGGACCGAAGTGCTGCAAAGGAACACCCCCGGGGATTGAAGCGTAAAAGATCGAACTTCATGCACAGAGAACCTCCATCTTGGACGCGATGATGACAACGTCAAAATAGTGCAAGTGGAGGGGGGCAAAGTGCATAAATGCATGAGGACCCACGGGAGCGAAGGGGTGACCGAACCGGGCCGAGGTGGGCCTGGGCCGGTCGGCCCAGGCCGGCCGGCCTGGCCCACTCTCGACGTCGGTTCGGCCCCCCTTCTTTGCACCCGAAGGATTTTCAACCCTAAAGCCCTGGAGGCGCCGCCATTCACAGGGTGGAGAGCCATTCGCACCAGGAGGCCATCCACAATCTAGAGAGAGAGGAGCGAGATCTCTGGAGGGGGATCGACCACCTCGAAGGAAGCACCCACAAGTGGAGAAGAAGGAAGACACCATCGGAAGGGTGACAATGATCAACGGTGCTATGTCTAGCACCTTGATGGGGTAATCTCCTTATTCGTCCATGGGTTGTAATCGTTCTTGAGATGTAATCATAGTTCGTTGGAACATCTATCTATCATCAGGTGTTGAATATACTTTAATGCTTAAGGTTAGCTACCATGCCGTAAAGGGAGTAGAGCTCCAATGCTCCCTTGGATCCATTCAATATGCTGTGTCCATCATAGGTCTAGTCACGAATATCTCTGCGTAGTGACAGTAGGGGGGAGGGAAAGGGCGAAACCGTGGTCACAACCCCCGATAGATTAGATTGGTTTTCATGTTTAAAGCGATTGCATGTTCTAGGATGGTAGACCCATGGGCGAGTGTCTTTTATCTTGATAGCTTAATTGTTCTCTCTAGTGTAGTTTAGTCATTTTCTAGTTTAATCATAGTTAGGGTTTGAGTAGCTAGTGAGTAGAAGTAGATTAAACGCTTGTAATCCCCTTGCTCCGCGGATTGACAAGAACCTTGGGAATCCCGGGTGAAAAAGGTGTAGGTCTGTGCGCTTGCGGATCGTAGGTGGATACGTCTTTTATCTGTCAACAGCTGCTCACGATGCTCCCCAGCGAGGGGACAGAAAAATTTGTGAGTTGTTGTCTTCTCGACGCTTCTCACGTGTTTTTGTTGTGATGCTGATCTTCTCGTTGGCCTTTTGCTCCGGCTGACTTTTTGCCTTCTTGTCATTGCAATTGAAGTGTGCCCACCTCGTTCCGGCCAAGACGCCTCTCCTAGTTGAGGCGATCTTTAACCGAAACAAGGCAGCTGCGGAGAGGCGGCGCTCTGCGCAAGGCGCAGCATAAAAACGCTAGATCACCAAGCTCGACTAAAACGACAACTGCATCAAGAGGCAGAAGGCGGGGGAGCATGGAGTCTCCTCTGATGAAGATCCATCGCCGGAGCCGTCGTGGAGCCGCGACGTTAGCAGTGCGGTAGTATATTGGAGCGAGATGTCGGGGTCGTCCTCATCGTTGCCTCCTCGTGCCATAGAAGTGTCGTCATTGCGGCGGCCGCAGATGGCCGCGCGCGACAAGAATGTGGGCTCGAGCTTGCGATAAGCAGATCGCCCTGCCCGAGAAGACCAGCGGACGGTTCGTACCCGCGCGGAGCCAAGCAGGAGAGGCTCCTCCGGGTCGTAGAGAGTCGCGCCGCGCCAAGCTGACCCCCCGAGGCGGTCGGAGGAGCGGCCGGCTCCCGTTCGCCAACTCTACAATGGTTCCGATCGCCCCGACTCTGACTCCTTGCAGAGGCACCGGTCGCGGGCGAAGTCGACGGACTCTATGTCAATGCGGAGAGTGCCGCAGGCGGTGGATTCCGATGCCGCCTCGCGGCGCCTGTAGTCGTTACTTTTCTGGGGTAGCGGAGCCCCGGACGTTCACCTGTCCCTTGTCGCCGGCGGGGGCCAAGGTCCAACCCCGGCCGTCGCAGAGGCCGGAGGGTCAGCCCCCGAGTGGTCGAGGGAACGCATTGCCGCCGTTGAGGCGGGAGATCAGAGTGCAGCAGCCCCCGACTTGGCGGGCTCCGCGTGCAACCCCCGAGCAGGGCTCATCGGGCCGCCCGGCGAAGAAGTCCTGGGTGCGCTCCAAAATGTAAGATCTTGCCCTCGGATCCCCCATCGTGGATTCTTCTGCTCGTGTTGTTTGCTAACCTCGATTCCGTCTTCTCGTAGGTATGCCTACACCGACATGCTCAGCCTTGCGCCTCTGAAGCGCTTGGCCCAGAGCGCGCGGGTTGTGCCTTCCGAACCCCGTCCCCAGCCCCCGTGCGCCGAGCCGCTCCCGGCGTAGGTTGAGGAGTGGCTGCCCATGGCCACTGCGGTGGAGGAGTCGGGCGCCCCTCCCCCGCCAGTGATCGAGGTGGAAGAGTCGGGTGCGCCGCCTCTGTCAGCGACTGCCACCACCGTTGAAGAGGGAGGGCGGCCGTGGAGACAATCGTCTCTTAAGCGGTAACGGAGCCACCAGACGGGGCTGGCTCGGGTGGTGCTGACGTGGTGATGGTACCCTCGGACCAAGACTCGGCACCGCTCCTTCCAGTGGGGGATCGCGACGTCTTGTGTCAACAGCGCGGAGGCTTCTCCAGATGTGGGCGCTGCATCCGTCGAGGAGGTCATGGACATGGCGGCATGCCGGTATGTGGACTTCCCCAGCATCGGGACCATCGACCTTGACGCCCCAGAGCTTCCTGGCAACGACCGGGAGTTGCTGGAGGTAGTGATGGAGCGAATGTTCGCCGGGCTGATGATCCTGGAGACCATTGGGTCTGTCGCGTCAGTGCTGCGCCAATATGAGAGCGCTGGCGGCTCGGCGCTCCCACCGTGCTGGAGGCAGCAGAGGGAGTTCTCGAGGAATC
Organism: Cenchrus americanus; assembly: GCA_947561735.1. Lineage (NCBI taxonomy): Eukaryota > Viridiplantae > Streptophyta > Magnoliopsida > Poales > Poaceae > Cenchrus > Cenchrus americanus. The sequence continues at coordinate 234,063,267 of OX387241.1, read as the reverse complement.
CGCGGACAGCGCGGAGTCGGCCGCGGTTGCGTCCACGCCTTCACCGACCAGAGCAGACTCTTGCAGAAGCAGTAGCATCTGCGGCTGCCGCTACGGTGGCCGACACGGCGGAGAGTGTTGTTGGAGAGGCAGGGCTCTCGTCGCCCCGTCCGGTCGCCACCGCCGCGGAAGAGGTTCCCACGCCGGGCGAGCCCGCTGCGACCCTTCAAGAGTACGTTGCCCCGGAGGGCACGACAAGGGCTTCCTCCATGGAGATCCAGGAGGCTGAGCAGGGCGCAGGTGCAGCCTTGTTGTAGGGCACCGCGAGCGGCGAGGCCCAGACCCTCGAGCTCGCCTGCACCTCGTGGGCGGCCGCCTTCAAGTCCGGCGATGATGCCGAGGACGATGAGGAGGTCGCGACGCTCAACACCTTGGAGCGCGGGTTGGAGTGGGCGTGCCGCGCGTTTGAAGAGTTGATCCTCCCCGCGACCTCGGTAATTTTTTTCACTTAAGACTTGTTTCCTTGATTCTCTTGGTTCTTTCGAGAAAAGTGGCTTATTGTTGTCTTTCTCGGAGCACACTCTTGCGGCATCTGGTCAGAGGCGGGCCCACGCGACACGCGAGCTCTACGTGGAGCGGGCCCAGATGGAGATGCAGCTCGTTGTGGCTCGAGTGGTTGCAGCCACAGTGGTGGCGAGCGAGGCTTCATCGCGGACATCCCTTGAAGCGACCCAACAATACGCGGAGGACCGCGCCACCGCCGCCCAGACCGCTGCCGCGGCAGTTGCTACCGAGCGGGACTCGCTAGCATCGAGGCTGGCACTTGCCGAGGCCGAGGTCGAGAAGCTCCGTGCGGCCGCGGCGTCTGCTGAAGAGGCTGCCGAGAGGGCCAAGGCCGCCGCTGCTGCCACCGAAACCTCCGCCTGGGACACCGCCCAAGCCACTGCTCTCGAGAAGGCAGTGCCCGAGGAGAGGGTCTCGGAGCTAGAGCGGGACCTGGGTACGGCCATGACATACTTGGCGACGGCCGGCTACCAGTTCTCTCAGGTCACGAACCAATTCTAGGTGGTCTCCGAAGAGGCAACATAGCTGCGCGAGAACAACGCCAAGCTGTCGCAGGATGTTGAGGGTAAGTCGCGTGGTTGCTTCCTCTCTTTGTTTCGCTCGCTGCTAGCTTCTTGTCACATTCTGACTTACTAGTCGTGGTTGCAGGGGTGCGTGTGATCCGTGCCGGGATGGCCACGAAGTTGGCGGAGGTGAAGTAGGAGCTGAACACCGCCCTCCTCAATGTCATCGAGAAGGATGGCGCGATCGGGCGCTTGTCGGAGCAGCTTCTTAGTAAGTGTTGAAACTTGACTCTGTCTCTCCCTTGTGCACAGGTCCATCATAACTTGTCATTCTGTTCTTCTTTCAGAGGTCAATACCGAGCTAGAGTAGTCACAGATGGCTCGAGAGCAGGATGCGACCGCCCTGAGCCAGGCTCGAGACGTTGATCAAAGAGGTCGGGTGCCTCCCTGACGTGGTGCGAGAGCTTGAGCTGAAGATGGCCTGGCGAGCTGTGCACCGAGTCCTCGCCATGTTCGAGTCGCACTACCAAGGGCTCGACCGCATGGCGCTGAGCGGCGGCTGGGCCCCTAGCATTTTCGATGAGCAGTGCGACGAGCTGGAAGAAGATTGCACGCCCTTCGACCGCGACATGGCCGACACCGCCTTAAAGGCCCGGAGTTGCTGCCACAGGATGCATTAGAGGACACAGAAGCCCCCGGGCCCTCGAGTTAATTTTACCATAAATTGTTTTATGTAACAACTCGAACAAGCCGTAAGGCTACAAAACGTGTACCTCAGTACTTTATTCGAATTGTGTTACTTCACGAACGTCTCTGAGCACCCGAGGACGACTGTAGCAACACGTAGTTGATCTTAGAAAACTGAGGGGACCGAGCCTTACTTTGGAGCCACGGAGGTGTATGAGTCGGAAGGCTTAGCCTCCTCAAATCCACTAAGTGTGACCATTCGTTTGCAGCCCCCGAGAACTCGGAAGGTCCGGGAGGTAACTTGTCGTGATTTTGCTTGTGAAACCGTTTTTTAGACCGGAGTCCAGGCGGTCGCTCCAATGCTTCTTGAAAAGAGGTCAGACGAAGACTCGGGGACTCAGAGAGTGTTCGCAAGTCTTTGTGCCGTAGCCGCGGAGGCGTAAGCAATAGGAGCATTGAACGAACAGCGGCCCCTCACCCCACGTGGGCCGTCGTCTTTACTTTTCGCGAGATCGAGCTCCTGTCAAAAAACCTTTCGCTCGTGCGATTGGTCTCGACAAGGTTGTCAGAATTTTTGAAAAATGTTGTAAAAAACGAGGGAGGGCATCATGCCCTGGGTAGCCCCCAGGTAGGGAGCGTCTTTGCACTGGTGCAAAGATGCTCACTGCTCATCCCCAAGCACTGTCGCAAACACATGAACACAGCCAAACGATAAGTTTTGAACTCAGCGACATGTTAACAAGACATGCAACATCTATTTATTGACTGTACAAGGTTTGAACATTTACTCAAGGATAAAACGGGTGTAGGTGCTCGATGTTCCATGCATTGGAGACGACTCTCCCTTCCTCGTACTGGATCTTGTATTTCCCTGGTCGGAGCACCTTGTGGATGATGAATGTCCCCTCCCAAGGTGGTGATAGCTTGTGCATGTCCTTGCTGCCTTGAACTCGTCGGAGAACGAGATCCCCGACGTGGAACTCACAGGGGCACACGTTGCGCTCGTGGTAGCATCACAGGGCCTGCTAGTACTTCGCTTCGCAACAGTGCCACGTTGCACGCCTCGTCGAGTTGATCGGTCATGTCCTTGAGCGCGACTTGATTTCCTTCCTCAGTGTAGGCTCGTACTCGCGGGCTGCCGTAGTCGATGTCCGTGGGCAGCACTGCTTCGGAGCCGTGCACCATGAAGAAGGGCGTGAACCATGTGGCCCTGCACGGTGTGGTGCGTAAACTCCACAATACGAACGGTATCTCGGCTACCCACCTTGCTCGGAACTTGTCGAGCCGCTTGAAGATCCGTGGCTTCAAGCCTTGTTGGATCATGCCGTTCGCCCTCTCGACTTGCACGTTCGTCTTCGGGTGGGTGACAGCCGACCAATCCACTCAGATGTTGTTGTCATCGCGGAAGTTTAGGAATTTCTTCCCCGTGAATTGGTGTCACACCCAGTTTTAAAGGCAAAACCGAATGCATAGATCACGTGTGTGCCAGGATCAAATTACACACACGCTTAGACATTGTGAATACCAAAATCAGTGCCACACGAATAAAGAGTTATTACAAACCATAGTCTTAAACAAAACTTAAATAACGAGTTCTCGTGGCGGACAAAATGCCTCCACAGGCAGCTGACTGAAGACTACGCACACCTAGAACTCCTGGTAATCTCTTGGAATGTCTTCAAAGTTCTCCCAGTCTGAGCAGCAATCCAAGTGTTGTAGATACAAGAAAGTAAACAAGCGTGAGCACATGACGTACTCAGCAAGAGAGAACAACATAACATGCAAGGCCATATGGTGGATGGCTAAGGTTCAAGCAGTTTAGCATTTTAGTGGGTCAAGTTTTATTAGCAACCTGATTACTAAAGAGTGTAAGTTCATACCAACCCAATTAATAAGATATAAGCATCATAAATAAAGAATAAAACAGCAATTAAGCATTAAAGTTTCATAATTTAATCATGTGAGTGTCCAAAGCCGCTCTTGACCGTGAGAACGGCTAATCGATTAGTTTTACACTCGCAAAGGTTGTACACTTTCACCACAAGCAGCATAAAAGCTCCGAAGAACTTTGAACCCAACCATGCGGTGTTTGCAAGGCACCATACCACACTACCGAGGTGTGGTTGCATATGGACGCTACATGACCATTACAAAGGTTCCCTGCAAGTTATGATCCACAAGGTCCGGATCGCTTAGCAAGGTATAAAGTCCCCTAATAGGTCGATACCCCACCATAAAAAGAATAACTCACCCAATCCCCCGCTAGAGCGAGTCTATACCCCACGGTACCGCCGATCCCTTGTCCTTATCGGTAAGACCATCCCAAGCTAAAGTTCCTAATTATTCAGCCAAGAACATTGCCCATTAGTTCTTGTGGTTGTACTTGTTTTCCTGGGTGGTTCTCCATGATCCGATTAACATATAAAAGTGGTCTTGTAAAGTAAAGAACATAAACGGAACATAGAACATAAAGGTAACCAAGTTTTATTAATACCAATCCCGCTTGAGCATGCTAAGCAATAGCTACCACAAGATTAATTTAATAAACCCGGTGACAAGGTAAAGGTAGTAAAAGACTAGGCATGATCCTCATAGGTTCCCGTCAAGTTAATGCAAGCAAGAAAAGTAAATACGTGAATTTAAATGCATGTTATGTAGGACAAGAGGGTATGCATCAAGGAAGACTTGCCTTCAACAAAACTCGCTACTCAAACTCTTGCACGTCTTGATCTTCAAATCCTTTCGAACGAATCGCTCTCTACGATCCACAATCAACACATACAAGCATACAACAACAATAATCTAGAAACAATCACCAAACAGATCAAACAGAACTAAACAGTGGCATAAAACTAATCTACGCTTCGAGACGGTCGCGTGGACATAAAGAACACTAAAATCGGAGCTAAAACGACCAAGTTACGCCCTATAGAAGGTGCAGGGACTAAACTGTAAAGGTTTTAAAAGAAACTGGGCTAAAATAAAAGAAAAAGGACTAAACCGTAAAGGTTTTGTCTCTGTGGGAGGGTATATCTATAAATACCGAAAACTCTGGGGCTTTTCTGCAAAAACACCAGAGCCGGTGGGGTTGACCTGGTTGACTCGGGTTTGACCCGATCTAGATCCGTTGGATCTAGATCCGACGGCTGCGGCGGCTTGCATGCGGCGGGATAAGATCTGGCGCGTCGGATCTTGATCCGGCGGCTGAGGACGCGTGCGAGCGGCCGGTCGGCGACGGGCGGCGGGGAGACGGCGGTGGCCGGCGGCGAGCGGCGGCGGAGCTCGCCGGCGAGACCCAATCTAGGGTTCTGGTGCACGGCTTGGCGCGCAGATAACATCTACATGCGGCGCGCGAGCGGGCGAAGCTAGCAGGGGCGGTGACCGAGGTGGAGACGCGGCGACGCGGCTCAGTCAAGGAGGCGAAGTTCGGCGAGGTCACTTAGGGCGCCATGGTGCACGAGCTCTTCAACCAATGGCACAGGCGGGTTGCTCACCTCCGGGCGCGGCTCCCCTAGCGACTTCCCCGACGACGAAACGACGGCGACGGCGAGGATTCGGCGGTGGCGGTGGCTAGGGTTTGCGGGCGGTGCACGGGCAGGCGAGGGCGGCTCGGGTGGGGGAACTCCGGGGGCGGCGGCGGCTTAAATAGCCCCGGAAGGATCCTTGGCGTGCGGGCCACGCACGGGGGGTCGTGCACGGGGAAGGACTCGGCGGCGGCGGCGGAGTCCGGTCGAGGCCGACACGAGGTAGGGGATGACCGCCGGGCCCCCCGCGGTCGGCGACGGCGGGCGAGGGCGGAGGCGGCGCGTGTGACAAGCCACCCAGGAAAATACCGTACTATCGCCTAAAACCGATCCACTTTGGTCATCAAGCAATATTAAAGTATCATCCTATCGTTAGTTGCCGGGTTAACGCCCGGCGAATCACTTGAAAAGCAACAAGGATCGAATATATGCATTAAAACTCACTCGAAGGCGAGTCCGGAGATACAACAACATTAATATTCAAATTCGTACCGCGAAGGGTTTAATTATTACAAACCATAGTTTTTGCCATCACGAAATAGTTCGAGTTTTCGAAAAGCGGCGGAATTTAACTAACGGAAGTGAAGACACCACGGGAGGCCATCCATGATGCTTTCGGTAATCGTCCTCCATCAACTCCGGCTCCCGGCCGGGCGGGATCTCTCCGGCCACACATCACTGAAGGCATTACCTAGATCAACACATTATAGCAAGGCTGAGTATACTAATACTCAGCAAGACTTACCCGTCGGTGATAACTACTTCACCAAATCTAGACCATGAAAGGCTTTTTGGCCACGGGGTTGCTTTTGCTAAAAAGTAACAAAGAGTGGGTCCTTACTTTCAAGATTTTAGCGCAAGTTCTAGTAGTTTGATCTTTACTACATTAGCCAACTAGTACAAACAAAGTTGTACAATACAATTAATCAAGCATCATCTTCATCAACTTCCATCATTAGGGATCTCATGACTAGTGGAGTAAGTAATCTCATATAACGGTGAGAGGCCGACAATCGATTGATTTAAAACCCGCAAGGTAAACCCAAACACACGGTAGGCTACCCACAAAGGTACAGTGTCCCGGTGCCATTTCCAAAAATCCCCGTGTCGGGATGAAAGGCCACGCTCCTTGGTGCGAGCTATCCGAATACCCCGCGAGATACCCGAATCACCATACACCACCGGTAGCTAGCCATGAGAGCGAATCCCAAGAGTAGTGACAGGTTCCATCCCTAGCCGTCTCATTAAGGTACTAGGCTTACCGGTCCCAATCCCGACATGTGTTTAGTACGTTCAAAAACTTAGCCCACATAACCACTGGACCGGAGCCCAGATCCCATGCTCTTACCACGTGAGCAATCCATTTAGGATACATTGTGATTCCTATCTAGGAACCTATTCTCGCGAGTGAGGTCATCACCCGACTTGTAACGGTCCTATAGCTTAGCAGCTATCGACCTATCATACTAGTAGAGACAAAGGTACCTAGGGATCATGCATCTAGGGTTAAATTCAACTCCCGAATGTAAATGCACAATCATCCATAGATAATTGAATAAAGAATTTGAAAACCGGGTTAGATGCACCGAGCTTGCCTTCGTCGCCTAGGTTAGCCTCGGGCACCCTCGGTGTCGAGTACTTCCACATACTTTGCGGCCGACGCTTCCGCTCCTCCTTCCTCGGTTTCGGGACAAGGGAGTAATCTCCGTCCGAAGATCTACACGGAATGCAATGCAAGTTTAGGTGATGTGATAGTTTGTTGTCTTATCCAACTCTTGGTTGGTCATATTCACCTTAACAAGCATCTAGCTAGTGTTTCTCTTTTAGGAAGGTTAGTAGTTGTACATGGTTTACTCTCCTATGGTACATTTGAATGAGGGTTTTTGTTATACTTGTTATTTCATGTGAAGGCTTTAATTCCTTTTCTTTTCACAAGCAAAGGTATAAATAATATTTTTATCCATGAATTAATTTCTTATCAGCAATGAAAATTAATTATCTTTTAATTAGATTAGATAATACTTTCAAAAAGGAAAAAGAATTAAATATGGGCTTTTCTTTATTTAATCTCCCTTTAATAATAAGAGGGCTTTTAAGCTCTCTATTAAGCAATTAAATTACCAAAAATTAAATAAGTGTTTCTTAAGTATATTAGCACCTATCCTGGTCCATTGGACCCACATGTAAGTGTTGGATGCTAGGAAATTAAATATTATATAAAATAACAAAGGCTAGTTAGTGATCCAATTTAAATGCATACAAAAATAAATAAGCATCAAATTGATTCAAACTTTCTTATGCAATCTCTCTGGTCCTAAACAAGTCTAAAGAACCGGCATATACACCTAGGAACTTCACTGAACTTGGTTTATTAATTTACAAAGGAAAACATGCATAAATCAAGAATAATTATTTCTGTTAAGCCAAAAATCATGATTAATTCACAAGATGTGCATTTGGACATATCAAGACAGTGTGCACAAGTTGAGCTCAAGAACATAATTATATTTAACAAGAAAAATCATTTAGGCGCTTTCGCAAGAATTGAAAAGAATTTATTTAGCAAGATCTACTGCATAACTTTATGCAATTTTTAGCGCAACAACTGGTCATATCCTAACACACAACATATCCAAAATTGAGATACGAGAGGAGTTATGGATTTCATGTTATGACAGATCTAGCTTTAACACATTTGTATTTTTCATGCTAAAACTATTTAGAATTAGCTCAGGACAGAATAACAAAAGTTGTATAATAATTCACCACGAACCCAAAAAAATTTGTTTTGCATTTTTCTGATTTTTCTATGATTTTATACGCAATTTACAAGAAACAGCCAAATGGTTTTACTATTGTAGTTAACCTTTTGCACAAAGACCCTCGGAAAGATGTTTCGTTTTGCAATGTGGTCTGGGCGCGGGCGGCGGCGCGGGTGAGCAATATTCCGGCGAGGTTCGCCGGGATTTGGCCGGGGAAGGGTGGGGGAAGGGTCTAGGGGCTACTAGGGCTCGGTTTGCGGGCTTGGTTTGGGCGGTGAGCGACCGGTGGGGGCGGCACGCCGGCGGCCGGCGCGGTGGTTCCGGCGGTGGAACTCGATGCGGGGGGGGCTTGGGACGGTTGGTGAGTTAGGGTAGGGGCGAGGGAAGGGTGGTGGCCGGGTTGGCTACGCGCGCGGCCGGCCGAGCCGAGCTCGCCGTGGCCGCCAACAATGGCGCCGACGGCGGCTCGGACCGTGTGGCCGGGCGTCCGGCGCGACGGGGAAGGGGGGTGGCGGCGCCTAACAGGCGAAGCTCGAGCATCCTAACGACCGGCGGACGGACGGGGGCTCCACGGGGGCGGCGACGGCCATCGGACCGCGGTGCACTCGCGAGACGTACGGTGGCGCGGTGTTCAAGGCTTCCTCGACATGCGCGCGGCATGGGGAAGGAGCGACGTTGGAGAGACCGAGGCGAGTGGGCCTTGGCGCGGGCGCGGCAGGCGTAGCGGCACGGGCGGGCGCGCGGGTGGCGCCCGACGCGCCGGAGCGTGGCGACGTCGCGGCCGCCCGTGCTCGTTTCGGACCGGCCTTGTTCGAATTAACTTTTCACCAAATTCTTGTATAGAACTCGACCAAGCGGTGAACATGAACGTTGTAGACATAGTCACCCTCTACAACTTCTAATAAGGCTCTAGGGTGCATATTTTGTAGGAACGTCGCGCCAACTTTGAATGCCGCCAGGTTCCGGTAAACAGGAGGTGCTGTCAGTCGATCAAGTTTTTCGCTAATTTCCACCCAAAATTTGAAATGCCAATCTACACGAAAGTTGTGTCCCTCAACAAGATGGACAACTTTCATAAAGGTAGATTTTGAAGTGTTTAGGTGAATTTTAAAGAACGCGGCAAAAGTTCCGGACGACATTCGCCGACGTCAACGGTTAAGCCGGTTTTGACCGTGCCTTTGACCAAGGGTCCACCATGGGTGTGTGTAGACTTGGTCAAGGGGTTCATTAGGGTTCATTGGCAAGGTTTTCGGGGTGATGACCCAGGTTGACCTAGGTTTGACCGGTTTGACTCGGCTGATCCGGTCATTAGCGTTAATGACGGTAATTAAAAACCTGGGGCGTCACAGTCTACCCCCCTTAAGAAGAATCTCGTCCCTAGATTCGAAATTCCAAGGACAAGATAGAGAAATAGAGAAGTGGTCCTCTCGTATTTCCTGGAATTACTCTGGGGAGCAATACGATGGGATTATGGGGCAAGAGCATAACCACCATCGGTTCAAGATTAGCCCATAGGAGTAGTCAAGGGCGACAAGTAATGGAAAGCTTTTGCACGAAGTTTACTTGCGGATGCAAGCAAAAAGTATGGAGAGATAAATTGGTATAAGGTCTTCCGAACGATCTTGCTCACGCGTTATTTTGTTTGCAACCTGATGTGGCATGGCCGTGCCCCTACGATGCAATGCTTTTCAAAAAGTGATGTGATGCACATGTGTATGGAGACACGATGCATATGCTCATGTAGTAGGTTCCTATGATGCATGTCAGCATGACTCGGTTACCCACAAAATGAGATAGCGATTGAGAGGACAATCACAAGTTGAGAAGGAGTATGCGTGGCGAGTCGCATTCTCACAACCAAGGTACCTAGTGCGCTCTTAGTGGCAATCATGTGGCTGCAGCGCACATGACGCCCTAGGTTCCGTCACGGCACCTTTAGTTATGGGATAACAACGTCACCAAACACAAAGGATAGAGTGGGAGATATTGGAAACACTCCATGTGTATGCACGTTAGTTCACCCAAGGTTCCCAAATGCACATGCCATGCAAATGCATGCTCAAGAAGAGACATGATCATATTCATTCATTCATTTATTTATTTATTTTCAAAGCGTTGTGAGCAAGACCATGAGGAATAAGATCATGATTGGAAGTTGAAGTAAACATGACAGGGATATCAATACCAATAATATCTTAGTGCTTCAACATGTTTAAGGGCAAAAGGGGTTGAAGGGAAAATACAAGGCGACGGAAATGACATGATGATAGGAGAATCACCATTGAAGATTGAATTCTAAGATCAAGGCATTCCCACGGCCTCGTAGAATGGAAAAAGTTCTCTTTTCTCATGTTGGGTAATACGGGGTAGTCATGTGCACAAGGGCACAATTGCATGCTAGAACTCGAAGCGAGCCCACATACATAAGAAGTTCGCGATTGTGAACAAAAATTCATAACCAAAAATCCAGAACACCCTCAAATCTTTCCCGAGTTTTCCCGGTTCAAAATAAATTCCTTAACACCTATTTAATATTTAAGGTTGAGCATCGAACAAGAAAAACAAGGTGGACGATACAGAAACTAGATGTGCCTAGGAAAGTGTAAACCAACCCGAAAAGAACTAGGATTGAGACTTCCTATTACAAGATAACTAGTTAGGGAGAAATTGTTTTTAACAATTTGGTTTCATTAACCTGGCACATGGTAAACAACTTTTTCAAAATTTTGGCAAAGCATGACGGCTAGGAACGAGAGGTACTCTAGTTTATGAAAAGCACACACTAGCATAATCTTCCTTAGAGAGCATATGGAATCGATTTTTGGGTCCATTTTAGTTGTTTCGATTTTTAGTATGCATGCAAGGCGTCCTATCCGACCTCACATGGCAATCAAGCCAGAAATCGAAGTTAGTGCCAGTGGCAAGGCTTTTATTCGTCTCTCCCTATAATATCTAGTCGAAAGTTATACGGTACTCGCTTAACGACTAACGAAGCGCTGTTATGTACCTGCAGAAAACGAACCTTCCGTGCCAGCACGTCACGAAAGCGTCCACATACATTACCATTCACTATAGAAACGGTATCCATGCGTTAAGCCGCTGCATGGACAGTGTCCAACCCTCGAACACCCTCCGTTTGAATGGAGTGTATCCTTGCCTCGCATGAGCGACATGCGGAATGCACACGTATGAGACACGTGGCGACACACAACTCGCAAACAGACGCGAAGATGGGATCCGTGGAATGGATCACTCCATCAACCCTCGCAATTCCCGTGATGCGGAACGAAGACACGTATAAAACACGTGGCTCCTAGTTTGGTTGTGCAAGAAAGTAAGTCTGACATAAAGTAATGTGCTTGGAAGTTAGCAAAATAAACCATAAGTTAATTAAGCCACCTGAAAGAACCCAAAATTCCCTCTAGGGCCTCTCGCCTAGTTTATCCTTAGCGGACCAATGTATTTTGGAAAATCAAACAATCTTGGCATATTTTATTCAAAAACCATTGATTAAGTTTATTAATTAATCTCCGGTGCAAATAAGCTCGATGCCAACCGTGACAACCCGCCCAGGAAAATACCGTACTATCGCCTAAGACCGATCCACTTTGGTCATTAAGCAATGATAAAGTATCATCCTGTCGTTAGTTGCCGGGTTAACGCCCGGTAAATCACTTGAAAAGCAACAAGGATCGAATATATGCATTAAAACTCACTCGAATGCGAGTCCAGAGATACAACAACATTAATATCCAAATTCGAACCCCGAAGGGTTTATTTATTACAAACCATAGTTTTTGCCATGACGAAATAGTTCGGAGTTTTCAAAAAGCGGCGGAATTTAACTAACGGAAGTGAAGACACCACGGGAGGCCATCCATGATGCTTTCGGTAATCGTCCTCCATCAACTCCGGCTCCCGGCCGGCGGGATCTCTCCGGCCACACATCACCGAATGCATTACCTGGATCAACACATTATAGCAAGGCCGAGTATACTAATACTCGGCAAGTCTTACCCATCGGTGATAACTACTTCACCAAAACTAGACCATGAAAGGCTTTTTGGCTACTGGGTTGCCTTTGCTAAAAGTAACAAAGAGTAGGTCCTTACTTTCAAGATTTTAGCGCAAGTTCTAGTAGTTTGATCTTTACTACATTAGCCAACTAGTACAAACCAAGTTGTACAATACAATTAATCAAGCATAATATTCATCAACTTCCATCATTAGGGATCTCATGACTAGTGGAGTAAGTAGTCTCGAATAACGGTGAGAGGCCGACAATCGATTGATTTAAAACCTTGCAAGGTAAACCCAAACACACGGTAGGCGCCCACAAAGGTACGGTTGTCCCGGGCCATTTCCAAAAATCCCCGGGTCGGGATGAAAGGCCACAGTCTTTGGTGCAGGCTATCCGAATACCCCGTGAGATACCCGGAATCACCATACACCACCGGTAGCTAGCCGTGAGAGCGAATCCCAAGATTAGTGACAGTTCCATCCCTAGCCGTCTCATTAAGGTACTAGGCTTACCGGTCCCATACCCGACATGTGCTTAGTACGTTCAAAAACTTAGCCCACATAACCACCGGACCGAGCCCAAATCCCATGCTCTTACCACGTGAGCAATCCATTTAGGATACATTGTGATTCCTATCTAGGAACCTATTCTCGCGAGTGAGGTCATCACTCGACTTGTAACGGTCCTATAGCTTAGCAGCTATCGACCTATCATACTAGTAGGGACAAAGGTACCTAGGGATCATGCATCTAGGGTTTCATTCAACTCCTGAACGTAAATGCACAATCATCCATGGATAATTGAATAAAGAATTTGAAAACTAGGTTAGATGCACCGGAGCTTGCCTTCGTCACCTAGGTTAGCCTCGGGCACCCTCGGTGTCGAGTACTTCCATGTCTTTGCAGCGACGCTTCCGCTCCTCCTTCCTCAGTTTCCGGGACAAGGGAGTAGTCTCCGTCCGGAAGATCTACACGGAATGCAATGCAAGTTTAGGTGATGTGATAGTTTGTTGTCTTATCCGACTCTTGGTTGGTCATATTCACCTTAACAAGCATCTAGCTAGTGTTTGTCTTTTAGGAAGGTTAGCAGTTGTACATGGTTTACTCTTTTATGGTACATTTGAATAAAGATTTTTATTATACTTGTCATTTCATGTGAAGGCTTTAATTCCTTTTCTTTTCACAAGCAAAGGTATAAATAATATTTTTATCCATGAATTAATTTCTTATCAGCAATGAAAATTAATTATCTTTTAATTAGATTAGGTAATACTTTCAAAAAGGAAAAAGAATTAAATATGGGCTTTTCTTTATTTAATCTCCCTTTAATATTAAAAGGGCTTCTAAGCTTTTTATTAAGCAATTAATTTATCAAAAATTAAGGAAGTGTTTCTTAACCATATTAGCACCTATCCTGGTCCATTGGACCCACATGTAAGTGTTGGATGCTAGGAAATTAAATATTATATAAAATAACAAAGGCTAGTTAGTGATCCAATTTAAATGCATACAAAAATAAATAAGCATCAAAATGATTCAAACTTTCTTGTGCAAGCTCTCTCCGGTTCTAAACAAGTCTAAAGAACCAAAGATATACACCTAGGAACTTCACCGACCTTGGTTTATTACTTTACAAAGGAAAACATGCATAAATCAAGAATAATTATTTCGTTAATCCAAAACTCATGATTAACTCACAAGATGTGTATTTTGACATTACAAGACAAGTGTGCACAAGTTGAGCTCAAGAACGTAATTATATTTAACAAGAAAAATCATTTAGGCGCTTTACGCAAGAATGGAAAAGAATTTATTTAGCAAGATCTACTGCATAACGTTGTGCAATTTTTGGCGCCACAACTTGTCATATCCTAACACACAACATATCCAAAATTGAGATACGGAGGAGTTATGGATTTCAAGTTATGACAGATCTAGGTTTAACACATTTGTATTTTTCATGCTAAAACTATATAGAATTAGCTCGGGACGGAATAACAAAAGTTGTAGAATAATTCACCACGAACCCAACAAAATTTATTTTGCATTTTTGCAATTTTGCGATGATTTTTTACGCAATTTACAAGAAACAGCCAAATGGTTTTACTATTGGAGTTAACCTTTTGCACGAAGACCCTCGGAAAGATGTTTCGTTTTGCAATGTGGTCCTGGGCGCGGCTGGCCGGCGCGGGTGAGCAAAATTCCGGCGAGGTTCGCCGGGATTTGGCCGGGGAAGGGTGGGGGAAGGGTCTAGGGGCTACTAGGGCTCGGTTTGCGGGCTTGGTTGGAGCGGTGAGCGACGGGTGGGGCGGCACACCGGCGGCTAGGCGCGATGGTTCCGGCGGTGGAACTCGATGCGGGGGGGGGCTTGGGGCGGTTGGTGAGTTAGGTTAGGGGCAGGGAAGGGTGGTGGCCGGGGTTGGCCGCGCGCGCGGCCGGCCGAGCCCGAGCTCGTCGTGGCCGCCAACAATGGCGCCGGCGGCGGCTCGGGACCGGGTGGCCGGGCGTCCGGCGCGACGGGGAAGGGGTGGCGGCGCCTAAATAGGCGAAGCTCGAGCATCCTAACGACCGGCGGACGGACGGGGGCTCCACGGGGTGGCGATGGCCATCGGACCGCGGTGCACTCGCGAGACGTACGGTGGCGCGGTGTTCAAGGCTTCCTCGACATGCACGCGGCGTGGGGAAGGAGCGACGTTGGAGAGACCGAGGCGAGTAAGCCCCCGGCGCGGGCGCGGCAGGGCGTGGCGGCGCGGGCGGGCGCGCCGGAGCGTGGCGACGTCGCGGCCGGTCCGTGCTCATTCGGACCGGCCTTGTTCGAATTAACTTTTCTCCAAATTCTTGTATAGAACTCGACCAAGCGGTGAACATGAACGTTGTAGATCTAGTCACCCTCTACAACTTCTAATAAGGCTCTAGGGTGTTTTTCTCAACATATTTTGCAGGAACGTCGCACCAACTTTGAATGCCGCCGTGTTCCGGTAAACAGGAGGTGCCTGTGAGTCGATCAAGTTTTTCACTAAATTCCACCCAAAATTTGAAATGCCAATCTACACGAAAGTTGTGTCCCTCAACAAGATGGACAACTTTCATGAAGGTAGATTTTGAAGTGTTTAGGTGAATTTTGGAGAACGCGGCAAAAGTTCCGGACGACATTCGCTGACGTCGACGGTTAAGCCGGTTTTGACCGTGTCTTTGACCAAGGGTCCACCATGGGTGTGTGTAGACTTGGTCAAGGGGTTCATTAGGGTTCATTGGTGAGGTTTTCGAGGTGATGACCCGAGTTGACCTAGGTTTGACCGGTGTTTGACCGGTTTGACTCGGCCCGATCCGGTCATTAGCGTTAATGACGGTAATTAAAAACCCGGGGCGTCACGGCGCGGGTTGGCGGCGGTTCTTTGGGCCGGCCGGGGCCGTCGGTCTTTGCGCAGCCGGGGCCGCGGAGCGTGCCGCCGGGCTACCGCGCGAAGGGGAGCGGGCCGCCGCGGCTCGCCGGCGCGGCGCCGGCCGCCGCGTGGGCCGCGGTGCCGCACGGTTGGGTTCTTGCGCGCCTTGTTGGGCCGGATGGTGGAGGGTTAGGTGGAATAGGGTTTAGGAATTTAAGGGTTTTGGGTTTTTTTTTGAAAAAGGATTCAAACAAAAGAATTCCAAACATTGAATTTGAATTCTAGCAATCAAAAGAAATGCTCCAACATGTATGCAACATTTAATTCCTATATTTCATTAATTTTTATTTTAGAAAAGTTTTAAATGCCTAAAAGAAAAATAAAGCAACCTTATATTCCTTAAGCAATTAAAGGTATCTAGCAAATTTTAATAAAGCCAATTTTTAGGAAAATTAGGGTGTTACAAATCCTACCCCCCCTAAGAAGAATCTCATCCTCGAGATTCGGATAGCTTGGGAAAAAGATCTGGAAACTCTGCTTTCAGCTCATCCTACTCTTTCCCATGTTACCTCATCCTCTGCATGATTACTCCACTGTACTTCGCACATCTTGATCACACTATTTCTAGTGACCCTTGTCATAGTTTCCAATACCCGGATAGGATGTTCGACAATAGTGAGATCCTCTTTAACGTTTAGCTCATCCAAGGGTAACGGCTCCTTGTCGTGAGGACCAAAACCCTTCTTCAACTGAGAGATATGGAATACGCCATGCACATTAGCTAACTGGTCTGGCAACTCCAACCGGTAAGCCACTTCTCCCACTCTCTCAAGGATCTTAAAAGGTCCGATAAACCGGGGTGACAACTTCCCTTTAACCTTGAATCGATGCAAACCTCTGATGGGTGACACCTTTAGGTACACATAATCGCCCTCCTGAAAGACCACGTCCATTCGTTTACCATTTGCATAACTTTTCTGTCTAGACTGAGCAATCCTCAAGTTCTCTCTAATGATCTGAACTTGTTTCTCTGCTTCTCTGATGATGTCTGCCCCGAATAACTGCCTTTCGCCCGTCTCACTCCAGTATAACGGAGTTCTACACTTCCTTCCATACAAGGCCTCAAAGGGTGACATTTTGAGACTGGCTTGGTAGCTGTTGTTATAAGAGAACTCAGCATACGGCAAGCTCTTATCCCAACAACCACCATGCTTAAGCGCACATGCTCTCGGCATGTCTTCTAGGATCCGATTGGTCCTCTCTATCCGTCCATCGCCCATGGATGATAAGCCGAGCTAAAATTCAACTTGGTATCCAGAGACTCATGCAACTTCCCCGAAACGAGAAGTGAACCGAGTACCTCCGTCCGACACGATCTTCTTTGGTACACCATGCGGACACACAATCCTAGACATGTATAGCTCGCCAACTTAGCTCCCCGTATATGTGGTTTTCACCGAATGAAGTGAGCTACCTTGGTCAAGCGATCCGCAATGATCCAAATCGAATCATAAACATCTCGGGTTTGGGGTAAACCCACTATGAAGTCCATTCCGATCTCTTCCCACTTCCACTCGGGCACCTTCAACGGTTGAAGCAAACCAGCAGGCCTCTGATGTTCAACCTTAACCCGATGGCAAGTGTCGCACAAAGCCACATGTGCGGCCACATCCCTCTTCATACTGTACCACCAATACCTCTGCTCAGATCCTAGTACATCTTAGTACTGCCTGGATGGATAGAGTAAGCTGAGTCGTCAGCTTCTCTCAAGATAGTCTCTCTGAGGTCTCCTGTCTCTGGCACACACAACCGGTTCTTAAACCACACGGTTCCTTGTTCATCCTCTATGAAATCTGGGGCTTCTCCTTGTTTCACACTCTCCTTGATTTTTTGTATTCCAGCATCCTCTAACTGCCACTTGCGTATCTCCTGCTCCAGAGTGGACTACACTTCCAAAGTCACTCCCTCTCCATGTGCAACCACCTTCAAATTGAGCTTTTCAAACTCTTTTACCAACTCATCAGGAAACTGGAGAATCATAGCCATGTTGGTGTGGCCCTTCTGACTCAAGGCATCAGTGACCAAATTCGCTTTACCAGGATGATAGTGAATCTCCAGATCATAGTCCTTGATCAACTCTAACCAACGGCGCTGTCTCAGATTGAGATCCTTCTGAGTGAAGATGTACTTCAGACTCTTGTGATCAGTGTAGATCTGACACTTAGTTCCCATAACGTAGTGCCTCCAAATCTTCAATACATGAACCACTGCTGCTAGCTCAAGATCGTGCGTAGGATAGTTCAACTCATGTTTCCTCAACTGTCGAGATGCATAGGCTAATAACATGACCTTCCCCGCATCGGCACACAACCCGCACCTTGTCGAGATGCATCACAATAGATGTCAAAGCTCTTCTCGCAAATCCGGCATCACTAGAACAGTGTTGTGGTCAACCGCTTCTTTAATTCTTCAAAACCGGACCGACATGCACCGGTCCACTTAAACTCCCGATCCTTCTCTAGCAAGTGTGGTGAGAGGCTTCACAATCTTGGAGAATCCCTCAATGAATCGACGGTAGTAACCGGCGAGTCCTAGAAAACTCCTGATCTCAGACACCGTACGAGGGCTTCCCACTTCAACACATCACTGACCTTGCGTGGATCTACTGCAATACCTCCGTTGGTGATGATATGACCCAGAAAGGACACTTCCTTGAGCCAGAAATCACACTTGCTAAACTTTGCGTATAACTCGTGCTCTCTCAGCTTCTGCAATACAAGCCTCAAATGCTCCTCATGCTCTTCGTCGTTCTTGGAGTAGATCAAGATGTCATCAATGAACACCACAACAAACTTGTCCAGATACTCCATAAAGATCTTGTTCATCAGGTACATGAAGTAGGCAGGTGCATTGGTCCACCCAAAGGACATAACTGTGTACTCATAAAGTCCGTACCTGGTGGTAAAAGCTGTCTTAGGAATATCCGAAGGCCTGATCTTCATCTGATGATAACCAGATCGCAAATCAATCTTGGAAAACACTTTCGCTCCTCTCATCTAATCAAACAAGTCCTCAATACGAAACAAAGGATACTTGTTCTTGATGGTAACATCATTGAGAGACCCGTAATCAACACACATCCTCTCGTGTGCCATCCTTCTTACCCACAAAGATAACTAGTGATCCCCAAGGTGATGAACTAGCACGAATGAACCCTTTACCCATTAATTCTTTAATCGGAGCTTTAAGTTCTTGTAACTGATCACTAGACAATCTATATGGGCGCTTAGAGATAGGAGCAGTACCAGGCAAAAGATCAATAACAAACTCAACATCTCGGTCAGGGGGCATACCTGGCAACTCCTCATGAAACACATCAGGGTAATCGCACACCACTAGTATATCTTCCAAGGTCGTTCCATCAATCTTATTCACGGCACTGGCGTTTGATGGTGCGGGATCTGCTGCAAACTCAAACCTTTCACCACCTGGACTCATAAGAAGGACTGATCTCTTAGCACACTGTATCACCGCATCACACGCGATCAACCATCCCATTCCCAGTATCACATCAATCCCCTTTGAATCTAAGATTATAAGATTGGCACGGAAATCTCTTCCCAAAATCTTGAGATGGACGTTGTCACATTTATATATGGCTTTCAATTCCCCCCCGGGTGAGGTAACTAACATGTGGCGAGACATGGGACCGATGGGTATGTTATGTTGAGCTACGAACCGTGATGTAATGAAAGAATGGGATGCTCCGGAATCAAATAAAGCGAGGCAAGAGTGGAGTTGACTAGAAACATACCGAGCACTACTCGGGGTTCTCCCCGGGCGACTTCGGCATCAACGTGCATCGCCTTGCCTCGTGCATAGCTTTGTTGTCTTTGGTTGGTCTCGTTGGGTCCGATACCCACTCCTTGTCTACCGCCGGTTCTCGCACCGGGGTGTGTGGAGGGTTCCTCTTTGGGCAAGCATTCGCATAGTGACCAAGCTCTCCGCACTAGAAGCAAGTAGTGGTGGCGGGATTAGGAGGTGCCACGGACCTCACGGGTGTGCCAACCGGAGCTCTCTCGCCGACTCGCCGGGAAGCTAGGCGTGGAGTCCGAGGGTCGGGATGCCGAAGCCGCCGAGCGGACCGCCGGAACTGCCGAGCGGACGTTGGGACTTCGCTGCCCAAAGTTTCCACCTGGTCCCCCAAAGCGGAACGGGGTGTTCGGTGGTGGGTTGAAGCGCGGGTGAGACGCACTCCCAAACTGCCCAGAGCTGGCGGCCTTCCTCTTCTCGCTCCCCGAGCTCCTTGCGCTTGTTCTACAAGCGGATGGCGACATCAACTAACCGCTAAAAGTTGGGGAATGGGTAAGACATCGGCTCGGTACTCGCAGCGAACCGGCCTAACCCATCCAGGAATAGCTCCCCGCTTCTTCCCCGTCTTCTCGCAACCTCCTCGACCGCATACCGAGACAACTCGGTGAACTTGTCTCCGACTCGGCCCACTAACATTCCTCCCTACTTCAAAGAAAGGAACTCCTTCTTCTTGATCTTCATGACTCCGGAGGGTATGTTCATGGCTCCCGAAGTTGGTGGTAAACTCTTCCCGTGTGATAGTGTCCGGGGCGGCATAAGCGGCGAATACGCATCCCACCAAGCGGCCGCAGATCCTTGAAGTCATCCCCGCCGCATACGGACCTTCTCTCTGTCATCACATTAACGGTAGTGAGCATCTTCAAGACTCGTCTTCAACAAATCTTCGGCTTCAAGCGGATCGGCGGCATGAGTGAACACAAGATGATCCGCTGTTGTGCCACATATAGAGTGTTGTTGGTGTCGTGCAATGCAATGTTAACACCGCAAGTAGACTCGGACATTGTTCGGTGTTCCTTCATAGGCCGGTGCCGGGGCAATGTAGGTCTTGGCTTCCCCATTGGCTCTAAAGGGTGTGTACCGACAAAGTGGGTATCATCCAACCCGTCACGCTCCTTGTGAGAGAGCACATAAAGCACCCTCGGAGCCGACTCGTTATACCAACGTCCATAGTAGTCCCGTGAGCCACATCATGATGCTTGGACATCTCCCTCACTCCACAGCATGGAATGTACTCCTCCAGGATGGCAGCAACTTCCCAATGGGGCTCGAACCACGGATGAGTCCACAGCTCACAATGGTAGACAGGGGACTTATCATAGTCCAAACGGAGTGCCATAGCTCGTAGGTGATCCTCCATGGGAATGCCCACTACATCAGCCCTGTAGTGGTACACTTCCCAGATCACTTCCTCAGCTTCTTCTTCTTGCTCTTGCTCTTGTTCTTCTTCCTCCATCTCTAGATCAAGATTATCTTCCAGATCTTATCCTGGCGCTTGCTCCTCTAGATTAGGCTGTTCAGCTGGCTCATCCTCTTCTGGGATCATCTCTTCTGGATTCTCCTCTTCATCCGACACCATGGTGAGGTTAGGAACGACCACGGGTGCAGGCTCCATCTCAATCTCCTCATCCGTGTCTCCGTCATGGAAGTCGTTGTACTGTTCTTACGGGGCATACTGGTGGACCGCACCAGCATGAGAAGTCTTCAAACGGCGAAGCATCTGTACAGCAGTGTAGAATGAGATAGATGGTAAGACAAAAAGGATGAGAGCTAAAGCAAGCACAAGGTAAAGAATCCAGACAGCTCAAGAGTGAGGCAAAAAGGCAAGAGTAAGGTTAATAGAAGTAAAGCAAGCATGTAAGAGAAAGGTTCTATGATTATAAAATCCTTAGTTCGACCATTTCTATCTAGGCTAGCATTCCTACAGTCAACACGGCTCTGGTACCACTTTGTCACACCCAGTTTTAAAGGCAAAACCGAATGCATAGATCACGTGTGCGCCAGGATCAAATTACACACATGCTTAGACATTGTGAATACCAAAATCAATGCCACACGAACAAAGAGTTATTACAAACCATAGTCTTAAACGGAACTTAAATAACGAGTTCTCGCAGTGGACAAAATGCCTCCATAGGCAGCTGACTGAAGACTACGCACACCTAGAACTCCTGATAATCTCCTGGAATGTCTTCAAAGTTCTCCTGGTCTGAGCAGCAATCCAAGTGTTGTAGATACAAGAAAGTAAACAAGCGTGAGCACATGACGTACTCAGCAAGAGAGAACAACATAACATGCAAGGCCATATGGTGGATGGCTAAGGTTCAAGCATTTTAGCATTTTAGTGGGTCATGTTTTATTAGCAACCTGATTACTAAAGAGTGTAAGTTCATACCAACCCAATTAATAAGATATAAGCAACATAAATAAAGAATAAAACAACAATTAAGCATTAAAGTTCCATAATTTAATCATGTGAGTGTTCAGGACGCTCTTGACCGTGAGCACGGCTAATCGATTAGTTTTACACTCTGCAGAGGTTGTACACTTTCACCGCAAGTAGCGTAAAAGTTCCGAAGAACTTTGAACCCAACCATGCAGTGTTTGTAAGGCACCATACCACACTACCCAGGTGTGGTTGCATATAGACGCTACATGGCCTTTACAAAGGTTCCCTAGCAAGTTATGACCCACAAGGTCCCGATCACACTACAAGGTTTTCCCCCTATTGCAACAAATCCCTTAGGCAACACCACTATTTCGGTTGCAATAGGGGGGACTATTGCACCGAAACGGTGATTTGGTTGCAATTTGTGTGTCTATTGCAACACAAAATTTGAGTTGCATTATCTATTTGTTCGGTTGCAACATGTTGACGCTAATGCGCCCTTTTTTAGGATTTCCGTTGCATTTGGTGGGAACTAATGCCACCCCAATTTTGTGTTGCATTAGCATTTCTTACGTTGCAACAAAAAGTTGCTATAGCCACCATACTAGGGATGGTTGTGTTTGAACAAGTATGTCGCAACGTAGAATTTTGGTTGCAAATATATCTTTGCGATGTTGCAACAAGTTGGCGCTAATGCACCCATTATTCAAATTGTGTTGCATTTGGTGGGAAATATTGCTACCCTACTTCGCGTTGCACTAGAAATTCGAGTGTTGCAATATAAACTTGCTATGGCTACCATACTAGGGTTGGTTGCGTTTGAACGGCCTTACGCAACGTCTTATTTGGGTTGCAAATATCTCTTTGCGTTGTTGCAATACAAGGAAGGCTACCGCTTCTAGCCTCAAGGAGGAATATTGTGTACGTATTGCCACAAAATTTGTTTAGATGAAAAAAATCTGCTATGGGGTTGTAGCGAAATTTAAAATGCGATTTAATAAATAAATTTTATTATGAAAAATCTGAATTTTAACAATATGGTATAGACTATATGTACCATGAAAAAATAGAGGAAAAAAATTGTGTTCTATGGGGATGTGGGCTAAGCCAGACCACAATAGGCTCAACCGGCGAGCGTAAAGCCCAGCGAGCGGGAGCCCGAGTGGACCGGCCAGCCCATTAAGCCCCAGAGCGCAAGTAGCAAGCATTAGTTGATGATGGTAATACGAAGTTCGAAAGCGCAGGCACGCCTCTCCTTTTAAGCTGGGATACCCCCTTCTCAGTTTACGGGGTGGCACTAAAGGTACTGGAGACTAGGATGTGAAAATGTCAAATGGGCCGATGAGAGTAATAAAAACAAGGATATGCCGCCCAAATCGTCTATAACTTACAGCTCCCCCACCCCCAACACACTGTTGCTCCCAACCATCCCCCCTCGTCGGCTCCGACCGTCGCGTCCACATCGAGATGCCCCCGCATCGCGGTTTCCCCCGCGCAAGCGGCGACGCCGGCCGGAGTGGCCGCATCGAGCCTTCCCGCACCGGGGCGGGCGCGGACGGAGGGGCCGCGCCGCCGCAACACGCCCGAGCAGCCGCCACGGCGCGGGGCCGCATCGAGGGGATCCCGGAGAGCGGCGGCAGCGGGACGGCGGGGCCGCACCGAGGGTTTTCGAGGAGCGGCGGCGGCGCGCACGGAGGTGCCACTACTCCACCACGCGAAGCGCGATGCACGCGGGCGGTTCAAGTGTTCCACACCACCTACCTCGTCGTCCTCCGCATGGTCGGCGGCACCCCAACCCCCGTCGTCCTCTCGGCACGGACGACACCGCCACCTCGTCGTCGTCGCTCCGACGGCCCGCATCGCCAAGTCGATCCATCCGTAAGGGTAAGCGAGCCCTAGTCGGATGCAAGCGTTCCGAAGAGAAGTGAGGTACACCGCCCTACCCTCTTTGATTTTCCAGGAATCGTGTGACTCCTTTTGCAATTAGAAAAATGTTAGTAGTTCATAGTAATCAAAATTTCATACTAGATAATGGTAATTGTGTTTTTTGTGTGCATCCATCTCACCCCATACTAGATAATGATAATGATAATTGGCTTGATTTCTTGCCATCTTTTGCCGTGAATCCGACTCCGTGTACATTTGATCACAATCCCGAAAACAAAGCCGCCCAAATGAACGCAGTCGTCCCATTTAGTAGGTTAGGCCTTTTCTCGCGGTAGTCGGGGGATCACGGGTAAATTGGTATACATTATGAGTCAAGAGATTGAATAGGTCGTTTAAAACCGAAAAACAAGAAATTGTTTTGTTTCCTCGTGCTAGTGAACACTGCTAATCGTGTGAGGATCATCATTCCGGACTCGGATGCCGAGCAGACAATAGCAAGAAACCGTCTCCATCAAAAGCTTCGGATCATCGAAAAGAAAGGTGCATTTTTTTGACTAATTTGCTGCATTGGCCACAAATTTGTTGTAACACATTTCATGTTAGTAACTTGTGTTTGTTGTCTCGCCATAGCAAATGCCCTTGCGCCAAATGGTTCAACAAATCGAAGGAGCGCTATGATGATTTGCGGGAGCAGATTGAGAACCTAAGCTTCGACATTGCTGGAACGCAGGAAGACATGGAGATGACCCTGAAGGAATTCATGGAGACTGTTGCTGACAAGTTAGAAGTGATGGCGAAGAAGATCCGCAAGCTTCAGGATAAAGTCAATCGCAAGTAGTAGTAATCTAGCTTAGTACGTAACATAACCAGGTCCTAGGTGAATGTTATGCAGATGCTGGTGAATGGTCTATGGATGTGTATGTGGCAACATCTAAGTAATAACTTTGAACATTTATACATGCATCTTCGTATGTCTATGTGTTTGGATCCGGATGAGCCCTTGCAAAATATTTGAACTCATGAGCGACACAAATTGAAATCATTGGGTCCCGTCATGCATATTTGGACTAACCATCCGTCCGTTTTCGAATTGCGACATGCTATTGTTTATGCTATTCATGTGAATGTTCACAAAGCATTGTGATCAACAATTTGGAGACTCTTCACTAGAACTCCCGAATTTTGTGTATTATTGTTAGCCCCTATAGTAGCCGATCGTAAAAGAAAAATAATGAATTACGCATATGTTGAAAACCCCGAGAAAGGTCATACTACGTACAACCTCGTAAATATTGAAACCAGGTATTCCTTGGTTGTACTAAAATTTTGTCTATCGTGTATGTATTGCCACGATCGATAGGGGCTCTTCCGATCCGGACCATTCCAAAATTCCGTCTTCGACAACCCGGTTATTGTTGCGGAGATCTCCACGAGGGCCTCTAGGGGATCGATCTCCACGGCGATCTCCACGTGATTCTTGTTGCGAGAGATCCGAGCGGCGCTACGGCCACGGCCGTACGTACCGATGTCTTGATCTCGTATATATATCCAATCGTTCGCCGCATATATATGCATATTGGTATATATATCGTCATCAAGGTCGATTGAAATTAAACATGAACAATGCGATTAACTAATGGCATCGACGAAGATCGAAGTTGGATGCGCTTGCCTCGACACTCGCCGGATTGCGTAACAATTTTCGAATTTTTTTGCAAAAATTTACGGCCTCATCGCCGCGAGGTGGATCTATTGCGTGTCCATGTAAATTGTGTCAATGCATGATCGTACATTCCACCGTGGGTCGCATTCAAATTCATTTACTCAATAGAGGGTTTGCCGATTGTTTCATCGATGCCGGTAACATTCAAGACCAAACTAATACTTCTTCTCGTGGTCCCGTGAATCAAGATGTTACCGCCGATCTCGAAAATCATGATGCACTACCTACACTCGATGATACAACACATTTATTTGTAGAAGACGATGAAGAAGATGGTTTGGATGATAACCCCGTCGCCACCAATACTCTGATTAGAAACATTATCAGTGGCACTATACATCATGGACAAACCGGAGATGAGGAAGAGGCAGATAAGCAGGCAGAGATCTTTTTGAAACTATTAGAGCAGGCAAAGAAGGAATTGTATCCAGGATGCAAAAATGCAACGAAGGTCTCTTTTATTGTGGAGCTTTTTCACATAAAGTGCATGTATGGCTTAAGTAACGCGTCATTGGAGGCCATACTTAAGCTCTTTGGAAAGGTTCTCCCCGACCGCATTGTATTCCCGACTCCTTGGATAAAGTGCAAAGGGTGATTCGAGACCCGGGCTTGGACTATGTCAAGATACACGCATGCCAAAATGATTGTGTGTTATTTTTTGATAAATACGCAAATCTTGAAACATGTCCCATTTGTAAGGAGTCAAGGTGGAAAGTTGTAGATAAAACCTCCGATAATAATTGCAAGTGCAAAGGTGCTACTTCGTTAAGAAGCGGTTACCGCTAAGATCCTACGCTACTTTCCTCTTATTCCTCGGCTTCAAAGAATGTATATGTCAAAGCAAATGTCAAAGGATATGCAATGGCACAAGAATGAATTGGTGAATGATGCGAAAATGCGTCACCCCGCCGACTCAAAGGCATGGAAGCACGTGGATTCGCAGTTTACATGGTTTTCGAAGGAGGAGGTCGTAACGTTAGGCCGGGTCTTGCTTCGATGGGTTCAATCCCTTTGGCATGCAAAGTCTTACGTATTCCATTTGGCCCGTCATCCCGGTTCCTTACAATTTGCCTCCATGGATGTGTCGAAACAATCTAACCGGATTTTGTCAATGTTGATTCCCGGTCCAAAATCTCCCCGGAATGGATATTGATGTATACTTGAGGCCCCTGATACTGGAGCTCAAGGAGCTTTGGAATAATGGTGTTAAAACAAGAGATGCAGGGACTAAGGAGAATTTTAGATTGCGTGCTATACTTCTTTGGACAATTAATGACTTCCCGGCCTATGCTATGTTGTCTGGTTGGAGCACTAAAGGAAAGTTTGCATGTCCATACTGCCACAAACATACTGAGTATTTGTGGTTGAAACATGGGCGGAAGCACCGCTACATGGCACATCGACGTTTTTTGGCCCCCCGACCATCCATGGCGCAACAATGCGGTCGCCTTCAACAACAAGGTCGAAACCAGGAGGCACCGTAACCACTATCCGGTGCACAGTGTTCTTGAGCGCATTCTACTTTTGAACAAGTAGAATTTGGAAAGACATTGTTATCAAAAAAAAGGAAGCGTGACGAAGACAACGAGTGGCACAACCGGAGGAAGAAGAGTATTTTTTTTGAGCTCCCTTATCGGTCTTCTTTGCTCATCGTGCATAATTTGGACGTGATGCACATTGAGAAAAATATATGCGAGAGCATACTAGGCACTCGCTTAAGTTGGATGGCAAATGTAAGGACGGGGAGAATGCTCGGCTTGACATGGAGCATCTACGGATACGACCGTATCAAAGACCCCGTGATTAAAGATGATAAGTATACCTTGCCATCACCTTGTACGAGTTAGATAAGGATGCCAGGGAAAGTTTGTGTGAATTTTTATATGGAGTGAAGATGCCCGATGGGGTTTCCTCGAATATAAGAAGATGTGTTGATGTAAAGTCACGTAAGGTGTCGCGCTTGAAAACGCATGACTACCATCTAATTCTACGAAACTTTTACCCTTAGTGGTGCGTAGGATTTTGCCGTAAGCCGTTGTCATTGGATTGATTCAGCTTAGTAATTTCTTCGATGCACTATGTTCAAAGGAGTTGGTGGAATCGAATTGGACAGTGCTCACCGTTCAATTAGGGAGGCCGTTTGTCGACTTGAGATGATATTCCCACCCGCATTTTTTGATATCATGATCCATTTGCCCGGTTCATCTAGCCGAAGAAGCTAAACTTGGGGGGCCAGTGTGTTACGGATGGATGTACCCAAAGTGGGACGGTACCTACGCACCGTGAAAGGATATGTGAGGAACAAGGCTCACCCCGAAGGTTCAATTGCCGAGGGATACATACTCGAGGAGTGCCTTACATTCTCGCTCAAGATTCTTGGACGTGGACACCAAAGACAATCGTGTTGATCGACATGAAACGGTATCGTTAATGAGCCACCATCCGGTTTGAGCATTTTTTCGAAATGGATTACAAGAGGAGAGGACAGACGGTTGAAGAAATACCACCAAATGAGTTTCGGAAGATGAGGCACTACATAATTTGCAATTGTGATGAAGCTAGACCATATGTCGAGTAAGATGCACTACTGAACATCATTATTGCTTTTAATTTTAAATATCTAACTAACGGTAATATTCTTTTGTGTGCAGCGAGCATTTGGAAGAACTGAGGGCACATGGATCCGTAAATCTTGATAAGCGACATGAGGCTCAACTCGTAAGATGGTTTGAAAGCAAGATCACAGTTTACATGCTAGAGGGGAAGTAAGTTCGTATTTGTTTGCACTTGCTCAAGGACCGGATCCCCGACCTCGTACATTGAATAGATGTCATATCAACAATTGGTCGTTTCGCACCGTTAACATCGAGAGAACCCTTGTGACACAAAACAAGTGGTGTGCTTGTCAAGGGTGAGGCAGAAGGCACAAATTGGTATGGGGTGATTAAAAGAATGATCTCACCGGAATTCCCCGGACAAAAAGAAGTTATTCTGTTCCAAGCAGGACTGGTTTGATGTGCCTCTTGTCACAAGTACCAACAGAGGCAGGCAGGGATACAAGAAAGATAAATATGGGGTCATTGACATCGATACTACTCGACACAAGTTTAGCAATGAACCCTATATTCTGGCAACACAGCAGAACCGGTGTTTTATGTGAATCGGTGAACAAACCCCGCCGGAGCAAGTTGTTATTTCAATGAAACCAAGGAACTTGTTTGCCATGCTCCGAATTAGATCTCGAGGACTCACTTGCCGTGGGTATCGAAGGTATTAATTTGCTCGGTGAACACCAGGTTTTGACAAATTGGTCTAGATCGGACAAGGAAGGCACAACCGGCGATGTCTCGCTTATTAATCGTGTTCGGGCCGAGGCGGTTGACGAACCGTACGACGAAGTATTTGATGTTGATGATGAACATGATGCAGATGACACGTACATTGATGATGGAATTGTTGCACCAATAGTTCAAGATGCCCAAGATGATGAGTTTTTCAATTGATACTTACTCGACCGTAGTCATGACTTCTATGTTGCCATTATTTACTACTTCTGGAAGACTTTTGCATAAATCTTAATATTTAAAATATGAATCAAAAAATTGGTATGACAAACAAAAATAGGGGGCTGTAGGGCAGGCCAGTCACCAACAGCTCTACCGGCGAGCGTGAAGCCCGGCCGAGCGGAGCCCGATGGGCCGGCCACCCCAACAAGCCCGGAGGTTAGTAGAGAGGAAGCAAGTGTTCGCAGGAGTTCGGGATGGCAAGCACGCCTCGCCTTTTAAGTTGTGGTGCGCCCGCTTGAGGTAGCGGTGTGGCACTAAAGATTTTGCCGATGTGCCGCCGTGCGCCGCTTCGCACACACCGGAAGTAATAAGGACAAATGGGCCGGCCCAATCTCGACCGCAATCCTTTTCTAACAAAAGGGCACATTGATAATTTGCAAATGTGTCGTTGCTTTTAATATGTTGATATAGAAAATAAAAAATTGACTAACAAATGATACAAATTAATCTTTAGTAAATCAACAAATAATTAGAGTAATATGGAAGTTATCCGTCAAAATTGCCCAAATAAACAAGGCCTCCTAGTTTCAATCCATCACTGAATTACTACTAATATGTACACATGTACTTGTTCCGAAAACCAAGAAATTCTACTTGCTACTTTTGGTTAGTACATTATTTACATGATTCTACAAATGAGCATCTGGGAGAAATCGGTAACCATGCTTGATCTCAAGCTGATTAGCGATCTCAAAAGACAAAATGCATCCTTGGCGGCGTATTGCACCCGCCATTCGTGCAACACCCTCAAACCCCAAAGCCCGTGGTTCACATTTCGTCCTTGTACAGCAGGTAGCTCCGCACTCGATTTCCAATCTTCTCCAAAGGACGATCCGTAACCATTTCGGTACGTATGCCTATACTTCTCATGAACGTCGCAACAATCGCTGAAGGTCTTTCCAATTAGAAATCTTGACGCCGCAGCCCTCCCGTAGGCGTTCAAAGCATCGTTGGTGATGTGCGCTCCCACAAAGATGTGGCCTTCCTCGCCGAGAAACTTGCTCGTGACATCGGAAGCTTGTAGCCGCATGGTGCACCCGGTAAATAAGGCAGCTCGAACCGACACACAATTGCAAGCAATGCGAGCTTGTACTCGCCACCGCGAAGCCGAATCCACTCGTGTCCAATCCGACGAGCAAACGTTCGGGAGGTGGGGCTACCTTTGATTTCGTCGATGAACTCCGCCACTACTCCGGCCGCAAGTGACGATGGTCTTGATGCTCGGTACCGCTCCTTGAAGAATTCAACCTCGTGCATGGTAGTTGGGGGCGGTCCCCGCTCCTCCGAAAGTCGTGGACGGACGACGGCGGGGCGCCATTCGTCCCGGCCCGCTCCGATCTCGAACGTCGGCCGGATCAACGGCGCGCCTCCCCACGGGTTGAGGGCGACACGCTTGCCACCCCCGCAGCCCCAAACCAAGAAAGCAAAGTTCCAAATCGTCGTCGAGGGACAAATCCACGACTAGCTAGCAACTCGTTTGTGCCTTGCAGACTAACCCGCTTCGAAGCGACGCTCGCTGCCGACGACGCGGCCGGGATTGATCCGCCCGCATCACCTAGGTTACTGTACAGCCGGCGGCGGCGCGTGGCCTCTACGGCATCCCCCTTCATTTGTGGGGCGCCGCCGTCACCCGATGCGTCGCTTCGGGTCATCGCCGCTGTATCGAGGTCGCTTGCGATGGCGGTTGCGCAGATTGCAAGCTTTGGGGGGTCGCCGGCAATGGCGGCAGCAAGAAAACCCCCTTCTCCTTCGATGCGACAAAGGGGAGCGAGTGGGTGGGGCGGGGTAGGGAAGAGGCTAAACTAGTATAGTATATGCCGTCGTTTCGGCTTCATATACAGTCAAATCGACGTGCCGGTTGCCGAAGCAATGGGCATGGCAAGATTTGAAGACAACCGGCAACACGAAGGGGCGGCGGATCCTAATTAACCGCTACACGCACGCGCGCCCGGGGAGTCGTGGTCTCGGCCGCAACGCTTCGCCGCACCGGATATTTGCATGCAAAATCACACTAAGGGGTTTGATGTCCGAAAACCCTTGCGAAAAGCTCGTATCGCAAAGTAGATCCAAATTATTTATGTAGTTTTAGATTTCATCTACATTTACTACTCCATGGAGGTGCACCATTAATTACATGTATTAAAGTAAGTTATTTTCAAAACTACTTTCAAAATCAGTAGCTAAATACCGGATTAAGTAGGTTCATTAGATTCGTCACACAAAGTTACGCCGACACGTGAAAAGGTTTTACAAATAAATTATATTTAGTGTTCCATTTATGAAAGATTCTTGGGGCTAATTTTATTTAGATGCGAACGGAAGAAGAAACGCAGCCGCCGCGCCTCGCGATCTCCCACGCGTTCGGGCCCCACGTACTCTACTCGAGTGCCCCGGACGCCCGTTCAACGTAGCTCCTAGCCTCCCATCGCGCACGCGTCGCCCGCCGTGGACGGGTGACAAGACGGCACGGGGGGGGGGGGGGGGGGGTAGTTTGCTTCGTACACCCGACCACGCCCCCCCCCCCCGCAAAGAAGGAACAAAAATCGCAATGGCACAAACAAGGAACAATGCGAAGTTCGATTTCCCCGCCACGAGGGGCCGGTACGACATTAATCTTAAAAAGGTGAGTTACAGCCGCCGATGTCGGCGGCGGCGCCGTCGCCGCGAAGCACGCCGTCGATGTCAACCCCCGCGGCGGCGGCATCGGCCGCAATGGGGAAGTGCGCGCGTAGTGCCGGTGCGCTCCGGCGGGAACGGCCACTCCGCCGCAGATAGCCCAAGGGAAAGTCGACTTGCGCGTCCGCCGGCCGCGAGCGCGCGGGCGGCTCCCCCCGGCGCGCACCGCACGCACCGCCTCCTTGACACGCCTTGGGAGCGCGCGAAGACGGCCGGGCGGCAGCCACCGGAGCCCCCGGCCGACCACCGTGACGCGCGACCTCCGCCGCGCGCGTAAGTTCATCGTGGCGATCCTCCGCATCGTTCGTGCGGCGCGCGCAGCCTCCTCCGCCCCGCTCGCGGCGGAAAGACGCCTCCGCCTCCTCGGCCGAGGCAAGAAACAATGGCGACGAGTCAAACAAGAGCCTAGTGGGCGGCGTGCACCGACGGAATACAGAACTCACCAAAGCCGGCCGGGCCTCCACATCGGCCTTGGCGCCGCGAACTTCGGGCCGTCTCCGTCTCGCCCGCCCGAAGGGCGGTGTGCATCGCATCCCGGTCCCCTCCGTGTCCCGTACCTTGCGCGGCGCGTCGTCTAGACGACGCCGCGTCCTCGCCGCTCCTCCGCCAAGTCCCCCGCCCTCCCGACGAACGGGGGCGTCGCCCCGAGACGAGGAAGAAGACAAGCTCCGTGATTCCGACGACGAAGATCCACCGGACGGAGGCGCCGCGCCGGCCGAAGGACCCGGCCATATGTCGCACTAGGAAACAGAAGAAGAATGACAAAGATCGCATCCCCGGCGAGCATAGGAAATTATGGAGACAGGAAGACACTCACCCCCGGCGAGAAAGCAACCGACGGAGACGCGGCCGGACCGACGGCGACGAACCCCCGGGGGCCTCTTCCCGCGGGCGCTTCTCTCCGCCATAGATGCGCGCAGGGAGTCGAGGGGGTCGGGAGACGAGCGGGTACTCAAGATCGACGAGAGCGGCGCGGTGCAAAGGAGCGGGATTGGAAAACACAGCCGAGGCCCCGCGGTTATATAACTCGCGTCGGGGGCAACCGCATTCGTACCACCGCCGTGTGGGGCCCACAGCATCAATGACTAAAAGGCGTAATATCCCATTGCAGGGACGCGACCCCACTAACTCGGCGGGGTGGGGCGGTTACCAAGGGTCAATGACGGGTCTACCCGCCCACTTGTTGGCCCACAAATCGCCCCGTACGGAAATTTGACTCGGGTGACCCCATCCGTGGACGGAGTTGCGGGACCCACCCGTCGGTAGGATTGTTGCGCCAAACCGTCGGCCCGAACCCGCGAGAGATTTCCCCATTGGACAGAGTTGTGGGCCCCACCTGTCGCGCACCCGCATTGGGATGTGTTCTTGAGTTGTTCATGTTCATAATGAACTTGATCATTTGTATCGTTTAATCATAACTTCAAAGTTGTTTATATTTGTCAAATGACGTCCAAATCGTGAAATTTTTTTTCCTACATTCTTATGACAACATAATCTAGATCATGGTGTCCACTCCATATCGTGTCACAAATACCGAGCAATAATAATTTGAAAATAGAACATTTCATAACTAGATTCAAGATTTTCAATCAAGAGATGACGTCAATTTGAAATGAGATGAATACCAAAGTTTCATAGCTCGTCGAGATGAACAAACTTTATATTGGTTGGATTCTCATTTGAAGAAGTGGTACGATCACGTAGAACAAAAATGACATGTCTCCGACCAAGTTTCTTAAACAATGAGATTGAACCTAGGATTAACTAACAATGTGTAGGACCATTTTAAGAAACTTTAGTGCATGTCATTTTAAGTTTCTTTAGTGCATGTCATTTTAAGTTTCTTCAAGATGGTCCTACACATTGTTAGTTAATCCTAGGTTCACTCTCATTGTTTAAGAAACTTGGTCTGAGACATGTCATTTTTGTTCTACGTGATCGTACCACTTCTTCAAATGAGAATCCAACCAATATAAAGATTGTTCATCTCGACGAGCTATGAAACTTTGGTATTCATCTCATTTCAAATTGACGTCGTCTACCGATTGAAAATCTTGAATCTAGTTATGAAATGTTCTATTTTCAAATTATTATTGCTCGTACGCTCGTGACACGATATGGAGTGGACACCATGATCTAGATTAAGTTGTCATAAGAATGTAGGAAAAAAAAATTTCCCGATTTGGACGTCATTTGACAAATATAAACAACTTTGAAGTTATGATTAAACGATACAAATGATCAAGTTCATTATGAACATGAACAACTCAAGAACACATCCCAATCCGGGTGCCGACAGTGGGGCCCACAACTCGTCCAATGGGGAAATCTCTCGCGGGTTCAGCCGACGCTTGGCGCAACAATCCTACCGACAGTGGGTCCCGCAACTCCGTCCACAGATGGGGTCAAATTTCCGTACGACCGATTTGTGGGCCAACTAGTGCCCGGGTACACCCGTCATTGACCCCCGTGATTCCGTGTCCTCCCTATGAAAGCGCAGCTTCCTTAGAACCCAATGAACCCCCGCGACCCCCCAAATTCAATCTACAACATGATCCGGAGGCGGCGGTTCTTTTCCATCTCCCCTCATCCTCGCCGGGGATAACGCCGTCGCACATCCAATTACCCACCGTGCGTGACGAACCGCAACCACTCCATGGA
Source organism: Cenchrus americanus (assembly GCA_947561735.1). NCBI lineage: Eukaryota > Viridiplantae > Streptophyta > Magnoliopsida > Poales > Poaceae > Cenchrus > Cenchrus americanus. The sequence continues at coordinate 234,029,073 of OX387241.1, read as the reverse complement.
AAAGATCTCCGTGGCTCGCTACGAGGCGTCGTCGAGGCCGCCGGAACCGCCGACGGAGCCAACGATTGATATCGTCTCCCGCGCCGCCGCGCGGCCGAGGATGCCATTGTGGATCTCCGCAACCTCGCGCGCAACATGCAAGGCAATGTGCGTGGTGGGCGGCGCCGCCACGGCCGGACGACGCCTAGCCCCGAAACGCGTCCCCGCGGGCGTCGATTCTACCTCGGCCACGAGTATCGCACGGCGCTCGTCAACACACCGGCCAACGTCGGCAACCCGAGGCCTTGTTCCGTAGCGGCTTGCGCCGCGCAAGCATCGGGGAACACACGTGGCGTCATCACGCCGTGCCTCGACCCGCCCACGCGCGCCGCCGCGAGGTGGGTCACAAGGAATCGATGTACGCCCTCTCCCTCTTCCTCTACGCACCCAACAGCCGGCGAGGCCGACGACGACGAGGCCGGCGGCTCCCCGCGCTTGGTCGAGGCACCCCAAGAGGGGGCGACGGTGCTTCCTTGGATAAATTTGACTTGCACAAAACGCCGCTCCAGGATCATTGCGTCGACGTGGCACTACCTCGCTTGCGGCATGCGAATGCGATTGCCGTGTCGCCGGTGCCGGCGCCCGTACCTTGCCACGACGATTTGCGGTGTGCGGGTCGCGGTGTGGCGACCACGCAGATGGCATGCTTGGTACTCGTGGCGTAGGTTCTCAGCCGAGGAGTGTAGGATCCGAAACGAGTGTGATTGGTTCTTCTACACACTCAAGGAAGCGTTAATGATCCGAAGGAAGGTATAAAAGTTGTGATTGCCGATATTTCTTGATAAATTAGTTCCACACATGATGCACCCTAAAAGACATTCCCGATTTCGTGTACATGTTTGCGTTCTTTCTTGTGTTTTACAAGTTCACCTTCGATTGCTAAACATTGTTTCGAAGGCACAAGATTTGAGTTATCATTTGTTCCGACAGTTCGTTTAATGCTTTCTTCATGTTCGGAAATTTATCCGCAAGTGACGAGGGACCTTGCAGAGAGGCTCGGCGTCATTTCGCTCACATCTTTGAAGAAATCCAGCTAATAAACACAAAGCATGTCTCTCAAGTTGTGTCTTTCGACTTTGTATGTGTCTTTACAATTTGTGTCCTTGTAGAGCATGTTTTTGATGATCCTTAGTTGGTGTGGTGTCAACGTGACTCGGTAGCTAGCCCGTGAAAACTCGCTTGTCATAAATCTTACCGATTGCTACCCGATCTTTATGTTTGTTACACATATTTGTGTCATGCATTTTACTCTAGTACAAATCTGATAAAGGGTTTATGGTAGTCTCAGCTAAAGTTTATACAAAAAATGTGTAACCAATATACAATAACTTTGTGGTAAACAAGAAGTAAACTTTGTGGGACCCACCCGTCACCGGCCACACCAAAATGCATCCCTCAAATACGCCAAACGTTCGTAAAAAATGGGTAGCCGCCGATTTGGAATGTGGCGCCGCTTTTTCCCATCCGAATTATTTAACTTTCGCCCAAACTACCGCGCAACCATGACCGGGGCCACCACGCCGGTTACAAGAGTAAAAAGTCGCGCGTCTTTACTTTCCCTCCCGAATCCCCTCGCAAAACAAATCTAGAACTCGGTCGCTAGGGGCGGGTAGACGATACGACTACCGCCGCCGCCGCCGCCAAGCTGCTTCTCGCCGCGCGTACACGAGGATGCCGTCGTCGAGGGAGCCGGCAAGGGTGACCCCTACGACCTCTCGAAGCGCGCCGCACACCGTCGTCGGCCATGCTACCTAGAATGTTCACAACCCCTGGTGCGGCGATTGATGAACCTACCGCCACCATGGCCCCTAGGCCTAGGGCGACGGGGGCTCTCTTTGGGTCATCATCACCTTCGGCGACGATGAAGCACGCGTCGACGTGGACATAGGTGCAGACCCTGATGTTTTACCTTCATCTCAGGACGAGACGACCGAGGCCAGGTACGCTGTATCTTGGTTCCATCTTTCCCCTCGTTCGTACTGCATCCAACATCTCATGCATCTGTGCACGCACTGGTACCCTAGATTTCATGCATTTGAACACGCGATTTGCACACCAAATTTCTTCACATGTTATTGATATGACATCGAAATGAATGCGCAGATCATTAGATGATCAGTCTTGGACCGTATATATGATTGAGAAGGGTATAGATGGGGAGCCGTATACAACACATACTTGTCACCCTCGTGGTTCACAAATCACCCTACAAACCATAAACAACCTGAAACAAAAACTGGGGTACAGGATGAGGGACATTGTTTACTACAAGACTAGAATTCCTGACTCTACTGCGGAAGCAACACTCACTGAGATCGACTACGACGTCGACGTAGAAAGAATGAAACAGATTCACGAGGAGGAGATGGTGATCAGATTAGTTGTCTCCAGAGAGCCAATACCTAGAAACCATACCATGGCCATAACACCTTTGAAATCCAAAAGTGCTTACATAAATGCTGATGATGAAGAAGAAGTAGAAGAATGTGACTTAGATGAATACAAACTTTGGCTAGCCGATTTGCATCAAGAGAAGAAAGCCTTGGGTAAGATATGCTTCACCAATTATTTGTGTACTTATACTCCAGAATTTGCATGTTCAATCACATGAATGAAATTAATTATGGATTATATTTCAGAATTAAAAGACATTTTCGGGGATGACACAATCGATACATACAGAGAATACCCGAATGTTGCAGGATCGCTTGAAGACATCGGTAATATCCCTCTCCTAATTTGCAAGCAAATTACCATTTTTTGTCATACTACAAAATATGATCGGTCATCATATGCCACTAAATTCTCTCGCAACCAACGGTACGTGGACCCCACCTTCATTTTGCAACACAGAATGAAATGAACCCAACACCTCGCAAGGTGCGCCTCCATCTCATGCTCGGCGTTGGAAACAACACGAGCAAGGATCCGGTAACATGTGTTCCATAGAAATTACCCGTCCGTGCATACGCTTATTTTGTGGGTATTATCACATGCATGTTGTTCGCATGGAATAGGCTCCCAAAAAGTTAAGAAAAGAGGACGCGGTCCCGTAAGAGCATTGACGCGTAATCGCCAAGAGAATCAAGGCGGGCAAGCAAGCAGCTAGACATTCAATTCTCTAAACATGGAGGACCGGTAGGTGATAACTACCGCTCATTCATTGATGAAGTGGTCATGTATACAAGGAAAAGGGCTCCTATCATTGGAGTGAAATCATGGAAAAATGTTAGGGAAGAAGTCAAAAACGCAATAGCAACTGATGTATTGGTAATAATAGACTTTGCTTTTCAAGACAATTCAAATAAAAACTAACATATAAACTCACACAATATTTGAATGCTATTGTGATTATATAACAGGCAAAGTGGGACATGGAGGATAATGCTGAATCAAGGGAAAAGATATGGGCCATTGCTAGGGAGCGTTACAAAGGATGGCGTTCAACTTTCAAGGTGCTACCCAAGACATACAAGAGCTACCACCAGAGAATGTTACATAAGCCTACGAAATTAGATATTGTTGAATGGCACTATCCGTTGAAGTATTTCAAGATCGCTAAATTCAAGGTTTGTTCCACATTGTTAATTACGATTTCCGACCACTACATTTTTCATTCAAATGGCGATGTCCGAGTCTTTAAGATTTTTGTTCATAACTTTTCATTGTATAGGAAAGGAGCACACAAAATTCTCGCGATTCGATGCCAACAAATGACAAGACATTTGTCAGGCGCTAAGCCTTATTCTCAGCGCAGCTATGAGAAGGTAATAACTGGACAAGCACATCTCCAATCTGTCTTGCAGGATGAAGAACATTAATTTGTTATTTTCTTGGCATAACAGAGAGACCCAGAAACTGGTGAAGAGCCGAATGATATGGAACTTTGGTGGATAACTCACACTAACCAGGGGTCTTGGACAGACGAACAATCTAAAAATGTCTATGTGAGTTCTCAATGAATTAGTACATACATTACTATACATAGGCTTATGCAACTATAGAATGCAACCAATCTCTTGTTCAACTAACTCCTCCACCTGTGCCTTGCAAATGTTAGGACACCGCAAGCAGCGTTATTGCTGAGGCGGAATCAAATGCAGACAACAACTTTGTTTCCCAAAAGGAAAAAAACGAGATGTTCCAAAAAGCCTACAAATCGCTCACGAAGTGCAAATCAACCAAGTTGCATGGAAACGGGTACCGGCAAAAAACCCAACTAGAAGGCAACGCTCAATGCGGAGCGCGAGGAACAAATTCGTAGGGAAGAGCTACAGCATGAGGAACACGTCGAGCTCATGGACGCATTTGGGCAGCTACAAGAAAAAATGTCGGATGGGAAGAAGAAAGGGAAGCGTAAAAGGAGAGAACATGCACGCCAACTTGAAGAAAGTGAAAAGAGAAGGCAGGCGTGCAACTACAACAACTTAGGCAAGAGTTCCTATCAATGCCGCAAGCATCAAATGGACAACACAAGTTCCACAGTAATCGGTCAAGCTATTTGCATGAATGCGTTTCTTTCCTTGGGTTCTATATATGAATGTTTGTATCCTTTGGTAGGTTGACCAGCCAATATCCGTACAACCATGCCCAAGCAACAATGTCACCGAATCCGCCGACGAAGCGGCGGTTGCATCAATCACCCGAAGAAAACAACCTTGTCGCCGAATCCGCGTACAACGTGGCGGCGGAACCATCAATTCCTACATCCGGGAATGTACAACCGCACTCCAGGAATGTGCTCTCGTGTACTCGGATGTTCTCGAATTCACAACTTTTTACTAGTACATATCATCGGTTCATCGATGAAATTACGCCTAATCTTGTCCTTCCAAATGATTGGTTGATAGGAGAAGGAATCAAGAAGCTCGAAAACAAGTATTTCGCAAAACCGAAGCACTAAAGGTGGTGTTAACAATCCCGAAACTCAATCCACCGTTAGACAAATTTCTTCTCAACAACCTACAGTACAAGTTGCACAAAGGAGACGACAAAGCACCAAAAAGACAAGAGGTGAAGCTTTTTTCAACAACTCTTACCGCCGTGAATGTAATTCATGTTTCAAATTGTCAAAGTGTGTTTATGGTTGTGGTAATTATTTGATGTCATTATGCTATTTTTATGAATCACAATCAATCTTTGGTTTGCTATATGTTGTTGTTTCACAAATTCCAATATTAGAGATTAATTGATGCTAGCTTAAAAATTTTGTTGATTCTTTACAGGTGATGACACCTCCTTGCATTGAATCCCCCCTTTGCCGATCAAGTGTTGGGATCATCTCCAAGTAACAATTGGCCGACCAAGTTCTTCATGTCCTAGCAAATTTGTCTACTATGTGTTGAAACAATGTCCCGTGCCAAACTTTTCGCATTTAAGTACTTCATGAGTCATGTAATTAACTCGGTGGATGGTTCAATGTTGGTTAATTAACTATAGATGCATTGTTATATTTATCTCGTCGATGTTAATTAATGCCGCAATTACCGCCGCTACATAAATGAGCGTGGCGTAATACATCGTTGTTTTTCGTTGCCAAAAGTAGCGTGGCAATAGTAAGGTGCACTTGTAGCACCCCTAATACGAACGTGGTAATAAGAAATTCAACTTGTAGCAACACAAAGGGAACGTGGCAATAGTATGGTGTACTTGAAGCAACCCTAAATAGGAACGTGGTAATAAGAAGTTCAACTTGTAGCAACACAAAATGAGCGTGGCAATAGATAGTGCTCTAAGAGCAACCCTAATAGAAACGTTGTAATAAAGACTTTAACTTATGGCAACCAACCAAATGTCGAAGCAATAATAGAGGACCACATATTACAACCAATCAAATTACGTGGCCATAGATAGTGCACTTGTAGCAACCCTAATAGAAACGTTGTAATAAAGACTTTAACTTATGGCAACCAACCAAATTTCGAAGCAATAATAGAGGACCACATATTACAACCAATCAAATTACGTGGCAATAGAGGATACCACCTATAGCAACGTAACCAATATCGTGGCATCAAACAATACTACCTATCGCATCGAAATCAACTTTTGTGGCAATAGAGGAAACCACCTATAGCAACTAACCAATTTCATGGCATCGTACAATACTACATATTCCAACCAAATTACTTTCGTGGTAATAGACGAGGTTCAACCAATAGCAACCAAAGACAAGTGCGTAGCAATACTATAACTTGCAACGAAACGTAAACGTTGCAATTGCACCTTTGGCAACACCACAGATGTGTCGCAATAGTACACTTTGCAACCAGAACAAGCGTTGTAAAAAAAACCTAATTGCAACGTTGCGTTACGTTGCAACAAAAAAACTTTGGCAACCACTAGATGGACAACGTCGTAATAACCTAATGCAACGCGGCTTTTCGCAGCCCACGGTCCACGGAACAATTTGGTTGCAATTGTGTCTATTGCAACCAAAAATGGCATATTGCAACACATTTTGTGCGTTGCTTTAGGGGGAAAATCTAGTAGTGTCAATTAGCAAGGTATAAAGTCCCCTAGCGGTGTCGATACCCCACCATAAAAAGAATAACTCACCCAACCCCCGCTAGAGCGAGTCTATACCGCACAGTACCGTCGATCCCTTGTCCTTATCAGGTAAGATCATCCCAAGCTAAAGTTTCTAATTATTCAGCCAAGACCATTGCCCATTAGTTCTTGTGGTTGTACTGTTTTCCTGGGTGGTTCTCCATGTTCCGATTAACATATCAAAGTGGTCTTGTAAAGTAAAGAACATAAACGAAACATAGAACATAAAGGTAGCCAAGTTTGATTAATACCAATCCCAGTTGAGCATGCTAAGCAATAGCTACCACAAGATTAATATATTAAACCCAGTGACAAGGTAAAGGTAGTAAAAGACTAGGCATGATCCTTAATAAGTTCCCGTCAAGTTAATGCAAGCAAGAAAAGTAAATACAGTGAATTTAAATGCATGTTATGTAGGACAAGCGGGTATGCATCAAGGAAGACTTGCCTTCAACAAAACTCTGCTGCTCAAACTCTTGCACGACTTGATCTTCAAATCCTTCCAACGGATCGCTCTCTACGATCCACAATCAACACATACAAGCATACAACAAGAATAAATAAGAAACAGTCACCAAACAGATCAAACAGAACTAAACAGTGGCATAAAACTAATCTACGCTTCGAGACGGTCGCGTGGACATAAAGAACACTAAAATCGGAGCTATAACGACCAAGTTATGCCCTATAGAAGGTGCAGGGACTAAACTGTAAAGGTTTTAAAAGAAATTGGGCAAAAATAAAAGAAAAGGACTAAACCGTAAAGGTTTTGTCTCTGCGGGAGGGTATATCTCTAAATACCGGAAAACTCAGGGGCTTTTCTGCAAAAACACCAGAGCTGGCGGGGTTGTCCTGGTTGACTCGGGTTTGACCCGATCTAGATCTGTTGGATCTAAATCTGACGGCTGCGGCGGCTTGCGGGCGGCACAGGCGGCGGGATAGATCTGGCGCGTCGGATCTTGATCCGGCGGTCGAGGATGCGTGCGAGCGGCCGGCCGGCGACGGCGGCGGGGAGACGGCGGTGGCCGGCGGCGAGCGGCGGCGGAGGCTCACCGGTGAGACCCAATCTAGGGTTCTGGTGCACGGCTTGGCGCGCAGATAACATCTACATGCGGCGCGCGAGCGGGCGAAGCTAGCAGGGGCGGTGACCACGGCGGAGATGCGGTGGCGCGGGCGCACGGCGCGGAGGCGCGGCTCGGTCAAGGCGGCGAAGTTCGGTGAGGTCACTTAGGGCGCCATGGTGCACGAGATCTTCAATCAACGACACAGGCGGGTTGCTCACCTCTAGGCGCAGCTCCCTAGCGACTTCCCGACGACGAAATGACGGCAATGGCGAGGATTCGGCGGCGACGCTGGCTAGGGTTTGCGGGCGGCGCACGGGCAGGCGAGGGCGGCTCGGGTGGGGGAACTCTAGGGGCGGCGGCGGCTTAAATAGCCCTGAGAGGATCCTTGGCGTGCGTGCCACGCACGGGGGGTCGTGCACAGGACGGACTCGGCGCAGCGGCGGCGGAGTCCGGGTCGGGGCCGACGCGAGGTAGGGGATGACCGCTGGGCCCCCCCACCGGTCGGCCGACACGGCGAGGGCGGAGGTGGCACGGCCGGCGGCGGTTGTCGGGCCGGGCCGGGCCGGTCTTGCGCGCGCAGCCGGGGCCGCGGAGCGTGCCGCCGGGCCGCCGCGTGAAGGGGAGCGGGCCGCGGCCGCTGTATCGCGGCCGGGCCGGCCGCGCGGCCGGCGGTGCTACACGGGTTGGCCGCCGCGGCTTGTTGGGTTGGATGGTGGAGGGTTAGGTGGAATAGGGTTTAGGAATTTAAGGGTTTTGGTTTTTTTGAAAAAAGGATTCAAACAAAAGAATTCCAAACTTTGAATTTGAATTCTAGCAATCAAAAGAAATGCTCCCGCATGTATGCAACATTTAATTCCTATATTTCATTAATTTTTACTTTAGAAAAGTTTTAAATGTCTAAAAGAAAAATAAAGCAACCTTATATTCTTTAAGCAATTAAAGATTTCTAGCAAATTTTAATAAAGCCAATTTTTAGCAAAATTAGGGTGTTACAATTGGGTGCCATTGTCGGTGATGATCATGTTGGGTATGCCGAAGCGATAGATGATGTCGGTGAAGAATGACACTGCCTCCTCAGAGCGGACGTTGACGATAGGCCGAGCCTCAATCCATTTGGAGAACTTGTCGACCGCCTCGAGAAGATGGGTGAAGCCCCCGGGTGCTTGTCGGAGCGGTCCCACCATGTCGAGGTGCCAGACAGTGAAAGGCCACATGATGGGGATGGTCTATAGCGCCTGCACCGGGAGGTGAGTTTGTCGAGCGTAGAACTAGCACCCTTCATAGCACCGCAAGATGTCCTTGGAGTCTGCAACCGCTGTGGGCCAGTAGAAACCTTGTCGGAAAGCCTTCCCGGCAAGTGTTCTCAGACCGACGTGGTGACCGCAGGTGCCGGCATGTATCTCTTGCAACAGCTCGCAGCCTTGATTTCTGAGGATGCATTGCATGAGTATGCTGGCTGCCCCACGCTTGTAGAGCTCACCGTCGATGAGGATGAAAGCTTTTGCTCAACAGGCGATGTGTCGAGCCTCCATCTGGTCGAGGGGGGGGGTAGCTTCCCCTCGACTAACCACTCGAGGATCGGGAAACGCCAGTCGGGATCTTCGTGGTTTAGCTCGGGCGGCTAGTTGATCGCCATGACTTCGGGTTCCGACTCCTCTGGTGGCTTCTTGCTCTCCGCTCGCACGGAGGGTGCATGTTGATCACTCGAGAAGACCCTGTGAGGCACCAGGCTGCGACTAGAAGCGGTCTTAGCGAGTACATCGGCTACTTTGTTGTAGTCGCGCAGCACATGATGAAGCTCGAGGCCGTGGAACTTGCCTTCCAGATCTCAAACGACTTGACAATACGTCGCCATCTTTGGGTCGACGCAGTTCTTATCCTTCATGACTTGATCCACGACCAGCTCCGAGTAGCCCCTGATCTCAAGGTGTTTAATCCCGAGGTCTACAACGATTCGGAGACCATTGATCAGGGCCTCGTACTCGGTGGTGTTGTTCGATGCCCGGAAATATAGTCGTTGAGAACCATGTGTGGTTCGAGGACCGGTGGATGGTCGCTTCCTTGTGTGATGAGTGATTGACAACGTTGTGTGGACTGATTCTTGGCTAAGTATTGCACGTGCGGTGTTGTGGCTTGACCGGTGTTGGTGCGGTGAAGAACAAGAGCGAAAGGTCATCGCCGGTGAGGCCTCCAGGTGTGGAGAAGACAAGTAGGCTTCGTTCGAGGGACCCGGTGGCCAGCGGGGTCAAGTGCTGGCCGCATGGTGGCATGAACAGCAAGATGAAGTCATGGGCGGTTTCTTGGTTGAGTCTCAAAACCAAGGTCGAGCTGGGACTATGTGTGAGCCGAGTCATGAGTGGCGATTGGTGGAGGCTACACCGACTTCGCGGGGTTTCTAGTGGTTCACCGGAAAACCACTGGGTTCCTTGGTTGATCGACAAAGCCAAGACCGAAGAACCGAAGATGGTGCTGCAGCAGCTCCAGACGGGTCTGACCGGTGGGTCTGACCGGTCTGACCAGTGGGTACCGGTTTGACCGGTGAGGAGCACCGGTTTGACCGGTGTGCAACGCCGCAGTCCGAAATCTTCGAAGCGGAGGACACACATCGGGATCACAAGGCTTGCGTCGAGGCTAAGCAGGTTGCGGTCGCCGGGCATCCGTCCAATGGAGAAAACTTGAAGACTTCCAAAGCCGCCCTTGAGCGGCTTGGATCCCTAGTAGTTAAGTAAGGGTATTTTAGACTTTTGGTTGCCTCCTATATAACCCAAGAGGTGAGAGGATGGCTGCCATCTCTTGGAACCCTAGTTCATTTGCTTTCCTATTTTCCCTTCCTATTTTGTTAGGATCTCCATAGGACTAGCTTGAGAGCTTCATGGTGAGATTTTGTGACAGGGTTGGATGATCGGGCGGCAAGCTAGACCTTGTATGAACCTCTTTGGTATGTATAGATGATTCGGTGTGGTTCCTCAAGGCTTTGTTGTGTTGTTCCCGGTTGTTCTTGGTGGTGATTTTCGGAGCCTTCTCTTGGTGGTTTTTTTGGTGTGTTTTCGGGACCTTGCTCTTGGGGATTTGATGGGGGAAATATGTGGGAACCCTTCGTGGTTCTTTTGCCTTTGATTCCCCTCCCAAATCTGTGAGTTAAGGGGCTCAATTTCGGGGTTTTCGGTGTTCTAGGGTTAGAGCAGTTTTTGGCAGGATTTCTTCGATTCCCCTTGATTTGGCAAGTTTTGGTGTACAAAATCGTGGCTATGGACTCCTCATGAGGTGTTCCTATTATCCCCAAAGTCTTGTTCAAGTCTGTGGAGCAATTCGGGAGATCGAAGTTTGGATCTGGAGGAGTTGACCCGCGGGTGTTGTTCATCCCGAGATGCACAGGCTACACCGGTCTGACCGGTGCTCTTGACCGGCTCCGACCGGTGTGAGCCACTTGTGAGATTTGCCTCGGTGAACTCGCTTGACTCGTGTGTCTTTCGGTCTTTGTGCTTGCTCTTCGCTTCTTGGTCTGTTTGGAGTTGTTTTGCTAGGTTTTGTGTAGGGTTTTCCTTCCGTGCAGGTTGTGTTTTGGGGGTGTTTTTGTTCCAGGGCCCAGAGAAGTCACCGAGGCTTTCTGGAACGCTTGGTGTGCGGCTGCTGTAGCTACCGGCCTGACCGACGTTGTCCACCGGTCTGACCGGTGCAGACAGAAAAGAAGCCGTGCAAGTTTCCACCGTGTGTGTTTGTGTTTTTTTGGCTCGGAAGGTTGTTTGTTGGTTCCTAGGTCCGGTAGCACTTCGCTTGCTTTGTGTGGGATTGGCCAACTTGGGTAGTGAGTCGGAGACGTGTGTTGGAAGCCGTGTTCGTCTTGTTGGAGTCTCCATCTCGTTCGTTAAGAATTTTTATCGGCTCCCATTCACTCCCCCCTCTCGGTTCGCCGTATCGGTCCTTCAAGTTGTATCGCAGTAGGTTCGGGTCTTTATTGACTCTAACCGCCTCTAAGATCCAAGGATGGCGTACCAGGAACGGGGTTCGGGTCCTCCACACTTCGATGGCAAGAACTACCAGATGTGGAGTAAGCGGATGGCGGCGTTTCTCCGCGGAAAGGGTCAGATCCTTTGGGATGTCACGGTGGACACGAGGTTATGTCCACCGATGAACTTCCTTGCTCCAGGATCGAGGGACATGTTCGACGCCAACAATAAGGCGGTCGACTACTAAGGACCATGTGCGGTTCGAGGACCCGTGGATGGTCGCTTCCTTGTGTGATGAGTGATTGACAACGTTGTGTGGACCGATTCTTGGCTAAGTATTGCGGGTGCGGGTTGCGGCTTGACTCATGTTGGTGCAGGTGAAGAACAAGTGCGAAAGGTCGTTGCCGGTGAGGCCTCCGGTGTGGGAGAAGACAAGTAGGCTTCGTTCGAGGGACCCGGTGGCCGGTGGGGTCAAGTGCGGACCGCATGGTGGCATGAACAAGAAGATGAAGTCGTGGACGGTGTCACACCCGATTTCCGAGGGAAACCGGATGCATCTCATATGTGTGCCGGATCTAGTTCCACACATATGATAGACGAAATGAGTGTATTATCATAGACAAAAAACGTAACAAGGGGTTTAACAACTTACTACACTCATTCGGAAGACACGAAGGTCTTTAACATCGTAAAATGATAACTACACGACGAGTCTTCGTCTTCCGCTTCCACAGCACTTGATCGGGGGAGACGCATGCCTCGGAACTCCTCAAAGTCGATGTAGAACTCTTCACCATTGTTCTCTTCGAACGGTAAGCAAGGCCGAGTACACTTATGGTTGGTACTCAACAACCGGGGGAAATATGCAAGGCTATCAAGGTAGGCTAATGTTTTGCGGCGGTTAGCATTTTAATGTTGGTCAAACTTTTAATTAAAGAACGCCTAATTACTAGATGTAAGTATATACCAACCCACTTAAGAAACATTTAAGCAAAACAACCCAAAGCTCACCGAGCTTCACCAAACCACGATTTAATCTCATCTTCAAGTTCATTAATCATGTGAGTGTCCAAGCCGCTCATGACCGTGAGCACGGCCGATCGATCGCCTTTTACACTCGCGAGTTTTGCACACTTTACCCACGGCTCGTGTAAAAGTTCCGAAGAACTTTGAACCCAACCATGCGATGCCGATCGGGCATCATACCACACTTCCAAGGTGTGATTGCATAGGGACGCTACGAAGCCTTTACAAAGGTATGCAAAAGACTAACGACCCGCATAGTTACGGATCGTGCGGACCATAACCCTCCCTAGTAGTCGGCACCTTAGCAAAGGTCGCTACCCCAAAAGGACCGGCTACACCCCCGCAACCCGGATCCCCCTCTCGCTCCTTTCGGAAAAGGGCCATCAGATCAATCACACACCTAATTAATTGGCTAAGGTCAGAGCCATGTAACACTGTGGTTGCGCATGTTTTCTTGGGTGGTTCTCTATGTTCCGATTAAATCACATGATCTTGTATTACCAAAAGCATCATCGTCATAAAACATATAAGCATTTATCTTCGAAAACCATTTTTATCCAACCCAAGTTGAGCAACTAGCATATTCTACCCAAAAACATTTATTAAACAGGGTTGATCCAAGGATTGTGGGTAAAAGTCTAGGTAAGTCCTTAAAAACGGTGTTCCCATCAATTTAATGCAATATCAATAAATATAAACTTAGTTGTCATGCAATTACATAGGATAAAATAGAATCATGCAGGGGGAGAAGACCACTTGCCTTCCTTGCTTAATCACTAAGGTTCTTCTTCTTCAAACACTTGTTGATCTACTTCAACGGCAAACTTGCTTGAAACTCGACACGATGTCTACGAGCACACAAGAATACATTCAATAAACAAAACAATACACCAAGCATGAAAAGCTTAAAGGGAAAACAGGGTTTGGGTCTAGGAAAACGAACACAAGGAACACTCGGAACTATCGGGAGATTTGGATGATCATAAACAAGAGCTAGTTATGCATTTGTTATCTTTTAATTAAGTAAAAACATGTGTATAGGTTATTTCAGAGAAATACCCTATTTATAATTAAGCAAGTTATATTTATATTTAAAAGATGATGTAAGCCTATTCCAATTTTACTTATAAATATTCAAGTATGATTTAAGCAAATTAAACATTTAATTTTAAAAGAAGCATGTAAAAGCATCTTGGCGCTTATCTTTGTATTTTGAGTTATTCTAATCAAATTATAATTTAAAAACACATTTATATTCATTTTAATCAAATTAACATTTAATTAAGAAAACTCGGGATATAGCCTATGGTTCATTTTAGTAGAAAGCAAATTGCATAATCATTAATCAAATTAAGTTTGATTATAAAAACCGAGGTATACATCTAATTAACTTTTAATTAAAAGAAATGTTTAATTAGTATTAATCATATTAACTTTCTTATGAAAACACGTGTTAAACTCTAATTAGATTTTAATTAGAAAAGCATGTGCAATAGGATTTATTCATATTTAACATTTAAATAAAAATAAAATATAAAACAAAGAACATGTACATCATTGCTCCTAACGTGTACTTTGAGTTGGTATGATCCTAACGCAACTTGAAACGGTGGAATCGGAGCTACAACGCAAAAGATATGGAGAAAACAAGATTCTAGAACTGTCGGGCTTTAAAAGACGGTCGCATGGACACCAAGAACGCTTAAAACGGAGCTAGGACGGAAAAGATATGGCTAAAACAAGATTCAGGGACTAATTTGTGAATATCCGGAAGTTTAGGGTGTTTTCTCGCAAGATTTCGGGGATCTAAACATAATTATATGTAATAACTCAAGGGTTTTGGTGTAAAAGAATAGGGCTTGGACCTTTAGTGGAAGAAACGAGAAGCTCGGGGGCTTCACCGTTAAAACTCAGGGCTAAATTGTAAGAAACTTTGGAGGTGGAAGGGCATATATGTGATTTTAGAAAGTGCGGGGTTCTTTTTGTAAAATTACCGGGGAGGGCCGGCGGGTGCTTGTGGAGGCGCCACGTGGCGGGTTGCGCTTCGCTATGCCGACGCAAGCCGACATCATCGGCCGATGCGGGGCGACGCGGCGGTGACGCGCGAGCTCGTGGACCGCGGGCCGTGGACCGGTCCACCGGTCCACGGTGGACCGATCCAAGGGGTACGCCCCTTTTCCCGATCCGGGCCGTCCGCGCCGATCGACGGCCCCGATCGCGTGCGGCGAGGCCGGCGGGGCGAGGCCGGCCGCGGCGGCGCCGGCGCGCGCGCACCGCGAGGCTCTCGGAGAAGCCAAGGACGGCCTCCCGGCCACCAATTCGCATGGCAAAAACACCAGAAGGAAGAGGAGGGGAAGGGGAACTTGCCCAGGAGTTTGGAAAGGAGGGAGAGGCACCGGCGAAGGAGATCGGCAGCGAGGGGGGGCGGTGGTGGCGGTGCTCCGCGGCGGCGGTGCTGTGGTGAGCGAGGAGAGAAGGGGAGGGACGAGGGATGGAGAGGAGGTCCAGGCGCATCCTTTATAGGGCGTAGGAGGGAGAGGAAGGGGCGGCCGAGGCGGTGGCGGGTGCTCGCCGGCGGCGGCCATTAATGGCGGCGGCGGCGGCTCTAGATCGGGCGACGCCCGTGGGGAGGGTGAGGGAGGCACGGGGGAGTCAAAAGGGCGGCCTAAGGGGTTCTCGGGTGTGCTTCATAGGGTGAGGAGGGGAAGGAGGGGCGACGGCGGGGGCTATGGCCATTAATGGCTATGGCGGTTTTGATGGCATTCAAGAGAGGCGCTTGATTGAGGTGAAACCAAAGAGAGTAAAGGAGGGAGAGTGAAGGAGGGTTTTTACCGCGCCTTGATGGCTAGTTTGAAGGCGGGTAGGGGCGCGGGAGAAGGGGAAAACGGCGGGGGAGGGCCGGTGGCGCGCGCGGTCGGTGGAAGGGGAGGGGGGAAAGCCGGAGGTGGAAGACAAGCCCGACAGGGGGCCCCACCCGCCCGGCGAGAGGGAGAGAGAGAAAGAGAGAGAGGAGGCGGGCGGCGGGCCGTGTGGGCGGAAGCGGGAGTTGGGCCGCGGCTGAAAAAGAAATGAGGGAGGGGAGGTGGGCCGCGGGGGTTGGGGTGGGCGGCGGTGAGTTTGAGATTGTTTTTTTTTCAAATCCGTTTCAAACCAATGTCAAACCCTTTTAAATTCCAATCTTTTACATCTTTTCAAATTCAAATTTTAACACAAATTTCTCCAACCATTTTAAAGGCTTTTCACAAACCATTTTTAACAACTTTCAAACATATTTTAAATTCAAACCTTTACACAAATTTTCACAAACTATTTCACAATTATTTTTTAAGGATTTTCACAAGTATTTTAAGACTTTTAAAACCACACCACAACCAAAAACTCATGCATTCAAATCATGATGCACAAGCACTTATTGCTTCTAAATTATTAAAATGATATTTAAATATTTTAAAGGCCAAATTTATTTGATAGTTTAATTAATCCTTAGAAAATAAAATCTAAACACCATGTTGCTTACATTAATTTGGTGATGGAATTTTAGGGTGTTACGGACGGTTTCTTGGTAGAGCCTCAAAACAAAGGGCGAGCCGGGACTACGTGGGAGCCGAGTCATTAGTGGAGATTGGTGGAGGCTACACCGAGTTCGCGCGGTTTGCGGTGGTTCACCGAGTAAAACCACCGGGTTACTCGGTTGAGCCACAAAAACCGAGGCCGAAGACTCGACGAGGAGGTGCGATCACCCGGGCCGGTTCAACCGCCCAGAGGGGCGGTCGGACCGCCCGGGGCCGGTCGATTGCCCGGCCGGTCCTAATCGCCCCGGGGGGCGGTATGACCGCCACGGCCGCCGGCGTCGAGATGCTTCGAAGCGGAGGACACGCGTCGGGATCGCAAGGCTAGCGTCGAGGCTAAGCGCGGTTGCGGTCGCCGGGCATCCGTCCGATGAAGATATTCCGAAGACTTCCAAATCCGACCTTTAGGGGCATGTATCCCTAGTTATTAGTTAAGGGTAGTTTAGTCTTTTGGGTGCCTCCATATATACTTATTGAGGGGGTGGATGGCAGCCAACTCTTGGAACCCTAGCTCATTTGTTTTTCCATTTTCGTTCTCCATTTTACCTAGTTTTTCCTAGGACTAGCTTGAGAGATTCATGTGAGATCTATAGAGAGGGATGGATGTTTGGGTGGCAAGCTAGACCTTGTACAAACCTTTTATGGTATGTATAGATGTTTCGGCGTTGTTCTTCAAGGTGGTTTTCCCATCCTTCTTTGTGTTGATTTTCGGAGCTCTTTGTTGGCGGTGTTTTGAGAACGATTTCTTGGGGTCTTTTGGTGGGAGTCACGTATGAGGATCTTGTGCCGCTTTGGCTAGTGACTTTGCCCCCAAATCTCCTTTGAATCGGACTCGATTTGGTGGTTTTTCGAGTTGGGCGAGTTCTTGACCTAGAGAGGTGATTTCGTCGATTCCTCTTGATTGTGAGCGTTTCGGGTCGATTCTTTTGAGGTAGAGGTTGCCCAGGAGGTAACCCAGCTAGTCCTGAAGTTTCGCTGCAATCCATGGAGTGATTCGGGAGATCGGGCGCGAGGAAGTTAGGGTTTGACCCGCGGGCTGTTTTTCTAGAAGAGGCGGTCTAACCGCCCGGAGGGGGCGGGTCTAACCGCCCCGGGCTTTTCCGGGTCGAAGTTTTGTTTCTCCGGATTTTCCTCTCGTGAGTTCATTTGCCTTGATCGGAGGAGCGTCCGGGTGAAATTTCGGGTCGTTCTCGTGCCGTTTGCTAGGTGTTCTTGGTTGGAGTTCGTTCTTCGGGTACGGGAGGTTAGACCGCCCTTGGTAGCCGGTCTAACCGGCCCTAGGCCCCTGGGTGGAGTTTTGGTTTTTGCCAAGATTTTCCGGTAGCTAGCATGGCCTTGACCAGAGATCTTTGTTGGTGAAACCGTGGTGCGTTTTGGTGCTCGGAAGAGGTGTTTCGGAGGATTTCTTGGTTGCCCGGTGGAGGCGGTCTAACCGCCCCTATACCGGTCGGCCTAACCGCCCCCTCCGGACAGATACGGTCTTTCGAGTTGTTTCCCCCCGTCGTGGGTGCGTGTGTGTTGAGGTTGCTTGTAGAGTTTGTTCCTAGGACCAGTAGCACTCCAGTGGCTACGTGGTTCCGGCAAACAGAAGGTAGAAGTGCGGAGCGTGTGATTTTGGGGGTCCGACCGAGCGAGTTCATCTTGTCGGAGTTTCAATCTCCTTCGAGAAGAATTTTTATCGGCTCCCATTCACTCCCCCCCCTCTCTCGGTCACCTAATCGGTCCTTCAACTACTTGTTTCGTGCTTTGTGTCGACTCGAGTTCGATCGGGTGCACACCGAGCACTTGGCTTGTAGAATCGGTCGGTGTTGAAGGAAGCTCATGTTGGGAATGTGCGGGTTCAAGCTCGGATGTATGCGACCTACCAGAGAGAGTACGAGAACTTCACTCATCTCCCCGGTGAGTCCATCGATGCCTTGTTTCAGAGGTTCACGGTGGTTGTGAACAACATGAGGGACAATGTGGACGTGCTCCCGTACGATGATCATGATAGAGCTGTCAAGCTCTTACACTCTTTGGATCATACGATTTGGAGTGGAAAGTTTGAGGCCATTGTGAAGTCGGAGAAGTATGACACTCGACGGTGAATGAGCCGTTCTCGAAGCTCAAGTTGGCTGAGGTGGATAGGGGCATGACAGCCAAGCTCGAGGGCCCGACTGACTCTCATAGTCTTGCCCTCATCGGTGGATCGAAAGGAATGGCTAACACTAACCCATCCACCAGGATGTTCTCTTTGTCCTCTTTGATGTCTATGCCAGATGAGGAGTTCGACGTGCTTGGAGAGGAAGAGCTGGCGTTATTGATGAGGAGATTCGAGAGGCTGCACGAGAACCGGGTGAACATGAGGAGGAACACGAGGACATGCTTCCGGTGCGGCAAGCGGGACACTTCGTCGCCGACCGCCCGAGAAGGTCGAGAACAAGGATGGCTACAAGCACAAGTCAAGGACGGATGGAAAGTACCGGTCGAGGTGTGACCACAAGAGCAAGCACAAGGACGAGCGACGATCGAGGAAGAAGGAGAGCAGAGGCAAGGCTCGAGCGATGGTTGGAGCGAGCGGCGTCGACTCTAGTTCCGCGTACTCCACCTCGAGCTCAAGCAGCAGTGAAGATGAAGGTGACCGTTGCAAGAGCAGGAAGTCGTCCAAGAACCTGAGCGGGCTGAGCTGCTTCGCTGGAGACGGCTTCTGCATCATGGCGCTGAGTTCCAGCAGCAAGAAGAGCACACAGAGCGACTTGGACTCTGACTCTGACGATGAGGTGCGTGATGAACTCCCCTTCTTGCGTCAGTAGAATAAACGGCTTGGCTTGTTGCTTGATAATTGTGATGACATGCTTAGAGAGTGTTGACGGTTAATAGTTGTATCAAAGTTCGTTTATGACTTGCAAGTGGACAAGTCTCCCGTCGTAGTCAAGGGACTCTTCTTCCCTCGAGTGGTGAACCCAAGGTATCGAATCCGTGGAACAATGTGCAACGCAAGGATTCAATCTAGTAAAGCAAGGTAAGCTATCTTATGAAGACAAGTTGCATCTAATCTACTAACTCATAAAGAAAACACATCTAATCTAATCTACTAAAGAGGTAGCAAGAGAAAGCAAGAGATAACCAATCTAGAGAATCTAGATCATGCTTATGTTGTAGCTCCAAACAAGATAGATGAAGATAGAACGGCGAATCTCATTAAAAGCATCTTTAAATCGTGGCCTTCCATCCTACTCGAAAACACCCGCCTTTCGGAACCCCCGTTCGTCACAACGTATCCCTACTCATGCGGGTAGTCTAGGGTGAGTTCGATAGAACAAGTTGAAATCACTTGGCCGGTCCGTATGCACCTCTAGCCACCGCGGCTACAAGAGCACCCTAAGTAATCTAGCCGCAAACTAGATCGTAGAAGAAGCAAAACCAAGAAGAAAACAAAATCATCGAGAAGGCACTTGATCGCTAGAAATCGAATTCACTTACAAACTTCACCATGAATGATACATGAACAAGATCACCACCGGGATCCTACCTCGATCTTGATCCTTGCTGCGGAGCTCCAACGTGGTCTTCCATGCAAGGTTCCCACGTCGGCTAGGGAGACCCTAGACAACTAGCACGACCCTCATCTCCGAGATGGTGTCCCTCAAGCTTCTCTCGCTCCTCGGCGGCGGATTACGACTTGGATGATGTGTGGCTCTCGGTCGGAGGGCTATTAATAGCCCGAGAAGCAATTAGGTCAAAGGGGAGGCCGTTTGGGCCCCGAAAAGGGCCGGGCCGGCCGGCCGGGCCCTTTTCGGCCCCGGCCTTGCTTGCCTCCTTCGCCCGTGTTGCTTCCCGCGTCTTCTAGATGTTCTCCCCTTTTGCATGTGGGCCCTTGACGTCGGTTTCTCTAAGAATTGGACTCAACTCCTTGTCTTACAAGATTCAGCACTTTTGTGGTTCGGTCCTCGGAGTTTATCATCTTCTCGGGCTTGGTACTTGGGCTCTTGGAGTCATGTTCACTTCATTGCTTGACTTGTATCGGGCTTCAAAGTCTTGTCATGAGGTGCTTAATGAACTTATCCCGAAGTCTTGCTTTCAACGTTAAAACCCTACGTAAACACTTAACTCCAAAACTGACATGCACAAGTGAACTTGTTATACCACGGGGGTTAGTACCAATGGATAAGATACAAAAGTCATGCCAACACCGAAGGTAAACTCATGGCTAGGTTGACGGATTTTCACCATCAACAGAGAGGCTAAGAAAATGATGAATGAGCTTAGGGCTTCACTCGAGGATGCTAGGACTAGAGTGGTCGAGCTAGAAACTCGGAATTTGGATGCTAAGCTTGAAATTGACTCTCTGAAAGCTTCACCTGTTGTCTCTGATGATGTTGAATGTGCTGATTGCTCTATTTTCCTTACTGATCTTGCCTTGTTTAAGGAAAAGCAAGCCTCCAAGTGTGAGGAACTAGATGTGCTTAGGGTTGAAGTGGCTAAGCTTAAGTCTAGATCTGCTTTGCTAGGTGCTTGCACTTCTTGCCCTGTCTTGCATGCTAAAATTGATGAGATGCATGTTTACACTGTTTCTCTTGAGGCTAAGCTGAAAGAACCAATTCCTACATCTTGCTCTACCTGTGAAATGCATGCTTTGAAGAACTTGGAACTTGCACATTATGTTGATCGTTTGCAGGATGAGAATGATGAGCTGAGAAAGTTGACGGGTCGGTTGTCTGGTCATGAGCCTCAGTTGAGGATAATGATCGAGACTTTCAAGAGGCAGGATAGTGAGGGACTTGGGGCAAACAAGGTTGGTGAGGGAAGTGAAGAAAACATTCCAGTGCTATCGAAAACCCACCACAAAAATGATTTCCCTCCCAAACCTAACCATCTTAAGAACTGACTAGACACAACCCCAGCTCCACCCATGTTTCCCCCACAAACAAATTACTTCCAAAAGCCTATCAAGTTTTTGAGCACTTCGGGGAAAGTGTTCTCTGGGAAAGAGAGTGAGAAGGCTAGTGAGGAGAAACCCGTGGAGAAGTCGAGTGGAGAGAAACCAAGTGAGCAGCCCCAACCCAAGCCTAAGCCTAAGCTTGTGAGGTTTCATTGTGGCTATTGTGGGAGAGATGGCCATAAGGATGAGTTTTGCTTTAAGAGGAAGCGAGAGGAGAGAATGGCGAAGGAATGGGCTAACAAGGATAAGTACCACCCTTCCGATGGTGTACTTGAGCCTCGTGTGCAGATGCCCATGGCCAAGGCAAGTGTGAGGACAGTTCCGGCTTGGGGAGAGCGAAAGGCTGTTGGAGGTGCTACTGGCCGGGCTACACTGGTCAGACCGGTGAGGGGCACCGGTCAGACCGGTGTAGGCCTGGACAGGCAGTAGTTCGGGTTTCGTGCTCGTACAGGTGCGAGGTTTGGTTCTGGAGATCGTGGTTCTGGTGGTTGGGCTGGAGAGTTTGCAGGAGGTCAGTTTACTAGGCGTTCTCCCCCTCGTGCTCAATACGGGGATGGGAGGAGTAGTATCTTTGAGATGGAGAGGAGGGACGGTCCATAGTACTCCTTTCGTGGTTTTGGTCCTCCTCTAGGTATAGAGGGTTGGTTCCCTCATAGTGGTTACCGTGGTGGTGTTCGTGGAGGTAGCTTTGGTAGGAAAGATGGTTTGGTTTGTGCTAACCCCACTTTCGAGCAAATGGCCCGGCACTGGTTTTACTCTTTTGGTACTAACCCCGAGTGCTAGGTCGTTTCTTCGCTCACGTGCTTGTTTTTGAATTTCAGGTGGGAGACTTGAAGAACATTTGGTTGATTGACTCCGGTTGCTCGAGGCATATGACCGGAGACAAGGGGTGGTTCTCAAGTCTCGTCCCGGTGGTGACAAAGAGGTACATCACCTTTGGGGACAATGGGCGTGGGCGTGTTCTTTCAAAAGGTGAGATTAAGGTGAGTGACAAGATCACTCTCAGGCGTGTTGCTCTTGTTCAATCACTTGGATACAATTTGCTTTCTGTGTCCTAGCTATTGGATGAGGGTTTTGAGGTGTTGTTTCGGCCTGGTGGTTCTCGGATTTTGGATTCTTGAGGGGACCTTGTCTGTATGGTCGTTCCCGAGGGTCAGGAGTTTCGAGCTGATTTTTCTCAGTCGTCTGGTGTCGAGCGTTGTTTCTTGGCTGGTTCTTCAAGTGAGTTGTGGAAGTGGCATAGGAAGTTGGGTCACTTGAGCTTTGATCTTTTGTCTCGCTTGAGTAAACTCAATTTGGTCCAAGGATTGCCACGGTTGAGGCTTGAGAAAGAGTTGGTTTGTGCGCCATGTAGGCATGCCAAGATGGTAGCCTCTTCTCACCCGCCTCTCACCAATGTGATGACTGAGCGTCCATGCGAGCTGCTCCATATGGATCTTGTTGGCCCAGCTCATGTGCGACCTACGGGTGGGAAGTGGTATGTCCTTGTTGTGGTGGACGACTACTCTCGGTATGCGTGGGTGTTCTTTCTCGAGGATAAGGGGGAGATGTTTGGTTTCGTTCGAGATCTTGTCTTGAGGCTGAGGAATGAGAGGCACGGAGATGCCATACGAGCAATCCGCAGTGACAATGGCTCAGAATTCAGAAATTCTCGTTATGAAACCTTTTGCCATGACTTGGGTCTTGAACACCAGTTTTCGAGTCCGTATACGCCTCCCCAGAATGGCGTTGTGGAAAGGAAAAATAGGACCTTGTGTGAGATGGCTCGGACGATGCTTGATGAGCATAGGACTCCGAGAAGGTTCCGGGGCGAGGTGGTGAATACTGCGTGCTATGTGTCGAACAGGATCTACCTCAGAGTGCATAAGAAGAAAACCTGCTACGAGTTGATGCACGGTCGCACACCCAAGGTGAGTCACTTCCATGTTTTTGGATGTAAGTGTTTTATTCTTAAAAAAGGGAAGAAGTTGGATAAGTTTGAGGCTAGGTCGGTCGATGGTATTTTCTTTGGTTATGCATCTCATTCTAGAGCATATCGTGTGCTCAATCTTGAAACTAACCAAATCGTGGAGACTTGCGAGGTAACCTTCGACGAGACACAGCCACATAGTCAGCTTGTCTTTGAGTGTGTAGGTGATGATGAGCTTGGCGAGGAGATCTTTCAGGAGGAGGAGCATGAACATGGAGATGATGAAGATGGCGGTGTGGTGCCCCGGCTGAACATGTACCTACTACTTTGACTATGGTGGTGGACGGACCCTCTCCCACACCTACGACGACAAACCAGGATCAAGGAGAAGATGTTGTTGAGGGGGAGGTAGCATCGAGGTGAGAACCTCCCCGCGAGTACAAGTGGATCACCCAGCTTCAAGAATCATCGGCGACATGAATGAACGTACTACACAGTCGAGGGTTCGAAACAATTCTCATTTCGCTCGTGCTGCATTTGTTGCTACTTTTGAGCCCAAAGACATTGGACACGCACTATCTGATCATAATTGGGTTAATTCGATGCATGAGGAGTTCGAGAACTTTGAGAGGAATCAGGTTTGGAATTGGTTGACTCTCCCCCAGGGTGTAAGCCGATTGGTACAAAGTGGGTGTGGAAAAACAAAGAGGGAGAGAAAGGTGAAGTAGTGAGAAACAAGTCGAGGCTTGTTGCTCAGGGGTTCAGTCAGAAGGAGGGATGGACTACGAAGAGACCTTTGCTCCCGTAGCCCGTTTGGAGGATGCTTCTAGCCTTTTCCGTGCCTAAAGGGCTCAAGTTGCACCAAATGGATGTGAAGAGTGCTTTCCTGAATGGTGTGTTGGAGCAAGAAGTGTATGTGAGGCAACCACCGGGGTTTGAGAGTGAGAAGTACCCTCACCAGGTGTACAAGTGGAGGAAGGCGCTGTATGGGTTGAAGCAGGCGCCTAGAGCTTGGTATGGTAGGTTGAGGGGGTTCTTGTTTGAGAGAGGTTTTGAGATGAGGAAGGTTGATCAGACCTTGTTTCTACTTAGGCAGAGCAGAGATATCCTGATTATGCAGGTGTACGTGGATGATATTGTCTTTTGTGGCTCGTCTAACTCTCTTGTTGCAAGTTTTGTAGAGGATATGAGCAGGGAATTTGAGATGAGCATGATGGACGAGTTGAAGTTCTTCCTTGGGCTACAAATCAAACAATCAAAGGAAGGAACATTTGTGCACCAAGCTAAGTACACCAAGGACATTGTGCGGAAGTTCAAGATGGAGGACTCCAAGGCTATGACAACACCGATGAGTACGACTACAGCTCTTGATGCGGACGAGGAAGGTGAACACGTGAATCGAAGTAGTACGGAGCATGATCGCGTCACTCCTCTACTTGACGTCGACGAGGATGGACATCCGGTTCTCGGTGTGTCCGTGCACTCATTTTCAAGTATCTTCGAGGACTTCGCATCGGCAAGCGGTGAAGCGAATTTTCAAGTACTTGCATCACACTCCCGACTTCGGCCTTTGGTACTCCGCGTCCTCTTCTTTGGCGCTTCATGGTTTTTCGGATGCGGATTTTGCCGCGTGTCAGTTGGATAGGAAGTCCACTTCTAGGACTTGCCAGTTTTTGGGATCTTCTTTGGTGTCTTGGTCTTCCCTCAAACAATCGAGTGTTGCTCAATCCACTACCGAGGCGGAGTACGTTGCCACTGCTAGTTGCTGCTCTCAGCTCCTTTGGATCACATACACTATGAGTGACTTTGGTGAGGAGTATACCCATGTCCCACTTCAATGTGACAGCACCAGTGCCACAAGTGTTGCAAAGAACCCAGTGCTCCATTCCAAAACCAAGCACATAGAAGTGAGGTGTCATTTTCTGAGAGACAATGTAGAGAAGGGGAGGATAACCTTGATCCATGTACCCTCACATGACCAACTAGCCAATATTTTCACCAAACCCCTAGATCAAGCAACTTTCACTCGTTTGTGGGGGGAGCTTGGTGTGTGTTTGATTTCTTGAGTTGGGTGTGTGGGAGCTCCTTTGTAGCATATGTATAGCTTTTCTTTGTGCATTTCTTGCATTTGGCATGGCATATGTAACATGATGTATAGGCATCCTTGTATTTTAGATTGCATGCATTTTGTATCATATGCATTGGTTAGGAAAAGCTTCTCTTATATACATTGTTCACCATTGAATGCTATTTATGTCTTTGTGGGCTTGTTTGGTAAGCTATGGTTAGTTTGGCTTAGCTCTTGATGATCCTGATTTATAATCCATGGTTGATGGCTATATTTTTTGAAAATTGTCACATGTATGCTCTCTCATGTGTAAATGCCTTTATATGATCTTGACATGTTTTAGTGTCTTGTTTATGCTTAATTTGTGGTTGGATAGCTAGTTTATTGATCATATGGGGCCAAAGGCTCATTTGCCATCATGAATGTTTAGCCCTCTTGCTTTATCTTGTGGAGGGGCATAAGTTCCTTTTTGTCGAAAAGACATTTCATGTACCAAATTTGAATCTGAAAATGAAATGTAAAATGCTTGGAAAATGTGCTCCCATGTCATATGTGCTACATTTAGTTTTCTTTGGGTGCTAAACCGTTGCATGATGCCTACCAATGAGAAGTCTCATACATAGAAGTAGGCACATGGCTCGGTGGCTTTGACATGACATGAGGTGCTTGTGGGTGTTTGTGATGGTCTTATGATTAGAATGGTTGTCCTATCATGAAGTTTGTGTGGCTTTGCCATTTTGACATGTTTTGATCATGTTTAGGACTTTTCTCATGAGAGGTAAATTTTTTGCAAAATTGCCCAAATCCATCTTAGCTTCGTCCAATGGTTGTCAAACTTGGTGATCATGTAGTTGAGATCGATACAAAGCTATAGAGTATCTAACTTGCTTATTTGGACATGTGTAGCGTCCTTTGTTGAATTTTGTCTATTTGAGAAGCTCTAGGTTGAAAGTTTTGCATTTTTGGCTTGATTCATGCATTTCCAACAAGGGGGAGAAGTTTGAGCTTGAAATGGCTTGCTGGATGCATTTAGAAGGTTTTCATGTGGTTTCGAGCCATTTTTTGGGCTCTGGTGTGCACCGGTCTGACCGGTCAAGGTCACCAGTCTGACCGGTCACAGTGCTGGCCCTGTTCATATGTTGGGCACCGGTCTGACTGGTGGTGGTGACCGGTCTGATCGGTCAGAGCTGAGCTGATGCAACTGCTCTGTTTTCTTCAAGTGGTTTGCATGCATTTGTCCAGGGGGAGTTGCATTGGTTCAGGGGGAGCTTGCATGTGTGCAGGGGGAGCTCTTTGTGGTTTTTCGAGCTTTGGTTTGGTGGTTTGTGCTCTTTGCTTGGGCACCGTTTTGTCTCGAATGTGTCGAGTCGTTGCCCTAGCCTAAGGGGTCCGAGACTTGTCTTCTTCAAGTGATCTTGCTCTTTGCCTTTGTTTGGCTTTCGATCGCTTGTTGGAGTTCCTTTTTGTTCGCTTCGTTTCTTTTTCTTTTCTCTCGTGTTACTTTATGTGCGTGTTGTCAATGCACTCATTAAGTGGGAGATTGAGGACCATGTGTGGTTCGAGGACCGGTGGATGGTCGCTTCCTTGTGTGATGAGTGATTGACAACGTTGTGTGGACTGATTTTTGGCTAAGTATTGCGGGTGCGGGTTGCGGCTTGACCGGTGTTGGTGCATGTGAAGAACAAGCGCGAAAGGTCGTCGCCGGTGAGGCCTCCGGGTATGGAGAAGACAAGTAGGCTTCATTCGAGGGACCCGGTGGCCGGCGGGGGTCAAGTGCGGGCCGCATGGTGGCATGAACAACAAGATGAAGTCATGGACGGTTTCTTGGTTGAGCCTCAAAACCAAGGTCGAGCCGGGACTACGTGGGAGCCGAGTCATGAGTGGCGATTAGCGGAGGCTACACCGAGTTCGCGGGGTTTCCAGTGGTTCACCAGAAAACCACTGGGTTCCTTGGTTGATCCACAAAGCCAAGACCGAAGAACCGAAAATGGTCTTTGCAACGAGTCCGGACCGGTCGGCCGGTGGGTCCGACCGGTCGGCCCGGTGGGTACCGGTCGACCGATGAGGAGCACCGGTCTTACGGTGTGCGACGACGCGGTCCGAAATCTTCGAAGCGGAGGACACGCGTCGGGATCACAAGGCTTGCGTCGAGGCTAAGCGAGGTTGCGGTCGCCGCATCCGTCCGATGGAGAAAACTTGAAGACTTCCAAAACCGCCCTAGAGGGGCTTGTATCCCTAGTTGTTAAGTAAGGGTATTTTAGACTTTCGGTTGCCTCCTATATAACTCAAGAGGTGAGAGTATGGCAGCCATCTTTTGGAAACCTAGTTCATTTGCTTTCCAATTTTCCCTTCCTATTTTGTTAGGATTTCCATAGGAGTAGCTTGAGAGCTTCATGGTGAGATTTTGTGAGAGGGTTGGATGATCGGGCGGCAAGCTGGACCTTGTATGAACCTCTTTGGTATGTGTAGATGATTCGGCGTGGTTCCTCAAGGCTTTGTTGTGTTATTCCCGGTTGTTCTTGGTGGTGATTTTCGGAGCCTTCTCTTGGTGGTTTTCTTGGTGTGTTTTCGGGACCTTGCTCTTGGGGATTTGATGGGGGAAATATGTGGGAACCCTTCGTGGTTCTTTTGCCTTTGATTCCTGTTGATGGATAAAAGACGTATCCCTCTACGATCCGCAAGCGTACGGACCCACACCTTTTTCACCACGGGATTCCCAAGGTTCTTGTCAATCCGCAGAGCAAGGGGATTACAAGCGTTTGATCTACCTCCACACACTAGCTACTCAAACCCTAACTATGATCAAACTAGAAAACAACTAAACTACACTAGAGAGAAAGATTAAGCAATCAAGATTGGAGACACTCACCCATGGGTCTACGATACTAGATCATGCAATCGCTTAAAGACATGAAAACCAATCTAATCTATCGGAGGTGGTGACCACGGTTTCGCCCTTTCCCTCCTCTCGTACTGTCACTACGCGAAGGTATTCATGACTAGACCTATGATGGACATGGCGTATTGAATGGATCCAAGGAAGCATTGGAGCTCTACTCCCTTTACGGCATGGTAGCTAACCTTAAGCATTAAAGTATATTCAACACAAGATGATAGATAGATAATCCGACAAAGTACGATTACATCTCAAGATCGATTACAACCCATGGACGAATAAGGAGATTACCCCATCAAGGTGCTAGACATAGCACCGTTGATCATGGTCACCCTTCCGACGTGTCTTCCTTCTTCTCCACTTGTGGGTGCTTCCTTCGAGGTGGTTGATCTCCCTCCGGAGATCTCCCTCCTCTCTCTCTATCTTGTTGAAGATCCTTCGGGTGCAAGGAAAGGGGGCCGAACCGACACCGGAACTGGGCTGGGTCGGCCGGCCTGGGCCGACCGGCCCAGGCCCAATTCGGCCTGGTTCGGTCGCCCCTTCGCTCCCGTGGGTCCTCAGGTGATTATGCACTTTGCCCCCTCCACTTGCATGATTTTGACGATGTCATCCTCGCGTCCAAGATGGAGGTTCTCCGCGCATGAAGTTCGGTCTTTTACGCTTCAATCCCCGGGGGTGTTCCTTCGTAGCACTTCGGTCCTTGCCACCATTGGAAGTGATTTCATCAAGAAAATGGACACGAACAAGACTCCATAAATGCTCCTTTGAACTTGTTGCGAATCCGTCCTTTATGTCCATGTTTTCCTGCATAGACACAACACTTCCAAATGCATGCACATAGACGAACTTGTTATATGATTAGTGTGCCTAGTGGCGGGTTAGTTCCATAATCAAATCCAAACCAAAGTGTAATGAACATGCTTGGTGTATCAAAATACACCGTCAACAATTCCCCTCCCAAATCTGTGAGTTAAAGGGCTCGATTTTGGGGTTTTCGGTGTTCTAGGGTTAGAGGAGTTATTGGCGGGATTTCTTCGATTCCTCTTGATTTGGCAAGTTTTGGTGGACAAAATCGTGGTTATGGACTCCTCATGAGGTGTTCCTACTATCCCCAAGGTTAACCCACGATTGGATTTGGAGGAGTTAACCCACGGGTGTTCATCCCGAGCTGCCCGAGCTACACCGGTCGACCGGTGCTCTTGATCGGTACGATTGGTGCGAGCCACTTGTGGGATTTGCCTCGGGTGAATTGCTTGACTCGTGTGTCTTTGGGTCTTGGTGCTTTGCTGGTCGGTTCTTGGTCTCGTTTGGAGTTGTTTTGCTAGATTTTGTGTAGGGTTTTCCTTCCGTGCGGGTTGTGTTTTGGGGGTGTTTTTGTTCCGGGGCCCGGAGAAGTCACCGAGGCTTTACGGAATGATTGGTGTGCGGTTCGTTGTAGCCACCGGCCCTAACCGGTGTTGTCCACCGGTCGACCGACGTAGGCCATCGGTCGACCGGTGCGGCATAGGCGACAAGCCGTGCAAGTTTCCGTCGTGTGTGTTTGTGTGTTTTGGCTCGGAAGGTTGTTTGTTGGTTCCTAGGTCCGGTAGCACTTCGGTTGATGCGTGGGCTTGGCCAACTTGGGTTGTGAGTCGGAGACATGTGTTGGAAGCCGTGTTCATCTTGTTGGAGTCTCCATCTCCTTCGAGAAGAATTTTTATCGGCTCCCATTCACTCCCCCTCTCTCGGTTCGCCGTATCGGTCCTTCGGTCGTACCCGGGTACTCCATGCACACGCCAAGAGGTGAGATGAAGACAAGGCCTACACCGGCTCCTTCCTTCATGACCGAGCCATCGAAGTACATAGTCCATGTCTCATGCTCGATCGACGCCGGGGGAGTTTGAATCTCCATCCACTCGTCCACGAAGTCCGCGAGTACTTGTGACTTGATAGCACTACGCGGTGCGTATGTGATGTTCCGCCCCATCGGCTCGAGCACCCACTTGGAGATCCTTCCCTCGGCCTCGGGGTTACGGATGACCTCCCCGAGTAGTGTCGGAGACGACCACGAGGGTCCCCTAAAAAAACCGGGGGGAATCCCGCTTAAAACCTACAAAAAACACAAAACATACGCACACAACACAGCCCACGCTGCGATGGCCCCCGCGGCCCACCAAAGTGGCCCAACAAGGCACCCCCTCGAGCAAGGTCCGCCTTGCTCGAGGGCTCACGCTCCCTCGAAGCGGGCTCCGCCTCGCTCGAGGCTCCCTCACGAGGGCACCTGCTCCGGCACGCATGTACGAGCATTTAATGCTCTGACACCGCAGAGCCGCGCCATCACGCGCCCGGGAATCACGCCCCGACGCTGTTCCGCCAACTCCCTAGGGGGAGCCCATCCCCGTCACTGTGGGGGACTGTGCGACGAGGCCGGTGTCAGCTCCGTGACACCGTGCCGCCCACTCCGGTACGGCTAACGCACCGCGCCCTCGAAGGGGGGCCGGTCGCACCCTCGAACCCTCCTCTCGTGACTCTGCAGGGTCAAACCGTGACGTCAGGCCGGCGGGAGCGCCATCCCCGTCGGCCCGTCGGTCCCGTGCGGCCATCCCCGCCCCCGCAGCGCCACGCCGTGCACTGCTACAACTACTCCGACGCTGTTGAGCACGCGGGGACGGGACGCCGCCACGCCTGTCACTGTACCTCGTACGGATCACCGTCGACGGCTCCCTCGAACCCGTATGGAGATGCATCGGTCAACCGCTACGCCTCCACCCTCGAAGCCGCCCCTGTTCAAGTACAGGGCACGCCACGACGCCGTGACCGAAGCAAGATTCGCCAGGACGACCGCCAACTCCCCGGCACTGTACGCCATACCTCCGCACGTAGCTAAATACTGCGGCATGCCTGTAAATCACCCTCTCCTTGGTCTATAAAAGGAAGGTGGTCCCCCTCGCCGCGGGGGGGGGGGGGGGGGATGACATCGGACACGGGACAATGGATAGCGATCGTTCCCATGCTTTCCGGCTCCCTCACGATATTGGCACTCTCCTCAATCACTCTTCTTGGGGCTTGGAGGCCACGCCTCCTCTCCCCGCCTCACTTGTAGCCGCCCCACTACGGGCACCCCGGTGCAAAGCAATATAGTGCCTCGAGCACATCCCTGTCGGGACGTACGGCCCCGGCCGGAACCGGGATAAACCAAGTGTCTTTAGTTGCTTAGCACCGACCATCGAGAGGGAGATCTCGGCGCTTATCACTAGTTAGTGTCGGGACTACAATCCCCACCGACGGTTGGTGCCCACCGTGGGGCTCGCGCGCCGAAGATCAACTCGTCACCAGCTCTCTCGATGGTGATTCGCACCGAGTACCGCGGTCAGCGTTACTCCATGGGCAGCTCGGACCCCCTCCGGGCCGGATTCGAAATCCGGTTCGGGGGGCTCGAACCTTCGGGCCACGGGGAACGGCTACTCGATGCGCCTCACCAACCGTGAGGAACTCCGCGCGCGGTGCCAAGCCGGGTCCACCCCGGTCGCCGCCGCACGTGTCGCCATGGCACCAACACCCGCCGGCACGGACACGCGGGTCCGTCGGCGCCACGGCGCCGCCGTCGCTCCGGCCGGCGTTCGCGACGGGCACGGTCGGAGCGCGGCATGCTTGCGCGCGTCGCCTCGCAACGCGACGCGCCCACCGGCGTGACGGTCGCCGCCCCGGTGGGAGAGCGCTCGGTCTCGGGACCGCGCTTCCCCATCGGTCCGCACGGCGCCACGGCGGCCTACGTCGCCAACATCAACGCCAACACAACGATGCGCAGGGTTCCCCCTGGCCGCCACATCTTGGTCGCCGGGGACCCTAGCGCCTCTTCCGGTGACGAGTCATCCCTAGGCTCCATCGACGAGCTGCCACCCGCCACCTCGCATGGATACGCGGAGTGGGACTTCTCCGGCGTGCCGGACCCAGTGATGTTCAGACGGTTCCTCGACGCCGCGGACTACTGGTTCGGCTACTCGACGGCTCCGGCGCGGGAGCTAAGACCCCGCGCGGGGAGAGCTACGTCGTCATCGCCAACGACCGTTGACGGATAAAAGACGTATGCCTCTACGATCCGCAAGCGTACGGACCCCACACCTTTTTCACCATGGGATTCCCAAGGTTCTTGTCAATCCACGGAGCAAGGGGATTACAAGCGTTTAATCTACAACGACACACTAGTTACTAAAACCCTAACTATTATTAAACTAGAAAACAACTAAACTACACTAAAGAGAACGATAAACGATCAAGGTAGAAGACACTCGCCCATGGGTCTACGAAACTAGAGCATGCAATCGCTTAAAGACATAAAAACCAATCTAATCTATCGGGGGTTGTGACCACGGTTTCGCCCTTTCCCTCCTCTCGTCATCGTCACTACGCGAAGGTATTCATGACTAGACCTATGATGGCATGGCGTATTGAATGGATCCAAGGAAGCATTGGAGCTCATACTCCCTTTACGGCATGGTAGCTAACCTTAAGCATTAAAGTATATTTAACACAAGATGATAGATAGATAATTCGACAAAGTGTGATTACATCTCAAGATCGATTACAACCCATGGACGAATGAGAAGATTACCCCATCAAGGTGCTGATCATGGCACCGTTGATCATGGTTTCCCTTCCGACGGTGTCTTCCTTCTTCTCCACGTGCGGGTGCTTCCTTCGAGGTGGTTGATCTCCCTCCGCAGAGATCCTCCTCCTCTCTGTAGCTTGTGGATGGCCTCCTGGTGCGAATGGCTCCCCCCCCCGTCGAATGGCGGCGCCCGGGCTTTTAGGGTTCAAGAATCTTCGGGTGCAAGGAAAACGGGATCGAACCGGCCACCAAAGTGGGCTGGGCCGGCCGGCCCGGGCCCACTTCGGCCCGGTTCGGTCGCCCCTTTCGCTCCCGTGGGTCCTTATGCATTTATGTACTTCGCCCCCTCCACTTGCATGATTTTGATGATGTCATCCTCACATCCAAGATGGAGGTTCCCTTCGCATGAAGTTCGGTCTTTTACGCTTCAATCCCCGGGGTGTTCCTTGTAACACTTCGGTCCTCGCCACCATTGGAAGTGATTTCATCAAGCTCATGAACACGAACAAGACTCCGTAAATGCTCCTTTGAACTTGTTGAGAGTCCGTGCTTTATGTCCATATTTTCCTACATAAACACAACACTTCTAAATGCATGCACAAAGATGAACTCGTTATATTTTTAGTGTGCCTAGTGGCGGGTTAGTTCTATAATCAAATCCAAACCAAAGTGTAATGAACATGCAAGGTGTACCAAAATACACCGTCAACAACGACCCGGCGAACGCCGCCGACGCGGCGGGGCCGGTGACGGAGAGGTTCCTCCGGCTCCGGGAATTGGATCGCACCCGGCTGCGGGTCCAAGCGCCCCTCCCCCCTCACCGCCGAGGGGGGCCAACATCAACGCACGGTGGCACAAGCACGCGAGCTCGAGGCCAAGCCGGCGGAAGAGTACCGCACGGTGTGGTTGCTCCGCGCCTTTGTCGCGGGGGGAAGCCTCCGGCGCGGCGAACGCGCGCATGAGCCGGCGGACAAGCCCGCGATCGCATCAATGCCGACTTCAACATCGACAATCCGGACACGCCCCCGCGAGCGAGCCAAAAGCTCATCGCCGCCGCAACTCGCTGCGCGGGCCATGCCCGCCCCCTCGACGCTCGAGGCGTGGATCCCGCACCGCGAGGCGCGGGCGCTCATCGAGCAAGCGGCCGTCCAATAGGCCGAAAGCTCGGCGTCTCGCATCCGCCGGCAAGGGAGCGCGCGGGACGATGGGGGTGCGCAAGGCCCCGAGCCCTCGGTACGCGCGGGTGGCGCAGTGAGCGCCCCGCCAACCCGGGGTGCACGCCGGGCGTTGACGGTTAATAGTTGTATCAAAGTTCGTTTATGACTTGCAAGTGAACAAATCTCCCGTCGTAGTCATGGGACCCTTCTTCCCTCGAGTGGTGAACCCAAGGTATCGAATCCGTGGAACAAATGTGTGACGCAAAACTTAATCTAATAAAGCCAAGTAACTTCAATCTTCGATAAAAGAAACCCTAATGCATCTAAGTAAAAGACACGAAACTAATCTAATCTACTAAATACCGGAGAAAACAAAGTAAGTATTGGGTAGATAAACCGATCTAGAGGGATCGGGGTAAGCCTTTTGTTGAAGTTCCAAGCAAGAGAAGAAGTAGCAAATCGAATCTTATTAGAAGCCTCTTTAAATCGTGGTTTCCCGTCCAAATCCGAAAACATCCGCCTTTCGGAACCCCCGTTCTGTCACAACGTATCCCTACTCATGCGGGGAACTTAGGGCGAGTCAAAAGACAAGTCGAGATTCTTTTGGAAGATCCGGCGTGTACCTCTTGCCACCGCGGCTACAAGAACACCCTATGTAATCTATCTCGAGAATAGAATTGGAATAAGCAAAGCCGATCGAATAACGAAATCTTCGAGGAAACACTTGATCGCTAGGAAAAGATTCAACTTGATAATTCAACTATAACAATGATACATACACAAGATCACCACCGGGATCCTTCCTTGATCTTGCTTCTAGCTCCGGAACTCCGACGTGGTCTTCCGTGCAAGGTTCCCACGTCGGCTAGGGAAACCCAAGTCAACTAGCTCGACTCTCTCCTCTCCGAGATGGTGTCCCTCTTCTCTCGCTCCTCGGCGGCCGACGACGAATTGTATGATGCGTGGCTCTCGGTCATGGGGCTATAAATAGCCCGATTGGCGGCTAGGGCAAAGGAGGGGGCAAACGGGCCCCGGAATGGGGCGGGCCGACCGGCCGGGCCGGCCGGCTCGGGCCGGCCGGCCGGGCGCATCCGGAGCCCGGCCCCGAGGCCTCCTTTACTCTACGTCGGTTCCCTTGCTTCCCGGATGTTTCCCCTTCGCATGTAGGTCCATGTCGTCGGTTTCTCTCCGAATTGGACACAACTCCTTGTCTTGCAAGATTCGGCACTTTTTTGGTCGGGTCCTCGCAGTCCGTCGTCTTCTCGATCAAGTCCCCGGCTTCTTGGAGTTAAGTTTGCTTCATTGCATGACTTGTACGGGGCTTCAAGGTCTTGTCATGAGGTGCTTGATGAACTTATCCCAAAAGTCTTGCATTCAACACTAAAACCCTGCATAAACATTAAACTCCAAAACCAACATGCACACATGAACTTGTTATACCACGGGGGTTAGTACCAATGGATAAGGTATAAAACTCATGCCAACACCGAAGGTAAACTCATGGCTAGGTTGACGGATTTTCACCGTCAACATCTCCCCCATGCTTAAACCTTGCTCGTCCTCGAGTAAGCCTTCAATGGATATCATCATTGCCAAACAATGTTAAACCTTGCACTTGATCATACATGAGAAAACATAATGCTCTCAAAATTTTAATTCGTTAAAGTTCCATAATGTACTAGCCTTCATCTCTACGGAGGGTAGATCCTTATTAAGCTTATCCCACAAGTATTAACATGCTCACAAAGTTTAAATAGATCTCGAAATTTTTGAAATAAAGAACGAGATAAGG
Source organism: Cenchrus americanus (assembly GCA_947561735.1). Lineage (NCBI taxonomy): Eukaryota > Viridiplantae > Streptophyta > Magnoliopsida > Poales > Poaceae > Cenchrus > Cenchrus americanus. The sequence goes on along the minus strand of OX387241.1, from coordinate 233,993,548 downwards.
AAAAGCTAAACCAAGTTCACAAATTTAAATCATCTTGTATATTGCTCATAAACACTCAACTCACTTGTCTCTCAAACCTATATATTCTACTCCTTTCCCTCTCATAACATATATGTGTGGTAGGCTTTATATGGAGCTTTGGGAAGAGTTCGTCGTCGTCCAAGCCGTCATCAACCACGTCTTCGAGGAGGCACTCGGTTTCGAGTCTCCCCGGAGCATGGAGACGGATACGGCACCACTTAGGAGGAACGATGCTCTCCTCCTTGGTGGTATGAGGGCTGCAAGAAGCACTTCCATGAGGTTTACCGAACCTCGTGGGCACACGGAGGAGTAGCCCGCGCCACCACGATGATCGACTCGCTCAACCGCGCCACCTCCTTACACCCCGACATACTCTTCGTACGGCTTCATGATCTTGTCGGCGGAGGAGGAGGAGAGGCTCTCTAATCTTGAGAAGAGGCTTGTGCCCAACGTCGAGTTCGACGACCAAGCACTCTACACCTTGGGTTTTGGTACCGACATATACTATATGTTGGGGCACCTTGGATGGGTGCGGTTCTCCAACGGAGTATCGGTGGACACCCATTTGGGGTTCGCCTTGGAAATTTTGATGACTATTGCACCCATCATTGATGATGATGGGGTGCAAAGCTTGTCATTCCGTTTGGAGGGAGTCCAACAAGTGGTTCCCTACGAGCACGTGAGGGAGCTGCTTGGATTCCACAAGGGAGCTCCGAGAAAGTTGACGTGCCACCGGCATGTTGGCGGGATTTTGGAATATGATCTCCGGAGAAGCCCATCAACAACGCAATTGCATCCGCAACCCCATTATCCGGATATTTCACTCTTGGATGTGCAAGAGGGTATTGGGGAGGATGAAGGAGACAAAGGTGACCGACACGGAGTTGAATTGGCTATACTCGGCTTTAATTGCCGGGCAGCCAATAGACCCCTCTTACCTCATGATCAACCGTTGGTGTTGTGAAGCAACATCGGGGGCGGGTAATATTGGTTCGGGGTGCTACCTCTCCATGTTGGCCTTCTCCTTGCGGCCGGGGATCGCAAGAAACCCCGACCACCTTTTGAGTAGTACCTTTTTCGGCATTGAGTATTTGCGGCAAGGCAAATACATTAGTGGAGATGAGAGAGGTGGTTATCGGTTGGCCATAGTGAACCTACCCCTTCCGAATGAGAGGCTTAGGCTTTTCACCGAAGGGAGGGAAGATTGGTTGGAAGAGGGACTCCTCGTCCCTGCAAGGAAAAACAAAAGAGGAAGAATCGTAGAGGAGGGAACATCCTCCGCACAAGCGAGTGGAGCACAACCCAATGTGCAACCATTCGGCGGGATCCCTCCTCCGCCAAGTTATTACGGAGGGCCACAAGAGCAAGCATGGGGGGGTGGTGCACCGGTACCCCCACCAAATTATGTTGTGCCCAACGCTAACTTCGCGGAGTCCTACGCTCATCATCCCCAACCACAACAAAGCATGGCCGTAATTGGAGGGTATGCTGCAAGAAACGCCCAAAACATCGTAGCCATCCAAGCTAACGCAGCTCAACTTGGTGAAGGCAACGCAAATATTGCCTTTGAGCTCGGACGCCTTCACCTTGTGGAGCCAAATCAATTCGTCGAGGAATGTCCAATCGTATTATGAGCAAGGGTATTATTATCAAGATCATCAACATCAACCACCCGCGGAGGACTAGAAGATTTAGGAACTTTAGTTTTCTTTTCTTTTCTTTTTCTCTTGTAATTTTCAGCTTTTGCTTATGTGTGTTTGTGTAGTATTTTCTGTTTTTATTTAAATTTCAGCAAGCATGTTTGTTTATTTTCAGTTTGTATTTCAACTTGATGTCATCATTAATAAAGACACCACCTTGATTATATCATTGGAAAAGTTACAAAATTCGTGTCATGATGATATATGATTATAATTACAGCTTTGTTCATTTTTGTAATTGATTTATGCATGTTTAAGCTAGTGCTCTCTTAAAAATACAAATCTGAATTTATTTAAATGCTAGCTTAATTTTCAGCGGATGTTATGATTAAAATAAAGACCCATAGTGTTTTATGTGCTCTCAAGTTATGAATAGATTAAAGATGTCTTTTATGCTCAAAAATATCGCTAACCTTGTCACAAATATCGCTTGTGTGTTGCTCAACCTATCCAAAGCCTTATATATATTTGAGTGCGTAAACCTTAGTGTACAAGATTTATTTTTGAGTGAGTTATTGCAGGCCATGATTTCTGCGGCCCGAGACTAAGAAGCTGGTCATTCCGTTTTTGCGTATCTATCTTTTTGCTATCCTTTTATCTGTGCATTGTGTATCCCCGCATCGGAGATCTCACAAACTTCGCCGGATATCCACCCTTAAACCAAATATCATCTTTTGTGATTACCTCCTTGACCACAACCTCTCGTTGAGAATGGATCATCAATTCAAGGAAGATCGCAAGACGGTGCCGACATAGAAGATTTCAAGTATCTCTCCAAGGAAGAATACCCCGATACCTACCTTATTTTTCGCCTCTTTGCTCGAGGACGAGCAACGTCTAAGCATGGGGGAGGAGGTAGGTATGGTGCAGTTTTAGGGTTCAAAAAGGGAGTATTTTTTTTAAAAATGAAATAATGATGAAAGAAAAACAATTCGGCGATATACGTGACTTCCAAGGTGAAGGTCTCACAAGAAGAAAGAAAACACACACACACACACACACACACACACACACACACACACACACACATATATATATATATATAAGAAAGAAAAGAATGAGAAATATGAGAAAGAGAAAAAATATATGTGCGTAAAGTGAACTCCCCGGCTCTCTAAAAGTGCATTCAAGGCTTCACGTTAAAAAGATCCATTCTCATTTTTCCAACCATGTGCAATCCGATAATGAGGACTTCCTTTGTGCCTCGGGATAATTCTTTGCCATTTGCACATGTCCACTCATCTAAAAGTGTGTGTATTTTTCTCTTTCCCCTCCTTGATTTAACATTATTTTCCAATGACCTTTTTGACGAGTCTCGGTAAGACCATGAGAAGCTTGTCTTGTTTTGACAACACCTCATTTATAAAATCTTGTTAGGACTAAACTTTCCCAAAGCTCCATATAAAGCCTACCACACATATATATGAGAGGGAAAGGAGTAGAATATATAGGCTTGAGAGACAAGTGAGATGAGAGTTCGTGAGAAATATACAAGATGATTTAAATTTGTGAACTTGGTTTAGCTTTTCTTTATCTCGTTCTTTATTTCAAAAATTCGAGATCTATTTAAACTTTGTGAGCATGTTAATACTTGTGGGATAAGCTTAATAAGGATCTACCCTCCGTGGAGATGAAGGCTAGTACATTATGGAACTTTAATGAATTAAAATTTTGAGAGCACTAGGTTTTCTCATGTGTGATCAAATGCAAAGTTTAAACATTGTTTGGCAATGATGATATCCATCGAAGGCTTACTTGAGGACGAGCAAGGTTTAAGCATGGGGGAGATGTTGACGGTGAAAATCCGTCAACCTAGCCATGAGTTTACCTTCGGTGTTGGCATGAGTTTTATACCTTATCCATTGGTACTAACCCCCGTGGTATAACAAGTTCACGTGTGCATGTCGGTTTTGGAGTTTAGTGTTTATGCGGGGTTTTAGTGTTGAATGCAAGACTTTCGGGATAAGTTCATCAAGCACCTCATGACAAGACCTTGAAGCCCCGTAAAAGTCATGCAATGAAGCAAACTTAACTCCAAGAAGCCAGGGACTTGATCCGAGAAGACGACAGACTCCGAGGACCCGACCGAAAAGTGCTTCGAATCTTGCAAGACAAGGAGTTGAGTCCAATTCGAGAGAGAAACCGACGACATGGTCCTACATGCGAAGGGGGAAACATCCGGAAGCAAGGGAATCGATATGGAGCGAAGGAGCCCTCGGGCTGGGCCTAGATGGGCCCAGGCCGGCCGGCCCAGTCCGGTCGGCCCAGGCCCATCCATGGCCCAAATGCCCCCTCCTTTGCCCCCGCCCCGCCAATCGGGCTATTTATAGCCCCCCGACCGAGAGCCTCGCGGAGAAGAATTCGTCATCGGCCGCCGAGGAGCAGAGAAGAGAGGGACACCATCTCTCGAGAGGAGAGGGTCGAGCTAGTTGACAAGGGTTCCCCTAGCCGACGTGGGAACCTTGCACGGAAGACCACGTCGGAGTTCCGGAGCTAGAAGCAAGATCAAGGAAGGATCCGGTGGTGATCTTGTGTATGTATCATTGTTATAGTTGAATTATCAAGTTGAATCTTTTACTAGCAATCAAGTGTTTCCTCGAAGATTTCGTTTTTCGATCGGCTTTGCTTATTCCAATTCTATTCTCGAGATAGATTACATAGGGTGTTCTTGCGGCCGCGGTGGCTAGAGGTACACGCCGGATCTTCCGAAAGAATCTCGACTTGTCTTTTGACTCGCCCTAAGCTCCTCGCATGAATAGGGATACGTTGTGACAGAACGGGGGTCTCGAAAGGCGGATGTTTTCGGATTTGGACGGGAAACCACAATTTAAAAAGGCTTCTATTAAGATTCGATTTGCTACTTCTTCTCTTGCTTGGAACTTCAACAAAAGGCTTACCCCGATCCCTCTAGATCGGTTTATCTACCCAATCTTACTTTGTTTTCTCCGGTCTTTAGTAGATTAGATTCGTTTTGTGTCTTTTACTTAGATGCATTAGGGTTTTATCGAAGATTGGAGTTACATGGCTTTATTAGATTAAGTTTTGCGTCACACATTTGTTCCACGGATTCGATACCTTGGGTTCACCACTCGAGGGAAGAAGGGTCCCTTGACTACGACGGGAGACTTGTACGCTTGCAAGTCACAAACGAACTTTGATACAATTATTAACCGTCAACACTTGTCAAAGTCGCAAAGAATCCGACACCAAGCTCGATACCAATTGAAGGATCGGATGGCGACTAGAGAGGGGGGGGAAGTGAATAGGAGCGGTAAAAATTCTTCCCAAAGAACCCGGCCTATACCCTAGTCAAACCCCGGTCACACACGAGCGATGGATCGAATCACACACCAATCACCAAGACCATGAGGTTATGGATCAACCTCTAGCCTTAGGAACGATTCCTTGAAGCATACGCGGAAGCACGAAAAAAGGAGGAGAGGAATCAAACCAAGAGGCAAAGCGCACGGGCTCGGCGGACCGTCCCGGCCGAGAGGGGCGGACCGTCCTCACCGGCCTCGCGGACGGTCCGGCCCGATGCCGCGGACCATCCGCGCCAACCCCGCGGACCGTCCGTCCCTACGCCGCGGACCGTCCGTTAAAGCACACGGAACCACCGAAGCGACCCGAGAAAAACGGACCGTCCGCCAAGGCGGGCGGACCGTCCGCTACTCAAGCTCGGACCGTCCGCAAACCAGCCGCAACAAAAACCAAAAGCCAAACCGAACCGAAAGCAAGGACGCGCAAGAACACGACGAACACGCGACGAACCCTAGCCGCGCGGACCGTCTCGCCGGCACCCCCGCGGACCGTCCGCCAGTGCGGGCGAGAAAGAAAAAACGCCCAACCCCAAAAGTCAACTCCCCCAAATCATCATCGGATTTCCCAAACGGTTGAAGCTATGGAGACAAGGGTTTGGGGACTTGAAAAGTGTCACACAAGGATGCTATAGCCCAAAAATCTTGCCTCCTAACTCCCTAAATCATCGGGAATCGCGAATCCTTTGAGCACCACCAAAAACTAGAGCACCGAACGAAAAACTTCGAATCCAAATGGTTTCCGGCGTTTGAGGGCACAAGATCAATCACAAAGATGCACGAGACATCTATCCATGTATCCCTCAAAGAAATCCGGGAGAAACCCACTCAAATCCGCGGAATCACACCGAGAACAAAGGCACAAAAACAAGCACAAAAGACCACGAAAAACACAACCCCGAATCTTCTATACAAACCGGAAAGATTCACAAGGTCTAGCATGCCACCCTAGCATCCATCCCTCTCAACAAATCTCTCATGAAGCTCTCATGCTAGCCTAGAGAAAATGGAAGAAAAATAGCTACGAAAATGAGAAATGGGAGGGAGGAAATGAAACCCTAAGTCCCGAGAGAGAGGGAGCCATCCACACACACTCATGGCTTATATATCGGGTCCCCGCCGGAGTGGTAAATGACTCGACTACCCCTAACTTAACTACTGGCGATACAACCCACGTAGGGGCATTTAGGTAATGTTTGTGGGTCTTGCCATCGGACGGCCACGCCTTTGCCGCACCCCGCGTCCTCCCAACGCAAGCCATGCGATCCCGCCGCGTGTCCTCCGCCTCGAAGCTTCCCGACACGCCGGATCCCGTCTCCGTCGTGTTGGGCCCTCGGACTTGGTTTTGAGGCCCAAACCAAGAAACCGTCCGCCGATGGTTTTGTGGGCAAACCACCAAACCCCGCTTGCTCGGTCCGGCCTCCCGCCAAACCACTTGACTTGACCGCCACCGTGCACCGCTCGCTTGTCCATGACTTCGTCTTGCTTGTGTCGCCACCATGTGACCCGCACCCGCTCCCCACCGTCCACCGGTCCCTCGAACCGAGCCTACTTGTCTCTCCATCTCCCGCGAGGCCCCTCAAGGCTAAAGACCTTTCGCGCCCGTTCTTCACCTCGCAACAACACGAATTAGGCCGCGGCCTACACCTGCGCACTAAGCCAAGAGTCAATCCAACACCCGTTGTCAATCACTCATCACCGAGGAGTGATCATCCATCGACCACCGGGACGCTCCCGGTCCGCGAGGTCGGGCAAAGCCTTAAAACGTGCCGGCGACCCAAAAACCGGCGAACAAGAAAGGAAATCAAGAAATTCACTCACCAATTGGTCGGCGGGGAGCATGGTGAATGCCCACAGGGATGCGTTATCACAACGCCCCGGCCTGAGGTCGATGGCGCGCCGCACCCCGGTGGCCGCGTACTCCCGCGGGGAAGGGGTCCCACGGCGGCCGCGACTCCGCCAACGCGATTGGGTCCGCGTCCTCGTCCATCTCGAAGATGCGGAGCCGCCTCTCCATCGGGGGGACGATCCACCGATGGTGGAGGTTGGCGAGGACGTATCCCGCGGTAAGCTCGCGGTCCGCCAAGTTCTTCAACGCGGCCAGGAGCGAGTCCGGCCGCACCCCGGTGCGAGGGCGGGGATACCCCGTGGTACCAGGAGGCGGCCTTCTCCCTCAGCACCTTGCCGGTGTAGGGGGGAAGGGGCGGGGTCGGTGTTGCGGAGGTAGAACCACCCCCGCTCCCGGTCCGTATTGTTGGAGGTCATCGTGCGGGGGATGTACTCCTCCCTCGCGCGAGCTTTGCACCGCGAGTGCCAAGCCGCCCGCGCGCGCCGCGCGGCGAGTCCTTGGCTCCGTTGTGGACAGCGTATGCGCTCCGCGCGGAAGAGGTAGACCCGCGAGATCCCAATTTACCGGGATCCCCAGGAAGCCTTCGCAGACGCCGACGAACGTGGCCGCCTGCGAGATCGCGTTCGGCGTGAAGTTGTGCAGCTCCATGCCGTAGTGGTAGCACAGACCCCGCATGAAGCGGCTCGCCGGCGCCGCGAAGCCGCGCTCGTGGAAGCGCGCGAAGCTGACGACGTAGCCGAACAGGAGGTTGGGAACCCGGTCCCTCTCCGATGGCACGATCCACTCCGCCGGCCACCCTTCCACGTTCGCCGCCGGTGGCCGCCGGCCACCGGCGGAGCCCGGGGACGGCATCGTGGCCGTCGAGCGCTCCCACGCCGGCGGGTCGATGACGGTGATGGGCCTGGCCGAGGAGCCATACGAATGGGCGCGGGGGACGAGGAACGGGAAGCAAGAGCGGCTCCGAGAGCAGGGCGCAAAGGCAAGAACGGCTCGGGGGCCGAAGCGCGAGTGGCGGGGATGGCAAATGCTAAGTGCAAAGGTAAAAAACCGCCCCTCCTCCGCCTATCGGTTATAGACCACGGGCGTGCTCTCCGGAGCGCACGCCCCGCGCACATTAACCGCGGGTGAAATATTCCCTCGGCCCGACGAGCGGGGCCCACCACTACCGCGGCGGCCGCACGAATGCACGCGCGCCATCATCACGGCGCGCGGTAGGGAGGGGCCACGGCGGCGGTCACGTCCGCCCGCCCACTCCGCCCATTACGCGCGCGGCGCGCGGCGCCCGAAAAGGCGCGCCGCCGCGCCGCATGACTACGGCCCCGCGACCGCGGGCATTAAATGGACCGGTCCCTTACCAAGTAAGGAAGACCCTCGAGCGGCCCGAGCCCCGGTGCTCAAATATGACCGACCCTCGAAGGGTGCGAATACCGACCGGTGGCCTCGAAGCCCGTCCAAAATAAACGGGCGCCACGGGTGCCCTCGATCTATGGAAGTTGCGATCGGCGGTTCGAGGGCGGCACGGCCAAGAGCCCTCGAAACCCTGCGGATGCGAAAAGACGGGAGCACTCCGTCGCTACCCCGCACGGCCCTAATGATCGGGGGTTCGAAACCCGACCCTCGACGGGTTCGAACGGTGTCCCCGCATCACCCGAGTCGGGGACGACGAGGGCGCGCGCATTCGAGCCTTTCCTCGAGCCCACCGGCTCGAGGGCACCCCGCATGTCGTGTTCGAGAGCCGGTGAGGGCGGCTAGGCGGGGGGATCCCACCGAGGGGAGAGCTTCCGCGCCCTCGGTCCCTAGCGAACGGGACCGAGCCCCACCTAGCAAACCCGCGCAAGCGCTTCGATGGACGAGTCTCCAGACCACGAGCCTACCATTATCGAACGGGGCATGGGCGTCTACTTGAACCACCCGCCAACAGCTCGACGAGGAATCCGCAATCCGCGACCCGATCGATGGGGGTTGTGGAGACCTCACCCTCCGTCTCGCCAAGAGGCTCGCGAGGGCGCGTTCAAAGCAAGACGAAGAGCTCGCCGCGATCGCCTCGAATGGGCCTAGGCTCGGGGGCTCGACACACGGCTACACTCGCCGGGACGCGTCGAACGCGAAAGATATTAGTCGCTCGTGCGTCACCGAGGCCGGCTGCAACATCGCCGATGCCGGTTGAGACATGTACCACGCCCGCCGGTAAACTCCGCGAGAAAACCCCCCCGCAGGAGCACTCACGCTCCTGCAGGGCTTCGGGGGCTAGACCCGCGGGGTCCGCCGACGCGGCCCCACGGAAAGACATTTGCGACCGGGGGGAAGAACGTCCTATCAGTAGGCTCCAGCATCTGGGGGAACCTAACCGGTACACCCACAGATGCTCGGGGGCTACTGTCGAGGACAGCCACGAGGGTCCCCTAAAAAAACCGGGGCAATCTTGCTTAAAACCTACAAAAACACAAAACATACGCACACAGGCACGGCCCACGTTGTGATGCCCCCCCGCGGCCCACCGCAGTGGCCCAACAAGGCACCCCTCGAGCAAGGTCCGCCTCGCTCGAGGCTCCCTCACGAGCGCACCTTCTCCCGCACGCGGGTATGAGCATTTAATGCTCGACACCGCGAGCCGCGCCATCACGCGCACCGGGAATCACGCCCGGCGGCTGTTCCGCCAACTCCCTAGGGGGGAGCCCATCCCCCGTCACCGTGGGGGACCGTGCGATGAGGCCGGCATCGGCTCCGTTACACCGTGCCGCCCACTCCCCGTACGGTTAATGCACCGCGCCCTCGAAGGGGGGCCGGTCGCACCCTCGAACCCTCCTCTCATGACTGCGGGGGTCAAACCGTGACGTCAGGCCGGCGGGAGCGCCATCCCCATCGGCCGTCGCCCGTGGATCCATCCCCGCCCCTGCAGCGCCACGCCGTGCACTACTACAACTACTCCGACGCCGTTGAGCACGCGGGGACGGGACGCCGCCACGCCTGCCACTGTACCTCGTACGGATCACCGTCGACGGCTCCCTCGAGCCCGCATGGAGATGCCCCTTGGCAACCGCTACGCCTCCACCCTCAAAGCCGCCCCCGTTCGAGTACGGGGCACGCCACGACGCCGTGACCGGAGCAAGATTCGCCGGGACGACCGCCAACTCCCCCGCACGTACGCCATACCTCCACACGTAGCTAAATAGTGTGACGTGCCCGTAAATCACCCTCTCCTTGGTCTATAAAAGGAAGGTGATCCCCCTCGCCGCGGGGGGGAGAATACATCGGACACGGGACAACGGATAGCGATCGTTCCCACGCTTTCCGGCTCCCTCACGATATTGGCACTCTCCTCAATCACTCCTCTTGGGACTTGGAGACCACGCCTCCTCTCCCGCCTCGCTTGTAGCTGCCCCCACTACGGGCACCTCGGTGCAAAGAAATATAGTGCCTCGAGCACAATACCCGCCGGACGTACGGGCCGGCGGAACCAGGATAAACCAAGTGTCTTTAGTTGCTTAGCACCGACCATCAAGAGGCGGATCTCGGCGCTTATCACTAGTTAGTGTCGGGACTACATTCCCCACCGACAAGTAGATACTTGGATACCACGATGATGGGGTGTGCGTCGAAGTGGTGGCGGAGCTTGTGCTTGGTCATCAAGATTGCATACACAACCTTCTCGCATCCGGGAGTAGCGCGTTTTGGAGTCGGAGAGCACCTCGGCCGACGAAGTACATGGGCCGTGGCACCATCTGCGACCTTCCGAGCTCTTCTTCCTCGACCACCGCCCACACCGACCACGTGGGTTGTCGCCGAGATGTATAAGAGCATCGACTCCTCGGGGGTCGGAGAAGTCGATATCGGACTCTTGAGCATATTCTTGAGAGAATCGAGTGCCTCTTGCACTTCGGGGGTCCATGCGAAGTGGTCGGACTTCTTCATGAGCTTGTACAACGCAGTCGCGCTCTTCGAGTCGTGCTATGAAACAACTTAAAGATGCGAGATAGCTTGTGACACGTTGCACGCCGTTCGGGTTCTTGATTGGTCCCATGTCCATGATGGCTAAGATCTTCTCGAGATTAGCCTCGATGCCGCGTTCCGACACGACAAAGCGAGAGGAGCATACCCCTCGGGACCCCGAAGACGCACTTCTCGGGGGTTTAGCTTTACCCCGTGTTGTTGTAGCTTTGCCAATACCTCGGCAAGGTCGGGGACCAGGTCGCCCTGTCTTTTTCGACTTGACAACAATGTCGTCGACGTACGCTTCTATGATGTGGCCTATCAACTTTCCGAAGACGCGTCGCGTGCATCGTTGGAAAGTGGCACCCGCGTTCTTGAGCCCGAAGGGCATCGTCCGTAGCGGTATGCGCCGAATGGAGTGATGAATGAAGTCGCGAGTTGGTCTTCTATGCACATCGCTACCCAGTGGTACCCGGAGTACGCATCAAGAAAACAAAGGGTTTCACACCCTGCCATTGAATCGACTACCTGATCTATGCAAGGAAAAGGAAATAGATCCTTGGGACAAGCCTTGTTAAGGCCCGTATAGTCAACACACATACTCCATTTCTTATTCTTCTTCTTTACAAGTACAGGGTTTGCTAGCCACTCGGGGTGGAAGACTTCTCGGATGAACCCTGCACTAAGGAGCTTCACGACCTCCTCGCCAATCGCCTTGCACTTCTTGTCATTGAAGCATTGAAGGCGTTGTTTCACCGGTTTCGATCTCGGCTTGATGTTTAACTTGTGCTCAGCAATCTCTCTCAGGATCCCCTTCATGTGGGAGGGTTTCTATGCAAACACATCGAGGTTTTCTTTGAGGAAGTCGACGAGCGCGCTTTCCTATTTAGGATCGAGCATCGTCCCAATATGGAGTGTACGGCAGTCGTCGGAGACGACCGCATCATTGATGTCCTTGGCGAGCTCGAAAGAGCAGGCTGCTCGCTTCGACGACTCGGGGGACATCCCCGGTCATCATATCCGAGGACCATGTGTGGTTCAAGGACCGGTGGATGGTCGCTTCCTTGTGTGATGAGTGATTGACAACGTTGTGTGGACCGATTCTTGGCTAAGTATTGCGGGTGCGGGTTGCGGCATGACCGGTGTTGGTGCGAGGTGAAGAACAAGCGCGAAAGGTCGTCGCCGGTGAGGCCTCCGGGTGTGGAGAAGACAAGTAGGCTTCGTTCGAGGGACCGGTGGCCGGCGGGGTCAAGTGCGGGCCGCATGGTGGCATGAACAAGAAGATGAAGTCGTGGACGGTTTCTTGGTTGAGCCTCAAAACCAAGGTCGAGCCGGGACTACGTGGGAGCCAAGTCATGAGTGGAGATTGGCGGAGGCTACACCGAGTTCGCGGGGTTTCCGGTGGTTCACCGTAAAACCACCGGGTTCCTTGGTTGATCCACAAAGCCAAGACCGGAGAACCGAAGACGGAGGTGCAGCCGGCACGGCACCGGTCCGACCGGTGGGTCCGACCGGTCGGCCGGTGGGGACCGGTCCGACCGGTGAGGAGCACCGGTCGGCCGTGTGCGACGACGCGATCCGAATCTTCGAAGCGGAGGACACGCGTCGGGATCGCATCGCTTGCGTCGAGGCTACGCAGGGGTGCGGTTGCCGGCATCCGTCCGATGGTGAAGACATCAAGAATTCCGAATCCGCCCTTGAGGGGCATGTATCCCTAGTTAGTAGAGAGGGGCATTTTAGACATTCGGTTGCCGCCTATATAACCCAAGAGGTGAGAGGTTGGCAGCCAACTCTTGGAACCCTAGCTCATTAGTTTTCCTATTTTCCACCTATTTTCTCTAGGTTTTTCTTAGGACTAGCAAGAGAGCTTCACGGAGAGATCTTGTAGAGAGGGATGGATGATCGGGCGGCTTGCTAGACCTTGTACGAACCTTTGTTTCATGTATAGATGATTCGGCGTGGTTCCTCAAGGTTTGGATGTGTTTTCCCCGGTTGTTCTTGGTGGTGATTTTCGGAGCCCTTTCTCGGTGATTTCTTTGGGTTGGTTTCGAGGCTTTTCTCTTGGGGATTTGATGGGGGAAATTTGTGGGAACCCTTCGTGGTTCTTTGGGCTGTGATTCCCCTCCCAAATCCGTGAGTAAAAGTGCTCGATTTTGGGGGTTTCTTGAGTTCTTGGGTTGGAGGTGCTTTCGGCGGTATTTCTTCGATTCCTCCTTTTTGGACGAGATTTGGTGGGATTAAACTTGGCTATGGACTCCTCATGAGGTGTTCTTGATATCCCCAAAGTCTTGTTCAAGTCCGTGGAGCGATTCGGAGAGATCGAGATTTGGATTTGGGGGAGTTGACCGCGGGTCTTTGTTCATCCCGAGTCGCCCGTGCTACACCGGTCGGCCGAGGTGCTCTTGGCCGGTCCGACCGGTGCAAGCCCCTTGTGGGTTTTTGCTCGGGTGAACGTCTTGGTGTGTTCGTTGTTGTCCCGTGTTCTGCTTGTTTCAAGTTTGGGTCCGTTTGGTGGTCGGTTGACCCGTTTGGTGCCTTGGGGGCTTTCGTGGCCCCGGTCGACCGGTGTGTCTCACCGGTCCGACCGGTGTAGAGCCACTTAGTGAAAGTTGCTCGGTTTCACCGGCGGGGACCGGTCGACCGGTGGTGCTCACCGGTCGGCCGGTGTGGGTCTCGTAGACTCGAGGTTTGGTTTTTCCGCCGCGTTTCTCGGGTCGGAAGGTTGCGTGTTGGTTCCTAGGTCCGGTGGCACTCCGGTGGCTACGTGGGCTTGACCAACCTTGGTAGTGAGTCGGAGACGTGTGTTGGAAGCCGCGTTCGTCTTGTTGGAGTTTGCATCTCCTTCGAGAAGAATTTTTATCGGCTCCCATTCACTCCCCCCTCTCCCGGTTCGCCGTATCGGTCCTTCAAGTGGTATCGAGCCGGTTCGGGTCTTTGTTGACTCTAACCGAGTCTAAGATCCAAGGATGGCGTACCGGAACGGGGTTCGGGTCCTCCACACTTCGATGGCAAGAACTACCGGATGTGGAGCAAGCGGATGGGTGCTTTTCTCCGCGGAAAGGGTCGGATCCTTTGGGATGTCACGGTGGACACAGGCTATGTCCGGCCGGTTGATTTCCTCGCTCCGGGATCGAGGGGACGGCTTCGACGCCAACAATAAGGCGGTCGACTACTTGTTTCGTGCTTTGTGTCGGCTCGAGTTCGATCGGGTGCACACCGAGCACTTGGCTTGTAGGATTTGGGCGGTGTTGAAGGAGGCTCATGTTGGGAACGCCCGTGGTTCGAGCACGGTTGTATGCGACCTACGGAGAGAGTACGAGAACTTCACTCATCTCCCCGGTGAGTCCATCGATGCCTTGTTTCGAGAGGTTCACGGTGGTGGTGAACAACATGAGGGCCAATGTGGACGTGCTCCCGTACGATGATCATGATAGAGCGGTCAAGCTCTTACACTCTTTGGATCGTACGATATGGAGCGGAAAGTTCGAGGCCATAGTCGAGTCGGAGAGGTATGATACTCGACGGTGAACGAGTCGTTCTCAAAGCTCAAGTCGGGCCGAGGGTGGATAGGGGCATGATCGCCAAGCTCGAGGGACCGACCGATTCCCATAGTCTTGCCCTCGTTGGTGGTTCCAAAGGAAAGACTAACTCTAACCCATCCACCGGATGTTCTCGTTTTCCTCTTTGATGTCTATGCCGGATGAGGAGTTTGATGACCTTGGAGAGGATGAGCTGGGGCCGTGACGAGGCGGTTCGAGAGGCCGCACGAGAACCGCGTGAACATGAGGAGGAACACGAGGACTTGCTTCCGGTGCGGCAAGCCGGACACTTCGTCGCCGACCGCCCGGAGAAGGCCGAGAACAAGGACGGCCTACAAGCACAAGCCGAGGAAGAACGAACAAGTACCGTTCGGCGCGACCACAGAGCAAGCAGAACAAGTACAAGGACGAGCGACGATCGAGGAAGAGGAGGGCCGAGGCAAGGCCGGCGATGGTTGGAGCGAGCGGCGTCGACTCCAGTTCCGCGTACTCCACCTCGAGCTCGAGCGGCGGCGGCCGGACGAGGAGGGTCGCCGCAAGAACAAGAGGTCGTCCAAGGACACGAGGCCCAGGCACATGGCGAGGCGGCTTCTGCACCATGGCGTTGAGCTCGGCCGGCAAGAAGAGTACACGGAGCGACTCGGACTCGGGTCAGACGGCGGGTGCGTGATGAGCTTCCTTCTTGCGCCGGGAGAATGGAGGCCGGCAGCAGCGATGCTTAGTGATGACATGCTTAGAGAGGCCAAGAAAATGAGGAAAGAGCTTAGGGCTTCACTCGGGGATGCTAGGACTAGAGTGGGCGAGCTAGAGACACGAGGTGCTTGATAGCAAGCTTGAGATTGATTCGCTTAAGGCTAGCCCTGTTGTCTGCGATGAGAATGATTGTGCGGTGCTCCATATTCCTTGCTGATCTTGCTTTGTTTAAGGAGAAGCATGCCTCCAAGTGTGAGGAACTAGATGTGCTTAGGGTTGAAATTAGGCTGAGCTTAAGTCTAGACTGCTTTGCTAGGTGCTTGCACTTCTTGCCCTGTTTTGCATGCTAAAATTGATGAGATGCATGCTTACACTAGTTCGCTCGAGGCTAAATTGAAGGAACCCATGCCTACATCTTGCTCTACACATTGAAATGCATGCATTGAAAAATTTGGAGCTTGCACATTATGTTGATCGTTTGCGGGATGAGAATGATGATTTGAGGAAGTTGATGGGTTGGTTGTCGGTCACGAGCCTCGGTTGAGGGATGATGATCGAGGCCTTTAAGAGGCAAGGTGGTGAGGGGCTTGGGGCAAACAAGGTTGGTGAGGGAAGTGGAGAGAATATCCGGAGCCACCAAAAACCCACCACAAGAATGATTTCCCACCAAAACCTAACCATCAAGGCAGGCTAGACACAACCCCCGGCTCCACCCGTGTTTCCTACACACAAATGACCTACAAAAGCCCATCAAGTTTGTGAGCACTTCGGGGAAAGTGTTCTTTGGGAAGGAGAGTGAGAAGGCTAGTGGTGAGAAACCGGTGAAGGGTTTGAGTGGAGAGAAAGCGAGTGAAAGGCAAATACATCCCAAGCCAAAGCCTAAGCTTGTGAGGTTCCATTGTGGCTATTGTGGGAGAGATGGCCATAAGGAGGAGTTTTTGCTTCAAGGGAAGCGAGATGAGAGAATGGAGAAGGAGTGGGCTAACAAGGACAAGTACCACCCTTCCGATGGTGTACTTGAGCCTCGTGTGCGAGATGCCCGGGCAAGGCGATTGTGAGGACGGTTCGGGCCAAGCAGGAGAGAAGAGGAGCTGTGGCGGTCTTGCTGCCCGGACCACACCGGTCGGACGGGTGTGGAGCACCGTCGGACGGTGCGGGCACAGGCGGACGGATGTTCGGTTTCGTGCTCGTACGGGTGCGAAGGGTTGTTTCGGTGGTCGTGGTTACGGTGGTTGGGGAACGGAAAGGGTGCGGGTGGTCGGTTGCTGGCGTTCTCCTCCTCGTGCTCAATACGGGGATTGGAGGAGTCGTGGCGGTGTGTTGGAGAGGAAGGACGTTCCACGGGCTTTCTTGCGTGGTTTTGGTCCTCCTCCGGGCGAGAGGGGTGGTTCCCTCGGGGTGGTTACGTGGTGGTGTTCGTGGAGGTAACTTTGGTAGGAGAGATGCTTTGGTTGGTGCCAACCCACTTTCGAGCAAATGGCTCGGCTTGCTGGTTTTCCTCCTTTGGTTCTAACTTGATCTTTGATCGTTGTTCGCTCACGTGCTGACACGATGTACGGGTGGGAGACTTGAAGAACATTTGGTTGATTGACTCCCGTTGTTGAGGCATATGGCCGGAGACGGTGGTTCTCAAGTCTCGTCGGTGGTGATGAAGAGGTACATGCCTTTTGGGGACAATGGGCGTGGGCGTGTGCTTTCGAAGGTGAGATAAAAGTGGTGACAAGATCACTCTGAGGCGGTATTATCTTGTTCCAGTATTTGGGGTACAATTTGCTTTACGTATTCGAGTTGTTGGATGAGGGTTTTGAGGTGTTGTTTCGGCCTGGTGGTTCTCGGATTGTGGACTCCCGAGGGACCTTGTTTGTATGGTCGTTCCCCTAGGGTCGGGTGTTTCGTCTTGATTTTTCCGGTCTTCGGGTGTGGAGCGTTGTTTCTTGTTTGGTTCTTCGAGTGAGTTGTGGAAGTGGCATAGGAAGTTGGGTCACTTGAGCTTTGACCTTTTGTCTCGCTTGAGTAAACTCAATTTGGTCCGAGGATTGCCGGTTGAGGGCTTGAGAAAGAGTTGGTTTGTGCTCGTGTAGGCATGCTAAGATGGTGGCCTCTTCTCACCCCGCCTCTCCGTGTGATGAGCGAGCGTCCATGCGAGGCGCTCCATATGGACCTTGTTGGCCCGAAGCTCGTGTGCGATGCGGGTGGGAAGTGGTATGTCCTGGTTGTGGTGGACGACTACTCTCGGTATGCGTGGGTATTCTTTCTCGAGGATAGGGGGAGACGTTTGGTTTTGTTCGAGATCTAGTCTTGAGGTTGAGGAACGAGAGGCACGGAGATGCCATACGAGCCCTTGATGATGGCTCGGAATTCGGGAACTCTCGTTTTGAAACCCTTTGTCATGACTTGGGTCTTGGGCACCGGTTTCGAGTCCGTATACGCCTCCCCGAGAATGGTGTTGTGGAAAGAAAGAACGGGACCTTGTGCGAGATGGCTCGGACGATGCTTGATGAGCATAGAGCTTTCAGGAGGTATTGGTGAGGCGGTGAGAACACCGCATGCTATGTGACGGGATATACCTCGAGTGCACAAGAAGAAGACATGCTATGAGTTGATGCATGGCCGCACACCCAGGTGAGTCCACTTCCATGTCTTTGGTTGCAAGTGTTTCATTCGAAGAAAGGCGGGAAGTTGGATAGAAGTTTGAGGCTAGGTCTGTCGATGGCATTTTCTTTGGTTATGCATCTCATTCTAGAGCATATCGTATTGCTCAATCTTGAAACTAACCAAATCGTGGAGACTTGCGAGGTAACCTTCGACGAGACGAGCCACGTAGTCGGCTTGTCTTTGAGTGTGCGAGGTGATGATGAGCTTGGCGAGGAGATCTTTCGGGAGAAGGAGCATGAACATGGAGATGATGAGGATGAGCGGTGCGGTGCCCGTGCCGAACATGCCACTACTTCGACCACGATGATGGATGGACCTACGCTACACCTACGAACGACAAATCGAGAACGAGGAGAAGGCGATGTTGAGGGGGAGGTAGCTTCGGCGAACTTCTCCGGCGAGTTCAAGTGGATCACCCGGCTTCGAGGATCATCGGTGACATGAATGAGAGCACTACACGGTCGGGTTGAAACAATTCCCATTTTGCTCATGCTGCATTTGTTGCTTCTTTCGAGCCCAAAGACATTGGACACGCACTATCCCAGTCTACAATTGGGTTAACTCTATGCATGAGGAGTTGGAGAACTTTGAGAGGAATCGGAGTGTGGGAGTTGGTTGACCCTCCCCCGGGGGTGTAAGCCGATTGGTACAAAGTGGGTGTGGAAAAACAAAGAGGGAGAGAAGGGTGAGGTTGTGAGGAACAAGTCGGGCTTATTTTGATTCCCGGTCAGAAGGAGGGGATCGACTACGGAGACCTTTGCTCCCGTAGCCGTTTGGAGCGATTAGGATCCTTCTAGCCTTTTCCGTGGCTAAAGGGTTCAAAGTTGCACCAAATGGATGTGAAGAGTGCTTTTACGGAATGGAGTGTTGGAGAAGAAGTGTATGTGAGGCCTCACGAGGGTTTTGAGAGTGAGAAGTATCCCCCTCGGGTGTACAAGTTGAGGAAGGCGCGCATGGGTTGAAGCGGGTGCCTAGAGCTTGGTATGGCGGAGTTGAGGGGTTCTTGTTTGAGAGAGGTTTTGAGATGGGGAAGGTCGATCGAGACCTTGTTTTTCTTGAGGCGAGACGGAGATATCCACGATTGTGCAGGTGTACGTGGATGATATTGTCTTTGGTGGCTCGTCTAACTCTCTTGTTGCGAGGTTTGCGAGATGATATGAGCAGGGAGTTCGAAATGAGCATGATGGGTGAGTTGCAGTTCTTCCTCGGGCTACAAATCAAGCAATCAAAGGAAGGAACATTTGTGCACCGGAGCTAAATACACCAAGGACATTGTGAGGAAGTTCAAGATGGAGGACTCCAAGGCTATGACGACGCTAGATGAGTACGACTACGGCTCTTGATGCGGATGAGGGAAGGTGAACACGTGGACCCGAGAAGAATGCGGAGCATGATCAGGGTCACTCCTCTCTCTACTTGACGGCGGCGAGGCCGGACATACGGTTCTCGGTGTCTACGTACGCTCGTTTTCAAGCGTCTCAGGGACTTCGCATCGGCCGGTCGGCGGAGATTTTCGGGCCTTGCGTCACACTCCCGACTTCGGCCTTTCGTACTCCGCGTCCTCCTCTTTGGCGCTTCATGGTTTTCGGACGCGGATTTTGCCGGGTGTCGGTTGGATAGGAAGTCCACTCCCCGGGACTTGCGAGTTTTGGGTTCTTCGTTGGTGTCTTGGTCTTCCTGATAGCCGGTCGAGTGTTGCTCAATCCACGACCGAGGCCGAGTATGTTGCAGTTTGCTAGTTGTTGCTCTCGGCTCCTTTGGATCACCTATACCATGAGTGACTTTGGTGAGGAGTATACCCATGTCCCACTTCAGTGTGATAGCACCCGGTGCCATAAGCGCCTCAAGAACCCGAGTGCTCCATTCCAAAACCAAGCACATAGAAGTGAGGTATCATTTTCGAGACAACGTCGAGAAAGGAAAGATAACTTTGATCCATGTACCCACACATGACCAACTAGCCGATATTTTCACCAAACCCTAGATCAAGCAACTTTCACTCGTTTGCGGGGGAACTTGGTGTGTGTTTGATTTCTTGAGTTGGGTGTGTGGGGCTTTCTTTTGCCGGTGGTGTCGAGCCGTTTTGCCTCCTCGAGGGAGCGGTTTGTAGCATATGTATAGCTTTCCTTTGTGCATTTCTTGCATTTGGCATGGCATATGTAACATGATGTATAGGCATCCTTGTATCTTAGATTGCATGCATTTTGTATCATATGCATTGGTTAGGAAAAGCTTCTCTCATATACCTTTATTCACCATGGAATGAGATATATGTCTTTGTGAGCTTGTTTGGTATGCTACGGTTAGTTTGGCTTAGCTCTTGATGATCTTGATGAATAATCCATGGTTGATAGCTATGCTTTTGAAAAATGTCACATGTATGCTCTCTCATGTGTAAATGCTTTACATGCTCTTGACATGTTTTTGTGGCTTTGCTATGCTTAATTTGTGGTTGGATAGCTAGTTTATTGATCATATGGAGCCAAAGGCTCATTTGCCATCATGAATGTTTAGCCCTCTTGTCTTATCTTGTGGAGGAGCATAAGTTCCTTTTTGTCGCAAAGACATTTCATGTACCATTTACAAATCTGAAAATGAAATGAAAAATGCTTGGAAATGTGCTCCCATGTCATATGTGCTGAATTTATTTTGCTTTGGGTGCTAAACCGTTGCATGATGCCTACCAATGAGAAGTCTCATACATAGAAGTAGGCACATGGCTCGGTGGCTTTGACATGACATGAGGTGCTTGTGGGTGTTTGTGATGGTCTTATGGTTAGAATAGCTGTCCTAGCATGAAGTTTGTGTGGCTTTGCCATTTTGATATGCTTTGATCATGTTTAGGACTTTGCTCGTGAGAGGCAAGTTTTTCGCAAAATTGCCAAATCCCATCTTAGCTTCGTCCAATGGTTGTGAAACTTGGTGATCTTGTAGTTGAGATCGATACGAAGCCGTAGAGTACCTAACTTGCTCATTTGGACGTGTGTAGCATTCTTTGTTGAATTTTGTATATTTGAAAGCTCTGGTTGAAAGTTTTTGCATTTTTGGCTTGATTCATGCATTGCCAACAAGGGGAGAAGTTTGAGCTTGAAATGGCTTGTTGGACGCGTTTGGAAGGTTTTCGGAGTGGTTTCGAGCCTTTTTGGGCTTTCTGTTGTACACCGATTACGTAGGTGATGAGCAAGTCTGACGGTGTGAGTGTTTGATCTGTACATATGTTGGGCACCGTCGGCCAGAGTGGTGATGACATTCGACCGGTGTGAGGCGGGAATGGCTGTAATTTGCCCATTTGTTTTTCGAAATTTGTTTTTGCATGCATTCGTCCGGGGGAGTTGCATTGGTTCGGGGGAGCTTGCATGTGTGCGGGGAGCTCTTTGTGTGTTTTCGAGTTTTTGTTTCGGTGGTTTGTGCTCTTTGCTTGAGCTTTGCTTTGTCTCGGATGTGTCGAGCCGTTGCCCTTGCCTAAGGGGTCCGAGACTCGTCTTCTTCAAGTGATCTTGCTCTTTGCCTTTGTTTGGCTTTCGATCGCTTGTTGGAGTTTCTTTTTGTTCGTTTCTTTCTTTTTCTTTTCTCTCTTGTTACTTTCGTGTGGGTGTTGTCAATGCACTCATCAAGGGGGAGATTGAGGACCATGTGTGGTTCAGGATAGGTGGATGGTCGCTTCCTTGTGTGATGAGTGATTGACAACGTTGTGTGGAGCGATTCTTGGCTAAGTATTGCGGGTGCGAGGTTGCGGCATGAGCTGGTGTTGGTGCGGGTGAAGAACAAGCGCGAAAGGTCGTCGCGGTGAGGCCTCCGGGTGTGGAGAAGACAAGTAGGCTTCGTTGAGGGACCGGTGGCCGGCGGGGTCAAGTGCGGGCCGCATGGTGGCATGAACGGCAAGATGAAGTCGTGGACGGTTTCTTGGTTGAGCCTCGAAGCCAAGGTCGAGCGGGACTACGTGGGAGCCAAGTCATGAGTGGAGATTGGCGGAGGCTACAGGATTCGCGGGGGTTTCCGGTGGTTCACCGGAAAACCACTGGGTTCCTTAGTTGATCCACAAAGCCAAGGCCCGTGGGAGAGCCGAGAGACGGAGGTGCGGCGGCACCGGGCCGTCCCCGGCGGGTGGGTCCCGGCCGTCGGCCGTGGGGACCGGTCGACCGATTGAGGAGCACCGGTCGACCGGTGTGCGGCTGACGCGGTCCCGGAATCTTCGAAGCGGAGGACACGCGTCGGGATCGCATCGCTTGCGTCGAGGCTACGCGGGGGTGCGGTTCTTGGGACATCCGTCAGATGGTGAAGACATCAAGAATTCCGAAATCCGCCCTTGAGGGGCATGTATCCCTAGTTAGTAGAGAGGGGCATTTTAGACATTCGGTTGCCGCCTATATAACCCAAGAGGTGAGAGGTTGGCAGCCAACTCTTGGAACCCTAGCTCATTAGTTTTCCTATTTTCCACCTATTTTCTCTAGGTTTTTCTTAGGACTAGCAAGAGAGCTTCACGGAGAGATCTTGTAGAGAGGGATGGATGATCGGGCGGCTTGCTAGACCTTGTACAGACCTTTGTTTCATGTATAGATGATTCGGCGTGGTTCCTCAAGGTTTGGATGTGTTTTCCCTAGGTTGTTCTTGGTGGTGATTTTCGATCCCTTTCTCGGTGATTTCTTTGGGTTGGTTTCGAGGCTTTTCTCTTGGGGATTTGATGGGGGAAATTTGTGGGAACCCTTCGTGGTTCTTGAGGTGTGATTCCCCTCCCAAATCCGTGAGTAAAAGTGCTCGATTTTGGGGGTTTCTTGAGTTTTGGTTGGAGGTGCTTTCGGCGGTATTTCTTCGATTCCTCCTTTTTGGACGAGATTTGGTGGGATTAAACTTGGCTATGGACTCCTCATGAGGTGTTCTTGATATCCCCAAAGTCTTGTTCAAGTCCGTGGAGCGATTCGGAAGTCCGAGATTTGGATTTGGGGGAGTTGACCGCGGGTCTTGTTCATCTAGGAGGCTGCCCCGGAGCTACACCGGTACGTAGGTGCTCTTGGCCGGTCGACCGGTGCAAGCCCTTGTGGGTTTTGCTCGGGTGAACGTCTTGGTGTGTTCGTTGTTGTCTGATGTGCTTTCTTGTTTCAAGTTTGGGTCCGTTTGGTGGTCGGTTGACTGTTTGGTGCCTTGGGGCTTTGTTGCCACCGGTCGGCCGGTGTGTCTCACCGGTCGACCGGTGTAAAACCACTTAGTGAAAGTTGCTCGGTTCACCGGGGACCGGTCGGCGGTGGGTGCTCACCGGTCGACCGATGTGGGTCTGTGGAGCTCGGGTTTGGTTTTATTTGCGTTTCTCGGGTCGGAAGGTTGCGTGTTGGTTCCTAGGTCCGGTGGCACTCCGGTGGCTACGTGGGCTTGACCAACCTTGGTAGTGAGTCGGAGACGTGTGTTGGAAGCCGCGTTCGTCTTGTTGGAGTTTGCATCTCCTTCGAAGAATTTTTATCGGCTCCCATTCACTCCCCCCCTCTGGTTATCGTATCGGTCCTTCAATATCAAGGCTCGGCGCGGAGCCTCTCGGACCGGATGATTGCCTCAGTGAACTGAAAGCATTCAGCGTCGCACTCGTATGCGCGCTGATACGTTGGCCCTACTGTGATGATCCCCTTCGGACCGGGAATCTTACGGTACATATAGTTCGACACGGCCATAAACAGCGTATGTCGGCCTCCCGAGGATCACATGGTACGTCCCCAGGGAGCCCCACCACTTCGAAGGTGAGGGTTTTCGTGCGGAAATTCGGCACGTCCCCAAGCACGCGGGCCCCGATAGGAGCGCCTCCATCCCGAGTATGACCTAGTGGAATGGCGCGGTTGATGGCCTCGGCGCGGGTTGTAGGATGCCCATGTCGTCAAGCGTTGATGCATAGATGTTGACGGTGAATTTCCGTCAGCCTAGAGTACTTGTTATACATTGGTTTCGATTATGATTTGCAACTAACCCGCCACTAGGCATACTAATGATGTAACAAGTTCACACTTGCATGTCGATTTTGGAGTTTGTTGTTTACGCGAGGAAATTAACGTTAAAAGAGGAACTTTCGGGATAAGTTCATCAAGCACTTCAAGAGAAGATCATGAAGCCCGTCACAAGTCAAGAACACGAAGTGAACAAGACTCCAAACAACCCAAGGACGAATAATCAACACAAAACTCCGGGGACTTGGACATTTACCAACGAGATCAACTCGGCCCAGAGATATTCTCACGGCTCGGAATGACATTATCTTTCGGTACAGATTCGGAGACTTAAAAGGTCTTTAATGGCAAAAAGTTTGACTACCAAAGTTGTGGGCCTCGACGATACCTTCGATTTGGACATGTGGAAGGCCCAATTCGGATAAGGAGCTAGGAATCCTGGCGAAATCTCTGCTGCACCAGTCAGTCCGAAATCAGAACAGATTATCTTCCAAGGCCGATTTGAAGATCTTATCTTCGTTTTTAAAGGAAGCAATGAATACCAAAGTTGAAGATAATTTCGTGGCACACAACCTGGACACCGAATTTGCATTATTTGGAGTTCGTACGTGGGAGATATGGCCCTGGCAAGGAAGGACTGCGAATCCGGAAAATCTGGCTGGTTTTATGGAAACCAAGTTTGGTTCTCTCCAAAGAGAGGATCTCGTGCAAGGCAAGGTGGAGCACACCCAAAGGCACCCCAAGGACATAAATACAACCCCTAGACGCCCTAAGATGGTGACCCATCGAACAAATCATCCTACCGGCCTTGATCACGAGAAAAACCGCCGCCACAAGATGAGGGAGAGAGTTAGGATGAGCTCGTCGCAAGGATCAACGCCGGCGGGGAGAAGGAAGCAAGAGGAGGACTCCAAGCCGCTGGCCTAGGGGTGTTCCCAAGCTCCATCGCCGCCATCTATATCGACGACGTTCTTCGGAGTCTCCATCACCCCTATGTGCTTCAATCCATGTAAGATGATGGGGTAATGTCTCCGTTCATCCCTAGGATTAGATGGATACATGCTATGTGATCGCTACTCGATTTGTGGTTTCAATCTATTATTTTCATGTTGATGATGCTTTGATGATTAAGGTTAGCTACCATGTTTTTCGGGCGTATGATATCCGCTACACCCATAGATTCCATCAACATACCGTGTCCATCATAGGTCTAGTCACGAATACCTTCGCGTAGTGACAGAGTGAGAGGAGAGAAAGGGCGAAAACCGTGGTCACAACCCCCGGTAGATTGGTTTACCGCTTTCGTGTAGTAGATGCATACCATGTTATCCTAGATCCTAGGGAGGGAACGCTTATCTTTCTTGCTCACTCTCTTGTGTTCACCCCTTTATCATCTAGTTTATCCCTCGATTTGTTTGATCAAATTAACTTAGATTAACTTAGGTAGATTGTCTTTACTTTTAGATTAATACTCTCTTTAAAGGTTTCCTTAGTCAACTAGATTAGTACTTGGTTAAGCGCTAGTAATCCCCCTTGCTCACGGATTGACAAGAACCTTGGGAATCCCGTGGTGAAAAAGGTGTGGGGTCCGTACGCTTGCGGATCGTAGAGGGATACGTCTTTTATCCGTCAACAAGCCCCTTTTTCCGGCACCGTTGCTGGGGGAGCAAGCCGGTTGCTACGTTTAATCTAGTATTAATTTTGTTGATTACTAACAACTAACCCTTATTTTCTTAAAAAAAGAAAAAAATCTTTTTTATTTTTCTTTCTACTTTTCTTTGTGCCTAGATGGATTTGTTCACCTCACCATTGGAAGACGAAGAGATGTCGCTAAGGGAGCTAGCAATGCCGTCAATGGAAGACATTGAGATGCAAAAATCAGATTTGACGTTTGCTACAACCCACTATGAAGTAAAGCCTAGAATCATCAAGTTAGTGGCGACAAAACCATTAAGAGGATTGGAGGATGACAACCCATATAGACACATTAAGGAATTCACGATGTTATGCAACACGGTGCACCAAAAAAGGAGTTCCGGCCGCTTGGTTCAAGTGGAATCTTTTTCCATTTTCTCTCAAAGATGACGCGCGAAGATGGTACACACTTGCGTCCGTTGAAGCAAAAGGAAATTGGGATGAGCTAGTGAAGAAGTTTCTTTTGAAGTTCTTTCCCATAATTAAGGTCCAAGACTTAAGGAGGCAAGTGCTCAATTTCAAGCAAGGAGAGGATGATAGAATTGATGAAGCATGGGACCGTTTTAATGAACTACTTGAGCGAGGCCCGAACTTGGGATTTTCTAGTGACTTGATGTTGCATACCTTTTATTTTTCACTAACCCCTAACTCGTCTCATTTTGTAAGCATGTGTGCAGGCGGTGATATAATGGATAAAACAATTAGTGAAGCCGCACAAATCTTACAAAGGATAAGCAATGGACAAAAGAACACTACGAGATTGGCAAAGATGTTGTCGAGAGGAACAAAACGACAAAAGCAAGCCCAAGGTGCTTGCTGAAATTTCTGAAAAAGATGAACCGAAGGTCAAGGAAGATGAACCGACCATACAAGAAAGTGAAGATCCACTTCCCAAGGTAAGAGAAGTCATTCCGGATGTTAAAAATGTTGAAACTAACATGAATGTAGGCCGAAGTATGTGGAATGCTAGACCATTGGCGGAGTTCATTCAATCCCGGTTGGGTTCAAGTTGATTTCGCCCCACTATTTAACTACCGAAGGAAGGAGGAACGCGGACACGTTGCCAAACTAGTTGAAGATATTTTTGATCAAGAGATGAGTGGAGAGTCGATCCAAAAGATGTTTGAAGAAGAAAGAGAAGAAGGAGATGAAGGATGGATCGACCGGTTTGACAACTCAAAGATTTATGATGAAGGAAGAGAAGAGTACAACCGTGATGAGCCTAGTGACTCAAAGGATAAATGGGAGGAGATAGGACTCAAGCTAGTTGATAGCTTGTGTGCTATTGAAGCCTACACACTAGCAAATCAAGATATGGAAGTACTCAAGGATGAAGGAAAGAGTGAATCAACAATGAGCGATATTGATGACATGTGGTACATGGAAGATAAAGAAAGCAACATACAAGTCTTTGAAGATGAAGATCCGGTTGATAAAGAAGACTTCAAAGAAGAGATGAATGCGTACATAGTTGAAGGATTACATGTTCCACATGATGAGTTGAAGAAATTGCAAGATGGTGATGAAGAGGCAACTACACTTGTTGAGATCGATTCGCCTTCAACACCGCTTGATGAACCAAATATCACTCTTGTTGAAAAATCTCTATGGCCAAGGTACGTGCTGAAATCTCAAGATATTATTGGTATTAATGTTGATAAATTCAAATACTCATGCTCAACCAGTAGTATGAATGATACTTTAATGTCTATGCCTTGTTCCAATAGTGATCATGTTGATAGGCTAGATTTTCTTGAGAATGAAAAAGAGGAAACATTTATTTTTGATCCAATTAATCTCACACCTAAACAACCTTTGCCTAATGATGAGCTAAGTGCTATGCATGAAACATATGTTTCTTTTATTTACACCTTGACTTGTTGCTACAATTCACATGTGGTGTTAATTATGGACGCGTATGTTTACAATAAGTTTTGTAAATCTCGATCATGCTTTGCGCTTGGTCAAGATAATGACCTTAAAGAATCATATGTCGGGAAAGGCCCGATTTTCATTAACCATGTAGACAAAGCTTGAATAATGAAAAAAAGAAGTCATGCCTAAAAGAGTTGCAAGATAAATCATCAACCTCTCCGAATCCCGCGATGGATGCTGCTGTCTTCATCAATTTGAGAGCTTGTTCAGAGGTGTACAAATGAATAAAATGAGATATTCAGAAGCTTCATCAAATTACCGTTCCAACGCATCAAGAACCAACAAGTTTGAAGACCCGTGCAAGGAGTCATGGAGAAAACATTGAGCGTTGCGCGTTCTGAAATTTCAGGACAGATTTCATCGCTGAAGTAAAACGGATGTAACTCTATTGTCCGGAGTCCGATTTGAGCAAATAAAGACTCGTTGGAAAGGAAATTTTGTGCACTGTGCAATGGAGTAGAGCTTGAGTATACTTTCTGTTCTGGACATTAAAAAAAATTTCATGGAGTGAAGGCAGCACCGAAGGATGGTAAAGAAGGAGATAATGATAAAACAAAAGGATGCTTTGGGCAAGTCTTCTATAAGTGATCAAGCACAACATGGTAAGTAAATTAAAGCTGCATTGGTACCTTTTCTTCTTGCATGAAGGGCCATGGCTATGTAACAAAAATAAGGTATGTGAGAAAGTCCAGCTATATGACTTTAAATGAAGCGCTTTTCGGGAGGCAACCCGTTTCTTTATATTTTTACTACTTTCTTAGAGAAAATAAAGAATGACACCATCTTATGATGATCAACTTGTGATTATTAATCTAAGTTTAGTTTTCTTTTTAGAACCACCATCATGTTCATGCTGATTTTTATTTATTTGCATGCATTGCATTTTGTTATCAACATGATGTTTCTTTGCATGTACATGATTTGCATATAGTTGGCTTGGTTGTTTTAAGGCTAGTGATGTATGCTTTCATATCCATGTTAATGCTCCAGCTGGGCATTTTCCTTTTGTGATCTTGTGTAAACGTGGTGTTTAAACATGATTTCGGACCATCATCATTAAGTTCGATAAACCTTGCTAGCTTTTCATATGTTTTCATGTTGCATTGGTTAGTTTATAAGCTCTGCAATGCGCTTAATTTTCCTTGTGCTATAAGGGTTATTGATTTAGGAATAGACATGGTGTTTTAACCCTTGATAAATGAACCTTTATGGCTATGGAAAAATTCGGCAACCTAGTTGTAAACATGGTGTTTGGAACTAGGTGAAAACATTGTCTTTGTTTATATGCTTTCCTATCATGTGCATACACACCTTGCACCACGTACACTCATTAGGTTTTTATTCCTCATTATACTAATTATGCCACACGTTAAGAATCTTAGGAGACATTGTTGGATTATTGGCAATTCTATCTACTCCCAACCGTCACCTTGGTGGTAGAATGTGCGTTAAAACGTCTTACGGGGCAAGATAAAGACTCTCACTACAAGGAAATTGAAGGATGGCTAAGAAGTGCTTTGTCTTCTTCTTCCATGACTAGCAGAATGCTAAGCATGGGGGAGACCCTGAATCTTCAACACGGAAGTGCAACATGACACTCTAGAAGATAGAATGATAAAGATCGTTAACATCTCCGGATCAATGCGCAAGAAGCCACCAATCTCATCAAAATTCTGCATGGTCTCAAAGGGAAAACACTGGATATTTTTGGATATTTAGAAGCCCCATGAAGTTACGATTCCAACAAATCAAGAATCAAGACAATCGGAGGTTCCTACAAGCGGTTATGCCCGAATCACCGAGTGCAACACGTCCTGAAATCAGTTTTGGACAGCACACACCGCTGAAGTAAAACGGACATAGCCCCCTTGTTTGAATTCCGTTTTTGATGAATGACCACACGTTGGAAAGTTAATTTCATAAACTTTTCAATAGAGCTATATTTCGATATATGTTCTATTCTGGACAGAGGGGGAAATCCATGAAAAAGAGACAGCAAGGAGATGATGAGAACAAGAAAGAGGAGATGTTGATAACAACATTGAAGAGAAGGGTGACCAATGACTCCATTAAGCATACAAGATCAAATTCAGAAGTTTAGAAGCATTAATAAATCAAGACAAAAGCAAAAGCCACATCGATACATGGAGATGCCGGAAGAAGGCAACAAAGGATTACAAAGGATGGTAACATCTCTATGGACCTACATTGTTTTCCAAACACAAATGCTTGTAAGTATGCCTTCAACATCAACTAGGTGCAACCTTTTGTTTTTGTCTTCAAACAATAACATGGCTACTAGGAGGACAACCTAGGTTTCTTTTTACTTTCAATAGATAAGCATGACCATGTGTTCACCTCGATGTTCTATATTGCCTATGCTTACGGAAAGATGATGAAAGTTGCCGCTTTGTTTTACCTACATGAAGTTATACATGTCTTGGCTAATTGCTCCCTATAATATGATCTGAAATTAATTTAAATACCGGCTCTTTTATTTGTGGACGTGAAATGACTATGCTCTAGACCCACATACATATCTTTGCTCTTTGATTTAAGTTTATGTATAGCCGGATAACTTGTTGTTTTTATGAAAACTTAACTTTTATGCTATCTACATATTTGTGATGCTCTTGCAAAGTTCTACCTACCAAAGCCATATACATATATGTTTTATGATAACAAAACCCGTAGATTGCAAACATATGTTTTGATGAGTTGGATTAGGATTGATTTCTATGGCTCGAGACTAAAAAGCTGGTCATTCCTTTGTGTAACTTTTCATGCTAGCCTTTTTGTCCATGCATTGTGGGATTTCACATCGAAAATTTCACAAACTTCGCTGGGCATCCACCCTAAACCAAAAACATCTTTTTGTGATCACCTCCTTGTCCACAACCCAATTTGAGTATGGGGTAAAATTCTCGATGGAGATTCAAATATTCCGCAATATTATGGAATTCATACTTACTTTAGCGAGTTATTTCCCCTCTCTTTTATACTCGAGGACGAGCATCGTTCAAGCATTGGGGAGGAGTCATTCTCGACACAAATGCTATGTAAGTATTCTGTTGCAAAAAGTTTTGACGAGCAAAAAAAGAAAAGAAAAAAAAAGGAGAAAAAAATGAAAGAAGAAAAAAATTATTATGATGAGAAGAAAAGAAAAGTAAGGAAAAAAGAAGAATAAAGAAGAAAGAGAAAGAAAGAAAGAGAGAAAAATGAGAAGGAAATAGAATAAAAGTAAAAAAATAATAAAGATGCTCCTCGGATCTTTTTGCTTCATAAGTTCTCAAGTGCCTTGATGACAAATCCACACTCAAATCTTACAACCATGTGCAATCCGATAACGAGGACTTCACTCATGCCTCGGGATCATCCATTTGCCACTTGCACATGTCCACTTATCTAAATGTGTGTGTTTCGTCCCTCTCTCTTTCCAACATATATTTTCCATGGCCTTTTTGACGAGTCTCGGTAATTCCAATAGACCTCTCTCTTAATTTGACAATATTTCGGATATATGTTTTGCTAGGATTGTTTTTGACCTTCCAAGCTCCACATAAGCCTTCCACTATCACATATGAGTAGAGTAGGTTGAAAATAATCTAGTATAGGCTTGAGTGACTTGATGAGATGAGTGTTTCCATGAGCTTTTGCAAGAGATTTTCACTTATGTTGGATATGCATCTTTTTGAAAATTCTTCCATGTAGCAAGGTAATGGTTCGAAGTTTGCTTAAGTTTGAGAGCATCGTGTTTGTTAAAATGTGGCTTGTTCTTTATTGTTAGTCTATCTTCCATAATGAAAAAGAAGCCGGTCACAACTTGAACTTTAAAATAAATTCTTAAGAGAGAGCAATTCGCCTCGTCATGAATGACTAAGTGCAGGGACAACATTGGAAGGCAGCATTGATTTCCCTTTTAAGCAAGGATTACTTACTCGAGGACGAGCAAGGTTTAAGCATGAGGGAGATGTTGATGGTGATTTTCCGTTAACCTAGAGTACTTGTTATACATTGGTTTCGATTATGATTTGCAACTAACCCGCCACTAGGCATACTAACAATGTAACAAGTTCACACTTGCATGTCGATTTTGGAGTTTGTTGTTTACGCGGGAAATTAACGTTAAAGAGGAGACTTTCGGGATAAGTTCATCAAGCACTTCAAGAGAAGATCATGAAGCCCGTCACAAGTCAAGACACGAAGTGAACAAGACTCCAAACAACCCAAGGACCGAAGAATCAACACACAAAACTCACGGGGGACTTGGACGTTTACCAACGAGATCAACTCGGCCCGAGAGATATTCTCACGACTCGGGACAGCATTATCTTTCGGTACAGATTCGGAGACTTAAAAGGTCTTTAATGGCAAAAGTTTGACTACCAAAGTTGTGGGCCTCGACGATACCTTTGATTTGGACATGTGGAAGGCCCAATTCGGATAAGGGAGCTAGGAGATATAGCCCCCGAAATCCCTGCTGCGCAGTCAGTCCGAAATCAGAACAGATTATCTTCCAAGGCCGATTTGGAGATCTTATGTTCGTTTTTATGGAAAGAAATGAATACCAAAGTTGAAGATAATTTCGTGGCACACAACCTGGACACCGAATTTGCATTATTTGGAGTTCTTACGTGGGAGATATGGCCCTGACAAGGAAGGACTGCGAATCAGGAAAATCTGGCTGATTTTATGGAAACCAAGTTTGCTTCTCTCCCAAGGAGGATCTCGTGCAAGGCAAGGTGGAGCACGCCTAAAGGCACCCCAAGGACATAAATACAACCCCCTAGGTGCCCCAAGATTGTGACCCATCGAACAAATCATCCTACCGACGCCAATCACCAGAAAACCGCCGCCACAAGATGAGGGAGAGAGTTAGATGAGCTCGTCGCAAGGATCAACGCCGGCGGAGAGAAGGAAGCAAGAGGAGGACTCCAAGCCGCTGGCCTAGGGGTGTTCCCAAGCTCCATCGCCACCATCTTCATCAACGACGTTCTTCGGAGTCTCCATCACCCCTATGTGCTTCAGTCTGTGTAAGATGATGGGGTAATGTCTCCGTTCATCCCTAGGATTAGATGGATACATGCTATGTGATCGCTACTCGATTTGTGGTTTCAATCTATTGTTTTCATGTTGATGATGCTTTGATGATTAAGGTTAGCTACCATGTTTTTCGGGCGTATGATATCCACTACTCCCATAGATTCCATCAACATACCGTGTCCATCATAGGTCTAGTCACGAATACCTTCGCGTAGTGACAGTACGAGAGGAGGGAAAGGGCGAAACCGTGGTCACAACCCCCGGTAGATTGGTTTACCGCTTTCGTGTAGTAGATGCATACCATGTTATCCTAGATCCTAGGGAGGGAACGCTTATCTTTCTTGCTCACTCTCTTGTGTTCACCCCTTTATCATCTAGTTTATCCCTCGATTTGTTTGATCAAATTAACTTAGATTAACTTAGGTAGATTGTCTTTACTTTTAGATTAATAATCTCTTGAAAGGTTTCCTTAGTCAACTAGATTAGTACTTGGTTAAGCGCTAGTAATCCCCTTGCTCCGCGGATTGACAAGAACCTTGGGAATCCCGTGGTGAAAAAGGTGTGGGGTCCGTACGCTTGCGGATCGTAGAGGGATACGTCTTTTATCCGTCAACAAGCCCCTTTTTCGGCGCCGTTGCTCGGGGAGCAAGCCGGTTTGCTACGTTTAATCTAGTATTAATTTTGTTGATTACTAACACCTAACCCTTATTTTCTTAAAAAAAGAAAAAAAATCTTTTTTATTTTTCTTTCTACTTTTATTGTGCCTAGATGGATTTGTTCACCTCACCATTGGAAGACGAAGAGATGTCGCTAAGGGAGCTAGCAATGCCGTCAATGGAAGACATTGAGATGCAAAAATCAGATTTGACGTTTGCTACAACCCACTATGAAGTAAAGCCCCGGAATCATCAAGTTAGTGGCGACAAAACCATTTAGAGGATTGGAGGATGACAACCCATATAGACACATTAAGGAATTCACGATGTTATGCAACACGGTGCAACAAAAAGGAGTTCCGTCCGCTTGGTTCAAGTGGAATCTTTTTCCGTTCTCTCTCGAAGATGAAGCGCGAAGAT
This sequence comes from Cenchrus americanus, assembly GCA_947561735.1. NCBI lineage: Eukaryota > Viridiplantae > Streptophyta > Magnoliopsida > Poales > Poaceae > Cenchrus > Cenchrus americanus. The sequence continues at coordinate 233,960,171 of OX387241.1, read as the reverse complement.
GGTACACACTTGCGTCCGTTGAAGCAAAAGGAAATTGGGATGAGCTAGTGAAGAAGTTTCTTTTGAAGTTCTTTCCCATAATTAAGGTCCAAGACTTAAGGAGGCAAGTTCTCAATTTCAAGCAATGAGAGGATGAAGGAATTGATGAAGCATGGGACCGTTTTAATGAACTACTTGAGCGAGGCCCGAACTTGGGATTTTCCGGTGACTTGATGTTGCATACCTTTTATTTTTAACTAACCCCTAACTCGTCTCGTTTTGTAAGCATGTGTGCAGGCTGTGATATAATGGATAAAACAATTAGTGAAGCCACACAAATCTTACAAAGGATAAGCAATGGACAAAGAACACTACGAGATTGGCAAAGATGTTGTCGAGAGGAGAAAAACGACAAAAGCAAGCCCATGGTGCTTGCTGAAATTTCTGAAAAAGATGAACCGAAGGTCAAGGAAGATGAACCGACCATATAAGAAAGTGAAGATCCACTTCCCAAGGTAAGAGAAGTCATTTCGGATGTTAAAAATGTTGAAACTAACATGAATGTAGGCCGAAGTATGTGGAATGCTAGACCATTGGCGGAGTTCATTCAATCCGGTTGGGTTCAAGTTGATTTCGCCCCACTAATTAACTACCGAAGGAAGGAGGAACGCCGACACGTTGCCAAACTAGTTGAAGATATTTTTGATCAAGAGATGAGAGGAGAGTCGATCCAAAAGATGTTTGAAGAAGAAAGAGAAGAAGGAGATGAAGGATGGATCGACCGGTTTGACAACTCAAAGATTTATGATGAAGGAAGAGAAGAGTACAACCGTGATGAGCCTAGTGACTCAAAGGATAAATGGGAGGAGATAGGACTCAAGCTAGTTGATAGCTTGTGTGCTATTGAAGCCTACACACTAGCAAATCAAGACATGGAAGTACTCAAGGATGAAGGAAAGAGTGAATCAACAATGAGCGATCTTGATGACATGTGGTACATGGAAGATAAAGAAAGCAACATACAAGTCTTTGAAGATGAAGATCTGGTTGATAAAGAAGACTTCAAAGAAGAGATGAATGCGTACATAGTTGAAGGATTACATGTTCCACATGATGAGTTGAAGAAATTGCAAGATGGTGATGAAGAGGCAACTACACTTGTTGAGATCGATTCGCCTTCAACACCGCTTGATGAACCAAATATCACTCTTGTTGAAAAATCTCTATGGCCAAGGTACGTGCTGAAATCTCAAGATATTATTGGTATTAATGTTGATAAATTCAAATACTCATGCTCAACCAGTAGTATGAATGATACTTTAATGTCTATGCCTTGTTCCAATAGTGATCATGTTGATAGGCTAGATTTTCTTGAGAATGAAAAAGAGGAAACATTTATTTTTGATCCAATTAATCTCACACCTAAACAACCTTTGCCTAATGATGAGCTAAGTGCTATGCATGAAACATATGTTTCTTTTATTTACACCTTGACTTGTTGCTACAATTCACATGTGGTGTTAATTATGGACGCGTATGTTTACAATAAGTTTTGTAAATCTCGATCATGCTTTGCGCTTGGTCAAGCTAATGACCTTAAAGAATCATATGTCGGGAAAGGCCCGATTTTCACTAACCATGTAGACAAAGCTTGAATAATGAAAAAAAGAAGTCATGCCTAAAAGAGTTGCAAGATAAATCATCAACCTCTCCGAATCCCGCAATGGATGCTGCTGTCTTCATCAATTTGAGAGCTTGTTCAGAGGTGTACAAATGAAGAAAATGAGATATTCAGAAGCTCCATCAAATTACCGTTCCAACACATCAAGAACCAACAAGTTTGAAGACCCGTGCAAGGAGTCATGGAGAAAACATTGAGCGTTGCGCGTTCTGAAATTTCAGGACAGATTTCATCGCTGAAGTAAAACGGATGTAACTCTATTGTCCGGAGTCCGATTTGAGCAAATAAAGACTCGTTGGAAAGGAAATTTTGTGCACTGTGCAATGGAGTAGAGCTTGAGTATACTTTCTGTTCTGGACATTAAAAAAAATTTCATGGAGTGAAGGCAGCACCGAAGGATGGTAAAGAAGGAGATAATGATAAAACAAAAGGATGCTTTGGGCAAGTCTTCTATAAGTGATCAAGCACAACATGGTAAGTAAATTAAAGCTGCATTGGTACCTTTTCTTCTTGCATGAAGGGCCATGGCTATGTAACAAAAATAAGGTATGTGAGAAAGTCCAGCTATATGACTTTAAATGAAGCGCTTTTCGGGAGGCAACCCGTTTCTTTATATTTTTACTACTTTCTTAGAGAAAATAAAGAATGACACCATCTTATGATGATCAACTTGTGATTATTAATCTAAGTTTAGTTTTCTTTTTAGAACCACCATCATGTTCATGCTGATTTTTATTTATTTGCATGCATTGCATTTTGTTATCAACATGATGTTTCTTTGCATGTACATGATTTGCATATAGTTGGCTTGGTTGTTTTAAGGCTAGTGATGTATGCTTTCATATCCATGTTAATGCTCCAGCTGGGCATTTTCCTTTTGTGATCTTGTGTAAACGTGGTGTTTAAACATGATTGCGGACCATCATCATTAAGTTCGATAAACCTTGCTAGCTTTTCATATGTTTTCATGTTGCATTGGTTAGTTTATAAGCTCTGCAATGCGCTTAATTTTCCTTGTGCTATAAGGGTTATTGATTTAGGAATAGACATGGTGTTTTAACCCTTGATAAATGAACCTTTATGGCTATGGAAAAATTCGGCAACCTAGTTGTAAACATGGTGTTTGGAACTAGGTGAAAACATTGTCTTTGTTTATATGCTTTCCTATCATGTGCATACACACCTTGCACCACGTACACTCATTAGGTTTTTATTCCTCATTATACTAATTATGCCACACGTTAAGAATCTTAGGAGACATTGTTGGATTATTGGCAATTTTATCTACTCCCAACCGTCACCTTGGTGGTAGAATGTGCGTTAAAACGTCTTACGGGCAAGATAAAGACTCTCACTACAAGGAAATTGAAGGATGGCTAAGAAGTGCTTTGTCTTCTTCTTCCATGACTAGCAGAATGCTAAGCATGGGGGAGACCCTGAATCTTCAACACGGAAGTGCAACATGACACTCTAGAAGATAGAATGATAAAGATCGTTAACATCTCCGGATCAATGCGCAAGAAGCCACCAATCTCATCAAAATTCTGCATGGTCTCAAAGGGAAAACACTGGATATTTTTGGATATTTAGAAGCCCCATGAAGTTACGATTCCAACAAATCAAGAATCAAGACAATCGGAGGTTCCTACAAGCGGTTATGCCCGAATCACCGAGTGCAACACGTCCTGAAATCAGTTTTGGACAGCACACAACGCTGAAGTAAAACAGACATAGCCCCCTTGTTTGAACTCCGTTTTTGATGAATGACCACATGTTGGAAAGGTAATTTCATAAACTTTTAAATAGAGTTATATTTCGATATATTTTCTGTTCTGGACAGAGGGGGAAATCCATGAAAAAGAGACAGCAAGGAGATGATGAGAACAAGAAAGAGGAGATGTTGATAACAACATTGAAGAGAAGGGTGACCAATGACTCCATTAAGCATACAAGATCAAATTCAGAAGTTTAGAAGCATTAATAAATCAAGACAAAAGCAAAAGCCACATCGATACATGGAGATGCCGGAAGAAGGCAACGAAGGATTACAAAGGATGGTAACATCTCTATGGACCTTCTGTTTTCCAAACACAAATGCTTGTAAGTATGCCTTCAACATCAACTAGGTGCAACCTTTTGTTTTTGTCTTCAAACAATAACATGGCTACTAGGAGGACAACCTAGGTTTCTTTTTACTTTCAATAGATAAGCATGACCATGTGTTCACCTCGATGTTCTATATTGCCTATGCTTACGGAAAGATGATGAAAGTTGCCGCTTTGTTTTACCTACATGAAGTTATACATGTCTTGGCTAATTGCTCCCTATAATATGATCTGAAATTAATTTAAATACCGGCTCTTTTATTTGTGGACGTGAAATGACTATGCTCTAGACCCACATACATATCTTTGCTCTTTGATTTAAGTTTATGGATAGCCGGATAACTTGTTGTTTTTATGAAAACTTAACTTTTATGCTATCTACATATTTGTGATGCTCTTGCAAAGTTCTACCTACCAAAGCCATATACATATATGTTTTATGATAACAAAACCCGTAGATTGCAAACATATGTTTTGATGAGTTGGATTAGGATTGATTTCTATGGTTAGAGACTAAGAAGTTGGTCATTCCTTTGTGTAACTTTTTCATGCTAGCCTTTTTGTCCATGCATTGTGGGATTTCACATCGAAAATTTCACAAACTTCGGCTGGGCATCCACCCTAAACCAAAAACATCTTTTTGTGATCACCTCCTTGTCCACAACCCAATTTGAGTATGGAGTAAAATTCTCGATGGAGATTCAAATATTCCGCAATATTATGGAATTCATACTTACTTTAGCAGTTATTTCCCCTCTCTTTTATACTCGAGGACGAGCATCGTTCAAGCATTGGGGAGGAGTCATTCTATGACACAAATGCTATGTATGTATTCTGTTGCAAAAAGTTTTGACGAGCAAAAAAAGAAAAGAAAAAAAAGGAGAAAAAAATGAAAGAAGAAAAAAATTATTATGATGAGAAGAAAAGAAAAGTAAGGAAAAAAGAAGAATAAAGAAGAAAGAGAAAGAAAGAAAGAGAGAAAAATGAGAAGGAAATAGAATAAAAGTAAAAAAATAATAAAGATGCTCCTCGGATCTTTTTGCTTCATAAGTTCTCAAGTGCCTTGATGACAAATCCACACTCAAATCTTCCAACCATGTGCAATCCGATAACGAGGACTTCACTCATGCCTCGGGATCATCCATTTGCCACTTGCACATGTCCACTTATCTAAATGTGTGTGTTTCGTCCCTCTCTCTTTCCAACATATATTTTCCATGGCCTTTTTGACGAGTCTCGGTAATTCCAATAGACCTCTCTCTTAATTTGACAATATTTCGGATATATGTTTTGCTAGGATTGTTTTTGACCTTCCAAGCTCCACATAAGCCTTCCACTATCACATATGAGTAGAGTAGGTTGAAAATAATCTAGTATAGGCTTGAGTGACTTGATGAGATGAGTGTTTCCATGAGCTTTTGCAAGAGATTTTCACTTATGTTGGATATGCATCTTTTTGAAAATTCTTCCATGTAGCAAGGTAATGGTTTGAAGTTTGCTTAAGTTTGAGAGCATCGTGTTTGTTAAAATGTGGTTTGTTCTTTATTGTTAGTCTATCTTCCATAATGAAAAAGAAGCCGGTCACAACTTGAACTTTAAAATAAATTCTTAAGAGAGAGCAATTCGCCTCGTCATGAATGACTAAGTGCAGGGACAACATTGGAAGGCAACACTGATTTCCCTTTTAAGCAAGGATTACTTACTCGAGGACGAGCAAGGTTTAAGCATGGGGGAGATGTTGACGGTGAATTTCCGTCAACCTAGAGTACTTGTTATACATTGGTTTCGATTATGATTTGCAACTAACCTGCCACTAGGCATACTAACAATGTAACAAGTTCACACTTGCATGTCGATTTTGGAGTTTGTTGTTTATGCAGGAAATTAACGTTAAAGAGGAGACTTTCGGGATAAGTTCATCAAGCACTTCAAGAGAAGATCATGAAGCCCGTCACAAGTCAAGACACGAAGTGAACAAGACTCCGAACAACCCAAGGACCGAAGAATCAACACACAAAACTCCGGGGACTTGGACGTTTACCAACGAGATCAACTCGGCCCGAGAGATATTCTCACGGACTCGGGACAGCATTATCTTTCAGTACAGATTCGGAGACTTAAAAGGTTTTTAATGGCAAAAGTTTGACTACCAAAGTTGTGGGCCTCGACGATACCTTTGATTTGGACATGTGGAAGGCCCAATTCGGATAAGGGAGCTAGGAGATATAGCCCCCGAAATCCCTGCTGCGCAGTCAGTCCGAAATCAGAACAGATTATCTTCCATAATCTTCCAAGGCCGATTTGGAGATCTTATGTTCGTTTTTAAGGAAAGAAATGAATACCAAAGTTGAAGATAATTTCGTGGCACACAACCAGGACACCGAATTTGCATTATTTAGAGTTCGTACGTGGGAGATATGGCCCTAGAAATGAAGGACTGCGAATCAGGAAAATCTGGCTGATTTTATGGAAACCAAGTTTGCTTCTCTCCCAAGGAGGATCTCGTGCAAGGCAAGGTGGAGCACGCCCAAAGGCAGCCCAAGGACATAAATACAACCCCCTAGGCGCCCCAAGATTGTGACCCATCGAACAAATCATCCTACCGACGCCAATCACCGAAGAAACCGCCGCCACAAGATGAGGGAGAGAGTTAGATGAGCTCGTCGCAAGGATCAACGCCGGCGGAGAGAAGGAAGCAAGAGGAGGACTCCAAGCCGCTGGCCTAGGGGTGTTCCCAAGCTCCATCGCCGCCATCTTCATCGACGACGTTCTTCGGAGTCTCCATCACCCCTATGTGCTTCAATCCGTGTAAGATGATGGGGTAATGTCTCCGTTCATCCCTAGGATTAGATGGATACATGCTATGTGATCGCTACTCGATTTGTGGTTTCAATCTATTGTTTTCATGTTGATGATGCTTTGATGATTAAGGTTAGCTACCATGTTTTTCGGGCGTATGATATCCGCTACTCCTATAGATTCCATCAACATACCGTGTCCATCATAGGTCTAGTCACGAATACCTTCGCGTAGTGACGGGGATGCGAGAGGAGGGAAAGGGCGAAACCGTGGTCACAACCCCGGTAGATTGGTTTACCGCTTTCGTGTAGTAGATGCATACCATGTTATCCTAGATCCTAGGGAGGGAACGCTTATCTTTCTTGCTCACTCTCTTGTGTTCACCCCTTTATCATCTAGTTTATCCCTCGATTTGTTTGATCAAATTAACTTAGATTAACTTAGGTAGATTGTCTTTACTTTTAGATTAATACTCTCTTTAAAGGTTTCCTTAGTCAACTAGATTAGTACTTGGTTAAGCGCTAGTAATCCCCTTGCTCGCGGATTGACAAGAACCTTGGGAATCCCGTGGTGAAAAAGGTGTGGGGTCCGTACGCTTGCGGATCGTAGAGGGATACGTCTTTTATCCGTCAACAATAGAGAACATTGATCCCGCTTCCCCCATCCATCAGGACCTTGTGGACCCTTTTGGATTTGAATAGGGGAGCTACCACTAGTGGGTAGGATCCGGGCTGAGGTACGTGGTCGGGATGGTCCTCGCGGTCGAAAGTTATCAGAACCTTCGACCACTTTAGATAGGACGGTTCGCGACATTGGTGTTGAAGACTTCTCGTCGAATGAGCTTCTCGCGTCGTCTTGAGGGTCTTGCCAAAGATCCCCTGAAGATCATGTGCACCGCACCGTCTTCTCCAGGGAACGCAGCCCCCGCGCCGTAGTTGTTGTCGGGAAGGGTCCTCCCTTCTTGGGCTGGTCCGCCGTTCTCAGCTTGAGGGTGCCTTTGACGTAGTTCTTTATGAGCCGACACTCTCTGAGCGTGTGCTTGACCGGGACCTCGTGGTGCGGGCACGACACATCTAGGAGCCTCTCGAAGTGGTCCTTGGTCGGTGCGGACTTGGTCGGGTTGCCCTTGGGGCGCGACGTCTTGCGCTCTACCACTGCAACAAAGTTGTCGTCACAGCGGTGCTTGTCATTCTTCTTCTTCTTCTTGAAGCGTGAGGATGTCCCTTCGTCGTGGTCCATGACTTGCTTACCTTTGCCCTGAGGGGTGTTAAGCATCGCGGCGACCACTTCCTCACCGTCGCGTGGTTGCTCGTGATGTCGAGGAGCTCGCGGGTCGTGCGAGGCATGCGGCGCCCGAGTCGATGGATGAGGGACGTGCACATTGTGCCATTTTGGAACGCCGAGATGGCGTCATTGTCGGTTGCACCGGAGAGCTCGGTACAGCACTTGGAGAAGAGTCGTATGCACTCGCGAAGGCTCTCCCCCGGCTGCTGCTTGCAGTTGCGCAGCTCCCACGGCTTGCCGGGGTGCATGTAGGTGTCTTGGAAGTTGCCGATGAAGACCCGACGTAGGTCGGTCCAGTCGTTGATCTTGTCCCGTGGCAGGTGCTTGAACCATGTCCACGAGGAGTCGCCAAGGTAGAGTGGCAAGTTCTTGATGACGAAGAGATCGTCTGTCGCTCCCCCGGCATGGCACGCGAGCCAGTAGTCCTCAAGCCATACGCTGGGGTTAGTGTCCCCGTCGTACCTTGGCGCGTTGGTTGGGGCACGAAAGCGTGAAGGGAACTTCGCGTCGCGGATGCTCCAGCCAAAGGCTCGTGGACCTCTCTGGTTCGGTGACCTGCTGCGGTCGCGGTCGTCGTCGCTGTCGTGGCCCCACCCGTGCCCGCAGTCGTCGTGGTGGCACGAGCGGTTGTCACGGTGGTTATCGACGCTCTCGGCCCGCTATTGGGCCTCGATGGTGTTCCACGCGTCACGGTTGGGCCCAAGGCGGCTCTTGACCGCTGATGCCGCGGCTCGCCTCCCTCCCCACGCTCTCGATGCTGGGAAGGAGCCGGATTCAGGGTGTGGGAAGATGGTGCTCCTGCCCGCCCACGCTCAGAGCGCTGGCGCGAGGCCAAGTTCTCAGCTTGTTGTGCTGCCGCCGCCTCGAGCAACAACTTTAGCTGTTGGCGCACTCGTCGCTCCTCGGAGGTCGCCGCCTCGGGGGCGAGCCCGCGCGGCGACATGGCCGCGGCAGGCAGGGTTGCGATCCCCCTGCCGGAAGAGCCGAAGTGCTTTGCATCAGCATTTGCGTCGACGTTCGCGCCCTCGTTGGCGTGTCGGTCGTTGTCGCATGTCGCCCCTCACGGTGGAGGTGGCGGTGTTGGTGCACAGCCGTGCGGCTGGTCGGCAGCTTGACGGCGCTCACGCTGGTCGCCGTTCCCCTCACGGGGCTCCTCCTGCACAGGGATGTCTTGTGCAGGTCATCGGTCGCGGGGCTCGGCATCCATGCCCAGCTCTTGGTGAAGAAGGGCAAGCTCCTCGTCGAGCTGGCGCCTTGCCTCCGCGAGTTCGTCGAGCCACGCCCGCCGCTGGGCGTCGGCGGCGCGGTGGTGCGGAGTCGGCTCCGATTCGGAGCTGCTCGATGTGGAGTCCACGCAGACGTTGCATTCCTGTGTGGGATCGTGCCATTGCGTGGTTCATACCCTCCGAGTCGTCGTAGACCCAGGGGCGGTGCCAGTCGCGCGGAGGTCGTTGACGTAGGCTGTCACCGGGTTGTCCGGGAGGTCGGGTTGTCCACGGGGGTACATCACGGTGTACCGCTCCATGAACTCTGCCCAGGCCAGCGGCTTGTCTCCGGTAGCCCGGAAGGCGAGGTCAGTGAGGTAGTAGGCGGCGAGCCTAAAATGCTCCTGTGTCGAGTTAGGCCCCAACATGCCGATGATGACATCGTCCGAGAAACCTCGAACGAAAGCCTCGCGTCCCACAGCCCCCGTGAGGACATTGGGTCGAGGCGGCCGGGCGAACGTGCGCCTGGCGACGGACTCCACCGGCCCGGTGTAGATGAAGCTGAGGGAGCCGAAGTGCAGCATGGCCGCTGGAGTCAGCGTGATCCTGCAGCCTTCCATCCGATCCTCTGGAGTTCGTCGAGACACACGATGTCCCCCTACCTGGCGTGCTAACTGTCAGGCTTCTCTACCACCGGCAATAAATTTGTATCGATCGTGCGTCGGGCTCGGATGGTTAGCGTGGACTGGTTCGAGCCTCCGAGGAGTAATACCCTATGTCCAGTGTCAAGCTGCCGTGTTCCCGAGCTAGGGGTGCTCGTAGTAGGGGCTACAAGCTGGTCAGGAGAGGGTGTCAAGTCCAAGTCCTTTGGAGTGGCGTTTGAGCCATCGAAAGTCTAACCCTTATAAACGTTTCCCTCCTCTCCCTTTTATAGTCACAAGGGAAGGGGCAAAAGGGCAATGAAAAAAGAAGTACAGTGCTTGGTTGTTGGTACATCCCGTCGTACGTCGCTGTCCGTCAGGGTGCATTGAAGAAGAGCTATGATGCTTAGTCGTGGGAGCCGCCGGGTGGCCGGACGTGACTGTTCATCCCGAGACGCCTGGCTTCTCCTCCGAGTAGTTTGCGCTTGCCTTAGCCTGCCCACGCGTACCTGACTAGCCCGCCACGCCCGAGCCTAAGTCTAGGCTCGTGCGCGTCGTAGGTGATGCTTGAGTGCCTCGGGCAGAGCTTGCGTGTGGTAGAGGGAGAGATGATGGTGATGGGATGGCCGCGCAGCTGGTCAGGCCAGCATTAAGGCTCTTGTCGAGGTGAGCTGCTTGCATGGCCGCCAGCTGTTGTACTTGCATGACATGGGGAATCGTTCCCCCACGCACATCGGTGGTGGTGCTTGCGCCGCGCGCCATGGCCCACGTACCAGTCGGAGCCGGAGGGGGGTTGTGCGAGGTGGAGACTTGTCGTGCGAGGCGGAGACTTGTCGTGGGGATCCCTCTTGTAGGGAACTGGTCGGAGATGCAGCCAACTGGCTAAAGGCCGAACGTCTTGCCAGTGTGGGTCTTGACCAGGGCCCTAGTCCTCCTTGTCCTGAATCTTGGCCTTGACATTGTCAATCTTGGCCTTCACGTTGTCAATGGTGTTGGGTTATGTTGTGTTTAAGGAAAATCTTTTCGCCGTCAAAGGGGGCCCTAATCTGGGCCCTCGTCAGTACGTCAAGGAGTTCCCGATGAATGGTTCAAATGGAATCTCTTTCGCTACTCAATTGGCGGCGAGGCAAAGACGTGGTACTCGTTTGCGTCCTTTGTAGTTGAAGGCAATTGGAACAAGTTGACAAATAAATTTTGTGAGAAGTTTTTTCCAATAAGCAAAGTTCAACATCTAAGAAGGCAAGTGATCACCTTCACGCAAGGAGAAGAGGAAGGGATAGACCAAGCTTGGAATAGATTTAATGAGTTGATTGAACAAGGACCAAGACTCGGCTTCTCCGGTGATGTACTCTTGCATAATTTTTTCTTTTCCCTAACCCCTAGTTGCATGGAACATGTTCAAATGTGTGCAAGTGGGGATCTCATGGAGAAAACACTCACGAAAGCTGCTAAACTTTTACAAAAGATTAGCAAAGCGGCGGCCATGCTAAGAAATTGGGAAACAAGACTTGCGGGAGAGCCGGAACACAATTCGAAGATGAAAAAGTGTGATGAAATATCTAAAGAAGCAACCTGGAAGACATGAAAGAGAAGCCAATCCCGGAAAAGCTTGAAGAAGTGCACATCAAGTCAAGAACTACCCCAAGCGTTGACTTCACCAAGTCCAATGAAACAAACAAGAGGAGTATGTCAAGCGCAAAGCCACTAAGGGAGTTCGAACATAAGGATTGGGTTCCAATCGATTACGGAGAAGTATACGACAAGAGAATATCATTCCCTAACCAAAAGGGGATGGCAAGAGCATTCGAAGCGGATTTCCCACCGGAAAAGCGAGCGGAATATTCATACGACCTTGAAACTACTAGTGAGATCTTTCAAAAGCTCTTTGGTGATGATGAAGTGGATCCGAAACACATAACTGAGGTGAAAAGAACCATGGGGATAAAGCCCGAAGCATCGCCATATGCTCGCCTCGCCGAAGTTTACGCAACAGGATTCGAAGAAGAGGAGAAGATGGCACCACACTTGAGTTGCGAGAACAACGAAGTTCAATGCAAAGTTCAAGAACACAACCTAGACTTAGCACCAACATCAACAAAGTTAATTATGGGAGATGGTAGGACTATTATACCTCTAGGTATTGCTTGCAACATTAATGTAATCATCTCTGGAAAATGCATACCAACCAATTTCTTTGTTATAGATGCTTACCATAGTAATCATGATCACATAATACTAGGTAGGCCCTTTCTTAAGTTGGTTGATGCCGTGTTAGATGCCGGAAAAGGCAAAGTAACAATAAATCTTAATGGAAAGAAGTACAGATATAACTTTCTTCGTGTTTCTAAACATCCTTCACCTTTTCCTCCCGAAGACGAAGAAGTAGAGGAGGTAGGTAGTCTTTGTTTTGTTCAAACCCTTAGAGACCCGCTACAAAGAGCGATGGAGAATCAATCTAATGATCAACAAGATGAGGAACTAGAGGAAGCAACAAAGGGATTAGAACCACAAGATGGAAGTGTGGAGAAAGAAAAATTCGAAGACATAGGAGACGTTAAACTCAAAGAGCCACAAGTGCCTGAGGTGGATCTTAAACCTTTCCCCAAAGGACTAAAGTACGAATTTTTGGGCTCATACAAGACTTATCCAGTCATCATGAGTGACGAATTAAGTCCCGAAGAAAACGAGAAGTTGCTGAATTTATTGAAAAAGTATAGGAAGGTGATTGGATATTCAATTAATGATCTCCATGGACTTAGCCTAGCCTTTTGCACTCATCGTATACCTATAGAAGACCAATGTAAGCCAGTGGTGGACCATCAAAGGAGGCTAACTCATGCCATGCGAGAGGTAGTAAAGAAAGAGGTCATCAAGTTACTTGATGCCGGAATCATCTACCCGGTGCCACATAGCGAGTGGGTGAGCTCAGTACATTATGTACCGAAGAAAGGAGGCTTAATCGTGGTGAAGAATGAGAAGAATGAATTAATACCGCAAAGAACTGTGACTGGATGGCGGATGTGTATCGATTATCGAAAGCTAAACAAAAGCAACGAAGAAAGATCACTTCCCCTTACCGTTCATATACGAGATGCTCGAGAGATTAGCAAACCAAGCTTATTTTTGCTTTCTTGATGGTCACTCTGGGTTTATGCAAATTCCCATTCACCCGGATGACCAACACAAGACAACATTTACTTGCCCTTATGGAACGTTTGCATATAAAAGGATGCCCTTCGGTCTATGCAACGCTCCGACCTCTTTTCAACATTGCATGATGGCAGTATTTTCAGAATTCATCGAAGAGATTGTTGAGCTGTTCATGGATGATTTTTCCGTTGATGGGAAGACATTCGTGGATTGCTTGACAAACTTAGATAAGGTCCTCACAAGGTGTGCAGAGGTAGACTTGGTGCTAAATTTGGAAAAGTGCCACTTCATGGTAAAGCAAGGCATAGTGCTTGGACTTGTTATATCCGAGAGAGGAATCGAAGTGGACAAAGCTAAAGTGGAGATGGTTGAGCAACTCCCACCTCCAATGGATGTTAAGTCCTTCATGAGCTTTCTAGGCCATGCCGGGTTCTATAGAAGATTTATTAAGGACTTCTCAAAGATCACTAAGACTTTAATACAACTCCTTCAAAAGGATGTGGCTTTTGACTTTGATGAGAAGTGCTTAGCGGCATTCCGGACCTTGAAAAGTTCCTTGGTGAATGCTCCCATTATTCAACCTCTGGATTGGAGCCAACCTTTTGAGATCATGTGTGATACAAGTGACTACGCCGTAGGAGCGGTGTTGGGTTAAAGAAAGGAAGGCCGAGTTCATGCCGTTTACTACGCTATTAAGACTCTTAGTAAGGCACAATTAAATTATGCCACTATGAAATAGGAGTTGCTAGCGGTGGTGTTCACCTTCGAAAAATTCAGATCTTACATCGTGAACTCGAAGGTCATTGTTTACACCGATTGAGTGGCCCTCAAGTATCTCTTAGCTAAGAAGGATTCTAAACCAAGATTGATTTGTTGGATCCATCTTCTCCAAGATTTCGATGTTGAAATTCATGATAAAAAGGGGGTGGAAAATGTTGTCGCCGATCATTTGTCTAGGATGAACCGTGGACAAGATGAAGAGCCCATAGAACACAAGATGAGAGATGACCACCTCTACTGAATACTTGACAAAGATACTTGGATGATCGATATAATTCGAGCATTTCGGAAGATGCCTCTTGATCACCTAGATAAAAAAACTCAAAGGAGGATAATCTTCGAAAGCCGAAAATATTTTTGGGATTCACCTTACCTCTTCAAACTTGGCAATGACGGAGTTATGATAAGATGTGTGCCAAGAGAAGAGAGGCTAGAAATTTTGAGAAAGTGCCACTCAGCGGATACGATGGACACTATAGCCATTTTTGGACCCAAGAAAAAGTATGGTCCAGCAGATTCTATTGGCCGGAGATGCATGGACATACTAAAAGATATGTTGCATCATGCCCCGAATGCCAAAGAACCGGAAATATTTCTCAAAGGAATGCCATGCCCTTGAAATATAATCTACAAATCGACTTATTCGATGTGTGAGGAATATACTTCATGGGGCCCTTCAAAAACTCACACGGATTTGAGCACATCCTAGTCATGGTTGATTATGTGTCCAAGTGGGTAGAGTCCATGCCATGTCGTAAAGCTTCCACGGAGGAATCCATTACAATGATCAAGAGCATGATTTTCCCTTGTTTCGGTACTCCGAGAATCTTGATAAGCGATGGAGGAACTCACTTCACTGGGAGTAATTTCAAAAAGTTCTTGTCCAAGTTGGGGATTGAACATAGAGTCTCTACGGCCTATCATCCACAAACCAATGGACAAGCGGAAACATCTAATAGGCAATTAAAAAGCATCCTTAATAAAACCATAGAGAAGGGAGGCAAGGATTGGTCAAAGAAGTTAGACAGAGCTTTGTGTGCGTATCGAACGAAGTTCAAGACACCGATAGGTATGACCCCTTATCAATTTGTCTATGGCCAAGCTTTTCACCTCCCGGTTGAGTTGGAATATAAAGCCTATTAGGCAATTAAAGAGATGGACCTCGATCTAGACGCCGCGGTGGTGAAACGGAGAATCCAAATAAGCGAGCTAGAGGAGATGAGGTTAAAAGCCTATGAAAATGCGAGTATACACAAAGAGAGGATTGAAAGGTGGTATAACAAAAGATTGAATAAAATAATTCAAGGAAGGAGATAAGGTCCTCTACAATTCAAGGTTTAAAACGTTCGGAAAAGGGAAATTGCAAAGCAAGTGGGACGAACCTTACATTGTTCATTCGGTGCTCTCCAATGGAGCTGTAACCATCATGGATGTGAAAGGTGATCAATTCATGATGAATGGACAATGGCTTAATGTTTATTACGAACTCGACGTTGTGCCCCTTCACCACATTGATATTTTCACCATGGAGGAGGAGCCCGAACGTCAAGCCTAGGATGTAAAACAAGGTGAGCATTTTGTAAATAGTTTTTCTTTTATTTTTCTAGAGTTTCTTGCGAATTATTACCAGGTCATCTTTTTCACATGGGCTAAAAATGCAAAATAAGTGGGGCACTTGAAAAACCGGACCGTCCGGCCCGCGAACCAAGGCAGGTCGGCCGGCTCGGTCCGACCGGCCCATGGGGCCCAGGCGGCGGTTCGTCCCCGGTTTCCTCTGGGACGCTGTTGACGGTCAATTTTGGTACACCTAGCTATGAGTTTACTGTCAACATTTTCACGTATTTGATATTCTAACCAATGGTACTAACCCCCTGGAGGTATCAAGTTCACTCTTACATGTCGATTTGGAGTTTATTGTTTACGTAGGAAAATAACGTTAAAGAGGAGACTTTCGGGATAAGTTCATCAAGCAATTTATGAGACGATCATGAAGCCCGTCACAAGCCAAGACATGAAGTGAACACGACTCCAAATGATCCAAGGACCGAAGCATCAACACGTAAAACTGTGGGGACTTGGATGTTTACCAACGAGATCAACTCAGCCCGAGAGATATTCTCTCAACGTAGAATAGCATGATCTTTTGGTGCAGATTCGTAAACTTAAATGTCCTCTAATGGCAAAAGTTTGACTACCAAAGTTATGGGCCTCGACGATATCTTCGATTTGGACATGTGGAAGGCCCAATTCAGATAAGGGAGCTAGGAGATAGCGCCCTCGAAATCTCTGCTGCGCAGTCAGTCCGAAATCAGAACAGATTATCTTCCAAGACCGATTTGGAGATCTTATCTTCGTTTCCAAGGAAAGAAATGAATACCAAAGTTTGAAGAAATTTCGTGCCACACAACCAGGACACCTAATTTGCATTATTTGGAGTCCGGATGTGGGAGATATCGTGCCGGCAAGGCAGGGCTATAAAACAGGAAAGTCTGGACTAGGCTGATTTTATGGAAACCAAGTTCCCTTCTCTCCCAAGGAAGATCTCGTGCAAGGCAAGGTGGAGCACTCCCCAAGGCTCCCCAAGGGCATAAATATGACCCTTGGTCTCCCAAAGAGGGGTGATCATTCGATCCATTCATCAGAGAGCTACCGACACGAAGGAGAATCACCGGGAGGAAGCCGACGGCCGCCGCATGTCCTCAAGTTGCCTAAGAGATGGCCTAGGCCATGCCCTAGCCACCATGGTTGGCCCTGAGTGGTGAAGCCATGGTGGAGTTCCGGAACCCATGCCTTGATTCCATCATGGCAATTGTACATTCTACATTCGATGGTGATGTAATCATATCTTGTCCTACTTTGATCTACATCAATGAGTGTTTTATTCATATGTGTAGCTAGAATATGCCCTTAGTAGGAATAGAGTAATCATGGTGGTTAGTCTATCTCTTGTGGATACATCGTTGTAGTGCACGGACCGAGGTTGTCGTTCGGTGATGAATATCCTTGCGTAGTGACGGTACGGTGGAGGAGAAAGTGGCGAATGAACGTGCATCGGACCACTCCATATCGGGTTACTCCATATCGAGTGTACTCCTTATCATAGTATAGGATTAGATTGGTTTTTCATAGTGGCTGGAGCGGCAACAAGAAGACAATAGGCTAGGGTTACCCCTTTGAATGCTTACCTTTATGGCTAGGTGGATGTGATCCATACATCCTTTTGTATATGTTTTGTGACGAACCGCCCAAAATAGTTCCGTATTATCGCCTAAGCCGGTCCACGTGGACATTAAGCAATAATAAAGAACTATTCGTCGCTTCCGCGGGGTAAAGCCGGTAAATCACATACAACGGGATCGATATGCGCTAAGCCCACACGAAGGCGGGACCAGTACAACATTTCATTACATAAAAGGTTCACAAGTTTAACATTATTACAAACCAGGTTTTTAGTACATAAAAGTAAACATGGTTCGGAGTTTAAACGAGCGGAAAAAAATAAACTAACGCGTGATACACATAGGAGGCCATCCATGCATATCACTCATCATCATCGTTCTCCCATTCGACCTCCCATCCCTCCGGGAATAACACCGAGGCCGGAGAGGATTACCCGAAATCAACAAATTAAGCAAGGCCGAGTACTAATACTCAAGCAAGACTTACCCGACAAACATAAAGCAAGACTAGACATGCAAGGCTTTTTGGCTTGTGGGTTTGTTTTGCCAAAAGCGACTAAGAGTTGATCCTTATTTTCAGATTTTAGCTCAAGTTCTAGTATGTTAACCATTCTATGTGAGCACCGCACTAAACAAGCATGTTGTTCAAACAATATTAAACGAGGCAACAATATTAATCCGAATGTTACATAAATAAACATGGGGTAGCCGGTGGTCAAGCCGACTCAGATAACGGCGAGTGACCGACGATCGATCGATTTATATCCTTGCAAGGTAAACCCAAGATACACGGAGGAAGTAGACCCCAAGAATTCAAATAAAAGCAAATGCAGGGTCTACCCCGACAGACGGTTCCCAACATCCCACAGTTTGGGATCAGACGCTACAAACTCTGGTACACGGTTATCCGGAGGGTCTAACCCGACCAGTCCGGACTCACACACTATACCACGGGTAGCTAGCCCGGAGACACATCCCAAGCGGGTAGCTAGAAAGATCCCGCCCCGGTTCAGAAGGTACTAGGCTTACCGGTCCCATTCCCGGCAAGTACTTGGTACGTTCAATAGCTTAGGACCAGCACCATGCTACTCGGTCGAGACCGAACCCATTGCTCTTACCACATGAGCGAGTCAATTTAACCAACTTATGATTCCAACATAAGCATCCTATATCTCGCGAGCAATGAGTCATTACTCGACTTCTACCGTGACCTTAGAGCATGGCACTAGCGTTCCTAACATACTAATAAAAGAGCATAGGAGTCCTAAGGATCATGCAACTAGGTTTCAAAACAACTCCTGAAACATAAATGCACAAGGTAAAGCATAAAGTACTGAAAAGTAAAGGACATGATTTATATTTAAAAACATGGGTTAGATGAAACCGGTGCTTGCCTTCCTCAGACTCGGTTCCTACACTAGCCTTTGGCTCTTCTGGACTTTGGTCCAGGTCTTGCTGCACACCAAGCTGGTTCAGCTCACCATCAACAGTCCCGTCTCCCTCCTGGGCGAGTGTGTACGTACCGTCGGGGAGATCTACACGTTTATATGCACATGCAGTAGATTAAAGTTAATATTGATGGTGATTGTGTGCACATCTAAGTAATTTAAGTTACTTAACTTCACTAAACAGCAAGGGTGTTGTGTTTAAATATTAAAAACAGAACCAACATGATTTTACCATTTAGCACATATAATTTCCATTGCTTTCCTTAATTATTTAAATCAAGCCTTTCAACCATAAATAAAAATTAAATCAAGAACACTTCTAATGAACCTAATCTTTTGCACACAGCAACATATGCTTAGTTTAAGCTTTCACACCAAAATTTGGCTGAAGAACATTTATAAATTAATTTATACGAAAAAGACAAATTTCAGCCTAGTAAATCAACATTAATTCATATAAAAAGATTTAATAAACTTTTTGATCCCAACTTTCTCCTACAGGTCAAGTATGCCAAAACTGAGTTTCTGACCAAGACATGGTTGCAAAATCAATTTATTTTTCAGATTTTGAATTTAAGCTCCTACACAAGGTTAAATCCAAAACACCAAGCAAACAATCCCCTAAAATCACATCTATCACACCAGGGGTACTACTCATCAAGTCAAAGCCCTAGGGTGCACTTGTGCTCAAAGAAAAGTTCATTAAAGGTGCTATAAAAAGCATCAAACTTATTCTAACATAAAGCTTAAATAAATCATAACTGAAAACATATACATCAAAACCTTGCCAATTTTTGTCACAGATCTAGACATGATATAAAGAACAACATATCCAAAATTCAAGTTCATAGCATGTGTAGTTTTTAAATCACACTAAAAACACTCCAAACTGAGTTTGAATTTTTAATTCAAAAACTGTGCAGAAAAACCCTATACATGCTTTCTAGAAAAGGTAGATTTCTTCACCACGAACCCAACAAAATTGGTTTTGCATTTTTCTGATTTTTCTACGATTTTTAATGATTTTTCGAAGGTACTGCCGAATCCCTAACTTTCACCTTTACGAATGGGTCCCTGGAATTTTACGAAAATCTCCCTGCAAAGATCTCAATCCTTGCAATGTGGTCCTGGCAGCCCCTATCCGGCGCGGGCTCGCCGCCGGCCGGCGATGTGGGCCGGCCCCGGCGGGAGGGTGGCCGGCGCCCACGTGCGGGCCTAGGCGCACCCCCGGGACCGCGCCGGCCGGCCCGTGGGCGGCGGCGAGCACCCCCGGCGGCGCGCGGGGGCGGCGTTAACACCAAAATTTGGTAAGGAGTATGACATGTGGGTCCGATTCGGAAAAGAGTCCGTCCGGTGGAAGGAAAGATATCTTCGAGAGATTTTCGGCGAAGGATCCGCGGTCGGCTATCTGCTCCCGGTTCGGCAAAGGAACAAGAGGGCGATTTTGCGGGATTGGACGGTGACGTGGCTCGATCGGAGGAAGCGAATGGATGGATAGGCGATCAAGTTTAGTTAGGCGGTGAATCCATTCGCGGTTGTAATCGAGCGGGGTATAAATACGATCCCTGGATGTATGTAAAAAAACACGTTCATTCCTCAATACAAACCGGCCTTACGCCAAACCCTAGAGTCCCTTGTCGTGTCGTCGAGTTCTTCGAGAGGACCAATCGATCCGTCGACCTCCGTGAGTACCGGCAACCTTGTATCATGCGGTGGATTTAGATCTGATGCAAGTAGTCTTGTTACCATGCTTCGTGTCACGCGGTAGATTCAAGCTTGGTTCAAGAGGGTTTCTTGTTAGATCATGAGCCATGCGGTAGGCTAAGGTCTAGCTCGAAGCTAGTTATCGGCTCTATTGGATTTTGGCAAGATCCAATAGATTCATTAAGTTACCCCGTGTTATCATGAGTTTTGCTTTATGTTTTAATTCATGTAACACACTCTTGCCCAATCTAGATGGGTTTGGATCGGCTCTTTTCCTTTCAAGATCCGTGCACGAGCGGGTTTCGTGTTTTTTGACGCGTGGATCTCGTGCTCTCCGATAGCCGAAACCGAATCGATCTAGGTTGTTACGTGTTGCGGGTTCAAGCTTGCTTTGTGCGTATAAATCTTGAAAGAGCGGGTATCATGCGGTAGATGCGGGTTTTTGGGTTGCTTTGGAGCTAGTCATCGGTGGATTAGATTTCCAATTCAATCCGATAGATTTTTTCACGTGGTAATGTTTGTTCCTTCTTCATGGACCCCCGAATCGGTTGTTCGGCCGCATTCGGTTATATCCTCACGAATAGATCACGTGCGTTATTTATGTTTTAAAAGACGTATGCTTCTAGCTTTCCATATTTAGGTTGTATCATGCGGTGGATAGATCTATTTGTGGAAAGTGGTGCGTTCTTTCATGCAAGTTATATCATGCGGTGGATAGATTTGTTTGTGATCGTACCCGACGGATCTTAAAGTAATTGGACACGCGGTAGACTAATGCTTTGGATCTATGCATGCTTATTTTAATACATGATCATGTTCGTGCTTTACTTCATTTAATGTTAATCTTCATGAGGATCGGTCATGGCTTTGCACATGCATCCATGTTTATTCAAAGATCGATCGTTGTCATGCTTACGTCATCCATTCGGCAATGTTCTTTTTTCCTTCGCGGTTACCCGAATGGTTGTGGTTCTTTGACGGGTAGCTTCGCATAGCTACATGTCGTCTTGCTTGGCTTCTTAGCCGTAAATATGGAAGCGCTGGTACCACCGTGGGTTCCAAGCTTTGGTATTTAACTGTTTTATCTTTTGTTAATTTTCGGGAAAAATTGACCGGCACGTCACTTTCTCTGCGCGTGCGAAGCTAAGCTTTTCGGCTCTTTGTGTGGCGGCGGCGGAGTGCACATTTTGCGTCAACGGCGGCGTCCCGCCCGGACGGGCGCTCCGGCGACGGCGGCCTCGAGGCTCGGCGGTAGCGTGTGCGGGAGGTGCGGGGAGGCTAGAGGAAGGGAGGAGGAGGGGCGTAGCCGCCGCGGATTTGGCGGGGGCGGAGAATGGCGGCGGCGCGGGGAGGAGGAGCCGGCGGCGGCGGGCTGCACGGCCGGTGGAGGGGAAATGGCTCGGTGCGACGTTTCTTTTCGACGATGCGGACGAGGGAGGGGGTAGCCTACGGCGCGACGGGGCCGGCTGGACCCCCGCATGGGCGGCGCGCGCTCGGTGCGGCCGGCGCGCGCGCGCGTGGCCCGGCGGGCCGCGCGTCCGCATGCCCGGGCGCGGCGCACGGAAGACGGAGGGACGGAGGGCCCACGCCAAGTCCGTGGTCCACCGCGAAGCCGCCGAGGCCGCCCGTACGCCGGCGCATCGCGCGAACGCCACGTGGCCGACGCATCCAGAACGCCCGCGCGCTCCAGAGCGCGGGGACGACGTCGCCCAGCTCGATTTTTAATCTGTTTAGCCCTTTTCGAAATTGCAAAACTCCAAAAATCGTCAACTAAGTGAAAAATCTCCCAAAAGCAAAGTTGTAGAGGAGCTGTAGATCTACAACTTTCCCGAAGGGTGACATATGTTTTGATCAATGGTTTGCCCGGGAACGCCAACCGAAGTTGCAGATTTTCCACGGCTCGGTTCATGTTCACAGCGCAGTAAACTTGATTTTTGGCCAATTTACGCTTAAAATTGGAATGTCCGCCAATTACGAAAAATGTGTTCCCGGAAATAACGAACAACTTTCGTGTTGGCAGATTTTGAACTTCTATAGTGAAATTTGGAGAACGCGCAAGAAAACCATTTCAGCCTTTAAAGTAGATCTAGGGTTTGACCGTGGTTTGAGATGTTGACCGGGGTCTTTTGTGCAAAAGTGTGCCCAATCAAGTCAAACATGCTTAGGAGGTTATTAACCTTGATTAATTCATATAATTGATGTTATTAGCGCAACAAAACATCAGGGATGTTACGACCTACCCCCCTTAAAAGAAATCTCGTCCCGAGATTTAGGATTTAAACGATGGAAGCGGGGGGGAAAGAACTTACTTTGCCTTGATTCAAGAAAACCCGGATAATTCTCATTGAGATAATGTTCGGTTTCCCATGTAGCTTCTTCTACGGTATGATGACTCCATTGTATTTTATACATCCTTACGGATTGCCTTCGAGTTTTTCTTTCTTTTACATCAAGAATTCTCAAAGGATGTTCCACAACGAGAGAGATTCGGTTCAATCCAAGCATTAGCTTCTTCAATAACTTCTCTAGCCGGCTCACGTGCACATTTCCTCAATTGTGATACATGAAACACATTGTGCACGGCAGAGAATCGTTCGGGTAGCCGAATACGGTATGCCACTGGCCCACAGACTTGAATGATCTCATAAGGGCCAATGTAGCGAGGAGCTAGCTTTCCCTTCACACTGAACCTTTGGACACCCTTGGTTGGTGACACTTTTAAGTACACAAAGTCACCAACTTTGTATTCTCTAGGTGCCTTTCCCTTGTCATAATGACTCTTTTGTCTTTCTTGCGCAATTCTCAAGTTTTCCTTGATTACCCTCACTTTTTCTTCGGCATCCTCCACTAAGGTTGGGCCAAAGAATTTCCTCTCCCCGGTCGCGTGACCGGTTCGGGGGGAGTACGACATCTCCGTCCATAAAGAGCCTCAAAAGGTGCCATTTTCAAGTGGCTTGGTAAGCGTTATTGTAAGAAAATTCAGCCGGGGGCGAGACACTTGTCCCAACTCTTATCAAAATGAATCACGCATGCTCGCAACATGTCCTCTAGAATACGGTTTACCCTTTCGGTTTGACCGTCGGTCCGAGGACGATAAGGTGGCTCGCGTATGATTTTCGTGCCAAGTGACTTATGTAATTGTTCCCAAAAACGTGCCACAAAGAGAGATCCCCTATCGGAAATGATGGTTTTAGGAACACCATGCAAGCGAACAATGTGCTCAATATAAAGACTTGCATAATCTTTGGCATCATATGTAGTGCGGATTGGAATAAAGTGAGTTGTTTTTGTCAATCGTCAACGATAACCCGAGATGGAATCATGTTTCCTAGATGTGAGTGGCAATCCGGACACAAAGTCCATACTTATGTCATCCCACTTCCATGAAGGTATGGGTAGGGGTTGAAAAGTACCAGAAGGTTTCAAGTGACTTGCTTTAATTCTTTGGCAAGTATCGCATTCCGACACGTATTTGGCAATGTCCACCTTCATATTGGACCACCAAAAATTCTCCTTTAAATCTTGATACATTTTACTACTCCCGGATGGATAGAGAATTTAGAGAGATGTCCCTCATCAAAGATTTCCTTTTTCAACTCCCAATTATACGGGACAACAAGGCGTTGCCCAAACCGGATTATATCTTTCTCATCCTTTTTGAAGCAATTACGTTTAGGATCCTTTTCTAGCAATTTTTGTTTACTTAAGAGAATACCCTCATCTTGAAGTTGAGCCTTAACAATTCTATCGAACGGGTCGACTGCAGAAAGAGCATTTAGGCTTCCTTGTTCAACAATTTCCAAGTTTAGCATTCTCAAATCCTCACACGAGTGTCACCGTAAGGTTCCATTGATAGGCAATTGCGGTGAGCCTTGCGGCTTAGAGCATCCGCAACTACATTCGCCTTTCCGGGATGGTAATGAACCTCTAGATCATAATCTTTGATTAACTCTAACCATCTTCTTTGCCTCATATTTAAATCGGATCGAGTGAAAATGTATTTGAGACTTTTGTGGTCAGTAAAGATATTGCAGCGGGTCCCCATAAGGTAATGCCTCCAGATTTTCAATGCATGAACAACCGCTGCTAGCTCTAAGTCATGTGTGGGATAATTCTTTTCATGAGGGCGAAGCGCTCGTGAGGCATAGGCAATAACCCGATTGTCTTGCATAAGAACACAGCCAAGACCCGTGCCTGAAGCATCACAATAAACTTCATACGACTTTGAATTGTCATTTGCGCTAGCACCGGGGCTGAAGTTAAATGTTCTCTTAATTTTTGGAAAGCTTTATCACAAGCCTCACTCCACACAAATTTCACTCCTTTCTTTAGCAACTCAGTCATAGGCTTAGCAATTCTAGAGAAATCCGGAATAAAACGGCGATAATAACCAGCCAAGCCTAGAAAGCTGCGGATTTGATGAGCTGATTTAGGAGGTTGCCAATCCATAACCTCTTGCACTTTGCTTGGATCGACAGATATGCCTTCGCTGGAAATAGTGTGCCCCAGAAATTTAACACTATCCAGCCAAAACTCACACTTGGAGAATTTAGCATAGAGTTTATGTTCTCGCAAGCGTTGTAGCACAATGCGAAGATGTTCCGCATGTTCTTCCGCATTCTTGGAATAAATAAGGATGTCGTCAATGAAAACCACGACGAATTTATCCAACTCCGTCATAAACACGGAATTCATAAGATACATGAAGTAGGCTGGTGCATTGGTAAGACCAAAAGACATAACCAAGAATTCATATAGGCCATAGAGAGTAGAGAAAGCTGTCTTTGGAATATCACTAGGCCGGATTTTAATTTGATGATAACCAGACCGAAGATCGATCTTTGAGAAGACCTTAGCTCCAGCCAATTGGTCAAATAGCACGTCAATGCGGGGCAATGGATATTTGTTTTTGATAGTCACCGCATTGAGAGGTCGGTAGTCCACACACAACCTCAGGCTACCATCTTTCTTTTTCACAAAGAGGGCGGGGACGACCCCAAGGAGAAGAGGCTGGGGCGGATGTAGCCCTTATCAAGCAACTCTTGAAGTTGTTTCTTTAATTCGACAAGTTCTTTGGGTGGCATTCTATAGGATCGCTT
The DNA here is from genome assembly GCA_947561735.1 of Cenchrus americanus. Lineage (NCBI taxonomy): Eukaryota > Viridiplantae > Streptophyta > Magnoliopsida > Poales > Poaceae > Cenchrus > Cenchrus americanus. The sequence continues at coordinate 233,935,117 of OX387241.1, read as the reverse complement.
AGAAATAGGAGCGAGTGCCGGGTTGCGGCTCAATGACAAACTCACATCTCTCGTACGGTGGCAAGCCGGGCAATTCATCGGGAAAGACATCCATGTACTCACATACTACCGGAATATCCTCAAGTTGAGTAGTTATGGCTGCATACACACATGAGCCTTTATGGCTGTTGGGGGAAGGTAAAGAATTGAATTTCCGACCAAAGGTGAGTTGATTTCTAACATCCTTTCGAAATATCCGGGACAACTTTGTCTTGAGTCATCCAATTCATGCCTAAGATAACATCTACCTCTTCTAGGTACATTGTGACCGGATTAGCTAGAAAAGTTTTGCTACCTATCTCAAGTGGTACGCTTAAGGCTACTTGATTTGAAGCAACCTTTCCACCGGTGTGGCAATCATATAGGCCTGCTTAGTTGACACCACTTCAAGTCCAAATTTCTCACGGTTTTCACATTAATAAAGCTATGAGTAGCACCGGAATCAAATAATATAATAACCGGACGACCACGGATAGAAAATGTACCCGTCAAGACCGGTGCTCCCTGCGGTAGATCAACCACCGTGGTGAAGTTTAAACGGCCTTGCTTCACTTGCACAGTCTGTTTCTTTCCTTGATTTCCAGCCTTAGAGCCTTGCCCCTGACTTTGCTGATGTTGCTGTCGAGGGCGTGTGCACTTGTTAGCATAGTGCCCCAGCTGTCCGCAGTTATAGCAACGGCGATCATCATTGCTGCGGGCGAGGTGGGGGTGCACTAGGCCTAGGAGTGGTCTGCTGAGTGCTGCGATAGCCAAAGCTGCCGGACGGCTTAGAGCGAGATTGCCTCATCACCCGGCGTCCGGTTGAAGATGGGCCGGGGGGCACCCCGCACATTCTTCTTCACAAACTTAATTTTCTTGCCTTGGCCTTTGCTCGAAGCTTGATTGAACTTCCTTTTTCTATCCTGTTGAGCCCTCTTCATGGCGTCCTCCTGAGAGATGGCCAAGTTCACTAGCTCAGGATAGCTATCAGTTTTGATTAAGTTCAACCTCTCATAGAGCTCTCCATCAAGCCCTTCACGGAATCGCTCCATCTTTTTCTTATCAGTATCAACATGATAGTCCCCATACTGACAGAGACTATTAAACTTCGAGTATACCGATAGGACCGAGTCGAGCCTTGCTTGAGATTCATTAGCTCTCTCATCTTCCTATCAACAAGACCCTTGGGAATGTGATGCTCTTTAAATGCTTTCTTGAATTCTGCCCAAGTAATCTGGTGACCCTGTGGCTGCATGGACTTGAAATGCTCCCACCAGATTAAAGCTTCACCCCCTCGCTTGCCGAGCGCGAAGCCTGCCTTAAGTTCTTCTGAGCAGGGCAGTGTGAAGATGGAAAACATGGCCTCTAGGGCCCTGATGAAAGCATCAGCCTCTAGGGGCTCCTCTGCCTTGGTGAAGAGGGGTGGCCTCATTGCCCTGAATTTTTCAAAGGACATGACTGCATTAGGCCCCTCCTGAACATGGCCTTGATTATGCACAGGTTGCTGCAATCTTTGAGCAATCTGCTGCTGAGTTTGCAAAATTTGGCGCAATACTTACGTACGCGGCAAAGAATGAAAGCTTCTGCGGGTGTCATGGGTGGAGGTGGGGGAAGAGGAGCATCCCCACTGCCTCCCGCACCCCGAGAGTTATTCTGTGGGTTATCCGACATCTGAAAAGTTGAACTTTCATTAGATACATATTCAAAGCTTGCTTAAAAGAATACAAGAAGAATATGCATATGAAAATTCAGACTTGTAGAAAATTTCAGAATTCAGACAGCATCACAGTTCTGAGTAAACAATTCATAACTCTCTGTACAGAAGTCCAAAATTCATAAAATTTGGTCATCATGTGTAGAATTTTATAAGTTTCAACTTTGGTATTCAACTCCCGATCAGATTCATCTTTTAAAGGGGTCGAAAAATTCAGTTTTTAAGGTTCTGTCTAGCAGTTTGGACAGCAGCCAGCAACTTACTAAAAATTCGATATTTCTCAAACTACACATGCAAAAATGCTGAATTTTGGTGAGCATGACCATTATAAAATTTCAAACAACTTTGGTAGTCATTGCAAAATCCAGAAATGACCATAACTTTCTCCATTTCATTTCTTAGGCAGATTGCTGCCGGGAAGGTGTTTTTCCACCATAATTACAGATTACAAAATTTGGTGGATCACCATTACATGGGGGTCACTATGTAGCTTCTAGCTACACAAAAGAATACTCTAAGTCAGCCTAGCACCAAAATCCAACCAAAAGGGCTAACAAGAGTACATGTCAAGTTTCCCTACTACAACAACTAAGATCTAGACCCTATGTACAAACTATGGAGAGTTTCCCCGCGACATGGAAGAATAGAGCACCAAGCTCCTCTAATCGAGTCCGGGAACGTCCTGAACCTCCTCTGGGTCCAGCTGCATCTCCATCGGCTCATCATCCCCAATAGCCGGTGGGTGGTGCAACTGCTGGAGCATAAGCACAACACCCTCCAAAGCCTGTACATCGAGCTCGAGGTCCCCAACCTGCTCCTGCAAGTCCTGGATGTGCTCAAGGTGCACAAGCCTCTCAGCATCCCTGTCAACCAGCTGAACTCGCGAGCTCGCTGCCCGGCCCCGCAAGTCCGAATCTGCTGCGGTGGTCACCTCGCTCAAACGAAGCGGGTGTGCTCGCTCCCGGAACTCCGTATCCGCTCCCGAAGGTCAGCAATAATCGCACGGCCACGGGTGTACTTAACATACTTGCTCGGTGTAAAGACCGACAACCCAGGAGATATACCAAGTAGCTCCAGTGAGACGACTAGCCAAGTCATCTGCGATAACCCGGCGAAGGTCCTGTAGAGCGTACAAAGCCCTCAAGCACGTGCCCAACGTCTCTACTGTGTCGTAGGGTGGCACAGTCTCGAGAAGTGTGGCTATATTAGCCATCCTGGCTAGCCACAACGGATCGTTGGGGTCCAAGGCCAGAGCTAACCCCAACGGTGTCTGAAGCATCTCCTGCGGCCTGTGGGTGGAGAGAGCGTGGAGCACCATCAAGGCTGCCGACTCCACCGCCTCGACAGCTCGGAAACAGAGGAGCTCCATGCTCAAGTCTGCCCACTCGGGGTGGCCCGGGTGGGGGAGCACAGTCACTCGAACTCTGCAGCTCGGCACACCCCACTCCTCGTACTCCACCCCCTCGTAGAAAGGAGGAGTGGTGTATCCGACGGCACTCAGGGCTCTCCACGCAATGCGTGTGAAGCCCTCCCACTGCAAGCCAGTGGTGGCAAACGTGCCATCAGCGCCCACCGCAACAACCCTGGGGGCAGCCATCTGTAAAATAATTACAAACACATGTTAGAACCCAAAAATATGAGTTTAACATGCAATATGGCAAAACTGGCAGTTCTGAACAAAAATTCATAACTGCAAAACCAGTACCCCAAAAATTCCAAATTTTTGTGAGCAACTCGACAATGTTATAACTCACATTTTTGGTATTCAAAGGTCGAACTAATTCAGATTGGAAAAGGGTGAAAAATGTTCATTTTCAGAGTGCTGTTGCCCAGAATTTCAGCAGGGCAGAGCTTCACTAAAAAGACCATAACTCAATACATGAGTACCCAATTACCACGAAATTTTTACAGCATGATCTATGCTAGATAATGAACATTTTTTTCTGTAGATTCTCAGGTTAAATTCTGTTTGGAACTATAAGTAAAGATTCGAGTTTTCAGCCTAACTCAGATTTTGACAGCATTTCAGCAAGACCTAAACTAGTCATTTTGATCCTAACTTCAGTTTTAAACATCCTAAAATCATGAGAAATTCAGGGAGCAAACTTAACTAGGTGATGAACAATTTCCCTAAAGAACACCTAGCCAGAAATTTCTAGATAAACCTTAGGAAGACTTGGACAGCAGCTAGTTAACTTTTGCTTAATCACACATCATAGCATCAACCTAGCATGATTGGTCCTTAAGAAACACAATTTAATTAAAAACCAAAAGACACATGATTTAAGTTTATTTTTGGTTCAATAGCTTTTACATGATGCAGAAAACGTCCTAAACTTCCTCACAAAGCTTTTTAAGCTTAAAAACGAAGTTAGTGCCGGTGGCAGGGCATATACAAACATCTCTCCCTATAATAACTAGTCGGAAGCTATTCGTTTCTTAAATACCGTACCTAACAACCGTGGTTAGTGTACTGCGCAGAAAATCACGGATATCCAAGACCTTTTGTGCCAGCACTCACAAAAGCGTCCACATTCATTACCGTTCACTTATAGAAACGGTATCCATGCGTAAAGCCGCCGCATGGACGGCGTCCTATTTAAGACTGCGACGCGACGTGAGTGCCCATTGGAATAGGCCTCACTCATCCCTCACGGACTTTCCCGTGGTACCATCACGTATGGCAAAACGTGACGAGACTCGGACGCGACGTGACACCCATTGGAATAGGTCTCACTAGTCCCTCACGGGACTTCCCGTGGTACCACCACGTATGGCAAAACGTGATGAGACGCGGACGCGACGTGGCACCCATTGGAATAGGTCCCACTAGTCCCTCACGGGACTTCCCGTGGTACCACCACGTATGGCAAACGTGATGAACTAGTATGGTTGTGCATGAAAGTAAGTTTTGACAAAGTAATAAATGTCTTGGGAGTCGGACTAAATACACCATAGAATACTAGCCACCCGAAAGAACCCAAAAATTCCCTCTAGGGCCTCTTGGACTAGATTAGACCTTAACGTCCTATTCTTTTAGCAAGATTATTAATCTTGGCAAATTTTATTCCAAAAACAAGTTTGTTAAGGTATTTTAATTACTGCGGTGCATATCATCGCTGCGGTACCGGTGTGTGGAACCGCCCAAAATAGTTCCGTATTATCGCCTAAGCCGGTCCACGTGGCCATTAAGCAATAATAAAGAACTATTACGTCGCTTCCGCCGGGTAAAGCCCGGTAAATCACATACAACAGGATCGCTGATATGCGCTAAGCCCACACGAAGGCGGGACCAGAGTACAACATTTCATTACATAAAAGGTTCACAAGTTTAACATTATTACAAACCAGGTTTTTAGTACATAAAAGTAAACATGGTTCAGAGTTTAACGGCGGAAAAAAATAAACTAACGCGTGATACACATAGGAGGCCATCCATGCATATCACTCATCATCATCGTTCTCCCATTCGACCTCCCATCCCTGCGGAATAACACCGGGCCGGAGAGGATTACCGAAATCAACAAATTAAGCAAGGCCGAGTACTAATACTCGGCAAGACTTACCCGACAAACATAAAGCAAGACTAGACATGCAAGGCTTTTTGGCTTGTGGGTTTGTTTTGCCAAAAGCGACTAAGAGTTGATCCTTATTTTCAGATTTTAGCTCAAGTTCTAGTATGTTAACCATTCTATGTGAGCACTCGCACTAAACAAGCATGTTGTTCAAACAATATTAAACGAGGCAACAATATTAATCGAACTGTTACATAAATAAACATGGGGTAGCCGGTGGTCAAGCCGACTCGGATAACGGCGAGTGACCGACGATCGATCGATTTATATCCTTGCAAGGTAAACCCAAGATACACGGAGGAAGTAGACCCCAAGAATTCAAATAAAAGCAAATGCGGGGTCTACCCCGACCGGGCGGTTCCCAACATCCCACGAGTTTGGGATCGGACGCTACAAACTGCGGTACACGGTTATCCGGAGGGTCTAACCCGACCGGTCCGGACTCACACACTATACCACGGGTAGCTAGCCGGAGACACATCCCAAGCGGGTAGCTAGAAAGATCCCGCCCCGGTTCGAAGGTACTAGGCTTACCGGTCCCATTCCCGCAAGTACTTGGTACGTTCAATAGCTTAGGACCAGCACCATGCTACTCGGTCGAGACCGAACCCATTGCTCTTACCACATGAGCGAGTCAATTTAACCAACTTATGATTCCAACATAAGCATCCTATATCTCGCGAGCAATGAGTCATTACTCGACTTCTACCGTGACCTTAGAGCATGGCACTAGCGTTCCTAACATACTAGTAAAAGAGCATAGGAGTCCTAAGGATCATGCAACTAGGTTTCAAAACAACTCCTGAAACTTAAATGCACAAAGTAAAGCATAAAGTACTGAAAAGTAAAGGACATGATTTATATTTAAAAACATGGGTTAGATGAAACCGGTGCTTGCCTTCCTCAGACTCAGATCCTAAACTAGCCTTTGGCTCTTCTGGACTTTGGTCCAGGTCTTGCTGCACACCAAGCTGGTTCAGCTCACCATCAACAGTCCCGTCTCCCTCCTGGGCGAGTGTGTACGTACCGTCGGGGAGATCTACACGTTTATATGCACATGCAGTAGATTAAAGTTAATATTGATGGTGATTGTGTGCACATCTAAGTAATTTAAGTTACTTAACTTCACTAAACAGCAAGGGTGTTGTGTTTAAATATTAAAAACAGAACCAACATGATTTTACCATTTAGCACATATAATTTCCATTGCTTTCCTTAATTATTTAAATCAAGCCTTTCAACCATAAATAAAAATTAAATCAAGAACACTTCTAATGAACCTAATCTTTTGCACACAGCAACATATGCTTAGTTTAAGCTTTCACACCAAAATTTGGCTGAAGAACATTTATAAATTAATTTATACGAAAAAGACAAATTTCAGCCTAGTAAATCAACATTAATTCATATAAAAAGATTTAATAAACTTTTTGATCCCAACTTTCTCCTACAGGTCAAGTATGCCAAAACTGAGTTTCTGACCAAGACATGGTTGCAAAATCAATTTATTTTTCAGATTTTGAATTTAAGCTCCTACACAAGGTTAAATCCAAAACACCAAGCAAACAATCCTCTAAAATCACATCCATCACACCAGGGGTACTACTCATCAAGCAAAAGCCCTAGGGTGCACTTGTGCTCAAAGAAAAGTTCATTAAAGGTGCTATAAAAAGCATCAAACTTATTCTAACATAAAGCTTAAATAAATCATAACTGAAAACATATACATCAAAACCTTGCAAATTTTTGTCACAGATCTAGACATGATATAAAGAACAACATATCCAAAATTCAAGTTCATAGCATGTGTAGATTTTAGATCACACTAAAAACACTCCAAACTGAGTTTGAATTTTTAATTCAAAAACTGTGCAGAAAAACCCTATACATGCTTTCTAGAAAAGGTAGATTTCTTCACCACGAACCCAACAAAATTGGTTTTGCATTTTTCTGATTTTTCTACGATTTTTAATGATTTTTCGAAGGTACTGCCGAATCCCTAACTTTCACCTTTACGAATGGGTCCCCGGAATTTTACGAAAATCTCCCCGCAAAGATCTCAATCCTTGCAATGTGGTCCTGGCAGCCCCTATCCGGCGCGGGCTCGCCGCCGGCCGGCGATGTGGGGCCGGCCCCGGCCGGGGAGGGTGGCCGGCGCCCACGTGCGGGCCTAGGCGCACCCCCGGACCGCGCCGGCCGGCCCGTGGGCGCGCGGCCGGCGAGCACCCCGGCGGCGCGCGGGGCGCGGCGTCCGCCGGACCGGGCTGCTCCGGCGACGGCGGCCTCGAGGCTCGGCGGTAGCGTGTGCGGGAGGTGCGGGGGAGGCTAGAGGAAGGGAGGAGGAGGGCGTAGCCGCCGCGGATTTGGCGGGGGCGGAGAATGGCGGCGGCGCAGAGGAAACCGGCGGCGGCGGGCTGCACGGCCGGTGGAGGGGAAATGGCTCGGTGCGACGTTTCTTTTGGCGACTCAACACATGCTCGACGATGCAGACGAGGGAGGGGGTAGCCTATGGCGCGACGGGGCCAGCTGGACCCCTGCATGGGCGGCGCGCGCTCAGCGCGGCCGGCGTGCGGCGCGTGGCCCGCCGGCCGCGCGTCCGCATGCCGGCGCGCGCGCACGGAAGACGAGAGGGACGGAGGGCCCACGCCAAGTCCGTGGTCCACCGCGAAGCCGCCGAGGCCGCCCGTACGCCGGCGCATCGCGCGAACGCCACGTGGCCGACGCATCCAGAACGCCCGCGCGCTCCAGAGCGCGGGGACGACGTCGCCCAGCTCGATTTTTAATCTGTTTAGCCCTTTTCGAAATTGCAAAACTCCAAAAATCGTCAACTAAGTGAAAAATCTCCCAAAAGCAAAGTTGTAGAGGAGCTGTAGATCTACAACTTTCCCGAAGGGTGACATATGTTTTGATCAATGGTTTGCCCAGGAACGCCAACCGAAGTTGCAGATTTTCCACGGCTCAGTTTACTGTTCACAGCGCAGTAAACTTGATTTTTGGCCAATTTACGCTTAAAATTGGAATGTCCGCCAATTACGAAAAATGTGTTCCCGGAAATAATGAACAACTTTCGTGTTGGCAGATTTTGAACTTCTATAGTGAAATTTGGAGAACGCGCAAGAAAACCATTTCAGCCTTTAAAGTAGATCTAGGGTTTGACCGTGGTTTGAGATGTTGACCAGGGGTCTTTTGTGCAAAAGTGTGCCCAATCAAGTCAAACATGCTTAGGAGGTTATTAACCTTGATTAATTCATATAATTGATGTCATTAGCGCAAGAAAACATCCGGGATGTTATATGTTTAATCTTTATTCAATCAACTCTTCACATAGGGTTAGACCGGTAAATTAGATAGAGAACCTTAGTGGTTTGCTTCCAATCCATGGATTGACAAATCTAGGGAGGACCCTCCTTGTTGAGAAAGGCACCAAGTCACCCGTAGGCTTGCGGTGAACTTGAGCACAGTTTTGTATCGTCAATAGACGCGCATTTTTTACTTGTTTGGTCAGAAAATTTTAGGGAAGTCAAGAAAAAGAAAATATGGTTTCTAGAGTATTCCTCCTCGGACTATTTAAATGGACGAGATGGGAGCGCGTGAATCCATCCCAATTCACATCCTTTTGCACCCAAGTAGCAGCCATGACGTGCCTGAGGAGCGCGGAGATCAAGCTAGGTGCTGAGAAGCCATTGAAGCCGGAGGAAGTGAAGTGATGCGAGCTCAAGCTACCCATGGAGATCAAGAGGACCGCCCGCATCTGTTGCGGAGGGCATGTCCCGACTAGGGCAATCGCATCTCGCTACCACGTCAAGGAGGAGAGGGTCTCTACTCCCCCTCGTAGATCGGAGCACATCCGAGGCATGAAAAGGAAGGATTACAAGGAGGTGTCGCCCGAGCCTAAAGATTACGGAGGGAGTGTCTATTCCGATGACTGGAGCCCGAGCTCGTGGGTGGCCGCCGGAAGGGAGGACAATGACCTCTACTATTGCGAAGAGGTGCCCAAGGAGAACACTCCCAAAGGCCCTAACGGCGGCGGTAACCCCAACGATGGCGGCGATGACGACTTCGGCGATGATGATGGCGACGACCCTGGCGATGTCAACCCTTTCGGGATGCATCTATTGTGTTGTGCGGCTTGCTGTCACTCCATCACAAAGCTCTACGCATCGGTCGACAAGTGTTTCCAAACCATGGAGGCGATGAAACAACGTATGGAGGACTTGGAATGCGTGGTCGAGGACGACTACAAATTTCTGAACCGAAACGTGTGGAAGTTGTTCGGCATGGTAGGGAACATGAAGAGCAAGAGGTGCAAGAGCTGTGGGAAGTTCCACTAGGGAATAGAGTTTCCCCCCTTAGGTTTTTTTTGTAAGATACGACGAGGACGTCGTATGGTTTTAGCGTGGGGGAGAGCTAGCTAGCCTTTTGCTTTGAAGATTAGTTTGGTTTGGTTTAGTTTTCACGAGAGTGTGAGAGTCTTAAGTTTTAGGAGTGTGCTTTTTAAAATTTTTCGAAAGTTTAAAGTGACTTAATGTTAGTGTTCGTGTCAAGAAAATCAAATAAAAAGTGTCCTTTAAATTTTTGTCTCTTGCAATGCTTTTCTTCCTTTACCTATTTGTTTGTCCTTAATTTTTGATAAATAAGCATAAGTATTTAGTTTGAAACATTTACCGTGGTGCTTAGTGGAGTTTCTACCTTTAAAAGTACTCACATCATGCTTTCATCTAGAACTTCATTTTGGTTGTGCTAAGTTTGATGCCTAAAATTTGAGGAATTTAATTCTGAAAATTATTGAAAACCCCTTGTAATAAAGGTTAGTGAATTCTTTTTTTCCAAGTTGAGAGTTTAAGAAAAATCCTATACAAAACCAAATTTAATTTTCGCTCCACCATAAGTGTGATTAGCATAATAAGTTGGGCTAAGATCCTTCTCTCTTGGAAGTTTTAATATCGAGCAATGATCATGTCCTTGTGTTTATATTTTATTGTTACCTTCGTCATGCATTGGATAACGTTACTTTCGCATCGAAAGTCACGTACATCGCCGAATTCCATACCCAAACCATTATATCTTTTTTGTGCATCGTATTCCTTGAACACAACCTTTTTCGAAGTTTCGTCTCGTCTCTAGCATAGTTTTTATTTTAAATTCAGATTATGTTTATGCAAGAAAGAGATAAGTTGAGAGCTTTGAAAAGAGATAAAGATGTCAAAGAGAGAGAAAGAAAAATATATGTGTATGGAAAAGAAAGAAAGAAAATAAAAGAAAGAAAAAGAGAGAAAGAAAAAAAAGAAAAGAAAAGAAAGAAAGAGGAAAGGAAAAAAGATATGAAGAGGGGTGAATCAAGTGAAGGATAAATAAAGTCCAAGGAAGGATGTCATGGTGTTGTTAAGAAACGAAACTTCCATTCCTTTTCCAACCATGTGCAATCCGACAATGAGGACATCATAAGTGCTTCGTAGTCTTATTTTCTTTTGCCCTTGCACATGTCCACCATTCTATAACTTCTTATCCTTGACATCCCTAAATTATGGTTTAATTCTCATGATCATTGGCTTTGAAAGGTAAACAACCATTAGAGGAAGTTCTTAGCTTGACAATACTTGTGATGATTGCACTAGCCATACCTATAGCTCCACTTTACATGTTATATGAGAGACTTATTGGAGGTGAGAGTTTATGAATTGTTTAGGATAACCACTTCATATGAGCGACATGTGAGAACTTGGAGAAAGGTTTTTGTCTAATACTTGTTGCAGGAATTTTATTTTTCAAAAACCATGAAAACCCTCCAATGGAAGCAAAGAAGTTAGCATGGCTGAAATTGAAAACCTTGAGTGAAAGGTTTGAGTTGTGGGGTAAATCTTGATTTGGTAAACATTCTAAACGCCCATGTTTATGTATGACAACCATTGCTTTATGTTTATTACATTAAAGATAAAGGATTGACTAACTCGTGAAGAAAGAATTAACCGAGCACGATTTCAACACCTTAGACAAAAGTTCTTTTACGAGTACTTGCTCGAGGACGAGCAAGATCTAAGCGTTGGGGAGATGTTGACAGTGTATTTTGGTATACCAAACATGTTCATTATACTTTGGTTTGGATTTGATATGGAACTAACCAGCCACTAGGCACACTAATGATATAACAAGTTCATCTTTGCGTGTGCATTTGGAAATGTTATGTGTTTGTAGGAAAACAGGAACATAAAGGATGGAGTCGCAACGAGTTCAAAAGAGCAATTTAGGAGTCTCGTTCGTGTTTAAGAGATTGATGAAATCACACCCAAAGGTGGCAAGGGCCGAAGCGTTACAAAGGAACATCCCCGAGGATTGAAGCGTAAAAGACCGGACTTCATGCAAAGAGAATGTGACAGAACCGCCGAAAATAATTTCGTATTATCGCCTAAGCCTATCCACGTGGCCATTAAGCAATAATAAAGAACTATTATGTCGCCTCTGCCGGGTAAAGCCTGGTAAATCACTTACAACAGGATCGAGATATGCGCTAAGCCCACGCGAAGGCGGGACCAGAGTACAACATTACATTACATAAAAGTCCACAAGTTCATAAGTACTTCATATTACAAACCATGTTTTCAGAACATAAAAGTAAACATGGTTTAGAGTTTTTGACAGAGGAAAGTAAACTAAACGCATGATACACACAGAAGGCCATCCATGCATATCACTCCTGATCATTGTCCTCTCATTCAATCTCCCAACCATCTGGAATAACACCAGGCCAGATGGGTTACCTGAAAACAACAAATAAGCAGCTGAGTATACTAATACTCAGCAAGACTGACCCGTCAAAATAAAGACACTACTAGACATGCAAGACTTTTTGGCTTGTGGGTTTGTTTTGCCAAAAGCGACTAATAGTTGATCCTTATTTCCAAATTTTAGCTCCAATTCTAGTATATTAACTATTCTATGTAAGCACCTAAACTAATCAAGCATGTTGTGCAAACAATATTAAACAGGCAACAATATTAATCCAAAAGTTCCATAAATAAGTATGGGGTAGCTGGTGGTCAAGCCGACTCAGATAACGGTGAGTGACCGTCGATCGATCGATTATATCCTTGCAAGGTAAACCCAAGATACACGGAAGAAAGTAGACCACATGAAAACAAATAAAAGCAGATGAGGGGTCTACCCCAACCAGGTGGTTCCCAACGTCCCACAGTTTGGGATCAGACGCTACAAACTCTGGTACACAGTTATCCGGAGGGTCTATCCCGACCAGTCCGGAACTCACCCAATATACCATGAGTAGCTAGCCGGAGACGCAACCCAAGCGGGTAGCTAGAAAGATCCCGCCCTGGTTCAGAAGGTACTAAGCTTACCGGTCCCATTCCCGACAAGCACTAGGTACGTTCAATAGCTTAAACCAGCACAACACTACTCGGTCGAGACCGAACACATTGCTCTTACCACACGAGTGAGTCATTTTAACCAACTTATGATTCCAACATAAGTAACCTAACATCTCACGAGCAATGATTGTGTTGTGTCCTTAAAGCATGGCACTAGCGTCCTAACATACTAGTAAAAGAGCAAAAAAGTGCTAAGATCATGCACCTAGGTTTCAAAGCAACTCCTGAAACTCAAATGCACAAGTAAACAATAAATGATGAAAAGTAAAGGTGGAGTGAGATTTTGTTCAAAATGGTTATATGCAACCGGTGCTTGCCTGTAGCGAACATGGCCCCATTTGCCATTTGTTCGAGTTGATTTTGGTGATTCATGCTAACACAAGTAATGGGACGAACCACATTGTCTAGCATGTCTTTGTAGGCATTCCTAGGTCCCATGGATGTTACCACATGTTAACATACCATGCACAAGTTAACATACCATGCCCAAGCTAACATGTCATGCCACAAGTTAACATACCATGGACATGTTAGGTTACTTACAGCAAATTTGAGGACTTAGTATATATTTGGAGGCTATAAGTAATGGCATGTTAAGTATGTTAAGTATGTTAAGTTGAAGCAATGGCACATGCATTAGTTAAGCTTAATCCTTGATGGTGACTATGTACATATTTGAGAAAATTAAATTATTTAACTTCACTAAACAACAAGTAGGTGTGTTGAAAATTCAAAAATAGAAACATGACATGTTTTCACAATTTAACACCTTAATTGCCCTTTCTTCATTTAATTACTTAAAACAAGCTTTATAACCATAAATCCATATAAAATCAAAAACACTTCAAATGAGCCTAAGCTTGTGCACACATCAACATATGCCTATTTTAAGCTCACAAACACAAATATAGCTTAACATCATTTATAAATTAATTTGTATCAAAAAGACAAATTTCAGCCTAGTTTAACTTAATTAAATCTTATAAAAATATTTACTTCAACTTTCTCCTGCAAGTCATACATGTCAAATTTAAGCATCTGACCAAATCATAGCTGTAGATTCAAATTATTTTTCAACTTTTGAATTTAAACTCCTACACAATATTAATTCCAAAATATGCACCAAAACACATCCTAAAATTACATCCGACAAATCACATGTACTACTCACCAAAAAAAGCCCTAGGGTGCATTGGTGCTTAAAGAAAAGTTTACTAAAGGGGCTATAAAAAGCGTCAAGCTTAATCTAGCATAAATCTTACATAAATCATAACTACAAATCTACACATCAAACTCATGGCAATTACGAAGTATTTTCTGGAAATTACGAACAGATCCTTAGATTAAGGAAAACTCCCTAGAATTATTGGGGAAGAAGCAATGTGACCCCGGCGCCATGGCCGGTGTCGAGGACCAAAATCCGGCTAGCCAGCAGCGGATTTGGGTGGGGAAAGTGTGGGGAAGATGCTTAGGCTCACCTAGGTTTCCGTTTCGATGGTTGGACGGACCGGAGGAGGTCCTAGTTGTAACACCCCGCCCACCAAAGCCGCACTGCCCAGCCCTTCCGTAGGGGCAAGCACACGTACACATAGCACCCTGCTTACACTTTCGTCCTCGCTTCGTGTAAAAGGGTTAACCCGAGGGTGGTATGGCTGGTGGACAAAGGCTTATAAGTTGGTTCCACCCTTGCTCAACTAGCAATGTGGTACTAAACACGCGCACCTGCGCTCATGGGCCACTCATGGGCCATCCAAATTGGGCCAGGTCTGACACCGGTGAGCGTCGGTGGCGGATTAACCGCCGGCCGGCCGCTGCGACCTGCTTTCCCGGCGAAGCTCCGGCCAGGCCGGTCAAAGGGTGACGTCGTGGGCTCTGGCGCGACCTTGGGAACAGGCGGAGGAGGATGTATGACAACAGAAGAGGGGAAGGAGGCATGCTCGGTGTTGCCTGCGGCAATGGCGACGGTGGCACTCTGCTTCCGCGGGTTCCTGCGCGCAGGCGTGCGAAGACGAGCAGGAGGAAGTGAGCGCGACGAGGAGGCGAGGAAAAGAGTGTGGCGCCCCTATTCCCCCCTTTTGTCCCGCTACTGCCTGTCGGGTCGTGTGCGCGCTGCGAGGCTGGCGGCCGCCGCGCGTGGCGCCGGCCCGGCACGTGCGTGTGCACGGACGCGGTGTACGACGCGGAGGCGGGCGGAGACAGGACGGTGCACCCGCGGTCCACAGTGACGACAGACTCAAGGAGTCCATATGCCATAGTGCCACGCAGGCGGGCAAACCCGCCGGGCACGCGCATAGAGCGCGGCGACGACGATGCAGGCGCCCGTTTTTTTACATTTAGCCCTATTCAACTCAAAGAAACTCAAAAATATTGAATACCGGCTGAAATTCTCAAAAATAAAAGTTGTAGAGGAACTATAGGACTACAACTTTTACAAAGGGATACCTATATTTTGATGTTTCGTTTGACGGGAAAACGCGACGAACCTGCCAGTTTTCTCAGCCCCGTAACACCGTTTATAGCGCGTTCAACTTGAATTTAAGCGAACTTTTCACTCAAAATTTGAATGTCTATCAATTATGAAAAATGTGTTCTCAGAAATAAGGAAAAACTTTTATATTGGATGATTTTGAACTTCTATAGTGAAATTTGGAGAACGCGCAAAAAATCAAATCAGCCTTTTTGGATCTATAGGGGTTTGACCAAGAATTATGACTTTGACAAAGGTCTTTTGTGCAAATGTGTGCCAAATCATGTCAAACATGTTTAGGAGCCATTTAAACTTGATTAACACAACTAATTTAGCTATTTATATTTAATAAACACTTGGGGTCTTACAGTCTACCCCCTTAAAAGAAATCTCGTCTCGAGATTAGGAAATAAAAGATGAGATGAAAACCTTCAGGGTAAAGGTTTACATGAGGAAACCACATAGCAATGCTAACTTTTCAAGATCTAGAGCTCTGAGATGATAAATGATACATGGGTATCTGCATACAACATTCAACGTTGCTCATGAGGAAGCAGGCGTTGAATGTACACATGAAAAGATAAGAACAGGCATAATAGAGGTGCAAAGCAGTTGTACACTATCGCTATGTCCGAGCACTCTGAATCACACATCTCAAGAAACCAATCCATAGTTGGTGATGTGTGATGGGCCCCATCTTGTGGCTTTCTTCTCGAGCTTCAGGAAAAGTCTTGGCCTGACACCAACAGCTAGAGGAGCATGACTCTTCTTCACATTGCTGGGGAAGACAAAGGAAGAAGCTTAATCGACGAGGAATGCCGTAAGCAGCGAAAATGGCTGGTGTGCTCGCTCAAAGGAGCAGACGAAGGAAAAGTGGCGTACAACTCAATTGGAGGCAAGGTTTGGAGGTGGTAAGGGATTGATGAGATGTGCCCTCCTTTTATCGATGGCCAGTGAACTGCAGCAGTGATTGGCGTGCGTGCCAAGTTGTAGTAGGGGTTGACAAAATGATGTTGTGATGGATGCGCGTGGCGCACTAGTGGCCAGCATTGAGATGCCTTGATGACACGACGTCCACAATCGGCATCGACAGAAGAAAGGTGGCAGAGTGATAAAGTGGCACAGAACAGGTAAAGCACAGATATGGAGGGGGTCAAACTGGCCCTCGAGACTTCACGAGGTGATGTATAGAAACGAGGAGGCTGAATTTTGATGAGTATGTCGAATACAAACTTTCAATCCATGTTTGTATTCTTGAAGTAGCCCCAAAATTCAAGAAAACTAAACGAAGATCTTATCAAGATTTTGTTGGAGGAAAAAAATCCTAGATGTCAAGTGATTTCATTTAGTACCCCAGTCCTTGGCCATGTTGTCATGGTGCTAATCACGCACTTGCCATGTGAGAGCAATTTCAAGTTGGGTCAGCCTCATGCATTGATCACCACACCAAATTGAAGGTAATAGCCATTCGTATAGCACAAGTTCGATGGCGATGGCAGATTGCTACCACTTGCCTCACTATCAACTACTTCTCCGGAATTGAGGAAAGGGTTTCCGTCCATCAAAACCATGTGATATTCCCTTAGATATACATCCATAAATTTGCCAACCAAACGACAAGTAGGCATATCTAAGGATACTTCAAATGGAAATTTCCAGAATTTGGACAGCAACAGCTTTGAGAAATAAATTCATATCTCTCGGCTCAAGTGTCAAAAATTTTTAAATTTTGGTAAGCATGTGTAGAATTTCGTAAGCCACAACTTTGGTATTCAACTCCAGGACAGATTCAACTTTTACCGGGGTCGAAAGATTCGTTACCAAAGCTCTGTCTAGCAGTTTTTACAGCAAATAAGGGCTTACTAAAAATTTGATATTTCTCAATATACACATGCATAAATGCTGAGATTTTGTGAGCATTGCCATGACAAAATTATGAACCAATATGGTATTCAAGGTTTGCTCTATACCCAAAGGAAGATGACCTAAAAATTTGAATTTCAGAGATCACCAGTTCTGAAATTCAGCAGGACAGAGACCTAAACGTTTGGCCATAACTCCCAAACTAAAAATCTAGTGACCTTGAGATTTCTACAGGAGGTAGATAGATACCTAAGGATCATTTTTTTATTCAAAGGTCGAACCAGTTCAGATTGGAAAAGGGTCTAACTGATCATGTTTTAGAGTGCTATTGCCCAGAAATTTTCAGCAGGACAGAGCTTCACTAAAAAGATCATATCTAAAACATTAAGAACCCTATGACCATGAGATTTTGACAGCACAAAGTAGGCTATATAAGAAACCTTTTTTGTATAGATTGTTTAGGAAGAATCTGTTTGGAAATATATTTAAAAATTCGAGTTATCAGCCTAACTCAGGATTTTGACAGCATTTCAGCATGACCTTGCCTAGCAAATTTGATCCTAACTTCAGTTTTAAGCATTCTAAAATCATGAGAAATTCAAAAAGCAATCATAACTAGGTGATGATCAATTTCCCTAAAGAGAACCTAGACAGAAATTTTCTAGATAATCCTTACAAAAATTTGGACAGCTTTTAGTTACAATCTGCTTAACACATCATCAAAGCAACAAACTAGCATGATTGGTCCTTAAGAAACACAAATTAATTAGAGACCAAGCAACACATGATTTAAGTTCAGTTTTGGTTTGATAGCTTTTACATGATGCAAAAAGCGTCTTAAATTTCCTCACAAAGCTTTTAAGCTTAAAACGTGGTTAGTGCCGGTGGCAAGGCATATATACGTCTCTCCCTATAATAGCTAGTCGAAAACTATTTGTTTCTTAATTACCGTACCTAACAACCGTGGTTAGTGTACCTGCAGAAAATCACAGAATATTCAGAACCTTTCATGCCAGCACTCACTAAAGCATCCACATTCATTACCGTTCACTATAGAAACGCATCCATGCGTAAAGCTATTGCATGGACAGCGTCCAACCTCAGATACTCTCCGTTTGAGTGGAGTGCATCCTTGCCTCACATATTTGTGATACGGAACGTCCACGTATGGAAAAACGTGGCGAGACGCAAACGCGACGTGGGTTCCCATTGGAATAGGTCTCATCCATCCCTCACAGACTTTCCTGTGGTACCATCACGTATAGCAAAATGTGACGAGACGCAGACGCGACGTGGCACCCATTGGAATAGGTCCCACTAGTCCCTCACAGGACTTCCCTGTGGTACCACCACGTGTGACAAAACGTGATGAACTAGTATGGTTGTGCAAGAAAGTAAGTTTTGACAGGAATAAAATGTGTTGGAAGTCAGTTTAGATACACCATAGAGTACTAGCCACATGAAAGAACCCAAAAATCCCTCTAGGGCCTCTCGGACTAGTTTAAACCTTAACGTTGTACGCACTTAGCAAAATTCTTATTCTTGGCAAATTTTATACCAAAAACAAGTTATTAAGGTATTATTAATACTCTGGTGCATATCATCGCTCTGGTACCAGCTGTGACAGAACCACCCAAAATAATTTCGTATTATTGCCTAAGCCTGTCCACGTGGCCATTAAGCAATAATAAAAAACTATTATGTTGCATCTTCCGGGTAAAGCCCGGTAAACCACTTACAACAGGATCGAGATATGCACTAAGCCCACTCGAAGGCAGGACCAGAGTACAACATTACATTACATAAAACTCCACAAGTTCATAAGTACTTAATATTACAAACCAGGTTTTTCAGAACATAAAAGTAAACATGGTTTAGAGTTTTTGACTGTGGAAAGTAAACTAAACGCATGATACACACAGGAGGCCATCCATGCATATCACTCCGCATCATCGTTCTCCCATTCAATCTCCCATCCATCTGGAATAACACCAGGCCAGATGGGTTACCTGAAAACAACAAATAAGCAAGGCTGAGTATACTAATACTCAGCAAGACTGACCCGTCAAAGTAAAGACACAACTAGACATGCAAGACTTTTTGGCTTGTGGGTTTGTTTTGCCAAAAGCGACTATTAGTTGATCCTTATTTCCAAATTTTAGCTCCAATTCTAATATATTAACCATTCTATGTAAGCACCTAAACTAATCAAGCATGTTGTGGAAACAATATTAAACAGGCAACAATATTAATCCAAAAGTTCCATAAATAAGTATGGGGTAGCCAGTGTTCAAGCCGACTCAGATAACGGCGAGTGACCGACGATCGATCGATTTATATCCTTGCAAGGTAAACCCAAGATACACAGAAGAAAGTAGACCCCAAGAAATCAAATAAAAGCAAATGTGGGGTCTACCCCGACCAGGCGGTTCCCAACGCTACAAACTCTGGTACATGGTTATCCGGAGGGTCTATCCCGACCAGTCCGGAACTGACCCACTATACCACAGGTAGCTAGCCCGGAGACGCAACCCAAGTGGGTAGCTAGAAAGATCTTACCCCGGTTCAGAAGGTACTAAGCGTACCGGTCCCATTCCCGACAAGCACTTGGTACGTTTGATAGCTTAAACCAGCACAATCCTACTCGGTCGAGACCGAACCCATTGCTCTTACCACACGAGCGAGTCATTTTAACCAACTTATTATTCCAACATAAGTAACCTAACATCTCGCGAGCAATGAGTCATTACTCGACTTGTACTGTGTCCTTAAAGCATGGCACTAGCGTCCTAACATACTAGTAAAAGAGCAAAGGAGTCCTAAGGATCATGCAACTAGGTTTCAAAGCAACTCCTGAAACTTAAATGCACAAGTAAACAATAAATACTGAAAAGTAAAGGTGGAGTGAGACTTTGTTCAAAAAGGTTATATGCAACCGGTGCTTGCCTTCCTCGGGCTTAACAATAGCCTTGGGCTCTTCTGGACTTTGGTCCAGGTCTTGCTGCCCACTAACTTGGTTCAGCTCACCACTAGCGGATCCCTCCTCATGTGTAAGCGTGTACGTCCCGTCCGGGAGATCTACACGTTTATGTAGATGCATTAGTTAAGGTAATCCTTGATGGTGACTGTGTACATATTTGAGAAAATTAAATTATTTAACTTCACTAAACAACAAGTAGGTGTCTTGAAAATTCAAAAACAGAAACATGGCATGTTTTCACAATTTAACACCCTAATTGCCCTTTATTTAATTACTTAAAACAAGCCTTATAACCATAAATTCGTATAAAATCAAAAACACTTCAAATGAGCCTAAGATTTTGCACACATCAACATATGCCTATTTTAAGCTCACAAACCAAAATATAGCTTAAGATCATTTATAAATTAATTTATATGAAAAAACAAATTTCAGCCTAGTTTAAATTAATTATATCTTATAAAAATATTTACTAATATTTTGGTCTCAACTTTCTCCTACAAGTCATACATGTCAAATTTAAGCATCTGATCAAAGCATAGGTGCAGATTCAAATTATTTTTCAACTTTTGAATTTAAACTCCTACACAATATTAAATCCAAAATATGCACCAAAACACATCCTAAAATCACATCCAACCTATCAGAGATACTACTCACCGAGAAAAAGCCCTAGGGTGCATTGGTGCTTAAAGAAAAGTTTACTGAAGGGGCTATAAAAAGCATCAAGCTTAATCTGGCATAAAGCTTACATAAATCATAACT
Source organism: Cenchrus americanus (assembly GCA_947561735.1). Taxonomy (NCBI): domain Eukaryota; kingdom Viridiplantae; phylum Streptophyta; class Magnoliopsida; order Poales; family Poaceae; genus Cenchrus; species Cenchrus americanus. The sequence continues at coordinate 233,914,356 of OX387241.1, read as the reverse complement.
ACAAATCTGCACATCAAACTCATGCCAACTTTGGTCACAAATCTAGACATGCCAGAAAGAGCAACATATCCAAAATTCAAGTTCATAGCATGTGTATATTTTAAACTACACTAAAAACACATCAAACTTAGTTTGAATTTTTAATTCAAAAACTACACAGAACACCCTATACATGCTTTCTAGAAAAGGTACGTTTCTTCACTAGGAAACCAACAAAATTGGATTTGCATTTTTCTGATTCTTCTATGATTTTTAATGGATTTTCGAATTTGCAGCCAAAACCTTAAAACTACTATTACAGACAGACCCCCGAAGTATTTTCTGGAAATTACAAACAGATCCCTAGATTACGGAAAACTCCCTGGAATTATTGGGGAAGAAGCAATGTGACCCCCGGGCGCCATGGCCGGTGTCGAGGACCAAAATCCGGCTAGCCGGGCGGCGGATTTGGGTGGGGAAAGTGTGGGGAAGATGCTTAGGCTCACCTAGGGTTCCGTTTCGGTGGTTGGACGGACTGGAGGAGGTAGCTGTGAGCGTCGGCGGTGGATTGACCGCAGACCGGCCGCTGCGACCTGCTTTCCACGCGAAGCTCCGGCCAGGCCAGTCAAAGGGTGAGGCTGTGGGCTTTGGTATGACCTCGGGAAGAGGCGAAGGAGGATTCATGACAGCAGAAGAGGGTAAGGAGGCGTGCTCGGTGTTGCCTGCGACAATGGCGACGGCGGCACTCTGCTTCTGCGGGTTCCAGTGTGGAGGCGTGCGAAGATGATCAGGAGGAAGTGAGCGCGACGAGGAGGTGATGAAAATAGCGTGGCGCCCCTATTCCCCCCCTTTGTCCCACTGCTGCCCGTTGGGTCGCGTGCACGCTGCGAGGCTGGCGACCGCCGCACATGGCGCATGTCACTGGCCCGGCGCGTGCGCGTACCTAGACGCAGTGTATGGCGCGGAGATGGGTGGAGACACCACGGTGCGCCCGTGGTCCACAGCGACAGACTCAAGCAGTCCGTACGCCATAGTGCCACACAGGCGGGCGAACCCGGCGGGTGCACGCAAAGGGCGCGGCGACGACGACGCAGGCGCCTGTTTTTTTTGTACATTTAGCCATGTTCGACTCGATGAATATCAAAAATCTTGAATACAAGTTTAATTCTCCAAAAATAAAAGTTGTAGAGGAACTATAGGACTACAACTTGTACAAATGGAGACTTATATTTTGATGTTTCGTTTGACGGGAATAACGCGACGAACCTGCCAATTTTCTCAGCCCCGTAACACTGTTCATAGCACGTTCAACTCGAATTTAAACGAACTTTCACTCAAAATTTGAATGTATGCCAATTATGAAAAATGTGTTCCCTAAAATAAGGAAAAACGTTTATTTGGTCGATTTTGAACTTCTATAGTGAAATTTGGAGAACGCGCAAGAAAACCAAATCAGCCTTTTTGGATCTATAGGGGTTTGACAAGAATTATGACTTTGACAAAGGTCTTTTGTGCAAATGTGTACCAAATCATGTCAAACATATTTAGGAGCTAATTAAACTTGATTAACAAAACTAATTTAGATATTTATCTTAAACACTTGGGGTGTTACAGAGAACTTCCATCTTTGACACAAGGATGACATCGTCAAAATGGTGCAAGTGGAGGGGGGTAAAGTGCATAAATACATGAGGACCCACGGGAGCAAAGGGGCGACCGAACCGGGCAGGGATGGGCCTGGACGGTCAGCCCAAGTCGGCCGGCCTGGCCCACTCCAGGGTTTGTTCGGCCCCTCCTTTTTCTTGCACGTGAAGATCCTTCAACCCTAAGGACGTGGAGGTGTAGTCATTCACAGAAAGAGAGAGCCATTCGCCCGAGAGGCTGTCCACAAGCTAGAGAGAGAAGAGGATGGAGATCGTTCACGAGAAGGACCGCTCTGCTCGAACGAAGCACCCACAAGTGGAGGAGAAGGAAGACACCGTCGGAAGATCATCACCATGATCAACGGTGCTATGCCTAGCACCTTGATGGGTAATCTTCTCATTTGTCCATGGATTGTAATCGATCTTGAGATGTAATCGCTACTTTGTTTGGTTATCTACGTATATCTAGTATTGAAGAAGCTTTGTTGTTTAAGGTTAGCTATCATGTCGTGTAGGGAGTAAGATCTCAATGCTCCCTTGGATCCATTCAATACACCATGTCCATCATAGGTCTAGTCACAAATACCACCGCGTAGTGACAGTATGGAGGGAGGGAAAGGGCGAAATTGTGGTCACAACCCCCGATATATTAGATCTGTTTTCATATCTGAAGTGGTTGCATGTTCAAGTATCGTAGACCCTTGGGCAAGTGTAGCATAGTTGTCACTTTAATCACTCTCTCTAGTGTAGCATAGTTGTTCTCTAGATTAACCGTAGATTAGGGTTTGAATAAGTTAGTAAGTAGTGGTAGATCAAACGCTTGTGTTCCCCTTGCTCCGCAGATTGATAAAAACCTAGGGAATCCCGTGGTGAAAAAGGTGTAGGTCCGTACGCTTGCGGATCATAGGTGGATACGAATTTTATCCGTCAACAGAGTGCCGTCCTGATACGGAGCGTGCGGCGGTCGTCGGAGACAGCCGCATCCTTGATGTCCTTGGTGCGCTCGAAAGAGCAGGCCACTCACTTTGACAACTCGGGGATATCCTGGTCCTCGGACGAGGGCTCGGCGTGGAGCCTCTCGGACTGGATTAGTGCCTCCACAAACCAAAAGCACTCAGCGTCGCACTCGAATGCGCACTGATACGTGGTCCCTATTGTGATGATCCCCTTCTGGTCGGTAATCTTCAGTTTCAGGTACGTATAATTGGGCACGGCCATAAGCTTCGCGTATGATGGCCTCTCGAGGATGGCGTGATACGTCCCCAAGAACCCCACCACTTCGAAGGTGAGGGTTTCTGTGCGAAATTTTCGCAAGTCCCCGAACGTGACGGGCAGATTAATTTGCCCGATGGGGAGCGCCTCCATTCCAGGGACGACCCCATGGAACGGTGTGGTCGACGACCGCAACTAGGACCGCGGGATGCCCATGTCGTCAAGCATTGATGCATAGAGCACGTTGATCCCACTTCCCCCATCCATCGAGACCTTGTGGATCTGTTTGGACTTCAACAGGGGAGCTACCACTAGTGGATAGGATCCTGGCTGGGGCACATGGTCGAGATGGTCCTTGCGGTCAAAGGTTATCGGAACCTTCGACCACTTTAGGTAGGACGGCTTCGCGGTATCGGTGTTGAAGACTTCTCGTCAGATGAGCTTCTCGCACCGCCTCGAGGGTCTTTGAGGACCATGTGTGGTTCGAGGACCGGTGGATGGTCGCTTCCTAGTGTGATGAGTGATTGACAACATTGTGTGGACTAATTCTTGGCTAAGTATTGCAGGTGCAGGTTGCGGCTTGACTGGTGTTGGTGCAGCTGAAGAACAAGCGTGAAAGGCCGTCGCCGGTGAGGCCTCCACGTGTGGAGAAGACAAGTAGGCTTCGTTCGAGGGACCCGGTGGCCAGCGGAGTCAAGTGCGAGCCGCATGGTGGCATGAAGAGCAAGATGAAGTCATGGACGGTTTCTTGATTGAGCCTCAAAACCAAGGTCGAGCCGGGACTACGTGGGAGCCGAGTCATGAGTGGCGATTGGCAGAGGCTACACCGAGTTCACGGGGTTTCCGGTGGTTCACTAGAAAACCACTGGGTTCCTTGGTTGATCCACAAAGCCAAGACCGAAGAACCAAAGACGGAGATGCAGCAGCTCCAGACCGGCTCGACCGGTGAGGAGCACCGGTCTGACCGGCGTGCGACAACGCAGTTTGGAGACTTCGAAGGGGAGGACACGTGTTGGGATCGCAAGGCTTGCGTCGAGGCTAAGCAGGTTGCGGTCGTCGGGCATCCGTCCGATGGAGCGATGACAAAGTTTTCCGAATTCGCCCTTGATGGGCATGTATCCCTAATTATCTAGTAAGGGTATTTTAGACTTTCGGTTGCCTCCATATAACCCAAGAGGTGAGAGGATGGCAGCCATCTCTTGAAACCCTAGTTCATTTGCTTTGTTATTTTTCCTTCCTATTTTCTTAGGATTTCCATAGGACTAGCTTGAGAGCTTGATGGTGAGATCTTGTGAGAGGGTTGGATGATCGAGCGGCAAGCTAGACCTTGTATGAACCTCTTTCGTATGTATAGATGATTCGACGTGGTTCCTCAAGGCTTGGTTGTGTTGTTCCCGTTTGTTCTTGGTGGTGATTTTTGGAGCCCTCTCTTGGTGGATTTCTTAGTATGTTTTCGGGACCTAACTCTTGGATTTGGTGGGGGATGTATGTGTGAACCCTTCATGGTTCTTTCCCCTTTGATTCCCCTCCCAAATCCGTGAGTTAAGGGGCTCGATTTTGGGGTTTTCGGTGCTCTAGGGTTAGAGGAGTTCTTGGCGAAATTTCTTCGATTCCTCTTGATTTGGCAAGTTTTGGTGGACATAAACTTGGCTATGGACTCCCCATGAGGTGTTCCTACTATCCCCAATGTCTTGTGCAAGTCCGTGGAGCGATTCGGGAGATCGGGGATTGAATTTGGGAGTATTGACCCGTGGGTGCTGTTCATACCGAGAAGCCCAGGCCACACTGGTCTGACCGGTGCCGACCCCTGTTGGGTTTTGCTCGGGTTAACGTTTGAGTGAGTACTTTGTTGTCCCGTGTTGCTCCTGTTTCGAGTTTGGGTCAGTTTGGAGCTCGGTAGGCCTGATAGGTGTTTCGGGCTTTCTGGCCTAGACCGGTCTGACCGGTGTGTTGCACCGGCCTGACAAGTGTAGAGCTGTTCTGTGGAAGTCGCCAGGTTTCACTAGTACGGATCAGTCTGATCGGTGGTGCTTACCATCCTAACCGGTGTAGGTCAGTGAGGCTCGAGTTTTGTGATCCGCTGCGCTCTCGGGTCCGTGAGGTTGGGAGTGGGTACCTAGGTCCAGTAGCACTCCAGTGGCTGCGTGGGCTTGGCCAACTTGGGTAGTAAGTCGAAGTATGTTGGAAGCCGTGTTCGTCTTGTTGGAGCCTCCATCTCCTTCGAGAAGAATTTTTATCGGCTCCCATTCACTCCCCCCTCTTTGGTTCGCCGTACCGGTCCTTCAAGTGGTATCAGAGCTGGTTACGGGTCTTTATTGACTCTAACCAGTCTAAGATCCAAGGATGGCGTACTAGGAACGGGGTTCGGGTCCTTCACACTTCGATGGCAAAAACTACCAGATGTGGAGTAAGCGGATGGCAGCGTTCCTCCGCGGAAAGGGTCAGATCCTTTGGGATGTCACGGTGGACAATGGCTATGTTCAGTCGATGAACTTCTTTGCTCCAGGATCGAGGGACATGTTCGACGCCAACAACAAGGCGGTCGACTACTTGTTTCGTGCTTTGTGTCAGCCTGAATTCGATCGGGTGCACACCGAGCACTTGGCTTGTAGAATCTAGTCGGTGTTGAAGGAAGCTCATGTTGGGAATGCCCAGGTTCAGGATCAGATGTATGTGACTTACCGGAGAAAGTATGAGAACTTCACTCATCTCCCCAGCGAGTCCATCGATGCCTTGTTTCAGAGGTTCATGGTGGTTGTGAACAACATGAGGGCCAATGTGGACGTGCTCCCGTACGATGATCATGATAGGGCTGTCAAGCTCTTACACTCGTTGGATCGTATGGTTTGGGGCGGAAAGTTCGAGGCCATTGTGGAGTCGGAGAAGTATGATACTCTAACTGTGAACGAGCTGTTCTCGAAGCTCAAGTCGGCTGAGGTGGATAGGGGCATGACAGCCAAGACCGAGGGCCCGACTGAGTATCATAGCCTCGCTCTCATCGGTGGTTCAAAAGGAAGGCTAACGCTAAACCATCCACCAGGATGTTCTCTTTGTCCTCTTTGATGTCTATGCCAGATGAGGAGTTCGACGTGCTTGGAGAGGACAAGCTGGTGTTGCTGACGAAGAGGTTCGAAAGGCTGCACTAGAACTGGGTGAATATGAGGAGGAACATTCTGACGCCCCAGGATTTTAGCCAGAGTTATTAACCCTAATGAGCAGGTCAACTGTGTTGACTTTGGTCAAACGACGGTCAATCCGGGCCATCACCTCGAAAACATCACCGACAAACCCTAACGACACCCCTTGGTTAACTAGTGGTCATGGTTTGGTCAAAACCCTAGTAAAACCCCTTTGAACACCCTTTGACTTCCTTTGTCACCGGAACTTTTGCCGCGTTCTCCAAATTTCACCTAAACACTTCAAATTCTCCCAATACAAAAGTTGCGTATTTTGTCGAGGGACACAACTTTCATGTTGAGTGGCGTTTGAAATTTGGAGTGGAAATGCGTGAAAAATGCAAGTCAACGCTTTTGGGTACTATTCACTAGCGCCCGGAAAACAGCAAAGTTTGCTTGCAATTTGTGCAAAAATGGTTGAGAAAAACCATATACGGCCTTTGTAGAAGATGTAGAGGATTAGGAGATTTACAACTTTGCTATTCACCGCTTGGACCACTTCTGTTGAAAAATTTGGAGCAAAATGCAGTTGAACAGGGCCAAGTCGAGTTCTTCTAGTCAGCAGCGCCACGCGTTCGCACCCACGCACGACGTCGTGCGCGTGGCCACGCCTGCCCGCGCGCCGCCACCGACCGGGCACAACCACCGTGCACCATTGCGACCGCCGGTCCCACGGCTCCGCACCGACGTCCACACCCAAACCCCCGTCGCCACGCGTCCCACATCCATAGGCCGGGCAAACCGACCTTTCCGCCGCCCAACCAACGGCCGCACCGCCGTACTTGGCCTGCGCCCTCGCGCACGTCGTCGCCGCCCCCACTGCCCATGCCGCGTCCCGTACTGCCTTCCCTCGCCTTGGTGCACAAGACAACTTCCCCACCGACTTGAAGCTCTACTATAAAAGATTGCTACCGTCCTTCACGCGCGTTTGCAGAACCACCAAGCCGCTATTGCCGCCGCCAGTGGTGCCCATGGCGAGCTCAACCCTCCGGCTGCTTGCACTGCAAACACATGCTGCTCCTACCTTCCCCTTGCACCACCAAAAGTCCCACACTGGCTTGTTGGCCAGGCCGAGCAGCCAGCTCGCCGGAGTAACACCTCCAGTGGCTGCCGCCGTCGGCCTCCGTCGTGGCCGCCCGCCGGTACTAGTTCTGCCGCAGGTGAGCACTCAAATCGAGCCTCGGCAACCCCTAGAGTCTCCCTAGCCACTTCCCGGCCAGCCCCGTCGCCGGCCTCGCCAGAATCCGGCCGGCCGCGCCGCCCCCTTTGGCCCAAGGGCCACATTGCGGGGCTCGAGTTCTTTTCAGGGTGTTTGGTGCAGACTAAGGGCCTAACTATGATCTTTTAAAACTTTCCAGTGGTCTTTTAGCAAAATGATTCTTTACCCTTTGGTGTGTTTTAGCAGTAACTTGTAAAATCCATATAAAGTCCTAGAAAAATCCAAAAATAGCAAAACCAATTTTGTTGTGCTCTTTGTGACTAGAACTACAACTTTTACAAAACATGTATATACTTTTGAGCTATAGTTTTTGCATGAAGAATTGGAATGTGTTTTACCTAGATCTGTTGTGGTAAGAGCATGTGATTTGGGCTCCGGTCCAATGGCTTCGTTGGTTAAGTGTTTGAAAGTACTAAACACTTGTCGGAAATGGGCACGGTAAGCCTAGTACCCAAATGAGACGGTGCGGGAACTTTGCACTACTACTCTTAGGGTTGCGGCCCCGGGCTCGCCACCCGAGTACTTGCGTGAGGCTGGGTGACCTTAGTGGCGTAGCCCAGTAAACCGTACTGAAGACTGTAGCATCTGATCCCAATCCGAGGATGACGGGAACCGCTTATTGGTTGGTGAACTCTTAGTGAGGGCACCTCCTGTGTGTTTAGGTCTTCCATGCAAGGTTTAAATCAATCGATTGTCGGCCTCTCACCGTTATCCGAGACTATTTAATCTACTGGACATGATATCCCTTTATGGTGGAACTTTGTGAAGATTATTATTGATTTATTGTTTGTACAACTTTGATTGCAATAACTGCTTATCTAGTAATGATTATTCCTACTAGAACATGAGCTAAAATGTGAAAGTAAGGATTCACTATTTAGACGCTTTTTGGCAAACAAACCCACTAGCCAAAAGCCATGCATGATTAGAGGTAAAGTCCTTCTTTTAGATGGGGAAGCCTTGCTGAGTATTAGTATAGTCAGCCTTGTTTTATAAATGTTGTTCCAAGTAATGCATGTGATGTGTGGCCCAGAGAACTTCCACCCGGCTGGGAGTTGGAATGGGTGGATTATGAGGAGTGATTGCATCATGGACAGGCCTCCTATGATGTGATCGTATCGTTTAGTTTTCTTCCGCTGTTTTAATAAACTCTGAACCATTTACTTTCATGTCAAAGAATTATGTTTGTAATAATGGACCCTATGGGGAATTTGATGTTAATTTGTAAGGCACTCTGGACTCTCCTTCGTGGGAGTTTTAATGCATACGTTCGATCCTCTCTGTGTCGTCAAGTGATTTACCAGGCGTTAACCCGACAACACTCAACGGCATGATTCTTTATTATCGCTTAATGACCAAAAGGAGTGGTTTAGGCGATAGTACGGAATTATCCCGGATGGGGTTGTCACAAACACGAGGACACACTTCCAGTGCAGCAAGCCGGGACACTTCGTCGCCGACTGCCCAGAGAAGGTCGAGAACAAGGATGGCTATAAGCACAAGTCAAGGACGGATGGCAAGTACCGGTCAAGGCGTGACCACAAGAGCAAGCACAAGGATGAGTGACGATCGAGGAAGAAGGAGAGCCGAGGCAAGGCCCGAGCGATGGTTGGAGCGAGTGATGTCAACTCCAGTTCCGCATACTCCACCTCGAGCTCAAGCAGCAGTGAAGATGACAGTGATCATCGCAAGGGCAGGAAGTCATCCAAGAACCTGACTGGGCTGAGCTGCTTCGCTAGAGACGGCTTCTGCACCATGGCACTGAGCTCCAGCAGCAAGAAGAGCATGCAGAGCGACTCGGACTCTGATTCCGACGATGAGGTGCATGATGAACTACACTTCTTGTGTCAGGAGAATGAACGGCTTGGCTTGTTACTTGATAATCGTGATACATGCTTAGAGAGGCCAAGAAAACGAGGAAAGAGCTTAGGGCTTCGCTTGAGGATGCTAGAACTAGAGTGGCTGAGTTAGAAACACAAAACTTGGATGCTAAGCTTGAGATTGACTCTCTTAAAGCTTCACCTGTTGTTTCTGATGAAGTTGAATGTGCTGATTGTCCTATTTTCCTTGCTGATCTTGCCCTATTTAAGGAAAAGCATGCCTCCAAGTGTGAGGAACTAGATGTGCTTAGGTTTGAAGTGGATGAGCTTAAGGCTAGACCTGCTTTGCTAGGTGCTTGCACTTCTTACCCTGTTTTGCATGAAAAAATTGATGAGATGCATGCTTACACTGTTTCTCTTGAGGCTAAGTTGAAAGAACCAATTCCTACATCTTGCTCTACCTGTGAATTGCATGCTTTGAAGAATTTGGAACTTGCACATTATGTTGATCGTTTGCAGGATGAGAATGATGAGTTAAGGAAGTTGATGGGTTGGTTGTCAGATCATGAGCCTCAGTTGAGGATAATGATTGAGACATACAAGAGGCAGGATGGTGAGGGACTTGGAGAAAATAACGTTGGTGGCGGAAGTGGAGAGAATATCCCAGAGCCACCAAAAACCCACCACAAAAATGATTTCCTCCTAAACCTGACCATCTTAGGAACCGACTAGACACAACCCCAGCTCCACCCGTGTTTCCCCCACAAACAAATGATTTCCAAAAGCCTATCCAGTTTGTGAGCACTTCGGGGAAAGTGTTCTTTGGGAAAGAGAGCGAGAAGGCTAGTGAGGAGAAACCGGTTGATAAGCCGAGTGGAGAGAAACCAAGTGAGCAGCCCCTACCTAAGCCTAAGCCTAAGCTTGTGAGGTTCCATTGTGGCTATTGTGGGAGAGATGGCCATAAGGATGAGTTTTGCTTCAAGAGGAAGCGAGAGGAGAGAATGGCGAAGGAGTGGGCTAACAAGGACAAGTACCACCCTTCCAATGGTGTACTTGGACCTCGTGTGCAGATGCCTAGGGCCAAGCCTAGTGTGAGGATAGTTCCGGCTTGGGGAGAGCGAAAGGCTGTTGGAGGTGCTGCTAGCTGGGCTACATCGGTCAGACCGGTGGGAGGCACCAGTCAGACCGGTGCGGGCCTGGACAGGCAGCAGTTTGGGTTTCGTGCTCGTGCAGGTGCGAGGTTTGGTTCAGGAGGTCGTGGTTCTGGTGGTTGGGCTAGAGAGTTTGCAGGTAGTCAGTTTGCTAGGCGTTCTCCCCCTCATGCTCAATACGGGTATGGGAGGAGTCGTAGCTTTGAGATGGAGAGGAGGGACGGTCCACGGTTTTCCTTTCGTGGCTTTGGCCTCCTCCAGTTAGAGAGGGATGGTTCCCTCATAGTGGTTACCCTGGTGGTGTTCGTGGAGGTAGCTTTGGTAGGAAAGATGGTTTGGATCGTGCTAACCCCACTTTTGAGCAAATGGCTCGGCACTGGTTTTACTCTTTTGGTACCAACCCTAGTGCTGAGTCATTTGTTCGCTCACATGGTCGTTTTTGAATTTCAGGTGGGAGACTTGAAGAACATTTGGTTGATTGACTCCGGTTGCTCGAGGCACATGACCGGAGACAAGGGGTGGTTCTCAAGTCTCGTCCCAGTGGTGACAAGGAGGTACATCACTTTTGGGGACAATGGGCGAGGGCGTGTGCTATCAGAAGGTGAGATTAAGGTGAGTGACAAGATCACTCTCAAGCGTGTTGCTCTTGTTCAATAGCTTGGATACAATTTGCTTTCTGTGTCCCAGTTGTTGGATGAGGGTTTTGAGGTGTTGTTTCGGCCTGGTGGTTCTCGGAATTTGGACTCTCGAGGGGACCTTGTCTGTATGGTCGTTCCCAAGGGGCAGGTGTTTCAAGCTGATTTTTCTCAGTCTTCTGGTGTTGAGCGTTGTTTCTTGGCTGGTTCTTCGAGTGAGTTGTGGATGTGGCATAGGAAGTTGGATCACTTGAGCTTTGACCTTTTGTCTCGCTTGAGTAAACTCAATTTGGTCCGAGGATTGCCACGGTTGAGGATTGAGAAAGAGTTGGTTTGTGCGCCGTGTAGGTATGCCAAGATGGTAGTCTCTTCTCACCCGCCTCTCACCGATGTGATGACTGAGCATCCATGCGAGCTGCTCCATATGTACCTTGTTGGCCCAGCTCGTGTGCGATCTGCGGGTGGGAAGTGGTACGTCCTTGTTGTGGTGGACGACTACTCTCGGTATGCGTGGGTGTTCTTTCTTGAGGATAAGGGGGAGACGTTTGGTTTTGTTAGAGATCTTGTCTTGAGGTTGAGGAATGAGAGGCACGGAGATGCCATACGAGCAATGCGGTGACAATGGTTCGGAATTCGAAACTCTCGTTTTGAAACCTTTTGCCATGACTTGGGTCTTGAACACCAGTTTTCGAGTTCGTATACGCCTCCCCAGAATGGTGTTGTGGAAAGGAAGAAGAGAACCTTGTGTGAGATGGCTCGGACGATGCTGGATGAGCATAGGACTCCGAGAAGGTTCTGGGCTGAGGCGGTGAATATCGCGTGCTATGTGTCGAACAGGATCTACCTCAGAGTGCATAAGAAGAAAACCCGCTACGAGTTGATGCACGGTCGCACACCCAAGATGAGTCACTTCCATGTCTTTGGTTGTAAGTGCTTTATTCTTAAGAAAGGGAAGAAGTTGGATAAGTTTGAGGCTAGGTCCGTCGATGTTATTTTCTTTGGTTATGGATCTCACTCTAGAGCATATCGTGTGCTCAATCTTGAAACTAACCAAATCGTGGAGACTTGCGAGGTAACCTTCGACGAGACATAGCCACGTAGTCAGCTTGTCTTTGAGTGTGCAGGTGATGATGAACTTGGCGAGGAGATCTTTCAGGAGGAGGACCATGAACATGGAGATGATGAAGATGGCGGTGTGGTGCCCGCGACTGAGCATGTATCTACTACTTCGACTACGGTGATGGACGGCCCCTCTCCCACACCTACGACGACAAACCAAGATCAAGGAGAAGCTGTTGTTGAGGGGGGGGGTAGCATAAAGGCGAGAACCTCCCTGGCGAGTACAAGTGGATCACCCAGCTTCGAGGATCATCAGTAACATGAATTAACGTACTACACGGTCGAGGGTTTGGAACAATTCTCATTTCTCTCATGTTGCATTTGTTGCCACCTTTGAGCCCAAAGACATTGGACACGCACTATCTTATCATAATTGGGTTAATTCTATGCATGAGGAGTCGGAGAACTTTGAGAGGAATCAAGTTTGGGAATTGGTTGACCCTCCCCCAGGCTGTAAGCCGATTGAAACGAAATGGGTGTGGAAGAACAAAGAGGGAGAGAAAGGTGAAGTGGTGAGAAACAAGTCAAGGATTGTTTCTCTGGATTTCAGTCAGAAGGAGGGGATCAACTACGAGGAGACCTTTGCTCCCGTAGCCCATTTGGAGGTGATTAGAATCCTTATAGCCTTTTTTGTGGCTAAAGGGTTCAAGTTGCACCAAATGGATGTGAAGAGTGCCTTCTTGAATGGTGTGTGGGAGGAAGAAGTGTATGCGAGGCAACCACCGGGGTTTGAGAGTGAGAAGTACCCCCACCGGGTGTACAAGTTGAGGAAGGTGTTGTATGGGTTGAAGCAGGCGCCTAGAGCTTGGTATGGTAGGTTGAGGGAGGGGGTTCCTGTTTGAGAGAGGTTTCGAGATGGGGAAGGTCGATCAGACCTTGTTTTTAGCGAGGCGGGGGCGAGAGATATTCGATTGTGCGGGTGTACGTGGATGATATTGTCTTTGGTGGCTCGTCTAACTCTCCTATTGCAAGGTTTGCAGAGGATATGAGCAGGGAATTTGAGATAAGCATGATGGGTGAGTTGCAGTTCTTCCTCGGGCTACAAATCAAGCAATCAAAGGAACATTTGTGCACCAAACTAAGTACACCTAGGACATTGTGCGGAAGTTCAAGATGGAGGACTCCAAGGCTATGGCGATGCTGATGAGTATGACTACAGCTCTTGATGCGGACGAGGAAGGTGAACACGTGGACCAGAAGGAGTGCCGGAGCATGATCAGGTCACTCCTCTACTTGACGACGACGAGGTCAGACATCCAGTTCTCGGTATGTCTTTGCGCTCGTTTTCAAGCGTCTCTGAGAACTTCGCATCGGCAAGCGGTGAAGCGAATTTTCAGGTACTTGCATCACACCCCCGACTTCGGCCTTTGGTACTCTGCGGCCTCTTCTTTGGCGCTTCATGGTTTTTCGGATGCGGATTTTGCCGGGTGTCGGTTGGATAGGAAGTCCACTTCTAGGACTTGCCAGTTTTTGGGATCTTCTTTGGTGTCTTGGTCTTCCCGCAAACAATCGAGTGTTGCTCAATCCACTACCGAGGCAGAGTACGTTGCCGCTGCTAGTTGTTGCTCTCAGCTCCTTTGGATCACATATACCATGAGTGACTTTGGTGAGGAGTATACCCATGTTCCACTTCATTGTGATAGCACCAGTGCCATAAGTGTTGCAAAGAACCCAGAGCTCCACTCCAAAACCAAGCACATAGAAGTGAGGTGTCATTTTCTGAGAGACAATGTAGAGAAAGGGAGGATAACCTTGATCCATGTACCCACACATGACCAACTAGCCGATATTTTCACCAAACGCCTAGATCAAGCAACTTTCACTCATTTGTGGGGGGGGAGCTTGGTGTGTGTTTGATTTCTTGAGTTGGTGTGTGGGAGCTCCTTTGTAGCATATGTATAGTTTTTCCTTTGCGCATTTCTTGCATTTGGCATGGCATATGTAACATGATGTATAGGCATCCTTGTATCTTAGATTGCATGCATTTTGTATCATATGCATTGGTTAGGAAAAGCTTCTCCTATATACATTGTTCACCATGGAATGATATTTATGTCTTTGTGAGCTTGTTTGGTAAGCTATGGTTAGTTTGGCTTAGCTCTTGATAATCTTGATTTATACCCATGGTTGATGGCTATCACTACTAGAAATGTTGCAATCTGTGACGATTTGCTCGTGACGCCGCTCACTTTCGTCATAGAATGGTATGTCATCTGTGACGAAATCTCCATTTTCGTCATAGGTGCCAAGTGACGAAGATTTGGCCGGAAATTTGTGACGAAAATAAAAATAGCGTCACAGAATAGTAAAAGGAGATCGTCATAAAACGTGTTTTGGGTATACCTTAGTGGAATGACGAAAGTTGATCGTCACAGAATTAGTTTTGTTATGGTCAACATATATTGGCATTGTTTGACACACTTAATGATGAAACAAATTCGTCACAAATCGGTGGTGGATTTGACGGCGTGGTTAGTTGTCGAAATGGGCCGCTCCCTTCCCTGGTATTTTGGTACTGGGCCATAACTAATGGGCCGCTTCAGTCCCTGTTTGTTTGGAACTGGGCAACAAGTATTAGGCCAAAAAAATGCTCCTGCGGAGCTTTGATCCTTGAACCAAGGGGTATGCAAGTTAGAGCTTTACCACTACACTGCGTGAGCTTTCGTGTAGGTGTTAAGTATAGTTGTTATTTGAACCTTTAATATGTGTTGTAATAAGTCGTGGGCCTTCTACTAGATCGATTCTGTTGTTCTGGGCCTAACGTGCTAAGGCCGATCATGCAAAGTATCCAGGAGTACGTGACGAGGCCTATCGAAGCTTTGGTGCTCGTGACGACGTAGATAGGTTTTGCACACGTTGTGGGGCGGCGGCGCTGCGGGTGATCGAGGTCGAGGGCGTTGCGTGGCATCGAAGATGCTTGCCGTGGCGTCATAGGAGGCGAAGCGGCGCTTGCGGTCGAGGAGGCGTCGGCTGCGGTCGAGAAGAGCAGCGCCTCCAAGGTTTGTAGAAGTATTTGTTTAAAGTATTTGGTCAGATATGCATATGAGTTTAATTTGAAGGTTTTGTTCATATATGGATAAATGGTTTGGATTTTGTAGAGCCTATTAGCATCTGATTATCAATTAATTGTTCAAGAAAACAAAAAAAATATTGTTTTCGGCTTAATATATCTCGGTTTTGGTGTTTTGAATTTTTTTTTGTGTTTGTCAAAACAGATGGATAGAAAAGTTGGATATTTGGGAAACAATTCACACCGCATATTTGAAAGGAGTTGAAGAGTTTATGGAATTTGTTAGAGGAAGATACGCACAAGACATCGAGATACGTTGTCCTTGCCGCAATTGTCCGAATCAAAGGGTGCGACCCCAACATGATGTTGAAAACCACATACACATTTTTGGAATGTCGGCTACATATACCAGTGGATTCATCATGGGGAGCACTGCGGATAGTCTTGAAGTTCGGAATACGGAAGCGGCCAGGATGTGGAAGGTGATCATGACTATGGGATACATGTGGATGTGGACGATGATGGTCATCTTGATGAGGATCTTGGAGTACCGAGAGATGATTGGAGATCCGTATGCTCAAGAAGAGGCCGATGGAGAGCAGCCAAGGTTTGCAAGAGTACTTGAGGATGCGAAGAAGGCACTTAGCCGGGATCTAGGCATTCCAAATTCTCTTTTATGGTGAGGATGTTGTATATCAAGTCTCGTTATCGAATCAGCAATGCGGGATTTTCAACGATGATGAACTTGATCTCATCGGGATACCATAAGAGTGAGTTGCCAAATTCTTATGACGAGGCGAAGAAATACCTTCGAGAGTTGGGCCTTGAATACGAAAACATACATGTTTGCAAGAATAATTGTGTGTTGTTTTGGGATTCAAAAACAACCAAGTATGCGCGATTGAATGTGTGCCCGATATGCAAGGAGTCTAGATGGAAAGATGAAACCGGGACGAAGCAGAGTTCCACAAAAGGTACCGAGGCATTTTCCACTGTTGCCAAGGTTGAAGAGAATATATGCTTCAAAGCGTACTTCAGAGGAAACTCGATGGCACATGAAAGTTAGGACGGCAGTGGAGAATGTAATGAGCCATCCAGCTGATGGGGAAGCATGGAAGTACTTTGACAGTAAGGAAAAATCATTTGCATCTGATCCAAGGAACTTGAGGCTTGCTTTAGCTACAGATGGGTTCAATCCATTTGGCAACATGAGTACCCGATACAAGTATGTGGCCAGTGCTTCTGACTCCACTGAATCTCCCACCCTGGGAATGTGTTAATCCTGCAAATTGCTTTATGTCTTTACTCATCCCAGGGCCAAAATCTCCTGGAAAGGATTTTGATGTGTTCCTGGAGCCCTTAATTGAAGAACTGCTAGAGCTATGGAAGGGTGTAAGTACCTATGATGCATGTACTGGTAGGAAGTTTGACCTTCGTGCTGCTGTGCTATGGTGTATACATGATTACCCTGCGTTGAGCACCCTGTCTGGCCGAACAACAAAAGGGTATTATGCATGTATTTACTTGCGACAAGGATCCTCTCTGTCTCGGTCAATAAGGAATAAGATATGTTACATTGGACATCGTCGATACCTTCCAAAGTCACATGCATGGCGGAGAAGCTTGGCTTTCGATGGTAAGCGTGAAAACCGAGATGCACCAGAAAAGTTCACTTTGGGTGAGGTCCTAGACGAGCTAGATAAGGTGAGAGATGTCAGGCCAGGGAAGGCAGTGAATGAAACTCAAAACACTGGAAGAAAAAGGAAGCGTGATGTGGGTCCAAAGATTTATAGCCGAAAATCTGTGTTGTGGAGGTTGCCTTATTGGATACATTTGAAGCTTCCACATAATCTTGATGTCATGCACATAGAGAAAAACGTGTGTGAAAACATTCTATGCACATTACTCAATGTGCACGGCAAGACCAAGGACACACATAATGCTAGGCTAGATTTGTATGATATGGGCATCGGACACCATTTGCACTTACGGGAGAAAGGGAACAACTCGGTAAGTGCTCCACCCGCTCCTTATGTGTTGGGGAAGCAACAAAGGGTCGAGTTTTGCAAGTTTCTCGAGGTATCAAGTTTCCGATGGATATCTTGCTAACCTAGCAAGGTACATAAGTGAAGATGGTGCGAGGGTGGTTGGAAAGCTCAAGACACATTCTTGCCACATACTCCTTCAAAGAATCATTCCCTTTGGACTAAGAGGATTGGTGCCGAAGGATGTGTATGAAGCAATAGTGAGCTCGGGACATTTTTTAGGGAGCTATGCAAGTAGAAATATAAGGATTGATGTTGTCAAACGGCTGAAAGAACGAGATTCCATTGATCTTATGCAAGCTTGAGAAAATCTTTCCACCGCCTTCTTTGATGTCATGGTTCACTTGTGTGTCCATCTACCCGACGAGGCCTTTGCTAAGAGGTCTGTTCAATACGGATGGATGTACCCAATAGAAAGATGCCCGGGCACTTTGAAGAATTTTGTAAGGAACGAGGGCGAAGCCGAAGGATCAATTGCTGAGGCATATGTGGCAAGTGACACCTTGACATTTTCTTCTAGGTACATGGAGGATATGGACACTAGATTCAACTCGGGGAATGATAGTGGTGGAGAGGTACCATTGCCTCATGACATCTCTCGTTTTTCGAGCATGGTGTTACTCTTGTTGGAGGCAATAAGGTCAAGTATATTGAAGATGATTTAATGGGCAAGTTAGTTTGGTATGTGCTACATAATTGTGAAGAAGCTGATGAATATAAGGAGTAAGTATGATTTTTAAGACTTGCTGATTTGTTTATTATTTTTTTTAAAATTTGATTTAAATAATCTTGTCTTTGCGGGTTGTACGAGAGACGAGTACATTGCAGCAAGGTGCACAACAAAATAATGTTGACAAAATGGTTGAACAAGGACTTGCCAAGTGGTTCAAGCATCACGTTAGTAACTACAACTATTTAGATATTTAGTGGAAACATATTTTTTCTAAATATTATTTTTGTTGCAATAGATTGAGGACCAACGCAAGGTGAATCCGGGGTCGGTTAGCGAAGGATTGTGGGCACTGTCTTGTGGACCATGTCTACGAGTTAAGTTTTCTACAGCTTGCAAGATCAATGGTGTTCGGTATAGCACGGTGGAACGCGAAAAATTCTGCAGACACAAAATAGTGGTGTCATGACTCCAGGTGAACATAATAACAACATTATAGATTTTTATGGAGAACTTCAAGAGGTGATTGAGTTGTTGTATAACTCGAATCTTCAAGTTTGTCGAACTGTGGTTATATTTCGATGCAATTGGTACAACCAAGAAGGGAGGGGGAAAGGCCTTCAAGATGATGGACATTTCAAATCCATCAATGTGCGTCATTATGGTACAAGACGGATCCTTTCATCCTATCTTCTCAAGCGAAAAATATTTTGTAAATTCAAGACACATATTTAGGTAAAGATTGGCGAGTCGTGCGAAGTTTGAACATAGAAACATTTATGATGTGGCGAGAAAAAGATGAGGGCAGCCATGATGTGCATCAGGACGATTACCATTCTGATACTGAGCATGTGGTGCAAGAAGGTGGCGTCGATGTGCCATTACCAAATACTCAAGGTGGGGAAGGCACTATAATTGAAGGCAATTTGCAAGAATTAATAAGAAACAAGAAGGAAGCTGCAATTATTGATGTCGACGGCGGGGGGAGGAGGAGGATGAGAAAGTGCTTTGCAATATCTGTAGTGACGATGCCAACGATAACAACGATGACATGTCTCCGGATGACGAAGATGAAGATTACTAGTTTGATATATATGTTTTTGCATATATGACATGTTACAATAATATAGATTGGTGATTATTGTTATATCAATAAAAAGTAGATCGATTGAGTACCACAAATGAAACTTTAATGCGTGCCATTATCAAATATTTATAGGGCATGTACATGCCGACAGATGAAAGTTACTTGTCTTGTTGCCACATAAGGCACTACTAACCAGGCACATTGCACCGACCACAACTATTTACAAGCTAAAGCAAGGAAGGCACAAAATCTTCTTGCCTTCCGACTGCTGCTACGACACTACTAAGTTAATGTCTTCCATCAACGACAAAAGTAAAAGAATGCAACCATATAGGTTCATTCTTGACGATCATGCGGATTAGCCAAACTTGCAAAAGACGACAGCGGCCTTGACATTTAACCATCACTTTACGGAATGCACTTCGTCTTCTTCTTCGCCTTGTCGGCGGCTTTGAGAGCGAGCCTTGAGTACGGTGTACCTGTTCTTCTCCCCTGTTCGGTGAACCTCCGGCAACATCACGTTCTCCTGTGAAGTCCCCGGCTCATTCGTAACTCCCGAAGTCCAATTTGTTATGAAAATGAGCTTCGTTAAGGCCTAAATGATCTCAAATCGGATTATCCGAAAACCGTCAATAGCGAGTAAACTCACCTTCTTCTCCTTCCCTTTCGACCGCTTCACTTGGGTTCACATAAGTGTCCCCGCTGATTCTTCGGTTGTAGACGCGGCGGTGCCGGCGCTACTAGAAGCGGTCACTAGATACGGGATTTCATGCGGACCTTCTTCTTGTGGCGCTCGGCCGACTCTCGGAGCGCGCTCGCGGCCTTAATGGAGAGCCCCCCGCGTGCGGTTGCCTGAAAATTAAGTGAATCACAATTCATTTGCATCTAGTGCTGACGAAAATTAAGTGTCAAGATTTAACAACACATATGTACAAAGTGAGTAACTAAAAAAGATTTAAAGAATCGAGTCAAAATTAAAATATATGCCATATATAGTCACTGAGTAGTTCATCTACAAAAATTTAAAGATATGCCATTTGTAGTAACTGAGTAAATTAGAGCATATGCATATCTGTAAATAGCACAATTTCTGACCATACTGCATTGTAAACCATAATGCTCAAATTACAAACCAGTGCATTGTAAACCATACTGCTCAAATTACAAACCACAAGTTTCCAGTGGCACATAAGTTAGTACTACATTCTAGAAAAATATGAATGAACTGAAAACCCCACCACAAGCATTACTGAAAATCCCCCTCAAGATTCTAAGGGAAATGCATATATCTAGTGGCGCAGCTTAGTACAGAAATCAAGAAAATTAGGGAAATGCAAAATTAGTGAGTAATTGAACTTAAAAATCATGAACATCTAGTGATTGAATTAAAAAAAACCCGTAAACGGTGTCGGGGGTGAGAAAATCAACCTTAGGTTTTGCGGATGGGAATGCCGATCCCCCGCGCGCAGATTGGGAGCGATCCTTTCGAAGCCTGGTGGGACGTCAGGAACGATGTCGCCGGAGGCGGCAGAGGCTCGGCGCACCACCACACCATGGGAAGCGCGGGTGAACCTCCCGGTCCTTGGGTCCCGCTTCGGTTACTCACACGCTTCGGCGCTCCCGGGTTCTTCACCGCCTTCGTCATCTTCCACACGCGCCGACGGCCGCGGCGGCGCAAGGGGCAGGGGTGGTGGCGGCGCGAGGGGCAGGGGTGGTGGCGGTGGCGGAAGGCGAAGCGGAGAAGACGAGGAGGCGTGACGATTTGGGGGACGATTTGGGGGAATCCGTCGTGGCGACTGCTATATAGATCTGCACAGCAAGGCGCCTCTTTATGTTGTTAAATAAAATGGATCTTCACATCCATCGAATACACCTTCGTAGCCCCCTGGTAACACGCTCTGATTGTTAGTCCACAGCTCCCGGGTTCGAACCCTATGGGAGCATTTTTTTAACTTGTTTTGTTATTAACATTTTATTTCATTTAAAGATTTTTTAACTTTTCATTTAAACATTTTTTAACTTGTTTTGATTTTAACATTTCATTTCATTTGTTTTGTACATATCCCACTCATTACAATAAAGTCTCGCTTGCACACATTGAGTATACAATGGAACACATACTCCACTACGACCAATGTGCCTATGCAAGGGACGTCTACACATGTGAGATATGCACATCACAAGTTTCTCGAAATCATGTGAAACTATCGGAGCGTGCTATTGGACATAATCAAGGAGGTTTCGTGCAATTTTGCAATTATCGTTGCATTTTTACCTATTATCTTAATTTTTTGATGATTTAATAAAGAATAAATGTGAAAATTAGCAAACCATGCTAGAAAAATGTAAAAACTTGCAAGGACACACCAATTTGGTGTGTATTCATGACAAAATTATATTCAATTCATTATACCAAAGTGGCGGTGCACGGTGCTACGATGGAACACATACCCCACTACGACCAATGTGCCTATGCAAGGGACGTCTACACATGTGAGATATGCGCATCACAAGTTTCTCGAAATCATGTGAAACTATCAGAGCGTGCTATTGGACGTAATCAAGGAGGTTTCGTGCAATTTTGCAATTTTCGTTGCATTTTTACCTATTATCTTAATTTTTTGATGATTTAATAAAGAATAAATGTGAAAATTAGCAAACCATGCTAGAAAAATGTAAAAACTTGCAAGGACACACCAATTTGGTGTGTATTCATGACAAAATTATATTCAATTCATTATACCAAAGTGGCGGTGCACGGTGCTACGATGGAACACATGCCCCACTACGACCAATGTGCCTATGCAAGGGACGTCTACACATGTGAGATATGCGCATCACAAGTTTCTCGAAATCATGTGAAACTATCAGAGCGTGCTATTGGACGTAATCAAGGAGGAATTGACGAAAAAATATAAAGAAATAGAAGCAAGCGACGAAAATATAAAAAAAAGGAACAAAGTCAAAAAAATCGTGCCCTATAGGAATCGAACCGGCGACCCAAGGGTTCCGGTAAATGGGCCTTACCACTGCGCTACTCGAGGATGTTCGTTCGATAGCAGAAATAGTTTTATATGAATCGAGTAACGCGAGTTGCGGCGGGAACGCGGGAGAAATTGCGCCAAAACTTTTCGACACCATTCTTTAACGAAAAAAAGGCGGACTTATTTACATGCCTCCCCAAAACTTGTCAAACCTCCCCATTTCCTATTCCCATCTATTCGACACCTCCCCTGGAACCACAGAAGCCGCCGCCGCCACACCACCCATCGCCGGCGACGAGGTGCTCCTCATCCCAGGTTCGTAGTTTCCAGGCCGCGACGCCTCAACCTAACCCTCTCCCTCAATGCCTCACCTGCCCTAATCTTCCCATCAACCACTCGGTCACATCAACGAAACCCTAACCACGGCCCGCCCCGGCGACGAGTACCTCCGACAATAACCCGATTTGAATTCACGCCGCCCCCCAATCCCTCTCTCTCACGCACATTTCTATGCCCATGCACCTCCTTTTGTTCCCCAACCTAACCCAAATCTCATCTGCGGGTTCCAATGGTGGCAACAAGGGGGCAAAAGAGGAACGGGCTGCGAGTTCCGTCAAAAAATTCAACTATATTTCTTAGAGTAGATCTACAATTTTGATGTTGTCGTATATGTATGTCAATTTGAAATGTATTTTTTTGATTAATGAGACCATTATCATGTCACGGTTTGCTCTTGTAATATTCCACGATTTTTGGTTGATAGGAAGATTGTAGTTCACTCCATTCTATATTCATACTTACTAATGTAGTTATAACGAGTTTCGATTCACTATAATACCACGGGGTTTTCGATCTAGGAGTGCACACATAGTTGTAGGTCTTATCTCATATCTTAGACCTCTTATCTATCGTTCATGTAGTTTTGTTAACTCTAACCTATTAGTTCAAGACTTTTAAAAATTCTAATACACCCAATTTCTTGTCCTTAAAAGAACCTACGATAAGCGATTATGAGCGATGCGAGATAGACGCGTGGCGGAAAATCAAAAGATGCTTGAAGAGCTTGGATTGAATACCTTAGCTTCGAAATTATTACATCCTTGCCTCAACTTGCACAAAAGAAGGGGAAAAAACCAGCAAACAAGGGAACCGATAACGAAGATTCATCATCATCGGAGTATCTCCTTGATGAAGATGATCAAGGAGATAATGCGATGATGAAGACATTGAATCTAATGAGCAACCACAACTTAAGGTGCTTCTTCTATCTTCACGGTAGTGAATGGGGCATACTTGGAACATACAACTTGTTTACTACATTGTATTCATTATTAATATATAATCTAGGATTAAATGTTTCTACTCGAAGTATGCTTTAGGACTTAAATTTCATTGCAATTAAATGTTTACTATATGGTACTTATTATTAATAAAGTTGATTGCAATTTCTTGTTTTCCGATCTGCATTTTGATCTCTCATTTATTTGCAAATTCTATCAAACTATAATGATGTTGAATATGTGGTTTTCATTATTAATGCACATGACTTACATGACCTTTCTTTCCGCACTGACTTCTCCAACCGCATAGTCGCAAAATCATCTCTCCAAAGATCAAGAAAAGCTGTTGGCGGAATGGCTCTGGAGTTAGGAACGGTAAGAGAGTGAGGGCATCAACTCGGTCGGAAAACCGGCCCCTGCGAATCCGAAACAAGAGCATCAAAAAGGCTTCTTGTACGGATCCTACAGCCCCTTATGAAGACAATCCAGTACAGAGAGGAATCCAATGGACCAGGTTGTTGATGAGAACACACCATCGGAGGGATGGCGGTGTATCGGTTGGTCATGACAATGCGGAGTTTTGAGGCACACATTGCAGCTGCTAACGATGACAACACACTAGCTGAAGGCAAGCTCTTTTATCATGCAGTTTTGACATCTATTTAGTTGATTTTGCATCAATAAAATAAAAAAACTGAATCTAAATTCAATGATGTAGGTCCTCCACAGCGAGCTCCTAGGAGGCCCAGACGACCTACGGTTGGAAAGCGGCTAGATAGGATGACCAAAGCTATGGGAAGGAGATTGCCCATAGTTGTTCGGGATGGAAAAAAAGACCTCAAGATCTGTTCAAGTCGCCAAATTAGCTTCGGAGGCCGGCATCATCATTCGGGAAAGTATTCCTGTCCTCCCACATTGGAAAGATTACAAGAAAGACGACGTACACTACAAAGCCTTTGAGGGACGGCTAGTCTGTAAGTGCATTATCTGTAGCCATATGAAACTATTGTTTATTAAGCTTATTTGACTAACTTAATAACCAACTATCATATGCCTAGGGTCGCTTGGCCATTAACACAAATCATGCCCCCACAAGGGCAGCTATGAGTGATACGATGCGTGTTGCGATAAAGAACCAACGCTATCGGCGAAGAAGAAATACTTCAATGGTGTTCCTGCAAATCGATCCGTACAACTTCTCCGATTCGCTACATGAGTGATCTCGAATGGAGGGCACTTGTTGCAAGGTGGTCGGATCCAAAGAACATGGTATGGGCATCAATTCTTACATTCATTATCGGTTTACAAAGTCCCTTATTTTAAACCGTGATATCAACTAACATGTTCATCGTCTTTTAGCAAACATGTGAGAAGAATAAGGAAAAGCTGCGGTAAAGTCAAGTATCATCGGGCTACGGGTTCTCGCTGCTACGTGGCACACTTACATGCATACGTAAGTAAAACATTACCTTGTTCACTTACCCGCACATTTGGACTCAAACTAATTATTTTCCCTTTCATCCGTGCCTACTTTCTTTGTCATTTTTCAATTACACAGAAACAAACAAGAATCCTTGATGAACCAAACCTAGATCAGTCTGCGAAGTAGACGCAGTGGAAGCCTTCCAGACGTGCCACACTAGCTCCAAACGTGGCTTAAGTGACCCTGCAAGAGAGGCACTTGTAAGTGCACAGATTATATGCCTACTAGTTGCCATTTCACATAAATCATGTGTGGACTTTATGCATACATAGTAGTAGGTTTTCAATAATCTGGTTCTTTTGCGTGCATCTACTTTATTGCATTTATTAAACATTGACATGTTACTCTTCATCAAATACTTGTAACTCTTTTACCTTGTTACTATTTCAGTCCCAAATGGAAGCTTTGAGGACTGAACCTGTTTCTGAAGGTGAGATGCCAGCATCCAGTGTGCAAGTCGTGTCGAAGGTGCTCTCTCAGAACAGCTCCAACTTATTCCTGAAGAATGTTGGCTTCCAAACACCGCCATCTTCCAAGTCGGTATCATCAAATGAAAGTCGGCTTAGGGAGCAACTTGCGGTGAAGCAACGGCGGTGTTCAAGGTGAACTTGGATGACCTCGGGAAGAAAATTCGGGATGCGAGAGAAAGAACGGGCAAGGACACGGAAGGAGGCGGGAGGAGTACAAGATGCTTGCGAGAGAAGAACATCAAGGAGATGGCGGAGACCAATTTGCTCCTCAAGAAGCTCTTCTCCCTCCGGGGAAATGCTTCGTCATCGACTTTAACATAGGCGTTGCTCGGCTTTCCTTTCTATTTTTTGTCGGTTGCCTATCTAGTAACTTGGTCGTGTGTGCAAACTTTTTATGGTACTTGATCTTGTTTCAACAACATATTTACTGAATTTGCAATGTCTAGTGGTGTGCATCGGTTGTATATGCACCTTTGGAATACTTGATGCAAACCTAATGCAATTGTGTGCCCATTCTAGTATCAATTGCAAATTCCTATTATATTATTATTTCCAAACCGGTGAGCAAATGCATGGTGTATCCGTGACCAATCTACTCTCAAATCCGTGACCAAAAGATGTTATATTTGTGACCAAAGTCTTTGTCAAATCTGTGACCATATTGTATCAAAGCGTGACAATGCCAAATACCAATCTGTGACGATTTAATCATTACATCTATGACGGTTGCAAGAAGATGATCTCGGCAGCCACGTCATTGATGACGTCACATCCTCGTCATGCTGCCCGGCGTGGCATACATCATCCTATGACCAACACAAGACTACATTTGTGACGAAACCGGATCGTCACACCATTGCAACGACGCCATCGTTATCCGGGCGAACGGAAGATTATGACGAAAAAATATCGTCACAAAATGCATTAACGGCGTTAACGGCGGCGTCGATTAGCCGACGGACGTGGAAATTATGACGAAAACATGGTATAATCTATGACCAAAACAAATCGTCATAGAATGAATTCAAATCCATGACGACACAAAATTCTTCACGGATTGGTGACACATCTATGATGAAAAAACCAATTTCGTCACCGATGAACAAATGTGACGCCACCTTAGTGACCAAACCAAAATCGTCACAAAAACGTCACAAAAGACTAATTGTGACCATTCGGCGTCTTCAATGATGATAATGCAACGTCATTGATGACCAACATCCTACTAGTGTATGTTTTTGAAAAATGTCATGTGTGTGCTCTCTTGTGAGTAAATGCCTTTATATGATCTTGAAATGTTTTAGTGGTTTGGCTATGCTTAATTTGTGGTTGGATAGCTTATTTTGATCATATGGGGCCAAAGGCTCATTTGCCATCATGAATGTTTAGCCCTCTTGCTTTATCTTCTGGAGGAGCATAAGTTCCTTTTTTGTTGCAAAGACATTTCATGTATCTAATATGAATCTGAAAATGAAATGGAAATTGCTTGGAAAATGTGCTCCCATGTCATAAGTGCTAAATTTAATTTGCTTTGGGTGCTAAACCGTTGCATGATGCCTACCAATGAGAAGTCTCATATATAGAAGTAGGCACATGGCTCGGTGTCTTTGACATGACATGAGGTGCTTGTGGGTGTTTGTGATGGTCATAAGATTAGAATGGTTGTCCTAGCATGAAGTTTGTGTGGCTTTGCCACTTTGACATGTTTTGCTCATGTTTAGGACTTTGCTCATGAGAGGGTAAACTTTCACAAAATTGCTCCATTCCATCTTAGCTTCGTCCAATGGTTGTGAAACTTGGTGATCATGTAGTTGATGTCAATACGAAGCTATAGAGTATCTAACTTGCTCATTTGGACATGTGTAGCATCCTATGTTGAATTTTGTCTATTTGAGAAGCTCTAGGTTGAATTTTTCGCATTTTTGGCTTGATTCATGCATTGTCAACAAGGGGGAGATGTTTAAGCTTGAAATGGCTTGCTGCACGTTCCAAGTGGTATCGAGCTATTTTTGAGCTTTGGCAATTTCCCAGGTGGCATCGGTCTGACTGATGGAGGGCACCGGTCTAACCGGTGTAGTTCCCAGGTGTTGGGCGATCTTGCCCACCGGTCTGACCGGTGAGGATGACCGGTCTGACCGATCAGAGCTGAGCTATTGCAGCTGCTCTATTTTGTTAAAGTGGTTTGCATGCATTCGTCCAGGGGGAGTTGCATTGGTTCAGGGGGAGCTTGCATGTGTGCAGGGGGAATCTTTGTGGTTTTTCGAGCTTTGGTTTGGTGGTTTGCGCTCTTTGCTTGAGCATAGTTTTGTCTCGGATGTGTCGAGACGTTGCCCTTGCCTAAGGGGTCCGAGACTTGTCTTCTTCAGGTGATCTTTCTCTTTGCCTTTATTTGGCTTTCGATCACTTGTTGGAGTTTCTTTTTATTCATTTTTTTTCTTTTTCTTTACTCTCGTGTTACTTTATGTGGGTGTTGTCAATGCACTCATCAAGGGGGAGATTGAGAACCATGTGTGGTTCGAGGACCAATGGATGGTCGCTTCCTGGTGTGACGAGTGATTGACAACATTGTGTGGACTGATTCTTGGCTAAGTATTGCGGGCGCGAGGTTGCGGCTTGACCGGTGTGGGTGCGGGTGAAGAACAAGTGCGAAAGGTCGTCGTCGGTGAGGCCTCCAGGTGTGGAGAGGACAAGTAGGCTTCGTTCGAGGGACCCGGTGGCCAGCGGAGTCAAGTGCGAGCTGCATGGTGGCATGAACAGCAAAATGAAGTCATGGACGGTTTCTTGGTTGAGCCTCAAAACCAAGGTCGAGCTGGGACTACGTGGGAGCTGAGTAATGAGTGGTGATTGGCGGAGGCTACACTGAGTTTGCGGGGTTTCCGGTGGTTCACCAGAAAACCACTGGGTTCCTTGGTTGATCCACAAAGCCAAGACCGAAGAACCAAAGACGGAGATGCAGCAGCTCCAGACCGGTTTGACAGGTCGGTACCGGTCTGACCGGTGAGGAGTTTCGGTCTGACTGGTGTGCGACGACGCAGTCCGGAGACTTCGAAGCGGAGGACACGCGCCGGGATCGCAAGGCTTGTGTTGAGGCTAAGCAGGTTGTGGTTGCCGGGCATCCGTCCGATGGAGCGATGACAAAGTTTTCCGAATTAGCCCTCGAAGGGCATGTATCCCTAATTAGCTAGTAAGGGTATTTTAGACTTTTGGTTGCCTCCATATAACCCAGGAGGTGAGAGGATGGCAGCCATCTCTTGGAACCCTAGTTCATTTGCTTTGTTATTTTTCCTTCCTATTTTCTTAGGATTTCCATAGGACTAGGTTGAGAGCTTCATGGTGAGATCTTGTGAGAGGGTTGGATGATCAGGCGGCAAGCTAGACCTTGTATGAACCTCTTTGGTATGTATAGATGATTCGGCGTGGTTCCCCAAGGCTTGGTTGTGTTGTTCCCATTTGTTCTTGGTGGTGATTTTCGGAGCCCTCTCTTGGTGGATTTCTTGGTGTGTTTTCGGGAACTTGCTCTTGGGGATTTGGTGGGGGATGTATCTGTGAACCCTTCGTAGTTCTTTTCCCTTTGATACCCTTCCCAAATCTGTGAGTTATGGGGCTCGATTTTGGGGTTTTCAGTGCTCTAGGGTTAGAGGAGTTCTTGGCGGGATTTCTTCGATTCCTCTTGATTTGGCAAGTTTTGGTGGACATAAACTTGGCTATGGACTCCCCATGAGGTGTTCCTACTATCCCCAAAGTCTTGTGCAAGTCCGTGGAGCGATTCGGGAGATCGGGGTTTGTATTTGGGGGTGTTGACCCGTGGGTGCTGTTCATCCCGAGAAGCCCAGGCCACACCGGTCTGATCGGTGCCGACCCCTATTGAGTTTTTCTCGGGTGAATGTTTGAGTGAGTTCTTTGTTGTCCCGTGTTGCTCCTGTTTGGAGTTTGGGTCAGTTTGGAGCTCGGTAGTCCTGTTTGGTGTTTTGGGGCTTTCTAGCCTAGACCGGTCCGACCGGTGTGTTGCACCGTCCTGACTGGTGTAGAGCTGCTCTGTGGAAGTCACCAGGTTTCACTAGCAGGGACCGGTCTGACAGGTGGTGCTCATCAGCCTGACTAGTGTAGGTCAGTGAGGCTCAAGTTTTGTGTTCCGCTGCGTTCTCGGGTCCGTGAGGTTGGGAGTTGGTTCCTAGGTCCAGTAGCACTCCAGTGGCTGCGTGGGCTTGGCCAACTTGGGTAGTAAGTTGGAGTCGTGTGTTGGAAGTCGTGTTCGTCTTGTTGGAGCCACCATCTCCTTCGAGAATAATTTTTATCGGCTCCCATCCACTCCCCCCCTCTCTGGTTCGCCGTATCGGTCCTTCAGTCTTGCCGCCGAAAATCATGTGTATCGCGTCGTCTTCACATGGGTACATAGCCTCCACGTCGTCGTCGTTGTCGGGGTGACCCTGCCTTCTTGGGTGGATCCGCCACCCTTAGCTTGAGGGTGTTGTTGACGTAGTTCTTGATGAGCCGACAGTCCTTGAGCGCGTGCTTGACAGGGACCTTGTGGTGTGGGCACGACGCGTCCAGGAGCTTCTCGAGGTGATCCTTTGGTGGATCGGGCTTGGACGGGTTGCCCTTGGCGCGTGACACCTTGCGCTCGACCGCTGCGACCAAGTTGTCGTCGCGACGGCGCTTGTTGTTCTTCTTCTTCTTCTTCTTCTTCTTCTTCTTCTTCTTCTTCTTCTTCTTCTTCTTCTTCTTCTTCTTCTTCTTCTTCTTCTTCTTCTTCTTTAAGCGCGTGGACGTCCCCTCACCGTGGTCCACGACCTGCTTCCCCTTGCCCTAAGGGGTGTTGAGCGTCGCTACAACCGCTTCCTCGCCATCTGTGTGGTTGTTCGCGATGTCGAGGAGCTCCCGGGTTGTACGAGGCGTGCGGAGTCCAAGTCGTTGGATGAGGGAGGTGCAGGTCGTGCTGTTCTGGAACACCGAGATGGCGTCATTGTCGGTTGTGCTGGGAAGCTCGGTGCAGCGCTTGGAGAAACACCGGATGTACTCGCGCAAGCTCTCTCCTGGCTGCTGCTTGTAGTTGCGCAACTCTCACTGCTTGCCGAGGCGAGTGTACGTGCCTTGGAAGTTCCCGACGAAGACTCGGTGCAGGTCAGTCCAGTTGCTGATCTTGTCGTGGGGCAAATGCTCGGGCCACGTCCACGCGGAATCACTGAGGTAGAGCGACAGGTTCTTGATGATGAAGAGATCATCTGTCGCTCCTCCCGCGTGGCAAGCGAGCCGGTAGTCCTCGAGCCACACGCTGGGGTTGGTGTCCCCGTCGTACCTGGGTACGTTGGTCGGAGCCCGGAAACGCAAGGGGAACCTCGCATCCTGTACACTCTGGACGAAGGCTCGTGGACCCCTCTGGTTCGGCGACCAGCTGCGGTCATGGTCGTCGTCGCTGTCGTAGCATCGTCCGCGCCCTCGGTCGTCATGGTGGCGCGTGCGGTTGCTGCAATGATTGTCTACACTCCCGGCCTGTCGAAGAGCCTCAATGGAGTTCCGTGCGTCACGGTCAGGCCCGAGCCGGCTCTTGACTGCCGACGCTATCATCCCGCCCCCTTCCCTTGCGGTCCTGGTGCCGAGAGGGTGGCGGGTTTGGGCAGTGTGCGGATGGTGCTCCCGCTCATCCACGCTCCGACCGCTGGCGGGAAACGGAGCTCTATACTTGTTGCGCTACCACTGCTTCAAGCAGCGCCTTCAATTGATGGCATACTCACCTTTCCTCAGAAGTCGCTGCATCCGGACAGCCACGCAGCAACATGGCTGCAGCGGTGAGGTTCTGCGATGCCCGCCTGAAGAGCAATGGGGCATCACCGTCGGCGTTGGCGTCGACGTTCGCTCCCTCGTTGGCACATCGGTCGTTGTCACGCACACGTCCTCGGGCCGGCGGCGTCGGGGCGCGGGCTCGAGGTTGTTTGGCGGCTAGACGACGCTCCTGCTACTCGTCGTTCTCCTCACGGGGCTGCTCCTACACCGGGACCATCTATGGCACCGGCAGTGGTGCAGGCTGCCGGTCGCGGGGCTCTGGGTCCTGTCCCAGCTCCCGGTGAAGGATGGCCAACTCTTCATCCAGCTGGCGCCTGGCTTCCGCAAGCTTGTCGAGTCGTGCCCTTTGTTGGGTGTTGGTGGCGCGGTGACGCGGCGCTAGCTCTGAGTCGGAGCTGCTCAAGACTGAGGCCACACAGACGTTGCATTTGCGCATGGGGTCGCGGGGATGCGTGGTCGGTGCCCTCCGGGTAGTTGCAGTGCCGAAGGTAGCGTCGGTCACACGCAGGTTGTTGACGTAGGTTGTCATCGGGTTGTCTGGGAAGCCAGGTTGCCCACGGGGGTACATGGCGGTGTACCGCTCCATGAACTCCCCCCAAGTGAGCAGCTCGGCTCTGCTTGCCTGGAAGGCGAGGTCGGTGAGGTAGTAGGCGGCGAGCCTAAAATGCTCTTGTGTTGGGTTTGGCCCCAACATGGCCTTGATCGTCTCGTCCGAGAAGCCTCAGACGAACGTTGTGCGTCCCACCGCACCCGTCAGGACGTCGAGACGGGGTGGCTGGGCGAAGGTACACCCGGCAACGGACTCCGCCGGCCCGGTGTAGATGAAGCTGAGGGAGCCGAAGCGCAAGGTGGCCCAGGGGTCAACGGAACCCTATGGCCCTCCATCCAATCCGCTGGTGAAGTTCATCGAGACACACAATGTGCCCCTACCTGGCGCACCAACTATCGGGGTTCTCTACCGTCGGCAGTAAATTTCTATTAATCGCGTGTCGGGCTCGGATGGTTAGCACAAGAGACAATAGGATTTATACTGGTTCGGGCCTCCGAGGAGTAACACCCTACGTTCAGTGTCGAGCTGTCGTGTTCTCGTGCTAGGGTTGTTTGTAGTATGGGTTACAAACTGGTCGGGCGAGGGTGTTGGACCCAAGTCCCTTAGAACGAGTGTTCGGTTCGTCAACTAACCCTTGTGACGGTTGCCCTCCTCTCCCTTTTACAGATTCAAGGGGAGGGGCAACAAGGGGGGACAGATAAGAGTTATAGTGTCAGTCGCTGAGATGTCCTCTCGCGTGTCGTTGTCCGTCAGGACGCATTGAAGTGGAGTTGTGTTGCATTGTCATAGAAGCCGCCGCGTGGCCGGGTGGGGCTGTTCACTCTAGGACGCCTGGCGCTCCTTCCGAGTAGCTTGGCGGCGACTTAGTCCATCCGAGTTCTGGCCGAGCCCGCCACGTTAAGGCCTAACCGTAGGCCTGAGCTCATCGTAGGGGATGCTCGAGTGCCTCGGGCGGAGCTTGCGTGCTACCGGGTTGGAGATGATAGCGTTGTAACGGCTGTGCGGTCGAGCAGAGCCGTATTAAGGCCCCTGTCGGGGCCAGCTGCCCGCGTCGGTCGACAGCTGGTGTGTTTGCATGGTGTCGGTGCAGAATGTAGTCCCGACACTAACTAGTAATGAGCGCTGAGATCAACCTCTCGATGGTCCGGTGCTAAACAACTAATGACACTGGGTGTTATCCTGGTTTCGGCCGGGGCCATACGTCCAGCAGTGGTGTGCTCGGGGCACTATATTGCGTTGCACCGTGGTGCTCGTAGTGGGGGGCTACAAGCGTGGTGGGAGAGGAGGCCGAGCCTCCATGTCCCAGAGGTATTGATTGAGGCAAGTGCTAATATCATGATGAAGGCGGAGAGCGTGTGCGTGATCGCTATCCGTCGTCGCCGTGTCCCTGCGGCTGGGGGATTGCCCTTCCTTTTATAGGCCAAGGAGAGAGAAATTTACAGGGGTGCCGCACTATTCTCCTATGTGTGGGGGCGTGGCGAGCAGTGCCACGGAGTTGACGACCGTCCCGGCGAATCTTGCTCCTGTTGGGGCTTGCGTGCTACGGGGGCTGGTTCGAGGGTGCCGTCAACGGGGATCCGTACGAGGCACAGTGGCAGGCATGATGACGTCCCGTCCTGTGCGCCGCAACAACATTGGGAATGTCGTCACGGTACCGGCGTTGCGCCGCAAGGGCGGGGATGGCCGCACGGGGCTGACAGCGACGGAGAAGACCGCTCCCGCCGGCCGACGTCACGGCGTAGTCCTGTGTAGTCACGGGAAAAGCATTTGAGGGTTCCACCGGCCCCCCTTCGAGGGCTCGGCGCGTTAGTCGTACAGAAGTAGGCGGCACGGTGTCACGGGGCTCACACCGGCCTCTCCGCACAGTGTTACTCAGTGGCGGGGATGGTCTCCTCCAGGGAGTCGGTGGAACAGCGCTGGGGCGTGATTCCCAGGTGTGTCAGGGTCGTGGCGCGGTCCTGCGGTGTCAGAGCATTAAATGCCCGTGTGCGTGAGTAGGAGCGGGGGCAATGTGCGCGTGAGGGCCCTTGAGCGAGGCGGACCCCGCCCGAGGGGTCGTTCAGCCCTCGAGCGAGGCGGACCCCGCTCGAGGGGTCGTTCAGCCCTCGAGCGAGGCGGACCTCGCCCGAGGGGGCATTCCGCTGTGCCGTCCTGGCGGGCCGCGGGGGCCACCAAGGTCGTGATCGTGTCGTGCGCGTGTTTTAGGTTCGTGAGTTAGTTCACGTTTTGCGTTTTTTGTGAGTTTTAAGCGGGTTTCCCCTGGTTATTTAGGGAACACTTATGGTTGTCCCCGATAGTAGCCCGAGCATCTGTGGGTGTACCCGTTAGGGTCCCGCAGATGCTGACGCTTGCTGATGGGGAAACTCTTCCCTCCTGGTTGCTAATGCTTTTCCGTGGGGCCGCGTCAGCGGACCCGCGGGTCTAGCCCCCGAAGCCCTGCAGGAGCGTGAGTGCTCCTGTAGGGGTTTTTTCGCGAGGTCCACCAGCGTGCGGGGTGTTTATTTCAACCGGCATCGGCGATGTTCCAGCCGGCCTCGGTGGTGCCGCACGCACATGACTGGCACTGCCTGCGTTCGGGGGCATCCTAGGAGGTGTAGCCGTGCGTTGAGCCCCCAAGCCTGGGCCCGTTCAAGGTGATCGGGGCGAGCTCTCCGACTTGTTTTGAACGCTCCCTCACCGTCCCTCCGCGGGACGGAGGGTGAGGTTTCCGCAACCCCCATCGGTCGGGTCGCGGATTGCGGATTCCTCGTCGAGCTGCTATCGGGTGATTCAAGTGGACGCCCATGCCCCGTTCGATAAGGGTTGGCTCGTGGTCCGGAGACTCGTCCATGAAAGCGCTCGTGTGGGTTTTCTAGGTGGGGCTCGGTCTCGTTCACTAGGGACCGAGGGCACGGAAGCTCTCCCTCGATGGGATCCCCCGACTAGCTGCCCTCGCTGGCTCTTGAACATGACATGTGGGGCGCCCTCGAGCCGGTGGGCTCGGGGATAGGCTCAAATGCCCGCGCCCTAGTTGTCCCTGACTCTGTCGATCTGGGGCGCCTGTTCGAACCCTTCGAGGGTCAGGCTTCGAACCCCTGATCAGTAGGGCCACTGCGGGGTGGCAGCTGGGTGCCCCCGACTTTTTGCATCTGCAGGACTCGAGGGCTCGCGGTCGGGCCGGCCCACGAGTCGCCGATCAGTAATCCTCGTGAATCGAGGGCGCCTGTGGCGCCCGCTCCGCTAAGTGGGCTTCGAGACCACTGGTCGGTAATCACACCCTTCGAGGGTCGGAACTTTCGAGCCTCGTGCCCGGGCCACTCGAGGGTCATCCTTACTTGGTAAGGGACCGGGCCATTTAATGCCCATAGTCGTGGCCACAGTTATGCGCCGCGGGCGCGCCTTTTCAGGTGTCGCGGCCGCACGCGTAGTGGGCGACGTGGGCGGGCGGACGTGACGGCCCGCCGCGGCTCTTCGGTTGCCGCGCTGTAATGATCGCACGCGTGCGGGCGCCTGGCCACTTCGGTCTTGGAGGGCCCTGCTTGTCAGTGACGGGCGCTGTTCACCTACAGTTAATGCGCGCAGAGCGCACAATTCGGGGAGCGTGGCTCCATGGATCTATAAATCCGAGAGGAGGGCGAGGCGAGTTTTTTACCTCAGCACTTAGCGCCCATCGCCTTCGTCTCTTTCGCCTCCGACTCAGAGCAGCGCGCGCGCCCCCTCTCCTCGCGTAGTGCTCGCTCCATCTCCGCGCCCTTTCGTCGACCGGCATGGCTCCCCCGCAACCCATCGTCGTGATCGACCCGCTGCCTTGGCCTCGCTCGACGGCGATGAGGTTGGCCTTGAGCGAGCTGGTGAATGTCGGCCAGCTGGCGGCGAACGAGGACGGGCAGCCCTCGGCATGGATCGACCCGCCGGTGGCAGACCGGGAGCCCAACCCGTCGTTCGGCTACGTCGTCAGCTTCATCCGCTTCCACGAGCGTGGCTTCGCGGTGCCGGCGAGCCGCTTCCTGCGCAGGATGTGCTACCACTACGGCGTGGAGCTGCACAACTTCGCGCCGAACGCGATCTCGCAGGCGACCATGTTTGTCGGCGTGTGCGAGGGGTTCCTAGGGATCCCAGCAAACTGGGATCTCGGGGTCCACCTTTTCCGCGCGGAGCTACACATGCTCACCACGCCGGAGCCGAAGGTGCGCGCGCGGTGCGCGCGGCGACGTGTTGATCTCGCCGTGGGAGATACGCGGGGAACTCTACATCCCCCCGCACGATGAACTCCAACAACACCGAGTGGGAGCGGGGGTGGTTCTACCTCCGCAACGACGAGCCCGGCCTTCCGCCCTACACTAGTAAGGTCTTGAAGGAGAAGGCCGATTCTTGGTGGCACGGCGTGTCGCCCTCTTCGTGCGGGACCGCCGGGAGTCAGCCTTGCGGTGCGCCGAAGGACCCGTCGAATGCCGAGCCGGGCGCGGCCTCGGTCTTCGCCAACCTCCACCACCCGGCGGATCATCCCCCCTCATGGAGAGGCGGCTCCGCATCTTCGAGATGGAGGACACGGCCGATCCCATGGCGCCGGAACACTCGCGGCCGCCGCCCGATCTCCTTCCGCAGGAGTACGCGGCCACGAGGGCGAGGCGCGCCATCAACCTCAAGGTCGTCAGGCACGGCGACGACGACCTCTGGTCGTTCGTTATGCTTCCACATGGCCCGCGGGTGAGTGGAACTTCTATCTTCTCTCCCGCCATTTTCTTACAGCGTGACGGCAAGGTCTGACTTTTCGCTCATTCCCTGCAGTGGGTGACTGTGAACGCCGCGCGGTCTGACCCGTCCATGCCCCGAGCCCGAGTGCGGCGCAGCGGCGGGAACAGGAGCGAGCGGCGCGCAAGAAGAAGAGGATCAGGCGACGGGAGCGCCGGGAACAGAGGAGTGAGGAGTTCCGGCTGCGTGAGCAGCAGGGACTCTCCTCCCCGACGACTTCGTAGTACTCGTCGTCAGACGAGGAGGAGGAGGAGAGCAATGGGGGACGAGCCCACCCCGAGAGGTGGGAGCCTGCGCCCCCTTGCCCAGAGCCGCGGAGGCGGCAGAGGAGACAGGCGCCGGGGCGGGCGCGGGAGCGCCCGCCGCCGGGCGACCCCATGAGAGAGGCGACGCGCACCGCAGAGGCACCGGCGCGCCGTGGAGGTGATTGGTGGTGCGGTGGTGGCAACGTCGGCCGCGGCCACAACGCCTGTCGAGCCCCCAAGGAAGAGGAAGTGGGGCTTCTCCACCCTGAGGTAAGCGACCACTCCCCCAGACGCCATATCTTCGAGAGGCGGGTGTCTTATTTCTCGTTTTCACGTTCGCAAGGTGGCGCCCACCGTGCCCCCCTCGCGCCTGCCAAGGTGTTGAGGTCGGACGCGGTTGTCCCCACGAGGTGGCGCTCATCGAGGGCGCCGCGGGCGGCCGGGAGCACGGCGACGGCGGCGTGTGAGGACCCGCATAGCGCGGCCCGTAGTAAAGGAGTCGTAGCGGGCGGTGGCAACCCCCGTCGGTGGCCATGACCACGGCGGTCACCGTGCCGTCGGTTCCACCGGTGCCGGCCCCAATCGACGACGGCCCGGGCGGCGGTGGTGGAGATCCCGGACGAGGATGTCCGGCCCCGCCCGGTTGGGACCGGTGGGTGAGCTCGCCCGCGCCGGCCCCCGAGCACCCTACCGGGGCACTCGTGGTCGGGGACGACGGCGGCGCGGTCGGGGTGCCCGGCCGACGGCGTGTCGGGGGCCTCGTCGTCGCGCGCCGCCCTTCTAGCTTCGGGTGGCCCCGCGGCGCATATGGGAGCAGAGCGGGCGCGCGCCGATGCACCGCCGCCCACTTCGTCGAGGCCCGGGCCGAGTAGGAGCCGTGGGCAGGAGCTTCGCGACCACGGCGCTTCGCTCAACTGAGTGCTGAACGAGGCGCTGTGGATCCACAGCGGTCCCGCATGGCGCGTCTTCCAGGTTAGTGGTTTTTCATCGGGTTTCGTAGTTTCTTCTCTCGCTTTCCTCCGCGATCGTGCTTTCCTTGACCCCGTCTTCTCTCGCCTTGCCCGTCGGCGGAAGGATTTGGAGCGCCGGGCCCGGGAGAGATATGACACCCTTGACCGCCTCGACACCGATCTCAGCTAGTACCGGGGGCAATACAACACCATCGACGCCCTCGTCGAGGCCCTGAGGTCTCCAGACCGGTGGTTGGTATACCGGGCCGAGGCCCTGCTGGACCATCCTCTCGGAGCAGGACGCCCGGGGGTGCGGGGACATCTCCGCGGTCGAGAGGGTGAGGACGGCGCTGGTGGAGCGGGACGACACGCGCACGGACCGCGCGAAGACCGGCGGGGGCGCGCCGCCGCGGCGGCGTGGGAGGCCGAGGTCGTCTCCGCTCGCGCCCAGCTCCAATAGGACCGCGCGGCCCTCGAGGGGAGAGGGCCAGGCAGAGTCAAGGCGAGGAGAAGGCCAAGGAGGCTGAGGGGCTGAGGACGACCCTGGTGATCAGCGCTGCCGCGCTCGCCGCGGTGGAGGAGCAGCTCCGTCAGGAGGGAGCCGCACGCCAGCAGGCGGAGACCCAGCTACAGCAAGAGCGGGCTGCTCTCGCCGAGGCCTTGGCTGCGCTCGAGCGGGAGTGCTTGGCACGGGAGGAGGCGCTGGGTCAGCTCTAGCAGGAGCGCACCGCACTCGAGGTGGCGCAGGCGGCCCTCAAGCAGCGGGAGGACGAGGCCTCAAAGCTCAGCGGGGAGCTGGTCCAGCTCAGCATCTCGCACGAGGATTTCCGCCAGCCCTCGAGGAGCAGGAGACCACAGTCTGTGACCTGCAGCGAGAGGCCGAGGAGGCGCGCAAGGCCCTCGAGGTGGAGAAGAAGCAGGTTGAAGGTGAGTTAGTTTCCGTCGGCTTTTTCGATTATCGATTTGCCTTTTGGGGATTCGCTCCCAACTTTCCTTTTCTTTGTTCATGGCTTTCAGGCCTGCGGACCGCTCTGGGGAACACGACCACCCAGGCCGAGGCAGTGCAGACGGCCTACAACTCCTCTCAACAGGAGTTGGAGGAGTTGTGGGCCGCCGCCCTCGAGATCTGCCAAGAGGTCGAGGAGGGCGTGCCACGGGCCGGGAGCTCGCTGGCGAGTCGCCTGCGCGCCCTCGGGGGGCATGTTTCCCAGCGCATGCGCCGCGCCCTTCACCTGGGCATCAAGAAGGCCCTCGGCGTGGTGGCGTCCCATTACCAGGTGGACTTCGAGGCCGTGTCTTCAGGCTATGTCGTCCCGGTAGGCGTTGAAGATGAGGAGGTGATGAATCGCGCAGATGCACTCGCCGCTACCGTCGCCGATATGCTCACCGAGGACTTCGATGATTTCCTGTTCTTAGACGCTCCTGGTGCCGGCGACCCTCAAGCCTGAAGACCATCGGGCGTTCAAGCCTTTTTTGCTCAGATATTAGTAATCAGGCCGCGTGGCTGTGTAATGAACAACTACCTGTTTGAAACATTTTGTAAATAGAAGTAATGTTTTGGTCTTGCTTGTCACGCTGTTCCGCTGCTCTTTTCCTTTGCTTAGGCGAATTTGAGGTAGAGAGATTCTATTTCACGAGCGGCCCGTTGGTCCAGAGGCGAGGGAGAAGGGTCGTATCCTGCTGGAGGTGTAGGCTATCTCAGGCTCGCTCGCCTTTTCCTTTTGGTTGCCCGCGCTCTATTTGAATTTGCCCGAGGCTTAGGTCGAGATGTACATGGCATGCTCGCGAATTTTTGTGAAAAAATGGGACCATTTTTTCGGGAGGGGGCATGCCCCCCGTAGTAGCCCCCGAGGGTGACTTGGGTTTCTTGAGGAAAGCCAAGTTGTCCTTTAACTTTATTGATTCGCTAAGATTTACATGTGTACAGCCAACTGGGGTGTCGGGTACGTAATTTATAAAAAGAACTTGGAAATTTTTTCTAAGGGTAGAAGCGACGTAGCTGCTAGATGTTCCAAGCGTGGGTGAGTTCTTCGCTGTCATCGTTGGCCAGCTTGGATGTGCCGGGCTTGAGCACTTTCACCACAACGTAGGGTCCCTCCCATGGGGGTGACAGCTTGTGGCGACCTCGATTATCTTGGCGCAGCCTTAGGACTAAGTCCCCTTCGTTGAAGTCTCGGTGCCGCACCTTCCGAGCTTGGTAGCGCCTCAGAGCCTGCTAGTATCTCGCGAAGTGCATCAGGGCCACGGTTCGAGCTTTGTCCAGTTGGTCCAGCGAGTCCTCGCGGGCTTGCTGGTTGGCGCCCTCATCGTAGCCCTGAACCCTGGGCGACCCGTACTCCAAGTCCGTGGGGAGGATAGCCTCTGCGCCATAGACCAGGAACAACGGGGTGAATCCTGTGGCCCTGCTCGGGGTGGTCCTGAGGCTCCACACAACTGCTGGTAGCTCCTGGAGCCATTTTCGACCAGACTTGTTCAGTCTGTCGAAGATTCTGGGCTTCAGACCCTGCAGGGTCATGCCGTTGGCACGCTCCACCTGACCGTTGGTCTGTGGGTGTGCCACGGCCGCCCAGTCGACGCGGATGTGGAACTTGTCGCAGAACTCCAGGAACTTTCTGCCTGTGAATTGGGACCCGTTGTCGGTGATGATGGAGTTGGGCACACCAAACCGGTAGATGATGTCGGTGAAGAACGTTACGGCCTGCTCCGCACTGAGGTTTGTGATGGGGCGCACCTCAACCCATTAGGGAAATTTGTCGATGGCGACCAGTAGGTGGGTGAAGCCCCCGGGCGATTTTCGCAAGGGCCCGACGATGTCCAGCCCCCACACGGCGAAAGGCCACGTGACGGGGATGGTTTGGAGGATGTGTGCAGGAAGGTTGGACTTGAGGGCGTAGAACTGGCACCCTTCGCAGGTGCGCACAATCTCACTGGCATCAGCGATCGCGGTGGGCCAGTAGAAGCCTTGGTGGAACGTGTTGCCCACGAGGGTGCGTGGCGCCGCGTGGTGACCGCATACGCCCGCGTGGATGTCTCGAAGGAGCTCGCGCCCCTGAGGGATGGGTACGCATCGCTGCAGGACGCCTGACGAGGCGCGCTTGTACAGCTCGCCGTCGACGAGGGTGAACGACTTGGCCATCCCGGCAATACATCCGGACTCGGATCGGTCCGAGGGTAACTCCCATCGGTCCATCCGGGCGATGTATTTGTCTCGCCGGTCTCCCTCGCTAGCGGCCGGCTCCGTATCCATGGCCTCGGCCTCGTCGACGCCATACCCCTCAAGCGGGGAGAGTACATACGCCGCATTCGAGGGGTCCTCGTCCATAGGCTTTGCGCTCGTCGGACTCGAGGGAGACCCCGAGGGTTCGTCATGGCTCGAGGGGTTCGACTCGAGGTTGACGAACGGTCGGGTGACGTCCCGCGCAAAAATGTTCGGGGGAACAGGTGATTCACCCCGACGCGATTTTGGCGAGCTCGTTCACTTCCTCGTTGAACCGGCGTGGCATGTGGCCGACTTCTATGTCGTAGAAGTTGTCTTCGAGGGCCCGCACGGTTTTGTAGTACGCCTCTATCTTGTCGTCGTGACAGCTCGCGTTCTTCATGACCTGGTCGATCACAAGCTGCGAGTCTCCCCTCACGTCGAGGCGCTTGATGCCCGTCTCGATGGCGATTCTAAGGCCGCAAAGGAGGGCCTCGTACTCCGCCATGTTGTTCGACGCGGGGAAGTGCAAGCGCACCGCGTATCTCATGTGCTCCCCAAGGGGCGAGATGAAAAGCAGGCCCGCGCCCGCCCCTGTCTTCATCACCGACCCGTCGAAGTAGAGGGTCCAGCACTCGGCCTGGATCTGCGGCAGCGGCAACTGCGTGTTTGTCCACTCGGTGATGAAATCCGCCAAGATTTGGGATTTGATAGCCTTGCGTGGCGCGTAGGCGAGCATTTCGCCCATCAACTCCACTGACCACTTGGCAATCCTGCCTGCTCCATCCGGGTTTCGGATGATCTCCCCCAACGGGAAGGAGGAGACCACCGTGACCGGATGAGCCTCGAAGTAGTGGCAGAGCTTGTGCCGCGCGAGGACCACTACGTAGAGCAGCTTCTGGACATGCGGATAGCGCGCCTTGGTCTCAGACAGTACCTCGCTGATGTAGTATATCGGCCACTGGACTGGCAGGGCATGCCCCTCCTCCGTACGCTCTACCACGATGACGGCGCTGACCACCTGAGTGGTTGCGGCGACGTAAAGGTACAGAGGCGAGCGTCGCCTTTAGCCTGTCAATCACCTCCTGGGCCTCGACGGTCCAGGAGAAGCGCTCGTGTTTCTTTAGGAGTTGGTAGAGGGGTAAGCCCTTTTCGCCGAGCCTCGAAATAAAGCGGCTCAAGGAGGCAAGGCACCCCAACACCTTTTGGACCCCCTTGAGGTCTCGAATTGGGCCCATTCGCTCGAGGGTGGCAACCTTTTCAGTGTTGGCCTCGATGCCTCGCTGGGAGACAATGTATCCTAACAGCATGCCTCACTGCACGCCGAAGACACATTTTTCGGGGTTTAATTTCACCCTGTTGGCTCGCAGGCAGTCGAATGCCACAAGCAAGTCGTTAACCAGGTCGTCCGCCTTCCTGGTCTTCACGACTATGTCGTCTACGTAAGCCTCAACGGTTCGCCCTATGTGATCTCTGAAAACGTGCTGCATACATCGTTGGTATGTAGCGCCCGCGTTTTGGAGACCAAATGGCATCATTACGTAGCAGTACATTCCGAAGGGAGTGGTGAACGAAGTCGCGAGCTGGTCGGACTCCTTCATTTTCATTTGGTGGTACCCGAAATAGGCGTCAAGGAAGCATAAGATCTCACACCCCGCAGTCGAGTCAACGATTTCATCGATTCGTGGCAAAGGAAAAGGAACTTTAGGACATGCTTTATTCAAACTAGTGTAGTTTACGCACATCCGCCACTTCCCATTTGTTTTCTTAATTAAAACAGGGTTAGCTAGCCACGTAGGGTGGAACACTTCCTTGATGAACCCGGCCTCTAGGAGCTTCCGCAGCTCCACTCTGATCGCCCGGCGCCTCTCTTCGTCAAAGCGGTGCAGCCGTTGCTGCACGGCGCGGGAGTGAGGTAGGATGTCAAGGGAGTGCTCGGCAACCTCCCTCGGAATTCTTAGCATATCCATGGGGCTCCACGCAAAGATGTCGGCGTTTGCGCGGAGGAAGTCGACGAGCACCATTTCCTATTTGAGGTCGAGGGTGGAACTGACCCTCAACGCCTTGCCCTCGGGGGCAGCAGGGTCGAGGGGCGCCTCTTTGGTCTGCTCGGCAGCCTCGAAGCTGCCGGCGTGCTTGGCGGTGGAGTCGAGGTCCTTGTTGACCAGCTTCTCCAGGTTCGCCACGAGCGCTTCATCCAACGCTAGCGCCTCAGCGTGTTCCACGCACTCGACATCGCAGTTGAATGCGTGCTCGATCGACGAGCCCACGGTGATAACGCCCTTGGGTCCCGGCATCTTCATCTTGAGGTAGGTGTAGTTCGGGACCGCCATGAACTTGGCGTAGCCCGGCTGCCCAAGGATGGCGTGGTATGCGCCCCTGAACCCCACCACCTCAAAGGTGAGCGTTTCCTTGCAGAAGTTGTCTGGTGTGCCGAACCAGACCGGTAGGTCGATCTACCCGAGGGGCTGGACGCGCTTGCCTGGCGTGACGCCGTGGAATGGCGTCGTGCTGGGCTACAGCTGGTCCAGCCCGATCCCCAACAGGCGCAGAGTGTGCGCGTAGAGGATATTGAGGTTCCTGCCTCCGTCCATCAGCACCTTGGAGAACCGGGCATTCCCGATGAACGGGTCGACCACTAGTGGGTACTGGCAAGGATTGGGGATGCGATTCGGGTGATCCTCGCGGCTGAAGGTTGTGGCATCCTCCAAGCAGTTGAGGAAGGAGGGAGGAGCCTTCTCCGCGGCGAGGACCTCGTGCCGCTCCCTCTTGCGCTGGCTGTTGGACATGTTGACGGTCGGCCCCCCAAAGATGAGGAAGACGTTCTCCACTGCGGGGAAGCCGCCGGCTCACCCCCATCCTTTTTGGCCTCGTCGTCTTTCGCGGCGGCGCGGCTATAGTATCTCTTGAGCAGGTCGCACTGCTCGAGGGTGTAGTTGACTGGCGTCTTGTGGTACGGACAAGGCTTCTTCAGCATGTCGTCAAACACCCCAGGGCCTCGAGGGGCCGCTCGAGGACCCCGTCGAGCTGGGACAACAACAAGGGCTTCGTCCCGGTCGTCGTCGAGCTCCTGCTCTCGCGCCTCGCTTGTGCTTCTGCTGGGGCTCCTTGGACTTGCTACTCTCTGCGGGCGCGTCGTCCACGCGCTTGCCCTTCTTTCCGTCGAAGATGGCCCCCACCGCCTCCTCGCCAGAGGCGAAGCCGGTGGCGGTCGAACGGCTCGTTCGAGTCAACTGGTGGGCTGTGCCCGAGCTCGCGCACAAGGTCCTGGCAGGTCGTGCCCTCGAGGAAGGCGTGCACGATCTCGGACTGGGCCACACTCGGTAGCTCCATGCAGCGCTTGGAGAAACGCCGTATGAAGTCCCGGAGCGACTCGCCGGGCTTCTGGGTGCATGCGCGCAGATCCCAGGAGTTTCCAGGGTGCACATATGTGCCCTGGACGTTCCCAACGAAGGTGCAGACCAAATCGTCCAAGTTGTGTATCTAGCTGGCCGGTAGATGCTCAAGCCACGTCCGTGCCGCGCTCGGGGAAGCTCGCCGTGCGGATCTCCCGGCTGAACACACGGGTTCCCGGGGGTTCCGGCGTCGGCGAGCGATCCTCTCGGTTGTCATAGCGCCCACCCCATCAGGGGTGGTAGCCTGCCGCCGCCCGTGTCTCCGTGTTGCCCGTCCGCTGGGCGTTGATGACGTTGCGAGCGTCACCGTCTTGGGCTTGACCGGCGTGCGCCCTGGGTTGGCGGGCCGTTCCGCCACACCGCCCGCGTGTATTGACGCTTCGGGGCCTTGCGCGCCCCCGTCATCCCGCGCGCTCCCCTGCTGGTGGATGCGGGACGCCGAGCTCTCGGCATGTTGTACGGCCGCTTGCTCGATGAGCGCCTGCGCCTCGTGGTGCAGGTTTCGCGCCTCGGGGGTGGAGGGAGCGGGCATGGCCCATAGCAGTGTCGCGGCGGCGACGAGCTTTTGGCTTGCTCGCGGGGGCGTGTTTGGGTTGTCGACATTGAAGTCGACATTGACGCACTCACGGGCTTGCTTGCCCAGCTCGCGCGCGCGTTCGCCGCGTGCACGTTCGCCGCGCGCGAGGCTTCCCCGGTGATGGAGGCGCGAAGTAGCCGCACCGCACGGTATTCCTCTGCAAGCTTGGCCTCGAGCTGGCGCGCTTGAGCCAGTTGCGCGTTGATGTCAGCCCCCCTCGGTGGTGAGGGGGGAGGCGCGCTTGGCCCCGCACCCTGGTGCGGTCCAGTTCCCGAGCCGGGGGGAACCTCTCCGTCGCCGGCTTCCGCCAAGTTCGCTTGGTTGTTGGCGAGTACGACGAAGCACTCCCGCGCGGGGTCGTAGCTCCCAGCGCTGG
The DNA here is from genome assembly GCA_947561735.1 of Cenchrus americanus. Lineage (NCBI taxonomy): Eukaryota > Viridiplantae > Streptophyta > Magnoliopsida > Poales > Poaceae > Cenchrus > Cenchrus americanus. The sequence continues at coordinate 233,869,572 of OX387241.1, read as the reverse complement.
AGTTGTCGGAGTAGCCGAACCAGTAGTCCGTGGCATCGAGGAATCGCTGGAACATTACTGGGTCTGGTACGCCGGAGAAGTCCCACTCCGCGTACCCGTGAGAGGTGGCGGGTGGCAGCTCGCTTGCAGAGCCGTAGGATGACTCGTCGTCGGCAGAGGCGCTGGGGTTCCTGACTGCTGGAACATGGCGGATAGGACGAGCCCTGCGCGCCACCGCGTCGGTGTTGGCGGAGGCGACGTACGCCGTCGTGGCGCCACGTAGATCAATGGGGAACCGCGGTCCCGAAACCGAGCGTTCCCCCGTCGGAGCGGTTGTCGTCTCTCCAGTGGTCGCGTCGCGCTGCGAGGCGACGCACGCAGCGCATCGGCACTCCGTCCACGCCTGCCGAGAGCGCCGGGCCGGAGCGTCGACGGTGTCGAGGTGCCGGAGGGCCCGCGGCATCCACCCCGGGGCGGACGTCGGGCGCCGGCGCCGGGTGCGACGAAGACCGAGTCGGGCCGGCCGGCCGCCACGAGCGGAGTTCGTCGCGGTTGGTGATGCGCATGAGGTAGTCGTTCCCCGTGGCCTGAAAGTTCAGGCTCCCGAACCGAATTTCGAACCCGTCTTGGAGGGGGTCCGAGCTGCCCATGGAATACCTCTGGCCGCGGTACTCGGTGTGGATCACTATCGAGAGGGTTGGTGGGAGATGATCTTCAGCGCGAGCCCCTACCTGGCGCGCCAACTGTCGGTGCGGAATGTAGTTCCGACACTAACTAGTAATGAGCGCTGAGATCGACCTCTCGATGGTCCGGTGCTAAGCAACTAATGACACTGAGTTTTATCCTGGTTCCAGCCGAGGCCGTACGTCCAGCAGTGGTGTGCTCGGGGCACTATATTGCGTTGCACCGTGGTGCTCGTAGAGGGGGGCTACAAGCGTGGCGGGAGAGGAGAAGTCCCAAAGGTATTGATTGAGGCAAGTGCCAATATCGTGGTGAAGGCGGAGAGCGTATGCGTGACCGCTATCCGTCGTCGCAGTGTCCCCTGTGGCTGGGGGATTGCCCTTCCTTTTATAGGCCAAGGAGAGAGCAATTTATAGGGGTGCCGCACTATTCTCCTACGTGTGGGGGCGTGGCGAGCAGTGCCACGGAGTTGACGACCGTCCTGGCGAATCTTTCTCCTGTTGGGGCGTCGTGGCGTGTCCTGTGCCCGTACAGGAGCGGCTTCGAGGGTGGTGGTGCAGAGGTCGGCTGTCCGGTCGTCGCCCGCGGGCTGGTTCGAGGGTGCCGTCAACGGGGATCCGTACGAGGCACAGTGGCAGGCATGACGACGTCCCGTCCCCGTGCGCTCCAACAGCGTCGGGGATGTCGTCGCAGTACCCGGCGTGGCACTGCAGTGGCGGGGATGGCCGCACAGGGCTGACAGTGACGGAGAAGACCGCTCCCGTCGACCGAAGTCACGACGTAGTCCAGTGTAGTCACGAGAAAAGCATTCATGGGTTCCGCCGGGCCCCCTTCGAGGGCTCGGCGCGTTAGTCGTACAGAAGTAGGCGGCACGGTGTCACGGGGCTGACACCGGCCTCTCCGCACAGTGTTACACAGTGGCGGGGATGGTCTCCCCCAGGGAGTCAGTGGAACAGCGCCGGGGCGTGGTTCCCAAGTGTATCAGGGTCGTGGCGCGGTCCTGCGGTGTCAGAGCATTAAATGCCCGTGCGCGTGAGCAGGAGCGGGGGCGACATGCGCGTGAGGGCCCTCGAGCAAGGCGGACCCCGCCCGAGGAGTCGTTTAGTCCTCGAGCGAGGCGGACCCCGCCCGAGGGGTCGTTCAGCCCTCGAGCGAGGCGGACCTCGCCCGAGGGGGCATTCCGCTGTGTCGTCCTGGTGGGCCGCGGGGGGCACCAGGGTCGTGATCGTGTCGTGCGCGTGTTTTAGGTTCGTGAGTTAGTTCACGTTTTGCGTTTTTTGTGAGTTTTAAGCGGGTTTCCCCTGGTTATTTAGGAGACACTTATTTATGAGACACTTATGGCTGATAGATAGATAGATAGATAGATAGATAGATAGATAGATAGAGACAGATAGTGGCACACATAAGATGTTTATTAATCACCATAAAATGATTTATTGAGATATTAATAATAAAATTTATTGTAGGTAGAAAAAATAAAAATTAGAACATGATGTTATCATATTTATTATTTGAATATTATGGACAGGATATAAAAAAACACATCACTGAGATGATATCAATGAAATTAATTTTTTTTAATTAATCGGTCGTGCCTCTATATATGCACTAGTGGCAGAGGTACCTCACATCACTAGAGGAGTTCGAGTACCCTCGGCTAGCAACAACTGTCACATCTCACTAGCTATGGCACTCGTCAACACAAGATGTTGCAGCACGCGTTCGATGGCTGCTGCTATTTTGATCGCTCTGGTGGTTGTGTTCCTCTTGTTTACCCATCATCATCGATAGCCAACACTAGTGCTCCATCCTATCAAAATATTTATCGTTATTGATTTTTTTTACAACGACTTTGATCATCCATCTTATTGAAAATTGTAAATATATAAAAAGTAAGTCAAAATTAAAATACCTACAGTAGTAAACTTGCAGCGGACAAAGTGATGATGCTATTTTTTTAATAAGATGAATGGTTTAAATTGTAAAAAATATTAATGATGATAAATATTTCAATACAGAGGAAATATTTATTGTATTATTTTTGGAGGAGGCCAGGGGTCCCGACCGAATTACAATTGTTTAAAGGTGCAGCAACACTTGAACTTAGTCGGACCATTAGTTTTTTTGCAAACTACTTTGTAATATGTTGAACTGCCTAAGGAGCTGGCCTTCTCTTTGCATGTATTAAAGCACTCGCCGAGCCACGCTTCGCATACATCGACGTCTGTGCATTCCTCTTTATTGAACTCTGCACACAAATATGCAATGCAATCAGCAGCCAGCACGAACAGTAGGAGTAGTACATGTACATCAGATCTGAACTCCGAAGATTGTTGCAGCAGAGAGATCTAATTCCACTCTAGATGCATGCACGCACGCGTACGTACCTATGGAGGTAGATGAGAGAACAGAGGACACGACCACCAGAGCGATCAAAACAGCAGCAGCCATCGAGCGCGTACGGCTGCATCTTGTGTTGATGAGTGCCATAGCTAGTAAGATGTGATAGTTGTCGCTCGCCGCGAGAAGTCGGGACTGCTCTGCTCTGGTGATGTGAGTTACCTCTGCCCCTAGTGCTTATATAGAGGCACGCCGGATTTATTAATCATTATTTAAATGATATAATTTCAGTGCAGTGTTTTTATATCTTGTCTCTAATTAATGTTCTAATATTTCTCTTTCAAGCTACAATTTATATTATTATTACTATCTTAATAAACATCTTTTTAATAACAATTAATAAAAAAATTATTTGTGCCAATATCATGTACCTAATTTTTTATATATATCTGTTTAAATCTATCTATAATGTCTATCTGTCTGTCTATCTATCTATCTACTATATGTCTCTATCTATCTACTATATGTCTCTATCTATCTATCTATCTATCTATCTATCTATCTATCTATCTATCTACTATATGTCTATTTGTCTGTCTGTCCTTCCATCTGGTCATATTTGTTTGAACTTTCATTTACCTACCAATCTATCCCATCGTATTTGTTTAAATTTTCTAGCAGCTTCTTATTAGAATTAAAGCGCGGAAGCGATAACCCCAATAACGCAAAACCAAATCGCAGGATCACACAAACGAGAACGACACCAAGACACGATGTTTCACTAGTAGAAATGTTAATATCTATGACGATTTGGTAGTGACGTTCCGTTTATTCGTCATGGAAGTGGTCTCTACCGTGACGAATTTTGTAACTTCATCACAGATAACGAGTGACAGTGCCAAGCCACTCAAAATAATGATGAAACTCACAGGATGCTCACCGAACAACGAACCTATTTCGTCACAGATGAATCATTCAAGTTCTATCCGTGAGGAACCAATGACGAAAGAAAACTGGCGTCACAGAACAACGACGTTATCATCACAAAACAACTTGAAAAAAAAGATCTGGTCCCACATGCAACCCCCACATGTGGGCCCACTAGCGCATGGTCCCACTAGCGGGCCCCACCACCGCATGGCCGCACATGTGGGCGACACAAGTGGACCAAAATTTACCAAAAGTTTTTGCAAAACCTAGGGTTTGGACCTGGGTTGTTGGCATTCCAACTAACTCCCCAAACCACCACACCACAAGTAGTTATGTGTTTTTACTTTAAAGTAATTCATATTAGCCTCTTTCTAGCTAGTCACAGATGAATCATTCAAGTTCTATCCGTGAGGAACCAATGACGAAAGAAAACTGGCGTCACAGAACAACGACGTTATCATCACAAAACAACTTGAAAAAAAACAAGGATCTGGTCCCACATGCAACCCCCACATGTGGGCCCACTAGCGCATGGTCCCACAGGTGGGCCCCACCAACGCATGGCCGCACATGTGGGCGACCACAAGTGGACCAAAATTTACCAAAAGTTTTTGCAAAACCTAGGGTTTGGACCTGGGTTGTTGGCATTCCAACTAACTCCCCAAACCACCACACCACAAGTAGTTATGTGTTTTTACTTTAAAGTAATTCATATTAGCCTCTTTCTAGCTAACACATCAGCCCACAGTAGCAGCAGCCCACGTCGGCTCGGCCCAGTAGTTACCACATGTAGATTTTATTATTAATATCTCAATAGATCATTTTTATAATGATTAATAAACATCTTATGTGCGCCAGTATCTATCTATATGTTTGTATGTCTATCTATTTATCTGTCTATCTATCTACATGTCTGTCTATCTATTTGTTTATCTATGTGTCTGTCTGTGTGTCTCACTATCTGTGTGTCTGTCTATCTGTGTGTCTGTCTGTCTGTATCGGCGGCAGAGCCTCTAGCACTGAGAGATCTCCAGCTTGAAAATAATATCAGTTACCCTATTGAAATTCTTTTGTGAACAAATTTGTATGTAACATGTGGCCAACGACATGCAAAATGGAACCATGAACCTTGGTTAACATTTCATAATCAAGAAGAAGTGAGTTTACACATTTCAAATGGAGCTCAAAAATTGGAAATATTGTTGTTGGCTTGGACTGACGCACACTGAATCATTATAAGGGTTGAGAACCCTTAAAACATTAACATGTATGCAAATTTGACATTCCATTTTGGAAGATTTTTCATATATTCATATATACATTGAAAGAATTTGGATTCCAAATGAAATATGATGTCTAGTAAACACTTCATGCATGTTGCTGGCCATAAAAATATAAAAGTTTCTTCACAAAATAAATTAAATGTATAGAAACTGATATTTCTTTAGGCTGGAGACCTCGCGTAAGAGGCTATGGCGATGTGTTGATGTCCGTTAGTGACAGCCCTCACTACAAGAAAATCGTTGACTAGTGATGAAACCATATTTTAGCGCCATTGATTTATGACGCTCTTGGCTGATCTTGTCATAATATTTCACTTCCGAGCAAATTTAGTGACAAACAAACTTTCGTCATAACGATAGCTACTATAGCCGAGCATTCCTTGTTTGATGCTTGTTTTGTGACGCTATAAGCTCCGCAATAGTGTCATAAACCAACTTTGGTCCCACATGTAAGCATTAATTTAAAAATAGATTATAACTCGGCTCTCACGTCGTCCCGGCTCGACCTTGGTTTTGAGGCTCAACCAATAAACCATCCACGACTTCGTCTTGTTGCTCTTGCCACCATGAGGTCCGCACGACCCCGTCGGCCATCGGGTCCCTCGAACCAAGCCTACTTGTCCGCACCACACCTGGAGGCCCACCGGCATAGACCTTTCACTCTTGTTCTTCACCTGCATCAACACCAATCAAGTCGTAACCTGCACCTGCAATACTTAGCCAAGAATCAGTCCACATCACGTTGTCAATCACTCATCACACCAGGAAGCGACCATCTATTGGTCCTCGAACCACATGGGCTCTCAATAATGCCAAAGGTGTTTATTCGGCGAATCGAGCTGAAAAGCTAAAGGGAAGAATGTGATCATTGGAGAGCAAAGGCTTGACAAGAGGGTGCCACCGGAGGAGATCCCCAATGTTTTAGTGAAGACTTCAATGATTGGGGGGCAGGGCAAGACAGAGAAGACCGACGATGTGTCAGCTAGTCTAACCGATGCTCAGGCCGTTCTGACCGGTGCCCCAACCGGTCTGACCGATGCCTCCAGAAAATTTCGAGATGTCCCAAGTCCAAGAAAAAGTTAAGGCTGAGTTTTGAAGAACTCCTGGCCAAGTATAAGAGGAAAGGGACTGCTCACCAGCCAAAAGGTGCAAAGGCTGTAAAAGCACCACCAAGACATAAAAGGCAACAAGGTATTCATCACCAACAAGGTAATCTTGTTTCTTCACAAAATCCTTTTATTGGGTCTATCATGTCATCATCTTGATATTTTTCTTGCTATTATTCACCTGTTGATTATAGTAATATGTACATGAACTCATATATGATTCAATATCCTATTACATACCCAAGTTATAGTGCATTGCGAAGGCTAGTTATTTACAATAACAATATGGTCAAAAATAATGTGTGCACTCCTAATAAGCAAGGTGAGAACAGCGACAAGCAAATTCTAAGGGTATTCAGCCGAGGTGGTGTCCCTCAGGATTGTCACACACTCAAAAAAGGAGATTGCTAAGACTGCACAAGTGAGGAGTGATGGAGAAACAAATTGAAGAGAAGCCAGCCAAGTCAACACGGACCCGAAAGGGGTTAACACCGAAGCAGGTGTCAACCTCGACTTGAGCAAAAACATGTATACGGTCGTTGTTTTGTTAAACATTGTCCTAAGTAGTTTTTAGTTATTAGTGTATTTTTTGGCACATATCCTTCGCCAAAAAATAGGGGGCATATGTTGACACTCAAATTTGACACATAGCTGACAAAGGTGGCCAGACCGGTCTGACCGGTGCCCATAGGCGGTCTGAGCCACACCGGTCAAACCGGTGCCCCCGTGTCCCAGATAAATCAAGGAGCCTTGATAGGATTAGACTTGTAATAAGGAGTTCCTTGTGGGGCAAGACCTCCCGACCCTATAAATATAAAGGGCCACGACCGATTGAGAGGAATCTAATCAATCAAATAAATTTATCTTTTATTGTCTCGTATTTACTTTTATCTCTCCCTTAAGCTTTTCCAATCTCATCTGATGTTCTTCCTTCATCTCCACAACGTCCGAAGGTGTTCGAGATGGCCTTGCCAACCCTAGAGCAAGCCTACGTGCACCAGCTCTGACGGGGTCCCTCCTGAGCCGTAGGTTTACCATCGGGATCAGCGGCGACTGGTCTGACCGGTCCACCACACCGGTCTGACCGGTGTCAACGCAGGCACTATGACAGCTCCTTTGTGTGCTTGTTGGCCCTTGGAAAGGTGCCAACACTACTGTAAACTTTTTCAACTTTCTCACTGAATTGTAGAATGCCTTACTAATGATCACATGAGGTAAACTATCTTCTCTTGTTCTCTCTATTCCCTCCCTTTCCATGTCTCTCTCCACTGCCAATGCTCACACCGACCCAATGCTGCCCGACCTCACCACCATTGCCATGCGGACAGGCTTGGCTCTATCTCCGCATCGCGGGAGGACCACCACCTACCGACCAAACAATGTTGCTCACAAATGTGTCACCGCTCGCCCAAACCCAACGTCACCCGACCTTCAACATGTTTGGATGGGCTGGAACCGGCTGGGCTGGACCAGCTGCTGGCAACCAGTGAGCTGCAGTCAACCATCCAAAGAAACCGCCCACAATCGCAGGAAACCAGCCAGTTTCAAATTCAAATGCAAGGGGAAAAAGCAGGTGCCACCATTTTCAAGTTTTGGCGCCAAACCCCATCAACATTCACATGAAATTGATAACATAACTTCACATAATTCCACCTCACACAGACAAATTTCAGACATAATACACATACCAAAGATGATAATTATCAGTTAAAGTGCAACATAACAGCTACAACATCAGCACAATTCTGCTACCAATGCACTACAACTTCATTTGTCAATGTTGAGTTCAATCAACCAAGTCCAATCGCACTAATAAATCATTACAGATCAATAACCACAGGCTGTGCATGCATTCAAAATAAACTGCACAGCCCACCCACAAAAGCATGAGGGCGCACATTTGTCGCCTAGAAATCACTCACCACCATGCAAATCCCTAGTCCTCTCCTTCCCAGTGGTCAAACTCCTGTAATTTCAGCATGTCCACCCAATCAATCAAATTTGTTAGCCCACATCTTGAAGTGGATTATAATTCACACTACAAAGCTAATGAATGGATAGATGCATACAAAACTTCAAGTGGATTATATTTCATATATACTTGTTATATACTCATGTATTTCAGCAGATACCTAGTGCTAAAAGAAAAGTACAACCTTCATTATTGGCATTGCACTGATAGCTAGAAAGTCATAACTACAAAGACCTGATAATGAACAATCCAATTCTATTACTTGACAGCATACCATACTATTGCAGCAGATACATCCCTACTTTTGTATGGGAATTTTGCGGTAACTTCCTATAATAAATTAAAAAATTCAATAATAGAAAAGAGCATGTGATCAATGACAGCATTATAGCTACTTCCATCTACTATTAAGTTGCACTTACCACATGACCTCCTGCGATTCCATTGGCCACCTGCCCTCATGTCCTACAAATTCACCAGAATGACACCATAATCAGTTACACGAAGCCCTCCCATTTGACTCAAATTCTTAACAACTCTTCTTACCTAGTAATTTGGTGGATCATACATCATCGTGGCTGTCAACTCTCTCAACGCCGAAGGTGACAGGTCCTTGTTCAAATCCACCAAGGGCGACATAGGATACCTGTCACCCTGTCCAAAATGTCTGCGCCACAAAAAGTTATCCGTAGCAAAGCTGGAAATTAACATAGTAGCTTGCTTCCTGGCCTCCATCAATGGTATCCCATCCAACATATGCCACTTCTCTTTCAGGGCTCCGAACCTCCTTCAATAATATTGCGCAGGCTCGCATGACACCAGTTGAACTTATCCTCCTTACAAAGTGAATCAATTCGTACCCCTTCAAAGTGCTCAAGATGTAACCTCTGGCCTTGAAATGGAACCATGAATCCTTCTTTCTCAGCATAGCCTGAGTCTACCAAGTAGTACCGGCCTGCATTAATACAACCAAGGTCCCAAATTAGTTCAACCATTTCCCAACAACACCCCACTGTGGTAATGAATACCATTATGTGCAACTGTAACATACCTTGTGGAGGAGTCAGGAACCTCCTTTGCTTGAGACATTCCTCTAGAACTCTCATGTCATGGCATGATCCAACCATCCCCGCGCCAACATATGTAAACAACCCATGCATGTCCACAATGGCACACAAATTTATAGATGCATAATGTTTCCGATTTATGTGGTCAAGTTTCCTATGACGCTTGACCTCAACAGGGATGTGAGTGCCATCTATAGCACCTATACAACCATCAAAGTGGGGGCAAATGGTTTAAGTTCGATATGTACTCCATTGTACTGTGGATCAGATGGCACAATTATTGTGTTGGACCAGGTATGCATTATCTCTGACAGAAGGGAGCACTTACGACTTATTGTATCCAAGGACCTCTCGAATCTATCTTTTGCCTCCCTAACAGCCGCGTCGTGGCCACATGTCCAAATGAAAAAGCTAAAGCTTCCTTAGAGTCGCACTGGCTTGTACTTTTTAACCCAAATCCATCAACTAAGATGTGATGCAATGTCACACCCTGAAATTTCCAATTTCAGGATGTGAATAGGAAGAAAAACTTAAAGAACGATTTAGTCTAAACTTTAAAATTTTGCCCAACTTTTATTTTTCTTTATAGGGAATATAGTATAGGAAAAATCCTTTATTTGATTTTCTAAATTAAATAAAAGTTATGTGTGTTGCATTCATGCCGATGCATCTAGTGGTTCATGAGTGCAAAAAGGTTTCAAAAATGTGTTTAGGTGCGGTCCAAATCCTTCCGAGAATTTTCCAGATTTTTCTGGGATTTATTCTCATTTTCCTTGAGCAATTTCTATTTATTAGAAGGCTCTAAAATAATTTTCATGAGCTCCAAATGCTTTATTTGGATTCTTCATTTCTTAATCTATCTCTAGGATTTTTTCTGGATTTTTTGTGATTTTCGGAGTATTTTTCGTGCCTTTAAGCAATTTCTAGACTTTTCTGGAATTTGTTTTCGCATTAAAAATAAATTCGAAAAAAAGAAAAACCTATCTACCGGATTGGGCCGAGCCTGTGGCCCGACCCAACCCGTTCCGCCCACCGCAGGCCCACGCGGGGGGGGCATCCGGGCCCGCACCGCGCCGCCGCCCGGGCGGCCGCCGCCGCCCCGCCCGGCACGCCCCCCGTGCGCGCCCCCATAAAAGGTGTTGTGCCGCCCCCCGTGCGCGAGCCCTAGCTAGTCCGCCGCCGCGCCGCCGCCGCCCGCCCTCGCGCCCGCGCCCCGCCCGCCCGCTAAAGCCCGAGCCGCAACGAACCGCCGGCGTCGGGTTGACCTTCGAATCCTCGCCGTTTTCCCTTCGTTTCCGCCGACGGTCCCACGCGATTCCCCTCGTCCTCCTCGTCCGGTTCCAGGCCTCGTCCGCGCTCCTCGCCGCTCCGAACGCCGGCGCCGCCGATGGCCAGAAGCTCCTGTCCATGGCCGGCCTCCTCTGTGTCTGAGGAAGAAGATGAGGCCGTTTTGCATTTAACCCCCTGCAAAATCCTGAAAAATAATTAGATCCAGCTATGTGGCTTAAACAATCTGCAGGAAACCCCCTAAATCTTTAGATTCCTTGCAAACAGATCCATCCCGAACTTTTTTCAGATCTAACCCCAGATTAGATCTATTCGCGAGCACTGTTTGATGTGTCTCGGGAATCTTCTTTGCTAGCCCCTAAAATCTATAGTTAATTACGAATAGGTCCTCCAATCTTGTTTCCTCCATATCTTCTGCGTTTTAGCTCCGTTTTTAGCGTTCTTTATATCCACGCGATCGTCTCGACGAGTAGAACGACTTTTTGCCCCTGTTTAGGTCTGTTAGTACTGTTTGGTGATTGTTTCTTATTTTATTCCATTTCATGCTTTTATGTGAATGATGTGGTGCGCGAGAAGACGGTTCGTACGTGGAATACGCCGGAGTTGAAGATTTCCAAGACCTTGAGCAGCAGCAAACGTTGGTAGAAGGCAAGTCCTTGCCGCATTCCCGTTATCCTATTACAACATGCATTTTAATTACACTCGTTATTTACTTTCGCTTTGCATTAAATTGATGGGTCCTATTGTTAAGGTTCGACTAGCTTTGTTATCCTATGCCTTGATCAACCATGGTTTCGGATGGTTTAATGAACACTTGTTAATATGGATTTATTTATGCTATCATTCATGTAATGCAAGAACACTTTATGCTTGTTAATCGGAACATAGAGCGACCACCCAGGAAAACAAGATACTACCACAAGACATATGGCTCTGTCTTGGCTTAATAATTAGTGAACTAGGTGTTAGGTATGCTTTACCCGATAAGGGTTGGGGGCCGGCGGATAGTGGCGTGTGGACCTGCTCGGCGTAGGTGTGGGCTTAGCTAAGACATTGTGCTCGTCCGGGAGCTTTATACATTGCACCGACCGGGTAACCTAGCGGGCGGCCTATATCCGGGGATCTTTGTAATGGCCTCGTAGCGTCCATATGCAATCACACCTCGGTAGTGTGGTATGATGCCTAGCTAGCATCGCATGGTTGGGTGTAAAGTTCTTCGGGACTTTTACACGACTTATGGGTAAAGATGTACGACCTCTGCAGAGTGTAAAACTAACTAGTTAGCCGTGCCCACGGTCAAGGGCAGCCTGGACCCTCACATGATTAATTTTATGGAAGATGGAACTTTTAAACTTGTGCATTACATTCTATGGATCTGTTGCATTTTATTATTTGGATTTGGTATATACTTACACTTGCTAGTAACAGTTGCTTAATAAAACTTGACCAACTAAAATGCTAACTTGCTTATGAACCATCAGCTTCCACCATAAAGCCTTGCATGTTGTTATAGAACTTTTCCCTTGTTGAGTACGATATGTGCTCATGCTTGTTGTTCCTTTATTTGCATCTACACAACCCGGTTGCTGCTCAGACGGACGCTTTTAAGACTTTTCTGGAGAGTTCGGTGATTTCTAAGCGAGCGTGCCACCAGCCAGCTACCTGTGGAGACGTCCTTTTCCGCTGCTAGTACCCGCTTTTGTTATGATTTTGAGACATTCGGTCATGTAATAAATGTTTAATACTCCCTTTACGCTTGTACACTGTGTTTTTGGTATTCACTGAGTCAATGCATGTGTGAAACTTGATCCTGGCACACACGTGTTTATGCATTCGGGTTTGCCTTTAAATCCGGTGTGACAAAGTGGTATCGAGCCGTGTTGACCGTAGGACGTTTGCTTAGTTAGAAACCGGTTGAACTTAAGGACTATAATCATCTAGAAGCCATGCTTACTCCGTGCTATGCTTTAATTCCATTCTTAATATACCTATCCTTGATTTTACCCCCATCCTTGGTATTCTACTTGCTATCTATCTTATCTTGGTCGATCTTTTTATTCTATGTTACCTTGTTCTTGCTTTAGGAAATCTTTAGCATCTATTCTATACTCTCCCGACCTTTTCCCACCTTTACCCTACACGTGTTCACAAGTGTTCTCGGTTATCTAATGACCCCATCTTGTTCAAGTTGAAGATCTTCCTTAGGATCTAGGTTCCTTAGGCTCTATCCTTATGAAGTCGCTAGTCACGATCGGCGATTAGGTGTGCTTAGTTTAGTGGTGTGTTTGAATGCTTGATCTTGTGTTAATGATTGATTTGGATCTTTGATTGAGTGCAATGTGTTGTGGGTTGATAACCACAATGACATTGGTTTAGTTTAAGTTTGCTTAGTTGGGGTTAATCTTTGTCTCAATCATCCTTTCATCTTGCACATTCCTAATCCTTTATTAAATCTTTACTCATCTACTTTGGACTCTGTCTTGCTGCAAATCTGTTCTCGTCAACTTTCGACACAGCAGTAGTGTTTTGTTTATATCTCGAGCTACAGAGCTCCGATTGATGCAAAACCAGTTGGGTTAGTTCACAAATTTCATAACAAATTTTCTTTCAAAAATTCAGCCCCATACAATACTTATCCTGGGGGCTATGCATGAAACATGGGAGTAGTCAAGATCTGTAAAACTCTGCTGACACATTGACTTCATTATTTTATATCTTGGGCTATAGACCTCCATTTGAGGCAAATCCAGTTGGATAAGTTCAGAAATGTCATGGGTGGTTTTCTGTCCTAAATTCAGCAATTTTGATTACATAGTCAGAGAGGGATGCCCGAAACTTTGGAGTTACCTGAATCTGTTAGCACTGCTGATATACCCGACTTGTTTATTTTATATCTGAAGTTATAGATCTCCGATCGAGGTGATTCCAGTTGTACTAGTTCCGTAATTCCATTATATTTTACTGTTCACAAGCTCATAATTTTTGGATATCCACGTTGAGAGTTATACCTGGATGTTTGGAGTCGATAGAATCTGTCTTAAACTGGAAGTCCGCACTACTTAATCTTTTGAGCTTTTCTCTTTGTGCAATCATCTCGCTCAATGTTCCTAACACTCGGATGGTGAACACCAGGTCCGGGCCAGGTGTTGATCAACCTCCGGTGACATGCCAAGGAAGAGGCAGCAGCTCGGGCGGTGCACAGCAACCACCAATGGATCCGGCCATGCAACGGTTTTCCAGAATCGGCTACAACTCTTGGAGAACCCGACCAACACCGTGGCCAACATGCAGGCCCAAGCCAACAACCCACCTCGCCCACCGCCATAGAAGCCGGCACCCATGAACAAGCACATGGAGTTCATGAGGCACCATCCGCCGGTTGTTTACTCATGCTGCAGACCCGCTGGATGCTGATGATTGGTTGAAGACCGTGAGCAAGATGCTCACCACAGCTCAGTGTGATGATAGAGAGAAGGTCCTATTTGCTGCAGGACGACTCCAGGGTTTAGCAGGAGCATGGTGGGATGCTTACACTACCGCCCATGCTACGCCAAACGCCATCACCTGGCAGGAGTTCACTGAGAGCTTCAGGAACCACCACATTCCTGCAGGGTTGATGAGGCTGAAAAAGAAGGAGTTCCTCTCTCTCCAACAGGGGGAATGTCAGTGACAGAGTACCGGGACAGGTTCATCGAGTTGTCTCGTTATGCACCAGAGGAGGTGGCAGATGACCCAAAGAAGCTGGAGCGCTTCATGGAGGGATTGGCTAGACCGCTTCGGTACCGACCGACGTCTCACACCGTTCCGTCTTTCCAAAGACTCTGTTAGACAAGGCCATCACCCCGGAGGCCATGCGCATAGAATTGAGAGTTCGAAGAGGAAGGTCACTACTTCGTGTAGTTTGGGAGCAAGACACTCGTCCCCGTTTCATTCCCCCGCAGGGGAAAACACCCCATGTAGGAGGTTCGGTGGTAACTGCGGCGAGAAACGGTTTCGAGCGAACAATCAACCTTTCAAGCACCCCATTCAAGAGTTGCGCATTCCACTCCACGGACTTCGCGCCCCAATGACCAGCGGACTAGTCGAACACCCCAACGGGAACCCTAGTGAGACCTAGTGTGCCAAGTACTCCCCGTTGGTAATACATGCTTTAAGTGTGGAGAGACCGGTCACTATGCTAACAACCGTCCTCGCAGGAGCGTCCCGAATACCCCGGTGCGAGTCGGCGGATGAAGAATGGAAACCGGACCCCGCGCAGCGCTAAGGGACAAGCAGCTCCGCCCGTGGTAGGTTGAACCACATAAATGCAACGACCATGCCGGGTATGTTCTCTGTCAACATTGTTTTCACACCCGCTTTACCATATCGTTCTTGAAATCTTTCTTTATCCTTCCGAATCTCGAGGACGAGATTCCTTTTAAGGGGGTAGATTTGTCACACCCTGAAATTTCCAATTTCAGGATGTGAATAGGAAGAAGAAATTAAACAACGATTTAGTCTAAATTTTAAAATTTTGCCCAACTTTTATTTTCTTTACAGGGAATATAGTATAGGAAAAATCCTTTGTTTGATTTTCTAAATTAAATAAAAGTTATGTGTGTTGCATTCATGCCGATGCATCTAGTGGTTCTTGAGTGAAAAAGGTTTCAAAAATGTGTTTAGGTGTCTGTCCAAATCCTTTCGAGAATTTTCCGGATTTTTCTCGGATTTATTCTCATTTTCCTTGAGCTATTTCTATTTATGTGAATGATGTTTGGTGATTGTTTCTTATTTTATTCCATTGCATGCTTGTATGTGAATGATGTGGTGCATAGAAGACGGTTCGTACGTGGAATACGCCGGAGTTGAAGATTTCCAAGACCTTGAGCAGCAAAGAAACGTTGGTAGAAGGCAAGTCCTTGCTGCATTCCCGTTATCCTATTACAACATGCATTTTAATTACACTATTATTTACTTTCGCTTTGCATTAAATTGATGGGTCCTATTGTTAAGGTTCGACTAGCTTTGTTAACCTATGCCTTGACCAACCTGGGTTTACTCTATGTTGGGTAGCACATGCTAGTGTTTTACGTGGTTATGGATGGTTTAATGAACACTTGTTAATATGGATTTACTTATGCTATCATTCAAGTAATGCAAGAACACTTTATGCTTATTAATCGGAACATGGAGCGACCACCCAGAAAACAAGATTACCACAAGACATATGGCTCTGTCTTGGCTTAATAATTAGTGAACTAGGTGTTAGGTATGCTTTACCTGATAAGGGTTGGGGGGTCGGCGGATAGTGGCGTGTGGACCTCGCTCGGCGTAGGTGTGGGCTTAGCTAAGACACGGTACTCGTCCGAGAGCTTTATACGTTGCACCGACCGGTAACCTAGCGGGCGGACTACATCCGGGGGATCTTTGTAACGGCCTCGTAGCGTCCCTATGCAATCACACCTCGGTAGTGTGGTATGATGCCTAGCTAGCATCGCATGGTTGGGTCTAAAGTTCTTCGAGACTTTTACACGACTTGTGGGTAAAGATGTACAACCTCTGTAGAGTGTAAAACTAACTAGTTAGCCGTGCCCACGGTCAAGGGCGGCCCCGGACCCTCACATGATTAATTTTATGGAAGATGGAACTTTTAAACTTGTGCATTACATTCTATGGATCCGTTGCATTTTATTATTTGGGTTTGGTATATACTTACACTTGCTAGTAACGATTGCTTAAACTCGACCAACTAAAATGCTAACTTGCTTATGAACCATCGCCTTCCACCATAAAGCCTTGCATGTTGTTATAGAACTTTTCCCTTGTTGAGTACGACATGTGCTCATGCTTGTTGTTTCTTTATTTGCATCTACACTACCGAAAGCCGCTCGGACGGACGCTTTGAAGACTTTCCTAGAGAGTTCGGTGGTTTCTAGGCGAGCGTGCCACCGCCACCGCCCGTGGAGACGTCCTTTACCGCTGCTAGTACCCGCTTATGTTACGATTTTGAGACATTCGGTCATGTAATAAAGTTTTAATACTCTCTTTACGCTTTTAGACTGTGTTTTGGTATACACTGAGTCAACACATGTGTGAAACTTGATCCTGGCGCACATGTGTTCTATGCATTCGGATTTGCCCTTAAATCCGGGTGTGACATGCAAGTGTAAAAAAACATCCCTAGACATGCGAAGATTGTCGAAGCACCTTCTATGATAGTTTAAAGTCATATGCAACCATTGCGCACCTGTGAGTTTCGGGAAGGGGCACGGAGGATTTACTCTTGGACCCTTTATCTTTTTCAACATCTTCAACATCGTCAGCAACTGGAAGGTATGACCCAAGAGGGAAAAAGTCTCTGCAAGGGATTTGTCAATCTCGGCATCGGAGTGGCTGTCCGTCTCATCTTCATCGGAGTGGCTGTCCATCTGCTCTGGTTCCGAGGGGCTGTCCATCTCTGCATCTGAGTGGCTGTCCATCTTCACACCTACAACATGAGATGGAATGTTAGTACTGAAGCAAATATTTTAATGAACTGTTATGCCGTAGACATCTTACCTGAGTATGCAACATTTATTACACAAAACACAATTCACAAAAGTAACTGACAAATGGAAACCAGGAAGCCTAAACAGTACACAAATCAGAAGGTAAGACATACTTACGAATACAAATAAACTCACTCAGACAAGAAAACTTTAAATTGTACAACTTACAATCAAAGCAAATGTCAACAGATCGGTCCACAAACATAAACGACGCAGGTCCACAAACTTTTATTATTACAACCGAACTAATGCAAACTTAAATTGAAAGTAGCTAAAACTTCATTATTTGTGATGCAGGTCCATGTCGACAGTGACATCAAATTGTGCTTCCTTCGTCTTCAGTTTGGGCGCCAAAGATGCATCAATGGCCAAACCATCTGCACATACTGATGTCGGCCTTCCGGGCATGTCACGTGTAGGAACTCCCTGCATTGCTTCGGAATGGTGCAAAGGTACATAGCATTATGGAAAAAAGGGTCACTCTCAGAGTACCCATCTTGGTGTAACAGGTCCCTGACTAATGCGGTCTCTGTTTCTTCAATCTGCTTGCTAGAGGGGGCTGCCTTATCCTGAGAAGACCCTAATGTTACCTTATCATGAATTGCTCTGCAA
Source organism: Cenchrus americanus (assembly GCA_947561735.1). Taxonomy (NCBI): domain Eukaryota; kingdom Viridiplantae; phylum Streptophyta; class Magnoliopsida; order Poales; family Poaceae; genus Cenchrus; species Cenchrus americanus. The sequence goes on along the minus strand of OX387241.1, from coordinate 233,851,788 downwards.
GTGCTATGGAATTCGGACACGCAGTCATCATATGATACAACCTTGCTCTTCTTCTTTACAGGGCTTTGAAGAGAGAAATCTCTGTCTGTCCTTTTTAGGACTGGCCTGGATGATGGCTGGGTGTTGCGTCAGGATCGGCAGGAGGAGAAGTTTGTGGGGTGGATTCAATATGGGTGTCCTCTGGGGCATGACCTCTAGCATCTACTAATTCCCCCCTCTCGTATGGTTCGTGACCCAGGATAGCAAACAATTTGTCGGCGTAGGGTGGACACTTGATCCTTTTAGGTCCATCATAAGCATCTTGCAGGGGGTGCGGATTACATACATGTTAGTAATGAGTTCATGATGAAGTAACTACTGAAGTAACACAATCACAAAGGTTGAATGTAGTACCTCATGTGAGAGAGTTGCTACCAAAACTGGGTCATATGTAACATCACCAGTCTGAGGGTCACGACCAAGACCAGACTTCTTCACAACCGAGTTGCGCCACTTGAAATATGCAGTTTTGAGCTTTTGCCACTTGTTTGACAGCTGTCTCCTTGAGAGTTTCTGGTCGGAGACCTCATTAAACTTGGTGAGGATGTGTGTCCACCCTGAACTAGTAGGAACTCTCTGTGACTAGTGGTACCGATTTTTGGCCTCTAGTACTAAATCTAGGAACAGTGCAGTGTCACGGATACTCCAGTTAGCACGCTCAGCCATCTCTACCACAACATCGTAGTCACACTTAAGACTAAAGGCATGTAATGTATGTGTACAAGGAAATGTAAAGTACACAGGTCGGGGGCCTGGGGGCTTGCCTTGGCACAATGGTGACAGCAGGAACGCCTGGTTGCTGGAGTAGCGCACGATGCTATGGACTCGGCCACTAGTTGGAGTAGTGTGTGGGTGGTCCTGTAACAGATATGGAAGGTAAGACAGGAACAAAATAATGAAGATACAGAATACATGACATGATGTTCTTGTTGACATGCAGGACATAACACATTTTAGTCTTGTATACACATGTTATAAGGTGATCAAATAGAGCTTAGCATAATGTCTTGAGATCTCAAAACATGCAGCAACTAATCCGTATATGTTGGCTAGAGAAAAATTGAACCAAACGACTTATACGGATCTATGCCAGGACGGCGGCCGAATCCGTGCTGCCGCGTAGCGAGCCACAACTCCCACCGAGCGTGAGAACTTGCCTACCGTACGGCGCGTGCCATGGTGCCAAGAACTAAAAACCGGGGGAGAGGGCGGCGGCGATGGAAGGGGAGATGGCGGCGGCGAGGGAAGGGGAGAGGGCGGCGGCGAGGGTGGGGGAAGGGCGGTGGGGAGAGTGGGTGCGGCAGCGAGGGTGGGGAATCGCGGGGAGGTGGGGGAGAGTGTGCTAGGGCAACCGAGGGATGAGTTATAGCAATTTCAGCGGGCCGAACGGCTGGCAACCAGCCCATCGAACAGATGATTGCCAGCAGTTGGTCCAGCCCAGTCGGTTCCAACCCATCCGAACAGGTTGCACATCTGTTGTGCCGCCCGCCCAACCATGCCCCATGTGCCTACCATTGTTGCTCTCCCCTCCTTTGCAGTTTGCAATGCTCGGTCTCGACTTGTATGGCCTGCCCACCCATGGCGGTGCTACGACAGCCCCAAAAGGGGCATTAGGTGGTGGCAGGTGGGGCCGCAAGGATCGAGAAGCGGCCTCACCCTGTCATGACGTCCCTTAATTGCTCTTCTTAATTTTCCCTCTCTCACTTCTTCTTTCTTCCTCCGATCAAATTGAGTGTGTCCAGCATAACCACTGCCTGCTAGGAATCTTGAAATTAAAAATCTTTCCACCAAAACCCAATCACATGGCCAGAAGAGCTCGGCCACCGCAGCCTCTCCCTCATCAACCAATCCAAACCACTCCCCATGGCCCCTAGCTTGGGGATTTCCAACTCCCACAACCTCCATTGACGTCGCCCCCAAGCGCATTCGTTGCCAAATACTCGTGAGTCCTCAATGCCAGCCTCAAACAGCTCATCTTGGAGATTGTGGCCATATGTGGCCGTGGGCAGCCCAACTCAGCACGAGCGGATGGAGCTGACCCGAGAGAAAAAGGAATGTGGTCCCGATGTGGGCCCACATGTCAGGTCCACGTCAATACTCAGTTATCACACCATGCAGTCTGCTTATTATCAAGGATTATGTTGATTTGGACCCCATGCAACAAGCAAGTTTGGAGACTTAAATGTGCATTTTAGAAGTTTGATGATCTAAATGGCCTTATGGCACACCCTGCTAAGTTTCTTTATCAGCCATGCATTTTTTCCTCATGTTTACCCATCAGCATCTATGTCCACCTTTTTTTTACAACTTTAATTATTCATTTTTTTCAAAAAATATTACAAATATATAAAAAGATAAATCTTAAAATTCCTGCAATAGTGAAGTTGCAGAGAAAAAAGTAGATGATGTTAATTTTTTTTGAATCAAACGAACAGTTAAAGTTCTAATAGAATCGATGACGATAAAACAATAAATAGTTCGATACTTAAGGAGTATTATTGCATTTATTTTTGGAAGAGGCCACAGCGGTCCTGGCCGAATTACAATTTTTTTTTGAGAATGAATTACAATTACTTTGGAATGCTGCAGCAGCACTTGAGACCGTCACTATGTTTGCAAACTGCTTTGTAACTCGCAGTGCCCAGGGAGCGAGCCTTCTCTCGACATGACTTTCCGCACTCGCCGCCAATTTCGCAGACACGGACGGCTGTGCATTCCTCTTTATTGAACTCTGCACACAAATATGCAATGCTATCAGCAGCCAGCACGATCAGTAGTAGTACATGTACATCAGATCTGAACTCCGAAGATTGTTGCAGCAGAGAGATCTAATTCCACTCTAGATGCATGCACGCACGCGTACGTACCTATGGAGGTAGATGAGAGAACGGAGGACACGACCACCAGAGCGATCAAAACAGTAGCAGCCATCGAGCGCGTACGGCTGCATCTTGTGTTGATGAGTGCCATAGCTAGTAAGATGTGATAGTTGTCGCTCGCCGCGAGTAGTCGGACTGCTCTGCTCTGGTGATGTGAGTTACCTCTACCCCTAGTGCTTATATAGAGGTACGCCGGATTTATTAATCGTTATTTAAATGATATAATCTCAGTGCAGTGTTTTTATATCTTGTCTCTAATTAATGTTCTAGTATTTCTCTTTCAAGCTACAATTTATATTATTATTACTATCTTAATAAACATCTTTTTAATAACAATTAATAAAAAAATAGTTTGTGCCAATATTATGTACCTAATTTTTTATATAGATCTGTTTAAATCTATCTATCTATCTGTCTGTCTATCTATCTGTCTGTCTATCTATCTATCTGTCTATATGTCTATCTGTCTATCTGTCTATCTATCTATCTATCTATCTATCTATCTATCTATCTATCTATCTATCTATATTTGTATCCGTCTATCTACTATATGTCTTTATCTATCTATCTATCTATCTATCTATCTATCTATCTATCTATCTATCTATATGTCTATTTGTCTGTCTGTCCTTCCATCTGGTCATATTTGTTTGAACTTTCATATTTGTTTAAATTTTCTAGCAGCTTCTTGTTAGAATTAAAGCGCGGAAGCGATAACCCCATTAACGCAAAACCAAATCGCATGATCACACAAACGAGAACGACACCGAGACACGATGTTTCACTAGTAGAAATGTTAATATCTATGATGATTTGGTAGTGACGTTCCGTTTATTCGTCATGGAAGTGGTAGTGACGAATTTGGTAGTGACGAATTTTGTAACTTCATCACAGATAACGAGTGACAGTGCCAAGCCACTCAAAATAATGACGAAACTCACAGGATGGTCACCGAACAACGAACCTATTTCGTCACAGATGAATCATTCAAGTTCTATCCGTGAGGAACCAATGACAAAAGAAAACTGGCGTCACAGAACAACGACGTTATCATCAAAAACAACTTGAAAAAAAACAAGGATATGGTCCCACATGCAACCCCCACATGTGGGCCCACTAGCGCATGGTCGCACAGGCGGGCCCCACCAGCGCATGGCCGCACATGTGGGCGACCACAAGTGGACCAAAATTTACCAAAAGTTTTTGCAAAACCTAGGGTTTGGACCTGGGTTGTTGGCATTCCAACTAACTCCCCAAACCACCACACCACAAGTAGTTATGTGTTTTTACTTTAAAGTAACACATATTAGCCTCTTCCTAGCTAACACATCGGCATGGCAGCAGGTCACGTCGGCTCGGCCCAGTAGTTATGTTTTTGCTATAATCAATTAGAAAAAAGGAGTGGCTGGGGGGATTTGAACACTATTCTGCTTAGTGGGAAGGGAGAGACTTACCATTGAGTTATAACATGGTTTGTGTCCTTTTGGTGTATGTCGTTCCTTATATGATACATTATAATGGATCCGAAATTTAAATATGTATCAGGTATTTCTCCTTCACAGAAACTCCGAATTTGATGATTTTTTTATTTTTTCTAAAATCAAACATTTTCATTTGATCGCAGATTTGTATATGTTGATTGAAACTTTTTAAATTTTTCGAGATTCATAATTACTTTAAATTTTATATGAAAAGTTTGAAACCTCAAAATACTAATATTGTCCATCATGAAAGGATCCACAATATTGCTAGTGTAACCAACATTAAATTCTTTTTATATTTTGAATTGAAATAGGCGTAAAATTCGACACATCTACCACACAACTATGGATGAACTGGGATGAATATGTGTTGTTTCTCTTTTTAATCTTTGGCTAAAACTTGTAAATAGTTTTTCTCCCTCATACTAACTCCAAATCGGATGATTCTTTTTTCTAAAATTTTCTGAAATCATGCTCTATGAAGATAATGTGTTGAGTTTGGTCTTTTTTCACGTGATCAAGTTTGATAATTTAAAATTTTAATTGTTTCTAAAAGTGACAATTTTAGACCAGATTTTGAAACCCGAAATGATTTCAGCTGAAAAAGTGATGAATACCAAAGTTTCATAACTCGTCAAACTCTACAAACTTTATTTATGTCACTTTTTGATTTGAGAAAGTGATAGTGTACATCACTCATTAATCTTATGTTCACTCACATAGTTTAAGAAACTATGTGAGGGGTTTGTCAAATTTGAACTAAGTATTGTAACCACTTTCTCAAATGATAAAGTAGTCTAAATAAAGGTTGTAGATTCTAATGAGTTATGAAACTTTGGCATTCATCACCTTTTGATTTGACATCATCTAGTGTTCGAAAAACTTGGATCTAGTTGTCATTTTTTGAAATTCAAAATTTGGATTGTTCAAACAGAGTCGGATGGAGAAATGACCAAAATAAAGTTTGTACATCTTAATGAGTTATACAACTTTGGTATTCATTATGTTTTCATTTGAAATCATTTATTACCTTAAAAAATATGTGACTTTCTCAACTTTGAAATTTCAAATTTAAGCAATTCAATCTAACTCGGATGGGGAAATGACCGAACAATAGTTGTAGATCTCGATAAGTTCTACAATTATTGTATTAACAATTTTATCATTGGAAGTTATTTTTTGATATCTTAAAATTTAATAATTTCTATCATTAGAAGAAAATAAATGTTAAATTTGCTTAAACAGGTCCAAACACATATCCGCTCCATTTTTCGGCTCGGCTTGCACGGGCCGATTCTTTTGTGGTTGTCCATCCAATTATCTCCTCACTGTCGGCCCAATTCTTTTTGACCATTGATCCTCGATCCGACGGTTAGGATTGCACCTAATGGGTGTAAAACTGGAGAGCCCGACTACTCCCAATACCCTAGCTCCTCCCCCCCACAGGTGGCGGCGTCTTCCTTCCTCACAAAGACACGAACGCTCCACCCTTCAGATCCGCATGGTTGCAAGCTCCCAAGGCCCACTGCCCGCCGCTGCTCCACCTCCGCTCCGTGCTCACCTCCGCCTCCACCTCCTTTTCGCGCCGTCCTCCACCTCCTCTCTACCTCGCGTGCTGCTCCCTCTCTCTATCGTCGCCGCCGAGTAGCTCCGCTCACTCCTCTCTCCCTCTGCCCACCACACTATCGAGTAGTTGTGCCGGATTCCCGATCCGCTGCGACTGGTGGTCGAGCCCGACCAACCGATCCCCTTTCTCCCCCACCACTGCTGCCCCCTTACCTCACGTCCACGCCCCCACACCAAGTCACCAACCGGCTCCATCTCCAAACCAAAACCCCCAACTCCCCTTTCCTAAATCGAGCAGGGGGCGCCGCGGGTTGACGATCCCAGATTCAGTTCCTCCCGCAAGTTCGCGCGGCCGACATCGCAACCACGGTAAGTTGCCATGGCGTCATCATCGACTCCGGCAGCCATCCGCAAGATGTAGAAGGATCTTGAGGTCAAGGCTAACGCCCTCAGTAAGATCCAGAAAGGTAGGTCCTAAGGCTGACTGCAGCGGTAGACTCTAAAATTCATCCTGTAAAGCAATATTTGGAGGCTCCTCCAAAATATTCTACCCTCTAAATTTCTTTCCACTGCAACGGTACCCTCTAAACCTCACCCTCCAAAGGAATATTTTGCTTAAAAATTTTTCATCCTCCTCTTCCTCATCCGTGCCCCACCCGCAGGGACAGGGGCCGCCGTCACCGCTCTGCCGCCTGGTACTGGGCGCACCTCGTGCCTGTCCTCGTCCCGCCTGCTGACATGGGCATGGCGCCCGAGGTCGTGAAGCTCTGTTGCGCCCTCTTCTCGGCCGTCGTCTCCGCTTCCAACCCGTCCAGGACGGCCTCCGAACACCTCAAGCGCGGCACCTGCTGACCTGCCCCAACTTCGCCGCGCCACCGCCGGGGCCCACCGCCGCCTCGTGCTCGCAGCAGTCGCCCACGCCCGCGCAGCACCAGCAGCTTGCGCTGCCTCAAGTCACCCAAGGCGTCACTAGCGGTAATGACGCCCAAGGCGCAGGCCGACGCCGCGCTCGACCTGCTCGCCGACTAGTTCCTCGAGTCCTCCGCCAGCGTGTCGCTCTCTTCTACAATCCATCCCAAGCTCCGGGCTTTCCTCCGCCACGTTGGGCTGTCAGACCTGCAGCGCGCCGACCTTACCGACCCGTGCCTCGACGCCCGCTTCGCCGAGGCTCGCGCCGACGCTGCCGCGCGGGTCTGCGACGCACTCTTCTTCCAGCTCACCGCCGTGCACGAACACGCCCCGCACGTAGTTGCCCCTCCCGACCACCGTCTTGATCCGCACGCCGGACTCGGAGTTGACAACCGTGATGTCCTCGGCGCGCACGTCGCGGATCCCGCTGGACATCTCGCTACCAAGCGCGATGACGGCGCTCGTCGGCGACACGCACGTCAGCCGGCGAACCACGATGTGCTCGTTGGGCATGCCATAGCCGATGCTATACTCATCCCAACCGCTCTTGATGGCAACGCAGTCGTCGCCGGAGACGACGTAGCAGTACTCGATGCAGCTGTGGGAGCACAAGTCCGGGTTGATGTCGTCCGTGTTGGGGGACCGCGTCGGCGCCAGGATCGTCACGCCCTGCACCACGATGTTGCTGTTGTACACCGGGTGGATGTTCCACGCCGGCGAGTTGAGCGCGTCCTCCGGCGAGGGAGCTCCTTCCCCGGCGGCCCTGACGAGGACTGAGGCGGCGAGGAGCTCCTCCGTCGGCCTCCTCCTTCCCCAGCCTTCTCCCTACCGCGCCCGCCGTCTCCTCCCAGCCGGGTCTGCGCCACCGGCCGTGTTCGCCTGCCGGGTGCACGGGGCCGCCGGATCCTGGTGGATGTCGACCTCCACCTCGGCGAATCACGTGCGTAGCAAGGCGACCTCATTCCCAGCGGCCTCCTGAGCTCTCTCCGCTGAAGCTCATCCTGACCGCTGGCTGCCTCCAGGCTGGGGGAGGGGGATCGGAGGACGCGCGACGGCGACGGCGAGGAGGCAGCATACTTGGGTGCGGCGAGGGGAATTGGGAGGCGGAGGACGCGGCGACGGCGGGGGAGTTCGAGGGGAGCTCCGGTTCGAGCGGGGCGTCGCAAGTCGAGGGAGAATCAACAGAAAAAAAGGCCGCTGCGATTTGGAGGAGGAGCCGGGCGCCCCCGAGATTTGCCGACTCAACTCAGGATCCTGGATGGTAGGGGTTCGGTTACGGGACGCCGCTTCAGACCATCCAGGAGCTTGCACCCGCTAAAATTACCAGTCCAGGGTGGTTTCCAGGCCACCGTTGCAGTCAGCCTAACCCCCTCTGTCGTCTCTGCCTCCAAACCCTAGCTCACTTCTGACTTCCGCTGCTCCTCGCCATGCCCCCTCGTGGACATCTCGAAGAACCACCAGGTCCTCAAGGCACGCAGGTCGGTGAGAACGAGCTCGTCCTCAAGGCACACACACTCGACCAGCGATTTCGGACTTTCTATCTCTCATCGGTTCCGAAATGTTTGTTGATTTTGACACTGAGGGTCTAATTTGATCTGGTTTGGCAGGAATTGGAGATACTGGACGATGGGGCAAACGTGTATAAGCTTATCAGCCCGATCCTGGTCAAGCAGGACCTTGTGGAGGCCATCTTGGCTGCTTTGGCATGCCGTTTTACATTGCTTCTTTTGTTGTGCAGACCTTGCTAACCATGTTCCACAACGTACAGAAGAGGTGAGATTATGACTGATTCACATCTGAGACACCAGCCTTATGGAAGGAATGCGACAATGCTATTTGCTGTGTTTGAACCTCAGAACGCTGTGCTTGAAACCACAGATTAGTAGTGTGCCTATGATGTGTGTCAAGTTGTTTGTCACTTTATTAGAGAATTTTCTGCTCGGCACATGCTGAAGGAAACATAACTTACTGAATTCCCTGTAGTGACAGGCGAATACTTGATAACTAGAGAACTTGTTGTTACTTGTTCTGCATAGTGCATATGCTCAAGTTAGCATAAAAGACTAAACTGAATCCACCTATGGTGACTGGCCACTGAATCCACCTAGTACATTGTTAACATTTTTTTATGTGAGATCAGATGTGATCCTTTTTATATGTTGTTATAAACACAGAATTAAAACAAGTATTGATAATGAATACCGTGACAGCCTGTTCCTTTGGTTGTGTTTATGAGTTCCTTGCTCTGACATGCTGCCTTTTAATAGTGGAGTGTCTGAACTTGAGAACATTTTCAGAGAAGATAGCAAATGCAGAAGAATCTCTGAAGAAGATGAAGCAGGTATATGTTAGAGCATGCATGATTATACAACTGTAATATCTGGTTCTTGATCTCATTCACCTGTCCCACAACCAAAACTAAACTTGCATGGTTCACTTACCATATACCTGTTCTACAATACTAATTTGACTGCATGCTCTTTCTGATTGGCTACATTGACACCGATTTGTATTTTGTGATATAACCATGTTTGTAAATTGCAGGGCCAAACTTGAATGGTCTTTTTGAGAGGCAGTCTGGCACCACGCACACCATGACGTCCTCGTCCACTACTGCACCTTCCATGAGCCACTGCTGCTTGCCGCTGCTCCCTCTCTATCATGGAGACCTTGTGTCGGCACACGGCCTTGTGCAAGGAGGCAAGGTGTGGACGGCACTCAGATCCGCGGCGTGGACGGCTAGCGGCTCTCAGATCCGGTCGGCGGCTACAGACTCTGAAATTTTAATCTATACATGCAACAATGATAACTGAGAATAAAGTAACATTAGGAGGTGATTAAACTGATGCCTACCATTATCTATGCCTATGTTTAGTGATGAGTCCTGAATTTTTCATTCATATGTTAAGTAAAAATGACTTCCTTTTAACACTTGAAATGATAGTCAATCTGTTTTTACTTTTAGATAACACGTGTATGATATTTGAGTTTGAATCTCTTTGCTATGCTGAGCTCCCATCGAGACATTGTCGGCCTCTCCTCTGCTCTGCTCGATGGTGTGGAGCTCTCATCGATTAGTGGTGTGCTAGCTGCAAATCTGCTTTGTTAAGTTTGTTATCTGCAGCTATTTATTTTCTCTGTTGCACATTCATGACCTGTTGCTTGACTTGTACTCCTAATATTGCAGCTAGTCTGCTTGCTATCTGTTGTTTTCTTATTTTCTCAACTGCTGGCTGTTTGGCAATCTGTCAGTTGTATTACTTGTAGCTGCTTCTTTTGGTAACTGACTACAGTGTGCTGTGTGTCCATTTTTTTGATCTGAATTCCTGAATGTTAGCAGTAGCTTGAGTGCAATATCTTGTTGGTCAATCATTGGTTGTATGTCTGGTTTCATTTGGGTGTTCAATCAGTTAAGGGGTCTGTTGGTTTCGTAGCAAGCTGACGGAGCCACCATACATATAATCGGTGAACTGGAGCAAGTGGCACGTCTTCTGGGTGGATGAGAGAGTCATGCCCAAGGACCATGAGGATAGCAACTACAAACTCGCCTTCGATGGGTTTCTCTTGAAGGTATTAACTGCAATTTCTTGTTCATTCTTCAAGGTCTTGCTCCGATTGGGTAATTGCAAGACGGAGTCTTGTTGTGTACTATAGAGTGAGGGAATTTTGCAATGATGGGATTGAGGCTATACTTGGATAGTGCAAAGTGAAACGAATATTTCCCGTGTAAATTTAGTGGATGTGAATTGTGTTGAGAACCTTTATTTCTGGATATTGCACGTGATCTGGCTAATCACCAATTTAGGAGCATAATTACAGGTGGTGGTAGCTAGTCATAAATACTTGGAGATGGGTCATTTAGTTTTCTGCATTATGTTTTGAGTAAAATTAAAGGTTTCTAAATACCTTGTGGTAACTTTTAGCAAAGCAAACCCTATGATGATGCTATTAAAGATATGTGCATCAGGTGGTAACTTCTCAGGTTGTAACATGTCTGCTTGTTAGCCTATCTGGTAGTTAAGATTTGCATTCTGTCGTACCAATTGTCCGCATTTGAGGTTTTGACTAATCTGATGCATATTTGTCCATCTGTCACCATAATTAGATCACTTTGATTTGATTTTAGCTATATGATGAATGTACATATTGCATATCATTTTGTTCAAATGAGCATGTTGTTCTGTCATGTTTATATATTATCTAGAACATTACTTATTACTGAATCAACAAATAGATGACTTTGTCAATGCATGTGCAGGAACTGGAACTTAAAAGGATAAGGGACTAAGAGGAGATGAGGTACCATGCTGATTTCGAGATAAAATTGGAGCTTTTGCCATGGTGGCGCGTGATGCTAGATGGAAACATGGATGTGTCTTGGTGGCTTCTGATGCTAGATGAAAACATGGATGTTCTGCCTGTTGTGTGATGGTGAATGTGCCATTGTTGATCTGTTGTGAACATGTATGTGCTGCCTTTTGTGTGATGGTGAATGTGCCATTGTTGATCTGTTGTGAGCATGTATGTGATCTATGTTGTAGCATGTTTTGTAATAACTGGGCTTAAATTTGGCAAATTTTGCTGGGCTGAATTGTATTGCTGAATGAGCTCTAATAAAAAAGTGAATCATTGAAATAATGGGCCCAATATAGGCCCATCTCTAAATTGGTATGGTGATGATGTCATCATTGCCACATCAATTGCCACGTCATCGTCCATGTAGGCAGCCGCGTCATCGTCCATGTAGGCAGCTACGTCATCGTCCATGTAGGCAGCCGCGTCATCGTCCATGTAGGCAGCTACGTCATCGTCCACGTAGGTAGTCATGTCATCAAACCACGTCAGCTGCCAGCATGCACGGCGCCACGTGGTGGTCACTTCCATAACGAAATTAGTGACGATGTTCACTAGTCATAGAAGACGAGCGGTTATATGACGAAAAACGTGTTCGTCACTGAAAAGGAGCAGTTCTGTGATGAAAATGGCTGATTTGTCACGGTGCGACAAATGTGATGCTCTTTCTACGACGATCTCAAAATCTTCATAAATTCGTTATAGAAGTTTTTCCATGACTAATTTGGCATGTTCTGTGACGAAATTGTTTTATAATGGATGTGAACTTCTATACTAGTGTTTTTTAACGAGGTTCGGCCATGTGCCTACATTCTCGGGGCATGACTATGGGCTACTCCCCATCAACAGCTGCTACACCGGCATCCGGGCACCACCGCGGCAATGTCGCCGCCCACATCAGCCGCCAAGTCGTCTCATTGTTACAACGGTAGTGCCCTCATATTTATGGACCGTAGGGATACAAAGTACAACCAAGACTCTACCCCTATCTTACCAAATTAGAACTCAAGTCCAACTGTAACTGAACTGTACACATATTTGACACATATCTAACAATCTCCACCTCGGCGAATATACACGCCACTTTAAGCTTGTTCATGCGCGAACCTCCGTGTAGCAAACTTCAGTCACCTCCTTTGCTGCCCACTTAGAACAGCCCGAGGCCGCTGCCACCTCGCCGACCGTCGGATAAAACATCGCCATACTTGCATTGCCATCCATGACTCCACCTCCAGCAACGCTTCCCTTCAGCTTGTATTGGTGTGCACATGACTTCTCACCAACCATGATCGTCTTGCCTCCATGCATTACTCTCAAGGTCTTCTTATCAGGTGCCGCCCGATACAGCCATCCTTCTTCATGCAAGATCCCAAGCGAAATCAGATTCGTCTGTAGCTCTGGCACATGCTTCACACCTTTGAGTAGTATCTCCTGTCCATCACACATCTTGAACTTGATATCGCCCACTCCAATGATACGATAACCCAAACCATCTCCCAAGTGAATAAGATCACCCTCCTTCTCCTTATATGACAAGAACCACTTCTTCCTTGGTGTTACATGAAACGAGCTAGTTGTATCCAACAACCACGCTTCTTCACAAGACTTTTCAATTGACACTGTGAGAACATCACCATCTCTATCAGAGTCATCTTGTCTGGCAATCATCACACTTGTTGTTCCACTATCATTCTTCAGTTCCGGACACTCAGCCCTTTTATGCCCCCACTCCTTGCACTTATAGCACTGCGGTCCCTTCTTGTTGTTGTTGCCATTCTTATCTCCACCACTCTGATCACTCTTGATCATAAAAGCACTCCCAGAAGGCTCTTCAGGTGAGTTGTTCTTCCTCCTCTGCTCATGAGAAAGCAAAGCCGCAACAACATATCCACTTGCACCTTCTCCTTGCCATATGTTAGCGTAGTAACCAAGTGATCATAAGAATCCGGCAACGAACACAGAAGAACAATCACCATGTCTTCATCATCATTCTTCACGTCGACCTTCCCAAGATCAGCAACTAATTGATTGAAGACATTCACATGCTTAGCAAGATCTGACCCCTCCTGCATCTTCAGCCCATACAACTTCTGCTTCAGATACAACTTCCGAGTAAGTCTTGGACATAAACTTCTCGTCGGCCAACTTGTCCCAAATCTTTTTAGGCGAGCTTTCATCCATGACATGGTACATGATCTGATCAGTGAGACACAACCTCATCGTTTAACATGCTTGCGCCTGTATCTCCTCCCACTTATCATCATTTACCTTCATCGGCTTCTTCTCGTCGAGTGCTCTCGAGATGCTCTGTTGAGCCAACAGGTCCTTCACTCTCGTCTGCCACAACCCGAAGTTTCCGGTGCCATCGAACCTCGCCACTTTAAACTTGGAAGCCATCGACGCCATCTGTCTGTTGCCACAGATCGCTGAAAATCAATATCACACGTGTACTGTACAGACCACGTACCTCCTACACGTCGAGTGATCTCCTTCCCCACATCCAGCCACGAACGCCGCTAGACGCTGCAGCACCCACCTCCTATTTGTGCTTGTGCTGAACTGCTCGTGCCACCGCCACCGTGTACTCCTACACAGCCACGCAGCTCGCAAACCTCGTCAACTTCCTCGTCGTCGCACACAACGATGCTGACCCGCCTTCGAGTTGTGCTCACAGTTCGCTGTCAACCGTCGCAAGCACCGGCTTTCACGAACAGCTCGATTGCCTGATGCAATCTACTATTAATATACGGAGGCTTGAAAAACATAACAGCAAAGTCCTGAACTCCTCACGCTGCCTTTTCCCTTTCCTCGTTATACGTAGCAGTTCCTTTTCCATTTTTTCCCGTGAGTAGCATGGATGCATGCATCCAACTCCCAATAGGAACCGTGCAATTATGGGCCCACGAGATGAACTATTGCCATTCGTAATCAAAGTCCATGACCGAGCAGAAAAAGGAAATAATCCAACATGCAGTCCGATGTGCAACCATGCACGCCTGCAGTACCTACTCCTGCCACCTTCAGACTCCTGAACCCTACGCATCCATAGCTACACCTCTGCCCGCACGCCTGGCTGCCTGTGCAACGTTCGCACGCCCTGGCCATGGAACCAATCTGCCTGTCGTTGGCCGAGCAACACAGGACACGGTACCACCACATCGCCGTCGCCATCGCCCATCAGTCAGCCACAAGGAATACTCACGTCGTCGTTGTGCGACCCAAAGTCACCTCCATTAATACTTCCCAGAGTCCACCATGGCTTTCGCCACCATCGTTGCAGCTCCAGCTTGAGCCTGCAACGACCACTTCGATCACGATCGACCACCCGTCAATCTGGCCGCGAGTCGAAGCCGACGTCTTCCGGCCGCATCGTCGAACCTGGCCATCACGTCTGACCGGCCCCTATCGAATAGCAGCCACCATCCACTATCAACTGATCTCCACGTCGGACGGATCCATGTTGATTGCATCTCATTGGACGGTCCGAGCCACCCGACCGAAGTGTCCAACACCACCGATCGAGTCGTCGATCGCCGCCGTGCTCCACCTTGCGCCCTGCCCCTCCGCGAACAGCTTGTGCGACCTTGCGCGGTGTGGAACACACCCATCGCACCTCCTCGCGGATCTTCTCCCTCGATCTGGCTCTGGTACCACTTGTTAGAATCAAAGTGCGGAAGCGATAACCCCAAGAACGCAAAACCAAATCGCAAGATCACACAAACGAGAACGACACCGAGGCATGATGTTTTTTAACGAGGTTCGACCATGTGCCTACATCCTCGGAGTATGACTACGGGCGCTCCTCCCCATCAACAGCAGCTACACCGGCATTCGGGCACCACCGCGGCAATGCCGCCGCCCACACCAGCCGCCAAGTCGTCTCATTGTTACGGTAGTGCCCTCATATTTATGGGCCGTAGGTATACAAAGTACGACCAAGACTCTACCCCTATCCTACCAAATTACAACTCAAGTCCAACTGTAACGAACTGTACACATATTGGACACATATCTAATACTTCTCAGCACGAAAAGCCAGGAACTCAAACAAATAATGATCTTCTCGTATAGCTTCCGAAAAGAAAGGCTTGAAAAACTGAGTTTATATGGAAAGCTGAAAGCTCAATTTTATCAGCTTTTTGCACTTTTTTGGTTTAAAAAGTTAAACACACTAAAGATTTGTGTTAGTTTTTACAAGTAAAAATCCAGCAATAACTCTTTAGAAAAAGCTCAAAAGCTGCAGCTCAAACAAACATGCTCGTCAAACTATAAATACATGCTCATGACGTCGTAATCCATGTCGTGGCACTTCTCTTGGGGTGGTGCTGCCGTCCGACCAGGGTGGCGGCGAGCACCCTGGTATTATGGCGAGTAGTATAAACTTCTTGTACTATGAATACTATGAAGAACAATTTTTAGAAAATGAAATTAGTTTCAGCCTCTACAACCGTAGACAACCATTTTTTTTTGCAACGAATTCAGCTTCAAAGCTAATAATCAAAATAGAAAAAAAAAGTTTACCATTTTTTAAACATCATAAGCATATTCTATTATTGCTTCTCCATCCATTCAATGTAGACTTATTGTAATTGTTGTCTTGAATGAGTCTTACTTTTAACTCTAGCAATAAGCTCATAATAATCTTTTTCTTGTAGGCGATGCATTCACTCTAAGAAATGTGCCAACTAGTGACGAACCAAAAAATGTCATAACGCCTATTTTGCATCATAAACCATGATTTATGTTGTGGGGTGTTACAAAAATATTTTATCACTAGTCGAGAAATCATGACTAGTGATGTTCCTTATTTTGGTCATCACTAAGATATAACGAATGACCCCACATGTCGTCATAAATGTTAGAGTGGCGCAGCAGAATCCGGCCCGGCCCGCTATACCCACGAGCCGACGCCCCAACTAGGCCTTAGGTCCGCCGGAGCCCACAACAGACCCTGAGCCTAACTCAATCCAAAAGACTAGCCTGATGGATGAGGACTGCCCCCACCTATATGTTGCGCTCCTCCACCATCAATTTCCGATGTGGGATTGAACCCAACAATCTCCCTAGTCACACATTGGGTCCAACTCTTCCATTAAAACCATCCGTGTGTGTGATCTCCCGAAGACGTATCTAGGCCCCGAGTCCAACTCTCCAGTCCACACCATCCGTGTGACCCTCCGGAGACGTTCACGGGCTCCCCGTGCCCCGAGTCCAACTCTCCAGTCACACCATCCGTGTGATTCACGGGCTCCCCCGTCACCATGTGACCCGGAGATATTTTTCCAGGTTTTGCCGACCTTCCGCTATGATACCACTTGTTAGAGTGACGCAGCGGAATCCGGCCCGGACCGCTATACCCACGAGTCGGCGCTCCACCAGGGCCTTAGGTCCATCGGAGCCCACAACAATAGGCCCTGGGCCTAACTCAATCCAAAAGACTAGCCTGATGGGTGAGGACTGCTCCCACCTATATGTTGCGCTCCCCCACCATCAATTTCCGATGTGGGACTAAACCCAACAATAAAACTATTTCGAAAGTTGCACAACATTGGACAAGTATCCAACGTGACTCCAACATGGTAGGGGTCGATCACGATTTGTTACAAATTGAAATCTGATTATTGACCCTACGTTTTGACATGTGCCTAGCCAATGCTGCAATAGGAGAGAAGAGCCAATGTAACCGGAAGCAGAAGGCAGCTGATGTAGCATCATTTCCTATGAAACATGATTTGGCGTTGATGATGTATATTGGTGGGAAGATTTTGTGGAGTCCGACTCTTGTTCGAATCGTATTAATTTCAATATTGTTAGTTTCGTTTTTATTAAAGTTTGTAATATTGTGATTGATATGGAGTCTTTAGGTTAGGATACAAATAGTAGCCTTGTAAAAGACACACCTACGTCAATCAAAACAAGTAATTACTCTTTTCGGCAATTTCACCAATCACCAAGCACTTTGTCTTCTTTTTTTTATGACTTCTTCGCTTAAGCAGGATTGCATCACTTGATCTTCTTCTTGCTCGTAAGTTCTGGTCTCTTTTCGAGTATCATAGATCTTTAACTGACAGTGCATTGCTTCTTTCTTGATCTTTCTTATTCACAATTTATCGAGTACATTAGATCTTTGATTTACGGTGCATCTAGACCAAGTTTATTCACAAGTTATCGATATATGTTGTTCTTGCAAGTTAAGTAGGGAGCGTATCAGGTGGAAACCAAAGGTGTTGTGCAAACTATGGAAACTCCGATCAGAGACACTGGATCTAGATCTAAAGGCTGGGGAGAGAGGCAGGAGAATTTTGCAATTTAGCGCCCGCCGCCCCCCTACTGTTGTCACCACATTGCAAATCACCCCTGCCCCTGTCCACCCTAGCACACAAAACCGCACCCAGTCATTTTCCCATATACCCGAGCGAACGAGTCGCCGCCGCCCCTATGATGCACTGCAGCTCGTTCCCACGCCGCTGCCCCTTCGATGTGCCCCTTCTCCTTCCTCGGGTCGCGACGCCTCCACTAAAACCGCGTAATGTAGGCATCACCGATGGTGACACCCCAAAGGCCGGCGGCATATCCTCCCATGCGACGCCTGGGCAGAGGGATGGCGTTGTTGCACCCGTACGTTCTATCGTGCGACATGAAAACGAGGAAGGATCAGATGTGTGGCAAGCTGGCGGAGATGCGGGTGTTCGCGTGCGATAGGCGGAAGACAGGATACGACAACCCGTGGCAAGCTCTGGTGCTGACAGCCCCTCGTGTGCCTCGTGGTGCGGAGGAAGCGCTAGTAACTGAGACCGACCAAATCCCCATGAACACACACGAGGAATTCGGGTGACTCACCCGCTTGAGCTGCCTCCAGCAACAACAGCCAGCGACAGCCCCGGCCGGCTCCTGTCCCAATGGAACGAGGATGAGCTCGCTGATGCACCGCTTTCCTCTCCTCACCTCGCCTCGCTTCAGCCACGAGGGGAGGTGGCGACAATTGATGGAACCGCCTCCGCAAATCAAAACCAAAATCCAATTCAAATTTGACGAGCTCCGCCACTAGTCGCTGGCTCCGTTGCTGTGTTGGGTGATTCGCGAGGTGTGACGAAGCGTACCAAGGTGCGCCTCTGGCGAGCGGGTGAGTGGACAAGCCCGTGCGGTGTGGCTCCAACCGGCCACCACTGGTCTGCCGCCTCACAGCCCCTGCCTAAAACAAGCCGAATCGAATTAATCCAGCTGAAATCCAATTAACCTCGCCAAGGGCCACGCGCGGCTCGGAAACAGCTAGCTCGCAAGCACACCAAGCTGGCAAGGTAGTAGTATTTTTTGTGAAATTAATTGGCACAAAATTGGAGCTCAAATAGCCTTGTCCATCCGATGAAGGAGAAGGGGCATATCGAGGGGGGTGGGGGCTGCAACTCGTTTGCTCCGGGGGGTGTGGCCTCGTTCGCTAGGATAGACGGGTGCAAGTGATGATTTTCGAAAGTGCTGAGAACTGTAGGGGCCGGCGGGCACTGAATTGCAAAATGCTCTCACCTCTCTCCCCGGTCTTTAGATCTAGATCCATCATCCATAATCAAAGTTTTCATAGTTCGCACAACACTCTGTTCAACATCAGTGCACCGAGCATGTGGAGATCGACATTCACTTCGTTAGGGAACGGGTCGCCATCAGGGCTGTTTGTGCCCTTCACATCCCCACCACGTCACAGTTTCCCGATGTACCAAAGGGGTTCCATCTTATGTCTTCATGGACTTCCGCTCCAATCTGAATGTCTGTTCCACCTTCGTTCCAACTAGTGTGTGGGGATGGGGGTTAGGGGGGTTAGAATTTATATGTAACCTCTCCTGTAGTCCTCATCAAGTATTCTAAGCCTTCTGGCTTTCCTCCAATAAACATATGTAATTATATGATTGTGCATTATATATGTCAGTTGTACATGTATTTTTATCTTATAGAAGAGATAAAGATGCGCCAGACATGTTAATGCTCAGTATGTTAAACCATTACATTCTATCAGGAGAAAGGAACAAAAGAACACTTATGGCTACACTGGAAAATAAAAAAAATTCAAAAAGAAATTACTTCTAAGTATTGATTAGAGTACTAGTAAAGTGCACGTGTGACACGCACGTGTTGAAAAATTTTATGTTATTGAAAAATTATTAATAATCATATTAAGATCAAACAAATAAAAAACTCATAAAACATTTCGTGTGTTACAATAATAATTGATACCTAAATTGGTTCTAAAAACTTATTTTGTACTTACATAGAAGTGATTACTATACTAAACTTATAATTGCTTGGAAAGATGATGAAAAAGAAAGTTGAGTGCAAAAAACTTCTCATTTGGATTTCCATGTTTTCAAAAGAATTAAATGCTTTTATCACATTGGGAATTTATACCATGCAGCAAGATACATAGTAAACCCTCTCTATATTTGATCCGTAACAAGCATACAAACCTTGAACCACACCATTCTCCACAAGGCCTGATTTCTCAAAGTAAAAGAAAAAAACTGAAAGTGTAGCATGAAAATCTCAAAGCATGATATCCATATTCATTTACGAGAACCTATTTTAGAATACCTTTGTAATCATTCCTTCACTTAGTGCTACCAAATATTGTGAAATCGTCATATGTGCAATAGGCGAGACATGTTTAGCAAATTATCTAAAAAATGAACCGAACAAAGAGGCAACAATCCCAATGTTGACCCATAATATGTTGAAGTTACTATATATATTATTTCTCTGTCATGTAACTGTTTGGAAGGCAAAGACTGAACCTATTACAACATTAGCAAGGGCATAGCACCATGAAACATACCTCTGGGTCCCATCATCAATTGTCATTGCCCATATACCACACCATGAAGCCATGTGGATGGTCATCTTCCAAGTGGCCAAATCTTCCAAGTGGTCAAATTGCTATAGCTACATCCATTCAAGGTAGTGGCCGCACTTTCCTCTTCCAGTATTCAGTTAATCACAGCTCTTCTGTCAACTTGACCCCTCCATCCATGAGAACATTGCAGTGTTGATGAAAGGCATTAGAATAAATAAGATTGTATGTTTGTCTTCAGTATAGTGTTCAGCATTTCCTACATGCACTTTGTTGCTACTTAGATATTGTGTTGTTGGTACTATTATTTTTTTAAACAAATTTAATATTCATATATGTTTAAATCGTACATGTAAGATATTTACAATGTCACAATCATTCCAATTAGGTGATTTTAAAAGATCACTAGACATGGCTCTCATCTACAGAGGAGGAACCACCCTAGGATTTCTTAATTTAAGTGTATGGTTCCAAATATTAAACATGAATTGCATGGCTGCTTGAAACTAATCAATAGATCTATTTATTGTGGTCATAATCATCAGCTATGTTTTATATGTAACAAGAATTAAAACAAATGCAAATTCTCTCTCCTACAAAAAAGAACCAGAGAAAGTCTACCACCTGTTAAAATAGTTTATGATCTCAACAATCTTTACCCCTATAAGGCTATAACACAAATGAATGCTTGAGCTAAAGTGTCAACACTCAAGCCAATCATTTAAGCACACTTTCTCTCTGTAATCTATGAGTGTCAAAGTTCCTCCTATTTTATTCTATAAGGCATTTTAACAACACAGATCCTATGCAGTGACGATAGGTACACATGTAGAAATCAAACTCTCAAGCTTCAAATTAAGAAATTCTTGATTTTACCTTTCAAACTATAAAACCTGGCTCCATTAGATTTGGTTGGCTGCAGATGCACCATGAGGTAAGATTAACTGAGTGATGTCACCAATAGGTATGCAAGGACATGGCAGACCCATATGCTAGTGCCGCCTATGCCCACCGTGGAATCAAAAGATGCTTAAGCCTACCAGCTGTATGATGGCCGACCCTGTGAGGTCTGTGATGCTCCTCTGCACCTTGATGATGGCCTCACCCTACTTTGATGACAGTCATAAGCCATTGCCACCACATACAGGAAAACCACGACCTTCTCCTTCAGATTCCACACGACCACCTTTATCTTTTTGATTTTGGAGCCTCTTTCATCAATCTATCAACCAAAAACCTCCAAAAAATCATCCATTTGATGAATAACACATTATTTTAATATAATAGGTAGCTGACATTCTAGAATTTCAGGTGACAATTGAAATTAATGGAAACATATATGAAAATATATAAGAAGACTTGCCTCTTGGAAAACAAGTGGTTAGCAACTTAGCATCCTGGTACTGTTTGACATAACACATAATTTAGCATGAATAAAAGCATCATAAGGGTGAATCACATCTTAGCAAATTCTGATTTCACAATGGACAATAAATTAATACGTAGACATCAATATTAAGGGATATATTGGAAGGCAACAACTTGTTAGCTTATCCTCTCATCACTGCAAAGGTAATGCCATATATGAAAGTGTGAAGTGTATGATCGTTTTGTACAAATCTTTTGCTTCTGAATGAAGAGTAGACATGGGGACAAGCAAAATGCACTCATTTCAACTTTACCAATGCCCACAGTTCAAATGTACTTTCCCCAACAGTCGATATCTCTTTTGTTGGAAAGAAGGGAGAAAGCAGTTGCATATTAGAAAATTGAAATCAATCCAAAATTCCGAATAGCATGATTCAGTTTATTAGTAGGCTCGCACCCATATACCAAATAATTTGGGAATCATAGCTTTGGATGATGGAAGGACGCAACTCACCAAGCACGGACAAGAAGGAAGTCGTTGACGCCGAGCAGCAGGTTGTTGTACGACTGCAAGCCCTTGCCGGTTGCCATCACGCCTCCTCCACAGCCGGTGAGCAAACCACTGAGAAGCAAGATCTGGCATAGCTAGAGCCCTGATTCATTGTCGTCTCCATCGCGCCTCCTCCACATCACGCCATGACCCCAGCACCACGGTAGTCCCCGTACCCGTGCGCACACTATTGGAGTTCGACACCCATCCGGAGGTCCCCGAAGGGCTGGGCCGGACACCGGCCTCCCCCACGGCGGGCGCATCCGGGGACGTCGTGGAGGTGTCGCGGGCATGGGTGTGGACGGGGGCTCCTAGGCCGGAGGCAAGGGGGAGGATGTGTTGGACGGCGACGGTGGCGTGGTGGGTAGAGCTGGTGGCGAGGCCGTGGTTGTATCGTTGGCCGGCGATGCGTGCGGAAGCCGTACGGGTGGCGGCGCCGCAATGCATCACGGACATGGGTGTGGATGGGGGCTCCTATGCTGGAGGCAATGGGGAGGAGGGTCTGTTGGACAGAGGCGGTGGCGTGGTGGGTAGCGCCGGCGGTGAGGTCGTGGTTGTGTCGTTGGTCGGCGATGCATGCGGGAGCCGTGCGGGTGGCGGCGCCGCGGCGTTGGGCGCTGGACGACACGCGTGCAACGCGGTTGGGCTTGGCGGGTACATGGGGTGGGGGTAAACTCGAGTGCAGACGCGGGTGGACCCAACGGGTACAAGCGGCGGGTACAAGCGGGGTGGTGAGAAAAATAATTCATTTTGGGCAGAAACGCTCTCCAAGTTGCGATTTATATGGTCGTTCCACCTTTTTGGTCGTCATGCAACATGACGGTGGGTCCGGTGTGAGGGGTAAGGCGGGTCCGAATTGGGTGAGAAAAGTTTTCAATTGTCTTCACTCCTTATAGTATAGATATAAATTCTCCTTTATTTGTTTTGGTCCATTTCCGGTATCAACTCCCACGGGGAACTTCACTCCTGGCAGCTAAAACCCATCAGAAAATGCCTTCATCGGGAGTGTGTTTCCTAACGGCCGACCGTCATGAGGCCATTGTCAGGAAAGAACCGTCTTTCCCTTTTTTTGTCTGTTCCGATAGCCTACATTTGACTACATTTGGTGAATTCTTTCCTTAGCTGAAGTGTATTTCTGCTGAACTTGTTTGTTGCTTATGAAATTTTGCTGTTGTCATATTGTGATGGTAACTTGTTATCTGTTGCATTATTATTTCTGGTGAACTGTTCATTGATTGTGATGTGAACAATATGGAATTGAAAATGAGCTATTTTTGTGTCTGTGATAATCAATAGCTAAAACTGAATACATGACACTACTGATTACTGAATGGAATAATGAGTTAGAGCTTGTAAAAATACTCGATATATGTTACTGTGAAATGCAATAATGGTTATTCGTTGGATGGGCTAAGGCCAAGAATAAAACGGCCTAACGTGGCATGCATTGTACATTTCTCTGTTCAAAAAATACCGCAGAAATCTATAATAGGCTAAAATGACACAACGGAATTAGGCTCACAAAGACTCTTACATAGATTGGTGTTGATGCAAAAATCAAATAGTTGGCTTTAGCCTTGGTAACACACAAAGGCCTGGGAGATTTGCTTCACTCTTGAGGTTTGAGAAGTTGCCAGTCAAATTGAACTGTAATTAACGAGGGATAATATGTAGTTAAATTCCGAAATGTATTGGTTCAGATTCTTAACTGTCTTGCTGAAAGTATTGTCTATAAGTCTTACTAGCAAATATGCTCGTGTGTTGTACGGGAGTGAAAAAACATCGGACGTCTTTGTACATATGACACAAAAAATTAGCTGATAATTTGTTGTTGTTTGTTAAGTTTTGACCTTTCGTTTGAGAAATTTTAATTATTGATATTATGTTTATTTAATGAATGAAGTTAAATGACATCTCACATTTTTTTACTCAGAATTACTTATAATAACTTTTTTAGCACAATATTACCTGTAATAACTGACTCACATAAATCTATCTAACTCTGCAAATGGACGTCGCTGGCACAAATCAGACCCCACTCGTTGGACGTCATGTCCACCCTCTCCAAAGCGGTCGCACATCTACTCACTGACGTTTCTCTTGAAAAATAAAACAAAAAAGCCGCTCTCTCCTTGCCTACTTAACGTCGACCATGCCTCTACTCCGCCCGCCTCCTGTCTCCACACGCCCCCTCGTCCTCCACATCTACTCCTAGCCGGTTTCTATGCATGTTCTTCCACTGCCAGATCCAGATGCGGGGGGAGGGGGGATCGGTAGCATAGTTGCAGCATGAGCACGTGCACTTGTAGGATCGCGGGTGTGGGCACCCACGGTGGGCGCCAATGTTGGGGGGTATCCGAAAAAACGGACGAGATCCCCGAACACGAGAGAGAGATAGAGCAGTAAACACGTTCAGGAGCAGTAGTAACGCAGAAGGAGACTGAGAATCTCCCACTAGTGGCACAAATTTCCAAAGTTATCGATCCATTTACACATGCCCTCGCGCCCCCCTTTTATAGGGAGACTAAGGGACTTTTACATTCCGAAAACACCCTCGAGCTCAAGGAATATTCCTAATGTGAACACATAAAAGAATGTCTTTTTCATCTCATATATTTACAAGCCTGTCACTAGTTCACACTCTAAACCGGGATTTTTTGGGACGACAACTTTGACTTTGCTTCTCACTAGTTCGTGAATTTCCCCGTTCGCGACTTCCAAACCAGACTTCCTACAGGTTCCCGAATTTCCCATCTCCCGAAGTACGTGACTTCGCCGGTTCGAGATTCCAGACTTTCGCATGTTCACGACTCCGAGGCAAGATTCCCGAAAATCGCATGTTCGCGACCCCGAGGCTTCGCAGGTCCAAGATTCCTGAAAATCACATGTTCGCGACTCCGAGGCTTCACAGGTTCAAGAATCCTGAAAATCGCAAATGCCTTTGTTGGTGTTTTAGACCGGCAACCTACTAAGGGGAGTACCCGAAGTAGATGAATGTGGCCTCGCCGAGATCGGTAACTCGAAGGAAGAGATACGTGGCACACAATTTAGACAGGTTCGGGCCGCGAGGTGCATAATACCCTACGTCCTGTATGCTGCGTAGCCCTGGATTGATTGGGCACGATTACAAGATGGTGTAATAGTGCGCCGTGGATTGTATATGATGCTAGAGAAAGGTCCCTGCCTTGCCTTATATAGCCCAGGAGGCAGGGTTACAAGTCGGAGTAGGGAGAGAGTACTAGTCGAGTACGTCTAGGAGTCCTCCATACAGTGCGGAACATGTACAGCTCCCTAACCGAGTACTACTCCTTTGTAGTCCTTGTGCTCCACGCCATCAGATGTCATGTAGCGCAAGCCGGGTAGTCCCAGGGACCCACCGAGTAGTCGGTCCTGGTACCCACCGAGGTAGTGGGCCCAGGGAGGTCCATACGACAAGCCCCCGAGTACTTTGTAGTCGAGAAGGATAGCTTCAAGTAGTCTTGACGGCCTTAACGAGTAGTCCTCAAGCGTCCCCGAGTACTACAAGTAAAAAGTCCTCAAGAGTAGTCGAAGCATCCCGAGGCCGGAATGTACTCCAATTCGATGTTTGAGCAATCTTGAAGTCTTCTCGAGTAGTCCCAAGCGTCCTCGAGTGCTACCTTCGAAGGTCTTCAAAAAATGCCCGTCTTGTCTTGAAACCGTAGGCCGATATGGAGGTGCGATTGCAAAATCGCACTCCATATGGAGTAGCCCCCGAGCCTTAGGTTGAGCCGCAGGCTCTGGCTGAGGGTCCATCTGAAATCTTGGCAAGAAAATCCCGAAAAATCCGAAGAGAAAAAACCGAAGGACACGTGGCACGGAGCCCCCGAGCCTTGAGTCGAGTACTTCCTCTCGAATTGAAGGGTCATCTTGAAGAATGTGTCCTGAGATGCTCCAGAGTCTTGTTGCTTCCCAGGTAGTCGAGTAGAAGTAGCCGAGCCCCCGAGGTGAGGCGCGTCGACTAGTAGAATGCGAAGGGTCACGCGCGGCCGTTGAGTCAGCCGAGCGCGGACTTGGCGATCTGGCCATTGGAGGGCCGGTTTGACTTATAATTAGAAACCAAAACCCTTAGGGTTTTCACCCATCACTGTTGTAGCCATTTCGAATCGATCTGAGGTAGATCCACTTCCGGCCGCACGCCGCCGCCTCGCAGATCCAAGTGCACCGCCACCCGCAGCTTCTAGAGTAGCCCCCGAGCGGATGCGCGTGAAGACGCCCCGTACTTGGAGAATGAAGCCTTCACCGTCCAAGTCCGCAAAGGTCGCCGGGAAGAAGAGGGGCCGCGAAGAGGCCGCCGCGACCGCCACCGGGGGCGCCGCCGCCGATGTCTCCACCGCGGCGCATCCAAGCCGCGAGTGGAAAAAGTCAAAGTTGAAGACCGAGGATCCGTTGGCCCTTCTCAACGGCGGATTTATCCGGGAGAAGGAGGTGGATATGTGGAGGGCCGCCGCCGGAGATCCATACCCAATGGAGAAGACCGAAGACGAGATCCCGATGTTCTTGCGTTTCGTGGAGCGCGGACTCGCGCTTCCAGCTAGTGATTTCTTCAAGGGCCTCCTCGGGTACTACGGAGTTGAGTACCTCAATCTGAACCCTAACGACATTTTCCATACCGCGGTCTTCGTCCATTTTTGTGAAGCATTCCTTGGGATCAAGCCGCACTGGATCCTCTTCCGGAAATTCTTCCGGGTGAAGCCGCAACCAAGCGCCAGCAACACGCGAGTAGTCGGAGGAGCTAGCATCCAGATGAGAGAAGACGCCGCTGAGCAGTACCTGGCGTACAAGCTTATTGATTCCAACGCCGATTGGAAGGCGAGGTGGTTCTATATCACGAACCACCACCCCAGCCTGCCGAAACCGAGTGGGAGGCAGCCAAGGCACTGCGACTGGTGGAACACGGAGCCCACAATGCAGGAGGGGATCCAGCTCCCCAAGTTGCTGGCACGCATCAAGGTGCTCAGAGAAGCTGGACTGAGGGCCGAGCACGTGGTCTTCAGTTTCATGAAGCGGAGGGTGGAGCCGTTGATGGCCCACGACACCTTGGGCTTCGAGTACACTAGCGACGACGACACGTCGCGGATGCCCGGGGACGAGATGGATGAGGACGACATCATCGAGAGGCTGACGCGGATCTTTAAGGACATGTCGCCGTACACGGCGTGCCCCGTCCAGGAGTACTCCGCCGCGCGCCCGCCAAAGGAGGTAAGTAGTCGTACCCCCCTAGTCGAGTAGTCCTTGCTTGTGAGTAGTCACGCTGATGTCTTGTGCCTTGTAGGATGACTTGAAAATGTTCGTCTCTGAACCGCAGCCGCCCCCTTAGGGAATCGAGATCCCGAAGGAAGGGAAAGCCAAAGCCAAGGAGCGGCGAGAAGTCGGCGAAGGCGATGACACCGTCATCGTGGAGGACACCTCCGACGACGACGACGAGGAGGAGACGCCGCAGACCACTTCCGGCTACGGTCGAGGTTTAGCCGCCCGGGCTTACCTCATATACCTCTTGTGCAAGACCCGCCGGCTAGCCTGGAGGCTGGTCCGGCCGCGCCGCCACGGAAGCCGCGCAACCCCGCCCGCAAGCGGGTGGCGAAGAAGCTGAAGGTCTCAGAGACCACGCCTCAAGAGGTAAGATGTCTTGACTAGTGTAGTCGAGTACCGTCGTGCGAGTACGCTTGTTGATGAGTAGTCTTCCTTGTATGCGGGAGGTGCCGCCAACGGAGCCCATCGAAGGGGGCGACGAAGGCGAGTGGGACCCGGTGGGGGAGCCCGCCGGAAGTCGTAGTCCAGCCCCCCACCGTCGAGGAGCTCATAGCGCGCTTGGAGCGCCATCCCCGCCGCTCGTCAAGAGAGCACGGGACCCGCGGCCCCCCGCCGTCGAAGAGGTGGTGGTTGCGGAGGAGCGCGAGGAGGGCGCTACGCCGACCGCCGCGTTGCTTTGCGAGAGGAGGCGGCGGGCCGCAAAGGCATAGGAGGATGCGCCCGCCGAGGGTGGACCGGTTGATATTGCCGGCATACTCGGTGCCCCGGTCGTGACGATAGTCCGGTCCCGGCTGTAAGTACCGAACCTTCCCCGAGTAGTACTTGGTGTAGTAGTCGAGCTTGAATGACAACCGCCTTTGTGTACTTCGCAGAAATCAACGGACTTGTCCCGGGAGGGAGATGAGCCCTCCACGACGGTGGCGGAGGAAGAAGTCGCGCCGCCCATCGAGGAGTCAACTCCCCGCCCCCCGTGGGAGTCCGCGACGTCGGCCGCCGGAGGCTGCGTTGCCCGAGGCCGCGTGGTCGAGGGTAAGTGTTCTGTTGTGGCTGTAGTCTTCCCCATAGAGTAGTCGTAGTTGCTGATGGTCTTGATGTCTTCTTGTCAGGCGTCGAGACCGAAGGGAGCGACATCCCTGCGGGGGTGCCCATGGAGAAGTCGACACCACAAGCGCCGGGAGGCCGCCGAGGGAGCCCCCGAGCCGATGGAAGAGGTCACCGAGGAAGCCGCCGCGGCGACCGGAGGAGAAGAGGCCTCCGTGCCACCGCAGGTTGCTCGGAGGTGGCTATCCGCTCCCCGGAGATCCGGGACGCGAGCCCATCCGCTCGCGCCGATGACGGAGGCCGTCGCGAGTAGTCGTGGCGGAGTGGAGCCGCTTGCGGATGATCCGGTGGACCCGGCAACGGTGGCCGAGCACCCGGAGGCGGTCCGCCGGGCCGAGCAAGGATGAAGTTAAGTAGTCTTAACTTCGAGTAGTCAATCCTCTGTTGTTGAGTACTCGCTTGACTTGTGTTTCTCGTGCGGACGTCGCGGAGAGGTCCCGCGAGAAGTCCCGACATGCCGCAGGGCTTTGGTGACGCGGTGCTCCGGCCGAGGCGCCGGAAGATCGGCTTGTGAAGTCACGGAAGCACGCGACCGCCATGCGGTCCAAGCTCGACGCCGCTTTTGCCAAGTATCACAATGACATCCAAGAGTTGCGGGCAAAGGGCGATGACTTGGTGCGGAAGAACAAAGGCCTCCGCAACAAGGACAAGGGTATGCCGCCGGGACTTGTTGGGTAGTTGCTTGGAGGTCGAGAGGTAGTCCGACCCGCCGCGCTTTGTTGTATTTGCGAGCTTGAGGGCCAAGTGGAGCGGCTTGAAGTCCTCGAGAGACGAGTATGAAGAACCTCTTCTACGGGAGCGGGAAGCCCGCCACGTACTCGAGCTCGACTACAAAGAACTTGCCTTCGAGTGCGAGAAGCACATGGAGCTTCGGATTGCATCCGACCGCGATCTCGTCAACTCGCTACAAATCATTGCGAAGTTGAATGAAGATTGCGAGGCGCCGCGGGCCCACCGAAGGATCTTGAAAAAGCCGCGCCGCCGATCGCGAGACTCTTGGTTCCTCATCCGGCGGCCCCAAGATCGCTCCGCTCGTGGATCACCTCGGGGAAGCCCCCGGCCGGCCGGCGGCTTATGTGAAGCACATGGCGAGGTCGATCCCGAAGCGGGTCTTGGCCTTCATGAAGTCCTACTTCCCGAAGGCCCCGGTGGGAAGTAGTCGGCGGCGGGGTAGCCGCCAACCGCACCGATGAGCAAGACGCGGAGCCGCCGGAGCGGATGACTCCCCATCGCGGAGCAAGTAGCCGATAAGCTCAATCTCCGAAGTAGCCCCGTAATAGTTAGCTAGTAGCCAAAGTTGTACAAAAACAATTGTAATGGAATTGCTTAAGTATTAATGGAAGGAAAATTCCAGCAACGAGTACTCGTAGTCGCGATCTCGGAGTGCGGAGCCCCATCGTGGAGTGGATGCGAGTAGTCGTACTCGCCGGTAGTCCCGTTGAGGGAAGTATACGATAAAGAAGTTGATGAACGATCAAACTTTATTACCGAAGAGGTACACCGGATGTCCGGGGCCATAGTTGCTGCAGTAGTCGCCGGACCGGAGGCCGCTTACGCTAAGTGATGCTAGGGCAAGTAGCCGCTTACGGCGAGAGATCCGTAAGTAGTCGTGTAGGCCGGATCTTGGAGTACATGGTCCCTTAGTAGACCGCCGCTACGCTCCTTTGTCGCTCGTCGCATCCCGGGATCCGTAGGTAGCCGCGCGAGCCGGATCCCGGAGAGGAGCACCGAGACCGGGGGCCGGGACCGGAGACCGCTTACGGCGAGAGGGGTGTTGATGTAGTCGTGTAGACTTGAACCCGGAGTAGTCGTGTAGACTAGGCGTAGAATCGACGAGAGCCGGTCGACGTTCCACGAGTTGTTGATGTCTTCGCCTTCAAGTGTCCGGAGGTGGTAGGAGTCCCACGCGCTCACCTTTGCCACGGTGAAGGGACCTTCCCGTGGGGAGGCGAGCTTGTGTAGTCCTTCCGTGTTCGGGATGCGACGGAGGACGAGATCACCAACGTTGAAGGAGCGTTCCTTGACGTTGCGATCGTGGTAGCGTCGGATACCCTCCGGGTACCTTGCCGATTGGACGAGGGCGGCGCGGCGAGCTTCTTCGAGGCCGTTGATGTCAACTCGTCTGTCGTCTTCAAAGACGCCTTCGTCGTAGTGCTCCACCGCCGGCGAGTTCCATATGACGTCGGCGGGGAGGATTGCTTCGGAGCCGTAGACCGGGAAGTAAGGGGATTGCCCCGTTGGCTTGGATGGCCGAGTCCGTAGCCCCCGCAGTGTGTTGGGTAGTTTCTTGATCCACTTGCCCCTTTGGAGTTAGCGACATCGTGTAGCCGCTTCTTCGCAGCGTCGAGCACCATCCCATTGGCGCGCTCGACTTGTCCGTTGGCCCGAGGGTGGGCAACCGAGACGTATCGGACGTCGATCCCGCCGTTCTCGCAATACTCCCGAACTCGGTGGTTGTTGAAGTTGGAGCCCAGTGTAACACCCTAAAATTCCATCACTAAATTAATGTAAGCAACATGGTGTTTAGATTTTATTTTCTAAGGATTAATTAAATTATCAAATAAATTTGGCCTTTAAAATATTTAAATATCATTTTAATAATTTAGAAGAAATAAGTGCTTGTGCATCATGATTTGAATGCATGATTTTTGGTTGTGGTGTGGTTTTAAAAGTCTTAAAATATTTGTGAAAAAGTCCTTAAAATAATTGTGAAAAGACAATTGTGAAAATTTGTGTAAAGTTTGAATTTAAAATATGTTTGAAAAGTTGTTAAAAATGGATTGTGAAAAGCCTTTAAAATAGTTGGAGAAATTTGTGTTAAAATTTGAATTTGAAAAGATGTAAAAGATTTGATTTAAAAAGGTTTGGAAAAGATTCGAAATGGATTTGAAAAAGAAAAGGAAAAAAAGAAAAAAACAAAACAAACCCAAACACACCATCCCCGCCGCGGCCCACCTCCATCCCCCCGCCCACTTCCCTCACCTCCCCTTCTCTCTCTCTCTTTTTTACGCCGGCCCATCTAAAACCGCGAGGCCCGGCGAAACACCGCCGCCCGCCTCCTCTCCTCTCTCTCTCTCCCTCTCGCCGACGGTGGGGGCCCACCCCGTCGGGCTTGTCCCTAACCTCCGGCCCCTCCCTCCCGTGGCCGCGCGGCCGCCGGCCTCTGCGCCGCCCGTCCCCGCGTCGTCCGCGCCTCATCCCCCATCAAAACCTCCCCTTCAAGAGCATTTAAAGCTCGGCCTTCACTCCTCCTTTATCCCCTACCGTTTCTCCTTAATCAAGACCCCCCCTTGATTGCCATCAAAACCGGCCACCGCCATCGGCCATTGATGGCCATTGCTCCCGGACATCACCCCCTCTCCCCTCCTCGCTCTATAAAATCGACCCAAGAGCTCTTGCGGCCGCCCCTTTACTCACCCCGCACCTCCCACATCCTCCTCCTCGCCCACCCCCACACGCGCCGCCGCACTGGAGGTCCACCGGCGCCCGAAGCTCGGCCGCTGCCTCGATCTCCACCATCGCTCCATCTCTGCCGGCCAAATCGTCTCAGGCTCTTCTTCGTGTGGTGAGCGAACCCTCCCCCACCTTTATTCTTCTCTTCCCCAAGCCGTAGCACCTCCCCGCTGTGCGCCACCCGCCGCCGTCCGCCCCCATGGGCGCAATGCGCCGGTCATCGTCCGAATCGCCTCCCTAAGCCCCTTGTTAGCTTCGGCGCATCCTCTTCTCGCTTAGGACCAAACCGCGCCCAAAACCATGCCCCGGAGCTCATTTTCGAGCATCGCCGGCGAGCCTCGCCGCGCGCGCCGCCGGCGCCGCCGCGGCCGGCCGCTCCCCCCGTCGGCCTCGCCCGTGTGGCATCCGGGCCGTCCGATCGCGGCGGGCGGTCCGGATTAAAAGGGACCGCGTACCCCTTCGGCGGTCCACCGTGGACCGGTGGACCGGGTCCACGAACGCGGTTCATCGGCGGCGTCGGCCAGCCGCGTCACCGCTTGCGTAAGCATTGCGTCGGCCCGGCAAATCACGGCCCGCCACGTGGCGCCACCGCAGCTTACCCGCCCCGCCGCCCGGCAAGTTTGCAAATAAGCCCCCCCATTTCCGGGAAATTACAAGTATACCCTTCCACCATATAAAACCCTTGCGCTTTAGCCCCCGGTTTTTATAATCAAGCCCTTGACCTTTCAAAAATATTCACCCGCGGTCCAAAGCCAATCATTTGCACCAAAGACCTCCGGTTTTCACACATAATTATGTTTAGGTCCCTGAAATCTTGCAGAAAACTCCATAAACTTCCAGATATTCACAATTTAGCCCCTGAATCTTGTTTTAGCCATATCTTTTCCGTCCTAGCTCCGTTTTAAGCGTTCTTGGTGTCCGTGCGACCGTCTTTTCAAGCCCGTCGGTTTTAGAACCTTGTTTAGTCCATAGATCTAGCGTTTTAGCTCCGTTTAACCCCGTTCTTGTTGCGTTAGGCTCATATAAACTCAAAGTACGCGTTAGGAGCAATGATGAACATGTTCTTTGTTTTATATTTTATTTAGATATTAAATAGGATTAAATCCTATTACACATGCTTTTCTAATTAAAATCTAATTAGAAGTTTAACACGTGTTTTCATAAGAAAGTTAATATGATTAATATTAAATGAACATTTCTTTTATTTAAAAGTTAATTAGATGTATACCTCGGTTTCTATAATTAAACTTAATTTGATTAATGATTATGCAATTTGCTTTCTACTAAAATGTACCATATGCTATATCCCGAGTTTTCTTAATTAAATGTTAATTTGACTAAAATGAATATAAATGTGTTTTTAAATTATAATTTGATTAGAATAACTCGAAATATAAAGACAAACGCCTAGATGCTTTTACATGCTTAAAATTAAATGTTTAATTTGCATAAATCATACTTGAATATTTATAAGTAAAATTGGACTAGGCCTACATCGTCTTTTAAATACAAATATAACTTGCTTAATTATAAATAGGGTATTTCTCCGAAATAACCTATACACATGATTTTACTTAACTAAAAGATATCAAACGCGTAGCTAGCTCTTGTTTGTGATCATCCAAATCTCCCGATAGTTCCGAGTGTTCCTTGTGTTCGCTTTCCTAGACCCAAACCCCGTTTTCCCTTTAAGTTTTTATGCTTGGTGTATTGTTTTGTTTATTGTATGTATTCTTGTGTGCTCGTAGACATCGTGCCGGTTTCAAGCGAGCGACCGGTTGAAGTAGATCAAGAGCAAGTGTTTGAAGAAGAAGAACCTTAGTGTTTAAGCAAGGAAGGCAAGTGGTCTTCTCCCCCGCATGATTCCATTTTATCCTATGTAATTGCATGACAACTAAGTTTATATTTATTGATATTGCATTAAATTGATGGGAACACCGTTTTTAAGGACTTACCTAGACTTTTACCCACAATCCTTGGATCAACCCCGTTTAATAAATGTTTTTGGGTAGAATATGCTAGTTGCTCAACTTGGGTTGGATAAAAGTGGTTGTCGAAGATAAATGCTTATATGTTTTATGACGATGATGCTTTTGGTAAGACAAGATCATATGATTTAATCGGAACATGGAGAACCACCCAAGAAAACATGCGCAACCACGGTGTTACATGGCTCGACCTTAGCCAATTAATTAGGTGTGCGATTGATCCGATGGCCCTTTTCCGAAATGAGCGAGAGGGGGATCCGGGTTGCGGGGGTATAGCCCGGTCCTTTTGGGGTAGCGACCTTTGCTAAGGTGCCGACCACTAGGGAGGGTTATGGTCCGCCCTGATTTGTAACTATGCGGGTTGTTAGTCTTTTGTATACCTTTGTAAAGGCTTCGTAGCGTCTCTATGCAATCACACCTCGGAAGTGTGGTATGATGCCTGATCAGCATCGCATGGTTGGGTTCAAAGTTCTTCGGAACTTTTACGCGAGCCGTGGGTAAAGTGTGCAAACCTCTGCAGTGTAAAACTGATCGATCAACCGTGCTCACGGTCATGAGCGGCTTGGACCCTCACATGATTAATAAACTTAAAGATGAGAATAAATCGTGGTTTGGTGAAGCTCGATGAGCTTTGGGTTGTTTTGCTTAAAAGTTTTTTAAGTGGGTTGGTATATACTTACACCTAGTAATTAGGCGTTCTTTAATTGAAAGTTTGACCAACATTAAAATTCTAACCGCCGCAAAACCATAGCCTATCCTTGGTAGCCTTGCATCTTCCCCCACTTGTTGAGTTCCAACCATAAGTGTACTCGGCCTTGCTTACCGCCGTTCGTAAGAGAACAATGGTGAAGAGTTCTCTTGCGACCTTGAGGAGTTCGAGGCATGCGTCTCCCCCGACTCAAGTGCTTGTGGAAGCGAAGACGAAGACTCGACGTGTAGTTATCATTTTCGATGTTAAAGACCTTCGTGTCTTCCGAATGAGTGTTCTAAGTTGTTAAACCCCTTGTTACGTTTTTCTTGTCTATGATATTACACTCATTTCGTCTATCATATGTGTGGAACTAGATCCCGGCACACATATGAGATGCATCTCGGTTTCCCTCCGAAAATCGGGTGTGACAGAGTGGTATCAGAGCAGTGTTGACTGTAGGAACGCAGCCTTAAGTTAGAAATGGTCGAAAAGTAAGGATTCATGTTCTAGAAAGCCTGTCATCCTTCAAAATTGACTTATTTTACATATAAAAACTAATTTAGTCTTGTCTTCTTGTTAAAACACATCGTTTTGTTTTAATCTATTCTCGAGCTCGTTTCTTGTGCTATCGCCTAGATCTTCACCACCGAGATCGTCTAATATAAGTTCTTAGATTGCCTACCCCTTATCGGCTTCGATAGAAACGTTTCGTGAGGACGATCGTTGTGCTAATGTTTGTTGTTTGAACACATGATTGATTTGGATCTTTGCTTGTGTGAGTTGTATTGTGGAGTGATGGCTACAAATGCAACAAGAAATAAATTGTTAGGTTAATAAAGATAGATTGGGTTCAAATCTGGTTTATCCCTATCTCGTCATTCAAGTTGGTTGGAGGATGTCGAAGATCAAAGCCTAAACATCAACAACCGGAAATCTACAAGCATATACGGACATCAACGTATGAAAGAAGTTAAAGAAAAAGGTGGTCAATTTCTTTCACCCCCGTTGTTCTTCTCTCTACAACGGTGTAATTACAATCACAACAAGAAAAGATGGATATGATATCAATGATTTTTTACCTTGCTCTTCAAATTGTTTATTTCCAACCTCTTCCGAGCTTATCTTTATCACACAACCGGATGGTGAGTCCCAATGGAAATCATGAATATAAAGACAACAAACGAAACATCGATATTCCATCTACAACCTCAACAAATTGAACGCAAGATGCTAGAGTATATGGCAACACAAACTCGTACTCGCAAGCAATGACTCAAACCATGGTTAATATCCATCAGTATATTATAGAGCAAGCATAAAATCCTAAGAACCCCAATCTTGTTTTGGGTGATAACCGTCAGATTCCGTCTGTTCCACCGTCATTGGACAAAGAAAAGCTATCAGTTATGCAAGCTCAAGTCTTACAAGGACAGAAGCAGAACAATACGTCATCCCCTCATAACACAGAGATAACCAAAGCTGGAGTTCCCGCCGGACCAGTAAAGAAGCAAGTTGTAGAAGCATGGAACCATCAAAATAATAAGAGAAGTCATGGAGCACAAGAATTGCGGATGAATGAACAACACAAACATATGAAGACTACAGGAACATGTCAATGTTCTGAGCATTATGGTCATTCCTGTCTCCAAAAAGAAGCCAGCCTAATGAGAGATGAGGCTAGACAATGTTATCATTTGGATATCAATAAGAAAAGGAAGTTATGTACCCAAAATCCGGACCTAGAAGAAGTTGCTCAAGTCCGTAGACAAGAATCGCATTATCAACCTTGAGGATTGGAGTATAACTTTCAAAGCATTTCAACCCGATAGAGTCAAACAACTCAAGAAGCATGCAAGTGAAGAAAGCCAAGACAAAAGTATTAAAAGACTGTGTTTCGAATGCCGTAAAGAAGGCCACTATGTTAATAATTGTCCAACAAAGCGTAAGAGGATTTTGCCTAGTCACGATGGATTATATTGCCTTAAGCGTGGAGAAAATGGTTATCTTGCTAGTTGGTGTGCAAAAGAGGATGGTAATCAACCCCAAGATCGAAGTCTCAATACCCTTACTTCTAGTCAAACATGCAATCGCCAGGATACTAAAGCAAGAAAAGTATGTTTCTATTGTAACAAAGAGGGACATTTCATAAGTCGGTGCCCCAAGAAGCTTTTGGATTAAAAGAAGAAGAAAAAAAGATTTGAAGAGTGATTCCAAATAGTTAAAAAATGGAGTTAATCCAGCTCTATTCAAATCACTTTATCAAGACGACAAGGAAATTCTATCAATGCAAGTCAATGAAGTTGAGGAAGGGAATGGACAGTCATAAGCGGAGTTAGGTTGAGTATTCCACCGATGTTTATAAAGTGAGTTATGAGGAATAAAGAATTATGTTTATGGAGCTTGTGTAAGACAAACTATATGGAAGCAAGATAAGCAAGTGTTGGATGCTAAACACCCGAACTCTTGTCTCATGCTAGCCTTTGTGAATCTCGGGATGAGAATTTTTCTTAAATGGGAAGATCATGTTGCTTCATCTTTTTGAGTTCATCTCACCATGCATTAGTCCTATCCGAAATACCTTTCTCTAACAATCGGATCGTAAGCACCAAGTCGGGAGAAGGACAAGACATTCCACTTGTTGTCCGTGCTCATATTACTAATCGACAGAATCAAGCACCACCCCCACCCCTCAACCCAAAGAATGGATCCGTAATGCAACGGTTCCTTGTCGCTCGGATGCGGCTAATCCAAAATCCGACTACCACTATTCAAAACATTCAAGCTCAGCAAAATCAGTCACCACCAGCAGCACCACCAGCACCGGTGGACAAGCATAAGGAATTCATGAGTCACCGTCCTCTGACATACTCCTACTCAACCGATCTATTGGATGCTGATGATTGGTTAAAGACTGTCATCAAAAAGTTGAAAATGACACAATGTACTAATCGAGAGATGATCTTGTATATGGTAGGCTGTTTGGAAGGATTAACATCCGAATGGTGGAATGCGTACACCGTTGCACAAGCCGCACCTAACACCATCACCTAGCCGGAGTTCGAGAGATAGTTTTCGCGCGCACCACATTCTCTCCGGTGTGATCAAGCTTAAGCAAAGGGAGTTCCTCACTCTAAAGTAAGGCAATATGTCGGTCAACGAGTATCCGGATAAGTTTACTCGGTTGTCTCGCCATGAATCGATGAAGTTAATACTCGACACAAAGAGGAAAGAATGCTTCCTAGATAGTCCGATAGAGCCACTCAACTATCGCTACAGAGTCACAACTTTCCGGATTTCGCTACATTACTTGAACAAAGCTATAGGTCTAGAGAATAAACGTGGGAAACTTGGTGAACGGAAGCGCAAGTTCCAATCTCGTGGACAATCGGCAACACACGTCCTCGCTTCAACTCATCACGAGTTCTCGGTTTAGTTCCCGTTAATCAAGTGGAAATTATTTGCAAAGTTCCCGATTGTAGTGTTCAACCCAGCGGTCCTAACATTCTAGCCAACAAACACCACATGTTGCAAGTCATCATCGAGATCGCTCGGTGCACCAAGATACGAAACAACTCTCTAGTTCACCCTAATGGTTGTTTCAATTGTGGAGAATTGGGACATTATGGCGAAAGATCTTCCCAAATCGTAACATCTAAACTTCCCAAGAAAGACAATGGACGAGAGGTTCGGACAACCATCATCTCCGATGTGTCATGGAAGTGCAAATTCTCAGATCAACAAGGGTCAACGGAATTACGTGCGTGGCAAAGTGAACCACGTGACAGCTGAACAAGCTCAAGACGCTCCTGATTTTGTGCTGGATACGTTTCTTGTCAAACTCGTGTCCGCAAATGCTTTATTTGATTTCGGAGCATCACATTCATTCAGTACCGAACAATTTGTGGCAAAGCATAATACACCCGTGAGTTCTATGAAGACACATTTGATGATTGATTCCCCGAACGGTGAAACAAAATCCACCCATGTATGCCCACAAGTCAATCTTAAGATCGGGGGAATAGATTTTCAAGTCGATCTATTAGTTCTTACATCTAGTGGACTAGATGTAATACTTGGAATGGATTGGTTAGGCGAATGTGATGGAATAAATTCGTGTGCTAAGAAGTCGGTAGGTCATAACCAAGGAGATGGGATTGAGGTTGTTGCTACTGCCCCATCCAAAGAAGAAGGCAAAGTGAAAAGGAAAGTAGGTGAAGGAGCTATGCTTGTTGGAAGAACTCAGTGTACAAGATGGACTCAGAATAATACCCTTAGTTCTTTTCAATCTCTCCGAATCTCGGGACGAGATTCTTTTTAAGGGGGGTAGATTTGTAACACCCTAAAATTCCATCACCAAATTAATGTAAGCAACATGGTGTTTAGATTTTAATTTTCTAAGGATTAATTAAATTATAAAATAAATTTGGCCTTTAAAATATTTAAATATCATTTTAATAATTTAGAAGCAATAAGTGCTTGTGCATCATGATTTGAATGCATGAGTTTTGGCTGTGGTGTGGTTTTAAAAGTCTTAAAATATTTGTGAAAAATTCCTTAAAAATAATTGTGAAAAGACAATTGTGAAAATTTGTGTAAAGGTTGAATTTAAAATATGTTTGAAAAGTTGTTAAAAATGGTTTGTGAAAAGCCTTTAAAATAGTTGGAGAAATTTGTGTTAAAATTTGAATTTGAAAAGATGTAAAAGATTTGATTTAAAATGGTTTGGAAAAGATTCGAAATGGATTTGAAAAAGAAAAAAAAAAGAAAAAAACAAAACAAACCCAAACACACCATCCCCGCCGCGGCCCACCTCCATCCCCGGCCCACTTCCCTCACCTCCCCTTCTCTCTGTTTTTTTACGCCGGCCCATCTAAAACCGCGAGGCCCAGCTAAACACCGCGCCCGCCTCCTCTCCTCTCTCTCTCTCCCTCTCGCCGACGGGTGGGGCCCACCCGTCGGGCTTGTCCCCAACCTCCGGCCCCTCCTCCCCCGGCCGCGCGGCCGCCGGCCTCCCCGCGCCGCCCGTCCCCGCGTCGTCCGCGCCTCATCCCCCATCAAAACCTCCCCTTCAAGAGCATTTAAAGCTCGGCCTTCACTCCTCCTCCTTTTTATCCCCTACCGTTTCTCCTTAATCAAGACCCCCCCTTGATTGCCATCAAAACCGGCCGCCGCCATCGGCCATTGATGGCCATTGCTCCCGACCATCACCCCCTCTCCCCTCCTCGCTCTATAAAATCGACCCAAGAGCTCTTGCGGCCGCCCCTTTACTCACCCCGCACCTCCCACATCCTCCCTCCTCGCCCTACCCCACACGCGCCGCCGCACCGGAGGTCCACCGCCGCCCGAAGCTCGGCCGCCGCCTCGATCTCCACCATCGCTCCATCTCTCGCCGCCAAATCGTCTCGGGCTCTTCTTCGTGTGGTGAGCGATCCCTCCCCCACCTTTATTCTTCTCTTCCCCAAGTCGTAGCACCTCCCCGCCGTGCACCACCCGGCCGCCGTCCGCCCCCATGGGCGCAATGCACCGGTCATCGTCCGAATCGCCTCCCTAAGCCCCTTGTTAGCTTCGGCGCATCCTCTTCTTCGCGTAGGACCAAACCGCGCCCAAAATCATGCCTTGGAGCTCATTTTCGAGCATCGCTCGCGAGCCTCGCCGCGCGCGCCGCCGGGCGCCGCCGCGGGTCGGCCACTCCCCCGCCGGCCTCGCCCGTGTGGCATCCGGGCCGTTCGATCGCGGCGGGCGGTCCGGATTAAAAGGGACCGCGTACCCCTTCGGCGGTCCACCGTGGACCGGTGGACCGGTCCACGAGTGCGGTTCATCGCCGGCGTCGCCACCGCGCGTCACCGCTTGCGTCGCCCCGCGCGCATTGCGTCGGCCCCCGCAAATTACGGCCCGCCACGTGGCGCCACCGCGGCTACCCGCCGGCCGCCCCGGCAAGTTTGCAAATAAGCCCGCCCATTTCGGAAATTACAAGTATACCCTTCCACCATATAAAACCCTTGCGCTTAGCCCCCGGTTTTTATAATCTAGCCCTTGACCTTTCAAAAATATTCACCCGCGGTCCAAAGCCAATCATTTGCACCAAAGACCTCCGAGTTTTCACACATAATTATGTTTAGGTCCCCGAAATCTTGCGAAAACTCCATAAACTTCCAGATATTCACAATTTAGTCCCTGAATCTTGTTTTAGCCATATCTTTTCCGTCCTAGCTCCGTTTTAAGCGTTCTTGGTGTCTGTGCGACCGTCTTTTCAAGCCCGTCGGTTTTAGAACCTTGTTTAGTCCATAGATCTAGCGTTTTAGCTCGTTTAACCCCGTTCTTATTGCATTAGGCTCATATAAACTCAAAGTACGCGTTAGGAGCAATGATGAACATGTTCTTTGTTTTATATTTTATTTAGATATTAAATATGATTAAATCCTAATACACATGCTTTTCTAATTAAAATCTAATTAGAAGTTTAACACGTGTTTTCATAAGAAAGTTAATATGATTAATATTAAATGAACATTTCTTTTAATTAAAAGTTAATTAGATGTATACCTCGGTTTTTATAATTAAACTTAATTTGATTAATGATTATGCAATTTACTTTCTACTAAAATGTAACATAGGCTATATCCCGAGTTTTCTTAATTAAATGTTAATTTGACTAAAATGAATATAAATGTGTTTTTAAATTATAATTTGATTAGAATAACTCGAAATATAAAGACAAACGCCTAGATGCTTTTACATGCTTCTTTTAAAATTAAACGTTTAATTTGCATAAATCATACTTGAATATTTATAAGTAAAGTTGGACTAGGCCTACATCGTCTTTTAAATACAAATATAACTTGCTTAATTATAAATAGGGTATTTCTCTGAAATAACCTATACACATGATTTTACTTAATTAAAAGATATCAAACACATAGCTAGCTCTTGTTTGTGACCATCTAAATCTCCCGATAGTTCCGAGTGTTCCTTGTCGCTTTCCTAGACCCAAACCCTCGTTTTCCCTTTAAGTTTTTATACTTGGTGTATTGTTTTGTTTATTGTATGTATTCTTGTGTGCTCGTAGACATCGTGCCGCTTTCAAGCGAGCAGCCATTGAAGTAGATCAAGAGCAAGTGTTTGAAGAAGAAGAACCTTAGTGTTTAAGCAAGGAAGGCAAGTGGTCTTCTCCCCCCGCATGATTCTATTGTATCCTATGTAATTGCATGACAACTAAGTTTATATTTATTGATATTGCATTAAATTGATGGGAACACCGTTTTTAAGGACTTACCTAGACTTTTACCCACAATCCTTGTATCAACCCCGTTTAATAAATGTTTTTGGGTAGAATATGCTAGTTGCTCAACTTGGGTTGGATAAAAGTGGTTTTCGAAGATAAATGCTTCTATGTTTTATGACGATGATGCTTTTGGTAAGACAAGATCATATGATTTAATCGGAACATGGAGAACCACCCAAGAAAACATGCGCAACCACGGTGTTACATGGCTCGACCTTAGCCAATTAATTAGGTGTGCGATTGATCCGATGGCCCTTTTCCGAAAGGAGCGGAGGGGGATCCGGTTGCGGGGGTATAGCCCTGGTCCTTTTGGGGTAGCAACCTTTGCTAAGGTGCCGACCACTAGGGAGGGTTATGGTCCGCCCTGATCCGTAACTATGCGGGTTGTTAGTCGTTTGTATACCTTTGTAAAGGCTTCGTAGCATCCCTATGCAATCACACCTCGGAAAGTGTGGTATGATGCCCGATTAGCATCGCATGGTTGGGTTCAAAGTTCTTCGGAACTTTTACCCGAGCCGTGGGTAAAGTGTGCAAACCTCTCGCAGTGTAAAACGATCGATCGGCCGTGCTCATGGTCATGAGCGGCTTGGACCCTCACATGATTAATAAACTTGAAGACGAGAATAAATCGTGGTTTGGTGAAGCTCGATGAGCTTTGGGTTGTTTTGCTTAAAAGTTTTTTAAGTGGGTTGGTATATATTTACATCTAGTAACTAGGCGTTCTTTAATTAAAAGTTTGACCAACATTAAAATGCTAACCGCTGCAAAACCATAGCCTATCCTTGATAGCCTTGCATCTTCCCCCACTTGTTGAGTACCAACCATAAGTGTACTCGGCCTTGCTTACCACCTGTTCGTAAGAGAACAATGGTGAAGAGTTCTACCGCGACCTTGAGGAGTTCTCGAGGCATGCGTCTCCCCCGACCAAGTGCTCGTGGAAGCGGAAGACGAAGACTCGACGTGTAGTTATCGTTTTCCGATGTTAAAGACCTTCGTGTCTTCCGAATGAGTGTAGTAAGTTGTTAAACCCCTTGTTATGTTTTTACTGTCTATGATATTACACTCATTTCGTCTATCATATGTGTGGAACTAGATCCTGGCACACATATGAGATGCATCTGGTTTCCCTCCGGAAATCGGGTGTGACACCCGTGTCCGTGATGATGCGGTGGGGTAGTCCGTAGCGATGCACGAGTTCATCCAGAAGTCGAGTACTCTGTCGGCCTTGGGGCATGCGACCGGCTTGACTTCGATCCACTTGGTGAACTTGTCGATGGCCACCAATACTCTGTTGAAACCACCCGGCGCGGTTGGCGGTGGCCCAATCATGTCGAGCCCCTAGCGGCAAAGGGCCGTGTTGGCGGTATGGTGACTAGTTTGTAGGCCGGGACGTGTTGCTTCTTGGCGAAGTATCGGCATCCTTGGCACCGTCCGACGAGTTCTTCGGCGTCGCCCAAGGCGCGTGGGACAAGAGAAAGCTCGTCGGAAGGCCTTGCCGACCGCCGTGCGGGAGGACGCGTGGTTGCCGCGACGCCCTTGTGGATCTCCTCCAAGATGTCCTTGCCTTCTTGCCGAGGGACGCACTTCATGAGTACTCCGGAGGATGCGACCCACTTGTAAAGCTTGTCTCCGACGAGGACGTAGGACTTGGCGCGGCGGATGAGTTGCTTGGCCAAGTTCTTGTCCGAGGGAACCTTCTCGCTCGCCGAGGTAGTCGATGAAGGGTTGCCTCCAGTCCACGTCGATCATCATGACCTCCTCGTCCGGCCGGTGTGTTGGGCCGGGGCGGTGGTCGGTGGCGCCGGCTCCGGATGGATGGCGCGTGAAGCTCGTGAACAAATACGCCCGCCGGTACTTGAGCGCGGGTGGATCCAAGCTTCGAGAGGACGTCCGCCGCAACGTTGTTGTCGCGGACGATGTGGTGGAACTCGAGACCGTAGAACTTGTTCTTGAGCTTGCGGACTTCTAGGCGATGGCGTCCATGTTCTCCTTGTTGCGGTCCCGGGACTTGTTGACTTGGTTGATGACCACCGCGGAGTCGCCGTAGACTAATAGC
Organism: Cenchrus americanus; assembly: GCA_947561735.1. Taxonomy (NCBI): domain Eukaryota; kingdom Viridiplantae; phylum Streptophyta; class Magnoliopsida; order Poales; family Poaceae; genus Cenchrus; species Cenchrus americanus. The sequence goes on along the minus strand of OX387241.1, from coordinate 233,807,968 downwards.
CGCTTGATGCCCGGTGAAGGCCGCGAGGCGGGGCCCGTGTAGAAGAGCTTCGTACTCGGCTTCGTTGTTTGAGACCTTCCGGAAGATCCGCAGCACGTACTTGAGTTGTTCGCTCGTTGGAGAGATCGGGAGTACCCCCGCACCGCGCCCTCGAGGTTGAGTGAGCCGTCGAAGTACATCACCCAATGCTCGGTCGCACGGTTGGAGTAGGCAATGGTTTTCCCGCCACTCGCCATGAAGTCGACTAGAGCCTGCGACTTGATGGTTGTGCGTGGCTTTGAAGGACCGATACGGCGAACCGAGAGAGGGGGGAGTAAATGGGAGCCGATAAAAATTCTTCTCGAAGGAGATGAAAACTCCAACAAGACGAATGCGGCTTCCAACACACGTCTCCGACTCACTACCAAGGTTGGTCAAGCCCACGTAGCCACCGGAGTGCCACCGGACCTAGGAACCAACACGCAACCTTCCGACCCGAGAAACGCAATGCGGAAAAACCAAACCTCGAGTCTACGAGACCCACACCGGTCGGGCCGGTGAGCACCACCGGCCGACCGGTCCCTACCGGTGAAACCGAGCAACTTCCAATAAGTGGCTCTACACCGGTCCGACCGGTGAGACGCACCGGTCGACCGATGGCAGCCGAAAGCCCCCAAGGCACCAAACAAAGCCACCGACCACCAAACGGACCCAAACTCGAAACGGCGAAGCAACACGGGACAACAACGAACTCACCAAGTTGTTCACCCGAGCAAAAACCCACAAGGGCTCGCACCGGTCAGACCGGTCAAGAGCACCGGTCGACCGGTGTAGCTCCGGCGGCTCGGGATGAACAAGACCCGCGGGTCAACTCCCCCAAATCCAAATCTCGATCTCCCGAATCGCTCCACGGACTTGAACAAGACTTTGGGGATATCAGGAACACCTCATGAAGAGTCCATAGCCAAGTTTAATCCCACCAAATCTCGTCCAAAAAGGAGGAATTGAAGAAATCCCGCCGGAAGCACTTCCAACCCAAAAACTCAAGAAACCCAAAAATCAAGCACTTTTACTCACGGATTTGGGAGGGGAATCACGGCCCAAAGAACCACGAAGGGTTCCCACAAATTTCCCCCATCAAATCCCCAAGAGAAAAGTCCCAAAAACAACGCAAAGAAATCACCGAGAGAGGGCTCCGAAAATCACCACCAAGAACAACCGGGAAAACACATCCAAACCTTGAGGAACCACACCGAATCATCTATACATGAAACAAAGGTTCGTACAAGGTCTAGCAAGCCGCCCGATCATCCATCCCTCTCTACAAGATCTCTCCGTGAAGCTCTCTTGCTAGTCCTAGGGAAAACCTAAGGAAAATAGGAAAACAAATGAGCTAGGGTTCCAAGAGTTGGCTACCATCCTCTCACCTCTTGGGTTATATGGAGGCAACCGAAAGTCTAAAATACCCTGCTCTACTAACTAGGGATACAAGCCCCTCAAGGGTGGATTTGGAATTCTTGATGTCTTCACCATCGGACGGATGCCCGTGACCGCACCCTCGCGTAGCCTCGACGCAAGCCATGCGATCCCGACGCGAGTCCTCCGCTTCGAAGATTCCAGACTGCGTCGTCGCACACCGGTCGACCGGTCGGACCCACCGGTCGACCGCCGTGCCGGGTGCTTCTTGCACCTCCGTCTTCGGTTCTCCGGTCTTGGCTTTGTGGATCAACCAAGGAACCCGGTGGTTTTCTCGGTGAACCACCGGAAACCCCGCGAACTCGGTGTAGCCTCCGCCAATCTCCACTCATGACTTGGCTCCCACGTAGTCCCGGCTCGACCTTGGTTTTGAGGCTCTACCAAGAAACCGTCCACGACTTCATCTTGTCGTTCATGCCACCATGCGGCCCGCACTTGACCCCCGCCGGCCACCGGGTCCCTCGAACGAAGCCTACTTGTCTTCTCCACACCCCGGAGGCCTCACCGGCAACGACCTTTCGCGCTTGTTCTTCACCCGCACCAACACGAGTCAAGCCGCAACCCGCACCCGCAATACTTAGCCAAGAATCAGTCCACACAACGTTGTCAATCACTCATCACACAAGGAAGCGACCATCCATCGGTCCTCGAACCACACATGGTCCTCGGGCTTGAAGTCGATGGTGAGGGCGCCGAGCTCGACCGCCCACTTGGAGATTCTTACAGCAGCGTCTTGGTTCCATAGGATGTCGCCGAGCGGGTAGTCGGTGACGACGGAGATTGAGTACTCCCGGAAGTAGTGTCGTAGCTTCCGCAAGGTGATGAGTACCGCGTACGGGAGCTTCGCACGGGGCCGATAGCGTGCCTTGGACTCGGATAGGACCTCACCGATGAAGTAGACCGGGCACCGGACCGGGTAGGCGTGGCCGTCTTCCCCGCCGCTCGACGATGATGGCGATGATCGACCACGTGAGTAGTCGCGGCGAGGTAGAGCAAGAGGCCGCTCGCCCTTGTGAGGAGCCGTGAGGATCGGCGGCTTCGATAGGAAGTCCTTGAGCCGGGCAAGGGCTTGATCCGCCTCTCGGAGTCCACACGAACTTCTCTTGATGCTTGAGTAGTTTGAAGAAGTGGAGCCCCCCGTTCTCCAAGCTTCGAGATGAATCCGTTCGATGCCGCCATGCACCCGGTCGGCTTCGGGACGTCTTTGATGCTCGTGGGAGCTTTCATGCTTGGTGATGGCGGAGATATTCTCGGGGTTGGCTTCGATGCCGCGCCGGGCCGATGATGAAGCCAAGTAGTTTGACCGAAGGTACGCCAAAGACGCACTTGTTCGGGTTGAGCTTCCCGGCGGTACTCGCGCAGAGATGCGAAAGTCTCTTCAAGGTTGTCGATGAGGGTACTGGAGTCTCTGGTCTTGACGACCACGTCATCCACGTAGGCTTCGACGTTCTTGTTGAGTTGCCTCTTGAAGCAGGCCTGGATAGCTCGTTGATAGGTGGCGCCGGCGTTCTTCAACCCGAAGGACATGGTCGTGTAGCAGTACGCGCCAAACGGGGTGATGAACGTGGTCTTCTCCTGGTCTTCTTCCTTGATCGCGATCTGGTGGTACCCGGAGTAGCAGTCGAGGAAGCAGAGCAGGTCGCAACCCGCCGTGGAGTCGATGACTTGATCAATCCGCGGCAACCCGAAGGGGTCCTTGGGGCAGTGCTTGTTGAGGTCGGTGTAGTCGACGCACATCCTCCACTCGTTCGAGTTCTTCTTGCGGACGAGGACGGGGTTGGCGAGCCACTCAGGATGGAAAACTTCTCCGATAAAGCCGCCGCGAGTAGTTTGGCGAGTTCCTTCTTGATGGTGTCCCGTCCGTCGTCGGCAAAGCGTCGGAGGTGTTGTCGCTTGGGGTGGCCTTAGGATTGACGTTGAGGCGGTGCTCAATCGCTCTCTCCGGGCACTCCCCGGCATGTCCGCCGGCTTCCACATGAAGATGTCGCGGTTAGCCGGAGGAAGCCGATGAGCGCGTCTTCCTATTTGGGATCGAGGCCAGCCCCGATGGTGGTGGTCTTGCCGGCGTCGCTCGTCCCGAGGTCGATCGTCTTGACAAGGATCACCTCGCGTGGCCGAGGCTTGTAGGAGTTGTCGGACTTCTCGGGGATGTCGAGTTCACTTGTAGCAAGTTTCTTCGACGTGGCGTAGACCTCCATCATGGCATTGGGTACTTGATTTGTGGAAGCAATCTCCACGGCTTCGTGTCGCGCTCGTGGGAGATCTTCAAGTCCCCTTGGAGAGAGAGTACACCCGTTGGGCTTGGCATCTTGAGTACCAAGTAGGTGTAGTGGGGCACCGCCATGAACTTGGCGATGGTCGGTCTGCCGAGGATGGCATGGTAGGAAGTTTCGAAGTCTGCGACCTCGAACTTGACGTACTCGGTACGGTAGTTGTCCCGAGATTCCCCGAAGGTAACTGGCAGGACCACTGAGCCCAGTGGGATAGCCGCGTTACCGGGGACGATGCCGTAGAAGGGCGTGTTGCTCTTGGTGAGCATGTGGGTGATGTCGAGCTTCATCTTCTTCAAGGTCTTGGTGAAAAGGACGTTGAGCCCGCTTCCACCGTCGATGAGGACCTTGTTGAGTTTGGAGCCCGCGACCACTGGTTTTAGGACGAGAGGGAACCGTCCTGGTTCGGAGAAGCTGGTCCATTGATCCGCGCGGGAGAAGGTAATGGGTACCTCCGACCACCTGAGAGGGGTCGGAACCGCTGGTTCAATGCTCATGACTTCTCGACGGGTAGCCTTCTGCTCCCGCCTGCTGGCGCTCCGCCGAAGAGGACGTTGACGAGCCTTGTCGGCTTCCCCGGAAGTCGTTGTTGTCACCGTCCTTCTTCTTGCCCTTTTTGTTGTGAGGGTGCGGTGGCTCGGCGTATCCTTGAGTGCATGCCTGAGTTGGTAGCACTGCTCGGTGTTGTGGTTGCCGTTTGGATGCCACGGGCACTTCTCCTTCGACAAGTCTTTGAAGCTTCCGCAGTTCCTCTTCGGGTTCTCCTTCGCGGGGCGCCGGATAGTCGCGACAGGTGTTGTCTCGGCTTGCGCTTGCGGTTGGGACCCGAGTAGTTGTTGTTGTTGTTGTTGCGGCCGCCTTGGTTCGCGTTGCTGCCGCCGCCACCACCCACGTTCGCTTGGTCTTGCCACGGATGGCGTCGTACTTGGCGTTCGCCTTGTCTTCTTCATCCGCCCGGACGTGATCATGTCCTTGAGATGGGGCATGGACCTGGGGCGGCGACGACCGAAGTCTTCGAAGGTGCGGCGGTGGTAGAGGCCGTCTTGGAAGAGGTCGATGACCTCTTTGTCGGTGACGTCGACGACGGTAGCACGCTTGTCGAAGAAGTGGCGCATGTACTTGCGGAGGGTCTCGCCTTGTTTTTGCTTGACCATGGCCGTGTCCATGCGAGTACCCGATCGGCCCATGGCGCCCGCGAAGTTGCTCGGTGAACCGCTCCTTCGGTCGGTCCCACTTGTCGATCGAGTGCTTGTCCGGCGACTCGAGCCATGTGAGTGGAGCTTGGTCCGGGCGAAGGGGAAGTAGAGGCACTTGGTGTCATTGTTGCCGCCGCCGTTCTCGATGGAGAGGGCGTAGCACCCGAGCCACCGAATGGGGTCTCGCTTCGCATCGTACTTGGTGATCCCGAAAGGCTTGAACTTGTCGGGGAGAAGTAAGTTGCGAAGTCGAGGTGAGAAGGCGGGGAAGCCGTCGTTGTCGCTCGCGGTGGTCGACTTCTTCCGCCGCGGCTCATCAATCTTCGGCGGGCGTCGTAGCCGCCCCGTGAGGCACCGCAGGCGTGGCCGTTCGCGTGGCCGAGGCTCGTGCGACCGCCGCCTCCGTCGGCCCTCCCCCGTTGGCTCCATGGTTGGAGCTTCCGCCGCGGCCGCCGCCGCCATCGGGGTCGTGGCCGCCGCCGGCGGCCGGAGCGCGGTGGGGGACAACCTCGCGATTGTTGTTGCCATCCCGTGGAGGTCCGTCGGCGTGGGAGCGAGTACGGTTGGGCCGAGTTGGGAGCTCGGCTCGTCTACGGTTGGGACCGTCGTTGGCACCGGGACTTGTAGCTTCGTTGTCGCGGTGCCCGGCGGAGAGGAGGTTGGTTGACTCTGTTGTCGACCCGCATGAAGTAAGCGTCTTCGCCGAGCTTGGCGATGACCTCTCCCGGCGCGTATGCCCCGAGCCCGACGTGCGATCGCCGTGATCGACATGAGGCATTACTCGGGGGGTAGTATGTACTCGCTCTCGACCGCCTCGAGAGCTTCCGCGAGGTTGCGGATGGGGAGGTTGTCCCGTAGACGCCGGCGCCGTTCGTTGCACTTCCCCGTTACACTCGCGTCGAGCGTCTCTCGTTGGCGGGGGTCTCGTCTACCGGAGCATCGGCGGACGGCCTCGTCGGAGGAGATGTCCTCAAGGTACTTGTCCGGAACTCGTCCCCGAGGGTCCCGGTGTGTCGCCCGCAGCCATGAAGACTTGGCGATCGGGGGCGCCAAGGCCGGACTCGAAGGCGCCACCTCGGTTGGTGTGTTCGAGTCGGCCCGAGCCGGTGGTGTTCCCTCCCGGAACGGGAGCGAGTCAATGTAGGCGACGTAGCGTGAGTCCCCGCTTATCGGGTCGGCGGGCTTGTGGTCCGGCCGCAGACGAATCTCCCCGGCCCGGTGTGGATGTTATAACCCGGCCCGCGAGGCCGGCCCTGACAAGGGAAGCTCAGTGGAGTTGTCCTCGGACTCGGGCTCCTCAGGGTCCGACCCGAAGTCGAACTCGTAATCGGGGCTCGAGTAAAACTCGGAGAGAGGGTTGGAGTCCGAAGCGTGGCCGGGGGTGGCGCGGAGTCCGAGTTGTACTCGGGTACGGGCTCCTTGCCGGCCCGGCGCGAAGAGGGAGCCCCCGTGCGGGCCCGGCTGAGGATGCGGGGGCCACGCGCGGGGCGCTCACGAGGTGAGGGGACCGCCCGTGATGGCCGAGCGGCCCGGCTCGCAAGCGATGGCCCATGGAGACGTCGAGTTCGAGTTGGAAACGGACTTGAGCTCGAAGTCAGCGTGGTGGTTGAAGAGCGAAATTTCGCCGAACTTGCCGGCGAGTTCGCCTGTGACAACTTCAGGAAGCGTCACGAAGCCGGTCTTCGGGTTGGGCGGCATGGTTAGGCGGCGCTGGAAGGAGCCCGCGCCGTCGGCAGTGCAGACCCAAGCGCCGAACACGAAGGTGTCGCCGCGGTTGAAGGCGACGGTTGGCTTGAAGTAGACGGGAGCCGTCGAGTTCGCCATGTGATCTCGGGCGAGATCCCCTACCTGGCGCGCCGCGTGTCGGTGTTTTAGACCAGCAACCTACTAAGGGGAGTACCCGAAGTAGATGAATGTGGCCTCGCCGAGATCGGTAACTCGAAGGAAGAGACACCCGACACACAATTTAGACGAGTTCGGGCCGCGAGGTGCGTAATACCCTACGTCCCGTATGTTGCGTAGCTCGGATTGATTGGGCACGATTACAATATGGTGTAATAGTGCGTCGTGGATTGTATATGATGCTAGAGAAAGGTCCCTGCCTCGCCTTATATAGCCCGGGAGGCAGGGTTACAAGTCGGAGTAGGGAGAGAGTACTAGTCGAGTACGTCTAGGAGTCCTCCATACAGTGCGGAACATGTACAGCTCCCTAACCGAGTACTACTCCTTTGTAGTCCTTGTGCTCCACACCATCGGATGCCATGTAGCGCAAGTCGGGTAGTCCCGGGGCCCACCGAGTAGTCGGTCCCGGTACCCACCGAGGTAGTGGGCCCGGGGAGGTCCATACGACGACCTTGCCCCTGAAAAAATATCTCAAGAACTTCGTTAAACTCGATGTTTCGAGGGTGACGGGTTTTCCTGAATTCCCCAACAAAGATCTACCTGGATATACTAATAACAGATTGAAACTATGAGTTTTGCCGAAGATCCAGTAGAGAACCTAGCCTAACAATGATTGTGATAACAACTATGATAACAAGACTGATACCTAATTGGGAGCGTATGTATCAGGTGGAAACCAAGTTGGTGGAGAGGTAGACGGTGCTCACATTGTCGCAGTAGACAAGGCAAGCGGAGACGAGCGGGTGGTGTAGCTCCTAAAGAAGTTGCCGCTGCCAAGAGGCCTCGGCGACACCGTTGGCAACCGCATGGTATTCAGCCTTAGCACTAGACTGAGAGACTGTGGGTTGGCGCTTGGATGATTAGGAAATGAGGCTTCCACCAAGGAAGACGGCGTAGCCGGAGGTGGAGCGCTGGGTGTTGGGGAAGCCAACCCAATCAGCATCGGTGTAAACTATGAGCTGAGTTTGGGTGGTGCGAGGAATGTTGCCATGGCTGATGATACCCTGAAGGTAGCGAAGAATCCGCTTGGCTGCAACAAGGTGAACCTCCCGGGGAGCATGCATGTGCAAGTAGATTTTTTTGGATAGCATAAGCAATGTCAGGCCAGGTCAAGGTGAGGTATTGTAGAGCATCTGCAAGACTGCGATAGGCAATAGGATCTACAATAGGGGGGCAGCATCAACAAAGACATTGGCATTAGTGTCGATGGGGGTGGAGCACTACTTGCAATCGCTCATACCATGGCGAGCAAGAATGTAAAGTGTATACTGCCATTGGGAAATGTACATATTGTTCTTTTGCCACTGAACAACCATGCCAAGGAAGTGATGTAAGCCCCCAAGGTCTTTCATGGTGTATTCTTGCTTGAGTGCATCAATGACCCGCTGAAGGAGAGGTTGAGAGGAAGTTGTCTGGACAATGTCGTCCACATAAAGGAGCAAGTAGACAGTATCGGTGCCGCGGTAATATATGAAAAGGGAGGTGTTAGCTTGGCTTTAGTGAACTCCAGAGAGATCAAGTAGGTAGCGAAGTAGTTGTACCATGCCCTTAGAGCTAGTTTCAAGCCGTAGATGGATCCATTAAGCTTACACACATGTTCAGGGTGAGAAGAATCAACAAAGCCAATGGGCTGAGAGCATTATTCTGTTTCTGTTAGAGTGTTGTGAAGGAACGTGATCTTCACATTCAGTTGGTGAATTGGCCAGTCGCGAGAGTCAGCTAGAGTGAGGACGGTGCAGATAGTGGCGGCTTGATGACGGAACTGAAAGTTTTGTCGTAGTTAACACTGGGTCGATGTGTGTGAAGCCACAAAGCACACAACGAGCCTTGTATCTGTCCAGGGAACCATCAACATGAAACTTGTATTTGAAAATCCATTTCCCAGTGACAATGTTGGCCCTGCTGAGACGAGGAACAAGATCCCAGGTGCAGTTGGCTATGTGAAAGTACATCTAGGCTCCTAATTGTTTTGGTGATAATGACAATGCAATTTGGGAGGATTAATGCTTTCAATGAGATGTGTGCAGGCTTTAAAGTTAAATAAATGTGAATTCTCAAAGGAAGACCCTCATTTTCTTACTATGGTGTTGAAGCTCAATTGGCGATTTAATTTTAATTTTCGGTTTGAATTTGAGTTTAGGAAACACCATACTATGAAGAGGGATGTGGTCGGTTAGTCAAAGTTTGCTACAAGTGCTTCTTGTGATCTTCTCATATTCTCTAAGAGTGAAAAACCTAGAAAAATCTTTAGAAAAACCAATATCAGCCCTTTAGTAGTCAAACCTTCCCCCTCCAGCCCTACCGGGTCAACCGGCATGAGTGGCCGGGCCACCGGGATGGTACTGGAGGGAGGCGGGTGACCCGGCCACCCGTGCCGGGTTACCCGGCTAGACCGCAGGAAGCCCCCAACGGCTAGCTCGGGGGAAGTGGGTATAAATACCCTTCTTCCTCCTCTTTAGGGTTCCTCCTCCCACTCCATTGCTCCACCTCCAAAGCTTCATTTCCTCTCTCCCAACGCATTCCCAAGCACTCCAATCAAGGATTCCTCCTAGGGTTTGACTGTGAGAGCATTTGAGGTGTAGGATTTAGCCCCTTTGTGAGAGCTCTTCAATTCCTCCTCTCAAGAAGCACTTGTGGTGGCTTTGGTTGATCGATTCGTGTTTATTACTCTTGAAGTTTGCTTCTAGACGGTTAGGCGTCGCCCGTTGAGAGCCTTCTCTGTGTGGAGCACCCGGGAATGTTTGTATTACCCCTCCTTTGTGGAGTCTTCTTAGTGAGCACCAATTTGCCTTTGTGGTGAATTGGAGAGGCAAGTGGCTCTTTGTGATAGCCCTCCCTTTGTGGGAACCTCAACGGAGACGTAGCCTTCTTACTGGAGGTGAACTTCGGTAAACAAATCGCTTGTCTCCCTTGCTTGCTTGTGTTCTTCATCTTCACCCTAGCCCTAGAAATTACTTTCAAATCGATCTACTTTGTTGTGTTGTTGCTTGTAATATCTTTTGTTACAGGTTGTTTCCACATCAATTACACGAAGTTTGGTTCATTTACTATTCGCAAATTCATATTATTCACAAGCTATTGTGTTTCACCTCTGCGTGCTGGTTGATCTGGCACAAGTGCCAGGGTGACCCGGACCCTGGGTCATCCGGTCAGTCGTGTCGGGTCATCCGGGCCCTGATCCGCTGCTAAGATTTTGTAGATTTTTAAAAGTGATCCTATTCACCCCCCTCTAGGCATCACAAGATCCTTTCAATTGGTATCAGAGCCTAATCCCTTGATTTAGGCTTAACCGCTAAGGGGTGTCGGGGATTGGAAGCAACCCAACCGCCGAAGAAATCGCCGCAAAAGAAGCTCAAGAGAGAGGGCTCAAGGCAGCTCAAGTTGGTGACCTCACCGACAAGGCCCCAAGACGAACACCATCCAACGTCGATAGCTCCGACGACTCGTCATCGGATTCCGGTTCCGACTCGGACTCCAACTCAAGTGATGAAGATGTCAAGGATGATGACAATGCGGCAAAGAAGGCGACAAAGAAGAGAAAAAAGGCTAAGAAGAAGAAGAAGGCCAAGGAGATGGCCAAGAAGCTCCTCAAGAAGATGATCAAGAAGGAGCAAGCCAAGTACACTCACTCTGGCTTCTACGAAGTGCCCCACAACTACGCGCAAATTCCGAGTAACAATTCTAATGATAAATTCTATTCTATGCATTTGGGAAAGCCTCCTCATTTCGTGGGAAGGACTATCCTAAATGGGCTTATGACATGCAAATGCACCTTTACAGGCTTCACCCTTCTCTTTGGAAGATTGTGGTTGTAGGTGTGACAATTCCCACCGAAGGAGAAGCCCTCACGATTGAGTATGAGCAAGACCTCCACCGCAATGTCCAAGCTACAAGAGTCATCACGGGATCCTTGTGTGCACAAGAATTCAACAAGGTGCGGAACATCCAAATCGCCAAGGTGATTTGGGACACACTCAAGGAAGCACATGAGGGAACCGAACATGTGAGAAAAGGGAAGATGGACCTAATCAACGGAGAGCTTGAGCTACTCTTCATGAAGGATGGAGAGACCGTACAAGAGATGTATGATAGGCTCATGGTACTTGTCTCGGACATTAGAGCTCTTGGAAGTAAAGATTGGGATGATGCAAAGGTCACAAAGAAGTTGCTAAGAGCTTTTGCCCCTAAGGACGAGAACATGACGCAAATGATAAGAAGAGATCCAAGATACCCAACAATGACTCCCACTCAACTTCTTGGAGAAATATTGCATCAAGAACTTGTTGATCAAGATGTGGAGAAGTCTCTAACCTTGAAGATGGGCAAGAGTCTAGCCCTCAAAGCTAGCTCTAGTGAAGTGGTTGAAGAAAAGCCCAAGCCCCCCAAGAGCAAGAAGGAAGACACTAGCGATGAAGGGAGCACAGATGAAGAAACCGCCTTTGCTATAAGAAAATACAAGAAATTCTTGAAGTCAAGAGCATCAAAAAAATGCGGCGATGAAAGAAAGAATAAGTCACAAAGAAAATGCTATGAGTGTGGAGAGTATGGACACTTTATTGTCGAGTGTCCCAAGAACAAGAACAAGAACGAGGAAGAGAAGAAATACAAGGAGAAGAGCAAGGAATACAAGAACAAGTACCAAGGGTGTGCACATGTGGGTCAACAATGGGACTCAAGTGATGAAGATGAGGAACCAAAGAAACAAGGCATGGCAACCGTCGCCATGGCACAAGGGTCATCTTCAACACGCCTCTTCAACAACCTCTCTGACGATGAGGATCACCCTCACTTTTGCCTCATGACAAGGGGGAGTAAGGTACAAGAAACTATCACCTCATCTTCTCCAACCTCATCTTCATCCACACCTAGTAGCAACATAGAAAACATAGATGAGGAAAAAGAAATGGAAGCTAACATGATAAAGAACTTTGGTAAAAAGGGCCACAAAGAAATTAAAAAGCTTTTGGACAAACTAGAGAAAAAGAAGGAGATTCTTCATGAGCAAGAACACTTGCTTATCCTTGAAAGGAAAGAAACCTTGCTCTAGAAAATCTCTTGCCGAGGAGAAGGCTAAGGTGGAAAAGTTGACCGCAGACTTGTCCTTGGCCAATGATTCCAACAAGAGGATGTCAAAGGTTACACTTTGGCAAACGAATCTCTAGCTTCCCTAAGGCTACTCATAGTGAGCTTCAATCAAGCCTCTCATGCTTGACGGAGAAATACAAAACTCTTGAAGCTAACTTTAGTAGTTTTTGGGAAAGCACCAAAGCCACCCCTTCGGCAAGATTGGACTCTAGTGTCTCCACTAGCAAAGGTTGTTCTATTTGCTCTAACATTGATATAAATGCTATCAAGACTAACCATGCAAGGCTTGAAGAGAAAATTAAGAGCAAAGACAAGGAAATTGCCCGATTGAATATTTTGATTACACAAGGCAACATTGGTGTCAAGTCCATACCTAAGGTGGTTGACAAGTAAGGACTTGGGCACCGCAAGAACAACAAGGCCAATGGTAGAGTGGTGGTGAAAGGGCATGAGATTCTCTTGTGGAACAAGGGTGGCTACCTCAACACTATCATGGATATTGCCCATGGAGTCACCACTTCTACCACAACCAAGGACATGCCAAAGGTAGTGCACACCACAAAAGGAAGTGGTGGGGTTAACACTCCACCAAAGGCATCGAAGAATGTGGTTGAGCACAAACCCTCACCCAACTACACTTGTGACTATATTGTAACCTTGGACCATAATGGTAAAATGGTAGTCAAGTATGTTGGGGCCTGTGCCATGAAGGCCATGAGGAAGAGTGTGTGGGTTCCAAAAGTTTATGCATCTAACCTCCAAGGACCCAAATCCTTTTGGGTACCTAAACCAAAAGCTTAAACTTGTTTTGTAGGCCTACTCCTCCGATGGAAGTGTATGGTTGATTGATAGTGGTGCCACCAATCATATGACCGGAGATGAAGGCTTATTTGCATCCCTTGATCATTGTGATAACCCTATGGAAACTATCATCTATGGAGGTAATGGTCAAGGAGATGTTGTTGGTATAGGTAAAATTGCTATCTCAACAACAAATTCAATTGAAGATGTTTATCATGTGCAAGGGTTGGGATACAACTTGTTGTCGGTTTCACAACTTTGTGAGAAAGGCTACAATTGTCTCTTTACTCATGACGGTGTGACCGTCTCTAGAAGGGAGGATTCCTCTATTGTCTTTGTGGGTCATTTGCGGGGAAAGCTTTACTATGTGGATTTAACAAAAGTGAAGGTGGACCCTAAGGCTTGCTTAGTGGCAAAATCTGACTTGGGTTGGCTATGGCATCACCGACTAGCCCATGTTGGCATGAGGAACTTGGACAAACTTCAAAAAGGAGGAGCACATCCTAGGACTAACAAATGTTGTTTTTAAGAAAGATAGGTTATGTAGTGCTTGTCAAGCCGGGAAGCAAGTTGGAGCTCATCATCCCGCCAAGAACATCCTATCCTCATCAAGACCATTGAAGCTACTACACATGGATTTATTTGGACCAATCGCCTACATAAGCATCAATGGTAACAAATATGGTTTAGTAATTGTTGATGATTTTTCCCGTTTCACTTGGGTATTCTTTTTGCAAGCTAAAAGTGAAGCAAAGGGAATTGTGAAGAAGTTCATTAGAAGAGTTCAAAATGAGTTCGAGCTCAAGGTCAAGAACATAAGAAGTGACAACGGATCGGAGTTTAGGAACACTCAAGTTGAAGAGTTCCTAGATGAAGAAGGAATCAAGCATGAACTCTCCGCTCCATACACTCCTCAACAAAATGGCATAGTTGATAGGAAGAATCGTACATTGATTGAAGCGGCAAGGACAATGCTTGATGAATACAAGACTCTGGACTCATTTTGGGCGGAAGCCATCAACACCGCATGCCATGTCGCCAACCGCCTCTACCTCCACAAGTACTTGAACAAGACTCCCTACGAAATCATCACCGGTAAGAAGCCTAGTGTGCATTACTCTAGGGTCTTTGGGTGTAAGTGTTTCATACTTAACAAGAAACCCAAAGCCTAAAAGTTTGCATCCAAGGTTGATGAAGGTTTTCTTCTTGGTTATGGAACTAACGAGCATGCCTATCGTGTTTTCAACAAAACCACTGGTTGTGTTGAGACCACGGTAAACGTGAACATTGATGAATCCAACGGCTCTCAACGAGAGCAAGTTAGTGTAAACCTTGTAGATGATGAAGAGCCCCCAAGCGTATCCATCTTTAGAATGGGGACCGCTGAAGTGATGCCTCATGAGGTTCAACTACAAACTCTGGTTGACACAAGCACTCAAGATCCACCATCATCAACAAGAGTGGAACTACCAAGTTCTCAAGTTCATCAAGATGAAAGTCAAGTTCATGGTGACGATCATGGATGGGGCTTTGATCAAGGGGGAGAACAAAGTGATGAAGCTCAAGGAGAAGCTCCACAAGTTGAAGATGATGATGATGGACCCATTCAACGTCAATCTCAAGCACCACACCTAAGAGTACATCAAATGGTTCAACGGGATCATTCCGTTGACAACATACTTTGGAGCATTCAAAGAGGGGTAACAACTCGCTCAAGATTGTCAAATTTTTGTGCATTTTACTCGTTTGTTTCCTCTTTGGAACCTCTTAGTGTGGAACAAGCTCTTGAGGATTCGGATTGGATTATTGCAATGGAGGAAGAGTTGAACAACTTCAAGAGAAATGAAGTTTGGGAGTTGGTACCAAGCCCAAGCAAAATGTGATCGGCACCAAATGGTTTTTAGGAACAAGCAAGATGAATTTGGTGTTGTCACAAAGAACAAGGCAAGGCTCGTTGGCAAGGGTTACACTCAAGTTGAAGGCTTGGACTTTGGAGAGACTTATGGTCCGGTAGCAAGGCTTGAGTCAATTCATATCCTTTTGGCCTATGCTACCCATCATGATTTAAAGCTCCATCAAATGGATGTGAAGACTGCATTCTTGAATGGACCTCTCCAAGAAGAAGTTTATGTTGAGCAACCACCGGGTTCGAAGATTCAAAATTTCCAAACCATGTGTACAAGCTCCATAAGGCGCTCTACGGGCTTAAGCAAGCTCCTAGAGCATGGTATGAATGCCTTAAGGATTTTCTTCTCAAGAACGGTTTTGAGATAGGCAAAGCCGATTCTACTCTCTTCATACAAAGAAATGGAAAAGATATATTCATTTGTCAAATTTATGTTGATGATATTATCTTTGGGTCTACTAACGACAAATTTTGTGAAGAATTTAGTAGGATCATGACCAAGAGATTCGAGATGTCTATGATGGGTGAATTGAAGTTCTTTCTTGGTTTTCAAATCAAGCAAATAAAGGAAGGGACTTTCTTGTGTCAATCCAAGTATGTAAAAGACATGCTCAAGAGGTTTGACATGACCGACTCTAAGCCCATCAAGACACCAATGGCACTTAACGGACATCTTGATCTCAATGAAGAAGGGAAGTCGGTCGACCAAAAGGTATCTCGTTCCATGAGCAGCTCCCTCCTTTACCTTTGTGCGTCTAGGCCCAATATAATGCTTAGTGTGTGCATGTGTGCAAGATTTCAAGCCAATCCTAAGGAGTGTCATCTAATGGCCGTTAAGAGAATCTTCAGATATTTGGTTCACACTCCTAACCTAGGCTTGTGGTATCCCAAAGGCTCCACTTTTGATTTACTTGGCTACTCCGATTCGGACTATGCCGGTTACAAAGTAGATCGGAAGAGCACTACCGGGACTTGCCAATTTCTTGGTAGGTCTTTGGTGTCATGGAGCTCAAAGAAGTAAAATTCGGTTGCCTTATCCACAGCCGAAGCCGAATATGTGGCAGCCGGTGCCTGTTGTGCACAACTCCTGTAGATGAAGCAAACGTTGAGTGATTACGGTTGTGAGTTTAGCAAGATTCCACTCTTGTGTGACAATGAGAGTGCCATCAAACTAGCAAACAATCCAGTTCAACACTCTAGAACAAAGCACATAGACATTAGACATCACTTCTTAAGGGATCATGAGGCTAAGGGAGATATTGCTCTACGTCATGTGAGCACCGAGAGGCAATGCCGATATTTTCACTAAGCCTCTAGACGAGCAAAGGTTTTGTTCTTTGAGGAGTGAGCTAAAGATCTTGGATTCTCGTAACTTGGCTTGACTTATTGCACATGCTTGTTTGTTGCCTAGATACATTGAAAATGTTTTATTTTCATTTATTTGTGTGAGTATTTCAAAACTTTGGATTTCAAGGTCTTTTGATCAAATACTTGGCTCAAAGTGACTATTGTTATGAATGATTGATTGTGGCTAGTCACTTATTGCCAAGAGTCTATTATGTGTCCACTAGATAAATCTCTATCATCAATCTCAAATCCCGAAAGTTTTCCGATCTATCCATGTCACTCTACCCTTAATTCTCATATATATTCATATATTTCTTTTATTTGAAAAAGCTCAACTTTTTTTAAGTCTCCATGACCCTTTTCTAGGCGAGGCGGGTCAACTGGCACCGCTGCCCGGTTGACCCGGCGTGGTTCTGGAGGCTGTCGGGTCGCCCGACCACCGGTGCCCGGGTCACCCGGGGCGGTTTTGTAAGCCGCCGGGTCGACCGGCACAGTGCCGGGTTGCCGGGACGCCTCGGAGGTCGCCGGGTCGCCCGCCACCCATGCCGAGTCACCCGGCCCCTGCACAGGGGCTATAAAAGGCCTGAGGCCGGCGGGTATGAAACCGTAGCTCCTCATTTCTTTCTCAGACCGCCACTGCCGCCCACAAAAATCGCCCCAGGCAATTCTGGTGCTCCTCCGTGGGATTCACGTGCCGGGTGGAAGATTGAAGTCTCCTCTTCATCTAGAGCTCCTTCCTCCTCGGATTTTCCGGAAACTTCGCGGGAATCCAACGGTAAACTCGATTCAAACTCCGGATTTCCCGATCTTCTCTTGTGATTCATTCTAGTTGATTTCCGTTGGTCAATAGCTTCCATCTAGGACCTAGAACAATCCCTCATGATCTTAGCTTAATCGCATGGCTACATTATTCACCCTCTTGATTCCTTGTTCTAGGGTTCATCCTGCCTAGCCGGTTGACCCGGCCACCCATGTCGGTCGACCCGGCTAGGGATAGGGTGACCCAATAACCCTAGTTTTGTGTAGTTTCAATCATCTATTCTTATTCCTTACATATCTTACCAATTTTCAGATGGGTCGTGAGAAGGTTAGTGCTCGTGGCAAGGAGATACGCTCGGAATCAAGTGAGGAAGAGGTTGAGGAATTTGAGGAACGTTCTTCTGGCAAGGAGTTTGGTATTCATGTGCATGAGAAGAGGTCCAAACCTCAAGCTCCTCCCTCATGTGCTCAGGGCCGCGGACGTGGTCATGATGGGAACCCCATTCTCAAGAAGAGGACCACAACTGTCGGTGCTAGGACCAAAAGGGCAAGCACCACTGCAGAGGTTGGAGACCGCTATGATGACAATATTAATGTATCTATCTACGAGCAGATGGTCGTGCCTGTTCATGGTGAATTTCATGAAGGCAGGGACCGACATGAGGTCTCTTCGTTTTTGGTCGGAGGATCCACAGAGGCTCCAAAGATCATTTTTCAGTGATGACAGGTTTTGGCTTGCTCATCAAGCGGATTGGTATGAGTCAACCATTCTACCCAAGGGACGTGTCACGACTGAGATGAAGTGGGTGGATTGGCCGTACTTGCTTGACCTTCCTGCCCCTATTGAGGAGGTTATGCAGGCTGTTCAAACTCGGTGTCAGTTCATGGGGATTGCATATCTCATGGGACTTCAGTGTGACTATTCTCAGGAGGTGGTGGCACAGTTCTATGCCACACTTTATGTTGATCGAGATGAGAATGAGATGCACTTCACACTTGGTGGTAAGCACTTCAAAATCTCAGTTTATGAATTTGGTCATCTTTTCAAACTTAGAGGTGCTACCACAACCAATCAATTCTCTAGTGATCTTGTGCGACTTCATTGTGAGTATGAACTAGAGGTGACTAAAATGAGGTTTATGTATGATCGTGGATATGGAAACATCAACTATGGTCATACTAGTGGACTCACCCTGTATTACAAGATGCTCAACCTTTTGTTTAGGTACACTCTTTGTCCTAGAGGTGGTGATTCCGATAACATATCTCATAGAGCTAGAAACCTCCTTTATCAAATGGCTCCCGGTCAACCTAAGTTCAATGCTTGTCACTTCCTTTGGCATGAGATCATCATTTGTTCACACACCTCATCTAGTGGATGTCACTATGCACCGTACATTTTCATGATGGTTAAGCATGCTACTCAACTTGATCTCAAGACGGATGTTGTTCATGAGTCATACAAGACTAGTAAAGGCAAACTTGCTCAATCTTTCCGTCTTGGCGAGCACACAACCGGCATTGATGCTAGAGGAAGGTATCCGGGTATCTATGTTATTGATGGACCAAGTGATGCGGGTGCCTCTTCGTCTCAAGCTCCACAAACAAAGGGCTCGTATGATCCACTTCCTTTGGAGGGTGCCTCTCATTCTCATGGGACTCCTAGGGGTAAGAGAGGAAAATTCAAATTTCTTGCAAAAGGCTTGTTTGCTTGCTTCAACATGCTCCACAAAGATGTTAGGGATCGTGAGGCCGATCGTCGGTGGTTGGCTCAAGAACTTCATAGGCATGAGAAGAATCAAAAGGACATGGCCGCTAGCCTCAACCTTCCACACCCCCCGTCCATGAGATGAGAACATTTGATCCTCCTTCTCCCGTTCCAAATCCGTGGGAGGACCTTGGCTCTTGGGTCCCCATCAATGACGAAGAAAAAGACTATGAGGGTGAGGAGGAGTACGACGAGGACGACGAGGAGTAGCTTCCCTTTTTGGTGCTTAGTGCCAAAGAGGGAGTGAATTTGGTGGTTGGAAGCCCTTACCTATCTATCTTTTATCTATATTATCGCTATTTATGTAATAGAACTAGTGGACATGTAATGAACTATGTGTGATGTGAGAGATCTTCAATTCCTCCTCTCAAGAAGCACTTGTGGTGGCTTTGGTTGATCGATTCGTGTTTATTACTCTTGAAGATTGCTTCTAGACGGTTAGGTGTCGCCCGTTGAGTGCCCTCTTCGTGTGGAGCACCCGGGAACGTTTGTATTACCCCTCCTTTGTGGAGTTTTCTTAGTGAGCACCAATTTGCCTTTGTGGTGAATTGGAGAGGCAAGTGGCTCTTTGTGATAGCCCTCCCTTTGTGGGAACCTCAACGGAGACGTAGCCTTCTTAGTGGAGGTGAACTTCAGTAAACAAATCGCTTGTCTCCCTTGCTTGCTTGTGTTCTTCATCTTGACCCTAACCCTAGAAATTACTTTCGAATCAATCTACTTTGTTGTGTTGTTGCTTGTAATATCTTTTGTTATAGGTTGTTTCCACATCAATTACACGAAGTTTGGTTCATTTACTATTCGCAAATTCATCTTATTCACAAGCTATTGTGTTTCACCTCTGCGTGCTGGTTGATCCGGCACAAGTGCTAGGGTGACCCGGACCCCAGGTCATCCGGTTAGTCATGCCGGGTCATCCGGTCCCTGATCCGCTGCTAAGATTTTGCAGATTTTTAAAAGTGATCCTATTCACCCCCCTCTAGGCATCACAAGATCCTTTCACTATGAGAGCTTCAATTTCTTCCTCCATGGCCCGGCGCCAAAGGGGGTCAGCGAGAGCGTCGCGGCAGTACCGGGCAGAGGAGGCAGGGCCTCGGTGTGCAGGGCGACACGAGGCTGCTGATATTCGATCGTCATGCGAGTTGCCATGCCATGAGAGTTGGCCTTGACATAGCACGGCGGAGAGGGGACGATGCTGGATCGTCGAGGGGAGCCCCGATAGGGGACTTGGGCGTGGGAGGACCCCGGGTGTAGACGTGGACAATGCGTGGTTTGGGGAAGAGGGGCGCCAGAGGTGCCTGCACCCGTGGTGCCGGGAGCGCTGGCACCGGGGGCGTCGTAGGCGTCTGAGCAGAGGGTGCCGCAAACGACAGCACAGACAGCGCGGGAGGCGCCTGGACAGGAGATGTTGCAAGCGGCAACACGAGGTGTTCTGGGGGCGCCTGTACCAGGAGTGTTGTAGACGCCGGTACAAGAGCGGGCGTAGAGGACCTCAGTGCTAGCAAGGGGAAGCCAAGTGGAGATGACCAGGAGGCTAGCTCTTGAGCTGGAACGCTCGGTGGAGGTGCACTGGGTGTCGGGGAGCCCGTGCCTGGAGCTGGGAAGCCCGGTGGAGGCATTCTAGACGTCAGGGAGACCGAGCTTGGTACTGGAACTGGTAGGGTGGCGACATCGGAAGTACCTGCAGGGGGAAACGTGACTGGCAGGGGGTCGTCGTTAGTTAGAAAGTCGAGTTCGTTAGCCAGGGGTGAGGACCGGAGAAGGGAGAAAGGAAAAGTGGTTTCACTGAAAACAACATGGAGGGAGATAATGACATGATTAATGTCGAGGTCGAGGCACTGATAGTCTTTGTGATCTAGAGAGTGGCCGAGAAAGACACACAAAGTAGAGCGAGGTGCTAGTTTGTGAGGGGCAGGGTTTTTTTATTGACCGGTATATTTATACCGCTACCCAGCGGTAACGGTATACTGGTGCAGTATAAATGGTATACCGCTTCTTACCGCTCGAATTCAAAATCCAAAGCAAAATCGTCTATACAAATGATAACCAGCGGTATACCATGGTATAAATACTTTATACCGTTGCGGTAAGGATTCAAACTGCTCGGTAATGAATTAAAACCGGTGCAATGAAAAAGGGCCTCCGGCTTGAAAGAAATGAAAATTTTGGCATGACGTTGGCACAAATTAGTGTTAAATACCACCCCCAATCAATAATTTATAGTTATGTGTGACAACCCGCCCAGGAAAATACCGTACTATCGCCTAAGACCGATCCACTTTGGTCATTAAGCGATAATAAAGTACCATCCTGTCGTAAGTCGCCGGGTTAACGCCCTGTAAATCACTTGAATAGCACAAGGATCGATATATGCATTAAAACTCACTCGAAGGCGAGTCCAGAGATACAACAGCATTCAAATCCAAATTCTTACCCCGAAGGATTTAATTATTACAAACCATAGTTTTTGTCATGACAGAATAGTTCAGAGTTTCGAAAAGCAGCGGAATTTAACTAGCGGCGGCGAAGTCACCACGGGAGGCCATCCATGATACTTCAGTAGTCGTCCTCCACCCACTCCGGCTCCCGGCCGGCGGGATATCACCGGGCCACACATCACCGAAGGCATGACCTGGATCAACACATCATAGAAAGGCTGAGTATACTAATACTCAGCAAGTCTTACCCGTCGGTGATATCTACTTCACCACATCTAGACCATGAAAGGCTTTTTGGCTACTGGGTTGCTTTTGCTAAAAAGTAACAAAGAGTAGGTCCTTACTTTCAAGATTTTAGCACAAGTTCTGGTAGTTTAATCTTTACTACATTAGCCAACTAGTGCAACAAAGGTTGTACAATACAATTAATCAAACATCATCTTCATCAACTTCCATCATTAGGGATCACATGACTAGTGGAGTAAGTAGTCTCGGATAACGTTGAGAGGCCGACAATCGATTGATTAAAAACCTTGCAAGGTAAACCCAAACACACTGTCGGCTGCCCCCGCGAGGACAACTCCCTAGGCCGTCCCCATAAATCCTCGGGTTGGGATCGAATCTTATAGTCTTTGGTGCGAGCTATCCGGCATACCCCGCGAGATACCCGGAGTCACCATACACCACCGGTAGCTAGCCGTGAGAGCGAATCCCAAGAGTAGTAATAGTAAGATCCCTCGCCGCCTCATTATGGTACTAGGCTTACCGGTCCCATACCCGCATATGCTTGGTACGTTCAAAGACTTAACCCACATAACCACTGGACCGGAGCCCAGATCCCATGCTCTTACCACGTGAGCAATCCATTTAAGGATATAGTATGATTCCTATCTAGGAACCTATTCTCGCGAGTGAGGTCATCACCCGACTTGTAACGGTCTTATAGCTTAGCAGCTATCGACCTATCATACTAGTAGGAACCAAAGGTACCTATGGATCGTGCATCTAGGGTTTCATTCAACTCCTGAACGTAAATGCACAATCATTCATAGATAATTGAATAAAGAACTTAAAAACTGGGTTAGATGCACCGGAGCTTGCCTTCGTCGACTAGGTTAGCTTGGGCACCCTCGGTGTCGAGTCCGTCCACGTACTGCAGAGAACCTTCTGCTCCGCCTTCCTCGGTTTCCGGGACCAGGGAGTAGTCTCCGTCCGAAGATCTACACGGAATGCAATGCACTTTAGGTGATGTGATAGTTTGTTGTCCTATCCAACTCTAGTTGGTCATATCCACCTTGACAAGCATTCAATTAAGGTTTCTCTTTTAGGAAGGTTATTAGTTGTACATGGGTTACTCTTTTATTCCACATTTGAAGAAAGGTTTTTATTTAAGCTTATCATTCCATGGGAAAGCTTTAGTTTATTTTATCTTTACCCACATGGTGTAATTAATAATTATATTTATGAATTAATTTCTTATTAGTGCTTGGTAATTAACTTTATTTTCATTTATATTAAATAATGCCTTCAAAAAGGAAAAAGATTTAATTAGGGATTTTCTTTATTAATTTCCTTTTAATATTAAATGGGCACTTAAGCCATTTATTAAACAATTAATTTACCAAAAATCAAATGAGTGTTTCTTAGGCCTAACAGTACCTATCCTGGTCCATTGGGCCCACATGTAAGTGTTGGATGCTAGGAAAATAAATATCATTGAAAATAACAAAGGCTAGCTAGTGATTCAACTTAAATGCATATAAAAATAAATAAGCCTCAAAATGATCCAAACTTTCTTGTGCATGTTCTCTGATCCTAAACAAGCCTAAAAAGCTAGCATGTTCTCATGAAACCTCTACTGAACCTGGTCTATTAATTTACAAAGGAAAACCTGCATAAATCAAGAATAATAATTTCTGTTACTCCTAAATTCATGATTAAATCACAAGATGTGCCTTTTGACATCACAAGACAGTGTGCACAATTTGGGCTCAAGAACATGAATATATTTAACATGAAAAATCATCTATGCAGTTCTACCAGAGATGGAAAAATATTTTTATAAAAAGATTCACATGATAACTTTGTGCAATTTTTGGCACAGCATTTAGTCTTATCCTAACTCACAACATATCCAAAGCTCAACTACAGAGAATCTATACATTTCAAGTTATGACAGATTCAATCATAACACATTTGTAATTTTTCTGCCAAAACTACTATGAATCTAGCCACAAGTGTACATCAAGTAGGTGGGGTTTAACATCCTGAGACCTACAAAATTTGTTTGATAATTTTTGGAATTTTCTGTGAATTTCTATGGATTTTCTAAGACTGTGGACTGATCTGCAAATAAACTAAGTTAAGATTCCTTGCAAACAGGCCCTTGGATTCACATCCATGCCCTCGGCGGCGGCGGGAGGGCTCGCCGTCGGCGATGTGGGGCCCGACCACGACAACAAGCGGCACAGGGATGCACTTGGGCTCACCACGGTCCTATTGGTGGTGGTGGCGAGGGTGGAACTTGCTCCGGCGACGGCGCACGGCGGCGGCCGGCGGCGCGCTTGGGGCGGCTCGGTGTGCTGCGGCGTGGAGGCCAAATTGGCGCAAAAAAGCGCGCACGTGAGCTTGCTCGGGTGCTAAGGAGGCTATCTAGGGGCTTGGACGGCGGCGAGCACGAGCGGTGGGCTCTGTCCACCGCGGCGGCGGCAATGGCGGCGGGGGGCGCCGGGTGGCGCGCGGAGGGGCTCGAAAGGGGGGGGGTTTAAGTAGGCGTGCCGGCACCGGGTGACGCAGGGTGACGGCGCAAGATGCCCTCCGTGCTACGGCGCGTCGAGGCGCGCGCGTACGGCGGCGACGCCGCCGACGGACCGCCGGTCCGTGGCGCGTGCGCGCGTACGGCGGCGCGCGGACGCCAAGGCGCCTCGGGACGAAGCACCCGGGGGCGCGGGGCATCGGGACGGGGCACGGCACGGACGCCGAGACCTCGGGCGGCGCGGGTGCGGATGCCGGGGCAAGGCCGGCGGTGGGCGGCGAAGGCGGCGCCTCGCGCGCGCGCGGCGCGCGCGCGCGACGCGCTCCGGTGCCGGGCGGTGACACCGGTGCCGTGTTCAAGCCACTATTTCTCCAAAAATTTGAATACAACTTGACCAAACAATGAATACCAAAGTTGTAGATCTAAGTACCATCTACAACTTTCCCAAAGGTTGTATGGGGTTTTACCGTCTAGATTTGAATCTAGAGGAATGTCAACTTTGAATGTCAACATGATTCGTCAAAATAGTAGAATATGCCTTGCAAGGGCTTTTTCACAATTTTCCTCCCCAAATCAGCAATGCCACTCTACATAAAAGTTGTGTCCCTCAACAAGATCTACAACTTTCCTAAAGGTAGAATTTTAAGTGTTTAGGTGAAATTTGGGGAACGCGGCAAAAGTTCTGGCAGACACCTGTGGACACTGGGTGGCAAGGGGGTTTGACCCACCCTTTGACCAAGGGTTGGCCCCACAAGTGTTTTAACTATTCACTAGGGTCACTAGGGGTGTGTTAAGGAGTTTTCATGGGTGAGGGCCCAGGTTGACCTAAGGTTGACCATTTGACCGCTAATCGTGTCATTAGCGTTAATGACGGTAATTAAAAACCCGGGGCGTCACATTATGCATAGAAATACTACACCAAACACAATAATATTAGGTGTGCATAAGTGAGTTGATAGTTCAAATACAAATAATTTGATACAAGTCATACAACACAATAAAAGTTCAATGGTAGAAAGGAAATATCCCCATTTGGGTCGCGGAGTGGTACTCGATGATGGACATGACATTCAAGCCTCTCGTCCTAAGCAACTCATCCTTGTACTGTTGCCAAGTTAGACTCGTCCATGCCGATGTTGTCTGCCATTCACCGACTAACATGTTGTAAAAATCGGGGTCTTCCAATTCATACACCCATGTCGTTTGTGGCTGTGCGTTGATGTCAGGAATGGGATAAAAAGACCGCGACTGGGAGGTATCACTGTGGGAGGAAGAAGAGTACGTCGGGTCGTATTGCGACACTCCAATCGTTCTCCTCTGCGACTTCTGTGCTCCATGGTCGCGATCCTGAGTAGCATGTGTGAATTCAGTCTCCCCTACAGTCAACCATGGATCATAATCACCACCACCACCACCACCAAGGAGACATGGTGATCATACCAGGATCGTAGGCGATGTGAGAAGAGGCACCAGAGTCGAGGACCCAGTCCGAGGGACTAGGATGCGGGTTGAGGGCGACGGTGCTAAACGCATTGGCGAGGGACTGCGTGTCCCATGGGGACACAATAGGGGGCAGCGCCCAGGGGTGGGCATTCGGTCTATTCGGTCATTTCGATTCGGTCTATTCGGTGTTTGGGAATTTTGGGTTTTGGAAAAGTGAGGACCGAAGTTTTAAAAAGAATAATAGGAACCAAACCCGAATAGATCGATTATTTCGGTTCGGTCTATTCGGTCCACCGAATTACCCGAATTGTCATAGGTATCCTTGACACATCTCAAAACTCTATGGTAGAAATTCAAATTCCCAGTTCATTTCAAGTCTATGGATTTAAGGACTACCTGATTAAAGCTAGTAACTAACAAGTTCATGAAAAATTTTCAAAAAATAGTTTAAAAGACAAAGTTGTAACATCATAGTTTCGGGTTATTCAGTCTATTAAGGTTATAGACCACAAGAACCGAAACCGTACTCTGAATTATAAATTTATCTGGACCGAATCCCCATCATGAAACCCGAATAGATTGAAAATTCAGGTTATTTGAGTTCGGTTTGGTTCGGTTCGATTTTCGGGTTCAAAGTTCCCACCCCTAGTAGCGCCTGGGAGGACGTCTGGTAGAAAGTTCCAGAGGCCACCAGGTAGAAGACACCATGCGGGGGAATGCAGGCCATCATGGCCTGCTATGCAGGCGGGTTGGTGTGAGGAGGAGGCCCGCGGACGCCGCCAGGTGTGGAGCCGGGCCACATGTGGATGGACCCGATCCATGGATTGAGGAAGGAGGGCCACTATGGCTCGCCCGTGGGGCCAGGGGTCAAGCCGCCTTGGCCACGGCCGCCGCGATAAAGGCAGCCACAATCTCTACCAGAGGGGCCGTCGTCGGTGGGTTGAGGCGAAGGACGGGGACTCGAGGCGCCAAGAGCGGGCGTGGACATGGCCGACTTGCTGGAGGAAGAGGCGACGAGGGCTGAAGAATGCATCAAGGGTGGCGCCATGTTGATCTTGGCAAGGTGAAGATCAACGCGGACGTCTATGAACAGCGGGAATTGCCTTTGGCGGGTGACGAGTTGCGACATGAACCGGTAGCGCTTGTTGGGGCCACGAAGGACGTTCAACACCAGAGTGCGGTCCTGGATGGGTTCGCCGAGGTTAGTGAGAGCATCAGCCATGGTCTTCATCTTGCAACAGTAGTCGTCGATGGAGAGAGAGCGCCCTGGGAGAGGGTCCGGAACTCAGCATCGAGGAGCATGGCGCGAAACTTGTGGTTTGTTCAGGAACTGTTCCTCAAGGCCGAGCCAAGCAGCCCCATAAAAGACGTGTCATGGTTGTGAATGGCATCCAAGAGGTTGGCGGAGATGGTGTTGAAGAGCAAGGAGATGACGGTGCAATCCATGCGGTCCCAAGTCATGTTGGGGAGGAGGAGGGTCGTCGAGGACATTGTCTTGCAAGGCGAAGCAGTCGAGGACGAGGAGGACGTAGCCACGCCACTTCGAGAAGTTGGAGGCTTGAAAGTCCAAAACGATGGGAACAAGATTTCGGATGTTCTAGATGGCAGCGACCTGGTTGTGGAGCCGGGCAATGGCCGCGGTGTCGGAGGTGAGGGAGTGGTCGTCATCGTCCCGAGGGCCGGTGTCACGGTGACGACCCCGGAGAGTGGTGGCCCGCTGTTCCAGGGCGTAGGCCTCCACGCGCTCCTTGTCAAGGGTGTCGACGGCGGTGTGGAAGCGATCCTAGGCGGCAGCGCCAGACTTGAGGAGGTTGGTGTCCTCCTAGAGCTTCTAGTCGCGCTTGGCATTGGTAGAGTGCAGGGAGGCAGCTTCGTCTTCCAGTAGCTTGCCGGTGGCGAGAGCCTCGTCATGGAGCTTGGCGGCGGTGCCTGTTGTGCTATAGCGAAGCCTAACACAAACAATTAAAACAACTTGAATAGCGAACACGAAGGCTAATGAACTAAAGTTTTCAACAGTGTAATTCTCAAAAGTCAATCCTCTTTACAAGTGTCGTTCGGCCTCCTTTTACAGGGAGCTGAGCGGACTTTTTACATTTTGAAAATGACCTTGTGTAAAACGAATCAAACTAGAATGTACTAGGCTAATCTTGGAAATTCTCCATTGGGTCTTCATGTAATCAGCGCTTTCCTGATTTCACGCCGCATATCACGGTGCTTTTCCAACATAAGCACATGCGTCTATCGGGTAAATACCTTCGATTTGGAGATACCCTTTGCCTAACAAATCTCGTTACCTGAAAACATCCGTTAGACAAACCTCCGAGCGAAAATAAAACTACGATTTCCCTCTAAGTGAGGATTCGGACCCTGGGCTTCGCCCCGGGAAAGCTGATGGTGCTAAGTCATGATTGAAAACTGAGACCTTTGACACCGCTGTGCCTTTCGAGTGACGAAAGGTAACCGGCGAAAACCAAGAAATTAAAGAGAAGGAGAAACTAAATGGCTTTGCCGGCTTGTCATCGCATAAGGAAGGATTTTGGATTGGGCAACAGTGGCCGCGGTCACGCCGCCGAAGGTGGAGAAGCCGTCGGCCAAGGGCGTAGCGGCAGGGACGCGCGCGTCCCATGCATGTATCAAGAGAGGGGCACGGTGCACGAGCAGGTCAGTGCGACACACGAGCGGATGGTGCGAGCGAGGGAGCGGAAGCAGAGGAGATGGGAAGAGTAAAGGTCCACGCACAGCACTCGCCCATACGAATACACGTACGCAAACCCTACCCCTATGAGTACCTCCGAAGGACTAAGACCGACGCATCCGGAGATTCTCAAAATCACCACCGGCACTTCGTCGTCGACGGGAACGCATAACGCCGTAAAAATCCCGAATAAATCTAGGAAAAGGTGCGAGCACCAGGATTTGAACTCTAGTGGGTAGCGTCCAACTGGACCGTCCTACCACCATTCGCTAAAGGTCCACGACTTGACTAGTCTAGTGATACCATATTGGACGAAAGCCAACGGACTTAGAATACTTGATGAGGATTACATGAGAGGAAAGCCAAAGGGCTTGATAGTTGGTAGACGGGAGATACAGCTAATAGTGTAATTAATTCTAACAATGTTAATCGTTATATTTTCTCAATTAGTTATATTTCTTTATCACGCAGGATAGTTTTGGGAGGTCTTCTGCCTGGTTAGATATTTCTTTTAAAAAAAGTACAATTATTTTTTAAAGTGATTTTAAATATGAGATACGGAAATTAATTGGGGAGTTTAGGGATAATGAGTAAAATTAAACTGGTGATACGAATCTGTCTGTAGTGTTTGATGCTCAAACCATAACGCCTCACAGGTGAAGTTCCCGTGCAAGTTACCCAATCCCCATTTCATGTAACTTCTGCAGTTCTGCCTTTCCACGTAGCGAATCTAATCATCTTTTTGGCAGGACTTACGCAGAAGTGAGCAAACAGAGACACGCGTGCCATACCACCTCCAAAAGCAGCCAACTGACCTGTTACGACCCTGTTTGGAACCGCTAAAAAAACCTTTATTTGAGAAGCAGATCTGAACCAGCTTCTATGTTTTAGTACAAATTGTGGAGAGAGAAGTGGTCAACAAAAGCTGAAAAAAACAAGTCATTTGTCTTCTAGTTTCAGCTTACTTCAGCCATAAGCTGAATTCAAGCTGTTCATCTACATGTGTTGTCATAACGCAACGGCAGTTCAGAGAAGAAAAGAAAAACAACCAAACCAAAATGTTCACTGTGCCGTTTGGCCAGACTCGTCAGCCAGTTCTTACATAAGAACACGAGAGGAAAAACAACAGTGACACCAGCAATTCAAGCACTGGCAGGCTGCAATTGCAGCGGCAACTCCAATTTCGATCTGACACCTTTGGCTGTTAATTTTTCCCATGGACTCACAACTTATGCGTTTAGCTTTTCCACAACGATGTATTATAGTATCCCCGCCAATCAAGGGGTGTGTGTATTAATCAGTCGTGCACCTACAACGATAACCGGGTTGTACAAGATGAGAGCTGGGGGAGCAAAATCCTAGGGGATGGGCAATGAGCTGGTGTTATGCACAGCTGCAGTGCATTGCTGCTATACTTCCAATATGGCCCAAAACTTTATGTGACCGTCACCCTACTGCAGTTCACCTACGGGCGCCTCGTTCAGCCATAGACAGTGGATGAAATCATACAGCTTTGCGCTGACGCTTACCTGCTCAAAGCAAAGATTTAGTGAGGCTAATGGTTATGATACGCATGATGGGAATGGCAAGGGGAACTGAGAAGATACAAACCTTGTATGGTGTCGGGTTTAGCCGCCGTATGTGGTCAGGCCGCAGCTTTTCAAGCTGTTGCATGCAGCGGCTCCTGATCTTGTCCAAAGAGGGCAGCTCTGCTCTGGGTTTATCTGTGAGGAAACACACATGTCATTGACACGTAGCAAGACAACAGAGTAAGGACAGTAGGACTATTTTAATGGTCCCATAGATAATTATTATTCAGGGTAGGATGAGGTCATTTTTTTTGTAACGTGTCCCATTTTGTTACTAAAGCTCCAGGAGCGACATGAAAGGGTTTTGCTCTGCTGCTCGATGACTGCAGGGACTACATGATAGTGCTAGAAATCTACACAATAATTTGCTCTTTCTCTTCTTTAAAAAATACAGAATAATTAGCACATGAAAAGATTTTGAGTAACCTGCCACTCTGCGGCATTAAAAAAAAGATTTTACTGCATGATAATGTGGTGCAAAAAAATATCCTTTAAACTAATAAAGGCTGCATGGTTCTGATGTTGATTACTTTCCTTTCTAATTATCACTTTCCAAAAGATGAAATATCCATACCTGATCTCCCAGGCCAATAGCACTGAAGAAGCTCCTCAACATGTTGGGGGACAACATATGCTCTTTTTGATTCAATGAATGGATGGCGGCAGAGGATTCGTTCTCCTGCCTGCAGTTTTTTGAATTACGAAATCCAGTTCAAACGTTGGAGGTTAATGCAGACAAAAATGTCAGACAAGATACTATAGGAAGCATGTAATGAACTGATATACTAGATTAGCTATGTTCCATTCCAAGGCATATTCTACAATTTTGTTCTTTGATAATTAAAGAATCATGTAATAAATATAAGACTCACATGTGAATAAAGAAAACAAAGGTGTACTTTACCTTAGGTGATGGTTCACTTTCACGAATCATGATGTCCACCAGTGGATAGCCTTCTTTCCCGTACAATCTGAAACAACGCTTTTTGCACGGAATGGAAACCTGAAATTACATCATTCCATCAGTAAACTATACATAGAAACCAAATACTCTAGACACTAGAATACTGGACATACTTTTGCCACATCCTCAGAGAGTTTAATACGAGGTTTGCTATTGATCTCAACTAGCTTAAAGACACAGCCAAGAGCGGCCTGGGAATAACACGTTACAAGATAAGTTCCAATCCCAAAGGCATCAACCTCATGACCCTGCAAAGAAATGGATAAATTATATCTGCAATTGATACGATTAAAAAGAGAAAAATATGCTGCAGAACATGCAAATGCATCTAATTACATTGGCAAGGTAAGTTTTGATAAATTGGGATATTGATCCCAAGATAAGTTTATTACCTGTTTGTTGAGAGCATCAATGGTTTCCTCATTCAAGTCATTGCTAGCAGTGATGACCATCCTCCCAAAACCAGGTACATTAAACTCCTTCTCTACAGCACGAAACACTTTTCGTGCTTCAATAGACAAATAGGCCAGATCACCAGAATCTAATCTAATACCAGATGCCTTGTACCTACAAAAGACAAAATGATTTGTTTAAATTTGGGGGAAAAATCAGGCAATTTCTAATCTCAGTTATAGACAAAAGGAAACTAAACCAAATAGAATTAACAAAACATGCAGCAAATATAATCTTGAGTACTGAGATATTGCAGCTTGTTTTGCAATAAAGCACACCTGTATTGACGCAATCCGTGATAGGTAGGGCCTCAAATTATAAACAAAAAATCACTATAAGTTTAAACAATCTGAAATTATATGTTACTGGAGTGACCTTTTTTATATAAACTTAAGCTTCATCTAGGTTATCTTGATTTTTCCCCGTCTGAGTACATGACATTTCCATGGAAAGATAGGGCAGTGGTCAAAACACACAAGCAATGAGCACCAAAGGACATCTGACATACCCTAAATCATGTAGCGCTAGAGCCACTGCGCAGAAATTTGGAATACCACTTCGCATAACCTGAAGCATATAAAATAATTACAACAATTATGCCACAGAAAGTAAGGACTAAAAATGCAGCACAAAAGATATACACACTCTGCAGGTGAAGAGCATTAGTGGTATAAGAGATGGTGAGTACGGCTTATGCATGGTTAAAGACATACATGAATCAGTTAGCAATTGATCATGCCTTCTGAATAAAATGCCAAGTTAGCAATAATAGTGAAAACACATTTGTTCAGGAATTGTGCAAGCACTGATGACTATCAACAAAAGACCACAATTTCTTGATACCAGCATTAAATATGAGGATCATTTGGTAACATCAGAATTTAGAAAAGGAGGACCATTCGAAAGATAAACAAAAAATCTTGAAGTCAGAACTGATAAAGTATCAAATGCGAGGATTCGAACCTACTCACCACCTCAAGAAAAGAGTGTCGGCCCTATTCATTCAGACACAAATGAAGTACAAAGAACAAAAGTTGCTTTAAGCTCAAACAAACTAACTCACATCATATGTGTCCACAAGAGCTAGGAAGTTGCTTGGAAAAGCCAACGCATAGGATGCAAATGCTGCTAGCTCACTTGGATTTGTATAGCCAAATACACCACCTAATGAATCTGCTACCTGAAATTAATTGAAAAAAGTGACATAAGAATACTGACAACTAAAACCAATGCAACAAGGTTCTGAAATCACACCTGTATCTTTTGAAGCCATTCTTGCACTAAACTAACAAAATCTTGGCAGACTCTTGAACCATCTTTACTCCTGAGGGCCTTGTCCGGGATCTCATCAAGGCTCTGAAAGTTTTGGAAGTATTACTAAATCAGAAAAAGACCAACTCAAAATAAATGGTACAAAAACAAAAATGTACCCCTAAATGTGTTCTAAGCATGAACTTCTTTAGATGCAAATGCAAGGGACAGTACCAACTGTTGTGCACATTGTACAGAAATGACATGAAAAGGAAACACTATGTTCGAATGATAATCTATAGATTTTGCATCAGACTAAAAGAACATGATGAAAGAAAATTAGCATGGCCAAAGGGAGAAGAAATGGAACACATTACCAGAATCCTCAGTGAGATTCTAGCAATCAATGTAGTGAAAAAAATGTTTTTGTTTGTCTAATACAACTACAGTATGCACAGAAATAATGCTCCCCAGTGAAGAAAATTATTGTATTTGTGAAAGTTTTCATTCATTCATAACAGGAATGATATTTTACTGACCATATACGAGCTAACAAAAGCATGAGAATGTGTTCCACGAAGTGGTATGCCAAACAAACTTCCAGCTAACACATTACTGCAAAAAAAAAAGAGAGAGTAAATTAGGCAAATGGTGAACACATATGACATTTTGGTAAATGAAAAAAAAGGCTAAGCAATGCAACGATAACTGAAAATATACTGCTTCTTCAAGCATCATCGTAAAAGGCAAAGGGCATAAATATGATTAATTCCACTTATAAATTTAGAAATGAAACAACCCACCTTGTTGCATCAAAACCTCCCATAAAACAATATTTTGAGGCACTTATTGCACCATCAGGTCCCTGCAGTAAATTTGCAGTGATATTTAACACACAAAAATACTAGTAGGTGTTGCAATGACAATTGAAAAGGGGCGGATAATGATATAACACCTGTGCTCGTCTTAAACCAAATTCCAACAGAACCTTTGATTTTCCAGCAACATGGCGATGTCGCGCAGCATTAGTAGTTACCAAAGAGGCATAATTTATAAGATTAACAAATGGAGTTTCAAGAAGTTGAACCACCTGATGATGTCATAACAAGTGGTAAGTCACCATAGATGCATTTCAAGATGTTGGTCAATGCTCAAAACAATGTTTGGCGAACATATATTAGTAAAACAACTGGTGAGGGCTTTGAACTTACAGCAACTGGACCCTCAACTCTCATCAAGGGCACTTTTGGAAAGACTACTGAGCCCTCAGGAATGGAGTACACCTCTACATCAGAGCAGTCAACTTCCCTGAGATAATCGAAGAATGCACCCTGGCAATTTATATTACATAAGAAATTAGCATTTAGAAGGAAAATAACAAAATAATTCTATTAAAAGTTGAGTGAAAAAAGAAAAGATCCAAGGCACATGTATTTCAAAGTTGTTCCTGCTTCCTCCATTAAAAGTACCCATTTTTTAAGTTCATGCTATTCGACCAATATATATACATGTACATACGAGTGACTAAAAGGCTGATTGCAGCAAAACCAGCAGCCTATCAAGAAACCATTCACCAAAAACATGGATGGAAAAAGAGTTTACTCATCTGGATGAGATGATACCTCACACATTGGCATGACTGATTGCAGGAAAGAAACGTCATCTTCCGTGAACTTAAAATTTGCAATAAACTTAATGCACTCCTCAAGGCCAGCAAAAACTGTGAACTCCCCACCGAATGGATTTTTCCTAAAGTAAAGGTCAAAGCTGTGAAAGGAGAAGGAACCAAATCAGAATGAGGTTAACAAAACTATTAGCTGTAATACATTCTTTCTATCCATAGACGTGCATTTCTTAAAAAAAAAGGCAATAGCAACTACATTCACTGAAAGGTTCACAGAAGAATAGCACTTGCATGAGGAAGCAAACATAAAGTGTATCCTTGATCTACACTGACTAGAAATGAAACAAAATGGGCAGCATTGGATGGATATACAGGTTGCTACTATGTTATCACTTTCTCCTTTGTGCAAAGAATGTTATGTGAATTACAAAGATTCAAGTTACAATTGTGCCAAATGTACAAGTCTGTTATAGAATGATGATTTTGAAAAATGCAATGACCATAAGCTTCAAGTCAAAGCCTGTGTACCCAACATGTTAGTCCCAAGATATATCAAACCCTAAAGAAAGAAACCAGAAAAATCTCAAATCCAGCATGATCCTTTTGTTACTATCCTCTAAGTTTTGGATGTAATATGTTGGTAACAAACGTACCCCTGGGCAGATCAGCAGCCAACTTTTCAGCATTTACTGTTACATCCATGCAAACCTAAAGTGCTTCTAATTATACTGGTATGACAGTTATCTGGGTTCACACTTGAATGGAGAAGGATACCGCACAAAGATATGCAAGGAATAATCACCTGTAAGCAAATGCACACATTATTTTATACGGAATATTAAGATAATTGTGGACTTATTGTCTTAAAAAGGGAGAAACATGGGCAAAATACTTTCCCAATTTGGCCTAATTGAATTATGCCACAGCTAGCATTAACATACCATTTGCATGTCCAAATTCCCCTATTCCCCTAAGATTGTGATAAGAAAAAAGCTATGTGAGATTGGTGTCACTTTGTTTGGAGGCATGATAAGAAAAAAAATACGTGATATTGGTATTGTTTTGTTTGGAGGCATGTGGAAGCACTTCATAAATGTAATTTAGGGAGCTGTTGAAGGAAAAAAAATACATTGCATTTTCAGAAGCCGACAAATATCTTATCCTGTAGGCAAACAACGTATTAATGCAATGCATGCAAAAGCAAGTCCTATTATTTTATTCAGATAAAACCTGAGGGTACAGAGGCACATATCATTAATGAAGGAAAAGCAATAGGTCCCAAATGGCCATAGTCAAGAACCATGAACATATTGCATACAAACATAGAGAAAATCACTTCACGCAAAGATCCTTGTTTAGAACAATATACATCAATAGTATATTAGTATTGGTAGGCCCATAGTTTCACATTGTCATGTTGTACATAGGTAGCAACAATATACAAAACTGCCTAGTGTAAATCAGAAGTACCCCCCGGAATATTCCTCATATGACAAAACCACAATCCTTTCTCTTTGGAAATCTAACATATATATGGTGACATCATCTTGCTTTTTCCCCCTGAGAAAAAGGAGACACCCACTAGACCAATAATGAAATATGCAACTTCTTTAAGTAAATGCCGCTTTCTTGCATACGTTTGTGACTGTACACATTTCATACCTTGGACGGCCAAAGCGATTAAATATGAAATTCAAAGATGAAATGACCATCTCATTTGTTTACTCAAGTAGTAAAGCTCGCACATCTATTTGTCATAACCTAGATGTCTCCATCCATTTGTCTCCAATAAATTACATCACACTTTAGGGGGGAAATACTCTATGCACAGACTCAAAATTATCCAAGTCTAGTTACACTTATTACCACAAGAAGGGCAAACTATAAAAGTTTTGGCTCCAAAAGCCCATATATGATAAACTGACACAAAATACGGAATATACCTTTAACAAAAAAAGCAGGACCTTTATCAACTCCAAGCAACTTAAAACACAGCTAAAATACTAACCTCCAAGGATTATTTAAAATTGCACACTGGAAAAAGGCTCCCCAAAACAATTACAGAGTTGAACTATGAAAATGAAACCCCATTTAAAGACAGAGGAAAAAGTGCATGTAGCAAAATTTATTGAAGTGGCATCCCATTTGGATTTTTTTTAATCAGCAACATCGTATTGGCATACAGTAATATGCATACTAGCGTAGTAACATAAAAACGAACAAGATATTTGGAAGTGCGTAGATGCTCAAAATGTGAAGAAACTGTAACTACGCACGGGAAGGCTTCCCAAAGCAAAACCAGAGCATCCACATGAAAAGCAAGATTGAAAAAAAACACTCCAACAATCAATCAACAAGGAGCCGGCGCCGTGTTAAACCACGACGGTGAGAAAATAGGAAGAATTAAAATTGTAATACCAACAACAAACCAATCCTACGAGAACAAATGTCAACACATTGATCATAGTATATCTCATTCAGCAAACAATAACAGCAGGAGAGTTGCATGATCGACGACCAATAGCATCCCCAAAAAGCCCGATCCCTCCAAACCTAACCCGGCACGGATAAGCCGGTCCCGCTCACCACCCTCTCGCCAGATCACCACCCCCGATCCAATCCAGTCTCCGCACACGGCCAAACAAGGCACACACCCAACGAAGCGGAACAAGGGGATAGAGAGGACTCACACGGCTCGGTCGGCGTGCTTTCCGGCCTTCCAGTAGGCGTAGGCCATGGAGAACTGGTACTGATCGGTGAGCAGCGCCGTCGCCATGGGGTTGGTGGGCGCCCCCACCTGCGCCGCCATCCCCGCGTGGGAGCCGTTCCCGTTGGCGTGACTGCTCGCAGGCGGCGCCGACGCGGCCGCCATCCTGGCCTCCGGAAGAGCTCCTGGGAGACGGCTCCCGCCTAGGGCTGGCTTGGCCGAGGAGGGGGGCGGGAGAGGCTTCGCCGGGAGGGGGAGGGGAGGCGGGAGGAGACAACTGGGTGGAGACCAGGAGGAGGCGGAGGCGGAGGACGGGAAGGAGGCAGGGGCCGGATTGGAATTTGGGAGTTTGGCCGGGAGCTGGTCCTTATTTATACGTTGGAATAGTTGCAGGCGTGCACCTGGGGAAAGGGCCAAATGGCACGGGCACCCTTGCTGATCGTCAGGTTTGATTGTTTGAACATCGTCTGCTAACAGTGTTGGTCTGTTGGATGAAAGCGAGTCCTTTGACATCGATTTGGCACATGGTCTCCCGCGTCTATGTTTCGATTTTGTTTTTTCATCAAAATTGGGGAATATATTCAAGTTTTCTATTTATTTATATTTATACTTCTCATATTTATGCTAACGAATAGTATCTTGTTTGGCGTGAAACAATAGTCTTTTATGTTGTTGCCATTGTATTTAGTGTTGCACGGTGCGATATGGGCTCTCACTAGTGATTTTATAGCGGGTGCATGGTTTTCTCTTGGGATAACATGTTGGCCAATCAGCAAACATGAAATTTTACATCACGACAAAGTCGCGCGTAACGCCATTTCATTTTGGGATAGCTCAATGACAAAGGCGACATCAACTCTACCGCAAATGAAACTCGAAACGGCAAAAATCAGGATGTTATACATGTGTGCTCATTTCGAACTGCTCCTAGTACATCTCAAATAATTCATCACTTTCTTAACATGATTTAAAACGAACCCATAATCACGTATGTGATGAATGCAACAAATATTTAACTTCGGTTGCTACCCTCTGTCACCTCCTTACATTTTCAAATGACTCACAGGTTTTGTCACAAATCCTCTTGTAGCTTCCATGACTTGTTCTTCATCCAAACTTTAATATTTCCAATTCCAATCCTACGACCTATATTCTATTGCGAGTCCACGTCTACGGTGTACTCTCTGCAGATCGACTAATTTTGTCATACACGAATTGATGCCAAGACAAATACGGGGCACTTTGAAGTATTAACCATTGTAGTGGGATCAAAAGCATATTTGCAGCATATACCGAGGACCAAATCAGAATTATCCCTTCGCTCTGATGTTTCCGTTTCGGTCCAGCCCTGCTGGACCTTTTGGACCTTATCTAAGGCCACTTTTCGTCCTTTTTCATCAGCAAATCTAAAGGTATACACAGGCAGAAAAGTTACCTTCACTCACCGACATCTGGGTCCTCAGTTTCTCTGGTCCCGCGGCCAGTGAGTTTTTTCGTGCCAAGGCACGACTCCACGGGAGAAAAGAGAGGTGCCAGGTGGCGGTAGGTGGGAGGCGGAGCGGGCCGATTCTTTTTGGGTCTTTGCGGAAACAAACGCACGCCCTTTTTCTTTCTTTCCTTCCTTCTGGTGATGGCCGTAGTCTGCAGGAATCTTCGTCGATCGCGCCGGCGTGCTGCTGGGATCTACTGCGGCTGCGGCTGCAGCAGCCAGCCGTGGACAGTGCGGACCCCAGAGAGACGCCTGACGTGTGGCAGGGGAACTTTGAATCGTCGGCCACCGTCAAGAGTCAGAGCGCATGGCTATTTCGGATTTTTGGTCCCGCGTGAGAGGAGAAGCAGCTCTTCTCGGGTGGAAGGGGCAGGAAGGACAGCCTGCTCCTAAACATGACCCTCTCAAAAACCACAAATTTGACTGATATACCAATATACTATAACAGTAAATTAGTAATTGAAACATAGCAAAATTCTACTTTTTTATAGAACTGCAGTTTGAAACGCGCCTTCCGCATCCCTTGAAGACCTCATCCCTACGCGATCATGGCTGTGAACGCCCAAGATGGCCGGGGCCAACAGTGCTGACCTGGTGGAGCCCCGTGGCAGGATCTGTGACCTCGTCAAGCAAAGCGCTGCCGAATCAGCAGTGAAGCCAACCGGCACTAACCCTCCTGAGGAGGTGTGAATTTACATTCGCGGGTGCCGGATCCAGATTTCGAGAGTGCTGACAGGCGCTTCTGAAAGAGTTGGAGAAACGATCCACGACTCTCATTGATGAATACATACAGTATTTATACAACAGCGGATACGGTTGGGCGTCCGACATTCGGGGATCGCCGCACACAGTTCCAACGGAAAAGAGCCGACGCAATCGAGCTAACTAAACAACCGAAGAAGCGGTCATATCCTAACCATATTTGCTAACACCCCCCCTCGGCGACGGCGTCGCATGATCTTATGCGAGAGACCGTCCCCGAATTCTTCAAATAGCGAAGTAGGAAGCCCCTTTGTCATAATATCGGCGAACCGATGCGTGTAGGAACGTGTAGGACTCGAAGTTGCCCTAAAGCTGTTCGTTCTCGGACAAAATGAATATCCAACTCGACATGCTTGGTTCTCTTGTGATGCACTTGGATATAGATAGACCGCGCCGACATTGTCACAAAAAATATTGCCGGCCTTGTTCACCGGAATCTGAAGTTCGCAGAGCGATTTCTCAACCGAAGCAAAGACTCGACAACCGCATTTGCCACCCCGCGGTATTCGGCTTCGGCGGAGGAGCGCGACACGACGGCCCGCCGCTTGGAAGACCATGAGATAAGCGCCTCTCCAAGGAAGATGCAAAACCCGAAGTTGATCGTCGAGTGTCCGGGCAACCTGCCCAATCAGCATCGGTGTATGCCGTCGGGGCCATAGAGGAAGAAGCTCGGAGTAGGACACCATGCCCCGTTGTGCCTCGAACATACCGTAGGATGCGCTTGATGATATTCCAATGGACGTCGTGTGGATCATGCATGTATAAGCAAGCTTGCCGGATGGCGTAGGCCAGCTCGGGCCTTGTCGGTGTGAGATACCGTAGCGCGCCGCAATACTCCTGTAAAATGTTTTGTCCGTTAGTTGAACACCGTCACTAGCAGACACCTTGGCCTTGGTGTCGACTGGTGTGGACGCCGACTTGCAATTCAACATGCCGGCGCGTTCAAGAATTTCCTCAGCGTACTGTTGTTGATGAAGAAAGAAGCCTGCCTCCGTGCGGCGTACCTGGATCCCCAGGAAGTAGTGCAAGGGGCCCAGATCCGTCATTGCAAAGGCGCCGCGCAGTCATGGATGATCCGTTGGAGCAATGCGAAGAGAAGACACCGTGAGCACGATGTCGTCAACATAGAGTAGCAACCAAGCGAAGGTCGGAGCCGCGGCGGAGCGTGAACAAGGAAGTGTCCGAGCCGGTGATCGTGAAGCCGAGAGACCGAAGATGCGCCGCAAAACGCCGGTACCATGCCCGCGGGGCTTGACGTAGACCGTAGAGTGACTTGTCGAGGAGGCGGACGTAGTCCGGGTGTAGCTCGTCGACAAAACCCGTAGGCTCTTGGCGATGAGACGCTTTCCTTGAGCTCACCATGAAGAAACGCGTTGCCGACGTCCAACCGGTGTACCGGCCACTTGTGCGAGGCGGCGAGGGTTAGCACGGTGCGGATGGTGGCGGGATTGATAACGGGCGAGAACATCCGATCAAAATCAATGCCGGGACGCCGAATGTCGCCATGAAGTACCCGGCGGAGCTTTGCGCCGCTCGGGGGAGCCGTCCGGATGCAACTTGTTCTTGAGAATCCACTTGCCGAGAGATAACACGGACGCCGGGGGGACGAGGTACGAGACGCCGGGTTTTGTTGCGCGAAGGGCGTCGTGCTCATCCTTCATTGTCCGGTACCACCCATCATCACGAAGTGCCGCACGGATGGAAGGTGGGACCGGTGGGGGCTCGACGACGGTGGCGACGGATGCTTAGCGCGGGTGAGGTTTGAAAACGCCCGCACGCGCCCGTGTCACCATCGGGTCTTGTGGAGCCGGTGGGCGAGAGACTGCAGGTGATGGAGGCGAAGATGGTGGCGTCGAGGATTGCCGCGTGCCGGCGTTGTGGTAGTGGAGGTCGAGGTGGTGTCGCGCAACGTAGACGGCCGGAGTGGATGACAACGGCGTGGCATCATAGACGGACGCCTGCGAGCAAGGCGTGATGTCGTGGAGTGGCGTAGACGGCGAGTTCGTTGTGGTGTGGACGGGCGACGGGGAGACGGCGCGCGCCGAGGTCGATGAGGCAACGTTGTGAGCGGCCGTTGCGGGCGGCGACATCACGGCGCGGGTGGGCGTCGAGGACGATGGAGCGGCAGCAGGTACTGGCGTTGTAGTTGATGCTGGAGACAGTGCCGCAGCACCCTCGTTCGTGGCAGAGGCAGGTGCCACGAGTGGAACGGGGGTGCGTGGTGTTGTGACACGGCGCACCGGCAGTATGAGAAGCAGCTCGTCTGATGCCGGCGGCGAGGATGTTGTAGGCGCTGTTGTGGACCTGGAGCGAAATGGAAATATGTCCTCGTCGAAGTAAACATGCCGAGACACAATAACACGATTAGTGTTAGGATCATAACAGCGATATCCCTTAGTGTCGGCCGGATAGCCCGGAAAATGCATGGGACGGAGCGCGGCGAGAGCTTGTGAGCGAGCGAGGCAGCTCAAGTTCGGATAACATAAGCAACCAAACACTCGCAAATGATCGTAGGATGGATGTTGGCCGTAAAGGAGCTTGTAGGGCGTGTCATCATTGCGAGGACGACCTGGACGACGGTTTAGAGTGTGGGTGGCCGTGGCCAGTGCCTCGGTCCAGAACGTCGTCGGAACGTCGGTGTGGAACAAGAGCGCGCGAACGCTGTCATTCAAAGTACGAAGAACACGCTCGGCCCGGCCATTTTGTTGTGAAGTGTAGGGACAGGTAAGCCTAAGGATCATACCGTTGGAAGAGAGGAAGGACCGCAAGGCGTGTTATCAAATTCCCGGCCATTATCCGTCTGCAAGCTAGCAATGGATGTACTGAATTGAGTACAGACATACGCATGAAAACAGATCATGGTGGGTAAAACTTCAGACTTATTGCGCAAGGGAAATGTCCAAACAAAATGAGTGTGATCATCGAGAATTGCAAGGTAATACTTGTATCCAGAGTTGCTAATCACAGGTGAGGTCCACAAGTCACAATGAAGTAGTGCGAAAGACCTACCGGCAACCTTATTCGATGCTTGAAAATGGAAGGCGTACATGCTTACCAAGGCGACGGGCATGGCAAGAATGATCATCCAAACGTGTACAAGTAAACGGAAAAGAACGAAGCAATCTTGTGAGAGAGCCGTCGCGAGATGACCAAGGCGAGCATGCCACGGCTTGGAAGAGGTGGTGACGACGAGGCCGTGGTGTTGAGTGTCGGCGGTGGCGCGCGAGAGGATACAATTCCCCACCGGAATCACATCGGAGAAGCACCGTCCCCGTTCGAAGATCCTTGACAGAGAATCCAAATGCATCAAATTCGACAGTGACAGGATTATCACGAGTTAAGGCATGAACTGAAACGAGATTCTTGATCAAAGACGGGCAGACGAGAACGTTGTTTAAATGTAAAGGTGCAGAGGTAGTAGGAACAGAGATAGCACCAGTATGTGTGACAGGAAGAGAAGCATCGTTGCCAACAATAACATCGAGCGGAACCGGGGGAACAAGATGAGTGTGAGGAATACCATTAGCACCCGTCATGTGAGTGGATGCGCCGGTGTCGAGAAACCAGTCACCACTGCCGGCATAGCCAATGGTTGATGATGGCTGGCCGTGAAGAGCAGTGTAGAGGTTTGGTGGGGCGCCAAAAGAGTACTGTTGTTGAGCGATCATAGCCTGAGGAGGAGGAGCAGGACGACCGTTGGAAG
Organism: Cenchrus americanus; assembly: GCA_947561735.1. Taxonomy (NCBI): domain Eukaryota; kingdom Viridiplantae; phylum Streptophyta; class Magnoliopsida; order Poales; family Poaceae; genus Cenchrus; species Cenchrus americanus. Next base: position 233,765,609 of record OX387241.1, on the reverse strand, counting down.
CACCCGCGCGGGGGGCGCCGGTTGGGCCGGTGGGACTGCCTGTGCCCGCACCATTCTAGTCCAAGGGTAAGGGGCACCCCAAGACTGTTGTGGCGAGGTGGTAGTTGGTGCACATCCGGAATTGGAGCGAGGCCTCCCATCAGGTTGCTTGCGCTTCTTGCGGCGGTCACCGCCCTTGGTGGGCGAGGATGCTGGCGGCGTGGAGGAAGTGGGTGGCATGGACGGTGGCTGGGAGATGCCGGAAGATGAACCAGTGGCGACGAGGGCGGCCGCCGCACCGGAGGACGCACCGGCAGCCAGGAGAGTATTGGCCGCCTCCATCTTGTGACCGCGATCCGGACGAGTTTCCTCTGCAGGGAGGTAAGAATGGACCCCGAGAAAAGACGGAAGTGGATGCATGGCGTTAATCACACCAAGAGCGTTTGTGAACTTGGAGCTCGGACCACGCATGGTGTTGACGACGAGGTCTGCGTCGGCGATGGGATGGCCGACGTCGGTCAGGGTGTCGGCAAGACGCTTGAGGCGGCAGCAGTAGTCGTGCACGGAGAGGTCGCCTTGCCGGGAGGCGGTGGAAGTCTTGGAGGGCATAGACGGCGCGGCCGCGTCGCATTGTTGAGGAAGAGGCCGCGGACGGCGTTCCATGCGGAGTACGCGGTGGCACGACGGTGGAACACCATGTCGCGGATCGTCTTGGACACGGTGAGGTAGATCCACGAAACGATGCAGTGGTCGATCTGGGTCCATTCTGCATCGTAGAGGCGAGCGTGGGCGTCGACGGTGCCGTCGACATGCTCCATGAGACCGAACTTACGGAAAGTGAGTTCAAAGAAGGAGCTCCAGGTGGAGTAATTGGACTCTTGGAGATCAAGAGTCTCGAGAACATGGTGGCGAATGTTGAGCACGGGATAGCGAGAGGCGGCGATGGGCAATCCGGTGGCGCAACATGGAAGGGGTTAAGGTCATGGACGCCGGAGTTGCGGCGCGCGAGGCACCGGAGGATGAAGAGGAGGGACCGTGCGCCATCGTGGGAGGAGAAGAGGCGGCGGAAAAGGAGGATCGCAGTTAAGCCGATACCATGAAAGAGTTGGAGAAATGATCGACGACTCTCATTGATGAATACATACGGTATTTATACAACAGCGGATACGGTTTCGGGGATCGCCGCACACGGTTCCAACGGAAAAGAGCCGACGCAGTCGAGAGCTAACTAAACAACCGAAGAAGCGGTCATATCCTAACCATATTTGCTAACGCTTCAACCTCTAGGGCGATGTGTATGTCCCTGACTCTGAAGATGAAGAGGATGCCCTAGAGGTGGCCGCGCACGGGGCATTCGACATCGATCTGGTCATGCGGTGTCTGCCGACGTCGATCGTACCCCTGCGGTCACTGTGGATGGGGCTGCCGACGTCAATTTGGCCCTGCAGTGGCTGCCAATGGGGTTGCCGACGTCGATCTGGCCACTTTGGCAGCCGTGGACGGTGCTGTCGACGTGTGTGTTGTTGTACGGAGTAGACCTTATTTTTCTTGATTTTTTTGTCACTCATTCATTTGTTTTTGCTATCAGAGCGAGTACATGTCGTTATGTAGATGTCAGGTCCTTCTTTTCAAGGGCAATTTGGTAATTCATAGTTTCCTTAGGTGCCTCCCTAGTCCCTACTATCCTAGAAATGCAAATAAATTAGAACGGAAGGGGTATCTGCAAAACTTTCAACCATCCAATTTAAACTATCCGAAGCTAATATGAAGGCAAAAGTATGAAATTGGCCTAAGACAATTTCGTGGCTAATGGAAGTAATTAATATTCTTAGAGAAACAGTGGTCAAGGTCTATGTCTGAAGGATTCGTTTCAAAGCTTATCACCCTGTTCGTTTGGCTTTATCGCCCACCGGTCAGAAGATTTTCTTTCTCGTAACAAACCAGCCACCCAAGAACTGCAACAAGAAGATTTTCTCTCGTAACAAACCAAGACTAAATGCCGTACCACCACCAAAAAACGAACAGGCCGGCCATGGATGATTGGCTGCACAACTCACACGGATACGCACAGATGCTCGGTAAAATTTCTTGATATTAGATACCGTATTATTTGTAGAGGACATAGTTAAAAATGTTCCAACATTTTTTAAAAAAACTAGTGAGACCATGCTTAATCACATGAAATTGAATCAACAATAACTTACACGAGGAGAAAAAATTATTAAAAATAGATAGAGGTTCCTATGTTGTCTTCGATAAATAAAAACTTACACGAGGATAAGCTAGCAAAGATGTATAATGTACTGAAAAATATGACCTTTCACATTTCGATGGACGTCTCCATCATTACAAACTAATGCACCATCAACACAGTCACGGTCAAAAGGCAGCCTCTCCGATCGTGCACGTCGCGGTCGAAACTGTCCTCGCTCTCGAGTTGAATTCCAAGTTCCAACCACAAAAAAGTACAGTAGCTTTCACGGTCTCTCCAGCATCCTTCTTTCCTCCGGGGGTTCTCCGTCCGAAAGAAAACAAAAAACTAGCGAGACCAGACCGAAGGGTTCATTTGTAAATAGAAAATTCTCAGAGGACCAGCTAACGATGCAACAAAAGAAAAAGGGAATTTCGAAAAGAAATTAAAGAAAGTCAGGACTAGCCCATGCTGGGGTGGGGCATGTACATGCCTCGTCATCACTTTATGGGCGCACTGTTGGAAGGAAAGAGAGGTGGTTGCTTCAAGAACCAAAAGGTTGACGTGAAAAGGACCTCACATGGAGCAGCAAACAATTGCGTCTCCGTCTCCCGGTATGTTTATCTTGTTTCTTTTACGATGGAGTCATCTGTTGTGCACGCGCCATTTGCACGTACGCGCTGCACTGGTAGTCTCTGGTACTAGATCGTGCAACTGGATTTTTTGGATTTTGGCCCGTGTTCTTGGTAGCGACAGGATAATCATCAAGTAGTAGTTTAGTGTAAGAAAGAAATTCGGAACAAGTTATAGCTGACAAGGCTAGGCCCGAGGCCCAAGCGAAAGATAAAACAGCCATCCGGCTCCACCAAACCAACTCTGGAGCAGCCAGAACTCCACCACTTGCAGCCTCCACCGTGGAGCTGACTCCTTTGGAGGGCGAGGAGATGTGTTTGGCTGAGACAACAACTCCAGCTCCGAAAAATGAAGATTTGAATAGATTACCCTCTTTTGCCCTCTTTTTTTTCTCGCATGCGTGTGTATGTGCTGTGCTGTGCGTGTGTGTGGTTGCATGCGTGTGTTGTGTCCGGCTTAACACCTTTAAGAATCATATCCCGAAAGACACCCTCGGCCCCCCAACTCGCTCCAGGCTTTGCATAGGCCATCAATGACTGTACCGTAGGTCACAACATCGGGCAAAATCCCCCGATCGGGCATTCCATGAAATAGCACTCGTAAGCCGTGTCCACCGACCCTCTCTAAAGAAGCCACGGATGACGGTGTTGTACGTCACCACGTTTGGTGGGCAGCTACCACCTCCATCATCAGATTCAGCCATCATGTGGAGCAGCTCAAGTGCCTCCCGAGCTCTACTTTCATTGCATAAACCTTTGAGGAGTGTGTTGTAGCCGACGACGGTGGGCGTGCGGCCAAACTCGGGCATTCGCCGGAGCAATACGTCGATGGCCTCACTCACCCTCTTTGCTTCACGAGAGACCATTGAGAAGCTGATTAATGACTACAGCATCCACCCTAAAGCCCTTCTTAAGTATGATGCCAAATGCGGCGAAACCAAAATCCGGGCGGCCCATGCTACGAAGGCGCCGATGGTGATGTTGTAGGTGCACGGATCGGGAGCTACCCCCGCCGGGGGAGGCACGGGCCATCCGGTTGAAGAGGGAGACGAAGAGCGCGGCGAGAGGTTGAGGAGCCCCTGCCGTCGGCGCGAGAGACGACGGTGAGGATCCGGTTGAAGGAGCGAACCGAGGCGGGCGGGCGAGAGGGAGCAATTCATCGAACAGTCGGACGGCGTCGTCGAGGCCGATGCTTCCCGACCCGAAGCGGTCGGCGATGAGGCGCTCCAACTCCGTGCGCGCGGTCGCGGGCGGATCTCGCGTGGCGGAACAGGCCGCGGGCGGCTCTCGCATGGCGGGACATGCCCGCCCCCGCCCGCGTGAGGAGGCTAGTGGCCGGGGATGAGAGGGAAGAACGGCGGCGGCGCGCATCCGCCTCCGCCTCCGGGATCGGTGTGGGGAGGTGCGGGGTGGCGAGGCGAGGATGGGCCTCCGGCGCCACCGGCCGGCCGGTTGCCGTGGGACACGTGAAGAACCCCGCAACGGTTGGCTTTTGACCGAAAACCAAGAGCGAGGAGGTGGAGGGAGCGGCGGCGGGTCATGCCCGGCGATTCCGGCGATGCGGCGGCCGGGCGGCGGAGGAAGGGGCCGCCGGCGGTCCGGCGCCCGCGTGAAGACGGTGCATCGCGATGCGTCGCGAGGCGTCGCGACTGGCGGCTTCCGTTCGGGGAGAAAAAAATTGAACCGGTATGTTGTGTAATCGGTGGCAGTGGTGGGTAATTACCCCCCCAACTCCACGAGTTGTTAGGAAAAACGTGTTCGCAGAGTACCCCTTGAGGCACTCCATGAAATTGGTGGAGTTGGGAGCTAGATCCATGGATTTCGTGGATCTGGAGTTTTTGGAGCTAGGGTGTTTGGCACGAAAAAAATGGAGTGGAGCTATTTTTGTGGATGCGGAGCCGCGTGGAGCTCTCCCAAACACGCCCTTAGTGTAGGATATTTGTAGGATCTCAGCAAAGAGCCAACTTTGACTCTGTGTGTTGGTTTTCATCTGGATCAGGGAGCATTTTATTATTCTGTGTGAGTGTTTGTGTGAGGTTGACGACTTGGGCCTTGTATAATTGGAAAAAAACGAGTAAAAGTAACTGTTTCAACTCATATAGCACTCCTGTAGCACGTTTCGTTTGTTTGTGCTAAATATTATCCTACCATGGGGTAATTAAGCGTAAAAGATTCGGCTCGTGATGTACAACAAAACTCGTGAAATTTGTAACATCCCGTAAATTTGAATGATTTACCATGTGTGAATTTTCGCAAAAATTTAAAACTTTTTGTTTGAACTTGTGTGCTACCAAATTTGAGCCCAATTTGCTAGCTTCTCATCCTAAATTCTCTATAAAATAAAACCATATACTATTATTTTCAAATTATGGTAAAATATGTGATTTGGATTTTATGGATTTTATTTGGATTTTAGTGAGTGTGATTGAATTTGAAACTAATCGAATTCAAACCTATAGTTCAAACCTAATTCAAATCTAATTTCAAAATCCTATACTAACCGATGGGCCGCTACCCTTTTCGAAGTTTAGTTAACCCCCTCCAAGTTTTGGCCTCGCTTTCTTCCATCGCCCTTCCCTTCGGCCCGGCGAGCCAAGGCGGCCCGGTTCGGCCCACCATACCTCTTCACCTCGCGCCGCTCGGCCGACGTGTGGGACCGGTGGCGCCCGTTCTTCTCCTTTCTTCCACCCGGTCTCACCCTCTTGACCGCGCCGCCGCACCAACGCGGCGCGCACTCGCGCGTGCGTGCCACCCCCGGCGGGGGGGCGGGCTCCGACCACGCCACCGGCACGGACGCCAAGCCGGGCGGGCGCACCCGTGCTCCGCCCGACCCCCTTTCCCTTTTTACCCTCTCCCCGTCGACGCGCATCCGCGCCCGTCGCCCATACCCGTGCCTCCACGTCGGCGACCACACCCCGGCATCCAATAGACACCCGGCCGTGACCCTTCTACCCTTGCCTCGTCTTGCGCGAGCCTCTAATCCCCCGGCGAGGCCCCCGCCGCAAGACATCGCACACCCGGGGGATTTTCCCCTTTGGATTCTCTCGTTCACCACCGGGAGGGGAAAAGGGAGAAGAGAGGAGGAGGGGAAAGGGGGAAGAGGAATCGGCGCGCACGTCGCCATCGTGTCGCCTTGCCGGAGTCAGGGACCCTAAAGCTGGAGCCGGACGAGTGGCAGAGGAGGCCGTCCACGCGCGGGTGGAGACCGAAGCAGAGGAGCTCATCGCGTCACCATCTTCACCACGCCGTCGCCGCCGTGAACTTCACCACCGCGGACTCCACGGCCACGTCTTCACCTCCGCCTCAACGTGAGCCTCTCCGCGTCCTCCTCCCCGACCCCCGCTCGTCTACCCAAGGGGGCGTACCACGGCGTCACGCCGTGCCGGCCGCCGCGCGCGTGCGCCGGGCTCGGCCCGCCGTTCGGCCCATGTCCCGCCTTCGAGCCGCTTTTCTCGCGAGAACCCATCTCCTTAACGCCGCCGTGCACCCCGGCGCGAGCGGCCGGTCGTAGGCCACTAACCCGCCCCTTTCGTTTCCGCCGCGACACGCCGAGCGCCGCCGCGCCGCGTGCCTCGCTCGTGCGCGTGAACTCGTCTCGTCGCCACGCTCGTGTGCGTGTGTGAGTCCGCGTGCACGCCCAAGTGTTCACCCCCATGAGCACAGACGCTGCGTCACGTGACCGTTCGCCGCCGTGTTGAGCGCCGCGCCATGGACTCGGCCCGCTGAGGACCCGCGCGTCGGTCGGCCACTTCACGGCCGTGGTTAGGACCGAACCCGCGCAAGGGGCTTTGGTGAACACGCCCATGTGAACGCCGAAGCACCACGCACCGCATCCGCTAACTTCCGCCGCTTGATATTTCGCCGTGTCGCCGCGTCGCTCCTCGCCGCTCCGACGCGCGCACACCCCCGGGCCGCACCACGTATCGGCCGGCACGCCTCGCGCCGCGCCGCTCCGCGCCGCACCGGCGCCGCTCTCGTGTTGTGGTCCGGCCTTCGCGCCGAGTTTCTCTCCCCGCGGGTGAACGCGTCGCCACCACCACCGTAGCCAAGCCTCGCCGCCGCCCAACTCTCGCCGCGCCGCCGCATTCTTTGCGGCATTCCATCGAACACCTTGTGTGCGCCCCTCACCCCCACCCGGGCCGGAGCCACACACACCGACCCACACACACGCCCGACCACACGAGCCACGAAAGATCCCGCGGCCGCCGAGCGAGCGAACCCCGAAGAGATCAAGGGTCGAATCTAGACTTTGCCGGCCGAAAGCCCTTAGGTGGGCTCCGTGGTGGCTTGCCGCCCATTAAGGCCCGTTCAAGCCCAACCGACCCGCAGGTTTAACGGCCGAACCATGGAAAGGAGTTCGGGGTGGCTCGGTAGACTTCAATCTCTCGGACCGGATGTGCCGGATCTAATGGGCCACTTTTGGCCCACTAACACTTTGGGCCCAACTTCGGCCCACCGAACTCGCGCTGCCGACGTCCCGCCGACGTCAGCAATAGTTTAATAAAATTATTTTCTGATTTATAAAAGGTTTTAATAAATGTTTCATAAATCCCCTTTCCTTCAAAAATTCATAACTAATTTTCCGGAGCTCCGAAAATTATGAAACCACTTGCGTTGGTTTCATAATTTTGAGACGCTCACTTGAACCGAGCCCCTTTTTGCCCCGCGATTAACCACTGGCGTGTCGCGGACAGGTATCCTACCCCATTGTCTCATCACCTACCATTTCTACACCTATGCCTTCCCTCTTTGCTGCTTCACGCATATCCACTCGCTCTTCTTGGCTTCGTGCTGTGAAGCATGTTCCGTGTCGTGTGCTTGAAGCCAGGATGTCGCCCGTGATGGATGGCCGTGTCGTGAGCAGAGGCCACTGCTTCACGAACGGCAACCCCGAGCTGCAACCTAGCTTCCTTGCCATGGATGAGGCCACACTATCAGTACATGCCTCGTAGCGCTCTTAGGCACACCTTACCTCATCGCTACCCGATGTCGGTCACAAGTTGATCCTTTCATACTCTCCGAGTCGTCGCCGCATATCTTGGCATGATAATGCCTTTTCTAGTTATCTTTGCTTCGCTCTCGCATTCATCACCCTTCGCGCTACCGCTTTGTTTATCCAAGAGCTAAAACCTAGCAAGTGCTTGATCTCGGCCTCTCCGCTTTCCCCTTGCGGCTTGTTTACCTAAGATCTTAGCCGTAAGACCCGTAAGCTAATTTTGAACTAACTCTTGATCCTACCCCGTTTACTAGTATATAAAACTAGTTGCTTAAACTACTTTTGTTTTAAACCCAATTGCTTTATATTCATTAATTAAACCAAAGGTCTTTGCTTGCATTTACTCCGGAGTTTATTCGGATCTTCTAAATTGGTTCTTATTGATGTTTTTGCATTAGATGAATGCTCGTTATTTATTTCCACGTCGCATCTCGTGTAGGCTTGTGTTCGTGTTGAAGGCCCGAGCTGCGACGACTAAGGAGACGCGACTACCCCGACTTTGCCCGAAAGGACGCTCAACCTCTACTACTCTACGACGACTACCGCGCAGGTGTCATGTCACTCCCAACCATGTAGAACCCATGCATGCTATTAGTTGCTAGTGCTATATTTATGTTACTTGATTTGATGGATTGCATAGCCATTTGATTAGCCTTGCCTTGTTATTTGATATATCCTGATTCCTTGCTTTACCTACCTCGGGGCTAGCTACAGACCCCTAGCTAGTCCCATATACCAACTATCCATACTTTTGTTGCTTGATTGTGGATGGTTCTCTGGGTTTGGACTGAGATGTGGGAGATCTCGGTGTGTTCTAGCGTGAGTTACGGGTGTGTTCTTCCTTGATGTGTTGCCTTGGCGGGAGCAAGCCGTTTGGTTGCTTGTGAACGCCTACCTCGGGGAGATGCGATCGGCCTCTCGCCCGAGCGGCGTGTCGGACGGGATGGAGATGGTGAGTGCTTGCTCTCGGCCCTTAAGGACCGATCGTCAGTTGACCTTGCTTCAGTGGACTTTTACCGTACAAACCGCCCGCCTTGTATTGGGCGGGGGTGCGGGGTGAGACTCGTAGTGGATAGCATCCCTCCTGTAGGCGGATCGGTGTGATCGTGTCGGGAGACGGCTTTCCTCCTTAGAAGACTTCGCCCCGGCGAGGCCGGGGAAGGGTTCCACAGCTTCGAGGGACCTCTCGCTGGCAGTATGAGCTCTACAGCGGAGGCTGCGCCAGACTCGGAGACGCAGGAGGGTACTATCCACTTACTTGGACTCCAGCCGTATGGTAGGGTTTGGGACGGCGGCCACCGTTTCCGGCTCTACTCGGGCGGGTACAGTTGTACAACCTCTGCAGAGTGTTAAACCTATAGCTATAGTCCGTGTCCACCGGTTATGGACGGTCCTCCCGATCTCTCACCTGGCTAGACTCTTTTCTTGTGCTTCTTTTCTCCCCCGAGTGAGTGAGCCCGGCCTGAGGCCGTTGAGATGTGGGGATAGGAGCAGGTGGGCCCCACATCGCAGATGAGAGTTGGGAGCTGGATCGTGGTTGTGATTCAGTGCTTTGGTGTGGACATCCTTGTTGAGGGGTGCGGACCCCGGAGGTGTGGACCTCAGAGGTGTGGACCTCGAGGGTGTGGACCTCCCGGAGGTGTGGACCTCGCTGCTTATTCCCGCATACCTTGATTGTTGCTACCGCGTTCTTCGCATGCATAACTTTCTACGGCCCCAATATAGGTTTTATCCATGCATACTAGATTCAACCACCGCTTTTGCTCTTTGTTGGTAAGCTGACATGACCTACCCGCTTATCGGGTAGATGCTGGCATTTCAGACTCGGTGACCGTCTACGACTACAACTTCTGTGACGAAGGTGTGAAGACCGGAGCTGGTCCTATGCTCGAGTTTGCCTGTGGAGTTGGAGACGCTTCGCTTATGTAGATCCGCTGCGTAGGTGTTTTACCTTTCTTGATTCAGTCCCGTTGGACTTGTACCCGGCTTGTGCCGAAGAGTTGTACTACGATGTTGTAATAATAATACTATGTAATTCTTCTTTTATTTCCGTGTTGTATGGATTTGTACCACTTAAGACGGGGATTGCACGTGATAGCCTCTTCCTGGGACTATCACGGAGGTGCAGAGAGTCGAGTTTCCGTTCGCGGAAATTCGGGTCGTTTCATTTGTAATTTTTTTACCTACATTTACTACTCCGAACATATGTCTTTTGGGTGTATTTAATGTGCTGTGATGGAGAGAGAATTGAAAAATAGCAACTTTTTGGAAAAAATTTGCCATCTAAGATTCGGAAAAAAGTTGTTTTGATCTCTGTTGTAACGAGGTACTCCTGCAAGAACGGTCAGGCCCAAGTCTCTTCAATGTGTTTTAGTTGTGTGTTCTCAAAAAAAATGCCCTTTTCATTGAACGCTCGTGTGTTCTCTTAAAAAAAATCCGCATTCATGTGTTGTCATTTGAATTCCCACTTCTGAAACGATATGCTTACCTTATTTATTTTATGAGGAATAATTATTTGATAAAAGTACGCCACAGCAAGCTGATCCAAAAAATACGTGATGAAGCAGGTTTGACATTGTGATGGCCACGAGGCCCCTTCTCTATCAGCCCCGGCCCACGGAAGATAATTGAAACCGAAAAGATAATTGCGCGGCGATCGCGAGTTCGCGACGATGGTGAGAAGATTGTTAGCGCCGTCGTGAGGACGAACACCGGGGAACGAGTGGAAGGGGAAGGCGTCCCGGATAGGCGCCGCCGCCCGCCGCGCCCGTTCCTTGTGGTGACCTCGAGCACCGTCTAGGAGAAGCCCAACAAGCGTGGTGAGGAACGCGAACGAACAGCCGGCGGAGGAGACCATCTGCTCTGCTGCATCCGGTGGCAAATGTTGGAAACATGCACTGTAGTCAACTGGATTTGATCCACTAGTGGGCTCGGATGGATTTGATCCATTATGGTGTAAAAGTTCTAATGAGCCACAAATGTTGTAAAGCCCCATTAGTATTGGAAGGCGACACCATCTATTAGTCCCGTATTCATGATGGATGATGGTGTGGGGGGTTTTTCTCTCAATAAATATGGACCACACCCCTCCTAAAAAGACACAACTTTCTCAGTAGCGCCACGCCGCCAACGCTCTCTCCTCGTCGCACTCGCGGACCTAGCGGTCCGGCGTGCGTCGCTTCCTTCTCCGTACGTGTGGATACCTTGGAGGTGCTGCATCCGGAGCACTTGGATCGGACGAGCCGCACATGCAAGTCAAGAAGGACGTGAGCAACCGCACCGCCTCGCTACCCTCGACGCGTTCGTCTACGTCGAGACGGTTCCGCCGCATCCGCGCGTCTAGTGGTAATCCCGTGATCTCTCGACGGCGGCGGTTCTCGTTTTCCGGGGAAAATTTTGTTTTGCGCTAGCGTAGCCACCCCGTTTCCCCTTCGGTGGTATCGGAGCCGTAGCGTCTAGGGTATTGTCAGAATGTAAAAGTCCCTTCGTCTCCCTATAAAAGGGGACGTGAGGGCACGTGTAAAAGGATTCACAACTTTTGAAGGACGAGCAGTCTTTAGGAGATCCTTTGTCTCCTCTTTCGTCGTCTGCGACTTTGACTTGAACGTTTTGTACGTTCTTCTCTTGTGTTCGGGGATCTTGTTCGGATTTTCGGATACCCCCCAACATTGGCGCCCACCGTGTTTCAGCCGAAAAACAACTCACGATGCCACCACAAAAGATGTCCGAGAAGAACATTCCAGCTGAGACAAAATCAAGAAGAACACCATCCTCTTGAAGGGAATGAAATCTCTTTCGTTCCCGAACCTTCAAACACGACAGATCAAGAACGGAGAGCAAAACTCGAAGCTCTGATGAAGGCAAGAGCTCAGAAGATAGCGCACATTCAAGAACAACCTACTGAGCAGCAAACACACGAGAATGTTGATGATGATGACGACACCATAGACAGGGAACTGGAGAGAGTTCAACAGAAGATACGAAAGGCTGCGAAAGAGAAAGAAAAATTCGCAAGCCAATTGCAAGCAAAAAGAAAGATCTCCCAAAAAAGTTAGAATAGCTCAACCAAGCAAGAGAACAAATTGAAACAATACAGAGATAAATAGATGAAATGAAAGAACAAGAAAACAGTTCACTGTGGCAAGATTCACCACATCAGAACTCTGGACCAACCAGGAGAACCCCGAAAGAAAATTTTTTCGCGGGAAACGGAATCTCACAGTTCGTAGATTCTGAATCACCACTATCCATAGGGCTGCAAACTGCACCATGGCCACCGAAATTCAAGCCGATTTCTCTCCCGAAATATAACGGCTTTGGAAATTCCAGGCAGTTCCTCATGAGGTACAAATCGACTGTGAATTCAGTAGGAGGAGACAATGTTGCACTGGCCAAATCCTTCATCATTGCTTGCGAAGGACCAGTACTGAATTGGTACTCTTTGCTGACGCCGCACTCAGTTTGTAGCTGGGTAGATCTCAAGACAAAATTCATGCAAGCATTTTAGATGTTTCATGACACAACAGCTAAATCATCAGATCTGTACAACTGCAAGCAGAAAGACAGAGAGCCATTGCGGAACTTCGTGAGAAGATTCATGCAACAGAGATCTCAGATCCCAGAAGTTGATGACAAGACAACGATCAATGCACTAATCAAAGGTTTGACTCCAGGACCAACAGCTTCGCATCTGATGAGAAAGAAACCCATGACGGTTGAAGAACTTTTTCAAGAACTGGAAGAGTACATCTTGTCTGATGATGATCATTGCAAAAGAGTGTCTGAACGAAATGAAGCCCGGCAAGGCAACAGAGAGATGACCTGGAGAGCGCAATCCCAGAATCTAGAAAATGTAAACAATGTGGAAATCCTCAGCCTGACCAAAACAACAGACCTAGTGCACGAGGAGGGTTCGCACCCAGAGGAAGGGGAAGAGGAAGAGGACCCCCGAGACTCACGAATCACAACCCAAAAGACCCGTACTTCTATTGTCAGTATCATGGGAGAGGACACAACACTGAAGGGTTCCCAGAAACCAAGAAAAACATGGCAAGAATCCAGCAAGAAAAAGCGTTGATGAGCATCGCGTCCTCAATGCCGAGTCAGTTTCGCCCGAACTTCTGGCAGCCGCAATTCATGAACTCTCAACCAAGTCCAGTCCCAATTCAGCAATTTTCACAACCACAATCATCCTGGCAACCATCTCAGTAGTTTTCCCCAGTCACAGGCAATCCAATCAATCCAGCAACCATAGCCAATTCGGGAAATCTTTACCACCACCACCCGACAGTTCGTCAAGACCACAATCAAGTTCAGGACCTCAGAACTCAAAGGCATTGCCATCTTTTGGGACTATCATGCCAATTTCAGGAGGGTTAGCCATGGAATTCGAGACTAAGAAGCAAAAAGCAATTATTTCAGGTCTGTGAACACCATCATCAATGACGGTCCAGCTGCACTGCCGGAATGGGCCAAAGTGCCAATCACTTTCACAGAAGAGGATTTCAAACTGAAATCCACGATTCACAATGATGCCATGGTCATCGAGGTAAACATAGTTGGGTGGATCATTGGAAAGGTCCTAGTTGGCAATGGAAGTTCGGCAGACATTTTGTTCTTGAAAACATTTGAGAAGATGAACCTGAGCCAGCACATGTTGCACCCGCCAGAATACCCATTACAAGGTTTTGGAGGAAAGCCAATTAAGCCAGTTGGAAAGATATCACTTCCTGTTTCTTTCGGAGATCTTGACAATGCCAGGACAGAGAATCTCACCTTCGATGTGGTTGACATCTATCACCCATACCTCGCGATTTTCGGCAGAGGATTCATGAAAAAATTCGACGCAGCCATAAGACAACAATTCCTGTGTATGAAGATACCTGCACCTAAGGGGGTCATTACAGTGTTCGGCAATCAACAAGAGGCCAGAAACATTGAAAAGGGCCACACCCCCGGCCAAGCAAATGTCTACCAGCTGAAAACAACCGAAGAAAGGAAGGAACCTTACGAAGAGGCCAAGCGCGATAGAGAAAAGATTGAGATGGCAGCTGATGGTGAAACCAAGAAAGTGTACCTGGATGACATGCCCGACAGAGCTGTCACAATTGGGGCTCACCTCAATCCCGAAGAAGAAACAAGGAAACAAGGATGTTTTCGCATGGTCGACCAAAGACCCGCAAGGTGTTGACAGGGACATCATCGAACATGCCCCGGAAACAGATGAAAGAATACCTCCCAAGAAACGAAACTTCGGAAAATGTCCGAAGAAAAAGTAAAAGCGATTGAAGCCGAAGTTCAAAGGCCGCAAGACGCGAAAGTGATCGAGAGAATTCAAGTATCCGGTCCCGTCGGCCAACACCGTACAAGAAAGAAGAAGAATGGAAAGTGGAGAATGTGTGTAGACTTCACGGATTTGAACAAGGCATGCAAGAAAAAGACGATTTTCCCTTGGAGAGGGTAGACAAAATCGTAGATGATGCAGCCAATAGTGAAATGCTCTCCCTCCTGGATATGTTCTCGGGATATCATCAAATCAGAGTTCGCAAAGAGGACGAAGAAAAAACAAGCTTCATCACTCCCTTTGGAACGTTTTGTTTCGTGAGAATGCCAGAGGGGCTGAAAAATGCAGGATGCACATTTTCGAGAATGATAGCAATAGTCCTCCATCCTCAAATCTGCAGAAATATCTTGGCATACGTGGACGATATAGTCGTCAAGAGTGTCCAGAGAAGAGATCACATCTGTGATCTGGCAGAAACATTCATGAACTTGAGAGCAGCGAATCTGAAGCTTAATCCTGAGAAGTGTGTATTCGGAATTCACAAGGGGAAAGTCCTCGGATGCCTAGTCTCAACAAAGGGCATACAGGAGAATTCCGACAAAATCAAGGCATTAGTAGAAATGCAAGATCCAATTTCAGTGAAAGATGTGCAGAAGTTGACATGGAGAGTGGCCGCGCTTAACAGATTCATTCCTAGAGCTGCAGAAAGAAGCCTACCATTCTTTCAAGTTCTCAGAAGTGCCCATAATTTCCAGTGGTCCGAAACCCAAAAGCAAGCTTTCCAAGAACTAAAAGATTACTTGTCCAACATGACCAAGCTGTGCCCTCCAGAACCAAAATCGCCACTTCTGCTATACGTGTCTGCATTGAATTCGACAATAAGCGCTGTACTGGTGCAAGTAAAGGAGGAAGAAGGAAAGCTCAAGCAAATCCCAGTATAGTTTGCTTCCGAAGCCTTGTCTGGCTCGAAGATCTTCTATTCTGAATTGGAAAAGATTGCATACATAGTCATCATGGCCGTGAGGAAGCTAAGGCACTATTTCGAGGGTCACAGAATAAGGGTCATCACCAATCAGCCACTGAGTGATTTGTTCGCAAATAGAGAGGCATCTACCCGAATAATCAAATGGGGCGCTGAACTCTCAGAATACATTGTGGACTTCGAGAGAAGAATTGCGATAAAATCGCAAGTCTTGGCAGATTTTGTCGTGGATTGGACTTCACCAACTCAGAACCTCGATGAAAAAATACCTGAGCCTTGGATAGTCCAGTGTGATGGGGCTTGGTGCAACAGGGGAGTTGGAATTTCAGCAGTGGTAACATCCCCGGTAGGGGTAGTGATAAGATATGCAGCTCGGCTCATATTCGCGAACAATGAACATTCCACGAACAACACAACAGAGTACGAAGCTTTACTTCTGGCATTGAGGAAAATGAAAGCTTTGGTGCAACAGACTTTCATAATCAGAACGGATTCGAAAGTTATTCAAGAACATGTTGAAAAAGAAATTGAAGCAAGGAATCTTGTTCTGATGAAGTACTTGGAACAGGTTAGAGAAATGGAAAGGCACTTCAAAGGTTACTCAGTACAACATATTCCAAGAGATGGCAATAATGAAGCAAACAAACTGGCGAAAGCAGCAGCAAGAAATCAAGAATTGCCCCCTGATGTGTTCTTCGAAATCATCAGAGAACCATCTATCAAGGAATCAAGGCCGAAAATCGTGAATGCAGTAGAAACTCCCGATTGGAGAGCAGAAATCATGGCTTATCTGAGAGGTCACTATGAACCACAAGATGAGTTGGAAGAGAAGAGATTGAAACAAAGGGCATGGGGCTATACGGTGGTAAACGGAGAACTCGTACAAATCGGGAGTTACCGAGCCTTGTCTAAGGTGCATCACCTCCGAAAAGGCCTCGAACTTCTCAAAGAAATTCATAGCGGATTCTCGTGGCGCGAACATAGGCACCAGGGCTCTAGCAAGAAAAGCAATAAAGCAGGGATTCTATTGGCCAACCATAAACATAGATGCTAAGGAACTTGTTCGGCAATGTGAAGCATGCCAGAAAATGGAAAATCAACAAAAATTTACCTTCCATGTCAGTTCACTTGAGTCCACCATCTTGGCCACTGCAAAGGTGGGGAATGGATCTAGTAGGGTCATTGCCAACGGCTCAAGGGAATTGCCGATTCACAGTTGTTGCCGTCGATTATTTCACGAAGTGGGTAGAAGCAAAACCACTCGCGAACATCAAAGCACCAACAATTCAAAAGTTCTTTTGGCAAAACATAATCTGCAGATTTGGAGTTCCTAGAGAACCGATCGTTGACAATGGGAAACGGTTTGATCGTTACACTTTCAAAGAATATTGCAAGACCTTGGGTACTCATGCGAAATTTTCATCAGTGTATCATCCGCAGTCATATGGAGCAGTTGAAAGGGCAAATGGCCTGATTTTTTCGGGAATTAAGAAGTGCTTATTCGACCAAAAGAAGGGTAAATGGGTAGATGAATTACTGAAAGTAATCTGGTCCCACAACACTATTGTGTCAAGAGCAACAAGTTTCACACCCTTTCGCCTACTCTTCGATGCGAGGCAATGACACCGAAGAAATCAAGAATGAAAGCATGAGAGTCTGGAAAGCAAAAGAAATTGAAGAAATTGATAAGAAAGTGGAAAATGATATGATTGAGCTGACAATCCTTGAAGCTACTGAGAACATTGAGAAATACCAAAAGGAGACCAAAGCATGAAGAGACAAGAAAGTGGTTCGAAAGGACATCAAAACTGGTGATCTGTTGTTGAAAAGAAAGAAGAACTGGGAAAACCTGGGAAAACTTCATGAATCTTGGGAAGGGCCATACATTGCAAAAGAAACAGATATGTCAGGGGCTTTTCGTTTGATGGAGCAAACTGGCGAGGAGTTGCCATATTCGTGGAATGCCGACAGCCTGAAAAGGTACAACCCTTGAAAGTTCCAGTTGTAGCTAGATGTAACTTAGAGTATTTTTTCTTTTTTCGCAAATTTGCATTCTGAAAATTAAAAAATCCGAATCACGTGTCTATAAGTGACTTCGGGAAAAAATAATAGCTTTTCTTTTCTTAGTTGCATTAGAATAAGGAGGTCTGTACTCTTTTCCTTGCAAAGGGGGCTCTAAATCAAGAGGCAAGGTTTTTAACGAGGCGGATCCTATGTAAATACTCTTTGTGATATATATATGAAAAGAGTTTTCCCCCAAGTCGTGCATCTCAAGAATTCCATCATGAAAAAAGAAAAAAGTTCGTGAGAAAGGCTTCCTGATAGCCAGAATTCCATCGTAAAAAAGGAAAAAGTTCGTGAGAAAGGCTTCCTGATAGCCAGAATTCCATCGTAAAAAAGGAAAAAGTTCGTGAGAAAGGCTTCCTGATAGCCAGAATTCCATCGTGAAAAAAGGAAAAGGTTCGTGAGAAAAGCTTCCTGATAGCCAGAATTCCATCGTGAGAAAAGGAAAAAGTTCGTGAGAAAGGCTTCCTGATAGCCAAAATTCCATCGTGAAAAAGAAAAAAGTTCGTGAGAAAGGCTCTCTGATAGCCAGAATTCCATCGTGAAAAATGAAAAAAGTTCCTGAGAAAGGCTTCCTGATAGCCAGAATTCCATTGTGAAAAGAATAGCACGTTGTGAAAAAAGGCTCCGTGAAAACCTAAATCCCATCCACGAAGGGGTTCCTACCGAAAAGGCCTGAGACAACAATAAGTTGTGGCCTAAAAATCCCATCCACGAAGGGATTCCCACCGAAAAGGCCTAAGACAACAATAAGTTGTGACCTAAATATCCCATCCACGAAGGGATTCCCATCGAAAAGGCCTGAGACAACAATAAGTTGTGGCCTAAAATCCCATCCACGAAGGGATTTCCACCGAAAAAGGCTCGAGGCAACAATGGGTTGTAGCCTAATTTTCCATCATGATAATTAATGGCGATTGTGGTCAAGTGAATGTGTATGGCGTCGTTTAAAATTTTTTCCTTAACGCAGTTCGATGAAAGTTTTTCACGACAAAAACGTTCTGATAAAAGCAAGGGGCTAGTGTGGAAATTCGTAGAAAATCATGGTTGAAGCAACTGAGGGTTGCAGTATCAACCAAGGCAAGTATGCCAAGCAGATCAAGTCCACAAAATTTGAGAACAAATTTTGTCGACTTGCGTCACAACGTTTGAAGTTTTCAGAAACTTGCGAAGATTTCTCCAAAAAATGTGTATGATCAAGATACTCGAGGAATAGTAAAACTTCGCTAAAATTTTTCATGCAAAACGACAAGGTGGGGGAGGGTGATGTTTTTTAAAAGAAAACGTTTTATTGCCTTAGTTGCATAAAAATTTAAAAATAGTTCAACAACAATTACATTGAGAAGTACAAATCCTAGAACGAAAGTTCGACAACGTGTCCTGGTTCACGACTATTATCTTCTGCAATATCGCTAGCATAAGAAAAGTCGAGCTTATCGGCGATCGGGCTAAGGGGCTTCGTCTTCGGGATCTTTGAGGAACTTGAATTCGCAGCACTTGAACTCTCCTTCTTACAAAGAAGAAAGAAAGAAGAAAGATCGAAGCATCCCATAGAAAACTTAAGCGAAACCTCGAGCCAAAAATCGGAAAAGTCTTGTTCGGGATGAGCCTCTTGGAACGATCGCCATGCTTCGCCACTAACAAACATTTTGTCACGGCGAATTCGCAAGGGCGTCACATCCTGCGCAGGTCCAACTTGCAGGACCTGCGCATGTTAAAGTTTACAAAACAACTTGTTCAGACAAGACATTACAACCAAATCAATGTACAAGTATACACAAATAGCCACGAAGGGCGAACGTTTCGGCAATATCTAGCCCGTAATATCAACCTTCGGGGAATCTTCTTCTCGATCAGAGGCTTGGTCGCCGTCACTGCCGTTGCCGCTGCTGTCGCCAGAGTCATCCTCATCGGAGTTGCTTGATTCTTCGTCTTCGGTAGAAGACTCAGGAGACGTGGTGCCTTTCCCTCGTTTCTCTTCCTCGATTAGCTAAAAGAGGCAGAGAGAAAGATGTAAGAAAAATCGGAAGCGAAAACTTTGTAAATAAATGGTAGCAAATAAAACCGTTCGAAAGTTAACCTGGGCAAGTTTGGCACGTGCGATGCTCTTCACAGCTTCCTTTCCGCTAGCAAGCCAAAACTCCCCCGCGAATTTAGATCGGATAACTTGAACGTCTTCATTTGGCCGAAGTCTTGAAGTGCTTAGAGCATCGGGAAATTGTGGGAGTTTTTCGCGAATCTTCGCGAGGTCCGCGCAGTCGAAGTCATGGAGAAGATTCAAAATGCTCTCGATGGAGAAGGCCGCTGCGAAATCGTTAGCACCAGAGATAACTTCGGGAAGCGCCTTGAATTCGGCATCAATCCAGTCCATGAACTCAGGAAGTCCTAAGTCGGCAGGAAGCGGCGCAGGACGAACGCCGAATTCATTCAAAGATCTCTCGTACTCTTCAAACAAAACCTTCAACCTATCGATAATATCAGTCATTTTCTTCCCAGAAGCCTCCCTCTGCTCAGTCAAGGCTTTTTCGAGATCTTGAATTTTTTGTTCTTTGCTGCTGAGGGATTTGGCTAGGTCGGCATTGTTAGCACAAGATCTTCGGCAATTTTTGAGGATCTGTCATGAGTCTTGCGAAGGTTTTCAATCAAACTCAGATCGTCATCGTGAGTTTTTTGCAATTTCTCCAAATCCTTCTTGGATTGCTCAAGTGCCTCATCAGCAGTTTTCTTCTCATCTTGGCAACGCTTCAGGGCTTCCGCTAGTTCGGCCACCTTCTTCTCCAGATCAAGATTCACGCATTGAGCGAGGGCGAAGTTGCGTTTAAGTTCCTTAGATTCTTGAGAAAGCTGCTTGTTCAGGTTCTCTTGATCAATGAGCCGTTCAGCAGCAACTTTCCCAAGCATGGAAGATTTAAGTGCATAATCCTCTTGAAACCTCACAAGTTTGGATGGAGGATAGGAACTAAGAAGATTCTTAAGCTCTAAAAAATTCCACAAATAAAGTCATGAGCAAAAATTGTAAAGCTGAGAAGCACAAGAGTTAATGAAAAGAAATGAACCTTGCTTGTTCAGATTTTGCAGGGTGATCTTCTTCCCCGAATTCGAAGAAGATTTACCCAATGATGCGGAAGTTTTCCTCTGAGCGGAGTGAGGTCCCTTTCCAGAATCCCGAGCGACCTCTCCAGTTTGTTCCGAGGCTTCTTCTCCTATTTCATCAACAAGTGTAGGCGATTTCCAGAGTGTTAAAATCTTGAATGCGCCATTCCCGATACTAGCAACCTTGAAACCAACACTTAGTAGTTCACCGTGGTGATATGTACCAAAGCTCTTGTTAAATGCAGCCAGGGAAGGAGAGGAGCTTGTCCTTCGGGTACTTTCTCACGAATTTCGAGAAAGGGGGCATCCTGGACGGGATCTTCACCCCTATGAATGGTGAGTTCGAGCTCCTTGGTAAATTTGGGAGATGCTTCATAGTGAGGGTGGACAGACTGAGAAGCAGTAGCAACAGTAGCACTAACAGGGGGCTCAGCAGCAGCGTCGGGAACCACTTCCTTCTGAACTTCGGGGGCAGCATCTGAACAAGAGTCAATATCCACGAACTCATTCTCAAAATCCGACGGGCAATGTTCTCGAAAATTAAATCTCAACAAGGGCCAGAAGTAAGAACCTTTCTGGCTGACTGGCTCCATGAAGAGGTTGTCGTCGAAGGCAGATGGAACCCGCCGAACTTCAGAAGAAACAACCTTTTTCACAGCCTTCTTAGATTTCTTGCGGCTCATCCGAGCGAGGCTGGAGGCCGTCTGGAGTTCAGCGTACGAAAGTTGTTCGAAAGACTTGCGCTTGCGCTTCGACGATTCAAGAGACTTTGTCTTCGTGGGTTGAGTGCCAGAAGAAGTAGTCTCGTCGGCAGTCGCGGGGACGCTTTTGAAAGATCTTCTTCTCAGGCCTTTCGGAGGAGCGGCGAGCGGTGGCAACAAGAATCGCAGCGAAATCTTAAGCTTGCGGCCTGGGCATCGCGAGGGAAAAGCTTTATCCCCGCAAACTTCGGAGAACACACGATTTATCTTCCTTTTATGCTACACCAAAGCTTTGTACGCCTTGTACTCGTTCATAGTATATTCACCTATCGTAAGAGTTACTCTTTTCTCGACATCGAGCATGAAAGCATCGGCGCTTTGGCCCTCCCTCAGTTTAATGCCAAACTTCGGGAAATGGACTTCTTGTGATGCCCAATTAACATTGAAGTGCACGATCTCGTTTGGGGCCCAGCCATAAGAGATTAGCCAAATTCGGGCAGCAACGAACTCTTCGACAATGTCGCGGCCTCCAAGGATAGTGCTGGCGAGGTGAAAAGCATTTTCGCAGCTCCTGATCCCCACGGCCTGATGGTTAAATTCCGCAGTGTTCACAGCAGTCAGGGCTTCGATAGGAGAGGACAGAGGATGGGCCGGTCCTTCGTATCCAGGAATCTTAGACATGTCAGCCTTGACAGAAAACCAGTACGAGCTCCAGTCGTCAGTCAAGTTGGTTTTGCAGCAGGGCGCGATCTGAATTCGCGTGATCCCCCTTCGGGTGTTCTATCGTCGGGTGTTGAAAGTACAACACACATATTGAGCTTCGTAGAAGTGCCCGTCGTCGACTTTGATAACGTCGGGCACAATGACTAACTCAAAAAACCTTGCGAAAGCATCGACACTGAGGTTACACCCGAAGGTCTTCATGATCCAAATAAACTTGGACATCTCCAGGAAAGACGTCGGCGAGAGCTGATGAATCTTCACCGAAAAAGCGTCCAAGATTGCGGGAAGAACTGGATCACAAGGGAACCTAAGCCCACAGGTGAAGAAGTCGCGAAACACAACTACCTCTCCATCTTCGGGAGTAGGGGTTTGCTCATCCAGTGGAGCCCGCCCAGTGCCTGAAGGGAAGAATCCAGCTGCTTCATATTCTGTGATCATGTTCGTGGTAACCTTGGATTCCCCGAAAACGAGAGATGGAGGAAGAGGTCCCGTCGGCCTTGTTCTGACCAGATCTCAGACGTCGGCATCCACATCCCCGACGTCTTCATCGTCCGTCCTGACTTCCCCATATTCAAGACTCTTGGACTCGCTGGCAGCAGGTGATGCCTGCTCTTCGGGAGGTTGAACATTTTCAGGATTCTGAGCTACTGGTTCGGCTGGAAGGCCAGCTGCAGCCAGTTCTTCGGTCGTCATGGGTCTTGCCGTACTTTTAACTTGAGCCACCTATTTGACAGTAGTAAAAATAGGAGACAATAAAGACGACGTTCGTGAATAAAATTCGCAAACAAAGAACACTAGTATGATGGAATGTAAAAACAAGAGTTAAGAAACAAAGAGAGTAATACCTTAGAAAGTTCGGAGAAAATTTGAAGCCGCAAATAATAGATCTCAAGGCGCTTTTCCACGAAGGAGAGAACTACAGTTTGCAACAAAGCAATAGAGCAGTGAAAAAATTTTGACAGCGGAGCCGTCTATTTATAGGGGCAAGGGGGGGGGGTAGTTCTGCAAACGCGCCTCGATTCGACCGTTGCGAGGTTTTCGGATGACACGTGTCCCCTCCGACGTTCCGAGGGTGACATTTTTTACTTAAATTCTGAAATGTTTGTGGAATCGGATCGTCGGAGTCAACCCGCTTCCCCGAGGGGCTAGTGTTGGTGAATTCAGGAAAACCTGTCAGCCTCGAAACGTCGAGGTTAATGAAATTTGTGATGTAAGTTTTCAGGAGCAAAGAACTCGTGAAGATCTGGAATCTGGAACTCACGAAGTCTCGGAGTCGCGAACACGCAGTGGTCTGGAATCCTGAACTCTTGAAGCCTCGGAGTCGCGAACATGCGATGGCTTGGAATCTTGAACCCGCGAAGCCTCGAAGTCGCGAATTCGTAGAGACTCAAAGCCGTGAACCTGCGGAACCACGAACTTCGGTAATCTATGAAATTCGAGAGTATGATGGTGTCACACCCGATTTTTCGAAGAAAACCAAGTGCTACCTATATGTATGCCAGGATCTAGTTTCATACATATAGTGACATCATAGTGAATAACGAAACAATATCACGTAAAGAAAGAGATTATCGAGAGATTTACGAGCGGAATCCTAGGGAAGCAAAGGTTCCAAACTTCACGTGCAATCGACTGGGGTTTGCGTACGCCTAGCACCATCTTCTCGGACTTCGTGCACCTTCTTCTTTTTCTAAGCAGCGTTTAAGCAAGGATGAGTACACTTATGGTTGGTACTCGGCAAGGCCACGAAATAACCGGAAAGCAATATTAAATCCATCTTTAAGTTCATTAATCATGTGAGGGTCCAGACCGCTCTTGACCGTGAGCACAACTGTTATAACAGCTTTAACACTCGCAGAGGTTGTACACTTTCACCACAAGGCGCGTAAAAGTTCCGAAGAACTTTGAACCCAACCATGCTATGCAAAAGTAGGCACAATACCACACTTCCGAGGTGTGGTTGCATAGGGACGCTACGAGGCCTTTACAAAGAGTCCTCCCATGTGTATTAGTCCATAGTAGCACGTCCTAGAGGCTATCTTTCGTACCGTCCTTCTACCCTCGGACCAGGTTAGCTTGAAGAGCACTTCCGTTCCAAAACCCGTCCGGAGTAGAAGAGTCATAAATGCATTCCTCCGTACCCCAAGCTACTAAGGCTAATAACCACACAAGACTTCCCTAATTAATTGGCCAAGACAGAGCCATATGTCTTGTGGTTGTACTGTTTTCCTGGGTGGTTCTCCATGTTCCAATTAATTTACAGTGTTCTTGTATTAAAGCATAGGTAGAAGGATGGTTAGGGACACTTGCCTTTCTCAACAAAAAGCTACTCTTGCTCTTCTCGCTCTTGCTCTTTTGGTACTCTTGATCTTCGGGACTTCGGATCGGCGGCTCGATCTTCTACTCGAAGCAAACATCGAGCTAAAACATGCGAGAAACGGACAAACAAGAACAACTAAGAACAATACACCAAGCATGAAAAGCTTTAAAAGAGGACAATGTTTGGTTCTAGGACCGCGAACGTAAAAGAATCGGAACTATCGTAAGATTTGGATTATATCACACAAGGTTATGTGCTTGGTAAATTTTAATTCAAAATGATGTGCATAGGTTATTTCAAAGAAATACCCCATTTAATAATTAAGCAAGTTATATTTATATAAAAAGAACGGTGTATAACTTATACAAATTTTATTTATAAATGTTCAAGTATTATTTATGCAAATTAAACATTTTAATTTAAAATAAGCATGTAAAGCATCTAAACGAATATCTTTACATTTCGAATTGTACTAAGTAAATTATAATTTAGAAACATATTTATGTTCATATTAATCAATTTAATATTTAATTATGAAAACTCGGGATAGACCTATGTTACTTTTATTTAGAAAGCAAATTGAATATATATTAATTAATTTAAGTTTGATTATGAAAATCGAGATATATCACTAATTAGATTTAAATTGGAAAGATTATTTAAATAAGCATTAATCAAATTATCTTTCTTATAAAAACACATGTTGATCTCTAATTAAATTTTAATTAGAAAAACATGTATATATTAGTATTTAATCATATTAAATTATAAAGCAAAGAACAGGTTCAACATTGTCTCTATTACGTTCGTTGAGTTATTACAAACCTAACGCAATTTGAAACGTTAAAAACGGAGCTAAAATTTGAAAACCGCGCACTAAACAAGGTTGCAAGGGTCTAAACACTATTAACTATAGACCGCAGGGGCTAGCAAGGAAGTTTCACAAGACACTGCAAATAGTGCTCGTAAAACAGCCAAAGAATAGGGGCTGCCAAGAAAAAGAGTGAGAGTGGGATTTATGTTGAAAGGTGGGATAATTCTAGGGGGGTTTCACAAAAGATTCAAGACACAAAATATAAGATTTGGTTTATGGATTCCATGGGGACTAAAAGGCAAAACAGCCATGCCTTATCTTCAGATGCATGTCACGACCGGTTTCGTACGCCATGGCCGGCGGACGGAGGGCCTCCGGCCCACCAAAATCGACGATGCTCCGAGCAAGGAGAGGCATGCCGAGTAAGGGAACCGAGGGGAAGGTCGAGGGGATCACGGGGGAGTGCTCACCGCGTTGGGGAGAGGTGGAGGCTACCGAATTTGGTGAAGACAACGAGCGGTGGCCGGTGGACGAGCTTCGTGTCGTTCCAAGATGGCAGCGATTTGGAGAGCCGGACGTTTCGGTGAGCACAAAACGGAAATAGGAGGAGGAGGAGAGCTCGGGGGTGTACTCACTAGTGATGGAGATGGACGGAGATGGCCGAATTTCGAAGCTGCACAGTGAGGAGAAGATGATGGTCGGTAGAGCTCCGAGCTTCGGGCGGCGCCCGCGCCGTGCGAGAGAGAGAGAGAGAGAGAGCGCGGAGAGGAGGTGCGAGTTGTGTAGGTGCTCGGCTCCTCTTTTATACCGCTAGGAGGGGTAGGGGAAGGGGCATGGTAGGACGGTGGAGCTCGTGGTGGGGCGACCGATCACGAAGGCATGGTGGTGGCGTTTCGGGAGAGGAAACGAGGGGATGGCGGTTGTACACCACCGACCATTCAAGGCGTGCTCGGTGGAGGGGAGAGAAGGTGGCGCGGGAGGCGAGCGGCGCCGGGTGGAGTTGGTGCGGTGCGGCAAAGTCGAAGACACAGGTGGCCGGGAGGTAGAAGGAAGAGCCGACGAGTGGGCCCCGGCTTGTCGGTGACCGCGCAGAGAGAGGGAGGTTCTCGCCGGGCCGGCGGGACCGATTGGGCCAAACCGGGCCGCGACCGGGCTAAAGAAAAGGTAGAGAAGAGAGATAGGGAGGGTGAGTTTGAGGGTGGATTTGGGACTTTGGATTTTCTTTGTTTTTTCTTTTCTTTCTTTTTTCAACACACATCAACCATAAATAAATCCAACAAAAATAAAAGCGACACACATACATTTATTTTATTTAATTTATAAAAACAAACAATTGATTTTCTTATTCTAAATTTCCGTAAAGAAGATAAATCTTGGGCAAAATTTTAAAATTATGGGAAAATCGTTGTTTAATTATTTTCCCTATTAACATCCCGAAATTGGAAAATTTTAGGGTTTTACAAATCTACCCCCCTTAAAAGGAATCTCGTCCCGAGATTCGCAAAGGCTAGCAGAAACAAAGGTTCGGGTGGTTACCATCCAACACTTATTAACTTTCTTCCGCATTGTTTGACATTACATAAGCTTCTCGTACACCTCATTGGATACCGAATCTAACTTCACTTGTAACTATCCATTGACTCGCCTTTGTAGAATTTTCTTGATGTCTTGATAAAGTGATTTGAATAGAGCTGGATTGACTCCATGATCATTTTTCCTAAGCTTAACCGTCTTCAATCATACTTCCGCTCCTCGTACACAACCTTTTAATATTCTTCTCCATTTGATCCAAATGCTTCTTCGGCATTGGTTTGCTTATTATGTCTCTACCGAGTCTTCTTTTCATATCGGACAGCACGTTTCTTAGGGCACTTGTTAATGAAATGTCCATGATCTTTGTAGTAGAAACATGCTCCACTTTCTTTAAGGTTTCTACGGTTACGTGGTGGATCTTCATACTCATCTTTATGATGTTTTGGTGCTTGGGACAAATGGTAAAGGTGGGAATTGTTATCACATTGCTCTAGAAAATTCCTTTTCCTTTTCTTACTTATGATTTCTTGTAGTTTGCTTTCTAACTCAATAGCTTTGTTGATGACATGTTGCAAACTGGAATAGTCATGTAAACTTAGTATACTCTGAAGATCTTCATTCAACCCTTTGATGAAATGTTCTCGTTTCTTTTTATCACTTCCAGATGATCTTGGTGCGTACATAGATAGCTGGATAAATTTATCTTTGTACTCAGTCACTGTCATTTGCCCTTGCTTCAAGCTAAGGAACTCCTTCCTTTTGAGCTTCATCACACTTACAGGAATGAAATGTGATATAAAGTTATCCTTAAATTCCTTCCAAGCAATACTCTGTGGTTGATCATGTTCGTATATGTAGGAATTCCACCATTCTAAGGCTTCTCCTAGAAGTAATCCTGATGCATATAGAACCTTTTCTCTATCATTGCATTGTGCCATATCCAATTTCTTCTCGATTGTCGTGATCCATTCTTCGACTTCTAGGTGCTCCGTATTGTTAGAGAAACTAGGTGGCTCGGTATTCCGAGAACTTTGTATGTGTATCCTCCGAGTTTAGATATAGTGACACACATTGGTTGTATCCATGGTGGTAATTGCTATCATTGCTTTTGTCTTGATTGCCTTTTTCCATCTGGTTAGTGGACAAAGATCAAGATCAGAAGAGAACGAGAATAAATTGAAGAGCATGCAAAATTTCTTGATATCATATCCATCTTTTCTTGTTTGTAGTAACTGTACTCAAATTGTGGTAGAGAGGAGAATAACAAGGGGTAACAAAAGAAAATTGATCATCTTTTTCTTCAACTTCTTTCATGTGTTGATGTCTGCATATGCTTGTAGATTTCTGTTATTGATGTTGGTGTTGCTTCTAGATTTTGATCTTCTGACATCCTCCATAGGGTTAAGTAGACGAAGAGGGGAACAAGGAGGTGGGAGGTATAAAAGAAGAACCCAACTAGGCAACCGATGTCATTGCGGGTAGAAGACCCGCAATACACCAACAATCAATTCAAAGAACCAACTCAACCAAGGCCATAAAGTCAAGCATCATCAAGCAAACACGAAGCTTCACCGGACAACACATGATCAAGGTAACGATGCTACACGTTGTTATTATGGTTAGAGGGATCCTCCTAATCTTGGGTGAGATGTCGGACTTCAACTTCCTTTGCACATGCGGCATCTTTGGTCACTGATGTTGACTTCAAGCGATGTCCTGATAGCTCCATTCTTCAGATTACTTGAGGAAACTTCATGTAAGACAACAGAGATTTTCTAAACATTTTTTATCAAGGATGACACTTTTGGATTAAAAGGTCAAAGGAGAGAATCCAAAGTAACAATGCTTGAGTAGTAAGGAGTGGAGTAGGGGAAGAAATAAGTTACCAGGAAAGATTGAGAGAAGAAAAAGATCAAAGAATGAGAATATTCATTAGGGATGTCAAGGATGGAGCTAGAGTTGTTTTTGAAGTAAATCAGATCTTCAAGAAGCAACCATTTCTATCTAGGCTTACGCCCTACAGTCGATATTGCTCTGATACCACTCTGTCACACCCGATTTTCCGAATAAAACCAAGTGCTACCTATATGTATGCCAGGATCTAGTTTCATACATATAGTGACATCATAGTGAATAACAGAAACAATATCACGTAAAGAAAGAGATTATCAGAGATTTACAGCGGAATCCTAGGGAAGCAAAGGTTCCAAACTTCACAGGCAATCGACTGGGGTTTGCGTACGCCTAGCACCATCTTCTGGACTTCGTGCACCTTCTTCTTTTTCTGAGCAGCGTTTAAGCAAGGATGAGTACACTTATGGTTGGTACTCAGCAAGGCCACAGAAATAACCAGAAAGCAATATTAAATCCATCTTTAAGTTCATTAATCATGTGAGGGTCCAGGCCGCTCTTGACCGTGAGCACGGCTGTTATAACAGTTTAACACTCGCGAGGTTGTACACTTTCCCCACAAGTCGCGTAAAAGTTCGAAGAACTTTGAACCCAACCATGCTTGTGCAAAAGTAGGCACAATACCACACTTCCGAGGTGTGGTTGCATAAGGACGCTACGAGGCCTTTACAAAGAGTCCTCCCATGTGTATTAGTCCATAGTAGCACGTCCTAGAGGCTATCTTTCGTACCCTCCTTCTACCCTCGGACCGAGTTAGCCTAGAAGAGCACTTTCGTTCCAAAACCCGTCCGGAGTAGAAGAGTCATAAAAGCATTCCTCCGTACCCCAAGCTACTAAGGCTAATAACCACACAAGACTTCCCTAATTAATTGGCCAAGACAGAGCCATATGTCTTGTGGTTGTACTGTTTTCCTGGGTGGTTCTCCATGTTCCAATTAATTTACAGTGTTCTTGTATTAAAGCATAGGTAGAAGGATGGTTAGGGTCACTTGCCTTTCTCAACAAAAAGCTACTCTTGCTCTTCTGCTCTTGCTCTTTTGGTACTCTTGATCTTCATGACTTCGGATCGAGGCTCGATCTTCTACTTGAAGCAAACATCGAGCACAAACATGCAGAGCAGACAAACAAGAACAACTAAGAACAATACACCAAGCATGAAAAGCTTTAAAAGAGGACAAAGTTTGGTTCTAGGACCGCGAACACAAAAGAATCGGAACTATCGTAAGATTTGGATTATATCACACAAGGCTATGTGCTTGGTAAATTTTAATTCAAAATGATGTGCATAGGTTATTTCAAAGAAATACCCCATTTAATAATTAAGCAAGTTATATTTATATAAAAAGAACGGTGTATAACTTATACAAATTTTATTTATAAATGTTCAAGTATTATTTATGCAAATTAAACATTTTAATTTAAAAGAAGCATGTAAAGCATCTAAACGAATATCTTTACATTTTGAATTGTACTAAGTAAATTATAATTTAGAAACATATTTATGTTCATATTAATCAATTTAATATTTAATTATGAAAACTCAGGATAGACCTATGTTACTTTTATTTAGAAAGCAAATTGAATATATATTAATTAATTTAAGTTTGATTATGAAAATCGAGATATATCACTAATTAGATTTAAATTGGAAAGATGATTTAAATAAGCATTAATCAAATTATCTTTCTTATAAAAACACATGTTGATCTCTAATTAAATTTTAATTAGAAAAGCATGTATATATTAGTATTTAATCATATTAAATTATAAAGCAAAGAACAGGTTCAACATTGTCTCTATTACGTTCTTTGAGTTATTACAAACCTAACGCAATTTGAAACGCTAAAAACGGAGCTAAAATGTGAAAACTACGCACTAAACAAGGTTGCAAGGGTCTAAACACTATTAACTATAGACCGTAGGGGCTAGCAAGGAAGTTTCACAAGACACTGCAAATAGTGCTCGTAAAATAGCCAAAGAACAGGGGCTACCAAGAAGAAGAGCGAGAGTGGGATTTATGTTGAAAGGTGGGATAATTCTAGGGGGGTTTTCACAAAAGATTCAAGACACAAAAAAATAAGATTTGGTTTATGGATTCCGGGGGGGACTAAAAGGCAAAACGCCATGCCTTATCTTCGGATGCATGTCACGATTGGTTTCGTACGCCATGGCCGGCGGACGAGAGGGCCTCCAGCCAGCCAAAATCGACGATGCTCCGAGCAAGGAGAGGCATGCCGAGTAAGGGAAACTAAGGGGAAGGTCGAGGCGATCACGGGGGAGTGCTCACCGCGTTGGGGAGAGGTGGAGGCCGCCGAATTTGGTGAAGACAACGAGCGGCGGCGGTGGACGAGCTTCGGTCGTTCCAAGATGACGGCGATTTGGAGAGCTAGACGTTTCGGTGAGCGACAAAACGGAAATAGGAGGAGGAGGAGAGCTCGGGGGTGTACTCACCGGTGATGGAGATGGACGGAGATGGCCGAATTTCGAAGGCGCAAGTGAGGAGAAGACGATGGTCGGCGGAGCTCGGGCTTCGGGCGGCGCTCGCGCCGTGCGTGAGAGAGAGAGAGAGAGCGGAGAGGAGGTGCGAGTTGTGTAGGTGCTCGACTCCTCTTTTATACCGCTAGGAGGGGTAGGGGAAGGGGCATGGTAGGACGGTGGAGCTCGTGATGGGGCGACCGATCACGAAGGCATGGTGGTGGCGTTTCGGGAGAGGAAAAGAGGGGATGGCGGTTGTACACCACCGACCATTCAAGGCGTGCTCGGTGGAGGGGAGAGAAGGTGGCGCGGGAGGCGAGCGGTGCCGGGTGGAGTTGGTGCGGTGCGGCAAAGTCGAAGACGACGGTGGCCGGAGGTAGAAGGAAGAGCCGACGAGTGGGCCCCAATTATCGGTTACCTGGCGAGAGAGGGAGGTTCTGCTGGGCCGGCGGGACCGATTGGGCCAAACTCGGGCCGCGGCCGGGCTAAAGAAAAGGTAGAGAAGAGAGATAGGGAGGGGTAGTTTGAGGGTGGATTTGGGACTTTGGATTTTCTTTGTTTTTTTCTTTTCTTTCTTTTTCAACACACATCAACCAAAAATAAATCCAACAAAAATAAAAGCGACACATACATTTATTTTATTTAATTTATAAAAACAAACAATTGATTTTCTTATTCTAAATTTCCTGTAAAGAAGATAAATCTTGGGCAAAATTTTAAAATTATGGGAAAATCGTTGTTTAATTATTTTCCCTATTAACATCCCGAAATTGGAAAATTTCATGGTGTTATAGATGGAGGACGAGTTCGGGAGTCACGGTACGTGAAGATTTCCTGAGTGGGAGATTCACGAACTAGCAAGAAGCAAAGTCAAAGATGCAGTCTCAAAAAGTCCGGGTTTAGCGTATGAACTAGTGGAAGACTTGTAAATATATGAGATGTAAAAGACATTTGTGTGTGTGTGTGTCTTCACACTAGGAATATTGTTTGAGTTCAAGGGTATTTTCGGAATGTAAAAGTCCCTTCGTCTCCCTATAAAAGGGGACGTGAGGGCACGTGTAAAAGGATTCACAACTTTTGAAGCACGAGCAGTCTTTAGGAGATCCTTTGTCTCCTCTTTCGTCGTCTGCGACTTTGACTTGAATGTTTTTTTACATTCTTCTCTTGTGTTCGGGGATCTTGTCTGGATTTTCGGATACCCCCCAACACTCAAGCATGCAAGCTCGAGGCTAAGCTCACAGAAGAGTACCGCGCGGTGCGACTACTGCGTGCCTCAATTGCCGGAGAAGCCTTGGCGTGCGGCAAACGCGTGCGCGAGTTAGACAAGCAGGCCCTCGAGCGCATCGACGCCGACTTCAATGTCAAGGACCCAACACGCCACCACGCGTGAGTCAGAAGCTCATTGTAGTTGCGACACTGCTCCGGGCCATGCCCGCGCCCTCGACACCCGAGGCGCGAAACCTGCACCTCGAGGCGCAGGCTCTTATCGAGCAGGCGGCCGTGCAATAGGCCGAGAGCTCAGCGTCCCGCATACGCCAGCAGGGTAGTGCGCGGGACGATGGCGGTGCCCAAGGCCAAGAGGCGTCCGTCCACACGGGTGGCACGACGGGGCAACCAGCCAACCAGGGCTGAACGTTGGTTAGGGAGTGGATCCTTGATACGCGTGGGTAGGCCCAGGACGACGACACCCGCAACGTCATCAATGCTCACCGAAAGGGCGACGTGGAGGCATGGGCGGCAGTGGGTTACCACCCTCGATGGGGTGGTCATTACGACAGCCGCGATGATCGCTCACCGACGTCGAAACCCCCGGGAACCCGTGTGTTCAGCCGGGAGATTCGCACGGCGAGCTTCCCCCAACGCTTCTGCCAGCCCACCTCGATCGATAAGTACACAGGGGAGACGGACCCCTCGTGTATGGCTCAACGACTACCGCCTAGCTTGTCAGCTGGGCGACACCACCACCGATGAAGTGATCATCCGCAACCTGCCGCTGCACCTCGCAGACTCGGCTCGGACGTGGCTCGAGTACCTGCCGCCCAGTCAGATCCACAGTTGGGACGACCTGGTTTGCACATTCGTGGGGAACTTCCAGGGCATGTACGTGCATCCCGGGAACTCCTAGGACCTGCGAGCGTGCACCCAGAAGGCTGGCGAGTCGTCAGGGACTCCATACGGCACTTTTCCAAGCGCTGTACAGAACTCCCGAGCGTGGCTTAGTCCGAGATCGTGCACGCCTTCCTCGAGGGCACAACCTGCTGGGACCTCGTGCGCGAGCTCAGGTGAAGCCCGCCAGTCGACTCCAACGAGCTGTTCGACATCACCACCAGTTTTAGTTCCGACGAGGAGGCAGCGGGGGCCATCTTCGACGACAAGAAGGGCAAGCGCGTGGATGACGCACCCACGGAGGGCAGCAAGTCCAAGGAGCCCCAGCAGAAGCACAAGCGGGGCAAGAAGGGCAAGAAGCCCCGCAGTGAGGCACGCGCGCAGGGGCGCAACAACGACGAGGCCCTCGCAGTCGACCCGGCCCGCAAGGGCCCTCGAGCGGCCCCTCGAGGCCCCGGTGTGTTCGACGATATGCTGAAGAAACTGTGCCTGTACCACAAGACCCCAGTCAACCACACCCTCGAGCAGTGCGACATGCTCAAGAAGTACTACAGCCGCGCTGCCGCGAAGGAAGGCGAGGACAAGAAGGATGGTGGAGACGGGGACACCGGCAGCTTCCCAGCAGTGGAGAACGTCTTCCTCATCTTCGGGGGGCCCACTGTGGACATGTCCAATAGCCAGCGCAAACGGGAGCGGCACGAGGTCCTCACTGCGGAGAAGGCTCCCCCTTCCTTCCTCGACTAGTCAGGGGATGCCATCACCTTCAGCCATAAGGATCACCCGAAACGCATCCCCAACCCGAGCCAGTACCCGCTGGTTGTCGATCCAGTCATCGGCAAGTCGCGGTTCTCCAAGGTGCTGATGGACGGAGGCAGCAACCTCAACATCTTGTACACGCACACCCTGCGGCTGACGGGAATCGGGTTGAACCAGCTGCGGCCCAGCACGACGCCTTTCCATGGCGTCGCGCCGGGCAAGCGCGTCCAGCCCCTCGGGCAGATCGATCTGCCGGTCTGGTTCGGCACACCGGACAACTTCCTCAAGGAAACCCTCACCTTCGAGGTGGTGGGGTTTAGGGGCGCGTGCCACGACATCCTTGGGCATCCGTGTTACGCAAAGTTCATGGAGGTCTCAGACTACAACTACCTCAAGATGAAGATGCCGGGGCCAAAGGGCGTCATCACCGTGGGCTCGTCGATCGAGCACGCATTCGACTGCGACGTCGAGTGCATGGAGCACGCCGAGGCGCTGGCGCTTGACGAGTCACTCATCGCGAACCTTGAGAAATTGGTCAACGAGGACCTCGACTCCTCAGCCAAGCGGGCGGCTTCGAGGGCAAGGCGTTGTGGGTCAGTTCTACCCTCGACCCGAAATAGGAAGTGGTGCTCGTCGATTTTCTCCACGCCAATGCCGACATCTTTGCGTGGAGCCCCTCGGACATGCCAGGCATCCTGAGGGAGGTCGCCGAGCACTCCCTTGACATCCTACCTCGCTCCCTAGCCATGCAACAACGGCTGCGACACTTTGACGAAGAACGGCGCCGGGCGATCGGAGTGGCGCTGCGGAAGCTCCTCGAGGCCAGGTCATCAAGGAAGTCTTTCACCCTACGTGGCTAGCCAATCCTGTATTAGTTAAGAAAAAGAATGGGAGGTGGAGGATGTGTGTAGATTACACTAGTTTGAATAAAGCATGTCCCAAAGTTCTTTTTCCTTGCCACGAATTGATCATATTGTAGATTCTACTGCGGGGTGCGAGCTTTTATGTTTCCTTGATGCCTATTCCGGGTACCACCAAATAAAGATGAAGGAGTCCGATCAACTTGCGACCTCCTTCATCACGCCGTTTGGAATGTTTTGCTACGTAACGATGCCATTTGGCCTCCGAAATGCGGACGCTACATACCAACAGTGTATGCAACATGTTTTCGAAGACCACATCAGGTGGACCGTTAAGGCATACGTAGACGACATAGTCGTGAAGACCAGGAAGGCGAACGACCTAGTTAGCGACCTGCACAACGCGTTCGACTGCCTACGGGCCAACGGGGTAAAACTGAACCCCGAAAATGTGTCTTTGGGGTGCCGTGCGGCATGTTATTGGGATATATTTTTCTCAGCGGGGCATCGAGCCCAACCCCGAGAAAGTCGCAGCCCTCGACCAGATGGGCCCGACTCGAGACCTCAAAGGGGTGCAAAGGGTGTTGGGGTGCCTCGCTGCCTTGAGCCGATTCATCTCACAGCTCGGCGAGAAGGGCTTGCCCTCTACCGGCTCCTGAAGAAGCATGAGCTCTTCTCCTGGACTGTCGAGGCTCAGGAGGCGCTTGACAGACTCAAGGCGACGCTCGCCCACGCGCCGATCCTCACGCCGCCCCAGAACCGCGAACCCCTGTACCTCTACGTCACTGCGACCACCCAGGTGGTCAGCGCGGCCATCGTGGTGGAGAGAATAGAGGAAGGACACGCCCTACCAGTCCAAAGGCCAGTGTATTACATCGGCGAGGTGTTGTCCAAGACTAAGGCGCCGTATCCACAAATCCAGAAGCTGCTCTACGTAGTGGTGCTCACGCGACGCAAGCTGCGACACTACTTCGAGGTCCACCTGGTTACGGTAGTCTCCTCGTTCCCGTTGGGGGAGATCATCCGTAACCCGGACGCCGTGGGCGGGATCGCTAAGTGGTCTGTGGAGCTCATGGGCGAGACGCTCTCCTACGCGCCGCGCAAGGCGATCAAGTCCCAGATCCTCGTGGATTTTGTTGATGAGTGGACGGATACGCAGCTGTCCCTGCTGTAGATTCAGGCCGGGTGCTGGACCCTCTACTTTGATGGGTCGGTGATGAAGACCGAGGTAGGTGCGGGCCTGCTCTTCGTCTCACCCCTCGGGGAGCACATGAGGCACGCGGTGCTCCTGCATTTCCCCGCGTCCAACAACATGGCGGAGTGTGAGGCCCTCCTTTGCGGCCTCCGAATCACCGTCAAAATAGGCATCAAGCACCTCGACGTCAGGGGAGATCCGCAGCTCGTGATTGACCAAGTCATGAAGAATGTGAGCTGCCACGATGAGAAAATGGAAGCATACCGCAATGCCGAGCACGCCCTCGAGGACAAATTCTATGGCATCGAGCTCAACCACATCCCTCGCAAGTACAATGAGGAGGCGGATGAACTCGCGAAGATTGCATCGGGGTGAATCACCGTTCCCCTGAATGTTTTTGCGCGAGGCGTCGCGAAGCCGTCCGTCGACCACGGACCACCACCCTCGAGCCAGGAGGAACCCTCGGGGGCTCCCTCGAATCCAGGGCGCGGAGCCCATGGACGAGGACCCCTCGAACGAGGTGTTCGTGCTCTCCTTGCTCAAGGGCTATGGCATAGACGAAGCCGAGGCCATGGAAACAGAGCCGGCCCCCCGTGCGGAGGATTGTGTTGACAGTGAAAATCCGTCAACCTAGCCATGACTTTACCTTCGGTGTTGGCATAAGTTTTATACCTTATCCATTGGTACTAACCCCCGTGGTATAACAAGTTCACTTATGCATGTCGGTTTTGGAGTTTAGTGTTTATGCAGGGTTTTAGCGTTGAAAGCAAGACTTCCGGTATAAGTTCATCAATCACCTTGTGACAAGAGCTTGAATTCCGTGCAAGTCATGCAATGAAGCAAACTTGACTCCAAGAAGCTGAAGGACCGATACGGCGAACCAGAGAGGGGGGGGAGTGAATGGGAGCCGATAAAAATTCTTCTCGAAGGAGATGGAGACTCCAACAAGATGAACACGGCTTCCAACACATGTCTCCGACTCACTACCCAAGTTGGCCAAGCCCACGTAGCCACTGGAGTGCCACTGGACCTACGACCCAACACACACACCCTTCCGACCCGAGAGCGCAGCGGAACACCAAACCTCGAGTCCACTGACCAACACGAGTCAGACTGGTGAGCACCACTGGTCAGACCGGTCCTTGTTGGTGAAACTAGGCAACTTTCACTAAGTGGCTCCGCACCTGTCAGACTGGTGAGACGCACCGGTCAGACGGGTCACAGCCTGAAAGCCCCCAAAGCACCAAACAAGCCAACCAACCTCCAAACTGACCCAAACTTGAAACAGCTGCAACACAGGACAACAGCGAACACACCCAGACGTTCACCCGAGCAAAAACCCACCGATGGTTGCACCGGTCGGACGGTCAAGAGCACCGCCGACCGGTGTAGCTCCGGCAGCTCGGGATGACCAACACCCGCGGGTCAACTCCCCCCAAATCCAAACCTCGATCTCCCGAATCGCTCCACGGACATGAACAAGACTTTGGGGATATTAGGAACACCTCATGAGGAGTCCATAGCGAAGTTTAATCCCACCAAAACTCGTCCAAAAGGGAGGAATCGAAGAAATCCCGCCAAGAACATGTCAAACCCTAGAATCGGGAAAACCCCAAAATCGAGCTCCTTTACTCACGGATTTGGGAGGGGAATCACCGCCCAAAGAACCACGAAGGGTTCCCACAAATTCCCCCCATCAAATCCCCAAGAGAAAGGTCCCGAAAACAACCCAAAGAAATCACCAAGAGAGGGCTTCGAAAATCACCACCAAGAACAACCGAGAACAACACATCCAAACCTTGACGAACCACCCCAAATCATCTATACATGCAACAAAGGTTCTTACAAGGTCTAGCTTGCCGCCCGATCATCCAACCCTCTCACACGATCTCACCATGAAGCTCTCAAGCTAGTCC
The DNA here is from genome assembly GCA_947561735.1 of Cenchrus americanus. NCBI lineage: Eukaryota > Viridiplantae > Streptophyta > Magnoliopsida > Poales > Poaceae > Cenchrus > Cenchrus americanus. Next base: position 233,728,079 of record OX387241.1, on the reverse strand, counting down.
TATGGAAATCCTAAGAAAATAGGAAGGGAAAATAGGAAAACAAATGAACTAGGGTTCCAAGGCTTGACTGCCATTCTCTCACCTCTTGGGTTATATGGAGGCAACCGAAAGTCTAAAATACCCTTCTCTATCAACTACGGATACAAGCCCCTCAAGGGCGGTTTTGGAAGTCTTCTTTAGGGTTGCTACAAGTGCACTATCTATTGCCACGCTCATTTTGTGTTGCTACAAGTTGAACTTCTTATTACCACGTTCCTATTAAGGGTTGCTACAAGTACACTATCTATTGCCACGTTCCTTTTGTGTCGCTACAAGTTGAATTTCTTATTACCACGTTCGTATTAGGGGTGCTACAAGTGCACCTTACTATTGCCACGCTACTTTTTGGCAACGAAAAACACCGGTTGTGATATCATGATTTATCATTTGCAACGTATGGTGTATTCTCGCCACGCTCATTTATGTAGCAATAGTAATCGCAACATTAATTAACATCGGTAGATAAATATAACAATGCATCTATAGTTAATTAACCAACATTGAACCATCCACCGAGTTAATTACATGACTCATGAAGTACTTAAATACCGAAAAGTTTGGCACAGGACATTGTTTCAACACATAGTAGCCAAATTTCCTAGGACATGAAGAACTTGGTCTGCCAATTGTGACTTGGAGATGATCCCAACACTTGATCAGCAAAGGGGGATTCAATGCAAGGAGGTCGCATCACCTGTAAAGAATCAACAAATTTTTTAAGCTAGCATCAATTAATCTCTAATATTGGAATTTGTGAAACAACAACATATAGCAAACCAAAGATTGATTGTGATTCATAAAAATAGCATAATGACATCAAATAATTACCACAACCATAAACACACTTTGACAAACTGAAACATGAATTACATTCACAAAGGTAAGAGTTGTTGAAAAAAGCTTCACCTCATGTCTTTTTGGTGCTTTGTCGTCTCCTTTGTGCAACTTGTACTTGTAGTCGTGAGAAGAAATTTGTCTAATGGTGGATTGTGTTTCGGGATTGTTAACACCACCTTTAGTGCTTCGGTTTTGCGTAATACTTGTTTTCGAACTTCTTCGCATTCCTTCTCCTATGAACCAATCATTTGGAAGTACAAGATTAGGCGTAATTTCATCGAATCGATGATATGTACTAGTAAAAAATTGTGAATTCGAGAACAACCCGAGTACACGAGAGCGCATTCCCGGAGTCCGGTTGTACATTCCCGCATGTAGGAATTGATGGTTCCGCCGCCACGTTGTCCGCGGGATTCGGCGACAAGGTTGTTTCTTGGGTGATTGATGCAACCGCCACCACGTCGGCAGATTGAGTGACATTGTTGCTTGGGCTTGGTTGCACGGATATTGGCCGGTCAACCTACCAAAGGATACAAACATTCATATATAGAACCCAAGGAAAGAAACCCATTCATGCAAATAGCTTGACCCGCACTGTGGAACTTGTGATTGTCCATTTGATGCTTGCGGCATTGATAGGAACTCTTGCCTAGGCTGTTGTAGATCCGCCTCGCCTTCTCTTTTCACTTTCTTCAAGTTGGCGTGCATGTTCTCTCCTTTCTCGCTTCCCTTTTTTCTTCCCATCCTGACATTTTTTCTTGTAGCTTCCCAAATGCGTCCATGAGCTCGACGTGTTCCTCATGCTGTAGCTCTTCCCTACGAATTTGTTCCTCGCGCTCCGCATTGAGCACCGCCTTCTAGTTGGGTTTTTTGCCGGTACCCGTTTCCATGCAACTTGGTTGATTTGCACTTCGTGACTTCTTTGTAGGCTTTTTGGAACATCTCGTTTTTTTCCTATTGGGAAACAAAGTTGTTGTCTCGCATTGGATTCCACCTCGGCAATAATGCTGCTTGCGGTGTCCTAACATTTGCAAGGCACGAGGTGGAGGAGTTAGTTGAACAAGAGATTGGTTGCATTCTATAGTTGCATAAGCCTATGTATAGTAATGTATGTACTAATTCATTGAGAACTCACATAGACATTTTTAGATTGTTCGTCCGTCCAAGACGCCCGGTTAGTGTGAGTTATCCACCAAAGTTCCATATCATCGGGCTCTTCACCGGTTTCGGGTCTCTCTCGTTATGCCAAGAAAATAACAAATTAATGTTCTTCATCCCGCAAGACAGATTGGAGATGTGCTTGTCCGGTTATTACCTTCTCATAGGCTGCGCCGAGAATAAGGCTTAGCGCCTGACAAATGTCTTGTCATTTGTTGGCATCGAATCGCAGAATTTTGTGTGCTCCTTTCCTATACAATGTAAAGTTATGAACAAAAATCTTAAAAACTCAGACATCGCCATTTGAATGAAAAATGTAGTGGTCAGAAATCGTAATTAACAATGTGGAACAAACCTTGAATTTAGCAAGATCGAAATACTTCAACGAGATAGTGCCATTCAACAATATCTAATTTCGTAGGCTTATGTAACATTCTCTCGGTGGTAGCTGTTGTATGTCTTGGCCGTAGAACCGAAAGTTGAACGCCATCCTTTGTAACGCTCCCTAGCAATGGCCCATATCTTTTCCCTTGATTTAGCATTATCCTCCATGTCCCACTTTGCTCGTTATATAATCACAATAGCATTCAAATATTGTGTGAGTTGATATGTTAGTTTTTATTTGAATTGTACTTGAAAAGCAAAATCTATTATTACCAATACATCAGTTGCTATTGCGTTTCTGACTTCTTCCCTAACATTTTTCCATGATTTCACTCCAATGATAGGAGCCCTTTTCCTTGTATACATGACCACTTCATCAACGAATGAGCGGTAGTTATCACCTACCGGTCCTCCATGTTTAGAGAATTGAATGTCTAACTCCCCGCTTGCCCGCCTTGATTCTTTTGGCGATTACCGTCAATGCTCTTACGGGACCGCGTCCTCTTTTTCTTAACTTTTTGTGAGCCTATTCCATGCGAACAACATGCATGTGATAATACCCAAAAGAAAATTGTATGCACGGACGGGTAATTTCTATGGAACACATGTTACCGGATCCTTGCTCCTATTGTTTCCAACGCCGAGCATGAGATGGAGGCCGCACCGCGGGTGTTGGGTTCATTTCATTCTCGTGTTGCAAAATGAAGGTGGGGTCCACGTACCGTTCTGGGAGAATTTAGTGGCATATGATGACCGATCATATTTTGTAGTCGACAAAAAATGGTAATTTGCTTGCAAATTAGGAGAGGGATATTACGGATGTCTTCAAGTAGTCCCGCAACATTCGGGTATTCTCTCGTATGTATCGATTGTGTCATCCCCGAAAATGTCTTTTAATTCCGAAATATAATCCATAATTAATTTCATTCATGTGTCCGAACATGCAAATTCGGGAGGATAAGTACACAAATATTTGGTGAAGCATATCTTACCCAAGGCTTTCTTCTCTTGATGCAAATCGGCTAGCCAAAGTTTGTATTCATCTAAGTCACGTTCTTCTACTTCTTCTTCATCATCGGCATGTATGTAAGCACTTTTGGATTTCAAAGGTGTTATGGCCATGGTATGGTTTATAGGTATTGGCTCTCCGGAGATAACTAATCCGATCACCATCTCCTCCTCGTGAATCTGTTTCATTCTTTCTACGTCGACGTCGTAGTCGATCTCGGTGAGTGTTGCTTCCGCGGTAGAGTCGGAATTCTAGTCTTGTAGTAAACAATGTCCCTCATCCCGTACCCCGCTTTTTGTTTCGGGTTGTTTATGGTTTGTAGGTTGATTTGTGAACCACGAGGGTGACAAGTATGTGTTGTATCTGGCTCCCCATCTATACCCTTCTCAATCATATATACGGTCCAAGACTGATCATCTAATGATCTGCGCATTCATTTGGATGTCATATCAATAACATGTGAAGAAATTTGGTGTGCAAATCGCGTGATCAAATGCATGAAATCTAGGGTACCAGTGCGTGCACAGATGCATGAGATGTTGGATGCAGTACGAACGAGGGGAAAGATGGAACCATGATACAGCGTACCTGGCCTCAGTCGTCTCGTCCTGAGATGAAGGTAAAACATCAGGGTCTGCACCTATGTCCACGTCGACGCGTGCTTCATCGTCGCCCGAAGGTGATGATGACCCAAAGAGAGCCCCCCGTCGCCCTAGGCACTCGGGGGCCATGGTGGCGGTAGGTTCACCAATCGCCGCACCGGGGGTTGTGAACATTCTAGGTAGCATGGCCGACGACGGTGTGCGCTGCGCTTTAGAGGACGTAGGGGTCACCCTTGCCGGCTCCTCGACGACGGCATCCTCGTGTACGCGCGGCGAGAAGCGACTGGCGGCGGCGGCGGTAGTCGTATTGTCTACCCGGCCCCTAACCGACCGAGTTGTAGATTTGTTTTGCGAGGGAATTCGGAGGGAAAGTAAAGACGCGCAACTTTTTACTCTTGTAGCCGGCGTGGTGGCCCCGCTCATGGTTGCGCGGTAGTTTGGGAGAAAGTTAAATAATTCGTATGGGAAAAAACGGCGCCACATTCCAAATCGCCGGCTACCCATTTTTTACGAACGGTTGGCGTATTTGAGGGATGCGTTTTGGTGTGGCCAGTGACGGGTGGGTCCCACAAAGTTTATTTCTTGTTTACCACAAAGTTATTGTATATTGGTTACACATTTTTTGATGTGGTCAGAGTAAATTTACGAATGTCATATTTGTATAAACTTTAGCAGACTACCATAAACCATTTATCAAATTTGTACCAGAGTAAAATGCATCACACAAATATGTGTAACAAACATAAAGATCGGGTAGCAATGGGTAAGATTTATGACAACTGAGTTTACACAGGCTAGCTACCCGAGTCACGTTGACACCACACCAACTAAGGATCATCAAAAACATGCTCTACAAGGACACAATTGTAAAGACACATACATAGTCGAAAGACACAACTTGAGAGACATGCTTTGTGTTTATTAGCCGGATTTCTTCAAAGATGTGACTAAAATGACGCCGAGCCTCTCCGCAAGGTCCCTTGTCGGTGGCGGATAAATTTCCGAAAATGAAGAAAGCATTAAACGAACCGTCGGAACAAATGATAACCGAAATCCTCGTGCACCTTGAAACAATGTTTAGCAATCAGCTGAACTTGTAAAAAACGAGAAAGAACGCAAACATGTACACCGAAATCCGAATGTCTTTTAGGGTGCATCATGTGTGGAACAAATTTATCAAGAAATATTAGCAATCACAACTTTTATACCTTCTTTCGGATCATTAACGCTTCCTTGAGTGTGTGGAAGAACCAATCACACTCGTTTCGGATCCTACACTCCTCGCGCACGAGAACCTACGCCACGAGTACCAAGCATGCCATCTCGCGTGGTCGCCACACCCGCGACCCGCACACCGCAAATCGTCGTGGCGAGGTACGGCACCGGCATCGGTGACACGGCAATCGCATTCGCATCCGTAAGCGGGGTAGTCCCATGTCGACGCAATGATCTCGGAGCGGCGTTTTGTGCAAGTCAAATTTATCCAAGGAAGCACCATCGCCCCCTCTTGGGGTGCCTCGACCAAGCGCAGGAGCCGCCTGGCCTCGTCGTCGTCGGCCTCGCCGCTGTTGGGTCTGTAGAGGAAGAGGGAGAGGGCGTACATCGATTCCTTGTGACCCGCCTCCGCGGCGCGCCGTAGCTGGTCGAGGCACGGCGTGATGACGCCACGTGTGTTCCCCGGTCTTGCGCGCGGCGCAAGCCGCTCCGGAACAAGGCCTCCGGGTTGCCGACGTTGGCCAGTGTGTTGACGAGCGCCGCACGATACTCGTGGCCGAGGTAGAATCGACGCCGCAGGACGCGTTTCAGGGCTAGGCGTCGTCCGACCGTGGCGGCGCCGCCCACCACGCACATTGCCTTGCATGTTGCGCGCAGGTTGCGGAGATCCACAATGGCATCCTCTGACTGCGCAGCGACGCGGGAGACGATGTCAATCGTCAGCTCCGTCGGCGGTTTCGGCGGCCTCGACGATGCCTCGTAGCGAGCCACGGAGATCTTTTCCATGGAGTGGTTGCAGTTCGTCACGCGCGGTGGGTAATTGGATGTGCGACGCCGTTATCCCCGGCGAGGATGAGGGGAGATGGAAAAGAACCGCCGCCTCCGGATCATGTTGTAGATTGAATTTGGGGGGTCGCGGGGGTTCATTGGGTTTTAAGGAAAGCCGCGCTTTCATAGGGAGGACACGGAATCACGGGGTCAATGACGGGTGTACCCGTGCACTTGTTGGCCCACAACCGGTCTTTACGGAAATTTGACTCTAGGTGACCCCATCTCGTGGACGGAGTTGCGGGACCCACTCGTAGGATTGTTGCGCCAAATTGTCGGCTCCGAACTCTCGAGAGATTTCCCCATTGGACGAGTTGTGGGCCCCACTCCGTTGGCGCCCGCATTGGGATGTGTTCTTGAGTTGTTCATGTTCATAATGAACTTGATCATTTGTATCGTTTAATCATAACTTCAAAGTTGTTTATATTTGTCAAATGACGTCCAAATCGGAAAATTTTTTCCTACATTCTTATGACAACATAATCTAGATCATGGTGTCCACTCCATATCGTGTCACAAACGTACGAGCAATAATAATTTAAAAATAGAACATTTCATAACTAGATTCAAGATTTTCAATCGATAGACGACGTCAATTTGAAATGAGATGAATACCAAAGTTTCATAGCTCGTCGAGATGAACAATCTTTATATTGGTTGGATTCTCATTTGAAGAAGGGGTACGATCACGTAGAACAAAAATGACATGTCTCCGACCAAGTTTCTTAAACAATGAGAGTGAACCTAGGATTAACGAACAATGTGTAGGACCACTTCTTCGTCTTCTTCCTCGTCTCGGGGTGACGCCCCCGTTCGTCGGAGGCCGGGACTCGGCGGAGGAACCGGCGAGGACGTGGCGTCATCTAGACGTCGCGGCGTGCAAGGTACGGGACCCGGAGGGGTCCGGGATCCGATGCATACCGCCCTTCGGGCGGGCCGAGACGGAGACGGCCGAAGTTCGCGGCGCCAAGGCCGATGTGGAGGCCCGGCCGCTTTGGTGAGTTCCCGTATTCCGTCGGTGCACGCCGCCCACTAGGCTCTTGTTTGACTCGTCGCCATAGTTTCTTGCGTCAGCCAAGGAGGCGGAGGCGTCTTTCCGCCGCGAGCAGGGCGGAGGAGCTGCGCCGCCGCCTGAACGATCTGGAGGATCGCCACGACGAACTTACGCACGCGGCGGAGGTCGCCGTCGCGGTGGTCGGCCCGGGGCTCCGAGCTGGCGCCCGACCGTCTTCGCGCGCTCCCAAGGCGTGTCCGGGAGGCGGTGCGTGCCGGTGCGCGCCGGGGAGCCGCCGCGCGCTCGCGACGGTGGACATTCAAGTCGACTTTCCCTTGGGCGATCTACGGCGGAGTGGCCGTTACCGCCGGATCGGCACCGGCACTACGCGCCGCACTTCCCCATTGCGGTCGATGCCGCCGCCGCGGGGGTTGACATCGACGGCGTGCTTCGCGACGGCGCCGCCGCCGACATTGGCGGCCCGTAACTCACCTTTCTAAGATTAATCTGTACCGGCCCCTCGTGGCCGAGGAAATCGAACTTCGCATTGTTCCTTGTTTGTGGCATTGCGATTTTTGTTCACTGCATCGGGGTGGGTGTGGCGGGTGTACGAAGCAAACTCTGGCCCCCCGTGCCGTCTTGTCACCCGTCACAGCCCCTGACGCGTGCTCAGTAGGAGGCTAGGAGCTTTGTTGAACAGGCGTCCAGGGTACTCGAGTAGTGTACGTAGGACTGAACGCGTGGGAGATCGCGAGGCGCAGCGCTGCGTTCCTTCTTCCGTTCGCATCTAAATAAAATTAGCCCCAAGAATCTTTCATAAATGGAACACTAAATATAATTTATTTGTAAAACCTTTTCACGTGTAAGCGTAACTTTGTGTGACGAATCTAATGAACCTACTTAATCCATATTTAGCTACAGATTTTGAAAGTAGTTTTGAAAATAACTTACTTTAATACTTGTAATTAGTGGTGCACCTTCATGGAGTAGTAAATGTAGATGAAATCTAAAACTAAATACATAGTTTGGATCTACTTTGCGATACAGAGCTTTTCGCAAACCTTTTCAGACATCAAACCCTTAGTGTGATTTTGCATGCAACTATCCGGTGCAGGTGAAGCGTTGCGGCCAGACGACGACTCCCCAGGCGCGCGTGCGTGTAGCGGTTAACTAGGAACCCCCGCCCCTTCGTCTTGCCGGTTGTCTTCAAATCTTGCCATGCCCATTGCTTCGGCAACCACCACGTCGATTTGACCTGTATATGAAGCCGAAACGACAGCATAGAATATACTAGTTTAGCCTCTTCCCTACCCCGCCCCACCCCCTCCCACTGTCGCATCGAAGGAGAAGGGGTTTTCTTGCCTACCGCCATTGCCGGCGACCCCCCGAAGCTTGCAATCTCGTCAACCGCCATCGCAAGCAACCTCCAAACGGCAGCGATGACCCGAAGCGACGCATCGGGTGACGGCGGCGCCCCACGAATGAAGGGGGATGCCATAGAGGCAACCGCCGCCGCCGGCCTCTACAGTAACCTAGGTGATGCGGGCGGAGTAATCCCGGCCGCGTCAGCAGAGAGCGTCGCTTCGAAGGTTAGTCCTGCAAGGCACAATGAGTTTCTAGTCGTGGATTTGTCACGAGGTTGAAGATTCGGAACTTTGTTTTCTTGGTTTGGGACTGCAGGGTGGCAAGCGTGTCGCCCTCGAACCCGTGGGGAGGCCGCCGTTGATCCGGTCGACGTTCGAGATCGGAGCGGCCGGGAGTGGGACGAATGGCGCCCCGCCGTCGTCCGTCCACGACTTTCGGAGGAGCGAGGGCCGCCCCCAACTACGATGCACGAGGTTGAATTCTTCAAGGAGCGGTACCCGAGCATCAAGACCATCGTCACTTGCGACGCGGGAGTAGTGGCGGAGTACATCAACGAAATCAAAGGTAGCCCACCTCCAGAACGTTTGCTCGTTGGATTGGACACCGAGTGGATTGAGCTTCGCAGTGGAGGGTACAAGCTCGCATTGCTGCAATTGTGTGTCGGTTCGCACTACCTCATTTACCAGGTGCACCATGCCGGCTACAAGCTTCCTGATGTCCTGAGCAAGTTTCTCAGTGAGGAAGGCCACATCTTTGTGGGAGCGCATATTGTCGGGGACCGCCCTAGGGGTCCCCTCAAACAAAGGGGGAACCCTTACTTAAATTCCTGCATCAAAATAAGCTAAGCCTAACCATGCAGGAAACTAACCATGCAGGATATGGCCCATGCGAGCGGGGACTTCGGAGGCCCACCAAGACGGCTCATCTGTAAGACCCCTCGAACAGGCTCCGCCTCGCCCGAGGGCATGCTCCTCCTCGAACGGGCTCCGCCCGGGTTCGAGGGGCAACCCCCCCCTCCTCGAACGGGCTCGCGCCCCCGTTCGAGGGGCGACCCCTTCCCTCGAGCGGTCCCGCCCGGCTCGAGGGCGCGCTCCCCCTCGAGCGAGTCCCGTCTCGCTCGAGGGTCCGCTCCGCCCTCGGGCGGGGCCCGCCACGCTCACGGGCGCCCGCGCGCGTGCGCCGCCCCCGTACTTGGGCATTTAACGCCCGACGCCGCGGGGACGGCGTCATCATGCGCCGGGGCTCACGCCCGTGCCGCCGCACCAACTCCCCGGGGAGGAGCCCATCCCCGTTGCGTGGGATGGACGCGTGCGGCTACGGCGGTGTCGGTCCGTGACACCGTGCGTACGCTACTGTACGGCTAACGTGCCTGACCCTCGAAAAGGGGCCGGGCGCACCCTCGATTCCACTTTCCCGTGACCTTGCAGGTTAGGTAAGGGGCGCAAGGCCGGTGGATGGCCATCCCGGCCACTGTAACGGCGCGGCCGCCGTACCCACGCGTGCGGGCGCACGCCTGACTCCGCAGGCGCACGCCCGAACACTGCAGCAACCACTCCACCACCGCAGAGCTCATTGGGAAGGAACGCCGTTCGCCGCGCTCCCGTACCCCGTACCCGGCCATCATCGGCACCTCCCTCGAAGCCTATCAGGGGACGCCATCGCCATCTGCCGCCTCCTACCCTCGAACCGCCACTGTTCGGGTACGAGGTAGGCCATCATGGCCGGATCGCAGCGAAGATCGTCCGGACGGCCACCCGCTCTACACCGTAGCACGACGTGCTCCCACACGTAGCTAGGTAGCGCGGCGTGCATGTAACTCGCCGCCCCCTTGGCCTATAAAAGGGGAGGCGAGCCCCCAGCCGCGGGGGGACGAATTCAGAGGAACACAGCGCACCGTGCACTCACTCTCTTATTCTCCCACAACATCTCCAGCCACTCACCCAGGGACTTGGAAGCCACCATTCCTCTCCCGCCTTGCTTGTACTTGCCCCACTACAAGCACCCCCGGTGCTGAGCAATATAGTGCCACGAGCACGCCCCTGCTGGACGTACGGCCCCCTCGGCCGGAACCAGGATAAAATCTTGTGTCATTTGTTGCTTAGCATCGACCATTGAGGGATAGACCTAGGCGTTATCTCTTGGTTAGTGTCGGGACCATATTCCGCACCGACAGTTGGCGCCCACCGTGGGGCAAACGAGCGCCTAAGGTCATTTCGCTAACTCCCTCCATGGTGATTCGCACGCGAGTACCGTAGCACCCGCTACAACATGGGTAGCTCGGACCCTCTTCCGGCGGGTTCGAGATCCGCTTCGGGGACTTGAACTTCCGGGCCACGGGGAACGGCTATCTCATGCGCCTCACCAACCGTGAGGAGCTCCGCGCGCGCGCGCGAGGCCGGTCCGCTCGGTCTCCGCCGCACGCACGACACGGCGCGAGGCACTGCGGGCACGGATGCTGCGGGCCCGTCGACGCCGCGGCGACGCCGTCGTCGCTGCGGGCTACGCTCGCGTCGAGCGCGGTCCGGCGGCGGCGGGGCGAGCGCGCCGCCATTCAACGCGGCGCACCCACCGTCACGACGGCCGCCACCGCCCCAGCAGGACCGCGCGCGGTCTCCGGACCACGCATCCCCATCGGGCTGCGTGGCGCCACTACGGTCCACAACGCCAACGTCAACACGACAATGCGCAGGGTTCCGCCTGGCCGGCACGTCTTCGTCGCCAGGGATCCCGGCACTTCAGCAGCGGACGAGTCGTCCCTGGGCTCCGTCGACACGATGCCACCCGCCAACCGACACGGGTACGCGGAGTGGGACTTCTCCGGCGTGCGGACCCCGGTCGCGTTCGGGCGCTTCCTCGACGCCGCGGACTGCCGGTTTGGGCCGCTCCGACGACTCCCGGCACGGGAGCTATGACCCCACGCGGGAGTGCTTGCGCCATCATCACCAACGACCCGGCAAACGGCTGCGGGTGCGGCGGGTGCGGAGACGGGGAAGTCACGCCGCCCCGGGGGATCGCCACGCGCCCGGCCGCGGGGCCGAGCGCTCTCGCCGGGGCCGACGTCGACGCGCGGTGGCCCAAGCTCGCGAGCTCGAGGCCAAGGCGGCGAGAGGGTGCGGACGGTGCGGCTACTCCGCGCCTCGATGGCGGGGGAGGCCTCCGCGCGCGGCGAACGCGCGCGGGAGGCTGGGCCGACGGTCCGTGGCCGCCTCAACCCCGCCCCCAACGTCGACAACGCGGATACGCCGCCACGGGCGAGCCAAAAGCTCATCGCCGCCGCGGCGTTGCTACGCGCCATGCGGCACCCTCGACCCCCGAGGCTCGAGACATGCACCGCGAGGTGCAAACTCTCCTTGAGCAAGCGGCCGTCCGGCGGGCCGAGAGCTCGGCCTCACGCATCCGCCAACGGGGGGGACGCACGAGGAGATGATCTGCACCGGGAGGCGAACCCTCGGTGCACGTAGGTCAACCTGGCCGACCGGGGACGCACGCCGGCCAAGGAACGGCTCCTCGACACGCGCGGGCGCCGGACGGCGATGCCCGCAACGTCATCAACGCCGGGCGCACCGGCAAGGCGGACGCGCGAGCGGCTAGGGGCTACCACCCTCGAAGGGGTGGGCGCTACGACGGCGGTGAGGATCGCTCCCCCGACGCCGGAGCCCCCGGGCACCCGCGTGTTCGGCGGGGAGATCCGCACGGCGGCGTTCCCCCCGGCGCTTCCGTCAACCCTCGACGATCGTCAAATACAACGGGGAGACGGACCCTCGTGTACGGCTCCAACGATTATCGCCTGGCTCTGTCGGTGGGCGGGGCCACCAACGACGAAGTAATCATCCGCTACTTGCCCTTGCATCCGGGCGACGCGGCCGGGACATGGCTCGAGCACTTGCCCGCCGGCCCGGATCCATAGGCCGGGACGATCGGTCCACACCTTCGTAGGCAACTTCCGGGGCACGTACGTGCGCCACGGGAACTCCTGGGATCCGCGCTCCGCACGCGAGAGCCGGGCGAGTCGGCTAACGGGACTTCATACGGCGCTTCTCCAAGCGGCGCACGAGCTCCCCGGCGTGGCACAATCCGAGATCGTGCACGCGTTCCTCGAGGGCACCACGTGCGGGACCTCGTGCGCGAGCCGGGACGCGGCCCGCCCACGGATTCGAACGAGGCGTTCGACATTGCCACTAGCTTCGCCTCGGAGAAGAGGCCGTGGGGGCAATCTTCGACGGCAAGAAGGGCAAGCGCTCGAGGACACGCCGCGGAGGGCGGCGGGTCCAAGGAGCCGCGCCGCAACGACAAGCGGGGCAAGAAGGGGAAGAAGCCGCGCCGCGAGGCGCGCGAGCGAGGGCGCAACGGCGGCAACGCCGAGGCCCTCGGCCCCGGCCGGCCCGACGGGGCCCTCGGCCGGCTCCTCGAGGCCGGGGGGTGTTCGACGACATGATGAAGAAGCCATGCCCCTACCACAAGACCCCCGTAAACCACACTCTTGAGCGGTGCGACATGCTCAAGAAGTTCTATGGCCGTGCCGCCGCGAAGGAGGCGAGAGGCCAAGAAGGATGGGGGCGATGGCGACGCGGGTGGTTTCCCCGCCGTCGAAAATGTGTTCCTCATCTTTGGGGGACCTACGTCGACATGTCGACCGGCGGCGCAAGAAGGAGCGGCACGAAGTCCTCGCCGCGAGAGAGGGCACCTCCGGCCTTTCTCAAGCGGTCGAAGGATGCCATCACCTTTAGCGGGATGATCACCCAAATCGCATCCCGAACCGGGCCGGTACCCACCGGTGGTCGATCCCATCATTGGCAACGCCGGTTTTCGAAGGTCCTTATGGACGGAGGCAGTAGCCTCAATATCCTCTTCGCGCATACATTGCGCCTGATGGGGATTGGGCTGGACCAGCTGCGGCCCAGCACGAAGCCGTTTCACGGCATCGCGCCGGCAAGCGGGTTCAACCCCTCGGGCGGATCGATGCGCCCGTCCGGTTCGGGACCCCCAAGAATTTCCGCAAGGAAACCCTCACCTTCGAGGTGGTGGGATTCAAAGGGGCTTACCACGCCATCCTTGGGCGACCATGCTATGCCAAGTTCATGGCGGTCCCCAACTACACGTACCCGAAGATGAAGATGCGGGTCCAAACGGCGTCATCACCGTCGGGTCGTCAATCGAGCATGCATTCGGCTGCGATGTCGAGTGCGTGGAACATGCGAGAGGCGCTAGCGGCTGGATGAAGCGGCGGTAAACACACTGGAGAAGATGGTCAACGACGACCTCAGCTCCGCCGCCAAGCACGTCGGCACGTTCGAGGCCGCCGAGCAAACCAAAGGGGTCCCCCTCGACCCATCGGCCCCCGAGGGCAAAACATTGAGGGTCAGCTCGACCCTCGATCCTAAATAGGAAGCAGTGCTCGTCGACTTCCTCCGCGCCAACGCCGACGTCTTCGCGTGGAGCCCCTCGGACATGCCAGGCATCCCGAGGGAGGTCGCCGAGCACTCCCTTGATATCCTGCCTAACGCTCGCGCTGTTCAGCAGCGGCTGCGCCGCTTCGACGAGGAGCGGCGACGAGCGATCGGAGCGGAGCTGCGGAAGCTCCTCGAGGCCGGATTCATCAAGGAAGTGTTCCACCCTACGTGGCTAGCTAATCCTGTGCTTGTAAGAAAGAAAAACGGGAAGTGGAGGATGTGTATTGATTACACCAGTCTCAATAAAGCATGTCCAAAGGTTCCTTTTCCTTTGCCACGTATAGATCAGATAGTTGATTCCACAGCCGGGTGTGAACTACTCTGTTTCCTTGATGCCTATTCGGGATATCACCAAATAAAAATGAAGGAGTCCGACCAGCTCGCGACTTCGTTCATCACACCGTTCGGGACGTTCTGTTACGTCACGATGCCTTTTGGCCTCAGAAACGCGGGCGCAACATATCAGCGCTGCATGCAGCACGTTTTTGGGGACCATATCGGGCGGACGGTCGAAGCTTACGTAGACGACATCGTCGTCAAAACCAGGAAGGCGGACAACCTGGTTAGCGATCTTGGCATCGCGTTCAGCTGCCTGCGGGCCAACGGGGTCAAGCTCAACCCCGAGAAATGTGTCTTTGGAGTGCCGCGGGGCATGCTCCTAGGATACATCGTCTCCCAGCGGGGAATCGAGGCCAACCCTGAAAAGGTCGCGGCCCTCGAGCGAATGGGTCCAATTCGGGACCTCAAAGGGGTGCAGAAGGTGTTGGGGTGCCTTGCCGCCTTGAGCCGCTTCGTCTCGAGGCTCGGTGAGAAGGGCCTGCCCCTCTACCGGCTGCTCAAGAAGCACGAGCGCTTCTCTTGGACCGCCGAGGCCCAGGGAAGCGCTCGACAAGGCGAAGGCGTCTCTGACGCACGCCCCAATCCTTACGCCGCCGCGAGACGGCGAGCCCCTCCGGCTCTACGTGGCCGCAACCACCCAAGTGGTCGGCGCGTGATCGTTGTGGAGCGCACGGAGGAAGGGCATGCCTTGCCGTGCGAGAGGCCGGTCTACTACATCGGCGAAGTCTGTCGGACACGAAGACGCGCTACCCCCGAGTCCGAGAAGGCTGTTGTATGCGGTAGTCCTCGCGCGGCGCAAGCTCCGCCACTACTTCGAGGCCCACCCGATTACGGTGGTCTCCTCCTTCCCGCTAGGAGAGATCATTCGCAACCCCGACGCGGCGAGGAGCGGAATTGCCAAGTGGTCCGTGGAGTTGATGGGCGAGACGCTCGCCTACGCTCGCGCAAAGCCATCAAATCGCAAATCCTAGCCGATTTCGTCGGCGAGTGGACGGACACGCGGCCCCGCCCCCTCGGATCCAAGCGAGTCTTTGGACTGCGTTCTTCGACGGCTCGGTGATGAAGACGGGGAGCGGGCGCGGGCACTTGCTCTTCGTGTCACCCCTCGGGGAGCACATGCGCTACGCGGTGCGTCTCCACTTCCCCGCGTCTAACAATATGGCGGAATACGAGGCCCTTCTGCGCGGCCTCAAAATCGCCATTGAGTTGGGCGTCAAGCGCCTCGACGTGCGAGGGGATTCGCGGCTCGTGATCGATCAAGTCATGAAGAACGCGAGCTGCCACGATGACAAGATGGAGGCCTGCGTAGAAGCCGTGCGGGCCCTCGAAGACAAGTTCTACGGCATCGAGCTTAATCATGTACCCCGCCGGTACAACGAGGAAGCAGATGAACTTGCCAAGATCGCGTCCGGGCGGATCACCGTTCCCCCGAACGTTTTCGCGCGCGACATCGCGCAGCCCTCGGTCACCTTCGAGCCTTACCCCTCGAGCGACGGCGGACCCTCGGGGGCTCCCTCGAACCCATCGGGTGCGGAACCCATGGAAGAGGATCCCTCGAACGAGGCGTACGTGCTCTCCCTTCTCGAGGGGTACGGCTCCCACGAGGGCCGTCGCGATGGACATCGAGCCGGCTCCCGTCCGGGCGGACGGCGGGGAGAAGTACATCGCCGGATTGCTCGAGGGGAACTCCCCGCGAGGCCGGGCCACGGCCGGGCGCATCGCCGGGATGGCCAAGTCATTCACCCTCGTCGACGGCGAGGCTGTACAAGCGCGCCGCGTCGGGCGTCCTCCGGCGGTGTATACCCATTCCCGAGGGGCGCGAGCTCCTACGGGACATCCACGCGGGGATGCGCGGCCACCACGCCGCGCCGCGCACCCTCGTCGGCAACGCGTTCCGCCAAGGCTTCTGCGGCCTACCGCGGTCGCGGATGCCGGCGAAATAGTGCGCACTGCGAAGGGTGCCGGTTCTACGCCCACAAGACCAATTTGCCCGCTCACGCCACCGCAAACGATCCCCGTGACATGGCCGTTCGCCGTGTGGGGGTTGGATATCGTCGGGCCCCTGCGGAAGGCGCCGGGGGCTTCACCCACTCCTTGTCGCGATTGACAAATTCTCCAAGTGGGTGGAGGTGCGCCCCATCACGAATTTGAAGGGCGAGCGGGCGGTCACGTTCTTCACCGACATCGTCTACCGCTTTGGAGTGCCAAACTCCATCATCACGGACAACGGGTCCCGGTTCACGGGCGGAAGTTCTTGGAGTTCCGCGACAAGTTCCACATCCGTGTGGATTGGGCGGTTGTGGCGCACCCACGGACCAACGGCCGGGTGGAACGTGCCAACGGCATGATTTTACGGGGCCTCAAGCCCCGAATTTTTGACCGGCTCAACAAATACGGCGGGAAATGGCTCCAAGAGCGCCGGCGGTCGTGTGGAGCCTAAGGACTACCCCAAGCGGGGCCACGGGTTCACCCCGTTTTTCCTAGTTCATGGCGCGGAGGCCGTCCTCCCCACGGATTTGGAATACGGGTCGCCCAAGGTTCGAGGCTACAACGAGGATGCTAACCAGCGAGCCCGCGAGGACTCGGCTGGATCAGCTAGACGAAGTACGCCTCGTGGCGTTGATGCACTCCGCTAGGTATCAACAGTCCCTACGGCGCTACCAAGCGCGCAAGATACGTCGGAGGGATTTCAGCGAGGGGGACCTGGTCCTAAGGCTACGCCAAGACAACCGAGGGCGCCACAAGCTATCGCCCCCCATGGGAGGGACCCTACGTCGTGGTGAAGGTGCTCAAACCGGGCACGTACAAGCTTGCCAACGAGGACGGCGAAGAACTCACCAACGCTTGGAACATCCAACGGCCTACGTCGCTTCTACCCTTAGCTAGGATTTCCAAGTATTTTTACGTTGTAAAACGCATGGCCAACGCCCCAGTTGGTGTCACCTATGTAAATACTCTTAGCCTAATAAAAGGGCAACTCGGCTTTCCTCTGAAACCCAAGTTACCCTCGGGGGCTACTGCGGGGGGCACCCCCCCCAAATGGTCCCATTTTTTTTTCGCGCAAAAAAACGTAACAACACGCGCTAAGTTTGTTTCCTACTTCAACCACGAGCCACGATTCGAACAGGGCGTAGGCGGCACAGCGGAAGGAGTGCGCGAGCCGAAGCCGGCCTACGCCGCGTGGCTATGGCCCGTCTCTCTCGCCTCCAACCCAGCGGGCCCCCTGCGAAAGGCGAACTCCCCTAACTAGAATCTACTCGGGGAAGAAGAAGAAGCAAAAAGCGCAATAAGCAAACGATTTCATTTACAACAATCGACCATGTTCATGAGATGACTTGTTTATTTACAAGAGGCCACGAGGCCGAGTTCGATACACATAAAACAAAAAACGGGCCTAGTGCCCGGTGCTTTCGGGCGGAGGGAGCGGCGGCATCGGCGGCGTCGGGAAGAGGAGTTCTTCGAAGGCCTCGGCGAGCGACTCGGCGGCGTCGGCAACAAGCGCGTCCGCGCGCTCCATGGCCACCTCGTCCTCGACGCCCTCGGGCACGATGTAGCCCTCCGCCACCGCCTCGAGGTTGACCTCGTAGTGGGATCGCACCACTCCGAGGGCGCCTTCGCACGCCCGGGTGCAACGCCCGGCGCATCCGCTCCGTGACGTGGCCGCCGGGGCGCGTAGGCGGGCGGCCGGCGAGGGCTGCCGGCACGGGCCTCGCCTTCCTCGACGACGCGACGGGTCTCGAGGGCCGCGTCCCGCCGGCTCCTGCGGCTCTGCTCAGGGAGTTGTAAGAAGCTTGCGGGGGCCTCGGCCCGCCCGGCCCGGCGTGTCCCGGGCGGTGCGCAAGCACGGAATCAACAAGACGACAAGAAATCGAAAGGGGAAGCAAACCCTGCGAAGCGGAAAACCAACAAACAAGTCAGAAAGTGACTCACCCTCGACTTGCTTCTTCTCCAAACCGAGGTCACGGCGTGCGGACTCGAGCTCCGACTCGAGACGGCGGGCCGGCCTCGCCTTGCTCACGGAGGGCCGGCTCTCGGGCGGCATTGCGATGCGGCGTGAGCGCTTCATCCTCAACCTTGGAGAATGCAGCGTTCCGCTCCTCCAGCGACTTCTCCGCCGTCTCGCGAGCAACGCGCTCCCGCTCCCGGCGCCGTTCGGGGCGTCGCCGAGGGCGGCTCCTTTGCTCTTCTTTCGGAGCCGCCCCTCGGCCCCACGGCGGGCAACGCGCTCTGCCCGAAGCCGCTCCTCGGCGGCGACGAGGGCCGCGGCCTTGGCGTCGAGGGCGGCCTTCGGGTCATCGGCCTCCTTGGCGCGGCGCTCCGGCCCGCGCGCCCGCTCCTCGGCCCCGGCGGCTGCGCGCTGCGCCCCCTCCGGCGACGTGCGGAGCTCCCGGGTCTCGGCGCGAGCGGTGGCCACCTCCGCCTCCCGGGTGGCGGCCGGCGTCCGCGTCTTGTCCAAGTCCTCACGCGCGTTCCACGGCGCCTCGTCGCGATCGACGAGGGGGCTGCGCGGATCCGCTCGAGGCTCGCGTGACGCGCGTGCCTGCCCCCGAGCTCTCGGGGAGCACGTCGCACCACGCCATCGCCGGACACACCCGCCGGTGTCCCGGCGTCCCGAGAGCTTCCGCAAGCGCGTCGAAAGCGGCGCATCGCTCCCGGAGGCGGCGGGCCTCGGCGTTCACCTGGTCGAACGCGGCGCGTACTTCTCATGGGCGCGGCGCTCGAGCTCCCGGCATCCACACACCGAACCTCGTAAGCGCCAAGTCTTGAATGCGGCACGCGAAAACGAAAAAAGGAAGGGAGAAGAGCAACCGTGGCTCACACGGAAGACGATCCGGGCCGGGCCGCCGTGGACCGCGGCGCCTCGTTCAACGCGCGGTTGAGCGTGGCGCCGTGGCTCCGGCTCGCCCCGAGCTCCTGCTCCCTACGGGGCGTCGGCAAACGCGGGGGGATCCTCCACGGCCCCCCCCCCCACCAGGCGGGGGCGGCCGGCGTGGGAGGACGAGGCCTCGGCGTCGTGCCCTCGGCCCCCCACTATCATGTGACCCTCGTGCCGCCTCACGAGGGCCCCCTCTGGGGCTCGGGGGAGTTCGCGGGCCGGGCGCCCCGGTTCCACCCGGGCGGCGGGGAGTCATCCGAGAGAGCTCCCACCACCTCCCGCCCGAAGACCGCCGGCGGGAGGAGCCGCCTGCTCGCCTCCGGCCGCGCCTCCCTGCGCCTCCGCGGCCACGGGCGCCGTCGTGGCGCCGTCGCCGCCACCTCCGCCGGTGCCGCCGCATGCGCGGGCGCTCCCGCAAGTTGCGCCCCGCTCGCCTCCTCGCGGTGGCCGCCGCCGCGCGGCATCTCCACCGCAGCCACCGGCGGCCCCTGCGCCTCCGTGGCGGCCGGCGCCGGCCGCCCCCGGCGACCCCAGGCTGCGCCGCGGCGGGGCTGATCCGCCGGCCCAGGGGCCTCGAGGGCCCCGGCCGGGCCTCGCGAGCTCGTGCCGCCGCCGCGCGCTGTCCCGGGCGCGACCCCCTCGACGAACGCCGCGGGTGGGGATCGACGCGTCCGTCCTCGGCACCTTGGCCGGTGCAAGAGGAGGGACGGTTGGCACCGCCTGCGCAAACACGAACGGAGGGTTAGAGCATCTAATAACCAGCAAACTAAAGCCAAGCAAAGGAAGAACGGGTTCCTTACCTTGCGGAGGAAAAGGCCCGCTTCCTTTTCCTCGAGGCCTCCGACGAGGCCGGCGCGGGGGCCGCGCACCGCCGCGGCACCTCCCGACGGCGCCGCCGCACGCGCGGGCACGCCCGCCTCACGCGTGGGCGCGCCCGATGCCGCCACCACGCGCGGGGGCACGCTCGCCCCGCGCGCGCGCGCGCCCGCCGACGCGCCCCCGCGACGAGGGACGCGCGCGCGCGGACGCGCTCCGCCGCGCGCGGGCACGCTTGACGCGCGCGCGCGGGCGCGTCCGCCGCGCGCGCCCTCCGGTGGCGCGCGCGCGGCACCTCCGCGGCGCGTGCCGCCCCCGACGATGATTGCCGGCGACGGGCGCCGGTGCGCCCGCCCCGGGGCAAGCGCCCCGACGCGGCGCGGGTTCGGCGACGGGGGCGCGGCCGCCACCCTGTCGAGGGGCCCTCCCCCTCGGACTCTTCCTCCTCGTCTGCTCCGGGACGAGGGCTCCTCGATGTCGGGGAGGAGAGCCCCGGCTCCTCCCGCCGCGGTGTACTCCGCGGACCGTGCGTCGCGGCGCGCTTGGCGGCGCCGGCGTGCTCCCTCTTGCGCGCCGCCCGCTCTGCTTGCTCCCCGGCCTGCGCCGCCGGCCGGCGCACGGGGAGTCGGGGGGGTGGGTGGAACGGACTTGGCGGCGTTGAGCGCACCGGTTGCGCGCGGAGCGACAATGGCGCATCGGGGAAACGGAAGCAAGAACAAGAGCTAAAACAAAATCAAAAAACCACACTCACCAACGGGCCGACGGGGAGCATCTCGATGTCCCACGGGGTCCGACCCGCAGGTGGCGGCGTCCTGGTGTCGACGGCGCTCCGCGCCCGGGTGAGCGCGTACGGCCGCTCCGGCGGCGTCGGGAGCATCCGCGACCTCGCCACGTCAACGGGGTTGGCCGCCTCTCGTCATCTCGAAGATGCGGAGCGGCCTCTCCATCAACGGCACGATTCGCGGTGATGAAGGAAGGCGAGGACGCCCATCGCGTTGAGCCCTTCCCTCGCCGGCCGTCGCAAGGCGGCGAGGGACGGACTCTTGCCGCGCCGATGATTGGCCGTAGGCAACCCGTAGCCCCGGGAGTCCGGCCTCTTCTTGAACACCGGCGGTGTAGGGAGGGAGGCCGGGCTCGGCGTTGCGCGGATAAAACCATCCCCGCTCCCGGCCGGCGTTGTTCGTCGTCATGGTGCGGGGGGATGTAGAAATCCTTGAGCTGCCCCCGCGGGCGAGCGACATCCCGCCGGCGCGCACCGCGCGGCGGGTCCCTCGGCTCCGACGTGGGGCTGCGTGATGAGCTCCCCGCGGAAGAGGTGTACCCCGAGCTCCCAATTGGCGGGATCCCCGGGTACCCTTCGCGAGACGCCCACGAATGTGGCCGCCTGCGAGATCGCGTTGGGGGCAAAGTTGTGCAGCTCCACCCCATAGTGGTAGCACAACGCCCGCATGAATGTGCTCGCCGGCGCGTTGAAGCCGCGCTCGTGGTAGCGGAGGAAGCTCACCACGTAACCCTCCGGTGGGTTGGGCTCGAGGTGCGTCGACGGCGGCACGATCCACTCCGCGGGCGCCCTTCTTCGTTGGGCGACGGTGGCCGGCGGCGACCGGCTCGCCCGGGCGGCGCGGGTCACGGTCGACCTCTCCCGGGCGTACGGCTCCCGGGACACCCGATCGGAAGGCGGCGCGCGCCGCATGGGGGGACGAACGAGTGCAAAGACGGAGGACAAGGAAACGAGGAAAAAGCTCTAGCGGCGAGCCGCGCGGCCGGCAAGAGTGAGGCGAAGGCGAAGGGACGGAGGAGCCCGAAAACGGTGAGGAGCCAAGGTAAAAAACCGCCGCCCCTTCCTCACCGCGGTTTATAGGCGACGGGCGAGTTCTCGGAGCGGACGCCCCGCCGACGTGCTTGCGGGGAATCTTTCGTCGCGTCGACGAGTGGGCCCCACCACGACCGCAAGCGGCTCTAACAACTTGCGGGCGGGTCATCATTACGGCGAGGAACGGCGGCGGCAGGGGCAAAACCGTCACATCCGCCGGCCGCGCCGCCCACTACGCGCGCGCGCGCGCGCGAGCGCCTAAAAAGGCGCGCCGCGGCTGCAAAACCGCGGCCACGACCGCAAGGCAATTAAATGCCCGGGCCCCTTGCCAAGCAAGGAGAGCCCTCGAGCGAGGCGAATCCTCGGCTCGAGACAAAGGCGACCCTCGATGGGATAACAGCGTGAGAAGGTCGCCCGGGACCTGCTCGGTGTAGAGCAGGCAGCCGCGGGCACCCATGCCACGTGAAGCCCTCGAGTGGCATGACCCTCGGCGCGAAACAAGGCGACCCTCGATGGGATATCAGCGTGAGAAGGACGCCCGGGACCTGCTCGGTGTAGAGCAGGCATCCGCGGGCACCCATGCCACGTAGGACCCTCGAGCGGCATGACCCCCAACTCGAGACAATGTCAACCCTCTAAAGGAAGGCACGCGCATAAGAGGATCGCCCAGGTCACGCTTGAAATAGGGTGACACCGAAAGCACTCATACCGCGCCGTGCGCCAACAAGCACCTCGAGGGCGGCACGTCCGGACCCCTCGACGGCCGCAAACGCGAAAAGACGGGGCTGTCCATGCACGGCCCCGCACGGCCTTGCTGTTCGAGAGGTTCGAAGCGACCCTCGACGGGTTCGAACGGGCGCCCCAGATCACGAGTTAGGGACGACGAGGGCACGCGCATTCGAGCCGTTCCTCGAGCCCGTCGGCTCGGGGTGCCCCACATGTCGTGTTCGAGAGCCGGCGGGGGCGGCTAGCGGGGGGATCCCACCGAGGGAGAGCTTCGCGCCCTCGGTCCCTAGCGAACGGGGCCGAGCCCCACCTAGCAAACCCACGCAAGCGCTTCCATGGACGTGTCTCCGGACCGCGCGGCCTACCCTTATCGAATGGGGCATGGACGTCCACTTGAACCACCCGCTAGCGGCTCGATGAGGAATCCGCGATTCGCGACCCGCTCGATGGGAGTCGTGGAAACCTCACCCTCCGGTCCCGCGGAGGGACGGCGAGGGCGCGTTAAAAAACAAGTCGTCGAGGCTCGGCCCGATCGCCTCGAACGGGCCAAGGCTCGGGGGCTTGACGCACGGCTACACCTCCTTGGAATTGCACCCGCCGGAGAGCGGTGACGGGGGAGCGTGCACCCCCGATGCCGGCTGAAATACCGCCGATGCCGGTTGGCATATGTGCCACGCCTTTCGACCGAATTGCTCGCGGTTAACCCCCTGCAAGAGAGCCCACACTCTGCGGGGGCTTCGGGGGCTAGACCCGCGGGTCCGGCGCGCGGCCCCACGGAAAAGCGTTCGCAAACAAGGAGGGAAGAACGTCCTATCGGTGGGTTCCGGCATGCGGGAGCCTCAATGGCAAACCCGCAGATGCTCGGGGGCTACTGTCGGGGACCGCCCTAGGGGTCCCCTCAAACAAAGGGGGAACCCTTACTTAAATTCCTGCATCAAAATAAGCTAAGCCTAACCATGCAGGAAACTAACCATGCAGGATATGGCCCATGCAGCAGGACTTCGGAGGCCCACCAAGACGGCTCGTACGCAAGACCCCTCGAACGAGGCTCCGCCTCGCCGAGGGCATGCTCCTCCTCGAACGGGCTCCGCCCCGTTCGAGGGGCCCCCCCCCCCTCCCTCGAACGGGCTCCGCCCCGTTCGAGGGCCCCGACCCTTCCCTCGAGCGGTCCCGCCCCGCTCGAGGGCGCGCTCCCCCTCGAGCGAGTCCCGTCTCGCTCGAGGGTCCGCTCCGCCCTCGGGCGGGGCCCGCCACGCTCACGGGCGCCCCGCGCGCGTGCGCCGCCCCCCGTGCTTGGGCATTTAACGCCACGACGCCGCGGGGCCGGCGTCATCATGCGCCGGGGCTCACGCCCGGTGCGCGCACCAACTCCCCGGGGGAGGAGCCCATCCCCGTTCTTGTGGGATGGAGCGTGCGGTACGGCCGGTGTCGGTCCGTGACACCGTGCGTCCGCCTCTTGTACGGCTAACGTGCTGACCCTCGAAAAGGGGCGGGCGCACCCTCGATTCCACTTTCCCGTGACCTTGCGGGTTAGGTAAGGGGCGCAAGGCCGGTGGATGGCCATCCCGGCCCGCGCAGCCAGCGCGCGGCCGCCGTACCCACGCGTGCGGGCGCACGCCCCCGACTCCGCGGGCGCACGCCCCGAACAACTGCGGCAACCACTCCACCACCGCGAGCTCATTGGGAAGGAACGCCGTTGCGCGCTCTGTGCCCGTGCCGGCCATCATCGGCACCTCCCTCGAAGCCTATCAAGGGACGCCATCGCCATCTGCCGCCTCCTACCCTCGAACCGCCACTGTTCGGGTACGAGGTAGGCCATCATGGCCGGATCGCGGCGAAGATCGGCCGGACGGCCGCCCGCTCTACACCGTAGCACGACGTGCTCCCACACGTAGCTAGGTAGCACGGCGTGCATGTAACTCGCCGCCTCCTTGGCCTATAAAAGGGGAGGCGAGCCCCCAGCCGCGGGGGGACGGATTCAGAGGAACACAGCGCACCGTGCACTCACTCTCTTATTCTCCCACAACATCTCCAGCCACTCACCCAGGGACTTGGAAGCCACCATTCCTCTCCCACCTTGCTTGTACTTGCCCCACTACAAGCACCCCGGTCTTGAGCAATATAGTGCCACGAGCACGCCCCTGTGCACCAAATAGTAGTTCTGGTGCCTCCACTGGTTTCGACCTTGTTGTTGAAGGCGGCCGCATTGTCTTATGTGGATGGTCGGGGGGGGGGCCAAAAAGCATCCCGATGTACCATGTAACGGTGCTTCCGCCCATGTTTCAACCACAAATACTCGGTATGTTTTGACGCGGTATGGATATGCAAACTTTCCTTTGAGTGCTCCAGCCGGAGACAACTAACCTCGCGCATAGGCCGGGAAGTCATTAATTGTCCAAAGAAGTATAGCACGCAATCTAAAATTCTCCCGCAATTTTTCATCTCTTGTTTTAACACCATTATTCCAAAGCTCCTTGAGCTCACGATGTCGAGGCCTCAAGTATACATCAATATCACCGACACATATCACCAACGATGTTGAACGCCTACGGGAGGATTTGCGATGTCAAGATTTCTAATTGGAAAGACCTTCAGGCGATTGTTTCGACGTTGATGAGAAGTATAGCCATCCGTACGGAAATGGTTACGGAGTCGTCCTTCGGAGAAGATTGGAAATCGAGTGCGGAGCTACCTCTATACAAGGACGAAATGTGAACCACGGGCTTTGGGGTTTGAGGGTGTTGCATGAATGGCGGGTGAAATACGCCTCCAAGGATGCATTTACGTCGTTTGAGATTGCTAATCGGCTTGAGATCAAGCATGGTTACCGATTTACGCCGAGATGCTAATTTGTAGAATCATGTAACTAATGTACTAACCAAAAGTAGCAAGTAGAATTTCTTGGTTTTCGGAACAAGTATATGTGTACATATTAGTAGTAATTCGGTGATGGATTGAAACTAAGAGGCCTTGTTTATTTGGGCAATTTTGACGGATAATTTCCATATTACTCTAATTATTTGTTGATTTACTAAAGATTAATTTGTATCATTTGTGAGTCAATTTTTTATTTTCTATATCAACATATTAAAAGCAACGACACATATGCAAATTATCAATGTGCCCTTTTGTTAGAAAAGGATTGCGATCCGAGATTGGGCCGGCCCATTTGTCCTTATTACTTCCGGTGTGTGGGAAGCGGCGCACGGCAGCACATCGACATAATCTTTAGTGCCACACCGCTACCTCAAGCGGGCGCACCACAACTTAAAAGGCGAGGCGTGCTTGCCATCCCGAACTCCTCCGAACATTGCTTCCTCTCTCCTAACCTCGGGCTTGTTGGGGCACGGCCGGCCCATTGGGCTCCGCTCGCCGGGCTTCACGATCGCCGGTAGAGCTCAAGTTGGTGACTGGCTCCGCCCTACGGCCCCTTATTTTTGTTTGTCATACCAATTTTTAGATTCATATTTTAAATATTAAGATTTATGCAAAAGTCTTCCAGAAGTAGTAAATAATGGCAACATAGAAGTCATGACTACGGTCGAGTAAGTATCAATTGAAAAACTCATTATCTTGGGCATCTTGAACTATTGGTGCAACAATTCCATCATCAATGTACGTGTCATCTGCATCATGTTCATCATCAACATCAAATACTTCATCGTTTGGTTCGTCAACCGCCTCGGCTCGAACCTGATTAATAACTGAGACATCGCCGGTTGTGCCTTCCTTGTCCGATCTAGACCAATTTGTCAAAACACGGTGTTCACCGAGCAAATTAATACCTTCGATACCCACGGCAAGTGAGTCCCGAGATCTAATTCGGGCATGGCAAACAAGTTCCTTGGTTTCATTGAAATAACACTTTGCTCCGGCCGGGGTTTGTTCACCGGATTCACATAAAACACCGATTCTGCTGTGTTGCCGAATATAGGGTTCATTGCTAAACTTGTGTCGAGTAGTATCGATGTCAATGACCCCATATTTATCTTTCTTGCATCCTTTGCCTCTGTTGGTACTTGTGACAAGAGGCACATCAAACTCGGTCACCTTTGGAACGAGAATAACTTCTTTTTGTCTAGGGAATTCCAGTGAGATCATTCTTTTAATCACCCCATACCAATTTGTGCCTTCGCACTCACCCTTGACAAGCACACCACCGTTTTGTGTCACAAGGGTTCTCTCGATGTTAACGGTACGAAACGGCCAATTGTTGATATGACATCTATTCAATGTACGAGGTCGGGGATCGGTCCTTGAGAAAGTGCAAACAAATCTGAACTTACTTCCCCTCTAGCATGTAAACATGTGATCTTGCCTTCAAACCATCTTACGAGTTGAGCCTCATGTCACTTATCAAGATTTCTAGATCCATGTGCCCTCAGTTCTTCCAAATGCTCGCTGCACACAAAAGAATATTACCGTTAGTTTGATATTTAAAATTAAAAGCAATAATGATGTTGAGTAGTGCTTCTTACTCGACATATGGTCTAGCTTCATCACAATTGCAAATTATGTAGTGCCTCATCTTCGAAACTCATTTGGTGGTATTTCTTCAACCGTCTTGTCCTCTCCTCTTGTAATACATTTACGAGAAAATGCTCAAACCGGATGGTGGCTCATTAACAATAACCGTTTCATGTCGATCAACATGATTGTCTTTGGTGTCCACGTCCAAGAATCTTGAGCGAGAATGTAAGGCACTCCTCGAGTATGTATCCCTCGGCAATTGAACCTTCGGGAGGTGAGCCTTGTTCCTCACATATCCTTTCACGGTGCGTAGGTACGGATTCCCGGGTACATCCATACGTAACACCACGGCCCCCCAAGTTTAGCTTCTTGACTAGATGAACGGGCAAATGGATCATGATATCAAAAGACTGCCGGTGGGAATATCATCTCAAGTCGTCAAACGACCTCCCTAATTGAACGGCTAAGCTTTGTCCAATTACGATTCCACCAACTCCTTTGAACATAGTGCATCGAAGAAATTACTAAGGTTTGAATCAATCCAATGACAACGGCTACGGCAAAATCCTACGCACCACTAAGGGTAAAAGTTTCGTAGAATTAGATGGTAGTCATGCGTTTTCAAGCCGACACCTTACGTGACTTTACATCAACACATCTTCTTATATTCGAGGAAACCCCATCGAGGCATCTTCACTCCATATAGAAATTCACACAAACTTTCCCCGGCATCCTTATCTAACTCGTACAAGGGCGATGGCAAGGTATACTTATCATCTTTAATCACGGGTGCTTTGATACGGTCGTATCCGTAGATGCTCCATGTCAAGCCGAGCATTCTCCCCGTCCTTACATTTGCCATCCAACTTAAGCGAGTGCCTAGTATCTTGTCGCATATATTTTTCTCAATGTGCATCGGTCCAAATTATGCACGATGAGCGAAGAAGACCGATGAGGGAGCTCAAAAAAATACTCTTCTTCCTCCGGTTGTGCCATCTGTTGTCTTCGTCACGCTTCCTTTTTTTTGATAACAATGTCTTTCCAAATTCTACTTGTTCAAAAGTAGAATACTTGCTCAAGTACCCGTGCACTAGATAGTGGTTACGGTGCCTCCCCGGTTTCGACCTTGTTGTTGAAGGCGACAGCATTGTTGCGCCATGGATGGTCGGGGGCCAAAAAACGTCGATGTGCCATGTAGCCGGTGCTTCCGCCCATGTTTCAACCACAAATATTCGGTATGTTTGTGGCGGTATGGACATGCAAACTTTCCTTTAGTGCTCCAACCGGACAACATAGCATAGGCCGGAAAGTCATTAATTGTCCAAAGAAGTATAGCACGCAATCTAAAATTCTTCGAGTCCCCGCATCTCTTGTTTTAACACCATTATTCCAAAGCTCCTTGAGCTCCGGTATCGGGGCCTCAAATATACATCAATATCCATTCCGGAGATTTTGGACCGGGGAATCAACATTGACAAAATCCGGTTAGATTGTTTCGACACATCCATGGAGGCAAATTGTAAGGAACCGGGATGACGAGGCCAAATGGAATACGTAAGACTTTGCATGCCAAAGGGATTGAACCCATCGAAGCAAGACCCGGCCTAACGTTACGACCTCCTCCTTCGAAAACCATTTAAACTGCGACTCCACGTGCTTCCATGCCTTTGAGTCGGCGGGGGTCACGCATTTTCCCATCATTCACCAATTCATTCTTGTGCCACTGCATATCCTTTGACATTTGCTTTGACATATACATTCTTTGAAGCCGAGGAATAAAAGGAAAGTAGCGTAGGATCTTAAGCGGTAACCGCTTCTTAACGAAGTAGCACCTTTACCGCAATTATTATCGGAGGTTTTATCTACAACTTTCCACCTTGACTCCTTACAAATGGGACATGTTTCCGGATTTGCGTATTTATCAAAAAATAACACACAATCATTTTGGCATGCGTGTATCTTGACATAGTCCAAGCCCAGGTCTCGAATCACCCTTTGCACTTTATCCAAGGAGTCGGGAATACAATGCGGTCGGGGAGAACCTTTCCAAAGAGCTTAAGTATGGCCTCCAATGACGCGTTACTTAAGCCATACATGCACTTTATGCGAAAAAGCTCCACAATAAAAGAGACCTTCGTTGCATTTTTGCATCCTGGATACAATTCCTTCTTTGCTTGCTCTAATAGTTTCAAAAAGATCTCTGCTGCTTTATACGCCTCTTACTCATCTCTCGGTTTGTCCATGATGTATAGTGCCACCGATAATGTTTCTAATCGAGTATTGGTGGCGCGGGGTTATCATCCAAACCATCTTCTTCATCGTCTTCTACAAATAAATGTGTTGTATCATCGGCTCTAGGTACCGCATCATGATTATTGAGATCGAGGGTAACATCTTGATTCACGGGACCACGAGAAGAAGTATTAGTTTGGTCTTGAATGTTACCGGCATCGATGAAACAATCGGCAAACCCTCTATTGAGTAAATGAATTTTGAATGGGACCCACGG
Source organism: Cenchrus americanus (assembly GCA_947561735.1). Lineage (NCBI taxonomy): Eukaryota > Viridiplantae > Streptophyta > Magnoliopsida > Poales > Poaceae > Cenchrus > Cenchrus americanus. The sequence goes on along the minus strand of OX387241.1, from coordinate 233,698,649 downwards.
TGGAATGTACGATCATGCATTGACACAAATTACATGGACACGCAATAGATCCACCTCGCGCGATGAGGTCGTAAATTTTTGCAAAAAAATTTGAAAATTGTTCCGCCAATCCGGCGAGTGTCGAGGCAAGCGCATCCAACTTCGATCTTCGTCGATGCCATTAGTTAATCTGCATTGTTCATGTTTCAATCGACCTTGATCACGATATATATACCAATATGCATATATATGCGGCGAACGATTGAATATATATACGAGATCAAGACATCGGTACGTACGGCCGTGGCCGTAGCGCCGCTCGGATCTCCGCAACAAGAATCACGTGGAGATCGGCGTGGAGATCGATCCCCTAGAGGCCCTCGTGGAGATCTCCGCAACAAGAACCGGGTTGTCGAAGACGGAATTTTGGAATGGTCCGGATCGGAAGAGCCCCTATCGATCGTGGCAATACATACACGATAGACAAAATTTTAGTACAACCAAGGAATACCTGGTTTCAATATTTACGAGGTTGTACGTAGTATGACCTTTCTCGGGGGTTTTCAACATATGCGTAATTCATTATTTTTCTTTTCGATCGGCTACTATAGAGGCTAACAATAATACACAAAATTCGGGAGTTCTAGTGAAGAGTCTCCAAATTGTTGATCACAATTCTTTGTGAATATACACATGAATAGCATAAACAATAGCATGCCGCAATTCGAAAACGGACGGATGGTTAGTCCAAATATGCATGATAGGACCTAATAGATTTCAATTTGTGTCACTCATAAGTTCAAATATTTTGCAAGGGCTCATCCGGATCCAAACACATAGACATACGAAGATGCATATATAAAGGTTCAAAGTTATTACTTAGATGTTGGCATACTTAGATGTTGCCACATACACATCCATTCTTAGACCATTCACCGGCATACGCATAACATTCACCTAGGACCTGGTTATGTTACGTACTAAGCTAGATTACTACTACTTGCGATTGACTTTATCCGAAGCTTGCGGATCTTCTTCGCCATCACTTCTAACTTGTCGACAACGGTCTCCATGAATTCCTTCGGGGTCATCTCCATGTCTTCTGCGTTCCGGCAATGTCGACGCTTAGGTTCTCAATCGCTCCCGCAAATCATCATAGCGCTCCTTCGGATTGTTGAACCATTTGGTGCAAGGGCATTTGCTATGGCGGACAACAAACACAAGTTGCTAACATGAAATGTGTTACAACGGTTGTGGCCAATGCGGCAAAATAGTCAAAAAATGCACCTTTCTTTTCGATGATCCGAAGCTTTCGATGGAGACGGTTTCTTGCTATTGTCCTGCTCTTCATCCGAGTCCCGGAATGATGATCCTCACGATTAGCGGTGTTCACTAGCGCGACCAAAACGGAACAATTTTCTGTTTTTCGGTTTAAAACGACCAATTCAATCTCTTGACTCATAATGTATACCAATGTACTCGTGATCCCCCGACTACCTGCCAGAAAAGGCCTAACCTACTAAATGGGACAGCCTGCGTTCATTTGGCTGGCTTTGTTTTCAGGATTGTGATCAAATGTACACAGGTCAGATTCACAGCAAAAGATGGCAAGAAATCAAGCCAATTATCATTATCATTATCTAGTATGGGGTGAGATGGATCCACACAAAAACACATTTATCATTATCTAGTATGAAATTTTGATTACTATGAACTACTAACATTTTTCTAATTGCAAAAGGAGTCACACGATTCCTGGAAAATCAAAGAGGGTAGGGCAGTGTACCTCACTTCTCTTGGGAACGCTTGCATCCGACTAGGGCACCGCTTACCCTTCCGGATGGATCGACTTGGCGATGCGGGCCGTCACACGACGATGATGAGGTGGCGGTGTCGTCCGTACCGGGGAGGACGACGGGGGTTGGGGTGCCGCCGACCATGCGGAGGACGACAAGGTAGGTGGTTTGGAACACTTGAACCGCCCGCGTGCATCGCGCTACGCGTGGTGGAGTAGTGGCACCTCCGTGCGCCACCGCCGCTCGCCCGAAAACCCTCGGTGCGGCCCCCGCCGTCCGTCGCTCGCCGCTCTCGGGGATCCCCTCGATGCGGCCCCGCCTCCGTGGCGGGCGCTCGGGCGTGTTACGGCGGCCGCGGCCCCCTCGTCCGCGCCCGCCACTTGTCTGCTCTAGGAAGGCTCGATGCGGCCACTCGGCCGCCGCCGTCGCCGCTTGCCGAAGGGAAACCGCGATGCGGGGGCATCTCGATGTGGACGCGACGGTCGAGCCGACGAGGGGGGATGGTTGGGAGCAAAAGTGTATTGGGGGTGGGGGAGGTGAAAGTTATAGACGATTTGGGCCGCATGTCCTTGTTCTTATTACTCTCATCGGCCCATTTGACATTTTTACATCCTAGTCTCCGGTACCTTTAGTGCCACCCCGTAAAGCGAGAAGGGGGTATCCCGACTTAAAAGGAGAGGCGTGCTGCGTTTTGGAACTCCGTATTACCATCATCAACTAATGCTTGCTACTTGCGCTATGGGGCTTAATGGGGCGGCCGGCCCACTCGGGCTCCCGCTCGCCGGGCTTTACGCTCGCGGTTGAGCCTATTGTGGTCCGGCTTAGCCCACATCCCCATAGCACACAATTTTTTCATCTAAACAAATCCTCTCTTTTTTTCATGGTCTATACCATATTTTTAAAATTCAGATTTTTCATAAGAAAATTTATTTATTAAATCGCATTTTAAATTTTGCTACAACCCCATAGCAGATTTTTTTCATCAAAACAAATTTTGTGGCAATACGTACACAATATTCCTCCTTGAGGCTACAAACGAAGCAGTAGCCTTCCTTGTATTGCAACAGCGCAAAGAGATATTTGCAACCCAAATAAGACGTTGCGTAAGGCCGTTCAAACGCAACCAACCCTAGTATGGTAGCCATAGCAAGTTTATATTGCAACACCCGAATTTCTAGTGCAACACGAAATAGGGTAGCAATATTTCCTACCAAATGCAACACAATTCGAATAATGGGTGCATTAGCGTGAACTTGTTGCAACATCGCAAAGATATATTTGCAACCAAAATTCTACGTTGCGACATACTTGTTCAAATGCAACCATCCCTAGTATGGTGGCTATAGCAACTTTCCGTCGCAACGTAAGGAATGCTAATGCAACACAAAATTGGGGTGGCATTATTTCCAACCAAATGCAACGGAAATCCTAAAAAAGGGTGCATTAGCGTCAACATATTGCAACCGAACAAATAAATAATGCAACTCAAATTTTGTGTTGCAATAGACACACAAATTGCAACCAAATCACCGTTTCGGTGCAATAGTACCCCCTATTGCAACCGAAATAGTGGTGTTGCCTAAGGTATTTGTTGCAATAGGGGGGAAACCTTGTAGTGAACATTCATGATGGCAAATGAGCTCGTGGCCCCATATGATCAATAAACTAGCTATCCAACCACAAATTAAGCATGGCAAAGCCACTAAAACATGTCAAGATCATATAAAGGCATTTACACATGAGAGAGCATACGTGTGACATTTTCAAAAACATAGCCATCAACCATGGATTATTCATCAAGATCATCAAGAGCTAAGCCAAACTAACCATAGCATACCAAACAAGCTCACAAAGACATAAATAGAATTTCATGGTGAACAATGTATATCGGAGAAGCTTTTCCTATCCAATGCATATTATACAAAATGCATGGAATCTAAGATACAAGGATGCCTATACATCATGTTACATATGCCATGCCAAATGCAAGAAATGCACAAAGAAAAGCTATACATATGCTACAAAGGAGCTCCCACACACCCAACTCAAGAAATCAAACACACACCAAGTTCCCCCTGCAAACGAGTGAAAGTTGCTTGATCTAGGGGTTTGGTGAAAATATCGGCTAGTTGGTCATGTGTGGGTACATGGATCAAACCTATCTTTCCTTTCTCAACGTTGTCTCTCAGAAAATGGTACCTCACTTCTATGTGCTTGGTTTTGGAATGGAGCATTGGGTTCTTTGCAACGCTTATGGCACTGGTGCTATCACATTAAACTGGGACATGGTTATACTCCTCACCAAAGTCACTCATGGTATATGAAATCCAAAGGAGATGAGAGCAACAACTAGCAGCGGCAACGTACTCGGCCTTGGTAGTGGATTGTGCAACACTCGACTTGTTTGCGAGAAGACCAAGACACCAAAGAAGAACCCAAAAGCGGCAAGTCCCGGAAGTGGACTTCCTATCCAACCACACCCAGCAAAATCCGCGTCTAAAAAACCATGAAGCGCCAAAGAAGAAGACGCAGAGTACCAAAGGCTGAAGTCGGGAGTGTGACGTAAGTACCTGAAAATTCGTTTCACCGCTTGCCGATGCGACGTCCTCAAAGACGCTTGAAAACGAGCGCACAGACATACCGAGAACTGGATGTCCGGCCTCGTCGCCGTCAAGTAGAGGAGTGACCCGATCATGCTCCGGTACTCCTTCTGGTCCACGTGTTCACCTTCCTCGTCCGCATCAAGAGTCGTAGTAGTACTCATTGGCGTCGTCATAGCCTTGGAATCCTCCATCTTGAACTTCCGCACAATGTCCTTGGTGTACTTAGCTTGGTGCACAAATGTTCCTTCCTTTGATTGCTTGATTTGTAGCCCGAGGAAGAACTGCAACTCGCCCATCATGCTCATATCAAATTCCCACGCTCATATCCTCTCGCAAACCTTGCAACAAAATCTCTCTCAAACAAGAAACCCCTCAACCTTGCCATACCAAGCTCTAGGCGCCGCTTCAACACATACGGCGCCTTCCTCAACTTGTACACCGGTGGGGGTACCTCTCACTCTCAAACTCCGGAGGTTGCCTCACATACACTTCTTCCTCCAACACACCATTCGAAAAAGCACTCTTCACATCCATTTGGTGCAACTTGAACCCTTTAGCCACAGAAAAGGCTAGAAGGATCCTAATCGCCTCCAAACGGTCTACGGGAGCAAAGGTCTCCTCGTAGTCGATCCCCTCCTTCTGACTGAACCCCTGAGCAACAAGCCTCGACTTGTTTCTCACAACCTCACCTTTCTCTCCCTCTTTGTTCTTCACACCCACTTTGTACCAATCGGCTTACACCCTGGGGGAGGGTGAACCAACTACCAAACCTGATTCCTCTCAAAGTTCTCCAACTCCTCATGCATTGAATTGACCCAATTGTGATCAGATAGCGCGTGTCCAATGTCTTTGGGCTCAAAAGTAGCAACAAACACAGCATGAGCGAAATGAGAATTGTTCCGAACCCTCGACCGTGTAGTGCGTTCATTCATGTCGCCGATGATCCTCGAAGCTGGGTGATCCACTTGTACTCGCCGGGGAGGTTCTCGCCTTGATGCTACCTCCCCCTCAACATCAGCTTCTCCTCGTTCTTGATTTGTCGTCGTAGGTGTAGGAGAGGGTCCGTCCACCACCGTAGTCGAAGTAGTGGGTACATGTTCAGCCGGGGGAACTACACCGCCATCTTCATCGTCTCCATGTTCATGCTCCTCCTCCTGAAAGATCTCCTCGCCAAGCTCATCATCACCTGCACACTCAAAGACAAGCTGACTACGTGGATCTATCTCGTCGAAGGTTACCTCGCAAGTCTCAACGATTTGGTTAGTTTCAAGATTGAGCACACGATATGCCCTAGAATGAGATGCATACCCAAAGAAAATACCATCGACAGACCTAGCCTCAAACTTATCCAACTTCCTGCCTTTCTTCAGAATGAAACACTTGCAACCAAAGACATGGAAGTGACTCACCTTGGGTGTGCGACCATGCATCAACTCATAGCATGTTTTCTTCTTGTGCACTCTGAGGTAGATCCTGTTTGACACATAGCACGCGGTATTCACTGCCTCAGCCCAATACCTTCTCGGAGTCCTATGCTCATCAAGCATCGTCCGAGCCATCTCGCACAAAGTCCGTTCTTCCTTTCCACAACACCATTCTGGGGAGGTGTATACGGACTCGAAAACTGGTGCTCAAGACCCAAGTCATGGCAAAAGGTTTCAAAACGAGAGTTTCTGAATTCCGAGCCATTATCACTGCGGATAGCTCGTATGGCATCTCCGTGCCTCTCGTTCCTCAACCTCAAGACTAGATCTCGAACAAAACCAAACGTCTCCCCCTTATCCTCGAGAAAGAACATCCACGCATACCGAGAATAGTCGTCCACCACAACAAGGACATACCACTTTCCACCCGCAGATCGCACACGAGCTATGCCAACAAGGTCCATATGGAGCAGTTCGCATGGACGCTCAGTCATCACATCGGTGAGAAGCGGGTAAGAAGAGGCTACTATCTTGGCATGCCTACACGGTGCACAAACCAACTCTTTCTCAAGCCTCAACCGTGGCAATCCTCGGACCAAATTGAGTTTACTCAAGTGAGACAAAAGGTCAAAGCTCAAGTGACCCAACTTCCTATGCCACCTCCACAACTCACTCGAAGAACCGACCAAGAAACAACGCTCCACACCGAAGAATGAGAAAAATCAAAGACGAAACACATGACCCTCGGGAACGACCATACAAACAAGGTCCCCTCGAGAGTCCAAAATCCGAGAACCACCCGGCCGAAACAACACCTCAAAACCCTCATCCAACAACCGGGACACGAGAAAGCGGATTGTACCCCAGCCGATTGAACAAGAGCAACACCCCGAGAGTGATCTTGTCACTCACTCGATCTCACCTTCCGAAAGCACACGCCCACGCCCATTGTCCCCAAAAGTGATGTACCTCCTTGTCACCACCGGGACGAGACTTGAGAACCACCCCTGTCTCCGGTCATATTTCTCGAGCAACCGGAGTCAATCAACCAAATGTTCTTCAAGTCTCCCACCCGAAATTCAAAAACGAGCATGTGAGCGAACAAACGACTCGAAGATCGGGGTTAGTACCAAAAGAGCAAAACCAGTGTCGAGCCATTTGCTCAAAAGTGGGGTTAGCACAAACCAAAGCATCTCTTCTACCAAAGCTACCTCCACGAACACCACCACGGTAACCTCCCTTAGGGAACCACCCCTCTCTGCCTGGAGGAGGACCAAAACCATGAAAGAAAGCCCGTGGACCGTCCATTCTCTCCTTCTCAAAGCTACGACTCCTCCCTTCCCCGTAGTGAACTCGAGGGGGAGAATGCCTAGCAACATGACCACCTGCAAACTCTCCAGCCCAACCACCTGAACCACGACCTCCAGAAACAACCCTCGCACCTGTACGAGCACGAAACCAGAAATGCTGCCTGTCCAGGCCTGCACCGGTGCCCCGACCGGTGTAGCCCGGGCGCAACACCTCCAACGCCCTTCCGCTTTCCCCAAGCCCGAACTCGTCCTCACACTCGCCTTAGCCCTTGGCATCCGCATACGAGGCTCAAGTACACCATTAGAAGGTTGGTACTTGTCCTTGTTAGCCCACTCCTTCGCCATTCTCTCCTCTCGCTTCCTCTTGAAGCAAAACTCATCCTTATGGCCATCTCTCCCACAATAGCCACAATGGAACCTCACAAGCTTAGGCTTAGGCTTGGGTTGTGGCTGCTCACTTGGTTTCTCTCCACTCAACTTCTCCACCGGTTTCCCCTCACTAGCCTTCTCATTTTCTTTCGCAAAGAACACTTTCCCCGAAGTGCTCACAAACTTGATAGGCTTTTGTAGATCATTTGTGGGTGTAGGAAACACGGGTGGAGCCGGGGTTGTGTCTAGTCGGTTCCTAAGATGGTCGTGTTTTGGGGGGGGGGAAATCATTTTTGTGGTGGGTTTTTGGTGGCTGCGGGATATTCTCTCCACTTCCCCCACCAACCTTGTTTGCCCCAAGTCCCACACCATCCTCGCCTCTTACATGCCTCAATCATCATCCTCAAGCGAGGCTCATGACTAGACAACCAACCCATCAACTTTCTCTGCTCATCATTCTCATCCTGCAAACGATCAACATAATGTGCAAGTTCCGAATTTTTCAAAGCATGCATTTCACAGGTAGAGCATGATGTAGGCATGGGTTCCTTCAACTTAGCCTCAAGAGAACTAGTGTAAGCATGCATCTCATCAATTTTAGCATGCAAAACAGGGCAAGAAGTGCAAGAACCGAGCAAAGCAGGTCTAGACTTAAGCTCAGCCACTTCAACCCTAAGCACATCTAGTTCCTCACACTTGGAGGCATGCTTCTCCTTAAACAAAGCAAGATCAGCAAGAAAGATGGAGCAATCAAGACAATCAACCTCATCAAAAACAACGGGGCTAGCCTTAAGGGAATCAACCTCAAGCTTGCTATCAAGCACCTGTGTTTCTAGCTCAGCCACTCTAGTCCTAGCATCCTCGAGTGAAGCCCTAAGCTCTTTTCTCATTTTCTTTGCCTCTCTAAGCATGTCATCACGATTATCAAGCAAAGTACCAAGCCTCTCATTCTCCTGGCGCAAGAAGGGAAGCTCATCACGCACCTCGTCGTCGGACTCAGAGTCCGAGTCGCTCGGTGTGCTCTTGTTGCTGCCGGAGCTCAGCGCCATGGTGCAAAAGCCATCTCTAGCGAAGCGCTCGGCCGCTCGGGTTCTTGGACGACTTCTTGCTCTTGCGACGATCACCTTCATCTTCACCGCTACTCGAGCTCGAGGTGGAGTACGCGGGCCCGGAGTCGACGTCGCTCGCTCCAACCATCGCTCGGGCCTTGCCTCGGCTCTCCTTCTTCCTCGATCGTCGCTCGTCCTTGTGCTTGTTCTTGGACTTGCTCTTGTGGTCGCACCTCGACCGTACTTGCCATCCTTCCTCGACTTGTGCTTGTAGCCGTCCTTGTTCTCGACCTTGCGGGCGAGCGGCGACGAAGTGTCCCGGCTTGCCGCACCGGAAGCATGTCCTCGTGTTCCTCCTCATGTTCACTCGGTTCTCGTGCGGCCTCTCGAACCGCCTCGTTAGGAGCGCCGGCTCGTCCTCTCCAAGCACATCGAACTCCTCATCCGGCATAGACATCGATGAGGACAATAACATCCCGGTGGATGGGTTAGTGTTAGCCTTTCCTTTCGAACCACCAACGAGGGCAAGACTATGAGAATCAGTCGGTCCCTCGAGCTTGGCAGTCATGCCCCTATCCACCTCAGCCGACTTGAGCTTCGAGAACAGCTCGTTCACCGTCAGAGTGTCATACTTCTACGACTCGACAATGGCCTCGAACTTTCTGCTCCATATTGTACGATCCAAAGAGTGTAAGAGCTTGACCGCTCTATCATGATCATCGTACGGGAGCACGTCCACATTAGCCCTCATGTTGTTCACAACCACCGTGAACCTCTGAAACAAGGCATCGATGGACTCACCGGGGAGATGAGTGAAATTCTCGTACTCTCTCCGGTAGGTCGCATACATCCGTGCCTGAACCTGGGCATTCCCAACATGAGCCTCCTTCAACACCATCCAAATTCTACAAGCCAAGTGCTCGGTGTGCACCCGATCGAACTCAGGCTGACACAAAGCACGAAACAAGTAGTCGACCGCCTTATTGTTGGCGTCGAATCTGTCCCTCGATCCTGGAGCGAGGAAGTCCATCGGTTGGACATAGCCTGTGTCCACCGTGACATCCCAAAGGATCTGACCCTTTCCGCGGAGAAAAGCACCCATCCGCTTGCTCCACATCTGGTAGTTCTTGCCATCGAAGTGTGGAGGACCCGAACCCCGTTCCTGGTACGCCATCCTTGGATCTCGACCGGTTAGAGTCAATAAAGACCCGAACCGGCTGCGGTACCACTTGAAGGACCGATACGGCGAACCGGAGGGGGGGGGGTGAATGGGAGCCGATAAAAATTCTTTTCGAAGGAGATGGAAACTCCAACAAGATGAACACGGCTTCCAACACACTTCTCCAACTCACTACCCAAGTTGGTCAAGCCCACGTAGCCACCGGAGTGCCACTGGACCTAGGGACCAACACACAACCTTCCGAGGCGAGAACGCGGCGGAACACCAAACCTCGAGTCTACAGACCAACACCGGTCGACCGGTGAGCACCACCGGTCGACCGGTCCCCGCCGGTGAAACCGGGCAACTTTCACCAAGTGGCTCCACACCGGTCGGCGGGTGAGACACTTCGGTTAGACCGGTCACAACCTCGAAAGCCCCCAAGGCACCAAACAGGCCAACCGACCTCCAAACGGACCCAAACTCGAAACGGCCCCAACACGGGACAACGGCGAACACACCCGGACATTCACCCGAGCAAAAACCTACCGAGGGTTGCACCGGTCGATCGGTCAAGAGCACCGGTCGACGGGGGTGTAGCTCGGGCGACTCGGGATGAACAACACCCGCGGGTCAACTCCCCCAAATCCAAACCTCGAGCTCCCGAATTGCTCCACGGACTTGAACAAGACTTTGGGGGATAATAGGAACGCCTCATGAGGAGTCCATAGCCAAGTTTAATCCCACCAAAACTCGTCCAAAAGGGAGGAATCGAAGAAATCCCACCAAGAACACCTCAAACCCTAGAACCCGGAAAACCCCAAAATCGAGCTCCTTTACTCACGGATTTGGGAGGGGAATCACTGCCCAAAGAACCACGAAGGGTTCCCACAAATTCCCCCCATCAAATCCCCAAGAGAAAGGTCCCAAAAACAACCCAAAGAAATCACAAAGATGAAGGATCGGATGGCGACTAGAGAGGGGGGGGGGAGTGAATAGGAGCCGGTAAAAATTCTTCTCAAAGAACCCGGCCTATACCCTAGACAAATCCCGGTCACACACGAGCGATGGATCGAATCACACACCAACCGCCAAGACAACAATGTTATGGATCAACCTCAAGTCTTAGGAACGATTCCTTGAAGCACACGCGGAAGCACGAAAGAAGGTTGGAGGAATCGAACCAAGAAACAAAACAGCCAGGCTCTGGCGGACCGTCCACACGAGCCACGCGGACTGTCCGCACGAGCCACGCGGACTGTCCGCCAATGTACCGCGGACTGTCCACACAGGTACGGCGGACCATCCGCCCGGGCCGCGGACTGTCCGTTAAAGCCAACAGAACCTCCAGTAGCGAACCCCGAAAAACGGACCGTCCGCGGGGAGCATGTGGACTATCCGCCAGGCACCCGCGGACTGTCCGAAACCTCGCCCAAACAAAACACAAAAACACAACGGATCGAAAACAAAGGCGAGCAAGAACACGAAGAACACGCGACGAACAGCCAAGCCGCGGACCGTCCGCCACACGCTCGTGGACAGTCTGCGCCTTGCGGACAGAGCAGAAAACTGCTCGACCTCGAAGGTCAACACCTCCAATCCATCACCGGATCTCCCAAACTGTAGAAGCTGTTGAGACAAGGGTTTGGGGACATGATAAGCATCAAACAAGGATGCTATACCCCAAAAATTTTGCCTCCTAACTCCCTAAATCAACGGGAATCGCGGATCCTTTGAACACCACCAAGAACTAGAGCTCCGACCCAAAATCCTCGAATTGAAGTGGTTTCCCCGCGTTTGAGGGCACAAGATCAATCCCAAAGATGCACAAGACATCCATCCATGTTTCCCTCAAAGAAATCCGGGGAGAAACTCACTCAAATCCGCGGAATCACACCAAGAACAAAGGCACCAAAAACAAGCACCAAAAAGACCACGAAATTCACAACGTCGAATCTTCTATACAAACCAGGAAAGATTCACAAGGTCTAGCATGCCGCCCTAGCATACATCCCTCTCAACAAATCTCTCATGAAGCTCTCATGCTAGCCTAGTGAAAAATAGAGGAGAAAATAGTCTAGGAAAAAGAGAAATGGAAGGGGGGAAATGAAACCCTAAGTCGCGGAGGGAGAGAGCCATCCACTCACACTCATGGCTTATATATCGGGTCCCGCCGGTGTGGTAAATGACTCGACTACCCCTAACTCCACTACTGGCGATGCCTTCGCCACACCCCGCGTCCTCCCGACGCAAGCCATGCGATCCCGCCACGTGTCCTCCGCTTCGAAGCTTCCCGACACGCCCGGATCCCGTCTCCGTCGTGTTGGGCCTTCGGACTTGCTTTTTAGGCCCAAACCAAGAAACCGTCCTCCGATGGTTTTGTGGGCAAACCACCAAACCCTGCATGCTCGGCCCGGCCTCCCGCCACCGTGCACCAGCTCGATCGTCCATGACTTTGTCTTGCTCATCTCGCCACCATGTGGCCCGCACCTAGTCCCGCCGTCCACCGTGTCCCTCGAACCGAGCCTACTTGTCTCTCCATCTCCCGGAGGCCCCTCAAGGCCGAAGACCTTTCGCGCTCGTTCTTCACTTGCAACAACACGAACTAGGCCGCGGCCTACACCGCGCACCGAGCCAAGAATCGGTCCAACACCCGTTGTCAATCACTCATCACCGAGGAGCGGTCATCCATCGACCACCGGGCGCTCCTGGTCCTCAATCTCCCCCTTGATGAGTGCATTGACAACACACAACGTGAAATGAAATTCAGAGAAAGAAAGTAAGAAGAAAGAAAAACAAAGAAGCTCAACTCATGACCAAAACCAAAGAAAGGCAAAGAAATGTCACAAGCCGAGCAAAGCACAAACTCCACACGGAAAACAGCAAGAAAGCTCCCCCTGAACAAATGCAAGTTCCCCCTGAACATGTGGATGCAAAAATCCAAATTTTAGATGCATTTTTCTGAATTTTTCATTAAGCTCACCTCTTCTCCCCCTTGTTGACAATGTATGAATCAAGGTGGAAATGCAGAAATGTAAGACAAAACATATAAACATCTACATGAGCTTCTCAAATAGGCCAAATCTAGTGTCAAAGGCGAGAAGTGAGACAAAGAGCACACATATGGGTCATAGCATAGTCAAAGCATTGCCACAAGTAATATATGGAAATATAGGCATGTGACAAAGCAAAATTTCAGATTTGAGCACTTTTATCAAAAGATGGCTCACTTAAAATTTAAAGGCCTATCCATGTCATATTCTAGCCAAAAACATGCATATCATCCAGAAATGATACAAGAATATCAAATTCTCAACAAAAGATCATTGCAAACACCCATAAAGCAAAGCATGTCATGTTAAAGCTCATGAGCCATGTGTCCACTTCGGGGAGACTTCTCCTTCGGTGAACATCATGCAACATGTTTTGCACCCATGTGTGAAAGATAAGACATTTTAAGCATAAACATGATGGATGGAGCATTTTTCAAGCATACACACTTCTTTTCAAGATTGATTCATTTCATGGTACATGAAGTGCCTTTGCGGCAAAAAGAAGCTTATGCTCCGCCATGAATGCAACATAGGCTAAACATTCACAATGATATCGGCCTTTGGCCCAAAAGAAAGAAAGAAACATCCAAGCACAATCTAAGCATGAAAGGCACATTTAGACCAAAACGTGACATGGATACACTACTACACATGAGTGGAGCACATTTCATCAAATTTAGTCAAGATTAGCATTTGATTCAAAAATGGCTATCTCACAACACATATACAACAACAACAACAACAACTTAGCCTTTTGTCCCAAGTAAGTCGGGGTAGGCTAGATATGAAACCCAAAGGTACCATCAACATAAAGACACGTAGAAGAAGTCATGGCTCGGGAACGTTGATGGCTAGTCTCCAAGCGCCCCTATCCAAAGCTAAGTCCTTGGAGATATTCCACTCCCTAAGGTCTCTCTTAACCGACTCATCCCGAGTCGGTTTAGGTCGACCTCTAACTTTCTTCACATTGTCGTCCCGCTCTAGGACCCCACTACGCACCGAGCCTCGGGAGGCCTTCGTTGGACATGTCCAAACCATCTCAACCGATCTTTGGATCGGTTTCTCCTCAATTGGCGCCACCCAGGCCACCTTCGTCCCGAATATCATCGTATATCTCGAATATTCCAAGAGCATAGCCTCACATAGCCATTTCTCCACACATATGACCAATGTCTCACAAGTAGCTAAAGAAACTCAAATAAGGCATATGAAAGAAGCTCATCATCCTAAAATGCAATATGATACAAATGCAACATGATATATGACAAGATGGCTACCCTACCATGGTTTATACATCAAGCAAAGCATGTATATACATCAAATGAAACATGGTATGATACATATGGTACAAAAGGAAATGCCCCAAGAATCAACTAGAAAGGGCAACAAACCCCAAGTTCCCCCCGCAAGTGCGGAAATGTAGCTTGGTCGAGAGGCTTTGTAAAAATGTCCGCAAGCTGATCTTGGGTAGGGACATGGCTCAACACAATGGTCCCTTTCTCCACATTGTCTCTCAAGAAATGATACCTCACTTCTATGTGTTTGGTTACGGAATGAAGCACTTGGTTTTTCACTACGCTTATGGCACCGGTGCTATCACAAAGAAGTGGGATGCGGGTGCACTCCTCACCAAAGTCTCTCAAAGTGTATGAAATCCACAACAGCGGGAACAACAACTCGCGGTTGCAACATACTCTGCCTCGGTGGTGGACCGAGCTACACTAGGCGCTTGCGGCAAGACCACGAGACCAACGAAGACCCAAGAAAGCGGCAATAACCGAAGTAGGTCGCCTCTCGACTCGGCAACCAGGCAAAATCCGCATCGAAAAAAACCATGAAGTGAAAGAGTCGAGGAGGAAGAGTACCAAAGACCAAGACCAGGGGCGGATCGTAGGTACTCGAAGATCCTCTTGACGGCTGTCGATGTGATGTCCTCGGCGAAGCTCGAAAACGAGCGCACGGACACACACCGAACCGTATGTCCGGCCTCGTCGCCGTCGGGTAGAGGAGGGAGCCGATCATGCTCGGTACTCTCGCCGGTCCACCGGTTCTCCATCCTCGTCCGCATCCAAAGTAGCCGTACTCCCCATGGGTGTCGACATAGGCTTCACATCTTGCATCCGGAACTTCCTCGGCATGTCTTTCGTGTACTTGATCCGATGTACAAATATTCCGTCCTTCACTTGCTTGATCCGCAACCCGAGAAAGTACTGCAACTCGCCCATCATGCTCATCTCGAATTCCCTGCTCATCTCATCTGCAAACTTGGCAACGAGGTTATGTGACGAGCCACCAAAGCCAATGTCATCCACATATATCTGCACAACCAACAAGTCATTTCCATGCTTGAGGAGAAACAAGGTCCTATCCACGGTACCCATCACAAACCCTCTCGCTCAACGAGAAAAGCTCTCAATCTCCCATACCAAGCCCGGGGCGCCTGTTTCAACCCATACAGAGCCCTTTTCAACCTGTACACCCTGTGTGGATACTTCTCACTCTCGAACCCCGGTGGCTGCTTCACATACACCTCCTCCTCTATGACCCCATTCAAAAAAGCACTCTTCACATCCATTTGAAACAACTTGAACCCTTTAGCCACGGCAAAGGCTAGAAGGATTCGAATTGCCTCAAGACGAGCCACATGAGCAAAGGTCTCCTCATAGTCGATCCCCTCCTTCTGACTATATCCCTGAGCAACAAGTCTGGACTTCTTCCTCACAACCACCCCATTCTCATCCTCTTTGTTCTTCCAAACCCATTTGGTTCCTATAGGATGGCAATTTAGAGGTGGTTCAACAAACTCCCACACTTGGTTCCTCTCAAAGTTTTCCAACTCCTCATGCATAGAATTGACCCGGTTTGCATCGGATAAGGCGTGTCTAATGTCCTTGGGCTCAAAGGAGGCAACAAATGCAGCATGAGCGAAATGAGAGGAATTTCCGGACCTTGGATTGCGTAGTACGTTCGTCGATGTCCCCAATGATCTTCGATAGGGGATGCACTTCTTGAATCCGCCGGGGAGCCTCACACCTCGAGACAACCTCCCCCTCAACTTCATCTTCTCTCGCCTAGTCCTCTTGTCGCACCGTCATTGTCCATGAATTAGATGGTCCACCCTCCGTAGTGGTCGTAGGTGAAGTAGTGGGTACGCACTCGGCTTCGGGCGCATGGTTCTCTCGATCATCATCTCCGAGCTTCATCCTTCTCCTCTTCAAAGAGGTCCTCGGCCATCTCTTCATCACCCGGACATTCAAAGCCAAGAGAGGTACATGGCATTGTCTCGTCGAAGGTTACCTCGCAAGTCTCCATGATTTTGTTAGTCTCAAGGTTAAGCACCCTATAGGCTCTAGAATGATTAGCATATCCAAAGAAAATCCCATCACTAGACCTAGCCTCAAACTTGTCGAGTTTTCCCTTCTTAAGAATAAAGCATTTGCAACCAAAAACTTGGAAATGACTCACCTTGGGTGCCCGACCATACATAAGCTCATAACAGGTCTTTTTCTTGAAATCTCGCAATAAAATCCTGTTGGAGACATGATAGGCCGTATTGACCGCCTCAGCCCAATACCTCCTAGGAGTCATGTCCTCATCGAGCATCGTCCTAGCCATCTCACAAAGAGTCCGACTTTTTCTTTCCACGACTCCATTTTGAGGGGGCACATAAGGGGTCGAATAATGATGTTCAAGACCTAGATCACGACAGAAGGCATCAAAACGAGAGTTCTTGAACTGCGAGCCATTATCACCGCGGATAGCTCGAATGGCATTCCCATGCCTCTCATTCTTCAACCTCACGATCGGATCTCGAACAAAACCAAATGTCTAACTTTTTTCCTCCAAGAAAAACACCCGGGCATAGCGAGAGTAATCGTCCACCACAACAAGGACATACCACTTCCCACCCACCGAGCGAACTTGAGCTGGCCCAACAAGGTCCATATGCAACAGCTCTGTCGGACGCTCGGTCATGACATCGGTCAGGGGTGGATGGGGAGTGGCTACCATCTTGCCATGCCTACACGGAGCACAAACCAAATCCTTCTCAAACTTCAACCTCGGCCATCCTTGGACAAGGTCAAGACCACTCAAGCGGGAAACCAAATCATATCTCAAGTGACCCAACCGCCTATGCCATTTCCACAAATCAGAAGAAGGACCGGCCATCAAACAAACGAGAGGGGGCCCAAAGAACGAGAGAAATCTACCCCGAAAATCTGATGTGACACCCTAAAATTCCATCACTAAAATCACTTAGCAACTTAAAATAGTCTTAAGGATTTAAAGAATTTAAATTGCTAGTTAAATTGAGCTCTAAAATATTAAATATAATTTAATAAACTTAGAGACAACAAGTGTATGTGCATCATCGGTTGGCTTGCATGGTTTTTGGTTGCTTGTGTGGTTTCTAAAAAGTTTATAAAATTCTTGAGAAAAAGTTTGAAAAGTTTGATTTGAATTTGAAATGAATTTTGGTTTGAAAATGAAGTTTGAAAAAGAAAAAGGAAAAAAAAAGAAAACTAGCGCCGTCTTCCTTTCGGCCCCGGCCAGTGCCCGCCGCCCATCTAGCCTCCCCGCCGCCGGCCCGCTAACCACTCTTTCTTTTTCTTTTTTCTTTGAGCCACCGACATCGCGGCCCCACACCGTCGCCGCTTCCCCTTCCTCCCACCTCCCCTTTCGTTTCCTCTCGCTCGGCGGCGCGCCGCCGTGGATCCGCCGCGCCCGCCCGCCTTCCTTTGCTTCCCCGGCCATCAAGTCGGTCAATCAAGCGCCGGAGCACCGGGGATTAGTTACCCCCCTTTAATCCTCGTCAGTTTCCCTTTAACCCGCCCCCAATCTTTTGGAATGCGGCCGCCGGCGCCCCATGGCCATAAACACGGCCGCTGTTTCCTCTTCCCCCTTCCCTTGTCCTATAAGAACTGTGCTCAGGCTTTGCACGCCTTCCTCTTTTCCCACCCGAGCAGGTTTAGCATCGCCCCACGCACTCGCTTGCGCCCTTGCCGTCGCTCCCCGGCCGCTAAGCCATTGTTAGCCGCCGGAGTTGTCCATCGTCGGTGAAGGGTCTCTCCCTTCCTCTCTTCCCTGTTTTGCGGTGCGCCTGATGCTCATCGAGTTTCCCTGCTTCAGGTCGCCTTCTTCATCGCGCGCATCGGCCGCACGAGGAGCTCACCCCTGTTCCCGCTGGAGCTCGCCGCCGTCGACGAATTTCCTCGCTGTCGCCTCTTCTTCGCTTGTGAACACGTTCAACGCTTCTTCACGTGGTGAGCATCGGCATCCCGGTTGTTTTTCCCTCGAGATCCCGCCACGAAGACCGGCGCCGCACGCCGGCGAACCCCGCGCCGCCCCCTTCGGTGCCGGCCGCCGTGGTAGCACGATCCGCCTCCCCGAACCCCCCGGAGGGGTGCGCGTGTCGCTCGGCCACGCGTAGGGCCCACTCGCGCGCGAAACGGTGCCCCACGGCCGATCTTGGGCCGCGCCGGCGGGGCCGCCGCCGTGCACCGCCGCACTCCGGCGACGCCGCCGCCGCATCCCGCACGCACGCGTCCGCAGCCCTTGGATCGGCGATGGACCGTGCGGGGGCGCGTACCCCTTCGCGTTTAAAGACCGGTCCACCATGGACCTATGGACCGCGACCATGGCTCGGTCCACGGCATCCTCAGCCGTTGGATCAGCGATCCATGGCTCAGCCGAGCCGTTTAGCTTAAAGAGCCCCTGAGCTTTTATGTTTTTGCAAGCCGGTCCTTCCACCTTAGAGAATTTTCACGGATAGGTCCTGATTTTTATGTTTTAGCCCCTGGCCAGCCTAGATTCTTTTAAATAGAGGTCCTTTTCATCCTTTTAGCATATAAACCCCTCTAATTTATTTTAGAATTATGCTTTAGCCCTGTTTTTATTTATAAACAGCCCCGTAAACTTAGTTTTCTTGCGGATAGGTCCCCGCAAACTTGTTTTAATCATATCTTTCTCATTTTAACTCCGTTTTTAGCGTTCTATATACCGAAATGATCGTCTCGACGAGTAGAATCTTTTAAACAGTAAATTTACCAGTTTCGTTACTGTTTGGTGTACTGTTTTATTTATTGTTTGTTGTTCATGTTTGACTCGTAGATATCGTGCCTATTTCGTCCGAGCTCCCCGTCGGAGGTGATCGGGAAGAGCCTTGTCTTCGAGGAAAATTTCACCCAACTTGTAGAGGAAGGCAAGTGGCTTCCCCCCTTGCATAATCTTTTTGAACCTATGTCACCGCATGCTAAACAATGTTTACTATTCATGTTGCTATGCATAAACCTCGAAGGGCAAACACCTAGCTAAGGACTTGACTAGATGCTTTACCACTTTACCTTGATCAACCCCGTTTTAAACAAATGCTTGGGGTAGATAAATGCTTAGTCCGCTTTTTACAAGAGTCCGGTTATGCTTTGTTTATGATATACATCTCGGTTTCGTTTATATAATGTGCTTGTGCTTTAAACAAGATAACTTGATTCATAATCGGAACATGGAGAACCACCCAAGATAACAGTACAACCACAGTCCACATGGCTCTGGCTTAGCCAATTAATTAGGAGAGTGGGTTAGCTAATAGCTCTTTTTCGAGAGGGGCATAGGGGGCCGGAGTTGAAGGGGTATAGCCCGGTTCTTTTGGGGTAGCAGCCTTGGCTAAGGTGCTGACCATTAGGGAGGGTTATGGTCCGCTCCGCTCATTCCGTAATCGTTGCGGGGTCGTTGGTTTCTCTTCTTTCCTTTGTAAAGGCTTCGTAGTGGACCCCTAGCCACTCACCTTGGAAGTGTTTAAGGGTCTAGCTAACCCGGGCAAGATGGGGAACACGAGCTGTGGGTAAAGTGTACAACCTCTGCAGAGTGAAAACTGATCGATCAGCCGTGCTCACAGTCATGAGCGGCTTGGACCCTCACATGATTAATAAACTTGAAGATTAATGCAAATCATGGGTTTGTGGTTTGGTTTGAGGTTTCTTTAAAAGTTAAGTGGGTTGGTACACACTTACATCTAGTAATTAGGTGCTTGCTAATAAAACTTGACCAACTTATAAAATGCTTACCGCTGTGAACCATAGCCTATCCTTGATAGCCTTGCATTGTTCCCCCCACTTGCTGAGCACCAACCATAAGTGTGGTCACCCTTGCTTACCGCTGTTCAGAGGAGAACGTCGGAGGCGAGGACGAGTACTGGAGTGACTACGAGGAGTTCTAGGGCATGCGGATCCCCCGGTCATCATGCTCGTGGGAGTCAATGATGGAGCTGCTCGTCGCTTAGTTATCGTTGTGTTCGGACCTTCAAGTCCACCTCTCCTGGATGTAATAATGGATATCATACTTGGTTTAACTCTTGAACGTTATATTTCGCAATGGTATTACTCTCGTTTTGTCTATCATGTGTGTGTAAAATGATCCTGGCGCACACGTGAGATGCATTCGGTTTCCTTGTAAAATCGGGTGTGACATCCGACCCTCGGGGATGATCATACAAACAAGATCACCTCGAGAATCCAGCAAACGAGACTCACCAGACTTGAAACGCACCTCAAAGCCCTCATCAAGCAACTAAGAAACCGAAACTAAATTAAAACCCAAAGACTTCACAAGAGCAACCCTCTTCAACGTTACCTTGTCACTCACATGCACTACACACTCAGAAATCACCCTTCCTCATCCATTGTCCCCAAATGTGATGTACATCTTTTCCTTCACTGGGGTGAGACTGGAGAACCACTTCTTGTCTCCGGTCATGTGTCGGGAACATTCGGAGTTGATCAACCAAATGTTCTCCAAGCCTCCTGCCTGTAGTCAGAAACAAGAACGAGAATGAGCTAACGACTCAACACTGGGGTTAGCACAAATAAAGTTAAACCAGTGTCGAGCCATCTGCTCAAAAGAGGGGTTAGCAAACATCATTCCCTTGCCACCAAACTTCCCATGTCCCATGGAAGGAGTACGAGCACCACGAGGGGGAAAACGTGGTCCGTAGTTCGTCCGGAACCCAAAGCCGCGATCATCTCCCCTAAACCCGTATTGAGGACGAGTAGGGGGCGTCACAGCAAAACCACCACGAGCCCGACCAAACCTCTCACCAAAGCACGCACACCATCATCTCTCCTATCAAACCTCTCACCGCCACCTCTCGCGGGGGAACCTACCACCCCGAGCTCCAACTCTACCTACACTCCTCACACTTCCCACACCCCATGGAAGTGGCACTCTAGGCTCAGGAATACCATGAGACTGGCGATACCTGTCCTGGTTTGCTTGCTCCCTAGCAAGCCTCTCATCCCTTTTCCTCTTGTAGCAAAACTCTGCTAGATGCCTCTCCTTGCCACAATACTCACACCTGAAGGGGATGGGTTTTGGATTTGACTCTGGATTCTCTCTAGGATTCTCACCCTTCTCACTCACAAACTTCACGGGTTTCTGGAAGTCATTTGTTTTGGGTGGGAATTTGGGTGGATCTTGGGTTGTTTCAAGCTTGTTGCAAAGGTGGTTGGGCTTTGGAGTGAAAGAGTTCTTAGGTGCTTTTGGAAGTGGAACTTGAATGTCTCCGATCACCTCAAACTCGGGGTTAGACTAAATGCACTTCTCATACACACTCTCCCCCTCGTTTTCTCCCACTTTCTCACCCAACTTCTCAAAACCCAAACCACGACCATCCGCTCTCTTGAACTCCTCAATCATGATTTTCAATTGAGATTCCCGCCCGTACAACCAACCCAACACCTTCCTCAAATAATCATTCTCCTCATAGATGACATCCAAACGGGAAGTAAGTTCAAGACCGCACAAAGTAACTTCATCACGCCTAGTGCATGCATTGATAGCAAGCAGATTTCAAAGAAGCTTCCAAAGTGCTAATGGTAGAACGATGTCACACACGATTTCCGAAGAGGAACCAAGTGCTTCTCATATGTGCGCCGGGATCGGTTCACACACATATGATAGACAAAAATGAGTGAAATATCATAAACGGTATTCAAACGTATTTCAAAGTTTAACCTCTTATTACACTCATGCGGGAGACTTGAAGGTCTCTAACAACGGAAAACGATAACTACTCGTCGAGTCCTCGTCTTCCGCTCCCACAGGCACTTGACTGGGGGTCCGCAAGCCTCACAGCTCATCGAAGTCATCATAGAACTCCCCTCCAAAGTTTTCCTCTGAACAGCGATAAGCAAGGCTGAGCACACTTATGGTTGGAGCTCAGCAAGTGGGGGGAAATGCAAGGCTATCAAGGATAGGCTAAGGTTTTGCAGCGGTTAGCATTTTAGTGTTGGTCAAGTTTTAGTTAAAGAACACCTAATTACTAAGTGTAAGTTCGTACCATCCCACTTAAGAAAAACTTAAATACCAAAACAGCCCAAGCTCAACGAGCTTCACCAACCACGATTTATCTCGTCTTTAAGTTTATTAATCATGTGAGGGTCCAAGCCGCTCATGACCGTGAGCACGGCCGGTCGATCGCCTTTACACTCGCAGGTTTGCACACTTTACCCACGGTTCGCGTAAAAGCTCCGAAGAACTTTAAACCCAACCATGCGATGCGGCCAAGCACCATACCACACTTCCGAGGTGTGATTGCATAGGGACGCTACGAAGCCTTTACAAAGGCATGCAAAAGACTAACGACCCGCATAGTTACGGATCGGGCGGACCATAACCCTCCCTAGTGGTCAGTACCTTAGCAAAGGCTACTACCCCAAAAGGGCCGGGCTATACCCCTGCAACCCGGATCCCCCTCTCGCTCCTTTCGGAAAAGGTCCACTAGTACGATCACACACCTAATTATTCGGCTAAGGTCGAGCCATGTAACACCGTGGTTGCACATGTTTTCTTGGGTGGTTCTCCATGTTCCGATTAAATCAAGTGTTCTTGCATTACCCAAAACATTAACTATAACCATATATTATTTCCATAAAAGACCCATTTAACCAACCCATGTTAAGCAACTAGCGTTTTCTACCCAAAACTTTATTTAAAAGGGGCTAGGCCAAGGGTCAAGGTAAAAGATCTAGGTAAGTCCTTAAAAGGGTTTCCCGTCAAATTAATGCAATGATTTCATAAAAGTAAACATTAAATATAATGCAATTATATAGGACAAAAAGAGAACATGCAGGGGGAGAAGACCACTTGCCTTCCTCAACTACAGTAAAAACTTCTTCCTCTTCGAACAAGCCGCTCCCGATCATCCCCGAGAGGTGGCTCGGATGAAACGAGCACGATATCTACGATGCACACATAAAGCATACAATAAATAAAACAGATCACCAATCAATCCTAAAGACTGAAAACATGCTACTAAAACAACGGGCTCGCTGAGACGATCGTAAGGACTACTAGAACGCTAAAATCGGAGCTAAAACGAAGAAGTTATGCTAAAAACAAGATATAGGGACTAATCTGCGATAAACTAACCTATACAGGGACCTAACAGCAAGAATACAGGGGCTAAAACGTAACTAAACTTAAAAACAGAAGGTTTAAACTATAAAAAGACTGTTCTGGACCTCGGGTGCAAAATTCTATCAAGGTCAGGGGCTTAAACATAAAATTCAGGACTGATCTGTAAGAATCTTTAAAGGTGGAAGGACCGGCTTGCAATAGAAAAGAAACCGGGGGTCTCTTTAACAAAAGGACCCCGGGTTGACCGTTACGCGCGGGATTGACCCGCGGGTCCAACAGCCCGGGGCCGTGGATGGCCGATTGGACGGCCGCCACGCCCGCACGCGACCGGGGGGGGGGCGCTCGCGCGGCGGCGGCGGCGCGCGGCGGCGCACGGCGGCGGGTCGCCGGCGACGACCAAAACAATGCTCCCGCCACGAAATCGTGCGGGGAAAACTCCTACGCGAAGCCGAGATCATTGCGAACTTAACCGAGTGCTTGCACGGATGAAACGGCGGCAACCGAGGCGCGGCGTCCATGGGGGCGGACGGCCGGCGGCGGCGAGCGGCGGCGTGTGCTACGGTCGGGCTCAAGTGAAAAGGAGGGCGGGGATAGGGTCCTTACGGTGGGTAGGAGCTGCGGTGGGCGAGAATTGGATGGAGAAGGCGGCGGCGGTGGAGTTCAACACCGGCGGCCGGTCTTCACGGGCGGCGACGGCGAGCTTCGATTGGGGTGCACGGGAGCCGGCGGGTTCGATTGGATGCAAGAGTTAGCTCACACGTGCGAAGGAGAAACGAATGGGAGGGTCCGGGGAGCTTCATCGACGGCGGAAGAGCACGGGCGGTGGCAATGGTGCGGCGGCCGGCGGTTCAATGCGGTGGCGCAAGCGGCTAGGGCACGGGAGGCGCGTAAGCTTGGTGTGAAGCGAAGGGGGGCGGTGCGGGGTGCTGCGGGGCGCTTAAATAGGCCCGGGGGGAGCTCCGGGAGGCGGTTCCCCGGCGGCATGGCCATTAACGGCCGCGGGCCTTGATGGGGAGTTAAGGGGGAGGGGGATTAAGGGGGGGGGTAACCGACGATTGAAGAGGGGGAGTGATGGAGGAGCTTCATTGTGGCTTAATTGCGCGGTTTGAAGGTGCGGGGCGCGGGGAGGCGGCCGGTACCCGCCGGCGACGCGAGGGAGGGGGCGCGGTTGACCCGGCCGGGAGGTTGGGGACGAGCTCGACGGCCGGGCCCCACCCGTCGCCGAGCGGAGCACAAAGAACGGGGAGAAGGGGCGTTCTTCGGGGCCGGCGGGTGGCGGATTGGGCCAACTTGGGCCGTTGCGCGCACGGGGGAAAAGAAAAAAGAAAAGGCCCGCCGGCCCGAGTTGGTTGTGGGCCAAAATAGAAGAAAGGGAGAGAGATAGGGGAAAAAAGGTTTTCCTTTTTCTTTTAAAATTTCTTTTCAAATTCATTTTTCAAACATTCAAACTTCAATCAAACAAAATCCATGCATTCGAATCATGATGCACAAACACTTATTATTTCTAAATTATTTTAGTGATGTTTAAATATTTTAAAAGCCAATTTGTTTAATAATTTATTTATGTCCTTAAAGGAATTTAAACCTAGCCATTTGTTGCTAAATTAATTTAGTGATGGAATTTTTAGGGTGTTACAAATCCTACCCCCTTAAAGAGAATCTCGTCCCGAGATTCAGGAAGATTAGAGAACAGCTGAGGGAATTCTTCCTTAAGTTCGTCCTCTCTTTCCCAAGTAGCCTCATCCTCTGAATGGTGACTCCATTGTACCTTGCACATCCTAATGACCTTGCTGCGAGTAGCCCTTTCGGAGATATCCAAGATTTTGACTGGGTGTTCCTTGTATGTCAGATCATCCTTTACCTCAAGTTCCTCCAATGGTAACTGCTCTACTCTGACCTCACTTGTACACTTTTTCAATTGAGACACGTGGAATACATCATGAACACCTACCAAGCGTTCGGGTAACTCCAACCGATAAGCTACTTCGCCACGTCTTTCCAAGACTTGAAAAGGTCCGATAAAGCGAGGTGATAACTTCCTCTCGATATTAAACCTTCGTAGACCTCGGATAGGTGACACTCTAAGATATGCATAATCTCCGACTTCAAATATCACTTCTCTTCTCTTAGGGTCCGCATAACTCTTTTGTCTAGATTGAGCAATCTTGAGATTTTCCCGAATTATCTCCACTTGTCTTTCTCGCCTCCTTTATTATTTCCGGACCAAAGAGTTGACTCTCCCCGTCTGGTTCCAGAACAATGGCGTTCTGCACTTCCTTCCATACAGAGCTTCAAACGGTGCCATCTTGAGACTACTCTGATAACTATTGTTGTATGCGAATTCCGCGTATGGCAAGCTTTTATCCCAACTTCCACCATGTTTCAAGGCACATGCCCTTAACATATCTTCTAAGATTTGATTCGTCCTTTCAGTCTGACCATCTGTCTGTGGATGATATGCTGAGCTGAAATTTAACTTCGTATCCATAGACTCATGTAATTTCTGCCAGAATCGGGACGTGAACTGAGTGCCTCGGTCTGATACTATCTTCTTTGGAACCCCATGCAAACAGACTATCTTTGATATGTATAGTTCTGCTAACTTTGTTCCTGAATATGTGGTCTTTACTGGTATGAAATGTGCAACTTTGGTTAATCTGTCCACTATTACCCATATCGAATCGTATCCATCACGTGTGCGTGGTAATCCCACTATAAAATCCATACCAATCTCTTCCCACTTCCATTCGTGTACCGCAAAGTGGTTGTAGTAACCCCGCTCGGTCTTTGATGCTCTGCTTTTACTCTTTGGCATATATCACATAGTGCCACATGGGCTGCAACATCCTTCTTCATACCGTACCACCAATATTTCTGCTTTAAATCTTGGTACATTTTGGTACTCACTGGATGTATAGAGAGGGCTGAATCGTGCGCTTCTTTCAATATGGACTCACGAAGATGTTTGATTTCCGGTACACAGATCCTGTTCTTAAACCAAATGGTTCCCTGTTCATCCTCTCTGAATTCTGGCACTCTGCCTTGTTCAATCAACTTCTTATATCCCTTAATCTTTTCGTCATCTAATTGCTCTTTTCTTATCTCTTGTTCAAGAGTTGACTCCATTTCTAAGGTCATACTTTCGCTCGGTGCAGCTATCCCTAAATTGAGTCGTGCCATTTCCCAGCACAGTTCCTGGGGCATTAATCGGGCTACTAACATGTTTGCTTGACTCTTACGGCTCAAGGCATCTGCCACCACATTGGCCTTTCCTAGATGATACTGTATGTCCAAATCGTAGTCCTTAATCAGTTCTAACCATCTACGCTGCCTGAGATTGAGGTCTCTCTAGGTGTAGATGTACTTCAAGCTTTTGTGGTCCGTGAATATCTGACACTTGTTTCCAATCATATAGTGTCTCCAAATCTTCAGTGCGTGCACTATAGCTGCTAACTCCAAATCATGAGTAGGGTAGTTTTGTTCATGCTTCCTTAGTTGCCTAGAAGCATATGCTACCACTTTTCCTTCTCGCATCGAACACATCCTAGTCCTTGCCTTGATGCGTCACAATACACGTCAAATCCTTTGTGTATATCAGGCATTATCAGTACTGGTGCGGTGGTCAGTTTCTTCTTTAATTCTTCAAAGCTAGCTTGGCACCTATCATCCCATTTAAACTCCTTTCCTTTCTCCAACAAAGAAGTGAGTGGTTTTACAATCCTCGAGAATCCCTCTATAAACTGTCGGTAATACCCTGCCAAACCGAGGAAACTCCTGATCTCTGGTACATTTCTAGGTGGATTCCAATTCAACACATCCTGAACTTTACCTGGGTCTACAACAATTCCTCCGTCAGTGATAATGTGCCCGAGAAACGAGACCTCCTTCAACCAAAAATCACACTTGCTGAATTTGGCGTATAACTGATGCTCTCGAAGTTTCTGCAATACCAGTCTCAAGTGTCCCTCATGTTCCACTTCATTCTGAGAGAAAACTAGGATATCATCTATAAATACTACCACAAACCTATCAAGATATTCCATGAAAACCTTGTTCATCAGATACATAAAGTATGCTGGAGCGTTGGTCAATCCAAAGGACATCACTGTGAACTCGTATAGACCATATCTTGATGTGAAAGCTGTTTTAGGAATATCCTCCATACGGATCTTCAGCTGATGGTAGCCAGATCGCAGATCTATCTTAGAGAAAACTTTCGCTCCTCTCATTTGATCGAACAGATCCTCGATCCGGGGTAAAGGATATTTATTTTTGATAGTGACCTCATCGAGAGATTGATAGTCTACACACATCCTCCTAGATCCATCCTTTTTATCTACGAAGAGTGTGGGGGCTCCCCATGGTGATGAACTAGGACGGATAAACCCTTTACTTAACAATTCCTCTATTTGTTTCTTTAATTCTCGCCAAATCTTTGACATCCATTCTATACGGTCTTTTGGATATAGGAGCAAGTACCGGGTAAGAGTTCGATATCGAATTCAATGTCTCGGTCGGGTGGCATACACGGCGTGTCATCGGGAAATACATCCGGGTATTCATTCACCACCTTAATATCCTCCAAAGCATTTTTCCTTTCATTGAATTCACTAACTCCTTCCCGGTAGGTGACGGTGTTATGATAAATTCTATTCCGTCCCCTTGTGGACTAGTCAAGTGAACTCGATTTCTCCCGACCTTTGGATGACCCCATCATACTTTCTTAACCAATCCATCCCTAAGATTACATCTATGCCCCGGGATTTGAGGACTACCGGATTGGATGGAAAGTCTATCCCCATAATTTTAAGGTTTACTTGTGGGCACGGATGATGGCTTTCATATCACCGCCCGGTGAACTAACAAGCAACGGTTTCTTCATTGGACTCACAAGCATATTATGCTTTGCTACGAACTGATCGGTAATGAATGAATGCGTAGCTCCTGAATCAAATAATACTGTAGCAGGTACGGAGTCGATAGGGAACGTACCAAGCACAACCCCGTAAGCGTCTTGTGCCTCGCTCCACGCTCATGTTGTGCACCCTACTACGCACATAATTTTGCTGCGCTTTGTTGCCGGAGTACCCGCATTTCCGGGGCTTGCCGGAGTTGATGACCGTCCAACTTTTTGAATATTACTCCTCCGGGGGAGTCCGCATTCCACGTTTAGGACGGTTATTAGCATAATGTCCCGACTCACCACATTTGAAGCATCCATTAGGCCGCACGGGAGTCGTGTTCTGGCGGTGTGCACCGGGGTGAGAGCCGGGCGGTTCGTTGGAAGTTTGGGGTGCGAGGAGTTTGTGGGTTGAACCGTTGAGGCCGCTGGGAAAGAACGCCGTGCACCGCATATTCCGTGGGTGCTTACCACCATGTCCTCCGCAGCGGAATGGTGTATTCGATGGTAGCCGAAGCGTGGGCGGGTATGGCCGCCGGACCGACCCCGGGACCGAAACTTGCGTTTTCGCTCCCCAAGCTCTCTGCGTTTGTTCTCTAGGCCGATCGCCTTGTTTACCGCAGTGGCGAAATCTGGAAAGGTATGGCTTTGGAGCTGGTAATTCAGTGGTCCTATCAATCCATCAAGGAAACGTTCTTGCCTTTTTGGGTCTGTGTTGACCTCGTCAGGAGCATAACGAGACAACTGAGTAAACTTGTCAAGGTATTCGTTTACAGACATATTGCCCTGTTTCAGAGCAAGGAACTCTCTCTGCTTAAGCTTCAATACCCCATCAGGGATGTGGTGAGCGCGAAAAGCATCTCCCGAACCGATGCCATGTGATGGTGTTAGGCGCGCAGGATGAGCGACCGTGTAGGCATCCCACCAATCCGATGCCTCGCCCTTCCGTGCGTCCGAAGCATAAAGGACCATTTCTCGGTCATTACACTGAGCCCTCTCCAACTTTTTGGTAATGGTTTTTAACCAATCATCAGCATCTAGCGGATCGGTTGAGTGGGAGTAAGTGGGAGGGTGGTGGCTCATAAACTCCTTATGCTTGTCTCTCGGAGCGGGTGGTGGTGGTGGGGGTGGTGCCTGCGGCTGATTCTGCTAGGCTTGTATATTCTGCACTGCGGCAGTGAGGTTCTGAATCAGCTGCATCTGGGCAGCGAAGAATTGCTGGGTAGCGGGATCCATTGCGGGATTGGGCGGGGGAGGTGGCACCGGGTTTTGCTGGTTGGCTATGTGTGCCCGAACAACTGGTGGGACGTCCTGTCCTCCTCCTGACCTGGTGTTTACCATCTGATTGTTAGAGAAAGATATTTCAGATAAGATTATCGAACTAATGTATAAAGAAGTGAGTTTGAATTAAGGAATCAGCAAGATTTTCTTTTCTGTGACAGATTTGGTTAATTCCGATAAAACAGTTGTATCCCATAGTATCCTTCTTCAAAAATTATGAACTTTTGCCAGGCCGTGTAGAACCCATTTATACAACTAACCCCACTGGTTTTATCCCATTTGGGAATCCACAACTTGAGATAAAATTCGAACACCACAGCTGTGTTAGCATGGTTTTACAGATTCTGTTAGCCCCATTGTTCTGTTTATAACTCGCTGTATATTAATCCTTTGGTGCTGAATTTTTGACAGAGGTTGATCCACAAAATTTGTGAACCAACCCAACTGGATTTAGGTCAATCGGAGTTCTGTAGCTTGAGTTATGATAAAAACATTGCTTTGTTGTCAAGGAGCTGCGCGAATAGATTTTGTACGATCGATTTGGTTTGATAAGTAAGGTAGAAGACAACTTGGAATTGAACCCCAACTAACCATTAACTTAACATGATTTTTCTTGTTTCATTTGTGGCCATCACTCCACAATACAACTCACTCACTCAAAGATCCAAATCAAACATGGTTCAATCAACAACTTATTACAATCGTTCGTCCTCGCAGAACGTCTACCGGAAAAACAAAAGAGGGTGGATATCCTAGTTCCTATTCCACCGAAGACTAGTGGTTGCCGCCGGAGTGCCGTATCGGAGTCTTTTGCGTGGAGGCGAACGAGAAGTACAAGATGCTTCGCTTCGTCGGTGGCTGCTGTCCCCGCCGGCTGGGCCTCCACCGAGCTATTCTCGCCCGTGCATTCGTAGCTCCCGATGTGTCCTATCCAATTCCGCTCGTCGCTCCCTCCAAGTCTGTGTTAAGAGCTGCCGTCACTCTAGCAAGTATATCAACACGGCTATCTCGGAAATCCCCCATAGGTACCACGGTGTTTTCTGTACCACTGACTCTGCTGGGGACGAATCGGAAGTCCGTGCCTTCTAAGCGATCGCGGAATGTGTTGTCGATAGACCATAGTGCTCTTCTCGCGGCATCGTTGATAGCAGTCGCTTCGAGGCAAAATGTCTTGTGCGGGGGTGAATGGTACGGGTCCTCCATCTTCCCGCCCGTGCCGTGGAAACCCCGACATGGACCTCTCGTGGTATAATAATCTCTCATCCCCGGCTCTACATAGTGCTTGGTGATGTACAATGGTCTCACTGCATACTCTATCTCCTGCAACAACTCCTCCAATAGCTCACAGAACGGAGCGTCTGGGCCGATGTATGTGTGTTCATGATACTCAGCCCTGTGATACCTATGCTCATCACCTTGCTGGTCTCCATTTTCATTGTTATTGTTGTTGTCCTCATTCTGATTATCATTGTTGTCTTCTCCATTTCCCACAGCACTGTTGTCATCCTCCAATCCTTCTATGTCCACCTCCTCTTCTTCTTCTTCACTCTCATCATCTTCTTCGCTGGAACTATCTTCACTGCTACTTGAATCATCCCCGGAGTCATCTGGATCATCCCCTGCAACATTTTGTTCAAGCTCTTCTCCTCCTACCACATCTGGTTCTGGTATGCCTTCTACCTCTCGGTGGAAATATTATGTCTCCATCTTCATTAACCTCCCGTAAAAAAACTCCATCATATAGCCGTGGATGTTCCTCTCGTCCCATCATCCTCAAACACTATTTCCTCCGGATCCTCTTCATCATTTTCTTGATGCCGCACCGCCCGATATCCCTCGCTCCACCGCCTCCGGCCGTAACCGAACCGGATAGTCTCCAACCTCCTCGCTCGCATCTCCTCCACCGTGCCTCCTCCGGACTACCGGGTAGCGTGGAGCCAACCGCCCCGAAGGAAGGCGACCACCGGTGCTCTTGCGGGCGATCAAACGAGTCCCGGCCATCCGTTAAGAGAAAGTGAACTCAAGATAGAGGAAATCAAAATGATGCAAATTTTCAACAAAAGAACAAGAACAAATTAGATTTTTATGCGAAAATAAGGTGGTTTTGAATGATGACAGAATGATCTAGAACATGAATCCTTAAATTTCATCCATTTCTAACTAAGGTCGCGTTCCTACGGTCAAACCTCGCTTCGATACCACTCTGTCACACCCGATTTCCGAAGAGGAACCAAGTGCATCTCATATGTGCGCCGGGATCGGCTCACACACATATGATAGACAAAAATGAGTGAAATATCATAAACAGTATTCAAACGTATTTCAATGTTTAACCTCTTATTACACTCATGCGGGAGACTCAAAGGTCTCTAACAACGGAAAATGATAATTACTCGTCAAGTCCTCGTCTTCCGCTCCCACAGGCACTTGACTGGGGGGGTCCGCAAGCCTCACAGCTCATCGAAGTCATCATAGAACTCCCCTCCAAAGTTTTCCTCTGAACAGCGATAAGCAAGGCTGAGCACACTTATGGTTGGAGCTCAGCAAGTGGGGGGAAATGCAAGGCTATCAAGGATAGGCTAAGGTTTTGCAGCGGTTAGCATTTTAGTGTTGGTCAAGTTTTAGTTAAAGAACACCTAATTACTAAGTGTAAGTTCGTACCAACCCACTTAGGAAAAACTTAAATACCAAAACAGCCCAAGCTCAATGAGCTTCACCAACCACGATTTATCTCGTCTTTAAGTTTATTAATCATGTGAGGGTCCAAGCCGCTCATGACCGTGAGCACGGCTGATCGATCGCCTTTACACTCGCAGGTTTGCACACTTTACCCATAGTTCGCGAAAAGCTCCGAAGAACTTTAAACCCAACCATGCGATGCTGGCCAAGCACCATACCACACTTCCGAGGTGTGATTGCATAGGGACGCTACGAAGCCTTTACAAAGGCATGCAAAAGACTAACGACCCGCATAGTTATAGATCAGGGCGGACCATAACCCTCCCTAGTGGTCGGCACCTTAGCAAAGGCTACTACCCCAAAAGGGCCGGCTATACCCCCGCAACCCGATCCCCCCTCTCGCTTCTTTCGGAAAAGGGCCACTAGTACGATCACACACCTAATTATTCGGCTAAGGTCAGAGCCATGTAACACTGTGGTTGCGCATGTTTTCTTGGGTGGTTCTCCATGTTCCGATTAAATCAAGTGTTCTTGCATTACCCAAAACATTAACTATAACCATATATTATTTCCATAAAAGACCCATTTAACCAACCCATGTTAAGCAACTAGCGTTTTCTACCCAAAACTTTATTTAAAAGGGGCTAGGCCAAGGGTCAAGGTAAAAGATCTAGGTAAGTCCTTAAAAGGGTTTCCCGTCAAATTAATGCAATGATTTCATAAAAGTAAACATTAAATATAATGCAATTATATAGGACAAAAAGAGAACATGCAGGGGGAGAAGACCACTTGCCTTCCTCAACTACAGTAAAAACTTCTTCCTCTTCGAACAACTGCTCCTGATCGTCCCCGAGAGGTGGCTCAGATGAAACAGGCACGATATCTACGATGCACACATAAAGCATACAATAAATAAAACAGATCACCAATCAATCCTAAAGACTGAAAACATGCTACTAAAACAACGGGCTCGCTGAGACGATCGTAAGGACTACTAGAACGCTAAAAACGGAGCTATAACAGAGAAGTTATGCTAAAAACAAGATTTAAGGACTAATCTGCGATAAACTAACCTATACAGGGACCTAACAGCAAGAATACATGGGCTAAAACGTAATTAAACTTAAAAACAGAAGGTTTAAACTATAAAAAGGCTGTTCTGGACCTCGGGTACAAAATTCTATTAAGGTCAGGGCTTAAACATAGAATTCGGGATCGATCCGCAAGAATCTTTAAAGGTGGAGGGACCGGCTTGCGATAGAAAAGAAACCGGGGTCTCTTTAACAAAAGGACCCCCGGGTTGACCGTTACGCGCGGGATTGACCCGCGGGTCCAACGGCCCGGGGTCGTGGATGGCCGATCGGACGGCCGCCCACGCCCGCACGCGACGGGGGCGCTCGCGCCGCCGGCGGCGGCGCGCGGCGGCGCACGGCGGCGGGTCGCCGGCGACGACCAAAACAATGCTCCCGGCCACGAAATCGTGCGGGGAAAACTCCTACGCGAAGCCGAGATCATTGCGAACTTAACCGAGTGCTTGCACGGATGAAACGGGCGGCAACCGAGGCGCGGCGTCCATGGGGGCGGACGGCCGGTGGCCGGCGAGCGGCGGCGTGCGCTACGGTCGGGCTCAAGTGAAAAGGAGGGCGGGGATAGGGTCCTTACGGTGGGTAGGAGCTCTGGTGGGCAAGAATTGGATGGAGAAGGCGGCGGCGGCGGAGTTCAACACCGGCGGCCGGTCTTCACGGGCGGCGACGGCGAGCTTCGATTGGGGCGCACCGGGAGCCTGCGCGGTTCGATTGGATGCAAGAGTTAGCTCACACGTGCGAAGGAGAAACGAATGGGAGGGTCCGGGGAGCTTCACCGACGGCGGAAGAGCACGGGCGGCGGCAATGGTGCGGCGGCCGGCGGTTCAATGCGGTGGCGCAAGCGGCTAGGGCACCCGGAGGCGCGTAAGCTTGGTGTGAAGCGAAGGGGGGCGGTGCGGGGTGCTCTGGGGCGCTTAAATAGGCCCGGGGGAGCTCCGGGAGGCGGTTCCCCGGCGGCATGGCCACTAACCGGCCGCGGGCCTTGATGGGGAGTTGAGGGGGGAGGGGGGTTAAGGGGGGGTAACTTACGATTGAAGAGGGGGAGTGATGGAGGAGCTTCATTGCGGCTTAATTGCGCGGTTTGAAGGTGCGGGGCGCGGGGAGGCGGCCGGTAACGGCCGGCGGCGCGAGGGAGGGGGCGCGGTTGACCCGGCCGGGAGGTTGGGGACGAGCTCGACGGCCGGCCCCACCCGTCGCCGACCGGAGCACAAAGAACAGGGAGAAGGGGCGGTGGCCGGGGCCGGCGGGTGGCGGATTGGGCCAACTTAGGCCGTTGCGCGCACGGGGGAAAAGAAAAAGAAAAGGCCCGCCGCCCGAGTTGGTTGCGGGCCAAAAGTGAAGAAAGGGAGAGAGAGGGAGAGGGAAAGGGTTTCTTTTTTTTCTTTTAAAATTTCTTTTCAAATTCATTTTTCAAACATTCAAACTTCAATCAAACAAAATCCATGCATTCGAATCATGATGCACAAACACTTATTATTTCTAAATTATTTTAGTGATGTTTAAATATTTTAAAAGCCAATTTGTTTAATAATTTATTTATGTCCTTAAAGGAATTTAAACCTAGCCATTTGTTGCTAAATTAATTTAGTGATGGAATTTTTAGGGTGTTACAAACGAGCATCAACAAGCTTAGCATGCATAGTAGGACATGATTTACAAGCACCAAGCAAAGTGGGTCTAGCCTTAAGTTCATCATACTCGGTCCTAAGAGCATCTAGTTTAGCCAAATTGGAAGCATTCTTCTCATTAAGCACTTTGATTTCATTCAACCATGCATCACATTCGGGACAATCAACATCATTAGAAATAGTAGGAGTAAGTTTCAAAGAGTCCTTCTCAAGTTTCAATTCAAGAAATTTAGACTCTAACTCTCCTACTTTCTCACTAGCATTCTCAAGTTGAGCCCTAAGATCTTTCCTCATCTTCTTAGCATCCCTCAACACACTATCACGGTTGTCAATCAAGCATTCAACCTAGTGATCTCAGCAAGCAAAGCGTCGGGGTCACGGTTTACCTCATCCTCCGAGTTGGAGCTCGGTGTCTTCCTTCTCGTCCTTCTTGATGCTTGAACTATGGACCATGCCACAAAAGCCTCCAAGCGTCACACATCTCAAACCACCGAGGTTTTGGCTTGCATTCTTCTTGCCCTTGCACCTCTTGGCGTCTTCATCCTCACCGCTTGAGCTTGAATGCGCGTTGCTTGAGCTTGAGTCAACGTCGCTTGCACTGGCCACCATGGCTCTTGCCTTGTCCTTCTTGTAGTCGCCCTTGCTTGATCGCCGCTTGTCCTTGTCCTTGCTCTTGGACTTGCCGTAGTGCTTGCCCTTGGAGGAGTACTTGTCTTAATGCCTCGGGTGCGTCTTGTACTCGCTCATCTTGTACTTGTTCTCCTCCGCTTCCGGCATTTGGCGTTGAAGTGTCCACGCTTGCCACACTTGTGGCATGTTCCCGAGCTTCGCCTTGCATTCCTCTCGGTTCTCATGGAGTCGATCAAACCTCCTTGAGAGCAAGGCCGCTTCCTCCTCGCCCAACGACATCGAACTCTTCATCCGGAATAGACATGAGAGAATACAAGGAAAACTCGTCAACGGGAAGGGTTAGTGTTAGATTTGCCCTTTGATCCACCCACAAGAGCAAGACTATGATCAGTCGAGCCCTCATGCTTGGATTGCAACTTCCTGTCAACCTCAGCCGACTTGAGCTTAGAAAAGAGATCATCCAACTCAATAGTCAAGTATTGCCCGGACTCCTTGATGGCCTCAACCTTAGCACCCCAAACATTTGGATCCAAGATATGTAAAAGCTTCCAAGCTTGATCATCTCAGTGTAAGGGATATCCTCAACATTGGCCTTCATGTTGTTCACGATGGCAGTGAATCTCTGAAACATCGCATCAATGTCCTCACCGTGAAGTTGAGTGAAATTCTCATATTGCATTCGGTAACAAACAAAGAGGCGATCCTTCACATGGTTATCACCACCGTGAGCAACCAACAACTTCTACCAAATTTGCCAGGCAAGATTCAAATGGCGAACACACTCAAACTCAGGATCGACAAACTTCGGACCAAGTGATCAATGACTTTTGCATTTGCCTCATACTTGGCCTTAGCACCGGCATTAGTCACCATAAGAGTGTGGATCTCCGCCGGAATAGCATAGGTCTTGTCAAGCACAATGAAATCGAACAACTTGCCACGAAGAAAGATCATCATACGAGCCGCCCACTTGTGGTAACCCTTGCCATCGAAGTGTGGCGGACCACCCCGCTCAACATACGCCATCTTAGGATTCAAGACTTGTCAAAGTCACCACGAATCCGGCATCGTGCTCTGATACCAATTGAAGGATCGGATGGCGACTAGAGAGGGGAGGAGTGAATAGGAGCCGGTAAAAATTCTTCTCAAAGAACCCGGCCTATACCCTAGACAAATCCCGGTCACACACGAGTGATGGATCCAATCACACACCAACCGCCAAGACAACAATGTTATGGATCAACCTCAAGTCTTAGGAATGATTCCTTGAAGCACACGCGGAAGCACGAAAGAAGGAGGGAGGAATCGAACCAAGAAACAAAATAGCCGAGGCTGCGGCGGACCGTTCGGCCAGAGGGGGGGCGGACCGTCCGCACGAGCCACGCGGACCGTCCGCCAATGTACCGCGGACCGTTCGCACGAGTACGGCGACCGTCCGGCCCGGGCCGCGGACCGTCCGTTAAAGCCAACGAACCTCCGGTAGCGAACCCCGAAAAACGGACCATCCGCGGGGAGCACGCGATCGTCCACCGGGCACCCGCGGACCGTCCGAAACCTCGCCCAAACAAAACACAAAAACACAACAGATCGAAAACGAAGGTGAGCAAGAACACGAAGAACACACGATGAACAACCAAGCCACGGAGAAACCCACAAAGAAATCCATCCATGTTTCCCTCAAAGAAATCCGGGGAGAAAACCACTCAAATCCGGGGGAATCACACCAAGAACAAAGGCACCAAAAACAAGCACCAAAAAGACCACGAAATTCACAACGCCGAATCTTCTATACAAACCAGGAAAGATTCACAAGGTCTAGCATGCCGCCCTAGCATACATCCCTCTCAACAAATCTCTCATGAAGCTCTCATGCTAGCCTAGTGAAAAATAGAGGAGAAAATAGTCTAGGAAAAAGAGAAATGGAAGGGGGGAAATGAAACCCTAAGTCGCGGAGGGAGAGAGCCATCCACTCACACTCATGGCTTATATATCGGGTCCCGCCGGTGTGGTAAATGACTCGACTACCCCTAACTCCACTACCGGCGATACAACCCACACAGGGGCATTTATGTAATGTTTGTGGGTCTTGCCATCGGATGGCCACGCCTTCGCCGCACCCCGCGTCCTCCCGACGCAAGCCATGCGATCCCGCCACGTGTCCTCCGCTTCGAAGCTTCCCGACACGCCCGGATCCCGTCTCCGTCGTGTTGGGCCTTCGGACTTGCTTTTTAGGCCCAAACCAAGAAACCGTCCTCCGATGGTTTTGTGGGCAAACCACCAAACCCCACATGCTCGGCCCGGCCTCCCGCCACCGTGCACCGGCTCGATCGTCCATGACTTCGTCTTGCTCATCTCACCACCATGTGGCCCGCACCTAGTCCCGCCGTCCACCGGTCCCTCGAACAGAGCCTACTTGTCTCTCCATCTCCGGAGGCCCCTCAAGGCCGAAGACCTTTCGCGCCCATTCTTTACTTGCAACAACACGAACTAGGCCGCAGCCTCCACCGCGCACCGAGCCAAGAATTAGTCCAACACCCATTGTCAATCACTCATCACCGAGGAGCGGTCATCCATCGACCACCGGGACACTCCGGTCCTCACAAGAGAGGGCTCCGAAAATCACCACCAAGAACAACCGGAACAACACATCCAAACCTTGACGAACCACGCCGAATCATCTATACATGCAACAAAGGTTCTTACAAGGTCTAGCTTGCCGCTCGATCATCCAACCCTCTCACAAGATCTAACCTTGAAGCTCTCAAGCTAGTCCTATGGAAATCCTAAGAAAATAGGAAGGGAAAATAGGAAAACAAATGAACTAGGGTTCCAAGGCTTGGCTGCCATCCTCTCACCTCTTGGGTTATATGGAGGCAACCGAAAGTCTAAAATACCCTTCTCTAACAACTACGGATACAACACCTCAAGGGCGGTTTTGGAAGTCTTCATGTCTTTTCCATCGGACGGATGCCGGCGTAGCCTCGACGCAAGCCTTGCGATCCCGACGCGTGTCCTCCGCTTCGAAGTCTCGGACCGCATCGTCGCCCACCGGTTAGACCGGTCTAGTGCCGTTGCGGCTCCGTCTTCGGTTCTTCGGTCTTGGCTTTGTGGATCAACCAAGGAACCCGGTGGTTTTCCGGCGAACCACCGGAAACCCCGCGAACTCGATGTAGCCTCCGCCAATCTCATGACTCGGCTCCCACGTAGTCCCGGCTCGACCTTGGTTTTGAGGCTCAACCAAGAAACCGTCCACGACTTCATCTTGCTGTTCATGCCACCATGCGGCCCGCACTTGACCCCCGCCGGCCACCGGGTCCCTCGAACGAAGCCTACTTGTCTTCTCCACACCGGATGCCTCACTATTGTATGGACCTCCCCGGGCCCACTACCTCGGTGGGTACCAAGACCAACTACTCGGTGGGCCCCCGGGACTACCGGCTTGCGCTACATGGCATCCGATGGTGTGGAGCACAAGGACTACAAAGGAGTAGTACTCGGTTAGGGAGCCGTACATGTTCCGCACCGTATGGAGGACTCCTAGACGTACTCGAGTAGTACTCTCTCCCTACTCCGACTTGTAACCCCGCCTCCCGACTATATAAGGCGAGGCGAGGACCTTTCTCTAGCATCTAAGACATCTCACGGCGTACTATTACACATCCCGTAATCGTACCCTATCAATCCGTAGCTACGCAAGGCATACGAGACGTAGGGTATTACGCACCTCGCGGCCCGAACCTGTCTAAATTGTGTGCCACGTGTCTCTTCCTTCGAGTTACCGATCTCGGCGAGACCACATTCATCTACTTCGGGTACTCCCCTTAGTAGGTTGCCGGTCTAAAACACCGACAGCTGGCGCGCCAGGTAGGGGATCTCGCCCGAGATCACATGGCGAACTCGACGGCTCCCGTCTACTTCAAGCCAACCGTCGCCTTCAACCGCGGCGACACCTTCGTGTTCGGCGCCTGGGTCTGCACTGCAGATGGCGCGGGCTCTTTCCAGCGCCGCCTCACCATGCCGCCCAACCCGAAGACCGGCTTCGTGACGCTTCCTGAAGTTGTCACAGGCGAACTCGCCGGCAAGTTCGGCGAAATTTCGCTCTTCAACCATCACGCTGACTTCGAGCTCGAGTCCGCTTCCAACTCGAAATCGACGTCTCCATGGGCCATTGCTTGCGAGCCGGCCGCACGCCCATCGCAGCGGTCCCCTCACCTCGTGAGCGCTCCGCGCGTGGCCCTCGCATCCTCAACCGGGCCCGCACGGGAACTCCCTCTTCGCGCCGGCCGACAAGGAGCCCGTACCCGAGTACAACTCGGACTCCGACACCACCCCCCGCCACGCTTCGGACTCCAACCCTCTCTCCGAGTTCTACTCGAGCCCCGATTACGAGTTCGACTTCGGGTCGGACCCCCGAGGAGCCCGAGTCCGAGGACAACTCCATTGAGCTTCCCTTGTCGTGGCCGGCCTCCGGGGCCGGTTATAACATCTACACCGGCCGGGGAGATTCGTCTGCACCGGCCGATTGCAAGCCCGCTGACCTGATAAGCGGGGACTCACGCTACGTCGCCTACATCGACTCACTCCCGTTCCAGGAGGGAACACCACTGGCCTGGGCTGACTCGAACACACCAACTGAGGTGGTGCCTTCTGAGTCCAGCCTTGGCACCCCTGATCGCCAAGTCTTCATGGCTGCCGGCGACACACCAGGACCCTCAGGGACGGCTCCAGACAAGTACCTTGAGGACATCTCCTCCGACGAGCCGTCTCCGCCGATGCTCTAGCAAACGAGAACCCCGCAGACGGAGACGCTCGACGTGAGCGTAACCGAAGCGCGACGAACGTCACCGACGCCTCCGTGACAACTTCCCCGTCCGCAACCTTGCGGAAGCTCTCAAGGCGGTCGAGAACAGAGTACACACTACCCCCCGAGCAATGCCTCATGTCGATCACGCGCCGATCGCACGTCGTGCTCGGGGCATACGCGCCGGGAGAGGTCATCGCCAAGCTCGCCGAAGAGGCCTACTTCATGCGGGTCGACAACCGAAGTCAACCAACCTCCTCCGCCGTGCACCGCGACAACGAAGCTACAAGTCGCAGGGCCAACGACGGTCCCAACCGTAGACGAGCTGAGCTCCCAACTCAGCCCAACCGTACTCGCTCCCCGTGCCGGCGGACCTCCACAAGATGGCAACAGCAACCGCGAGGTTGTCCCCCACCGTGCTCCGGCCGGTGGCGGCGGCCACGACCCCGACGGCGGCGGCGGCCGACGGTGGAAGCTCCAACCATGGAGCCAACGGGGAGGGCCGACGGCGGCGGCGGCCGTGGCGGCCGCGGCCACGCGAACACCCACGCCTCGGCGCCTCCCGGGCGGCTACGATGCCCGCCGAAGATTGAGGAGCCGCGGCGGAAGAAGTCGGTCACCGCAGGCGACAACGACGGCTTCCCCGCCTTCTCACCTCGACTTCACAACTTACTCCTCCCCGACAAGTTCAAGCCTTTGGGGATCACCAAGTACGACGCGAAGCAGACCCCATCCGGTGGCTCGGGTGCTACGCCCTCTCCATCGAGAACGGCGGCGGCAACAACGACACCAAGTGCCTCTACTTCCCCTTTCGCCCGGACCAAGCCCCACTCACATGGCTCGAGTCGCCGGACAAGCACTCGATCGACAAGTGGGACCACCGAAGGAGCGGTTCACCGGCAACTTCGCAGCGCCATGGGCCGATCGGGTACTCGCATGGACCCGGCCATGGTCAAGCGAGAACAAGGTGAGACCCTCCGCAAGTACATGCGCCGCTTCTTTGACAAGCGCGCTACCGTCGTCGACATCACCGACAAGGAGGTCATCGACCTCTTTCAAGACGGCCTCTACCACCGCCGCACCTTCGAAGACTTCGGTCGCCGCCGCCCCAGGTCCATCCCCCACCTCAAGGACATGATCACGTCCTGGGCGGATGAAGAAGACAAGGCCAACGCCAAGTACGACGCCATCCGTGGCAAGACCAAGCAGAACCAGGGCGGCGGCAGCGGCAACAACG
Organism: Cenchrus americanus; assembly: GCA_947561735.1. Taxonomy (NCBI): domain Eukaryota; kingdom Viridiplantae; phylum Streptophyta; class Magnoliopsida; order Poales; family Poaceae; genus Cenchrus; species Cenchrus americanus. The sequence continues at coordinate 233,657,253 of OX387241.1, read as the reverse complement.
CGAACCAAGGCGGTCGCAACAACAACAACAACAACAACAACAACAACAACAACAACAACTACTCGGGTCCCAACCGCAAGCGCAAGCCAGACAACACTGTCGCGGCTATCCGGCGCCACGGGAAGGAGAACCCGAAGAGGAACTCCGGATGACCTTTTGCGCTTGTTCTTTACCCGCACCAACACCGTCAAGCCGCAACCCGCACCTACAATACTTAGCCAAGAATCAGTCCACAAAACATTGTCAATCACTCATCACACAAGGAAGCGACCATCCACCGGTCCTCGAACCACACATGGTCCTAAAAAGCCCAGGGACCTAACCCGAGAAGATGACAAACTCCGAGGACCTAACCGTAAAAGTGCCGACTTGCGGGACAATGAGATACGTCCAACTCGGAGAGAAACCGATGACAAGGGCCCACGTGTAGAAGGGGGAAGGATCTAGAAGACTCGGGAACCGATGCCACGCGAAGGAGGCCGGGAACCGGGCCTCGGATGGGCCCGGCCGGTCGGCCTGTGCTAGTCCGAGGGCCAAGTTGCCCCCCTCCTTTGACCTAGCCGCCATTTGGGCTATTTATAGCCCCGGGTTGAGAGCCACGCATCGATCAATTCGTCATCGGCCACCGAGGAACAGAGAAGAGAGGGACACCATCCCGGAGAGGAGAGGGTCGAGTTAGTTGACTAGGGTTACCTGAGCCGACGTGGGAACCTTGCAAGGAAGACCACGTCGGAGTTCCCGGAGCTAGAAGCAAGATCTAGGTAGGATCCCGATGGTGATCTTGTTTATGTATCATTGTACTAGTTGAATTATCAAGTTCAATCCGATTTCTAGCGATCAAGTGTTTCTTCTATGTCTTCGTTTTTCGATCGGCTTTACTTATTCTAGATCTATTCTCGAGATAGATCACATAGGGTGTTCTTGTAGCCGCGGTGGCTAGAGGTACACGCCGGATCTTTCGAAAGAACTCGACTTGTCCTTGGACTCGCCCTAGACTACCCGCATGAATAGGAATACGTTGTGACAGAACGGGGGTTCCGAAAGGCGGGCGTTTTCGGAGTCGGACGGGAAACCACGATTTAAAGAGGCTTCTAATGAGATTCGATTTGCTACTTCTTCTTTGCTTGGAACTTCAACAAAAGGCTTAACCCGATCTCTCTAGATCGGTTTATCTACCCTATCTATCTTTGTTATCTCCGATCTTTAGTAGATTAGATTAGTTTTGTGTTCTTTATCTAGATGCATTAGGGTTTCTCTTTACCGAAGATTGAAGTTACTTGGCTTTACTAGATCATCTTTTGCGTCACACATTTGTTCCACGGATTCGATACCTTGGGTTCACCACTCGAGGGAAGAAGGGTCCCTTGACTACGACGGGAGACTTGTCCGCTTGCAAGTCTAAACGAACTTTGATACAACTATTAACCGTCAACAAGCCCCTTTTTCTGGCGCCGTTGCTTGGGAACAAGTGATCAAGATTTGATCTTTTATTGCTTTTTTGTGATTTTCAGTTTTCTTTTTAGTTTTTTTTTGCATCTACTAAACTTTGATCATCCTCAAAATAAATCAAATCTAGTTTTCTTAACCCTAGTTTTCATAGATTTGTTTTTACTTTCTAGTTTTTGCATATTTTGTTTATTGCTAACCCTAATAGGAGATGGACGGCTACCTCTCCAACAAACCCGATAAATTTGTGGATGATCCGGGAAAAACTTTACGTGCTAAGGAGACGCAAAGCACATCAAGCTAAAAAGCCGGATTTTGTAGATTTGAAGTCGGAAGACAAAGGATCAAAGGAATCTCCGAAGAATTCACCACCTCAAAGTCCTCGAGAGAATCGACTTCCACCGATGGGTGAACAACCGCAAGAGCGCAAGATCGGGGAGCCGTGAACCCCGGACATCATCGACCTACCAATCTTGAATCCCGAGGAGATCGGAAGACCGTTCGAGATCAAGACCTCAACAATCCACATGGTGCAACATTCACCCTTCACCGGTAAAGAGGATCCGAACCTTCACCTCCAAGCATTCATTCAACTATGTCAGACTTTCAACATGGATGGGGTGACTCAAGATCAAATGAGAGCAAGGCTTTTTCCATTCTCACTACTCGGGAAGGCTTTGCAATGGTTCCACTCTCAACCGGCGGAGACGGTGCAAAATTGGAACACGTTGATGAAGGCTTTTATGAAGGAATACTACTTGCCGGGTAAAACTCAAAGCTTGCGTAATAAGATTGCCACCTTTGCTCAATATCCTACGGAAACTATCTCGGAGGCATTTGAGCGTTTCAATGAGTACACTCGGGCGGTTCCACATCACAAGTTCCCGAAGGAAGACCTAATGCAAAAGTTCTATCAAGGACTCACCATGGCGTCAAGGACGATCATCGATGCATCGGCGGGAGGATCTATCATCGAGCTTACACCGACGGAAGCTTTCACTCCATTCAAGAAGGTCGCGGATAATGACACATGGGCGTCATCCGGACGCCTACATCCGTTCAACCAATGGGGAATGTTAAAGGAGTCTTGCAAGTGGAGAAGGAGAACATACTTGAAGGCAAGATTGACTCGGTCATGAGGAGGTTGGAGAAGATGGAGATAGAAAAGAAAGAGGCTCAAGAATTGAAGGCCGTCGAAGCAAGATCCGCATGCGAAGAATGTGGAGAGTATGGCCATGTCCACAAAGATTCTCCGGGAGGAAGCCAAAGTGCTCGACTACACGAGGAAGGGAGAATTGCCGAACTTCCGCTACGAGCAAGGTAGACCTCAATTTAATGCAAGCTCATCCATTACGAATTCGGTTCCACTTCGTATACAATTGAAAGAATTCATGGACAAGCAAGCTAAGATCAACAAGGACACCGTCACCAAGTTCAAAGCCATAGACAAGGTGTTGGAGAACATCGATAGCAAGGTGACGGAGGTCGGAAGCTCCAACCATCAAGTGCTCAACATGATGAAGATGCTCGAGACGCAAGTTGGACAACTCGCGGGGCGCCTCACTAATGATGAAGGGAAGCTTCCGGGACAACCTAAAGGTCCCGAATCGGCGAAGGCTATTCAAACACGTTCGGGAAAGGAGACCGAAGATCCGGAACGTTTCGCGGGAGCAAGGAAGCCTAAACCATCCGCGGAGGCGGAGGAAATTGCTAAGGAGAAAGTTACAGGGATTGTCACCAAAGAGCCCGAGTTAGAGATGCCGGGAGAAGACACGAGGATACCACAACTCAAGCCACGCTACTTCCGAGGTAAACTTGACAATCACTTTGAGAAGTTTGTGGAGGTTGTACGTAGACTTAGTATCAACATGCCATTAATTGGATGCCCTACAAGTACCTACATATTCTCGTTACTTTAAAGACATACTTGCAAATAAATATGAGATAGCAACACTCGGGGTAGATCATGTCAAGATGTCCGAGGAGTGTAGTGCCGCTATTGCTAATGGGCTAGAGAAGCAAAAGGACCCGGATGCCCTACAATTCCATGTTCCGTTGGTTCATTCAATTTTGAGAAGGCTTTATGCGACCTTGGAGCAAGTGTGAGTTTCATGCCAAGAGATGTGTTCGAGAAGCTACACCTACCATTAGAGCCTACGGGTATGTGTTTGGAGTTGGGAGATAACTCCATTCACTATCCCTTGGGCATCGCCGAAGATGTACCCGTGAAGGTCGGACACACCTTCATCCCGCCGACTTCGTGGTGCTCGAGATGGGAGAGAGGGAGAAGCCACCACTCATCCTTGGGAGGCCTTTCCTCAAGACCGTGGGAGCTACTATAGATGTTGGCAAAGGGGAGATCATGTCCGATATCAACAGAGAAAGGAGTTCTTTCAAGTTCCGACCACGACTCGAGTCATGCAATATGATTGAAGTTAAAAATGTTCCACCTCATCGTCGCGTTGTTAAGGAAGAACCAGGGAAGAAGGAAGGGCTGAAGAAGAAGGACGTAAAGAAAATCAAGCAAGTTGTTGCATCCGTCAAGACAAAAGAAGAAAAGCCGCCTGTGAAGACCAAAAAATGACTAAGCCGGAAGATAAGCCCGTGCCCAAGATGGTGCGTAGTGGGTACCCAAGATTGCAACGCCCGCAAAGAGCGTTGATCCGAAGTAATCAAGTGAAGAAGTCTAGCTATGGACTATAAACGAAGCGCTAGGCGGGAGGCAACCCGTTTCGTCAAGTCAAGAATAAGCTACCGGGAGGACAACCCGATTCCAGGTTTTTCGAGTCTTTTTAAATAATTTAGTTTTGAATTTTATTACGCAAAGACATTAGACTTAGAAGTGGTTGAACAATATTAGAGACATAATTCTTGGTTGAATATTTTGCTTGATCATAAACCCTTTACATGAACCCTCCTATGTGTGTGTTTGTTTCTTCTCGAGAAACCACAACCAAGTAAATTCAGAACCTAACTCAACCATTCATCCTCATTATGATGTTGTGGTGGACTTAATTTTCATGCTAAAAACACACGAGTAGAGCCACGACTTATACCTAGGTGTTAATTAAATTTCAGCACATAGTAGGACTCGCGTAAACCTAGAAACTAAACTTTTGGTTGGTCTAAAAATCTATATCCTTGGTTTCTCTAAGATTATAATTTTTCTAAGCCTCATTTAACTTTATGTTATTCAAAATCTCTCTCATTTAGCTAAAATTAGAACGTAAACCTATGCCCCCATGATCAAGCCGGGAAAAGTTTGCTCTCAACCAATGAAGGCGAACTATGCCGGTAAGACCGATATCAATATAGCCGGAAAATATTTTCGACTTACACTTGTTTTTAATGGTTGAAAAACTTCTCTAAAATTTATGCTTGAGCTTTTCCGTAGCTCTAAAAATATTTTTAATTTTCGAAATTAGAGGAGTGCTTAGCCTTAAACATACTTAGAAGGAGGCAATCTAGTTAAAGTTAATCATGCATGCACCATTGGATGCCCTTTCATCAACTTTGATCAAGACCACATGCAAAGGACAAGCATGGGTGGGCAGCAAGCATAACTTTGCAGGAAATTCATGGTGACATGTGAAGCAAGTGGAGCAAGGGAGCATGGACATGACTCAAAGCATGAAGCATCAAGTGGAAGGACCAATAATGCAAGAAAAGGAGTGGACGAGAGCGTTTGGGAGGTGCAACTCATGGAGCACGCGGGGAAGGAAGTCATGGAGGAGAAATGATTGTGCCGGAGGAAAACGGAGCCCCGGGGAGGCACGCGACCACCCTGTGCCGGTCGGCCCAGCAGAGCCGGCCTCCCCTACAAAAGGAACCCCCCGGTTCCCGTCTTCTCGCAGCAAACATCCCTCTCCTTCCTCGCCTTGTGTGCTCAAGTTTTAGTGCCCGGAACCACCATAGACGTAGCCGACCTTCCCAAGCTTGATAGCTCAAACAATACACACCCTTAATCCACTCAAAGTCCACATCATGAAATAATCTTTGAAGTACCTAGTCACCGGTTGAAACCCGAAATTTTAGTAGAGAGAAGAGTGCTGCAATCATGTGGAAGAAAACCACAAGTACCTTCACCAAGAAGAAGGGGTCATCGTCATCCAAGCCGTCTTCGACGACATCTTCGAGGAGGCACTTGGTTTCCGAGTCCCCTCGGAGCATGGAGAAGGACACGACACCGCCAAGGACGAATGACACTCTCCTCCTCGGTGGCATGAGGGCAACAAGGAGCACGTCCATGAGGTTTACCGAACCTCAAGGGCGTACACAGGAGCCGCCCGTCCCACCTCGTTGACCGACCCGTTCATCTACGCCACCTCCATACACTTTGCAGTATTCCACATATTACTTCATCATATTGTCGGAGGAGGAGGAGAAGAAACTCTCTCGTCTTGAGAAGAGGCTTGTGGCAAACGTCGATTTCAACGATCAAGCACTCAACTACTTTGGCTTCGGCACATATATATATTATATGTTGGGGCACCTTGGATGGGTGCAATTCTCCAACGGGGTGTCGGCAAACACTCACAAGGAGTTTGCCTTGGAAATCTTGATGACTATGGCGCCCATCCTTGATGGGGGGGTGCAAAGTTTATCATTCCGTTTGGAGGGAATCCGGCAAGTGGTTCCTTACGAGTATGTTAGGGAGCTACTTGGGTTCCAAAAGGGAGCTCCGGAGAAAGTTGACGTGTCGAATGGCATGTTGGATGGATTTTGGAATTTAATCTCCGGAGAAGCCCACCAACAACGCAATTCCTTCGCAACCCCATTATCCAAGTATTCCACTCTTGGATGTGCAAGAGGATTATGGGGAGGATGAGGGAGACGAAGGTGACCAACACCGAGTTGAATTGGCTCTACTCGACATTAATTGCCAAGCAGCCAATAGACCCCTCATACCTTATGATCAACTCGATGGTGTTGCGAGGCAACATCGGGATCGGGAGATATTGGTTCGGGGTGTTACCTCTCTATGTTAGCCATCTCCTTAAGGCCGGGGATCACAAGGAATCCCGAACATCTCTTACGTGGGACCTCTTTCGGATTCGAATAATTAAAGCAAGGGAAATATATTAGTGGAGATGAGAGAGGAGGCTTTCATGTGGCCAAGGTGAACCTACCCCTTCGGACCCAAGACTTAGGCTTTTCATTCAAGGGAGGGAAGATTGGTTGGAGGAAGGACTCCTTGTCCCGGCAAGGAAAAATAAAAGAGGAAGAATCGTAGAGGAGGGATCTTCCTCCGCGCAAGCGGGTGGTGCACAACCAAACTATGTGCCACCATTCGGAGGAATCCCTACTCGCCAAGTTATTACGGAGGGCCACAAATGCAAGCATGGGGGGGGGGTGCTGCACCGGTGCCCCCACCAAATTATGTGGTGCCCAACGTAGCCTTCGCGGAGCCCTACACACAACACCCCCAACCACAAAAAAGCATGGCCATAATTGGAGGGTATGCTGTGAGAAACATGCAAAACGTCGCAGCCATCCAAACCAACGCGGCTCAACTTGGTGAAGGCAATGCAAATATTGCCTATGAGTTTGGGCGTCTTCACCTAGTACCGCCAGAACAATTCGTTGGAGGGGATGTCCAAACCTACTACGAGCAAGGGTACAACGACCAAGACCACCAATACCAACTACCGGCGGAGGATTAGGAAGAAGGAGGAACTTTAGTTTTCTTTTCTTTTCCCTTTTTTGTAATTTTCAGCTTGTGTTTGCTTGTGTTTGCGTAGTACTTTCATTTTTTTAAATTTCAGCAAGTGTGTTGGTTTATTTTCAGCATGTATTCCTATTAGTTTTCATCATTAATAAAGACACCACCTTGTTTACATTATTGGAACAATTACAAAATTTGTGTGATGATGATATATGATTATAATTGCCGCTTTGTTTATCTTTGTAATTGATTTATGCATGTTAAAGCTAGTGCCATCTTAAAATACGAATCTGAATTTATCTAAATGCTAGCTTAATCTTTAGCAGAGGTTATGATTAAAATGAAGACCCATAGTGTTTTATGTTCTCTCGAGTTGTAGATAGATTAAAGATGGTTTTTATGCCCAAAAATATCACTAACTTGTCATGAATATCACTTGTGTGTTGCTCAATCTATCCAGAGCCTTATATATATTTGAGTGCATAAATCTTAGTGTACAAGATTTATTTTTGAGTGAGTTATTGCAGGCCATGATTTCTCTGGCCCGAGACTAAGAAGCTGGTCATTCCGTTTTTGCGTATCTATCTTTTTGCTAGCCTCTTATCCGTGCATTGTGTATCCCCACATCGGAGATCTCACAAACCTCGCCGGATATCCACCCTTAAAACCAAATATCATCTTTTGTGTTTACCTCCTTGACCACAACCTATCATTGAGGATGAATCATCAATTCAAGGAAGATTGCAAGCGGTGCCACGATCAAAGATTTCAAGTATCTCTCCAAAGGAAAAATATTTCCGATACCTACCTTATTTATCACCTCTTTGCCCGAGGACGAGCAACGTCTAAGCACGGGGGAGGAGGTAGGTACGATACAATTTTAGAGTTCAAAGGGGAGCAAATAAAAAATTCAAAAGAAAGAAAGATATATATATATATATATATGAGAAAAAGAGAAAAAAATATAAGTATGTGTGATAATAAAAATAAAGTGAACTCTCCAGGTTCTCTATAGTGCATTAGGAATTTCAAGGCTTCAAGATTAAAAGATCCATACTCATTCTCCAACCATGTGCAATCCGATAACGAAGACTTCCTTTGTGCCTCGGGATCACTCTTTGCCATTTGCACATGTCCATTCATCTCAAGTGTGTGTATTTTTCTCTTTCCCCTCCTTGATATAACATTATTTTCCAATGACCTTTTTGACGAGTCTCGGTAAGACCATGAGAAGCTTGTCTTGTTTTGACAACATCTCATTTGTAATATCTTGGTAGGACTAAACTTTCCCAAAAAGCTCCATATAAAGCCTACCACACACATATATATGTTATGAGAGGGAAATGAGTAGAATATATAAGCTTGAGAGACAAGATGAGATGAGAGTTCATGAGCTATATGCAAGGTGATTTAAATTTGTGAACTTGGTTTAGCTCTTTTTCATCTAGTTCTTTATTTTCAAAATTTCTAAGATCTATTTAAATTTTGGGAGCATGTTAATAATTGTGGGATAAGCTTAATTAAAAATCTACCCTCCGTTGAGATGAAGGCTAGTACATTATGGAACTTTAACAAATTAAAATTTCGAGAGCATTATGTTTTCTCAGGTATGATCAAGTGCATGGTTTAAACATTGATAGGAAACGATGATATCCATCAAAGGCTTACTCGAGGATGAGCAAGGTTTAAGCATGGGGGAGATGTTGACGGTGAAAATCCGTCAACCTAGACATGAGTTTACCTTCAGTGTTGGCATAAGTTTTATATCTTATCCATTGGTACTAACCCCCGTGGTATAACAAGTTCACTTGTGCATGTCGGTTTTGGAGTTTAGTGTTTATGCAGGGTTTTAGCGTTGAAACCAAGACTTCCGGGATAAGTTCATCAAGCACCTTGTGACAAGACCTTGAAACCTCGTGCAAGTCATGCAACGAAGCAAACTTGAGTCCAAGAAGCCTAGGGACCTAACTCGAGAAGATGACAAACTCCGAGGACCTAATCGGAAAAGTGCCGAATATTGCGGGACAAGGAGCTACGTCCAACTCGGAGAGAAACCGATGACAAGGGCCCACATGAAGAAGGGGGAAGGATCTAGAAGACTTGGGAACCGACGCCACGCGAAGGAGGCCGGGAACCGGGCCGGGATGGGCCCGTTGACGGTTAATAGTTGTATCAAAGTTCGTTTAGACTTGCAAGCGGACAAGTCTCCCGTCGTAGTCAAGGGACCCTTCTTCCCTCGAGTGGTGAACCCAAGGTATCGAATCCGTGGAACAATGTGCAACGCAAAGATTCAATCTAGTAAAGCAAGGTAAGCTATCTTTTGAAGAAGCAAGTTGCATCTAATCTACTAACTCATAAAGAAAACGAATCTAATCTAATCTAATCTACTAAAGAGGTAGCAAGAGAAAGCAAGAGATAACCGATCTAGAGAGTCTAGATCATGCTTATGTTGTAGCTCCAAACAAGATAGATGAAGATAGAAAAGTGAATCTCATTAAAAGCATCTTTAAATCATGGCCTTCCATCCGACTCCGAAAACGCTCGCCTTTCGGAATCCCCGTTCGTCACAACGTATCCCTACTCATGCGGGTAGTCTAGGGAGAGTTCGATAAGAACAAGTTGAAAACACTTGGCTGGTCCGGTATGCACCTCTAGCCACCGCGGCTACAAGAGCACCCTATGTAATTTATCTTAAGTATAGATCGTAGAAGAAGCAAAACCAAGAAGAAAACAAAATCATCGAGAAGGCACTTGATCGCTAGAAATCGAATTCACTTAAAGACTTCACCATGAATGATTACATGAACAAGATCACCACCGGGATCCTACCTCGATCTTGATCCTTGCTCCGGAGCTCCGACGTGGTCTTCCATGCAAGGTTCCCACGTCGGCTAGGGAGACCCTAGACAACTAGCACGACCCTCATCTCCGAGATGGTGCCCCTCAAGCTTTCTCTCGCTCCTCGGCGGCGGATGACGAATTGGATTCTTCGTTGCTCTCGGTCGGGGGGCTATAAATAGCCCGAGAGGCATCTAGGTCAAAGGGGAGGCCGACCGGGCCCCGGATCGGGGCCGGGCCGACCGGCCCGGGCCGACCGGCCTGGGCCGACCGGCCCGGGCCCATCCAGAGCCCGGCTCATGTCCTCCTTCGTCCGCCGTATTGCTTCCCGAGTCTTCTAGATCCTCTCCCCTTTTGCATGTGGGCCCTTTTCGTCGGTTTCTCTTCGAATTGGACGAAGCTCCTTGTCTTGCAAGATTCAAGACTTTTCCGGCTAGGTCCTCGGAGTTTATCATCTTCTCGGGCTTGGTCCTTGGGCTCTTGGAGTCATGTTCACTTCATTGCTTGACTTGTACGGGCTTCAAGGTCTTGTCATGAGGTTCTTAATGAACTTATCCCGAAGTCTTGCTTTCAACGTTAAAACCCCGCGTAAACACTTAACTCCAAAACCGACATGCACAAGTGAACTTGTTATACCACGGGGGTTAGTACCAATGGATAAGATACAAAAGTCATGCCAACACCGAAGGTAAACTCATGGCTAGATTGACGGATTTTCACCGTCAACGGCTCCCCCATGCTTAAACCTTGCTCGTCCTCGAGTAAGCCTTCGATGGATATCATCGTTGCCCTTCACTATTTAAACCTTGCACTTGATCATACATGAAAAAAAACATAATGCTCTCAAAAGTTTAATTCGTTGAAGTTCCATAATGTACTAGCCTTCATCCCTACGGAGGGTAGATATTTAATTAAGCTTATCCCACAAGTATTAACATGCTCCCAAAATTCAAATGGATCTCGTAAATTTTGAAATAAAGAACGAGGTGAAGAAAAGCTAAACCAAGTTCACAAATTTAAATCATCTTGCATATTGCTCATGAACTCTCAACTTGCTTGTCTCTCAAGCCTATAATTCTACTCCTTTCCCTCTCATATAACATATATGTTTGGTAGGCTTTATATAGAGCTTTGGGAAAGTTTAGTCCTACCAAGATTTTAAAAATGAGATATCGTCAAAACAAGACAAGCTTCTCATGGTCGTACAGAGACTCGTCAAAAAGGTCATTGGAAAATGATGTTAAATCAAGGAGGGGAAAGAGAAAAATACGGACACTTTAGATGAGTGGACATGTGCAAATGGCAAAGGGTGATCCCGAGGCACAAAGGAAGTCCTCGTTATCAAATTGCACATGGTTGGAAAATTGAGTATGGATCTTTTAATCTCGAAGCCTTGAATTTTCTAATGCACTTTAGAGAACCGGGGAGTTCACTTTACGCATACTCATATTTTTTTTCTTTCTCATATTTCTCCTTCTTTTTCTTTCTTTCTTTCTTTCATTCATTTTTTTCTTGTCATACATTCGGTCACGAGACTTTCACATCGGAGTTTTGATTTTTTTTATTTTGCTCCCCTTTCAAAATTTTTTTAGTTACTCCCCTTTGAACTCTAAAATTGCACCGTACCTACCTCCTCCCCCATGCCGAGACGTTGCTCGTCCTCGAGGAAAGAGGTGATAAATAAGGTAGGTACCGTAAATACTTTTCCTTTGGAGAGATACTTGAAATCTTCAATCTTGGCACCATCGATCTTCCTTGAATTGATGATCCATACTCAACGATAGGTTGTGGTCAAGGAGGTATTCACAAAAGATGATATTTGGTTTTAAGGGTGGATATCCGGCGAGGTTTGTGAGATCTCCGATGTGGGGATACACAATGCACGAATAGAAAGGCTAGCAAAAAGATGGATACACAAAAACGGAATGACCAAAGCTTCTTAGTCTCGGGCCGGAGAAATCATGGCCTGAAATAACTCACCCAAAAATAAACCTTATATACTAAGTTTTTTCACTCAAATATTTATATGGCTCGGGATAGGTAAAGCAACACGCAAGTGGTATTTATGACAAGGTTAGCTTTACATTTAAGAACAAAAATAAATCATCTTTAATCTATCTAAAACTTAAGAGCACATAAAACACTATGGGTCTTTATCTTTATCATAACCTCCTCTAAAGATTAAGCTAGCATTTAGATAATTTCAGATTTGTATTTTTAAGAGAGCACTAGCTTAAACATGCATAAATCAATTACAAAGATAAACAAAGCGGCAATTTTAATCATTTATCATCATGGCACAAACTTTGTAACTTTACCAAAGGTAAAAACTTAGTGGTGACATTATTCATGGTGAAAATAAAACTAACACACATTCTGAAAATAAAAGTGAAAACTAAAAATTAAAGTAAAGCTGAAAATACTACGCATACATAGGCGCAAACAAGCTGAAAGTTAAAGAAAAAAGGGGTAAAGGAAAGATAACTAAAGCTCCTCCTCTCTCTAATCTTCCGCCGGTGGTTGATATTAATAATCATGGTTGTTGCACCCTTGCTCATAATAAGAATGCACTACTCCTCCTATGAGTTGTCCGACGGTGCTAGGTGAAGGTGTCAAAGCTCATAAGAGATGTTTGCATCTCCTTCACCCATTTAGTTTGCATTGGTTTGGATGGCTGCAATAATTTGAATGTTTCTTGCAGTGTATCCTCTAATGGTGGCCACATTCTGTTGTGGTTGAGGAAGATGTGCATATGGCTCCGCAAAGGCTACGTTGGGCACCGCAAAAATTGATGGGGGGGGTATGGCCGCACCACTCCCCCATGCTTGCATTGGTACACCATCGTAGTAACTTGGCGGCGCCGGAATTCCTCCAAATGGTGGCACATAATTTTGTTGTGCACTTCCTTCTTGGGCCATAGAAGATCCTTCTCCTATAATCCTTCATTTCCTTCGCCGGCACAAGAAGTCCTTCCTCTAAACAATCTTCTTTCCCTCAAGAAAAGTCTTAAACTTCAATCCGAAGGGATAAGTTTACTTTGGCCACTTTGAAGCCTCCTCTCTCATCTCCACTTATATATTTGTCTCAAATCCTAGGGAAGTCCCGGGTAGGAGATGATTCGGGTTCTTTGTAATACCCGGTCTTTAAAGAGGTAGTCAACATGGAGAGGTAACAACCCGATCTCCCGAATCCGATGTTGCTCACAACACCACCGGTTGATCATATGTGAGTGGGGTTGATTGGCTGCTCGGCAAAGCCGAGTAAAGCCAATTCAACTCCGTGTTGGTTATCTTTGTCTCTCTCATTCTCCCAAAAATCCACTTGCACAAAAGTGACACACTTGGATGATGGGGTTCGGATAGTATTTCTTCGTTGATGGTCTCCTCCCGTGATCATACTCCAAAAACCTTCCCATGTGCCTTCATGCACATCCACTTGTTCCGGAGCTCCCTTTTGAAAATAGGAGGCACTCGCCCATGGGTCTACGATACTAGAACATGCAATCATTTCGAACATGAAAACCAATCTAATCTATCGGGGATTGTGTTGAATGGATCCAAGGAAGCATTAAGACCTTTACTCCCTTTACGGCATGGTAGCTAACCTTAAGCATTAAAGTATTTTCAACACAAGATGATAGATAGATAATCCAACAAAGTGTGATTACATCTCAAGATCGATTGCAATCCATGGATGAAAGGAGATTACCCCATCAAGGTGCTAGAAATAGCATCGTTGATCAAGGTAACCCTTCCGACGGTGTCTTCCTTCTTCTCCACTTGTGGGCTCCCTCCAAAGAGAATGAGAGACTCAGGACTCCTTCATCAAGGGTATGCGCCATGGTCATGAGAATTTCCTAGGTGAATTCCTTGTGCGTGTTTGCCGACACTCCGTTAGAGAATTGCACCGGTGTCTCGTATGAAAACCCAATATGTAGAGAGCTTGGTCGTCGAAGTCGACGTTCGCTACAAGCCTCTACTCAAGGTGAGCGAGCTTCTTCTCCTTCTCCTCCTCCGTCATGATGACATACCCCCTCGGAATACCGCGGAGCGTATGGAGGTGGAGCGGATGATTGTGTCGAGTGGCGAGGTCGGACGGGCGGCTCCTCCATATGTCCTTGAGGTTTGGTGAACCTCATAGACGAGTTTCGTGTGGCCCTCATGCCACCGAGGAGAAGAGTGTGGTTCCTCCTCGGCGGTGCTGTGTCCCCCTCCATACTCCGAGGAAACTCGGAAACCGAGTGCCTCCTTGAAAAGGTTAATGGCTTAGACGATGATGATCCCTTCTTCTTCGGTGAAAAGGCTTGTAGTTTTCTTCCATGATTGCAACACTCTCCCTCACAAATATATATCCGGGGTTTCACCCGGTAACAAGGTAAACAAATATTATTTTGGAGTTTGGTCTTTGAGTTGATTAAGGATGTGATTTGTTGCACGAAACAAACGCAAAGTGGATGGCTAAGTCTAAGGTGGTTCCGGCCTACAAACTAGAGCACACGAACAAAGAGCTGGATGGGAGACTACCTCTCTCCTCCTCTTGGCTCGGTTCTTGTCTAGTGCGTTCATGCTTGTTGCTTCGTGACCGCGTGCACCTTCCAAACGTTCCCGTCCACTCCTTCGCTTGCATTATTGCTCCTTCCTCTTGATGTTTTTGCTTGACTCACTTCCATACTCCCTTGCCTCACATGTGTCCATGATATTCCTACAAAACAAGGTCTTGGCTGCCCTCCCATGCATGTACTTTGCATGTGGTTTGATAAAAGATGTTGGAGGGGCATCCCGTGATGTATCATGGTGCATGTATGGTTAGGTTAACTAGATTGCCTCCCTCTAAGCATGTTTTAATGCTCAAGCACCCCTCTAATTTCGAAAATAAAAAAAATCAGAGATATTATTGAGTTAGAATATAAATTTAGAGAAGTTTTTAAAGCATTAAAAACAAATGTAAGTCGAAAAATATTTCTGACTACTTTTATGTTGGTCTTATCGGTATTGTTTGCCTTCATTGAGAGCAAGCTTTTCCCGGCTTGATCATGGGGCCATACGTTTAGGTTCTAATTTTGATTAGATAAGAGAGATTTTGAATGAAATAAAATTAAATGTTGCTTAGAAAAATTCTAATCTTAGAGAAACCAAGGATATGGATTTTTAAACCAACCAAAAATCAAGATTCTAGGTTCACGCGAGTCCTACCACGTGCTGAAATTTAAATAACATTTAGATACAAGTCGTGGCTCTTCTCGTGTGTTTTTAGCATGAAAAACAAGTCAACCACAACATCATAAAGAGGATGAAGGGATGAATTAGGTTTTGAATTTTTTTTTGTTTTGGTTTCTCGAAAAAGAAGCAAACAACATAGGATGGTTCATGTAAAGGGTTTATGATCAAGCAAAATATTCAACCAAGAATTATGTCTCTATTATTGTTCTGCCATTCTAAGTCTAATGTTTTGCATAGTAAAATTCAAAACTGAATTATATTTAAAAAGACTTGAAAAAAGCGGAATCGGGTTGTCCTCCCGTAGCTTATTCTTGACTCGATGAAACGGGTTGCCTCCCGCCTAGCGCTTCGTTCATAGTCCATGGCTAGACTTCTTCGCTTGATTACTCCGGATCAATGCTCTTCGCGGGCGTTGCAATCTTGGGTACCCACTTCCGCACCATCTTGGGCATGGGCTTATTCTTCGGCTTAGTCGTATTTTTGGTCTTCACAGTCGGCTTTGTCCTTTGGTCTTGACGCATGCAACAACTTCCTTCACTTTGAATCTAGGGCTTCCAACCCTTTAGCTTGTGTTGCACGTCTCCTTTGCTCGTAAAGTTTTGCTGGATCATCCACAAAAAAAAGTTTAGGGTTTCTTGGAGAGGTAGCCAACCATCTCCGGTTAGGGTTAGCAATAAAACAAAAATTTAACAAAAGAAAAATTAGGGTTAATCAAAACTAGATTAGATTGATTTTTTTCTTTTTTAGGATGATCAAACTTAAGAGATGCAAACGAAAAACAAAAGAAAAACTGAAAAATAAGCGATACTAGATCGGATCTCGATTGCTTGTTCCCCGGCAACGGCGCCAGAGAAAGGGGCTTGTTGACGGTTAATAGTTGTATCAAAGTTCGTTTATACTTGCAAGCGGACAAGTCTCCCATCGTAGTCAAGGGACCCTTCTTCCCTCGAGTGGTGAACCCAAGGTATCGAATCCGTGGAACAATGTGCAATGTAAGGATTCAATCTAGTAAAGCAAGGTAAGCTATCTTTGAAGAAGCAAGTTGCATTTAATCTACTAACTCATAAAGAAAACGAATCTAACCTAATCTACTAAAAAGTTAGCAAGAGAAAGCAAAGAGATAACCGATCTAGAGAATCTAGATCATGCTTATGTTGTAGCTCCAAACAACATAGATGGAGATAGAAAAGCGAATCTCATTAAAAGCATCTTTAAATCGTGGCCTTTCATCCGACTCCGAAAACGCCCCGCCTTTCGGAACCCCCGTTCGTCACAACGTATCCCTACTCATGCGGGTAGTCTAGGGCGAGTTCGATAAGAACAAGTTGAAAACACTTGGCCAGTCCAGGATGCACCTCTAGCCACCGCGGCTACAAGAGCAACCTATGTAATCTATCTTAAGTATAGATCGTAGAAGAAGCAAAACCAAGAAGAAAACAAAATCATCGAGAAGGCACTTGATCGCTAGAAATCGGATTCACTTAAAGACTTCACCATGAATGATTACATGAACAAGATCACCACCGGGATCCTACCTCGATCTTGATCCATGCTCCGAGCTCTAACGTGGTCTTCCATGCAAGGTTCCCACGTCGGCTAGGGAGACCCTAGACAACTAGCACGACCCTCATCTCCGAGATGGTGTCCCTCAAGCTTCTTTGCTCCTCGGTGGCGGATGACGAATTGGATTCTTCGTGGCTCTCGGTCGAGGGCTATAAATATCCCGAGAGGCATCTAGGTCAAAGGGGAGGCCGACTAGGCCCCCGGATCGGCCGGGCCGACCGGCTCGGGCCCATCCGGGCCCGGCCCCGTGTCCTCCTTCGTCCGGTATTGCTTCCCTCGTCTTCTAGATCCTCTCCCCTTTTGCATGTGGGCCCTTGTCGTCGGTTTCTCTCCGAATTGGATCAAGCTCCTTGTCTTGCAAGATTCAGCACTTTTTTGGCTAGGTCCTCGGAGTTTGTCATCTTCTCGGGCTTGGTCCTTGGGCTCTTGGAGTCATGTTCACTTCATTGCTTGACTTGTACCGGGCTTCAAGGTCTTGTCATGAGGTGCTTAATGAACTTATCCCGGAAGTCTTGCTTTCAACGTTAAAACCCTGCGTAAACACTTAACTCCAAAACCGACATACACAAGTGAACTTGTTATACCACGGGGGTTAGTACAAATGGATAAGATACAAAAGTCATGCCAACACCGAAGGTAAACTCATGGCTAGGTTGACGGATTTTCACCGTCAACGGGGCCCAAGCCGGTCGGCCCGGGCGGCCGGCCCGGCCCGATCCCGAGCCCATTTGCCCCCTCCTTTGACCTAGCCGCCATTCAGGCTATTTATAGCCCCGGGGTCGAGAGCCACGCATCGATCAATTCGTCATCGGCCGCCGAGGAGCAGAGAAGAAAGGGACACCATCCCTGAGAGGAGAGGGTCGAGCTAGTTGACTAGGGTCTCCCTAGCCGACGTGGGAACCTTGCAAGGAAGACCACGTCGGAGTTCCCGGGCTAGAAGCAAGATCAAGGTAGGATCCGGATGGAGATCTTGTTTATGTATCATTGTATTGGTTGAATTATCAAGTTGAATCGATTTCTAGCGATCAGGCGTTTCTTCGATGTCTTCATTTTACGATCAGCTTTGCTTATTCTAGATTTATTCTCGAGATAGATCACATATGGTGTTCTTGTAGCCGCGATGGCTAGAGGTACACGCCGGATCTTCCGAAAGAACTCGACTTGTCCTTGGACTCGCCCTAGACTACCCGCATGAATAGGAATACGTTGTCACAGAACGGAGGTTCCGAATGGCAGGCGTTTTCGGAGTCGGACGAGAAACACCGATTTAAAGAGGCTTCTAATAAGATTCGATTTGCTACTTTTTCTCTTGCTTGGAACCTCAACAAAAGGCTTAACCCGATCTCTCTAGATCGGTTTATCTACCCTATCTATCTTTGTTACCTCCGAGCTTTAGTAGATTAGATTAGTTCGTGTTCTTTATCTAGATGCATTAGGATTTCTATTTACCGAAGATTGAAGTTACTTGGCTTTACTAGATCATCTTTTGCGTCGCACATTTGTTCCACGGATTCGATACCTTGGGTTCACCACTTGAGGGAAGAAGGGTCCCTTGACTACGACGGGAGACTTGTTCGCTTGCAAGTCTAAACGAACTTTGATACAACTATTAACCAACAACAGGATTGGCGGACCAAATACCTCGCTTGAATAGATCGAGGGAAACTTCCCTCGATCGTTCCGAAGTCGACGCATCGCCAAGATGGCCAAATCATTCACTACAATCGATGGTGAGCCGTATAAGCGTGCGCGTCCGCCGTGCTCCGGCGGTGCATCCCCATCCCCAAAGGTCGCGAGCTTATTCGAGACATCGCGCCCTCGTGGGCAATGCGTTACGCCAAGGCTTTTATTGGCCCTCCACGGTCGCCGACGCCAACGAGGTCGTGCGCACCTACGAAGGGTGCCAATTCTACGCCCGCAAGACTAATCTCCCGGCTCACGCCCCGCAAACTATTACCATCATGTGGCCGTTCGCCGTGTGGGGGTTGGACATCGTCGGGCCCTTGCGAAAGGCACCCGAGGGCTACACCCACTTGCTGGTCGCCGTGGACAAATTCTCTAAGTGGATCGAGGCGCGCCCAATCACGAACCTCGGGCGGAGCAGCCGTGTCGTTCTTCACCGACATCATCCACCGGTTCGGAGTGCCCAATACCATCATCACCGACAACGGCTCCCAATTTACCAGCAGGAAATTCCTGGAGTTTTGCGACAAATACCACATCCGCGTGGATTGGGCAGCCGTCGCACATCCACGGACCAATGGTCAAGTGGAGCGTGCCAATGGCATGATCCTACAAGGCTTTAAGCCTTAGATTTTTGATAAGGCCGAACAAGTCCGGCCGAAAATGGCTCCGGGGAGTTGCCGTCGGTCATTTGGAGTCTCGTAACGACTCCGAGCGAGCCATGTTATTCACTCGTTCTTCCCGGTCTATGGCGCGGAGGTCGTTCTCCCCACGGACTTGGAGTACGGATCACCCAAAGTTAAAGACTACGATGAAAATGCCAACTAGCGAGCCCGCGAGGACTCACCGGATCATCTAGACGAAGCCCGCACCGTGGCCTTGATGCATTCGGCAAGATACCGTAGGCGCTAAGGCGGTACCAAGCCCAAAAGATCTGGTGCCGAGACTTCGATGAGGGCGACCTAGTATTAGGTTGCGCCAAGACAATCGAGGCCGCCACAAGCTATCACCTCCATGGGAGGGGCCCTACGTTGTCGTCAAAGTGCTCAAGCCCGCCACCTACAAGTTGGCAAATGATGACGGCGAGGAGCTCACCAACGCTTGGAATATCCAACGACTACATCGCTTCTACCCTTAGAAAGGATTTCCAAATTTTTTCGTTTCGCATATCCAACGCCTTAGTTACTTGTACAAGTCTAAATTCTTCCTTTGAATAAAGTCAAAGGGCGACTCGGCTTTCCCCCCGAAAACCAAGTCCACCTCGAGGGCTACCGCGGGGGGTATCCCCCCAAAAAAATGGTCCCATTTTTCGCAAAAAAACTCGCATTTCAAATACGCTAAGTACGCCTTGACCCGAGCTTCGGGCGAATTCACACGGGACGCGAGCGGGTAAAGGGTAAAGACGCGCAAGTCGGGGATAGCCTACGCCTCCCGGCGGGATACGGCCCTTATCCCTTGCCACTTTACCTATAAGCTACTCACGATCCTCCCAACTCAAACTCACCCAAGCAAAGGGAAAAAAGACAGAGCAACGCGACCATTGAAATAAAAACGAGCATTAAAACTTACAAACATTCAAATGTCTTGAGTAAACTATGTTTATTACACGAGCCGCACGGCTCAAGTTCTAACAAAAACTTAAAGAGCTCGAACGCCCAACTACTTTCAGGGCTCGAGACCACCGGTCGGAGGGGTGTTCGGGAACAGAAACTCCATGAAGTCTTCCGCGAGGACATTGGCGGCAGGGGTGGCGAGCGCGTCCACGCGGCTCATCTCGACCTCATCGTTGAGACCCTCGGGGATGACGTAGCTCGTGGAGATCGCCCGAGGTTGACTCGGTAGTGCAACGCCACCATGCCAAGGGCTTTCGGACCCCGGGGTGGAGTGCACGGTGCATACACCGGGTGACATGCCCGCACAAGGCGCGGAGGCGACTCGCCATAGAGCTCCCGCCCGCGCTTCGCCTTCCTCGATGCCCCGGCACGCCTCGAGGGCCGCGGCCCGCAGCTCTTCCGGCTCCCGCCGGGAGGAGTTGTAGGCCGTCTAGATCACCCGCGCTTGGGTCGTCGACGTCCCAAGAGACGTTTGCGGGTCCGAAAGCAAAAATATAGACTAAGTTGGGAGCGGATCCCAACGAACTTAGCCAATAAGCGAAAAGCGAGGAAGAGCGACTCACCCTCGACCTACTTCTTCTCCGACTCGTGGGTGGCGCACACGGTGGAAGCCGCACTGCTTTGCGGCTCAAGGATGACGAGCATCCTTTTCCTCGCTAGCTTGCCACAAGTCCTCATAGGACACGCCCTCCTGGACCCGGCTCCCCGAGAGCCGCGTGATTTCCTCATCTCGGAGCTTGAGGGTGGCCCGCGCCTCCTCCCGGCGCGGCGTGCTCCCGCCGGAATTGGCCCCCGCGCTTCCTCCCGGGCCGAGCGCTCGCGCTCAAGGGTAGCCCGGACCTTCTTGAGTGCATCTTCGCTCCCGCCGGGAGCCGAGTCTCCCTCGCCGGCACGCGCTGCGCTCCTCGGCGGAGCTGCTCCCCCACCGCGGCAAGCGAGGCGACCTTATCCGCCGGGTCGGCCCCCGGCCGCTCGGCCTCCTTGGCCTTCTTCTCGGCCTGGTTTTGCCAAGATCGTGGCCCCTCGAGGGTGGCACGGTCCCGCCGGGAGCCGAGCTTGTGCCGTGGAGAGGGTTGTCTCCTTCTCCACCATCGCGATCCGCGCCTCGGCCCGGGGCCTCACGCGCCTTTTGCGGCGCCTCGTCGCACTCCGGGAGTGCGGCCTTCACCATGTCGATTGCGAGCCGCCCTTCACGGTGCGGGCACCCCTGGTCCGGAGAGCGCGTCCCGCACGGCTCGCGGCGGTACTCCCGGCCCGGCCGTTGTCGGTCCACGCCGCCGCCTCCATGAGGGCGTCAAGGGTGTCGTCCTAGCCCCGGTACCCGGTCGAGCTTGGTCCTCAACCGAGAGAGGAGTCGTACCTTGACCGATCTCGACCCTCCGGCTCCGTCAACGGCGGACATGGACGCGGAGGAAAGTGGGATCGAGAAACGCACAAACACAAAAAGGATGGGGGGTGAGCCTCAAGTCCGACAAAAAGCACTTACCTCAAAAAGTCGGATCGAGGGACCCCCGTGGATCCGTAGTGCCTCGGTCGGCGCGTTGTTGATCGAGACGCCGTGGTCACCGAACTCTGCCACGGCGCCTATTCATCCCGGGCCTCGTTGAAGTGGGCGGGCGGCGCGTCGGCACGGCGCGCGCCCCCCGCTCCGGGTGCGCGACGGCAGCGTCAGGGGTGGACGGTGCAGCGTGGGACGCCGAGGCCTCGGCGTCATGTGCCGGGCGCGACATCACGCAATCCTCTTCCCGCATCACTAGCACCTGCGGTGCGCGCTCCGGCCTCGACCCGGGTTGCCCCCTTAATTGGCCCCCACCGGGGGGGAGCATCGTCATCGGCGGCGGCCCCCGCCACCTCGTGGTCCCCGGCGGGCCGGCTTGCCGAACGAGCACTGCCCGCGCCTTTCGGAAAGGGCGCAAGGGACCGGCGCCGCGACGTCGTCGCCGCCACCTCGTCTAGGCCGCGGCCCCGCGACCGCGGCCCCGACGCACGACGAATCGCCCGTTGTCGTCGCGCTCGCCGCCGCCGCCCCCTCTTGCCCCGGCCCCGTGATCGCGGCCGTGACACGCGATGGCTCGCCCGTCACCGCCGCGCTCACCGCCGTTCGCGGCACCTTCATCGAACGCCGCCCGTCATCGTGGGCGCTACCGGCCCGAGCGCCTTGGCGGGCGCAAGGGCGGGGACGATCGGCATCACCTTGTCGGCAAGAAAGCGAGAAGAGTAAGCGACAACCCTCAAAATGAAAGGCGTGCAAGGGGAGATGCTGCTCACCTAAGTTGGAGAAACCCCCGCTTCCTCTTCCTCGAGGGCCGGGGGTACCTCCATCACGCCCGCCGGCACTTCCGCGGCACCCGCCGGCACCTCCACCGATGACCCGGCGGCGGGCGCTTCCGCACCCCCACGGGTACTAACTCCACGGCCGCCTCCTCAGCCCGTGGCGACGGGGGTGGGGGATTCCACCTCTCGAGGCGGCCCGCCTCCCGTCACTTTCCTCCTCCTCCTCCTCCTCCTCCTCCTCCTCTACCGACGATGAGTTCGCCGGTTCCGGTGGAGGGGAGAGACCCTGCTGCTCGCGCAGCCGGTACTCCTCATCGTGCGCTCGAGGCGCTCCCACCGCCCGAGCTTCCTCTCCTTCGCGCGCGTCGCCCGCTCCTGTTCCCCGCCGTTGCGCGGCGCTGGCGACCGCCCGGGCACGGGGCGTTGGCGAGGTCCGACCGCGAGGCATGCATGGTCACCCTCTGTCGATAAAGGGTTGTCAAGACCAACACCAACGCGACACAAGAACCCGAGGAGGAAGAGGTGCACTCACCGCCGGGGCGTCGGGGAGCATCATGAACGACCAGAGGTCGTCGTCGCTGTGCGGCACCGACTTGAGGCTAATCGCGCACCTCGCCCTTGTGGCCGCGTACTCCGAGAGAAGGCGGTCCTGCACGCGGCCGCGAGCGTGCCAACGATGTGGGGTTGGTCGCGTCGCTCATCTCGAAGATGCGGAGCTCCCTCTCCATGAGGGGGGACGATTCGTCGGCGGTGGAAGTGGACGATGATCGAGGCCGCTCCTATTCGGCGTCCGCCGGGCGCCGCGGCGCGGTGGTGAGTGACTCCAACCTCTGCCGGCGCAAGAAAGGCGACATGCCGTGGTGCCGGCGTTAGTCTTCGCCATCGCACCTTGCCGGTGTAGGGGGGGAAGCCGGCGCCGTCGTTGCGGAGGTAGAACCACCCCCTTTCCCGGTCGGTATTGTTCGACATCATCATGCACGGTGGGTACGGTTCCTTGCGTGAGTCTCGCGGCCGAATGTCAGGCCGCCGGCGCAAACCGCCCGGCACACCCGCGTCTCGCCCGTGGCGAGGTTGTGCGGCTCCACGCGAACGGGTGCACCCGGAGATCCCGATTCACTAGGACCCCCGGGAACCCCCCGCGGACGCCGACGATGGTGGCCGCCCGCGATATGGTGTTGGGGGGCGTAGTTGTGGAGCTCCACCCCCGTAGTGGTAGCACAACTCCCGCATGAAGCGGATCGGCGGGGTGGTGAAGTCATGACGGGCGAGGTCCTTCGTCGCCCGTACGGTCACCGCCACTACAAAAGAGGTTTTTATGCGGGCGAGCCCGCCGTGGCCCCCCTCAAGAGCACGTCACCCCCGTGGGCACGACAAGGGTTGCCTCCCCGGAGATCCGGGAGGGCGAGGAGGACACGGATGCGACTTTGTTGCGGGGGGCGGTAGCGGTGAAGCCCGGACCCTCGAGCTTGCCCGCACCCCATGGGCGGCCGCCTTCGAGTCCGGTGATGACGCCGAGGACGACGAGGAGGTCACAGCGTGCAACACCCTGGAGCATGGGTTGAACTGGGTGCGCTGCGCCTTTGACGAGTTGATCCTTCCCGCGACCTCGGTAAGTTTTTTCACTCGAAACTTGTTTCTTTGGTTCTCTGATTCTTTCAAGAAGTGTGACTTATTCTCGTCTTGCTCAGGGCAGACCCTTGCAGCATCAGATTGGAGGCGAGCCCGCGCGACCCGTGAGCTCCGCGCGGATCGGACCCGGTGGAGATGCGGCTCATCGTGGCTCGAGTGGCGGCGGCCGTAGCGGTGGTGAGTGAGGCGTTGGCGCGGACATCCCTTGAAGCCGCCCGACAATCCCCGGAGGACCGTGCCATCGCGCTCGGACCGGCCGCCGCCGCGGCGGCTGCTACCGAGTGGGACTCGGCGGCGTCGAGGGCGGCTCTCGCCGAGGCCGAGGTCAAGAAGCTCCGTGCGGCCATGGTGTCTACCGAAGAGGTCGCCGAGAGGGCCAAGACCGCCGTTGCGCCACCGAAACCGCCGCTCGAGACGCCGCCCAAGCCGCGCTCGTGAGAAGGCGATGCTCTAGGCGAGGGTGACAGAGCCGGACCGTGACCTGCTTACGGCCATGACGGACTTGGCGATGGCCGGCCGCCGGTTCTCTCGGGTTACAAACCAACTCCAAGTGGTCTCTAAGGAGGCGATGCGGTTGTGCGAGAGCAACGTCAAGCTGTCGCGAGGATCTTGAGGGTGAGTCATGTGGTTGCTTTCTTTCTTTGTTTCGCTCGCTGCTTGTCTCTTGTCACGTTCGATTTGCCTGGTTGTGGTCGCGGGGAGCGCACGTGATTCGTGCCGGGATGACCACGAAGTTGGCGGAGGTGAAGCAGGAGCTGAACATCGCCCTCCTCAAGGTCATCGAGAAGGATGGCGCCATCGGGCGCTTGTCGGAGCAGCTTCAGAGTAAGTGTCGAAACATGACTCTATCTCTCCCTTGTGCGCGGATCCATCATAACTTGTCCTTCTGTTCGTCTTTCAGAGGTCAAGACCGAGCTGGAGCAGTCGCAGATGGCTCGGGAGCGAGGACACAAGCCGCTCCGAACCAAGCCGGGATGCCCGGTGCAAGTTGGAGGCCATCGCCCGAGAAGATCATCGGGGACCTAGCCAAGCTTGAAAGGGTGATGAGCACGGCTATGGCCGGGCTTGGCATGATGCTTGGGACCGATGACTCCCGAGACGTTGATCGAAGAGGTCGGGCGCCTCCTTGGCATGGTGCGAGAGCTTGAGCTAACGACGGCCCGACGAGTAGTGCACCAAGTCCTCTCCATGTTCGAGTCGCGGTACCAAGGCTGGACCGCATGGCGCCGAGTGGTGGCTAGGCCGCCGGCATCTTCGACGAGTAGTGCGACGAGCCGGAAGAAGATTGCGCCTCCTTTGCTCGCGACACGGCCGACGCTGCCTTGATGGACACCGGAGCCGCCGCCATAGGATGCATCGGAGGACCCGAAGCCCACGGGCCCTCAAGTTAATTGTACCATAATTTTCTTTATGTAATAACTTGAACAAGTCGTCGAGCTATAAGCCGTGTAGCTAAGTATTTGATTCGAATTGCGTTACTTCCCGGCGCTTCCGAGCGCCCGAGGATGACTCCGGCAACGCGCAATCGATCCTAGAAAACCGAGGCGACCGAGCCTTACTGCGGAGCCACGGAGGCATATGAGTTGGAAGGCTTGGCCTCCTCAATCCACTAAGTGCAACCACTCGTTTGCGGCCGTGAGAACTTGGAAGGTTCGAAGGCAACTTGACTTGATTTTGCTAGTGAAATCGTTTTTCGGACGAGAGTCCGAGGATGTCACTCGAATGCTTCTTAAAAAAGCGGTCGGACGAAGACACGGGGACATGGAGAGTGTTCGCAAGTCTTCGTGCCATAGCCGCGGAGGCGTGAGCACTAGGAGCTTCGAACGAACGGCGACCCCCACACCATGCGGGTTGTCGTATTTACTTTTCGTGAGATTGAGCTTCCGTCAAAAATCCTTTCGCTCGTGTGATCGGTCTCGACATAGTTGTCGGGATTTTTTGAAAAAAATTTGTAAAAAATGTGGGAGGGAGGGCATCGTGCCCGGGTAGCCCCCGAGCAAGGAGCGTCTTTGCGCCGGTGCAAAGACGCTCGCCGCTCGGCCCCGGCGTTGTCACAAACACATGAACGCAACCATTGATAATTTTCCGAACTCAGAGACATGTGAACAAAGCATGCAATATCTATTTATTGATGTACGAAGTTTGAGCAGTTACTCAAGGATAAAACGAGCGCAGGTGTTCAATTTTCCACACGTTGGAGACGACTCTCCCGTCCTCGTACTGGATCTTGTATGTCCCTGTTCGGAGCACCTCGTGGATGATGAACGGCCCCTCCCAGGGTGGTGATAACTTGTGTCTGTCCTTGCTGCCTTGAACTCATTGGAGTACGAGATCTCCGACGTGGAACTCGCGGGGGCGCATGTTGCGCTCGTGGTAGCGCCGCAGGGCTCGCTGGTACTTGGTGCATTGCGGTAGTGCTACATCACGCGCCTCGTCGAGTTGATCGATCACGTCTTCAAGTGCGACTTGATTTCCTTCCTCGGTGTAGGCTCGTACTCGCGGGGCCGCCGTAGTCGGTGTCCATAGGTAGCACCGCTTCAGAGCCATGCACCATGAAAAAGGGTGTGAATCCCGTGGCCCGACATGGTGTGGTGCTTAAACTCCACAACACGGACGGTAGCTCGGCTACCCATCTTGCTCGGAACTTGTCGAGCCGCTTGAAGATTCGTGGCTTCAAGCCTTGTAGGATCATGTCGTTCGCCCTCTCGACTTGACCGTTTGTCTTCGGGTGGGCAACGGCCACCGATCCACTCGGATGTTGTTGTCATTGCGAAGTTGAGGAATTTCTTCCCCGTGAACTGCGTGCCGTTGTCGGTGATGATCGTGTTGGGTATGCCGAAGCGATAGATGGTGTCGGTGAAGAATGACACCACTTCCTCGGAGCGGACGTTGACGATGGGTCGAGCCTAATTCCATTGGAGAACTTGTCGACTGCCACGAGAAGATGGGTGAAGCCCCCGGGCACTTGTCGAGCGGTCCCACCATATCGAGGTGCCGGACGGCGAAAGGCCACGTGATTGGGATAGTTTGAAGCGCCCGCGCCGAGAGGTGAGTTTGTCGAGTGTAGAGCCGGCATCCTTCACAACGCCGCACGATGTCCTTGGAGTCCGCGATCGTCGTGGGCCGGTAGAAACCTTGTCGGAAAGCCTTTCCGACAAGTGTTCTCGGACCGACGTGGTGACAACAGTGCCGGCATGTATCTCTTGCAACGGCTCGCGGCCTTGATCTCGGAGGATGCACCGCATGAGTATGCGGCAGCCCCATGCTTGTAGAGTTCGCCGTTGATGAGGACGAACGCTTTAGCTCGGCGGACGATGCGTCGAGCCTCCATCCGGTCGAGGGGTAGCTTCCCCTCGACTAACCACTCGAGGATCGGGAAACGCCAGTCGAGATCTTCGAGGTTCAACTCGGGCGGGCCGGTCGACCGCCATGACCTCGGGTTCGACTCCTTAGGTGGCTTCTTACCCTCCGCTCGTATGGAGGGTGCATTTTAATCACTCACGAAGACCCCATGAGGCACCGGGCTGCGATTGGATGCGGTATTCGCGAGAACATCGGCCGCTTTGTTGTAATCGCGCGGCACGTGATTAAGCTCGAGGCCTTGGAACTTGCCCTCCGGATCTCGTACGGCTTGACAAGACACCGCCATCTTCGGGTTCACGTAGCTATTGTCCTTCATGACTTGATCCACGACCGGCTCCGAGTCACACACGATATCAAGGTTCTTGATCCCGAGCTCGACGAGCGATTCGGAGACCGTGGATCGGGGCTTCGTACTCGGCGGTGTTGTTCGATGCGGGAAGTGCGATCGTACCAAGTACTCCATGCGCGAGGTCGAGAGGCGAGATGAAGACAAGGCCTACACCGGCTCCTTCCTTCATGACCGAGCCATTGAAATACATGATCCATGTCTCCTGCTCGATCGATGCCGGGGTACTTGTGACTTGATAGCGCCGCGCGGTGCATACGTGATGTTTTGTCCCATCGGCTCGAGCACCCACTTGGCAATCCTTCCCTCGCCTCGGGGTTCCGGATGACCTCCTCGAGCGGATACTTGGACACCACCGTGATGGGGTGCGCGTCAAAGTAGTGTCGTCGAGCTTGCGCTTGGTCATCAAGATCGCGCACACGAGTTTACGTATACGGGAGTAGCGCGTCTTCGAGTCAAAGAGCACCTCGGCCGACGAAGTACACGAGTCGTGGCACCTTTTGCGATCTTCGGGCTCTTCTCGCTCGACCACCAACGCCGCACCGACCACCTAGGTTTTCGCTAAGATGTATAGGAGCATTAGCTCTTCGGGAGTCGGAAGCGGTCGGAATCGGAGGGGTCTTGAGCATATTCTTGAGAGAATCGAGTGCCTCTTGTGCTTTGGGGGTCCACGTGAAGTGGTCGAGCGTCTTCATAAGCTTGTACGGCGGCGGTGTGTTTTCCGAGTCGCGCTATGAAATGACTTAGAGCCGCGAGACATCCCGTGACACGCTGCATGCCCTTCGGGTTCTTGATGGGCCCCATGTCCATGATGATCGAGATCTTCTCGCGATTAGCATCAATGCCATGTTCCTACACGACAAAGCTAAGGAGCATGCCCCTCGGAATCCCGAGAACGCACTTCTCGGGGTTTAGCTTTACCCCGTGTTACCATAGCTTCGCGAAGACCCTAGTGAGGTCGGTACCGGGTCCCCGTCTTTTTCGACTTGATGACGATGTCGTCTACGTACGCTTCTATGATGCGGCCTATCAACTCCCGGAAGAAGCGTCGCATGCATCCTTGGAAAGTGGCACTCGCGTTCTTGAGCCCGAAGAGAGCCTCCATCTTGATCGCGAGGATAACGGCGTCAAAATCATCCAAGTGGAGGGGGCAAAGTAGATAAGTGCACGAGGACCCACGGAGCAAAAGGGGGCGACCGAACCGGGCCGGGGCGCGGGCACTCGGGCCGGCCGGCCCGGGCGGGCCGGCCCGGCCCACTTCGGGCACCGGTTCGGTCCCGTCTTCCTTGCCCTCGAAGGATCTTCGACCCTAAAACCCCCGACGCGCCGCCAACACAGGGAGGAGGAGTTTATTCGCACCGAGAAGACCATCTACAAGCTAGAGAGAGAGGAGGATCTCGGTGGAGATCAACCACCTCGAAGGAAGCACCCTCTCGTGGAGAAGAAGGAAGACACCGGCGGAAGGGAAACCATGATCAACGGTGCTATGATCGGCACCTTGATGGGGTAATCTTCTCATTCGTCCATGGGTTGTAATCGATCGTGAGATGTAATCGCACTTTGTCGGATTATCTATCTATCACCTTGTGTTGAATATACTTTAATGCTTAAGGCTTGCAACCGTGCCGTAGAGGGAGTAAGAGCTCCAATGCTTCCTTCGATCCATTCAATACGCCGTGGCCATCAAAGGTCTAGTCATGAATACCTTCGCGTAGTGACGGTACGAGAGGAGGGAAAGGGCGAAACCGTGGTCACATCACCGATAGATTAGATTGGTTTTTCATGTCTTTAAGCGATTGCATGCTCTAGTATCATAGACCCATGGGCGAGTGTCTTCTTCCTTGATCGTTTATCATTCTCTCTAGTGTAGTTTACTTGTTTTCTAGTATAATAGTAGTTAGGGTTTTAGTAGCTAGTGTGTCGTTGTTGATCGAACGCTTGTAATCCCCTTGCTCCGCGGATTGACAAGAACCTTGGGAATCCCGTGGTGAAAAAGGTGTGGGGTCCGTACGCTTGCGGATCGTAGAGGGATACGTCTTTTATCCGTCAACAAGCCCCCCTTTTCTGGCGCCGTTGCCGGGGAGCAAGTTAGTTTACATCGTTTGATTTGCATCTAATGTAGTTTTATATTTTAGTTTATCTTTTATTTGCTATATCTAACATATATTATCATAAAAACACTTGTTTCTTTTTTGTTTTTGTTTTTATCTTATTGTCTAGATGGAGTCCGTGAATCAACCCGTGGAAGAACCGGAGAAATCATTAAGGGATTACGCTAGCCCTCGATGTGAAGACATCAAGGTACAAGAGTCGGATTCGAAGCTCGAAGCGACCAAGTATGAAATTAAATCCAAGATCATGAAGATGGTGGCGGAAAACCCATTTGAAGGGATGGTTACGGAGAACCCATATAGACACATAAGGGATTTCATGACAATATGCAACACGGTGCGTCAAGAAGGAGTTCCCGATGAATGGTTCAAATGGAATCTCTTTCCCTACTCACTTGCCGGCAAAGCAAAGACATGGTATTCGGTTGCGTCCTTTGAAGTTGAAGGCAATTGGAACAAGTTGACAAAGAAGTTTTGCGAGAAGTTCTTTCCAATGAGCAAGGTTCAACATCTAAGGAGGCAAGTGATCAATTTCATGCAAGGAGAAGAGGAAGGGATAGACCAAGCACCGGGAAAGGTTTAATGAATTAATCGAACAAGGACCAAAACTTGGCTTCACCGGTGACGTACTCTTGCATACATTTTTCTTTTCCCTAACCCCTAGTTGCATGCGACACGTCGAAATGTGTGCGGGTGGGGATCTCATGGAGAAAACACTCACGGAAGCCGCCCAACTTCTACAAAAAGTTAGTAAAGCGGCTGCCATGCGAAGAGATTGGGCAACAAGACTTGCGGAAGAGCCGGAATTCAATTCAAGGAAGAAAAAGCTTGCTGATTTTTCTAAAGAGGCAACCCGGAAGTCACAAAAGAGGAACCAATCATGGAAAAGCTTGAACAAGAACACATCAAGTCAAGAACTACACCAAACGTCGACTTCGTCGCACCAAATGAGACGAACAAGAGAAGCATGTCAAGCGCGAAGCCACTAAGGGAGTTCGAGCCAATGGATTGGGTTCCTATTGATTACGGAGAAGTATTCGACAAGAGAAGACCGTTCCCTAATCAAAAGGGAATGGCAAGAGCATTGGAAGTCGATTTCCCACCGGAGAAGAAAGCTGAAAATTCATACGACCTCGAAACCACCGGTGAGATTTTTGAAAAGCTCTTTGGAGATGATGTGGTGGATCCGGAACATATTGCCGAGGTGAAGAGGATCATGGGGATCAAGCCCGAAGCATCACCATACGCTCGCCTTGCTGAAATTTATTCGATCGGATCCGAAGAAGAAGAGAAGATGATGCCGCACTTAAGTTGCGAGATCAACGGAGTTCAATGCAAAGCTTTATGCGACATCGGAGCCCAAGTAAGTGTTCTATCTTCTAAAATTTACGATAAAGTTCAATACCACAACCTAGACTTAGCTCCAACATCAACGAAATTAATTATGGGTGATGGTAGAACTATCAAACCTCTAGGTATTGCTTGCAACATGAAAGTAAAAATCTCTAGAAACTATATACCAACCGATTTCTTTGTTATTGATGCTTACCATAGTAATTCTGATCATATAATCTTAGGTAGGCCTTTTCTTAAGTTGGTTGATGCCGTGTTAGATGCCGGAGAAGGCAAAGTAACAATGAACCTTAATGGAACAAAGTACACATATAACTTTCTTCGTGCTTCTAAACACCTTACTCTTTTTCCTCCCGAAGATGAAGAAATAGAAGAGATAGATAGTCTTTGTTTTGTTGAAACCCTTAGAGACCCGCTGCAAAGAGCGATGGAAAATCAAATTAGTAATCAACAAGATGAAGAACTAGAGGAAGCAACTAAAGGCTTAGAGCCGCATGATGGTAGTGTGGAGGAAGAGAAATTCGAAGACATAGGAGAAATCAAACCCGAGGAGCCACAAGTGCCCGAAGTAGACCTTAAACCTTTGCCCAAGGGATTAAAATATGAATTTTTGGGCCCGGACAAAACTTATCCGGTCATTGTGAGCGACGAGTTGAGCCCCGAAGAAAATGAAGCGTTGCTGATTTTATTAAAAAAACATAGGAAGGTGATTGGATATTCAATTAATGATCTCAAAGGTATTAGCCCAGCCTTTTGCACTCATCGTATACCAATGGAAGACCAATGTAAGCCTGTAGTGGACCATCAAAGGAGGCTAACCCATGCCATGCGAGAGGTAGTAAAGAAAGAGGTTATCAAGTTACTTGATGCCGGAATCATCTACCCGGTTCCACATAGCGAATGGGTGAGCCCGGTACATTGTGTACCGAAGAAAGGAGGTTTGACCGTGGTGAAGAATGAGAAGAACGAGTTGATACCGCAAAGAACCGTGACCGGGTGGCGGATGTGTATTGATTACCGTAAGCTTAACAAAGCAACGAAGAAAGATCACTTCCCCCTACCGTTCATAGACGAGATGCTCGAGAGGTTAGCAAACCACGCTTATTTTTGCTTTCTCGATGGATACTCGGGGTTCATGCAAATTCCTATTCACCGGAAGATCAACATAAGACAACGTTTACGTGTCCTTACGGAACGTTTGCATATAGGAGGATGCCCTTCGGCCTATGCAACGCTCCGGCCTCTTTTCAACGTTGCATGATGGCCGTGTTTTCGGAATTCATCGAAGAAATTGTTGAAGTGTTTATGGATGATTTTTCCGTTTACGGGAAGACGTTCATGGATTGCTTAGCAAACTTAGAAAAGGTCCTTACAAGGTGTGCGGAGGTAGATTTGGTTTTAAATTGGGAAAAATGCCACTTCATGGTTAAGCAAGGCATAGTGCTCGGACATGTTATATCCGAGAGAGGAATTGAAGTGGACAAGGCTAAGGTAGAGACGGTTGAGCAACTCCCACCTCCTACGGATGTTAAGTCCTTAAGGAGCTTTCTAGGCCATGCCGGATTCTATAGAAGATTTATAAAGGACTTCTCGAAGATCACTAAGCCTTTAACACACCTTCTTCAAAAGGATGTGGCTTTCGACTTTGATGAGAAGTGTCTAGCGGCATTCGGACCTTGAAAAATGCGTTGGTGAGTGCTCCCATCATCCAACCTCCAGATTGGAGCCAACCTTTCGAGATCATGTGTGACGCAAGTGACTACGCCGTAGGCGCGGTCTTGGGACAAAGAAAGGAAGGCCGAGTTCACGCCGTTTACTACGCTAGCAAAACTCTTAGTGGGGCACAATTAAATTACGCTAATACGGAAAAAGAATTGCTAGCGGTGGTATTCGCTTTCGAAAAATTCAGATCTTACATCGTGAACTCAAAAGTCATTGTTTACACCGATCACGCAACTATAAAGTATCTCTTGGCTAAGAAGGAAGCTAAACCACGTTTGATTCGTTGGATCCTTCTTCTCCAAGAGTTTGATGTTGAAATTCGTGATAAAAAGGGGGTGGAGAATGTTGTGGCTGATCATTTGTCTAGGATGAATCGTGGACAAGATGATAAAGAGCCCATAGAAGATAAGATGAGAGATGACCACCTCTATAGAGTGCTTGATAAAGATACTTGGATGATCGACATCATTCGAGCGATTCGAAAGATGCCCCTCGATCATCTAGACAAAAACACTCAAAG
This sequence comes from Cenchrus americanus, assembly GCA_947561735.1. Classification (NCBI taxonomy): domain Eukaryota; kingdom Viridiplantae; phylum Streptophyta; class Magnoliopsida; order Poales; family Poaceae; genus Cenchrus; species Cenchrus americanus. Next base: position 233,623,908 of record OX387241.1, on the reverse strand, counting down.
GAAGATAATTTCGAAAGTAAGAAATATTTTTGGGATGCACCATACCTCTTCAAGCTTGGCAATGATGGAGTGATGAGAAGATGTGTGCCAAGAGAAGAGAGGCTTGAGATTCTAAGGAAGTGCCACTCGGCGGAGTACGGTGGGCATTATAGCCATTTTCGAACCGAAGCCAAAGTATGGTCGAGCGGGTTCTATTGGCCGGAGATGCATGAAGATACTAAAAGATATGTTGCGTCATGCCCCGAATGCCAAAGAACCGGAAACATCTCTCAAAGAAATTCTATGCCTTTGAAATACAACTTGCAAGTCGACATATTCGATGTTTGGGGCATAGACTTCATGGGGCCTTTTAAAAACTCATTTGGATTCGAGTATATACTTGTTATGGTTGATTATGTATCCAAGTGGGTAGAGGCTATACCATGTCGTAAAGCTTCCACGGAGGAGTCCATCACTATGATCAAGAACGTGATTTTTCCCCGTTTCGGTACACCGAGAATCTTGATAAGTGATGGAGGAACTCATTTCACCGGGAAGAACTTCAAAAAGTGCTTGTCCAAGTTGGGAATTGAGCATAGGGTCTCCACGGCCTATCACCCACAAACCAACGGACAAGCGGAAACGTCAAATAGGCAATTAAAAAGCATACTCAACAAGACCATAGAGAAGGGAGGCAAGGATTGGTCAAAGAAATTAGACGGAGCTTTATGGGCTTATCGAACGGCGTTTAAAACACCGATAGGTATGACCCCTTATCAATTCGTCTATGGAAAAGCTTGCCACCTTCCGGTTGAGTTGGAACATAAAGCCTATTGGGCGATAAAAGAGATGAACCTTGATCTCGATGTCGCGGTGGTGAAACGAAGAATTCAAATAAGCGAGCTAGAGGAGTTGAGGTTGAAAGCATATGAAAACGCAAGCATATACAAGGAGAGAATCAAAAGGTGGTATGATAAAAGATTGAAGAAAAAAGAATTTAAAGAAGGAGATAAGGTCCTCCTCTACAATTCGAGGTTTAAAACCTTCGGAAAGGGGAAATTGCAAAGCAAGTGGGACGGACCTTATGTTGTGCATTCGGTGTTCTCCAACGGAGCGGTAACCATTATGGATATAAACGGCGATCAATTTGTGGTGAATGGACAGCGGCTTAAGGTTTACTACGAACTCGACGTCGTGCCCATTCATCATGTTGACGTCTTTATCATGGAGGAAGAGCCCGAACGTCCCGCCTAGGACGAAAAACAAGGCACCAACTTCGTAAATATTTTTTCTTTTAGCTCTCTCCGGAGTTTTTTGCGAAGATTAACCGGGCCAACTTTTTCCCATGGGCCGAGGACGAAAAAATAGGGCGGTGTGCAAAAACCGGACCGGCCCGGCCCCCGAGGCGGGGGTGGGCCGGCCGCCCCGGTCGGATCGGCCCAAGGGTGGCCCGACGCCCGATGTCCCCGAATTTCGCCGAACCGCTCCTTTTTGACTTCCTTGTTTGGTCGGAAAATTTTAAGGGAAGTGTAAAAAAGGAAAATAAGGTTCCCGGGGCTTTTCTCTCAGGACTATATATTTGGCCGAATTGGGAGCTCGAGAATCAAACCTTTCAAGCAATGTGTTGCACCCTTGTAGCAGCCATTGAGCCTCCAAAAAGCTTAGAGTTGAAGGTAGAAGCCAAGAAGCCATCAATGGAGGAGGCGATGCGATGCGAGGTCAAGCTACCCGTCAAGAGGACCGCACGTATCCGTTGCGGAGGACGTGTCCCGACCGGAGCTCTTGCATCTCGCATCCCCGTCAAAGGAGAGAAGGTCCCTACACCCGTTCGAAGGTCGGCACGTCTCCAAGGCATCAAGCGCAAGGATTACAAGGAGGTGTCGCCGGAGCCTAAGGATTATGGGGACGGCGACTACTCCGACGATCGTAGCCCGAGCTCGTGGGCGGCCGCCGGTAGAGATGATGATGATTGGGATGAGCATCCTTATGAAAGGACTCCCGAAGGCCCCAACGGCAATGGCGGTGGCGAAGGCAACAACAATGGAGGTGGCGACGACGGTGGTGACAACGGTGGAGATTATGGCGACGACGACCCCTTCGGATTGCATCCGGTGTGCTGTCGAGTTTGCCGTCAATCCATCGCAGCTCTCTACGCGTCGGCCGACGAATGTCTTCAAACCATGGAAGCGATGAAGCAGCGTATGGAGGACTTGGAGCGCGTAGTTGAAGATGACTACAAGTTCCTTAACCGCAACGTGCGCAAGCTTTTCGGCATGGTTGGAAACATGAGAGGCAAGTGGTGCAAAGCTTGCTTGAAGTACCACTAAATCTAGTTTTCCCCTTAGGATTTTTGTAAGATACGACGAGGACGTCGTATGTTTTAAGTGTGGGGGAGAGCTAGCCTTAGCTTTTGAACTTCAAGTTTAGGTTCGGTTTAATCTTCGTGTGAGAGTCTTAGTGTTTTAATGAGTCTTTAGTTTTCGAGTCTGTTTTTAAATTTTTGCAAGTGTCTTAAATTAGTGTTGAGTCAAGAAAACCAAATAAAAAGAGTCTTTATATATATTTTTGTGTTTTAGGTATTGTTTATCTTTATTTACTTGTTTGCTTAATCTTCGATTCTTGATATATGAACACAAGTATATGGTTTGAAAAACGTTTACCGTGGTGCTTAGTGGAATCGCTACTACTTAAAGTACCCATACCGCACTTCGATCTTGAGCTTCACATGTTAGTTGTGCTATGTTCGATGCTAAAAATTGGAGGATTTCAGTTCTGAAGATTATTTTAAAACCCTTGTAATAAAGGTTAGCAAAACCTCTTTTTCCAAGATGAGAGTAAGAAAAAAGTTCCTATCCAAAGCCAAGTTTATTTTTTTTGCTCCACCATAAGTGTGATTAGCACGATGAGTTAGGCTAGGACCCTTCTCTCTTGGTGAGTTTTAATTTCGAGCAATGATCATGTCCTTGTGCTTATCTTTTGTTGCTAGCCTCGTCATTTATTCAGTACATGACTTTCACAACGAAAGTCATGAATACCGCTGAATTCCATACCCAACCCTATACATCTCTTTTGTACATCGTATTCCTTGAACACAACCTATTTTCAAAGTTTCGTCTCGTTTCTAGCATGATTTATTTAAAAATTTCAGATTGTAGCATGCGAGGAAAGAGAGAATTGAAAGCTTTGTAAAGTTGTCAAGAGAGAGAAAAATAAAGAGAAAAAGTATGTGTATGGAAAAGAAAGAAAGAAAGAAAGAAAAAGAAATCATATGTGAATGAAAGAAAAAAAAAGAGAGAAAGATGAGTTAGCAATGAAGATATGAGAGGGATGGATCAAGTGAAAGAAAAGAAAATAATAAAGTGTAAGGAAGGGTGTCACGTTGATTGTGAGACGAAACTTTTACTCTATTTCCAACCATGTGCAATCCGACAACGAGGACATCATTGGTGCCTTGTAGTCACAATTTTCTTTTGCCCTTGCACATGTCCACCATTCTAAATCTTCTCATCCTTGATATCCCTACATATGGTTAATTCTCATGATCATTGGCTTTGAAAGGTAGACAACCATTAGAGGAAGTTCTTAGTTTGACAATACTTGTGTTGATTGCGCTAGCCCTACCTATAGCTCCACTTTTACATGATATATGAGAGATTAATGGGAGGTGAGAGTTTTATAAAATTTGGTTAGGATAGCCACTTTATATGAGTGACTTGAGAGAGCTTGGAGAAAGGTTTTTGTCTAATACTTGTTGCAGGAATTTTTGTTTTGAAAACCATAAAAACCCTCCGATGGAAGCAAAGGAGTAAGCATGGCTGAAATTGAAAGCTTCGAGTGAAGAGTTTGAGTTGTGGGGTAAATCTTGACGTGGTAAAAATTCTAAACGCCCATGTTTATGTTTGATTATCATTACTTTGTGTTTATGTATTAAAGATGAAGGGATTGACTAACTTGTGAAGAAGGATAAGTGGTACACGATTACACTCCTTGGACGAAGTTCTTTTACGAGTACTTGCTCGAGGACGAGCAAGAGCTAAGTGTGGGGGAGATGTTGACGGTGTATTTTGGTGCACCTAGCATGTTCATTACACTTTGGTTTGGATTTGATTATGGAACTAACCCGCCACTAGGCACACTAATCATATAACAAGTTCATCTTTGTGCATGCATTTGGAAGTGTTATGTTTATGTAGGAAAACATGGACATAAAGGACGGATTCGCAATAAGTTCAAAGGAGCATTCATGGAGTCTTGTTCGTGTTCATGAGCTCGCTGAAATTACTTCCAATGGTGGTGAGGACCGAAGTGCTACGAGGAACACCCCCGGGGATTGAAGCGTAAAAGATCAAACTTCATGCAAAGAGAGCCTCCATCTTGATCGCGAGGATAACGGCGTCAAAATCATCCAAGTGGAGGGGGCAAAGTAGATAAGTGCACGAGGACCCACGGAGCAAAAGGGGCGACCGAACCGGGCCGCCGGGCACGGGCCGGCCGGCCCGTGCGGCGGGCCGGCCCGGCCCACTTCGGGCACCGGTTCGGTCCCGTCTTCCTTGCCCTCGAAGGATCTTCGACCCTAAAACCCCCGACGCGCCGCCAACACGGGAGGAGGAGTTTATTCGCACTAGAAGGCCATCTACAAGCTAGAGAGAGAGGAGGAGGATCTCGGTGGAGATCAACCACCTCGAAGGAAGCACCCTCTCGTGGAGAAGAAGGAAGACACCGGCGGAAGGGAAACCATGATCAACGGTGCTATGATCGGCACCTTGATGGGGTAATCTTCTCATTCGTCCATGGGTTGTAATCGATCGTGAGATGTAATCGCACTTTGTCGGATTATCTATCTATCATCTTGTGTTGAATATACTTTAATGCTTAAGGCTTGCAACCGTGCCGTAGAGGGAGTAAGAGCTCCAATGCTTCCTTCGATCCATTCAATACGCCGTGGCCATCAAAGGTCTAGTCATGAATACCTTCGCGTAGTGACGTACGAGAGGAGGGAAAGGGCGAAACCGTGGTCACATCACCGATAGATTAGATTGGTTTTTCATGTCTTTAAGCGATTGCATGCTCTAGTATCGTAGACCCGTGGGCGAGTGTCTTCTACCTTGATCGTTTATCATTCTCTCTAGTGTAGTTTACTTGTTTTCTAGTATAATAGTAGTTAGGGTTTTAGTAGCTAGTGTGTCGTTGTTGATCGAACGCTTGTAATCCCCTTGCTCCGCGGATTGACAAGAACCTTGGGAATCCCGTGGTGAAAAAGGTGTGGGGTCCGTACGCTTGCGGATCGTAGAGGGATACGTCTTTTATCCGTCAACATCGTTGTCGGGGGACGGGCCTCCCTTCTTGGGCTGGCCCGCCATTCTTGGCTTGAGGGTGCCGTTGACTTAGTTCTTCATGAGCCGGCACTCCCCGAGCGTGTGCTTGACGGGGGACCTCATGGTGCGGGCATGGCGCGTCCGAGAGCCTCTCGAAGTGGTCCTAGGACGGTGCGGGCTTGGTCGGGTTGCCCTTGGGGCGCGACATCTTGCGCTCTACCGTTGCGATGAAGTTGTCCTCGTGGCGGCGCTTGTCATTCTTCTTCTTCTTCTTAAAGCACGAAGACGTCCCTTTATCGTGGTCCACGACTTGCTTCCCCCCTTGCCTTGAAGGGTATTAAGCGTCGCGGTGTTTGCTTCCTCACCGTCGGCATGGTTGCTCGTGATGTCGAGAAGCTCGCGAGTCGTGCAAGGCATGCGGCGCCCGAGTCGATGGATGAGGGACGTGCACGTCGTGCCGTTCTAGAACGCCGAGATGGCGTCGTTGTCGGTCGCACCGGGAGCTCGGTGCGGCACTTGGAGAAGCGTCGTATGTACTCGCGAGGCTCTCCCCGGCCCGTGCGCTTGCGGTTCCGCAACTCCCATCGCTTGCCGGGCACATGTAGGTGCCACGGAAGTTGCCGACGAAGACCCGACGTAGGTCGGTCCGGTCGTTGATCTTGTCCCGCGGCGGGTGCTCGAGCTATGTCCGTGCGGAGTCACCGAGGTAGAGCGGAAAATTCTTGATGACGAAGAGATCGTCTGTCGCTCCCCGGTGTGGCAAGCGAGCCGGTAGTCCTTGAGCCATATGTTGGGGTTGGTGTCCCTATCATATCCGGGCACATTGGTCGGAGCACGAAAGCGCGAAGGGAACTTCATGTCGCGGATGCTCTAGCCAAAGGCCGTGGACCTCTACGGTTCGGTGACCGGCTGCGGTCGTGGTCGTCGTCACTATCGTGGCGTCGCCCGCGTCCACGATCGTCGTGGTAGCGTGAGCGATTGTCGCCGTGGTTGTCGACGCTCTCGGCCTGCCGTCGGGCCTCGATGGTGTTCCACGCGTCACGGTTGGGCCCAAGGCGGCTCTTGACCGCCGATGTCGCGGGCCGGGCCCAAGGCGGCTCTTGACCTCCGATGTCGCGGCTCCTCCTCCTTCCCCGCGTTCTCGATGCTCGGAAAGGGGGCGGATTCGGGTCGTGTGCGGACGATGCTCCCGCCCGCCCGCGCTCGGAGCGCCGGCGTGAGGCCGAGCTCTCCGCTTGTTGTGTTGTCGCCGCCTCGAGCAACGACTTCAATTGTTGGCACACTTGTCGCTCCTCGGAGGTTGCTACCTCCGGGTAGCCGCACGGTAGTATGGCCGCGGCGGCAAGGGTTACTGCCCGCGATGCCAACCGGAAGAGCGGCGGAGCATCGGCGTTGGCGTTCACGTCGACGTTCATGCCCTTGTTGGCACGTCGGTTATTGTTGCATGTCGGCCCGCGTGCGGTGGCGTTGGCGCGCGGCCATGCGGGCGGTCGGCGGCGGACGACGCTCGCATCGGTCGCCGTTCCCCTAACGGTGCTCCTCCCGCATGGGGATGTCTTGTGCGGTCGTCGGTCGTGGGGCTCGGCATCCATGCCCGGTGCTTGGTGAAGAAGGGCTAGCTCTTCGTTGGTGGCGCTTCGCCTTCGCGAGCTTGTCGAGCCGTGCCGAGGACCATGTGTGGTTCGAGGACCGGTGGATGGTCGCTTTCTTGTGTGATGAGTGATTGACAACGTTGTGTGGACTGATTCTTGGCTAAGTATTGCGAGGTGCGAGTTGCGGCTTGATTGGTGTTGGTGCGGGTGAAGAACAAGCGCGAAATGTCGTCGCGGTGAGGCCTCCGGGGTGTGGAGAAGACAAGTAGGCTTCGTTCGAGGGACCCGGTGGCCGGCGGGGGTCAAGTGCGGGCCGCATGGTGGCATGAACAGCAAGATGAAGTCGTGGACGGTTTCTTGGTTGAGCCTCAAAACCAAGGTCGAGCCGGGACTACGTGGGAGCCAAGTCATGAGCCGGAAAACCACCGGGTTCCTTGGTTGATCCACAAAGCCAAGACCGAAGAACCGAAGACGGAGGGCTGCGGCGCCGGACCGGTCCGACCGGTGGGGAGCACCGGTCGACCGGCGTGCGACGACGCGGTCCGGAGACTTCGAAGCGGAGGACACGCGTCGGGATCGCATGGCTTGCGTCGAGGCTACGCGGGGTGCGGTCGCGGGCATCCGTCCGATGGAGAAGACATGAAGACTTCCAAATCTGCCCTCGAGGGGCATGTATCCCTAGTTACTAGTGAAGGGTAGTTTAGTCTTTTGGGTGCCTCCATATATACTCATTGGATGGGTGGATGGCGGAGACAACTCTTGGAACCCTAGCTCATTAGTTTTCCAATTTTACACCTATTTTCCTTAGGTTTTCCTTAGGACTAGCAAGAGAGCTTCACGGAGAGATCTTGTTGAGAGGGATGGATGATCGGGCGGCTTGCTAAACCTTGTACAAACCTTTGTTTCATGTATTGATGATTCGGCGTGGTTCCTCAAGGTTTGGATGTGTTTTCCCCGGTTGTTCTTGGTGGTGATTTTCGGAGCCCTCTCTCGGTGATTTCTTTGGGTTGTTTTCGGGACCTTTCTCTTGGGGATTTGATGGGGGAAATTTGTGGGAACTCTTCATGGTTCTTTGGGCTGTGATTCCCCTCCCAAATCCGTGAGTAAAGGTGCTCAATTTTGGGGGTTTCTTGAGTTCTTGGGTTGGAAGTGCTCTTGGCGGGATTTCTTCGATTCCTCCTTTTTGGACGAGTTTTGGTGGGATTAAACTTGGCTATGGACTCCTCATGAGGTGTTCCTGATATCCCCAAAGTCTTGTTCAAGTCCGTGGAGTGATTCGGGAGATCAAGATTCGGATTTGGGGGAGTTGACCCGCGGGTCTTTGTTCACCCCGAGGCCCGCCGAGCTACACCGGTCGACCGGTGCTCTTGACCGGTCTGACCGGTGCGAGCCCTTGTGGGTTTTTGCTCGGGTGAACGTCTTGGTGTGTTCGTTGTTGTCCCGTGTTGCTGCTTTGTTTCGAGTTTGGGTCGGTTTGGTGGTCGGTTAGCTTTGTTTGGTGCCTTGGGGGCTTTCGAGCTGCCATCGGTCCGACCGGTGTGTCTCAACGGTCCGACCGGTGTAGAGCCACTTAGTGGAAGTTGCTCGGTTTCACCGGCGGGGACCGGTCGGCGGTGGTGCTCACCGGGTCGGCCGGTGTGGGTCTGTAGACTCGGGGTTTGGTTTTCCGTTGCGTTTCTCGGGTCGGAAGGTTGTGTGTTGGTTCCTAGGTCCAGTGGCACTCCAGTGGCTACGTGGGCTTGACCAACCTTGGTAGTGAGTCGGAGACGTGTGTTGGAAGCCATGTTCATCTTGTTGGAGTTTCCATCTCCTTCGAGAAGAATTTTTATCGGCTCCCATTCACTCCCCCCCTCTCTGCGGTTCGCCGTATCGGTCCTTCAAGTGGTATCAGAGCCGGTTCGGGTCTTTATTGACTCTAACCGAGTCTAAGATCCAAGGATGGCGTACCGGAGAACGAGGTTCGGGTCCTCCACACTTCGATGGCAAGAACTACCGGATGTGGAGCAAGCGGATGGGTGCGTTCCTCCGCGGAAAGGGTCGGATCCTTTGCGATGTCATGGTGGACACGGGCTATGTCCGGCCGATGGACTTCCTTGCTCCGGGATCGAGGGACGGATTCGACGCCAACAACAAGGCGGTCGACTACTTGTTTCGTGCTTTGTGTCGGCCGAGTTCGATCGGGTGCACACCGAGCACTTGGCTTGTAGGATTTGGGCGGTCTTGAAGGAGGCTCATGTTGGGAACGCCCGGAGGTTCGAGGCACGGATGTATGTGACCTACGGAGAGAGTACGAGAACTTCACTCATCTCCCGGTGAGTCCATCGATGCCTTGTTCCGAGAGGTTCACGGTGGTTGTGAACAACATGAGGGCCAATGTGGACGTGCTCCCGTACGATGATCATGATAGAGCGGTCAAGATCTTACACTATTTGGATCGTACGATTTGGGGCGGAAAGTTCGAGGCCATTGTGGAGTCGGAGAAGTATGACACTACGACGGTGAACGAGCCGTTCTCGAAGCTCAAGTCGGCCGAGGTGGATAGGGGCATGACCGCCAAGCTCGAGGGACCGACCGATTCCCATAGTCTTGCCCTCGTTGGTGGTTCCAAAGGAAAGGCTAACTCTAACCCATCCACCGGGATGTTCTCTTTTTCCTCTTTGATGTCCATGCCGGATGAGGAGTTTGATGACCTTGGAGAGGACGGGCGGCGTTCTCGACGAGGCGGTTCGAGAGGCCGCACAAGAACCGCGTGAACATGAGGAGGAACACGAGGACTTGCTTCCGGTGCGGCAAGCCGGGACACTTCGTCACCGACCGCCGGAGAAGGCCGAGAACAAGGACGGCTACAAGCACAAGCCGAGGATGGACGGCAAGTACCGTTCGAGGCGCGACCACAAGAGCAAGCACAAGAACAAGTACAAGGACGAGCGACGATCGAGGAAGAAGGAGAGTCGAGGCAAGGCCCGAGCGATGGTGGGAGCGAGCGACGTCGACTCCAGTTCCGCGTACTCCACCTCGAGCTCGAGCAGCAGTGAAGACGAGGGAGATCGTCGCAAGAACAAGAAGTCGTCCAAGAACCTGAGCGGGCTGAGCTGCTTCACGAGAGACGGCTTCTGCACCATGGCGCTGAGCTCCGGCGGCAAGAAGAGCACACGGGGCGACTCGGACTGCGAGTCCGACGATGAGGTGTGTGATGAACTTCCCTTCTTGCGCCGGGAGAATGAGAGGCTTGGCTCTTCGCTTGATAACCGTGATGACATGCTTAGAGAGGCCAAGAAAATGAGGAAAGAGCTTAGGGCTTCACTCGAGGATGCTAGTACTAGAGTGGATGAGCTAGAGACACAGGTGCTTGATAGCAAGCTTGAGATTGATTCCCTTAAGGCTAGCCCTGTTGTTTCGGATGAGGTTGATTGTGCTGATTGCTCCATCTTTCTTGTTGATCTTGCTTTGTTTAAGGAGAAGCATGCCTCCAAGTGTGAGGAACTAGATGTGCTTAGGGTTGAAGTGCACGAGCTTAAGTCTAGACTGCTTTGCTAGGTGCTTGCACTTCTTGCCCTGTTTTGCATGCTAAGATTGATGAGATGCATGCTTACACTAGTTCTCTTGAGGCTAAATTGAAGGAACCCATGCCTACATCTTGCTCTACCTGTGAAATGCATGCATTGAAAAATTTGGAACTTGCACATTATGTTGATCGTTTGCAGGATGAGAATGATGACTTGAGGAAGTTGATGGGTTGGTTGTCCGGTCATGAGCCTTAGTTGAGGATGATGATCGAGGCCTTTAAGAGGCAATATGGTGAGGGACTTGGGGCAAACAAGGTTGGTGAGGGAAGTGGAGAGAATATCCCGGAGCCACCAAAACCCACCACAAAAATGATTTCCCCGAAAACCTAACCATCTTAGGAACCGACTAGACACAACCCCTGCTCCACCCGTGTTTCCTACACCCGAAATGACCTACAAAAGCCTATCAAGTTTGTGAGCACTTCGGGGAAAGTGTTCTTTGGGAAAGGAAGTGAGAGGGCTAGTGAGGGGAAACCGGTGGAGGAGTTGAGTGGAGAGAAACCGAGTGAGAAGCCACATCCCAAGCCTAAGCCTAAGCTTGTGAGGTTCCATTGTGGCTATTGTGGGAGAGATGGCCATAAGGAGGAGTTTTGCTTCAAGAGGAAGCGTGAGGAGAGAATGGCAAAGGAGTGGGCTAACAAGGACAAGTACCACCCTTCCGATGGTGTACTTGAGCCTCGTGTGCAGATGCCCAGGGCCAAGGCGAATGTGAGGACAGTTCGAGCTTGGGGAGAGCGGAAGGCTGTTGGAGGCGCGCTCGCGCCGGGTCACACCGGTCGGGCCGGTGTGGGGCACCGATCGGACCGGTGCGGGCACGGACGGACAGTTGTTTGGGTTTTGAGCTCGTGCAGGCGCGAGGGTTGTTTCTGGTGGTCGTGGTTCTGGTGGTTGGGCTGGAAAGGTGCAGGTGGTCAGTTTGCTAGGCGTTCTCCCCCTCGTGCTCAATACGGGGATCGGAGGAGTCATAGCTTTGAGTTGGAGAGGAAGGACGTTCCACGGGCTTTCTTGCATGGATTTGGTCCTCCTCCGGGGGAGAGGGGTGGTTCCCTCAGGGTGGTTACCGTGGTGGTGTTCGTGGAGGTAGCTTTGGAAGGAGAGATGCTTTGGTTGGTGCTAACCCCACTTTCGAGCAAATGGCTCGGAATCGGTTTTCCTCTTTTGGTACTAACCCCGATCTTTGAGTCGTTTGTTCGCTCACGTGCTCGTTTTTGAATTTCGGGTGGGAGACTTGAAGAACATTTGGTTGATTGACTCCGGTTGCTCGAGGCATATGACCGGAGACGGGGGGAGGTTCTCAAGTCTCGTCCGTGGTGACGAAGAGGTACATCACTTTTGGGGACAATGGGCGTGGGCGTGTGCTTTCGGAAGGTGAGATCAAAGTGAGTGACAAGATCACTGCGAGGCGTGTTGCTCTTGTTCAATCGGCGGGGTACAATTTGCTTTACGTGTCCCGGTTGTTGGATGAGGGTTTTGAGGTGTTGTTTCGGTCGGGTGGTTCTCGGATTTTGGACTCTCGAGGGGACCTTGTACGTATGGTCGTTCCCGAGGGTCGGGTGTTTCGTGCTGATTTTTCTCGGTCTTCGGGGTGTGGAGCGTTGTTTCTTGGCTGGTTCTTCGAGTGAGTTGTGGAGGTGGCATAGGAAGTTGGAACACTTGAGCTTTGACCTTTTGTCTCGCTTGAGTAAACTCAATTTGGTTCAAGGATTGCCACGGTTGAGGCTTGAGAAACGATTGGTTTGTGCTCTGTGTAGGCATGCCAAGATGGTGGCCTCTTCTCACTCGCCTCTCACCGATGTGATGAGCGAGCATCCATGCGACCTGCTCCATATGGACCTTGTTGGCCCGGCTCGTGTGCGATCCGCGGGTGGGAAGTGGTATGTCCTTGTTGTGGTGGACGACTATTCTAGCTATGCGTGGGTGTTGAGGACCATGTGTGGTTCGAGGACCGGTGGATGGTCGCTTCCTTGTGTGATGAGTGATTGACAACGTTGTGTGGAGTGATTCTTGGCTAAGTATTGCGAGGTGCGGGTTGCGGCTTGACTCATGTTGGTACGGGTGAAGAACAAGCGCGAAAGGTCGTTGCGGTGAGGCCTCCGGGGTGTGGAGAAGACAAGTAGGCTTCGTTCGAGGGACCGGTGGCCAGCGGGGTCAAGTGCGGGCCGCATGGTGGCATGAACAGCAAGATGAAGTCGTGGACGGTTTCTTGGTAGAGCCTCAAAACCAAGGTCGAGCCGGGACTACGTGGGAGCCGAGTCATGAGTGGAGATTGGCGGAGGCTACACCAAGTTCGCGGGGTTTGCAGTGGTTCACCGAGAAAACCCGGGTTACTCGGTTGAGCCACAAAACCGAGGCCGAAGACTCGACGAGGAGGTGCGGCCACCCGGGCCGGTTCAACCGCCCGGGGAGGGGCGGTCGGACCGCCCGGGGCCGGTCGGATCCACGGGCCGGTCTAACCGCCCGGGGGGGCGGTCCGACCGCCACGGCCGCCGGCGCCGAGAAGCTTCGAAGCGGAGGACACGCGTCGGGATCGCAAGGCGTGCGTCGAGGCTACGCGGGGTGCGGTCGCCGGGCATCCGTCCGATGGTGAAGACATCAAGAATTCCAAATCCGCCCTTGAGGGGCATGTATCCCTAGTTAGTAGAGAGGGGCATTTTAGACATTCGGTTGCCGCCTATATAACCCAAGAGGTGAGAGGTTGGCAGCCAACTCTTGGAACCCTAGCTCATTTCGTTTTTCCATTTTTGTTCTCTATTTTCCCTACGTTTTTTAGAAGGCTAGTTTGAGAGCTTCATGTGAGATATAGAGAGAGGGATGGATGTTTGGGTGGCAAACTAGACCTTGTACGAACCATTCATGGCATGTATAGAAGGTTCGGCGTGGTTCTTGATGGTGGTTTTCCCGTCTCTTTGATGTTGATTTTCGGAGCTCTTTTTTGGCGGTGTTTTGAGAACGATTTCTTGGGGTTTTTGGTGGGTGTCACGTATGAGGTTCTTGTGCCTCTTTGGCTGGTGACTTTGCCCCCAAATCCCCTTTGAATCGGACTCGATTTGGTGGTTTTTCGAGTTGGGCGAGTTCTTGACCTAGAGAAGCGATTTCTTCGATTCCTCTTGATTGTGAGCGTTTAGGGTCGATTCCTTTGAGGTAGAGGTTGCCCGGGAGGTAACCCGGCTATCCCCGAAGTTTGGGCGCAATCCGTGGAGTGATTCGGGAGATTGAGCGCAAGGAAGTTGAGGTTTGACCCGCGGGTTCTGTTACGGGAAGGGGCGGTCTAACCGCTGCGAGGGGCGGTCTAACCGCCGGGGTGTTTCCGGGTCAAAGTTTTGTTTCGCCGGATTTTCCTCTCGTGAGTTCGTTCGCCTTGATCGGAGGAGTGTCCGGGTGAAATTTGGAGCCGTTCTCGCGCGGTTGCTAGGTGTTCTTGGTTGGAGTTCGTTCTTTGGGTACGGGAGGTTAGACCGCCCCGGGTAGCCGGTCTAACCGCCCCTAGGCCTTTGGGTGAAGTTTTGGGTTTCGCCAAGATTTTTACGGTAGCTAGCATGGCCACGACCGAGAGATCTCGTTGGTGAAACCGTGGTGTGTTTTGGTGCTCGGAAGAGGCGTTTCGGAGGATTTCTTGGTTGCCGGGTGGAGGCGGTCTAACCGCCCCCTATACCCGGTCTAACCGCCCCCTGCGGTTAGCCGGCTTTCGAGTTGTTTCCGTTGTCGGTCTTTGCGTGTGTGTTGTGGTTGCTTGGTAGAGTTTGTTCCTAGGACCGGTAGCACTCCGGTGGCTACGTGGTTTTGGCAAACGGGAGGTAGAAGTGCGGAGCGTGTCATTTCGGGGGGTTCGACCGAGCTAGTTCGTCTTGTCGGAGTTTCAATCTCCCTCGAGAAGAATTTTTATCGGCTCCCATTCACTCCCCCCCTCTCTCGGTCGCCTTTTCGGTCCTTCAAGTGGTATCAGAGCCGGTTCGGGTCTTTGTTGACTCTAACCAGTCTAAGATCCAAGGATGGCGTACCAGGAACGAGGTTCGGGTCCTCCACACTTCGATGGAAAGAACTACCAGATGTGGAGCAAGCGGATGGGTGCGTTCCTCCGCGGAAAGGGTCGGACTCGTGGGATGTCACGGTGGACACGGGATATGTCCGGCCGATGGATTTCCTTGCTCCGGGGGTCGAGGGACGGTTTCGACGCCAACAATAAGGCGGTCGACTACTTGTTTCGTGCTTTGTGTCGGCCGAGTTCGATCGGGTGCACACGGAGCACTTGGCTTGTAGGATTTGGGCGGTGTTGAAGGAGGCTCATGTTGGGAACGCCCGAGTTCGAGGCACGGTTGTATGCGACCTACGGAGAGAGTACGAGAACTTCACTCATCTCCCCGGTGAGTCCATCGATGCCTTGTTCCAGAGGTTCACGGTGGTTGTGAACAACATGAGGGCCAATGTGGACGTGCTCCCGTACGATGATCATGATAGAGCGGTCAAGCTCTTACACTCTTTGGATCGTACGATATGGGGCGGGAAGTTCGAGGCCATAGTCGAGTCGGAGAGGTACGATACTCTGACGGTGAACGAGCTGTTCTCGAAGCTCAAGTCGGCTGAGGTGGATAGGGGCATGACTGCCAAGCTCGAGGGACCGACTGATTCCCATAGTCTTGCCCTCGTTGGTGGTTCCAAAGGAAAGACTAACCCTAACCCATCCACCGGGATGTTCTCGTTTTCTTCTTTGATGTCTATGCCAGATGAGGAGTTTGATGACCTTGGAGAGGACGAGGCGGGCGGCGTTGACGAGGCGGTTCGAGAGGCCGCACGAGAACCGCGTGAACATGAGGAGGAACACGAGGACCTGCTTCCGGTGCGGCAAGCGGGACACTTTGTCGCCGGCGCCGGAGAAGGCCGAGAGCAAGGACGGCTACAAGCACAAGCCGAGGAAGAACGACGACAAGTACCGTTCGAGGCGCGACCACAAGAGCAAGCACAAGAACAAGTACAAGGACGAGCGACGATCGAGGAAGAAGGAGGGCCGAGGCAAGGCCCGAGCGATGGTTGGAGCGAGCGACATCGACTCCGAGTTCCGCGTACTCCACCTCGAGCTCGAGCGGCGGCGACGACGAGGGAGATCGTCGCAAGAACAAGAGGTCGTCCAAGAACACGAGCGGGGCCGAGCGCTTCGCGAGAGACGGCTTCGTACCATGGCGGCGAGCTCCGGCGGCAAGAAGAGCACACGGAGCGACTCGGACTGCGAGTCCGATGACGAGGTGCGTGATGAACTTCCTTTCTTGCGCCGGGGAGAATGAGAGGCTTGGCTCTTTGCTTGATAATCGTGATGATATGCTTAGAGAGGCCAAGAAAATGAGGAAAGAGCTTAGGGCTTCACTCGAGGATGCTAGGACTAGAGTGGGCGAGCTAGAGACACGGGTGCTTGATAGCAAGCTTGAGATTGATTCGCTTAAGGCTAGCCCTGTTGTTGCCGATGAAAATGATTGTCTTGATTGCTCTATATTCCTTGCTTGATCTTGCTTTGTTTAAGGAGAAGCATGCCTCCAAGTGTGAGGAACTAGATGTGCTTAGGGTTGAAGTGGGTGAGCTTAAGTCTAGACTGCTTTGCTAGGTGCTTGCACTTCTTGCCCTGTTTTGCATGCTAAGATTGATGAGTTGCATGCTTACACTAGTTCGCTCGAGGATAAATTGAAGGAACCCATGCCTACATCCTGCTCTACTTGTGAAATGCATGCATTGAAAAACTTGGAGCTTGCACATTATGTTGATCGCTTGCGGGATGAGAATGATGACTTGAGAAAGTTGATGGGTTGGTTGTCGGTCATGAGCCTCGGTTGAGGATGATGATCGAGGCCTTTAAGAGGCAAGATGGTGAGGGGCTTGGGGCAAACAAGGTTGGTGAAGGAAGTGGAGAGAATATCCGGAGCCACCAAAAACCCACCACAAAAATGACTTCCCTCCAAAACCCAACCATCTTAGGAACCGACTAGACACAACCCCGGCTCCACCTATATTTCCTACACCCACAAATGATCTCCAAAAGCCCATCAAGTTTGTGAGCACTTCGGGGAAAGTGTTCTTTGGGAAAGTGAGAGAGAAGGCAAGTGAGGAGAAATCGGTGGAGGAGTTGAGTGGAGAGAAACCAAGCGAGCGGCCCCAATCCAAGCCAAAACCTAAGCTTGAGAGGTTCCGTTGTGGCCCTTTGTGGGAAGGAGGGTCACAAGGATGAGTTTTGCTTCAAGAAGAAGCGGGAAGAGAGGATGGCAAAGGAGTGGGCGAACAAGGATAGGTACAACCCTTCCCATGGTGTACCTAAGCCTCGTATGCCACTACCGGGGGTAAGGCTGTGATGAGAAGTGTTCGGCATGGGGAGATGCGAGTTCCCGCGGCCGAGGAGCCGTTCGGGAGGGGGCGGTCGGACCGGCCCGGCTAGGCGGTCGGACCGGCCCGGCCCCCCGAGGGGGGCGGTTAGGCCGGCCCGGCTAGGCGGTTTAACCCCCCCCCCCCCCGGGGTACGGGGCGGAGTGGTTTTCGAGGTGGTGAGTCGAGAGGTTTCGGGTCCGGAGGTGGAGTTGCTAGTGGTTGGTGCGGAGAGACGACGGGTGGTCGGTTTGCTAGGCATTCTCCCCCTCGAGGTCACTACGGGGATGGGAGGAGTCGTAGCTTTGAGAAGGAGAGGAGGGACGCTCCACGGGTTGTCTTCGTGGTTTTGGTCCTCCTCCGGGCGGTGAGGGGTGGTTTCCTCGGAGTGGTTACCGAGGTGGTGTTCGTGGGGGTAGCTATGGTAGGAAAGATGGCTTGATGTGTGCTAACCCCACTTTCGAGCAAATGGCTCGGCCTTGGTTTTCCTCCTTTGGTACTAACCCCGATCTTTGAGTCGTTTGTTCGCTCACGTGCTTGTTTTTGAATTTCGGGTGGGAGACTTGAAGAACATTTGGTTGATTGACTCCGGTTGTTCGAGGCATATGACCGGAGACGGGGGGTGGTTCTCAAGTCTCGTCCGGTGGTGACGAAGAGGTACATCACCTTTGGGGACAATGGGCGTGGGCGTGTGCTTTCGAAGGTGAGATAAAAGTGAGTGACAAGATCACTGCGAGGCGTGTTGCTCTTGTTCGATCGGCCGGGGTACAATTTGCTTTCGTGTCTCGGTTGTTGGATGAGGGTTTTGAGGTGTTGTTTCGGCTGGTGGTTCTCGGATTGTGGACTCTCGAGGGGACCTTGTTTGTATGGTCGTTCCCGAGGGTCAGGTGTTTCGTGCTGATTTTTCTCAGTCTTCGGGTGTTGAGCATTGTTTCTTGGCTGGTTCTTCGAGTGAGTTGTGGAAGTGGCATAGGAAGTTGGGTCACTTGAGCTTTGACCTTTTGTCTCGCTTGAGTAAACTCAATTTGGTCCGAGGATTGCCACGTTTGAAGCTTGAGAAAGAGTTGGTTTGTGCTCCGTGTAGGCATGCTAAGATGGTGGCCTCTTCTCACCCGCCTCTCACCGATGTGATGAGCGAGCGTCCATGCGAGCTGCTCCATATGGACCTTGTTGGCCCGGCTCGTGTGCGATGCGGGTGGGAAGTGGTATGTCCTTGTTGTGGTGGACGACTTTTCTCGGTATGCACGGGTGTTCTTTCTTGAGGAGAAGGGGGAGACGTTTGGTTTTGTTCGAGATCTAGTCTTGAGGTTGAGGAACGAGAGGCACGGAGATGCCATACGAGCTATCCGCAGTGATAATGGCTCGGAATTCAGGAACTCTCGTTTTGAAACCTTTTGTCATGACTTGGGTCTTGAGCACCAGTTTTCGAGTCCGTATACGCCTCCCCAGAATGGTGTTGTGGAAAGGAAGAACGGGACCTTGTGCGAGATGGCTCGGACGATGCTTGATGAGCATAGGACTCCGAGGAGGTATTGGGCCGAGGCGGTGAATATCGCATGCTATGTGTCGAACGGAATATATCTCGAGTGCACAAGAAGAAGACATGCTATGAGTTGATGCATGGTCGCACACCCAAAGTGAGTCACTTCCATGTCTTTGGTTGCAAGTGTTTTATTCTCGAAGAAGGGCGGGGAAGTTGGATAAGTTTGAGGCTAGGTCCGTCGATGGCATTTTCTTTGGTTATGCATCTCATTCTAGAGCATATCGTGTGCTCAATCTTGAAACTAACCAAATCGTGGAGACTTGCGAGGTAACCTTCGACGAGACGAGCCACGTAGTCAGCTTGTCTTTGAGTGTGCAGGTGATGATGAGCTTGGCGAGGAGATCTTTCAGGAGGAGGAGCATGAACATGGTGATGATGAAGATGGTGGTGCGATGCCCCCGGCTGGACATGTACCCACTACTTCGACTACGATGATGGATGGACCCTCTGCTACACCTACGACGACAAACCAAGAACGAGGAGAAGCTGATGTTGAGGGGGAGGTAGCTTCGAGGCGAGAACCTCCCCGGTGAGTTCAAGTGGATCACCCAGCTTCGAGGATCATCGGCGACATGAATGAACGCACTACACGGTCGAGGGTTCGAAACAATTCCCATTTTGCTCATGCTGCATTTGTTGCTTCTTTCGAGCCCAAAGACATTGGACACGCACTATCGATCACAATTGGGTTAACTCGATGCATGAGGAGTTGGAGAACTTTGAGAGGAATCGGGTGTGGGAGTTGGTTGACCCTCCCCCGGGGTGTAAGCCGATTGGTACAAAGTGGGTGTGGAAAAACAAAGAGGGAGAGAAGGGTGAGGTTGTGAGGAACAAGTCAAGACTTGTTGCTCGGGGGTTCGATCGAAGGAGGGGATTGACTACGAGGAGACCTTTGCTCCCGTAGCCCGTTTGGAGGCGATTAGGATCCTTCTAGCCTTTTCCGTGGCTAAAGGATTCAAGCTGCACCAAATGGATGTGAAGAGTGCTTTTCGAATGGTGTCTTGGAGGAAGAAGTGTATTTGAGGCAACCTCCGGGGTTTGAGAGTGAGAAGTACCCCCACCGGGTGTACAAGTTGAGGAAGGCGCCGTATGGGTTGAAGCGGGCGCCTAGAGCTTGGTATGGCGGGTTGCGGGGGTTCTTATTTGAGAGAGGTTTTGAGATGGGGAAGGTCGATCGGACCTTGTTTTTGCGAGAGGCAGGGCGAGAGATATCCCGATTGTGCGGGTGTACGTGGATGATATTGTCTTTGGTGGCTCGTCTAACTCTCTTGTTGCAAGGTTTGCGGATGATATGAGCAGGGGAGTTCGAGATGAGCATGATGGGTGAGTTGCGGTTCTTCCTCGGGCTACAAATCAAGCAATCAAAGGAAGGAACATTTGTGCACCGGGGCTAAGTACACCAAGGACATTGTGAGGAAATTCAAGATGGAGGACTCCAAGGCTATGACGACGCCGATGAGTACGACTACGGCTCTTGATGCGGACGAGGAAGGTGAACATGTGGACCAGAAGGAGTACCGAAGCATGATCGGGTCACTCCTTTACTTGACGGCGACGAGGCCGGACATACAGTTCTCAGTGTGTCTGTGCGCTCGTTTTCAAGCGTCTCCGAGGACTTCGCATCGGCAAGCAGTGAAGAGAATTTTCAGGTACTTGCGTCACACTCCCGACTTCGGCCTTTGGTACTCCGCGTCCTCTTCTTTGGCGCTTCATGGCTTTTCAGACGCGGATTTTGCCGGGTGTCGGTTGGATAGGAAGTCCACTTCTGGGACTTGCCAGTTTTTGGGTTCTTCATTGGTGTCTTGGTCTTCTCGTAAGCAGTCGAGTGTTGCTCAATCCACGACCGAAGCCGAGTATGTTGCCGCTGCTAGTTGTTGCTCTCAGCTCCTTTGGATCACCTACACCATGAGTGACTTTGGTGAGGAGTATACCCATGTCCCACTTCAATGTGATAGCACCGGTGCCATAAGCGTTGCAAAGAACCCAGTGCTCCATTCCAAAACCAAACACATAGAAGTGAGGTATCATTTCCTGAGAGACAACATAGAGAAAGGGAAGATAGCCTTGATCCATGTACCCACACATGACCAACTAGCCGATATTTTCACCAAACCCCTAGATCAAGCAACTTTCACTCGTTTGCGGGGGGGACTTGGTGTATGTTTAATCTCTTGAGTTGGGTGTGTGGGGGGGCTTTCTTTTGCCGGTGGTGTCGAGCCCGTTTTGCCTCCCCTCGAGGAGCCGGTTTGTAGCATATGTATAGCTTTTCTTTGTGCATTTCTTGCATTTGGAATGGCATATGTAACATGATGTATAGGCATCCTTGTATCTTAGATTGCATGCATTTTGTATCATATGCATTTGTAGGGAAAGCTTCTCCTATATACAATGTTTACCATGGGTTGCTATATGTGTCCTTGTGAGCTTGTTTGATATGCTACGGTTAGTTTGGCTTAGCTCTTGATGATCTTGTTGAATGATCCATGGTTGATGGCTAATTTTTTTGAAAAATGTCATATACATGCTCTCTCATGCGTAAATGCCTATATATGATCTTGACATGTTTTAGTGGCTTTGCTATGCCTACTTTGTGGTTGGATAGCTAGTTTATTGATCATATGGAGCCAAAGGCTCACTTGCCATCATGAATGTTTAGCCCTCTTGCTTAATCTTGTGGAGGGGCATAAGTTCCTTTTTGTCGCAAAGACATTTCATGTACCATTTACAAATCTGAAAATGAAATGAAAAATGCTTGGAAAATATGTTCCCATGTCATATGTGCTGAAATTAATTTGCTTTGGGTGCTAAACCGTTGCATGATGCCTACCAATGAGAAGTCTCATACATAGAAGTAGGTACATGGCTCGGTGGCTTTGACATGACATGAGGTTCTTTTGGGTGTTTATGATGGTCTTATGATTAGAATGGTTGTCCTAGCATGAAGTTTGAGTGGCTTTGCTATTTTGATATGTTTTGCTCATGTTTAGGTATTTGCTTGTGAGAGAGTAACTTTTCGCAAAATTACTCAAATCCTTTTTAGCCTTGTCCAATGATTGTGAAACTTGGTGATCATGTAGTTAAGGTCATTACGAACTGTCGAGTATCTAACTTGCTCATTTGGACTTGTGTAGCTCCTTGTGATGAATTTTGTATATTCGAGAAGCTATATGTTGCAAGTTTTCGCATTTTGCCTTGATTCATGCATTGTCAACAAGGGGGAGAAGTTTGTGCATGTTTTGGGCACTGGGAGTGTTTGGAAGGTGTTCCAATTGTTTCGGGCGAGTTTTTGAGCGAGTTTGGTGCGGGGCCGGTTTCTTTGGGCGGTCTAACCGCCCCCCCGTGCGGTCGGTTCGGGCAGAGGCGGTCTAACCGCCACGGGCGGCGGTCTAACCGCCTGCGGGCGTGTGAGCGAGGTTTTTGCTCTTTGTTGCATTCCCGAGTTGCATTGATGCATGTGTTCGGGGGGGAGCTTGCATTTGTGCGAGGGGGGAGCTCTTTGTGGTGTTCGAGTTTTGCTTTGGTGGTTTGCGCTCTTTGCTTGAGCCGTGTTTTGTCTCGGATGTGTCGAGCGGTTGCCCTTGCCTAAGGGGTCCGAGACTTGTCTTCTTCAAGTGATCTTGCTCTTTGCCTTTCTTTGGCTTTCGATCGCTTGTTGGGGTTTCTTTTTATTTGTTTCTTTTCTTTTCCTTTTCTCTTATGTTACTTCATGTGAGTGTGTTGTCAATGCACTCATCAAGGGGGAGATTGAGGACCATGTGTGGTTCGAGGACCGGTGGATGGTCGCTTCCTTGTGTGATGAGTGATTGACAACGTTGTGTGGACCGATTCTTGGCTAAGTATTGCGAGGTGCGGGTTGCGGCTTGACTCATGTTGGTACGGGTGAAGAACAAGCGCGAAAGGTCGTTGCCGGTGAGGCCTCCGGGTGTGGAGAAGACAAGTAGGCTTCGTTCGAGGGACCGGTGGCCGGCGGGGTCAAGTGCGGGCCGCATGGTGGCATGAACGGCAAGATGAAGTCGTGGACGGTTTCTTGGTAGAGCCTCAAAACCAAGGTCGAGCCGGGACTACGTGGGAGCCGAGTCATGAGTGGAGATTGGCGGAGGCTACACCAAGTTCGCGGGGTTTGCAGTGGTTCACCAGAAAACCACTGGGTTACTCGGTTGAGCCACAAAACCGAGGCCAAAGACTAGACGAGGAGGTGCGGCCACCCGGGCGGTTCAACCGCCCGGGAGGGCGGTCGGACCGCCCGGGGCCGGTCGGATCCACGGGCCGGTCTAACCGCCCAGGGGGGCGGTCTGACCGCCCTGGCCGCCGGAGCCGAGAAGCTTCGAAGCGGAGGACACGCGTCGGGATCGCAAGGCGTGCGTCGAGGCTACGCGAGGTGCGGTCGCGGGCATCCGTCCGATGGTGAAGACATCAAGAATTCCAAATCCGCCCTTGAGGGGCATGTATCCCTAGTTAGTAGAGAGGGGCATTTTAGACATTCGGTTGCCGCCTATATAACCCAAGAGGTGAGAGGTTGGCAGCCAACTCTTGGAACCCTAGCTCATTTCGTTTTTCCATTTTTGTTCTCTATTTTCCCTAGGTTTTTTAGAAGGCTAGTTTGAGAGCTTCATGTGAGATCTAGAGAGAGGGATGGATGTTTGGGTGGCAAACTAGACCTTGTACGAACCATTCATGGCATGTATAGAAGGTTCGGCGTGGTTCT
This sequence comes from Cenchrus americanus, assembly GCA_947561735.1. Classification (NCBI taxonomy): domain Eukaryota; kingdom Viridiplantae; phylum Streptophyta; class Magnoliopsida; order Poales; family Poaceae; genus Cenchrus; species Cenchrus americanus. The sequence continues at coordinate 233,600,869 of OX387241.1, read as the reverse complement.
TGATGGTGGTTTTCCGTCTCTTTGATGTTGATTTTCGGAGCTCTTTTTTGGCGGTGTTTTGAGAACGATTTCTTGGGGTTTTTGGTGGGTGTCTCGTATGAGGTTCTTGTGCCTCTTTGGTGGTGACTTTGCCCCCAAATCCCCTTTGAATCGGACTCGATTTGGTGGTTTTTCGAGTTGGGCGAGTTCTTGACCTAGAAAAGCGATTTCTTCGATTCCTCTTGATTGTGAGCGTTTCGGGTCGATTCCTTTGAGGTAGAGGTTGCCCGGAAGGTAACCCGACTATCCCCGAAGTTTGGCTGCAATCCGTGGAGTGATTCGGGAGATTGAGCGCAAGGAAGTTGAGGTTTGACCCGCGGGTTCTCGTTCGGGAAGGGGCGGTCTAACCGCTGCGGGGGCGGTCTAACCGCCGGGGGTGTTTCCGGGTCAAAGTTTTGTTTCGCCGGATTTTCCTCCGTGAGTTCGTTCGCCTTGATCGGAGGAGAGTCCGGGTGAAATTTGGAGCCGTTCTCGCGCGGTTGCTAGGTGTTCTTGGTTGGAGTTCGTTCTTTGGGTACGGGAGGTTAGACCGCCCCGGGTAGCGGTCTAACCGCCCCTAGGCCTTTGGGTGAAGTTTTGGTTTTCGCCAAGATTTTACGGTAGCTAGCATGGCCCCGACCGAGAGATCTCTCGCGTTGGTGAAACCGTGGTGTGTTTTGGTGCTCGGAAGAGGCGTTTCGGAGGATTTCTTGGTTGCCGGGTGGAGGCGGTCTAACCGCCCCCTATACCCGGTCTAACCGCCCCCTCCGGTTAGCCGGCTTTCGAGTTGTTTCCGCCTGTCGGTGCTTGCGTGTGTGTTGTGGTTCTTTGGTAGAGTTTGTTCCTAGGACCGGTAGCACTCCGGTGGCTACGTGGTTTTGGCAAACGGGAGGTAGAAGTGCGGAGCGTGTGATTTCGGGGGGTTCGACCGAGCTAGTTCGTCTTGTCGGAGTTTCAATCTCCCTCGAGAAGAATTTTTATCGGCTCCCATTCACTCCCCCCCCTCTCGGTCGCCTTATCGGTCCTTCGGGTGTTCTTTCTTGAGGATAAGGGGGAGACATTTGGTTTTGTTCGAGATCTAGTCTTGAGGTTGAGTTACGAGAGGCACGGAGATGCCATACGAGCTATCCGCGGTGATAATGGCTCGGAATTCGGGAACTCTCGTTTTGAAACCTTTTGCCATGACTTGGGTCTTGAGCACCGGTTTTCGAGTCCGTATACGCCTCCTCGGAATGGTGTTGTGGAAAGGAAGAACATGACCTTGTGCGAGATGGCTCGGACGATGCTTGATGAGCATGGGACTCCGAGGAGGTATTGGGTTGAGGCGGTGAACACCGCGTGCTATGTGTCGAACGGGATATACCTCGAGTGCACAAGAAGAAGACATGCTATGAGTTGATGCATGGTCGCACACCCAAGGTGAGTCACTTCCATGTCTTTGGTTGCAAGTGTTTCATTCGAAGAAAGGCGGGGAAGTTGGATAAGTTTGAGGCTAGGTCTGTCGATGGTATTTTCTTTGGTTATGCATCTCACTCTAGAGCATATCGTGTGCTCAATCTTGAAACTAACCAAATCGTGGAGACTTGCGAGGTAACCTTCGACGAGACAGAGCCACGTAGTCAGCTTGTCTTTGAGTGTGCAGGTGATGATGAGCTTGGCGAGGAGATCTTTCAGGAGGAGGAGCATGAACATGGAGAGGATGAAGATGGTGGTGTGGCGCCCCCGGCTGAACATGTACCCACTACTTCGACTACGATGATGGATGGACCCTCTGCTACACCTACGACAACAAATCAAGAACAAGGAGAAGCTGATGTTGAGGGGGAGGTAGCATCAAGGCGAGAACCTCCCCGGCGAGTACAAGTGGATCACCCAGCTTCGAGGATCATCGGCGACATGAATGAACGCACTACACGGTCGAGGGTTCGGAACAACTCTCATTTCGCTCATGCTGCATTTGTTGCTTCTTTCGAGCCCAAAGACATTGGACACGCACTATCTGATCACAATTGGGTTAATTCGATGCATGAGGAGTTGGAGAACTTTGAGAGGAATTAGGTGTGGGAGTTGGTTGACCCTCCCTCGGGGGTGTAAGCCGATTGGTACAAAGTGGGTGTGGAAAAACAAAGAGGGAGCGAAAGGTGAGGTTGTGAGGAACAAGTCGAGACTTGTTTCTCAAGGGTTCGATCGAAGGAGGGGATTGACTACGAGGAGACCTTTGCTCCCGTAGCCCGTTTGGAGGCGATTAGGATTCTTCTAGCCTTTTCGTGGCTAAAGGGTTCAAGTTGCACCAAATGGATGTGAAGAGTGCCTTTACGAATGCTTTGTGTTGGAGGAAGAAGTGTATGTGAGGCGACCTCGGGGTTGAGAGTGAGAAGTACCCCACCGGGTGTACAAGTTGAGGAAGGCGCTATATGGGTTGAAGCGGGCGCCTAGAGCTTGGTATGGCGAGGTTGAGAGGGTTCTTGTTTGAGAGAGGTTTTGAGATGGGGAAGGTTGATCCAACCTTGTTTTTGCCGAGGCGAGGGCGAGAGATATCCCGATTGTGCGGGTGTACGTGGATGATATTGTCTTTGGTGGCTCGTCTAACTCTCTTGTTGCAAGGTTTGCGGATGATATGAGTAGGGAATTTGAGATGAGCATGATGGGTGAGTTGCGAGTTCTTCCTCGGGCTACAAATCAAGCAATCAAAGGAAGGAACATTTGTGCACCGGGCCAAGTACACCAAGGATATTGTGAGGAAGTTCAAGATGGAGGACTCCAAGGCTATGACGAAGCCAATGAGTACGACTACGGCTCTTGATGCGGACGAGGAAGATGAACACGTGGACCGGAAGGAGTACCGGAGCATGATCGGGTCACTCCTCTACTTGACGGCGACGAGGCCGGACATACGCTTCTCGGTGTGTCCGTGCGCTCATTTTCAAGCGTCTCGGAGGACTTCGCATCGGCAAGCGGTGAAGAGAATTTTCGGTACTTGCGTCACACTCCCGACTTCGGCCTTTGGTACTCCGCGTCCTCTTCTTTGGCGCTTCATGGCTTTTCGGACGCGGATTTTGCCGGGTGTCGGTTGGATAGGAAGTCCACCTGCGGGACTTGCCAGTTTTTGGGTTCTTCTTTGGTGTCTTGGTCTTCCCGCAAGCAGTCGAGTGTTGCTCAATCCACGACCGAGCCCGAGTATGTTGCCGCTGCTAGTTGTTGCTCTCAGCTCCTTTGGATCACCTACACCATGAGTGACTTTGGTGAGGAGTATACCCATGTCCCACTTCAATGTGATAGCACCGGTGCCATAAGCGTTGCAAAGAACCCGGTGCTCCATTCCAAAACCAAGCACAAAGAAGTGAGGTATCATTTTACGAGAGACAACGTCGAGAAAGGAAAGATAGCTTTGATCCATGTACCCACACATGACCAACTAGCCGATATTTTCACCAAACCCCTAGATCAAGCAACTTTCACTCGTTTGTGGGGGGGGGGGAACTTGGGGTGTGTTTGATTTCTTGAGCTGGGTGTGTGGGAGCTCTCGAGCCCGTTTTGCCTCCCCTCGAGGAGCGGTAGTTTTGTGAGTTTTGTGTGAGAGCTTCCTTTGTAGCATATGTATAGCTTTCCTTTGTGCATTTCTTGCATTTGGCATGGCATATGTAACATGATGTATAGGCATCCTTGTATCTTAGATTGCATGCATTTGTCCATATGCATTGGTTAGGAAAAGCTTCTCTCATATACATTGTTCACCATGGAATGAGATATATGTCTTTGTGAGCGTGTTTGGTATGCTATGGTTAGTTTGGCTTAGCTCTTGATGATCTTGATGAATAATCCATGGTTGATAGCTATGCTTTTGAAAAATGTCACATGTATGCTCTCTCATGTGTAAATGCCTTTATATGCTCTTGACATGTTTTGGTGGCTTAGCTATGCTTAATTTGTGGTTGGATGGCTAGTTTATTGATCATATGGGGCCAAATGCTCATTTGCCATCATGAATGTTTAGCCCTCTTGGTTTATCTTGTGGAGGGGCATAAGTTCCTTTTTGTCGCAAAGACATTTCATGTACCATTTTCAAATCTGAAGATGAAATGAAAAATGCTTGGAAATGTGCTCCCATGTCATATGTCTTGAATTTAATTTGCTTTGGGTGCTAAACCGTTGCATCTTGCCTACCAATGAGAAGTCTCATACATAGAAGTAGGCACATGGCTCGGTGGCTTTGACATGACATGAGGTGCTTGTGGGTGTTTGTGATGGTCTTATGATTAGAATGGCTGTTCTAGCATTAAGTTTGTGTGGCTTTGCCATTTTGATATGCTTTGATCATATTTAGGACTTTGCTCATGAGAGGCAAGTTTTTCACAAAATTGCCAAAATCCATCCGTTGACGGTGAAAATCCGTCAACCTAGCCATGAGTTTACCTTCGGTGTTGGCATTAGTTTTATACCTTATCCATTGGTACTAACCCCCGTGGTATAACAAGTTCACGTGTGCATGTCGGTTTTGGAGTTTAATGTTTATGCAGGGTTTTAGTGTTGAATGCAAGACTTTCGGGATAAGTTCATCAAGCACTTCATGACAAGACCTTGAAGTCCTGAACAAGTCATGCAATGAAGCAAAATTAACTCCAAGAAGCCGGGGACTTGATCCGAGAAGACGACGGACTCCGGGGACACGAACGAGAAAAGTGCTTTCGAATCTTGCAAGACAAGGAGTTGAGTCCAATTCGGAGAGAAACCGACGACATGGACCTACATGCGAAGGGGGAAGCATTTAGGAAGCAAGGGAACCGACCTCGGGCAAAGGAGCCCGCGGGCCGGGCCTAAATGGGCCCGGGCGGCGGCCGACCCGGTCCGGTCGGCCCCGGAGCCCATTTTGGGCCCAAAACCGTCGCCCTTTGCCCTAGCCGCCAATCGGGCTATTTATAGTCCCCCGACCGAGAGCCACGCGAGAGAAGATTTCGTCTTCGGCCGCCGAGAAGCGAGAGAAGAGAGGGACACCATCTAGGAGAGGAGAGGGTCGAGCTAGTTGACTAGGGTTTCCCTAGCCGACGTGGGAACCTTGCAAGGAAGACCACGTCGGAGTTCCCGAGCTAGAATCAAGATCAAGGAAGGATCCCGGTGGTGATCTTGTGTATGTATCATTGTTATAGTTGAATTATCAAGTTGAATCTTTTCCCAGCGATCAAGTGTTTCCTCGAAGATTTCGTTTTTCGATCGGCTTTGCTTATTCCAATTCTATTCTCGAGATAGATTACATAGGGTGTTCTTGTAGCCGCGGTGGCTAGAGGTACACACCGGATCCTCCGAAAGAATCTCGACTTGTCTTTTGACTCGCCCTAAGCTCCCCGCATGAATAGGGATACGTTGTGACGAACGGGGGTCTCGAAAGGCGGATGTTTTCGGATTTGGACGGGAAACCACGATTTAAAGAGGCTTTTATTAAGATTCGATTTGCTACTTCTTCTTTTGCTTGGAACTTCAACAAAAGGCTTACCCCGATCCCTCTAGATCGGTTTATCTACCCAATCTTACTTTGTTTTCTCCGGTTTTTAGTAGATTAGATCTGTTTTGTGTCTTTAACTTAGATGCATTAGGTTCTTTATTGAGGATTGCGGTTATTTGGCTTTAATAGATTAAGTCTTGCGTCACACATTTGTTCCACGGATTCGATACCTTGGGTTCACCACTCGAGGGAAGAAGGGTCCCTTGACTACGACGGGAGACTTGTACGCTTGCGAGTCACGAACGAACTTTGATACAATTATTAACCGTCAACAAGCCCCATTTTCACGGCGCCGTTGCCGGGGAACAAGTGATCAAGATTTGATTTTTTATTGCTTTTTTTGTAATTTTCAGTACTGATTTTGTTTTATTTTTGCATCTATTAAATTTTGATCATCCTCGAATACATCTAATCTAGTTTGTCTAACTCTAGTCTTTATAGATTTGTTTTGTTTTCTAGTCTCTTTTGCATATTTTGTTTATTGCTAACCCTAACGAGGAGATGGACGGCTACCTCTCCAACAAACCCAATAATTTTGTGGATGATCCGGAAAAACTTTACGAGGCTAAGGAGACGCGAAGCACATCAAGCTAAAAAGCCGGATTTTGTAGATTCGGAGTCGGAAGACAAAGGATCGCGAGGAATCTCCGGAGAATTCACCACCTCAAAGTCCGCGGGAGAACCGACTTCCACCAATGGGTGACCAACCACCGGAAGAACGCAAGATTGGGGAGCTATGCACCCCGGACATCATCGACCTACCAATCTTGAATCTCGAGGAGATGCGAAGACCGTTCGAGATCAAGACCTCAACAATCCGCATGGTGCAACATTCACCCTTCACCGGCAAAGAGGATCCGAACCTTCACCTCCAAGCGTTCATTCAACTATGTCAGACTTTCAACATGGATGGGGTGACTCAAGATCAAATGAGGGCAAGGCTTTTTCCGTTTTCACTACTCGGGAAGGCTTTGCAATGGTTCCACTCTCAACCGGCGGAGACGGTGCAAAATTGGAACACGTTGATGAAGGCTTTCATGAAGGAATACTACTCACCGGGTAAAACTCAAAGTTTGCGTAATAAGATTGCCACCTTTGTTCAATATCCTACGAGAAACTATCTCGGAGGCATTCGAGCGCTTCAACGAGTACACCGGGCGGTTCCACATCACAAGTTCCCGAAAGAAGACCTCGTGCAAAAGTTCTATCAAGGACTCACCATGGCGTCAAGGACGATCATCGATGCATCGCGGGAGGATCTATCATCGAGCTTACACCGACGGAAGCTTTCACGCTATTCAAGAAGGTCGCGGATAATGACACGTGGGCGTCGTCCGGGCGCCTACACCTCGCTCAACCCGGGGGGGAACGTCAAAGGAGTCTTGCAAGTGGAGAAGGAAGACATACTTGAAGGCAAGATCGACTCGCTCATGAGGAGGTTGGAAAAGATGGAGATAGAAAAGAAAGAGGCTCAAGACTTGAAGGCCGCCGAAGCAAGGTCCACATGCGAAGAATGTGGAGAGTATGGCCATGTCCGCAAAGATTGTCCGGAGGAAGCCAAAGTGCTCGACTACATGAGGAAGGGAGAATTACCGAACTTCCGCTACGGGCAAGGTAGGCCTCAATTTAATGCAAGCTCATCTATTCCTAACGCGGTTCCACTTCGGATACAATTGAAGGAGTTCATGGATGAGCAAGCTAAGATCAACAAGGACACCGTCACCAAGTTCAAGACCATAGACAAGGTGTTGGAGAACATCGATAGCAAAGTGACGGAGGTCGGAAGTTCCAATCATCAAGTGCTCAACATGATGAAGATGCTCGAGACGCAAGTTGGACAACTTGCGGGGCGCCTCACTAATGATGAAGGGAAGCTTCGGGACAACCCAAATGTCCCGAATCGGCGAAGGCCATTCAAACGCGTTCGGGGAAGGAGACCGAAGATCCGGAACGTTCCGCGGGAGCGAGGAAGCTTAAACCATCCACCGAGGTGGAAGGAGTTGCTAAAGAGAAGGTTACGGGGATCGTCACCGAGGAACCCGAATTCGAGATGCCGGAGGATGACACGAGGATACCGCAACTCAAGCCACGCTACTTCCGAGGTAAACTTGACAACCACTTTGAGAAGTTTGTGGAAGTTGTGCGTAGACTTAGCATCAACATGCCATTACTAGATGCCCTACAAGTGCCTACATATTCTCGTTACTTTAAAGATATACTTGCAAATAAATATGAGATAGCAACACTCGGGGTAGATCATGTCAAGATGTCCGAGGAGTGTAGTGCAGCTATTGCTTATGGGCTAGAGAAGCAAAAAGACCCCGGGTGCCCTACAATTCCATGTTCAGTTGGTTCTTTCAACTTCGAGAAGGCGTTATGCGACCTTGGAGCTAGTGTGAGTGTCATGCCGAGGGATGTGTTCGAGAAGTTACGCCTACCAATGGAGCCTACGGGAATATGTTTGGAGTTGGGTGACAACTCCATTCGCTATCCCTTGGGCATTGCTGAAGATGTACCCGTGAAGATTGGACACCACTTCATCCTCGTCGACTTCGTTGTGCTCGAGATGGGAGAGAGGGAGAAGCCGCCGCTCATCCTAGGGAGGCCATTCCTCAAGACCGTGGGAGCTACTATTGATGTTGGCAAGGGGGAGATCATGTTCGATATCAACGGAGAAAGGAGTTCCTTCGAGTTCCATCCAAGGATTGAGGCATGCAACATGATTGGAGTGAAGGGAGAACCAAAACAAACGGAGGGGCTGAAAAAGAAGAAGGAGCCGAAAAAAATGAACGTAAAGAAAATCAAAGAAGGTGTTGCATCCGTCAAGACAAAGGAAGAGAAGCCGCCCGTGAAGACCAAAAAAATGACTAAGCCAACTAAGCCGGAAGACAAGCCCGCGCCCAAGATGGTGCGGAAGTGGGTACCCAAGATTGCAACGCCCGCAAAGAGCGTTGATCCGGAGTAATCAAGTGAAGAAGTCTAGCTATAGACTATAAACGAAGCGCTAGGCGGGAGGCAACCCGTTTTGTCAAGTCGAGTCAAGAATAAGCTACCGGGAGGACAACCCGATTCCAGGTTTTTCGAGTATTTTTAATAATTTAGTTTTTGAGTTTTACTACGCAAAGACATTAGACTTAGAAGTGGTTGAACAATATTAGAGACATAATTCTTGATTGAATGTTTGCTTTATCATAAACCCTTTGCATGAACCCTCCTATGTGCTTGTTTGATTCTTTTCTTTTCGAGAAACCCCTCAACCAAATAATTTCAGAACCTTAACTCAACCTTTCACCCTCATTATGGTACTGAGGTTGACTTATTTTTCATGCTAAAACCACACGAGTAGAGCCACGATTTATATTTAAGTGTTAATAAAATTCAGCACGTGGTAGGACTCGCGTGAACCTAGAAATCAAAGCTTTTGGTTGGTTTTAAAAAATCTTTATCCTTGGTTTCTCTAGGATTAGAATTTTTCTAAGCCCATTCTAATTTTGTTTTATTCAAAATCTTTCTTATTTAGCCAAAATTAGAACCCAAACCTATGCCCCCATGATCAAGCCGGGAAAACGTTCGCTCTCAACCGATGAAAGCAAACTTTACCGGTAAGACCGAAATCGACGTAGTCGGAAAATATTTTCGACTTACATTTGTTTTTAATGGTTTAAAAACTTCTCTAAAATTATGCTTGAGCTCTTGCATGGCTCTGAAAAATATTTTAAATTTCGAATTAGAGGAGTGCTTAACCTTAAACACACCTAAATGGAGGCAATCAAGTTTGAATTAATCATGCATGCACCATTGGATTCCCTTTCATCAACTTTCACCAATTCCACATGCAAAGGACAAGCATGGTGGGCAGCAAGCATCAACTTTGCAGGATTTTCATGGTGGCATGTGAAGCAAGTGGAGCTAGGGAGCATGGACATGACCCAAAGCATGGAGCATCAAGTGGGAGGACCAATAATTCAAGAAAAGGAGTGGACGAGAGCGTTTGGGTGGTGCAACTCGTGGAGCACGCGGGCGAGGAAAGTTGCGGAGGCGAAATGATCGTGGCTTCGGGAGAAAGACGCGCCGAGGAGGAGCCGGAGGACCCCGGGCCGGCCGGCCCGAGCCGGCCGGCCCGCCCTATAAAAGCAGCCCCCCGGCGCCCGTTTTTCGTAGGCAAGCTTCCCTCTCCTTCCCTTGTTTGTGTGTTCAAGTTTGTGTGCTCGAACCTCCGTAGACTTAGCCAACCATCCCAAGCTTGATAGCTCAAGAAAAATCCACATCCTTAATCCACTCAAAGTCCACATCCGAAGCAAAGTGTTTAAGTGCCTATTTTACCGGTTGCAACCCGGAATTTTAGTTGAAGAAAGAGTGCAGCAACCATGTGGAAGAAGACCACAAGTCTCTTCTCCAAGAAGAAGAGTTCGTCGTCGTCCAAGCCGTCATCAACCACGTCTTCGAGGAGGCACTCGGTTTCCGAGTCTCCCGGAGCATGGAGACGGACGCGGCACCACCGAGGAGGAACGACGCTCTCCTCCTTGGTGGTATGAGGGCTGCAAGAAGCACTTCCATGAGGTTCACCGAACCTCGTGGGCACACGGAGGAGCAGCCCGCGCCACCACGACGATCGACTCGCTCAACCGCACCACCTCCTTACACCCCGACACAATCTTCGTACGGCTTCATCATCTTGTCGGCGGAGGAGGAGGATAGGCTCGCCAATCTTGAGAAGAGGCTTGTGCCAAACGTCGAGTTCGACGACCAAGCACTCTACACCTTGGGTTTTTGCACCGACATATACTACATGTTGGGGCACCTCGGGTGGGTGCGGTTCTCCAACGGAATATCGGTGGACACCCATTTGGGTTACGCCTTGGAAATTTTGATGACTATTGCACCCATCGTTGATGATGATGGGGTGCAAAGCTTGTCATTCCGTTTGGAGGGAATCGAGCAAGTGGTTCCCTACGAGCACGTAAGGGAGCTGCTTGGATTCCACAAGGGAGCTCGGAGAAAGTTGACGTGCCTCCCGGCATGTTGGCGAATTTTGGGGCATGATCTCCGGAGAAGCCCATCAACAACGCAATTGCATCCGCAACCCCATTATCCGGATATTTCACTCTTGGATGTGCAAGAGGGTATTGGGGAGGATGAGGGAAACAAAGGTGACCGACACGGAGTTGAATTGGCTATACTCGGCTTTAATTGCCGGGCAGCCAATTGACCCCTCTTACCTCATGATCAACCGTTGGTGTTGTGAAGCAACATCGGGGGCCGGTAATATTGGTTCGGGGTGTTACCTCTCCATGTTGGCCTTTTCCTTGCGGCCGGGGATCGCAAGAAACCCCGCTCACCTTTTGCGTGGTACCTCTCTCGGTTTTGAGTACTTGCGGCAAGGCAAGTACATTAGTGGAGATGAGAGAGGAGGTTATCGGTTGGCCATAGTGAACCTCCCCCTTCCGAATGAGAGGCTTAGGCTTTTCACCGAAGGAAGGGAAGATTGGTTGGAAGAGGGACTACTTGTCCCCGCAAGGAAGAACAAAAGAGGAAGAATCGTAGAGGAGGGAACATCCTCCGCACAAGCAAGTGGAGCACAACCCAATGTGCAACCATTTGGCGGGGTTCCTCCTCCGCCAAGTTATTACGGAGGGTCTCAACAACAAGCATGGGGGGGTGGTGCACCGGTACCCCCACAAAATTATGTTGTGCCCAACGCTAACTTCGCGGAGTCCTACGCTCATCATCCCCAACCACAACAAAGCATGGCCATTATTGGAGGGTATGCTGCAAGAAATGCTCAAAACATCGCAGCCATCCAATCTAACGCAGCTCAACTCGGTGAAGGCAACGCAAATATTGCCTTTGAACTTGGACGCCTTCACCTTGTGGAGCCAAATCAATTCGACGGAGGAAGCGTCCAACCATATTATGAGCAAGGGTATTATTATCAAGACTATCAACATCAACCACCGGCGGAGGACTAGAAGGCTTAGGAACTTTAGTTTTCTTTTCTTTTCTTTTTCTCTGTAATTTTCAGCTTTTGCTTATGTGTGTTTGCGTAGTGTTTTCTGTTTTTATTTAATTTTCAGCAAGCATGTTTTGTTTATTTTCAGTGTGTATTTCAACTTGATGTCATCATTAATAAAGACACCACCTTGATTATATCATTGGAAAAGTTACAAAATTCGTGCCATGATGATATATGATTATAATTGCAGCTTTGTTTATCTTTGTAATTGATTTATGCATGTTTAAGCTAGTGCTCTCTTAAAAATACACATCTGAATTTATTTAAATACTAGCTTAATTTTCAGCGGAGGTCATGATTAAAATAAAGACCCATAGTGTTTTATGTGCTCTCAAGTTATGGATAGATTGAAGATGTCTTTTGTGCTCAAAAATATTGCTAACCTTGTCACAAATATCACTTGTGTGTTGCTCAACCTATCCAAAGCCTTATATATATTTGAGTGCATAAACCTTAGTGTACAAGATTTATTTTTGAGTGAGTTATTGCAGGCCATGATTTCTCTGGCCCGAGACTAAGAAGCTGGTCATTCCATTTTTTGCGTATCTATCTTTTTGCTAGCCTTTTATCCGTGCATTGTGTATCCCCGCATCGGAGATCTCACAAACTTCGCCGGATATCCACCCTTAAACCAAATATCATCTTTTGTGATTACCTCCTTGACCACAACCTATCGTTGAGAATGGATCATCAATTCAAGGAAGATCGCAAGACGGTGCCAACGTTGAAGATTTCAAGTATCTCTCCAAGGAAAAATATCTCCGGTACCTACCTTATTTTTCGCCTCTTTGCTCGAGGACGAGCAACGTCTAAGCATGGGGGAGGAGGTAGGTACGGTGCAGTTTTAGAGTTCAAAAGGGAGTATTTTCAAAAATATATATATATTGATGAAAGAAAAAATTCGGCGATGTACGTGACTTCCAAGGTGAAGAAAGAAAAAATATATATATATAAGAAAGAAAGAAAGAAAGAAAGAAAGAAAGAAAGAAAGAAAGAAAAGAATGAGAAATATAAGAAAGAGGAAAAAATATATATGTGCGTAAAGTGAACTCCCTAGGTTCTCTAAGAGTGCATTCAAGGCTTCAAGTTAAAAAGATCCATTCTCATTTTCCAACCATGTGCAATCCGATAACGAGGACTTTCTTTGTGCCTCGGGATCACTCTTTGCCATTTGCACATGTCCACTCATCTAAAGTGTGTGTATTTTTCTCTTTCCCCTCCTTGATTTAACATTATTTTCCAATGACCTTTTTGACGAGTCTCGGTAAGACCATGAGAAGAAGCTTGTCTTGTTTTGACAACACCTCATTTATAAAATCTTGTTAGGACTAAAACTTTCCCAAGGCTCCATATAAAAGCCTACCACATATATATGAGAGGGAAAGGAGTAGAATATATAGGCTTGAGAGACAAGTGAGATGAGAGTTTATGAGCAATACACAAGATGATTTAAATTTGTGAATTTGGTTTAGCTTTTCTTTATCTCGATCTTCATTTCAAAAAATTCTGAGATCTATTTAAAACTTTGTGAGCATGTGAATACTTGTGGGATAAGCTTAAAAAGAATCTACCCTCCGTAGAAATGAAGGCTAGTACATTATGGAACTTTAATAAATTAAAATTTTGAGAGCATTATGTTTTCTCATGTGTAATCAAGTGCAGAGTTTAAACATTGTTTAGCAATGATGATATCCATCGAAGGCTTACTCGAGGACGAGCAAGGTTTAAGCATGGGGGAGATGTTGACGGTGGAAATCCGTCAACCTAGCCATGAGTTTACCTTCGGTGTTGGCATTAGTTTTATACCTTATCCATTGGTACTAACCCCCGTGGTATAACAAGTTCACGTGTGCATGTCGGTTTTGGAGTTTAATGTTTATGCGGGGTTTTAGTGTTGAATGCAAGACTTTCGGGATAAGTTCATCAAGCACTTCATGACAAGACCTTGAAGTCCGAACAAGTCATGCAATGAAGCAAAATTAACTCCAAGAAGCCGGGGACTTGATCCGAGAAGACGACGAGACTCCGGGGACCGACCGGAAAAGTGCTCGAATCTTGCAAGACAAGGAGTTGAGTCCAATTCGAGAGAGAAACCGACGACATGGACCTACATGCGAAGGGGGAAGCATCCGGGAAGCAAGGGAACCGACCTCGGGCAAAGGAGCCCGCGGGGCCGGGCCTAAATGGGCCCGGGCCGGCCGGCCCGATCCGGTCGGCCCCGAGCCCATTTTGGGCCCAAAACCGTCGCCCTTTGCCCTAGCCGCCAATCGGGCTATTTATAGTCCCCCGACCGAGAGCCACGCGAGAGAAGATTTCATCTTCGGCCGCCGAGAAGCGAGAGAAGAGAGGGTCGAGCTAGTTGACTAGGGTTTCCCTAGCCGACGTGGGAACCTTGCAAGGAAGACCACGTCGGAGTTCCCGAGCTAGAAGCAAGATCAAGGAAGGATCCGGTGGTGATCTTGTGTATGTATCATTGTTATAGTTGAATTATCAAGTTGAATCTTTTCCCGGCGATCAAGTGTTTCCTCGAAGATTTCGTTTTTCGATCGGCTTTGCTTATTCCAATTCTATTCTCGAGATAGATTACATAGGGTGTTCTTGTAGCCGCGGTGGCTAGAGGTACACACGGATCCTCCGAAAGAATCTCGACTTGTCTTTTGACTCGCCCTAAGCTCCCCACATGAATAGGGATACGTTGTGACGAACGGGGGTCTCGAAAGGCGGATGTTTTCGGATTTGGACGGGAAACCACGATTTAAAGAGGCTTTTATTAAGATTCGATTTGCTACTTCTTCTTTTGCTTGGAACTTCAACAAAAGGCTTACCCCGATCCCTCTAGATCGGTTTATCTACCCAATCTTACTTTGTTTTCTCCGGTTTTTAGTAGATTAGATCTGTTTTGTGTCTTTAACTTAGATGCATTAGGTTCTTTATTGAGGATTGCGGTTATTTGGCTTTAATAGATTAAGTCTTGCGTCACGGATTTGTTCCACGGATTCGATACCTTGGGTTCACCACTCGAGGGAAGAAGGGTCCCTTGACTACGACGGGAGACTTGTACGCTTGCGAGTCACGAACGAACTTTGATACAATTATTAACCGTCAACACCATCTTAGCTTCGTCCAATGGTTGTGAAACTTGGTGATCTTGTAGTTGAGATCGATACGAAGCTATAGAGTGTCTAACTTGCTCATTTGGACATGTGTAGCATTCTTTGTTGAATCTTGTCTATTTGAGAAGCTCTAGGTTGAAAGTTTTGCATTTTTGGCTTGATTCATGCATTGCCAACAAGGGGGAGAAGTTTGAGCTTGAAATGGCTTACTGGACGCATTTAGAAGGTTTTCAGGTGGTTTCGAGCCATTTTTGGGCTCTGTTGTACACCGGTCTGACCGGTGAAGAGCACCGGTCTGACCGGTGTGAGTGCTGGTCCTGTACACATGTTAGGCACCGGTCTGATCGGTGGTGATGACCGGTCTGACCGGTGTGGGTGAAGTTGCTGCAGCTGCCCTGTTTTCAGTGGTTTGCATGCATTTGTCCGGGGGGAGGTGCATTGGTTCGGGGGGGAGCTTGCATGTGTGCGGGGGGAGCTCTTTGTGATCTTTCGAGCTTTACTTTGGTGGTTTGCGCTCTTTGCTTGAGCTTTGTTTTTGTC
Source organism: Cenchrus americanus (assembly GCA_947561735.1). Classification (NCBI taxonomy): domain Eukaryota; kingdom Viridiplantae; phylum Streptophyta; class Magnoliopsida; order Poales; family Poaceae; genus Cenchrus; species Cenchrus americanus. The sequence goes on along the minus strand of OX387241.1, from coordinate 233,585,688 downwards.
TCGGATGTGTCGAGCCGTTGCCCTTGCCTAAGGGGTCCGAGACGTGTCTTCTTCAAGTGATCTTGCTCTTTGCCTTTGTTTGGCTTTCGATCGCTTGTTGGAGTTTCTTTTAGTTCGTTTCTTTTCTTTTTCTTTTCTCTCTTGTTATTTTCATGTGGGTGTTGTCAATGCACTCATCAAGGGGGAGATTGAGGACCATGTGTGGTTCGAGGACCGGTGGATGGTCGCTTCCTTATGTGATGAGTGATTGACAACGTTGTGTGGACTGATTCTTGGCTAAGTATTGCGGGTGCGGGTTGCGGCTTGACGGGTGTTGGTGCGGGTGAAGAACAAGTGCGAAATGTTGTCGCGGTGAGGCCTCCGGGTGTGGAGAAGACAAGTAGGCTTCGTTCGAGGGACCGGTGGCCGGCGGGGGTCAAGTGCGGGCCGCATGGTGGCATGAACAAGCAAGATGAAGTCGTGGACGGTTTATTGGTTGAGCCTCAAAACCAAGGTCGAGCCGGGACTACGTGGGAGCCGAGTCATGAGTGAAGATTGGCGGAGGCTACACCGAGTTCGCGGGGTTTCCGGTGGTTCACCAGAAACCCACAGGGTTCTTTGGTTGATCCACAAAGCCAAGACCGAAGAACCGAAGATGGAGATGCAGGCGGCGCGCACCGGTCGACCGGGTGGGTCCGACCGGCCGACCGGTGGGGACCGGTCTGACCGGTGGGGAGAACCGGTCTGACCGGTGTGCGACGACGCAGTCCGGAGACTTCGAAGCGGAGGACACGCGTCGGGATTGCATGGCTTGCGTCGAGGCTACGCAGGGTGCGGTCGCCGGGAATCCGTCCGATGGAGTAGACATGAAGACTTCCAAATCCGCCCTCGAGAGGCATGTATCCCTACTTATTAGTGAAGGGTAGTTTAGTCTTTTGGGTGCCTCCATATATACTCATTGGATGGGTGGATGGCAGCCAACTCTTGGAACCCTAGCTCATTAGTTTTCCAATTTTGCACCTATTTTCCTTAGGTTTTCCTTAGGACTAGCAAGAGAGCTTCTCGGAGAGATCTTGTTGAGAGGGATGGATGATCGGGCGGCTTGCTAGACCTTGTACGAACCTTTGTTTCATGTATAGACTATTCGGCGTGGTTCCTCAAGGTTTGGATGTGTTTCCCGGTTGTTCTTAGTGGTGATTTTCGGAGCCCTCTCTCGGTGATTTCTTTGGGTTGTTTTCGGGACCTTTCTCTTGGGGATTTGATGGGGGGAATTTGTGGGAACCCTTCGTGGTTCTTTGGGCTGTGATTCCCCTCCCAAATCCGTGGGTAAAGGTGCTCGATTTTGGGGGTTTCTTGAGTTCTTGGGTTGGAAGTGCTCTTGGCGGGATTTCTTCGATTCCTCCTTTTTGGACAAGTTTTGGTGGGATTAAACTTGGCTATGGACTCCTCATGAGGTGTTCCGATATCCCCAAAGTCTTGTTCAAGTCCGTGGAGTGATTCGGGAGATCGAGATTCGGATTTGGGGGAGTTGACCCGCGGGTCGTTGTTCACCCCGAGTCGCCCGAGCTACACCGGTCCGACCGGGGTGCTCTTGGCAGTCCGACCGGTGCGAGCCCTTGTGGGTTTTTGCTCGGGTGAACGTCTTGGTGTGTTCGTTGTTGTCCCGTGTTGCTTCTTGTTTCGAGTTTGGGTCGGTTTGGTGGTCGGTTGACCGTTTGGTGCCTTGGGGGCTTTCGGCTGCCATCGGTACGACCGGTGTGTCTCCGGCCCGACCGGTGTAGAGCCACTTAGTGGAAGTTGCTCGGTTTCACCGGCGAGGGACCGGTTTGACCGGTGGCGCTCACGGTCCGGCCGGTGTGGGTCCGTAGACTCGGGGTTTGGTTTTCCGTTGCGTTTCTCGGGTCGGAAGGTTGTGTGTTGGTTCCTAGGTCCGGTGGCACTCCGGTGGCTACGTGGGCTTGACCAACCTTGGTAGTGAGTCGGAGACGTGTATTGGAAGCCGTGTTCATCTTGTTGGAGTTTCCATCTCCTTTGAGAAGAATTTTTATCGGCTCCCATTCACTCCCTCCCTCTGCGGTTCGCCGTATCGGTCCTTCACGTGCCCGCCACCGGGCGTCGGCGGCGCGGTGGCATGGAGCCGAGTGCGGTTTAGAGCTGCTCGATGTAGAGGCCACACAAATGTTGCATTCCCGCGTGGGGTGATGTTGTCACGTGGTCCGTGCCTTCGAATCGTCGCGGACCCGGGGTGGCGCCGGTCGCGCGGAGGGCGGTGACGTAAGCCGTCACTAGGTCGTCCGGGAGGCGGGTTGTCCATGGGGGTACGTCGCGGTGTATCTCTCCATGAACTCTCCCCGGAGCCGGCGGCTCCTCTCCACTAGCCCGGAAGGCGAGGTCGGTGAGGTAGTAGGCGGCGAGCCTAAAATGCTCCTACATTGGGTTGGGCCCCAACATGCCGGTGATGGTCTCGTCCGAGAAGCCTCGGACGAAAGCCTCGCGTCCCGGCGGCCCCTATTAGGACATTGGGACGAGGGGGCGGGCGAAGGTGCACCGGCGACGGACTTCGCCGGCCGGCGTAGACGAAGCCGAGGGAGCCGAAGCGCGAGTGGCCCCGAGGAGTCGGCATGATCCGCGCGGCCGTCCATCCGATCCGCCGAAGTTCATCGAGACACATGATGTGCCCCTACACGGTGCCCAAGCGTCGGGGTTCTCTACCACCGACAAGTAAATTTGTATCGATCGTGTGTCGGGCTCGGATGGTTAGCACGGGAGACAACGGGATTTAAAGGCGGTTCGGGCTTCGAGGAGTGTTGACGGTGTATTTTGGTACACCAAGCATGTTCATTACACTTTGGTTTGGATTCGATTATGGAACTAACCCGCCACTAGGCACGCTAATCATATAACAAGTTCATCTATGTGGATGCATGTGGAAGTGTTGTGTTTATGTAGGAAAACATGGACATAAAGGACGGATTCGCAACAAGTTCAAAGGAGCATTTACGGAGTCTTGTTCGTGTTCATGAGCTTGATGAAATCACTTCCAATGGTGGCAAGGACCGAAGTGCTACGAGGAACACCCCCGGGGATTGAAGCGTAAAAGACCGAACTTCATGCGTGGAGAACCTCCATCTTGGACGCGAGGATGACATCGTCAAAATCATGCAAGTGGAGGGGGCAAAGTGCATAATCACCTGAGGACCCACGGGAGCGAAGGGGCGACCGAACCGGGCCGAGATGGGCCTGGGCCGGTCGGCCCAGGCCGGCCGGCCCAGCCCACTCAAGTGGTCGGTTCGGCCCCCCTTTCCTTGCACCCGAAGGATCTTCAACCCTAGAACCCGAAGGCGCCGCCATTCGACGGGGAGGGAGCCATTCGCACCGGGAGGCCATTTAAAAGCCGGAGAGAGAGGAGGGAGATCTCCGGAGGGAGATCGTCCACCTCGAAGGAAGCACCCACAAGTGGAGAAGAAGGAAGACACCATCAGAAGGGAAACCATGATCAACGGTGCTATGTCCAGCACCTTGATGGGGTAATCTCCTTATTCGTCCATGGGTTGTAATCGATCTTGAGATGTAATCATACTTTGTCGGATTATCTATCTATCATCTTGTGTTGAATATACTTTAATGCTTAAGGTTAGCTACCATGCCGTAAAGGGAGTATGAGCTCCAATGCTTCCTTGGATCCATTCAATACATTGTGTCCATCATAGGTCTAGTCATGAATACCTTCGCGTAGTGACAGTACGAGAGGAGGGAAAGGGCAAAACCGTGGTCACAACCCCGATAGATTAGATTGGTTTTCATGTCTTTAAGTGATTTCATGCTCTAGTATCGTAGACCCATGGGCGAGTGTCTTTTATCTTGATATCTTAATCATTCTCTCTAGTGTAGTTTAGTTGTTTTCTAGTTTAATTGTAGTTAGGGGTTTGAGTAGCTAGAGTGTGAAGGTAGATCGAACGCTTGTAATCCCCTTGCTCCGCGGATTGACAAGAACCTTGGGAATCCCGTGGTGAAAAAGGTGTGGGGTTCCTACGCTTGCGGATCGTAGAGGGATACGTCTTTTATCCATCAACAAGCCCCTTTTTCTGGCGCCGTTGCCGGGGAGCAAGCTAGTTTACATCGTTTGGTTTGCATCTAACTTAGTTTTATAATTTAGTTTATCTTTTGTTTGCTATATCTAACATATATTATCTAGAAAACCACTTGTTTCGTTTTTGTTTTTGTTTTTATCTTATTGTCTAGATGGCGTTCGTCAATCAACCCATGGAAGAACCGGAGAAATCACTAAGGGATTACGCTAGCCCTCGATGTGAAGACATAAAAGTACAAGAGTCGGATTCGAAGCTCGAAGCGAACAAGTATGAGATTAAATCCAAGATCATCGAGATGGTGGCGGTAAACCCGTTTGAAGGGATGGTTACGGAGAACCCATATAGACACATAAGGCATTTCACGACGCTATGCAACATGGTGCATCAAGAAGGAGTTCCCGATGAATGGTTCAAATGGAATCTCTTTCCCTACTCACTTGCCGGCAATGCAAAGACATGGTACCGTTTGCATCCTTTGAAGTTGAAGGCAATTGGAACAAGTTGACAAAGAAGTTTTGCGAGAAGTTCTTTCCAATTAGCAAGGTTCAACATCTAAGGAGGCAAGTGATCACTTTCATGCAAGGAGAAGAGGAAGGGATAGACCAAGCTTGGGATAGGTTTAATGAGTTAATCAAACGGGGACCAAGACTCGGCTTCTCCGATGACGTACTCTTGCATACATTTTTCTTTTCCCTAACCCCTAGTTGCATGCAACACGTCCAAATGTGTTCGGGTGGGGATCTCATGGAGAAAACACTCACGGAAGCGCGTCCAACTTCTAAAAAAAATTAGTAAAGTGGCTGCCATGCGAAGAGATTGGGAAACAAGACTTGCGGAAGAGCCGAATACGATTCAAAGAAGTAGAAGTGTGCTGAATTTTCTAAAGAGGCAACCATGGAAGTCACAAAAGAGGAGCCAATCCGGAAAAGCTTGAAGAAGAACACATCAAGTCAAGCACTACCCCGAGCGTTGACTTCGTCGTACCAAATGAGACAATCAAGAGAAGCATGTCAAGCGCGAAGCCACTAAGGGAGTTCGAACCAATGGATTGGGTTACGGTCGATTACGGAGACGTATTCGACAAGAGAAGACCGTTCCCTAATCAAAAGGGCATGGCAAGAGCATTGGAAGTGAATTTCCCACGGAAAGGAAAGCGGAAGAATCATACGACCTTGAAACCACCGGTGAGATCTTTCAAAAGCTCTTTGGAGATGATGAAGTGGATCCGGAACACATAGCCGAGGTGAAGAGAATCATGGGGATCAAGCCCGAAGCATCACCATACACTCGCCTCGCCGAAATTTACGCGATAGGATCCGAAGAAGAAGAGAAGATGGCACCACGCTTGAGTTGCGAGATCAACGGAGTTCAATGTAAAGCTTTATGCGACATCGGAGCCCAAGTAAGTGTCCTATCTTCTAAAATTTACGATAAAGTTCAAGACCACAACCTAGACTTATCTCCAACATCAACAAAATTAATTATGGGTGATTGTAGAACTATTAAACCTCTAGGTATTGCTTGCAACATGAAAGTAAAAATCTGCTGGAAAATGTATACCAACCGATTTCTTTGTTATTGATGCTTACCATAGTAATCATGATCACATAATCCTAGGTAGGCCCTTGCTTAAGTTGGTTGATGCCGTGTTAGATGCGGAGAAGGCAAAGTAACGATGAACCTTAATGGAACAAAGTACACATATAATTTTCTTCACGTATCTAAACACCCTACACCCTTTCCTCCCGAAGACAAAGAAGTAGAGGAGATAGATAGCCTTTGTTTTGTTGAAACCCTTAGAGACCCGCTGAAAAGAGCGATGGAAAATCAAATTAGTAATCAACAAGATAAAGAACTAGAAGAAGCAACAAAAGGCTTGGAGCCACATGATGGAAGCGTGGAGGAAGGAAAATTCGAAGATATAGGAGAGATTAAACCTGAGGAGCCACAAGCGCCCGAGGTAGACCTTAAACCTTTGCCCAAAGAATTAAAGTATGAATTTTTGACCTAGACAAGACCTATCCAGTCATCGTGAGCGACAAGTTGAGTCCCGAAGAAAATGAGAAGTTGCTGATTTAATTAAAAAAACATAGGAAGGTGATTGGATATTCGATTAATGATCTCAAAGGTATTAGCCCAGCCTTTTGCACTCATCGTATACTAATGGAAGACCAATGTAAGCCCGTAGTGGACCACCAAAGGAGGCTAACTCATGCCATGCGAGAGGTAGTAAAGAAAGAGGTCATCAAGTTACTTGATGCCGGAATCATCTACCGGTTCCGCATAGCGAATGGGTGAGCCCGGTACATTATGTACCAAAGAAAGGAGGTTTGACCGTGGTGAAGAATGAGAGGAACGAATTGATACCACAAAGAGCCGTGACCGGGTGGCGGATGTGTATTGATTATCGTAAGCTTAACAAAGCGACGAAGAAAGATCACTTCCCCCTGCCGTTCATCGACGAGATGCTCGAGAGATTAGCAAACCACGGTTATTTTTGCTTTCTCGATGGGTACTCGGGGTTCATGCAAATTCCCATTCACCGGACGATCAACACAAAACAATGTTTACATGCCCTTACGGAACGTTTGCATATAGAAGGATGCCCTTGGGTCTATGCAACGCTCGGCCTCTTTTCAACGTTGCATGGTGGCCGTATTTTCGGAATTCATCGAAGAAATTGTCGAGGTGTTCATGGATGATTTTTCCGTTTATGGGAAGACGTTCATGGATTGCTTGGCAAACTTGGAAAAGCTCCTCACGAGGTGTGCGGAGGTAGACTTGGTGTTAATTTGGGAAAAGTGCTACTTCATGGTTAAGCAAGGCATAGTGCTCGGACATGTTATATCCGAGAGAGGCATTGAAGTGGACAAGGCTAAGGTAGAGACGGTTGAGCAACTCCCACCTTCGACGGATGTTAAGTCCGTAAGGAGATTTCTAGGCCATGCCGGATTCTATAGAAGATTTATTAAGGACTTCTCAAAGATCACGAAGCCTTTAACGCATCTTCTTCGAAAGGATGTGGCTTTCGACTTTGATGAGAAGTGCCTAGCGGCATTACGGACCTTGAAAAGTGCGTTGGTCGGTGCTCCTATTATTCAACCTCCGGATTGGAACCAACTTTTCGAGATTATGTGTGACGCAAGTGACTACGCCGTAGGCGCGGTTTTGGGTCAAAGAAAGGAAGGCCGAGTTCACACCGCTTACGATGCTAGCAAAACTCTTAGTAGGGCGCAATTAAATTATGCCACTACGGAAAAGGAGTTGCTAGCGGTGGTTTTCGCTTTCGAAAAATTCAGATCTTAAATCGTGGACTCAAAGGTCATTGTTTACACCGATCACGCAGCCATCAAGTATCTCTTGACTAAGAAGGAAGCTAAACCACGTTTCATTCGTTGGATCCTTCTTCTCCAAGAATTTGATGTTGAAATTCGTGATAAAAGGGGGTGGAGAATGTTGTGGCCGATCATTTGTCTAGGATGAATCGTGGACAAGATGATAAAGAGCCCATAGAAGATAAGATGAGAGATGACCACCTCTATCAAGTGCTCGATAAAGACACTTGGATGATTGATATCATTCGAGCGATTCGGAAGATGCCTCTCGATCATCTAGATAAAAACTCTCAAAAGAAGATAATCTCCGAAAGTAGGAAATACTTTTGGGATGCACCATACCTCTTCAAACTTGGCAATGATGGAGTCATGAGAAGATGTGTGCCAAGAGAAGAGAGGGTAGAAATTCTAAGGAAGTGCCACTCGGCGGAGTACGGTGGACACTATGGCCATTTTCGAACCCAAGCAAAAGTATGGTTGAGCGGATTCTATTGGCTGGAGATGCATGAATATACTAAAAGATATGTTGCATCATGCCCCGAATGCCAAGAACCGGAAACATCTCTCAAAGGAATTCTATGCCCTTGAATTACAATCTACAAATCGATTTATTTGATGTATGGGGTATGGACTTCATGGGGCCTTTCAAAAACTCATGTAGATACGAACTAGTCATGGTTGATTATGTATCCAAATGGGTAGAGGCTATGCCATGTCGTAAAGCTTCCACGGAGGAGTCCATTACTATGATCAAGAATGTGATTTTTCCTCGTTTCGGTACACCGAGAATCTTGGTAAGTGATGGAGGAACTCACTTCACCGGGAAGAATTTCAAAAGGTGCTTGTCCAAGTTGGGAATTGAGCATAGGGTTTCTACGACCTATCACCCACAAACCAACGGAAAAGCGGAAACGTCAAATAGGCAATTAAAACGCATCCTCAACAAAACCATAGAGAAGGGAGGCAAAGATTGGTCAAAAAAATTAGATGGAGCTTTATGGGCTTATCAAACGGCGTTCAAGACACCGATAGGTATGACCCCTTATCAATTCGTCTATGGAAAAGCTTGCCACCTTCCGGTTGAGTTGGAACATAAAGCCTACTGGGCGATTAAAGAGATGAACCTCGATCTCGATGCCGCGGTGGTGAAACGAAGAATCCAAATAAGCAAGCTAGAAGAGATGAGGTTGAAGGCGTATGAAAATGCAAGCATATACAAGGAGAGAATCAAAAGGTGGTATGATAAAAGATTGAAAAAGAAAGAATTCAAAGAAGGAGATAAGGTCCTCCTCTACAATTTGAGGTTTAAAACCTTCGGAAAGGGGAAATTGCAAAGCAAGTGGGATGGACCTTATGTTGTGCATTCGGTGCTCTCCGATGGAGCAAGTAACCATTATGGATATAAAAGGCGATCAATTTATGGTGAATGGTCAACGGCTTAAGGTTTACTACGAACCCGACGTTGTGCCCCTTCACCATGTTGATGTCTTCACCATGGAAGAAGAGCCCGAACGTCCCGCCTAGGACGAAAAACAAGGCATGGATTTCTGTAAATAGTTTTTCTTTTAATTTTTTGGAGTTTCTCACGAAGATTTCTCGGGCCAACTTTTCCCCATGGGCTAAGGAGGTGAAAAAAGGGCGGTGCACGAAAACCGGCCCGGCCCGGCCCCCGAGACGGGGGTGGGCCGGCCGGCCCGGTCCGGCCGGCCCGGTAGGGTCCGGGCGGCGGACGTCCCCGATTTTTTGCCCGAATTTCTCCTTTTCGACTTCCTTCTTCGGTCGAGAAAATTTTAAGGGAAGTTTAAAAAAGGAAAACGAGGTTCCTAGGGTTTTTCTCTTCGGACTATTTATTTGGCCAAATTGGGAGCTCGGGAATCAATCCCATCAAGCAATATTTTGCATCCACACGGCGGCCATTGTGTCCCCGAGGAGCTTAGAGTTGAAGCTAGAAGCCAAGGAGCCATCGATGGAGGAGGCGAAGCGATGCGAGCTCAAGCTACCGGTCGAGATCAAGAGGACCGCCCGCATCCGTTGCGGAGGGCGTGTCCCGGCCGGAGCTATCACATCTCGCAACCCCATCGAAGGAGAGAAGGTCCCTACGCTCGTTCGAAGGTCGGCGCGCATCCAAGGCATGAAGCGGAAAGATTACAAGGAGGTGTCGCCGAGCCTAAGGATTATGGGGGTAGCGACTACTCCGACGATCGTCGCCCGAGCTCGTGGGCGGCCGCCGAAGAGATGATAACGACCTCTACATTTGGGATGAGGTGCCCAAGGAGAAGACTCCCGAAGGCCCCAACGGCGGCGGCGGCAACGGCGGCGACGACAATGGTGGTGGCGACGACGGCGGCGACAACGGTGGCGAAGACGGTGGAGACGATGGCAATGACGACCCATTCGGATTGCATCCGATGTGTTGTGCGGCTTGCCGTCACTCCATTGGGGATCTCTACGCATCGGTCGACAAATGTCTCCAAGCCATGGAGGCGATGAACCGGCATTTGGAGGATTTGGAACGCGTAGTTGAAGACGACTACAAGTTCCTTAACCGCAATGTGCGCAAACTCTTTGGCATGGTCGGGAACATGAGAGGCAAGTGGTGCAATACTTGCGGAAACTACCACTAGGTCTAGTTTTCCCCTTAGGAATTTTGTATGATACGACAAGGACGTCGTATGTTTTTAGCGTGGGTGAGAGCTAGCTAGCTAGCCTTAGCTTTTGAGTTTCAAAGTTTAGGTTCGGTTTATTCTTCGAGAGAGGAGAGTCTTAGTTTTCGAGGGTGTTTTAAATTTTTGCAAGATTGAAGTGTCTTAAATTAGTGTTGAGTCAAAGAAAATCAAATAAAAAGAGTCTTTATATATTTTTTGTCTTGTGTGATGCTTATCTTTATTCACTTGTTTATCTATCTTTGATTCTTGATATATGAACATAAGTGTGTGGTTCGAAAAACGTTTACCGTGGTGCTAAATGGAATTGCTACTACTTAAAGTACCCATACCGCACTTCGATCTTGAGCTTCACATGTTAGTTGTTCTATGTTCAATGCTAAAAGTTGGAGGATTTCAGTTCTGAAAATTATCTAAAAACCCTTATAATAAAGGTTAGCAAAACCTCTTTTTCCAAGTTGAGAGTAAGAAAAAATCCTATACAAAGCCAATTTATTTTTTGCGCCACCATAAGTGTGATTAGCACGATGAGTTAGGCTAGGATCCTTCTCTCTTGGGAGTTTTAATTTCGAGCAATGATCATGTTCTTGTACTTGATCTTTTGTTGCTAGCCTCATCTTGCATTCGGTAACGTGACTTTCACATCGGAAGTCTCGTACATCACCGAATTCCATACCCAACCCTATACATCTCTTTTGTACATCGCATTCCTTGAACACAACCTATTCTCAAAGTTTCGTCTCGTCTCTAGCATGATTTATTTAAAATTTCAGATTGTATGCATGTGAGAAAGAGAGGAGTTGAGAGCTTTGAAAAGTTGTCAAGAGAGGGAAAAATAAAGAGAAAAGTATGAGTATGGAAAAGAAAGAAAGAAACAAAGAAAGAAAGAAAATATGGAGAAGTAAAGAAAGAGAAAAATATGAGGAAGAAAGAATGAAAGAAAAAGAAGAGAAAGAGAAGAGAGGAGTGGCAAGAAGGATATGAGAGGGATGAATCAAGTAAAAGAAAAAAAATAAAAGTGTAAGGAAGGATGTCACGTTGTTGAGAGACGAAACTTTCACTCTTTTTCCAACCATGTGCAATCCGACAACGAGGACGTCATCGGTGCCTTGTAGTCACAATTTTCTTTTGCCCTTGCACATGTCCACCATTCTAAATCTTCTCATCCTTGATATCCCTACATATGGTTAATTCTCATGATCATTGGCTTTGAAAGGTAAACAACCATTAGAGGAAGTTCTTAGTTTGACAATACTTGTGTTGATTGCACTAGCCCTACCTATAGCTCCACTTTACATGTTATATGAGAGACTTATGGGAGGTGAGAGTTTTATAAAATTGGTTTAGGATAGCCACCTCATATGAGTGACTTGAGAGAGCTTGGAGAAAGGTTTGTCTAATACTTGTTGCAGGAATTTTGTTTGAAAAAATATAAAAAAACCCTCTGATGGAAGCAAGGAAGTAAGCATGGGCGAGATCGAAGGCTTCGAGTGAAGAGTTTGAGTTGTGGGGTAAATCTTGACGTGTTTAAAATTCTAAACGCCCATGTTTATGTTTAATGATCATTACTTTATGTTTATGTATTAAAGATGAAAGGATTGACTAACTTGTGAAAAAGGATTAGCGGTACATGATTACAACACTTTGGACGAAGTTCTTTTATGAGTACTTGCTCGAGGACGAGCAAGAGCTAAGCGTGGGGGAGATGTTAACGGTGTATTTTGGTACACCAAGCATGTTCATTACACTTTGGTTTGGATTTAATTATGGAACTAACCCGCCACTAGGCACGCTAATCATATAATAAGTTCATCTATGTGCATGCATTTGGAAGCATTGTGTTTATGTAGGAAAACATGGACATAAAGGACGGATTCGCAACAAGTTCAAAGGAGCATTTACGGAGTCTTGTTCGTGTTCATGAGCTTGATGAAATCACTTCCAATGGTGGCAAGGACCGAAGTGCTACGAGGAACACCCCGGGGATTGAAGCGTAAAAGACCGAACTTCATGCGCGGAGAACCTCCATCTTGGATGCGAGGACGACATCGTCAAAATCATGCAAGTGGAGGGGGCAAAGTGCATAATCACCGAGGACCCACTAGAGCGAAGGGGCGACCGAACCGGGCCGAGATGGGCACTGGGCCGGTCGGCCCGGGCCGGCCGGCCCGGCCCACTTCGGTGGTCGTTTCGGCCCCCCTTTCCTTGCACCCGAAGGATCTTCAACCCTAAAACCCCGGAGGCGCCGCCATTCGACGGGGAGGGAGCCATTCGCACCGGGAGGCCATCCACAAGCTAGAGAGAGAGGAGGGGGGTCTCGGGGAAAGAGAGCGTCCACCTCGAAGGAAGCACCCACAAGTGGAGAAGAAGGAAGACACCGTCAGAAGGGAAACCATGATCAACGGTGCTATGCCAGCACCTTGATGGGGTAATCTCCTTATTCGTCCATGGGTTGTAATCGATCTTGAGATGTAATCATACTTTGTCGGATTATCTATCTATTATCTTGTGTTGAATATACTTTAATGCTTAAGGTTAGCTACAATGCCGTAAAGGGAGTATGAGCTCCAATGCTTCCTTGGATCCATTCAATACGCCGTGTCCATCATAGGTCTAGTCATGAATACCTTTGCGTAGTGACAGTACGAGAGGAGGGAAAGGGCGAAACTGTGGTCACAACCCCGACAGATTAGATTGGTTTTCATGTCTTTAAAGCGATTGCATGCTCTAGTATCGTAGACCCATGGGCGAGTGTCTTTTATCTTGATATCTTAATCATTCTCTCTAGTGTAGTTTAGTTGTTTTCTAGTTTAATCGTAGTTAGGGGTTTGAGTAGTTAGAGTGTGAAGGTAGATCGAACGCTTGTAATCCCCTTGCTCCGCGGATTGACAAGAACCTTGGGAATCCCGTGGTGAAAAAGGTGTGGGGTCCGTACGCTTGCGGATCGTAGAGGGATACATCTTTTATCCGTCAACAAGGAGTAATACCCTTCGTCCAGTGTCGAGCTGCCGTGTTCCCGAGCTATGAGTGCTTGTAGTAGGGGTTACAAGCTGGTCGGGAGAGGGTGTTGAGCTCAAGTCTATCGAAGGTCTAACCCTTGTAACGGTTGCCCTCCTCTCCCTTTTATAGTCACAAGAGGAGGGGCGCAAGGGGAAGTAAAAAGAGGTACAATGCTTGGTCGCTGGGACGTCCCGTCGTACGTCACTATCCGTCAGGACGCATTGAAGCTTAGGTGTGATGCCTGGTCGTGGGAGCCGCCGCGTGGCCGGGTGTGACTGTTCATCCCAGAACGCCTAGCTTCTCTTCTGAGTAGTTTGCGTTTGCCTTAGCCTGCCCGAGTACTTGACTAGCCCACCACGCTCGAGCCTAAGTCTAGGCTCGTGCATGTCGTAGAGGGTGCTTGAGTGCCTCGGGCCAAGCTTGCATGTGGCAGAGTGAGAGATGATGGCGATGGGATGGCCGCGCACTTGGTCAGGCCAGTATTAAGGCTCTTGTCGAGGTGAGCTGCTTGCATGGCCGCCAGCTATCAAACTTGCATGGCGTGGGGAATCTGAGGACCATGTGTGGTTCGAGGACTGGTGGATGGTCGCTTCCTTGTGTGATGAGTGATTGACAACGTTGTTTGGACTGATTCTTGGCTATGTATTGCAGGTGCAGGTTGCGGCTTGACTGATGTTGGTGCAGGTGAAGAACAAGTGTGAAAGGTCATCGCGGTGAGGCCTCCGGGTGTGGAGAAGACAAGTAGGCTTGGTTCGAGGGACCCGGTGGCCGGCGGGGTCAAGTGCGGGCCGCATGGTGGCATGAACAAGCAAGATGAAGTCATGGACGGTTTCTTGGTTGAGCCTCAAAACGAAGGGCGAGCCGGGACTACGTGGGAGCCAAGTCATGAGTAGAGATTGGTGGATGCTACACCGAGTTCGCGGGGTTTACGGTGGTTCACCGAGAAAACCACCGGGTTCCTTGGTTGATCCACAAAGCCAAGACCGGAGTACCGAAGATGGTCTTTGCGGCGGTGCCGGGCCCCGGTCCGACCGGTGGGTCCGCCGGTCCGGCCGTGGGTCGACCGATGAGGAACACCGGTCCCCGGCCGGTGTGCAACGATGCGGTCCGGAATCTTCGAAGTGGAGGACACGCGTCGGGATCACAAGGCTTGCATCGAGGCTAAGCAGGTTGCGGTCGCCGGGCATCCTTCCGATGGAGAAAGCTTCAACTCTTCCAAAACCGCCCTTGAAGGGCTTGTATCCGTAGTTGTTAGAGAAGGGTATTTTAGACTTTCGGTTGCCTCCATATAACCCAAGAGGTGAGAGGATGGCAGCCAAGCCTTGGAACCCTAGTTCATTTGCTTTCCTATTTTTCCCTTCCTATTTTCTTAGGATTTCCATAGGACTAGCTTGAGAGCTTCATGGTGAGATCTTGTGAGAGGGTTGGATGATCGGGCGGCAAGCTAGACCTTGTAAGAACCTTTGTTGCATGTATAGATGATTCGGCGTGGTTCCTCATGGTTTCGATGTGTTGTTCCCGGTTGTTCATGGTGGTGACTTTCGGAGTCCTCTCTTGGTGATTTCTTTGGGTTGTTTTCGGGACCTTTCTCTTGGGGATTTGATGAGGGAAATTTGTGGGAACCCTTTGTGGTTCTTTGGGCTGTGATTCCCCTCCCAAATCCGTGAGTAAAGGAGCTCGATTTTGGGGTTTTCCGGGTTCTAGGGTTTGAGGTGTTCTTGGCGGGATTTCTTCGATTCCTCCTTTTTGGACGAGTTTTGGTGGGATTAAACTTGGGTATGGACTCCTCATGAGGTGTCCCTAATATTCCCAAAGTCTTGTTCAAGTCCGTGGAGAGATTCGGGAGATCGAGGTTTGGATTTGGGGGAGTTGACCCGCGGGTGTTGTTCATCCCGAGCTACCCGAGCTACACCGGTCGACCGGTGCTCTTGACCGGTCTGACCGATGCCGCCCTCGGTGGGTTTTCGCTCGGGTGAACGTCCGGGTGTGTTCGTTGTTGTCTGTGTTGTAGCCGTTTCGAGTTTGGGTCGGTTTGGAGGTCGGTTGGCTTTGTTTGGTGCTTTGGGGGCTTTCAGGGCCGTGGCCGGTCCCCGACCGGTGTGTCTCACCGGTCCGGCGGGTGTGGAGCCACTTAGTGGAAGTTGCCCGGTTCACCGGCGGGGACCGGTCGACCGGTGGTGCTCACCGGTCTGACCGGTGTTGGTCAGTGGACTCGAGGTTTAGTGTTTCGCTGCGTTCTCGGGTCGGAAGGGTGTGTGTGTTGGTTCCTAGGTTCAGTGGCACTCTAGTGGCTATGCGGCCTTGGCCAACTTGGGTAGTGAGTCGGAGACGTGTGTTGGAAGCCGTGTTCATCTTGTTGGAGTTTCCATCTCCTTCGAGAAGAATTTTTATCGGCTCCCATTCACCCTCCCCCCTCTGCGGTTCTCCGTATCGGTCCATCAAGTGGTATCGAGCCGGTTACGGTCTTTATTGACTCTAACCGGTCTAAGGTCCAAGGATGGCATACTAGGAACGGGGTTCGGGTCCTCCACACTTCGATGGCAAGAACTACCGGATGTGGAGTAAGCGGATGGGTGCGTTCCTCCGCGGAAAGGGTCGGATCATTTGGGATGTCACGGTGGACACGAGGCTATGTCCGGCCGTTGGACTTCCTCGCTCCGAGATCGAGGGAAAGATTCGACACCAACAATAAGGCGGTCGACTACTTATTTCGTTCTTTGTGTCGGCCGAGTTCGATCGGGTGCACACCGAGCACTTGGCTTGTAGAATTTGGACGGTGTTGAAGGAGGCTCATATTGGGAATGCCCGGGTTCGAGGCACGCGATGTATGCGACCTACCGGAGAGAGTACGAGAACTTCACTCATCTCCCCGGTGAGTCCATCGATGCCTTGTTTCAGAGGTTCATGGTGGTTGTGAACAACATGAGGGCCAATGTGGACGTGCTCCCATACGATGATCATGATAGAGCCGTCAAGCTTTTACACTCTTAATTTAGATCGTACAATATGGGGCAGAAAGTTCGAGGCCATTATGGAGTCGGAGAAGTATGACACTCTGACGGTGAACGAGCTGTTCTCGAAGCTCAAGTCGGCTGAGGTGGATAGTGGCATGACTGCCAAGCTCGAGGGTCCGACTGGTTCCCATAGTCTTGCCCTCGTTGGTGGTTCGAAAGGAAAGGCTAATACTAACCCATCCACCGGGATGTTCTCTTTGTCCTCTTTGATGTCTATGCCGGATGAGGAGTTCGATGTGCTTGGAGAGGACGAGGCGGCGGCGCCGACGAGGAGGTTCGAGAGGCCGCACGAGAACCGGGTGAACATGAGGAGGAACACGAGGACATGCTTCCGGTGCGGCAAGCGGGACACTTCGTCACCGACCGCCGGAGAAGGTCGAGAACAAGGAAGGCTACAAGCACAAGTCGAGGATGGATGGCAAGCATCGGTCGAGGCGCGACCACAAGAGCAAGCACAAGAACAAGTACAAGGACGAGCGACGATCGAGAAAGAAGGAGAGCCGAGGCAAGGCCCGAGCGATGGTGGGAGCAAGCGACGTCGACTCCGGTTCCGCGTACTCTACCTCGAGCTCGAGAAGCGAGTGGAGAGGAAGGTGATCGTCGCAAGAGCGAGGAAGTCATCCAAGAACCCGAGCGGGTTGAGGGCCGCTCGCGAGAGACGGCTCACGCACCATGGCGCGAGCTCCGGTAGCAAGAAGAGCACACGAGTGACTCGGACTCGATTCGATGATGAGGTGCGTGATGAACTTCCCTTCTTGCGCCGGGAGAATGAGAGGCTTGGCTCTTTGCTTGGTAACCGTGATGAAATGCTTAGAGAGGCCAAGCAAATGAGAAAAGAGCTTAGGGCTTCACTCGAGGATGCTAGGACTAGAGTGGATGAGCTAGAGACACGGGTGCTTGATAGCAAGCTTGAGATTGATTCCCTTAAGGCTAGCCCTGTTGTTTCGGATGAGGTTGATTGTCTTGATTGCTCCATCTTTCTTGTTGATCTTTATTTGTTTAAGGAGAAGCATGCCTCCAAGTGTGAGGAACTATATGTGTTAAGGGTTGAAGTGGGCGAGCTTAAGTCCGGACTGCTTTCTTAGGTGCTTGCACTTCTTGCCCTGTTTTGCATGCTAAGATTGATGAGATGCATGCTTACACTAGTTCTTTTGAGGCTAAGCTGAAAGAACCCATGCCTACATCATGCTCTACCGTGAAATGCATGCTTTGAAAAATTTGGAACTTGCACATTATGTTGATCGTTTGCAGGATGAGAATGATGAGCCGAGAAAGTTGATGGGTTGGTTGTCGGTCATGAGCCTCAGTTGAGGATGATGATCGAGGCATTTAAGAGGCAGGATGGTGAGGGACTAGGGGCAAACAAGGTTGGTGAGGGAAGTGGAGAGAATATCCCAGAGCCACCAAAAACCCACCACAAAAATGATTTTTCCCCAAAACCTAACCATCTTAGGAATTGACTAGACACAACCCCAGCTCGACCCGTGTTTCCTACACCCACAAATGACCTCTAAAAGCCTATCAAGTTTGTGAGCACTTCGGGGAAGTGTTCTTTGGGAAGGAAAGTGAGAAGGCTAGTGAAGGGAAACCTGTGGAGAAGTTGAGTGGAGAGAAACCAAGTGAACAGCCACAACCCAAGCCTAAGTCTAAGCTTGTGAGGTTCCATTGTGGCTATTGTGGGAGAGATGGCCATAAGGATGGGTTTTTCTTCAAGAGGAAGCAAGAGGAGAGAATGGCGAAGGAGTGGGCTAACAAGGACAAGTACCACCCATCCGATGGTGTACTTGAGCCTCGTGTGCAGATGCCTAGGGCCAAGGCGAGTGTGAGGACAGTTCGGGCTTGGGGAGAGCGAAAGGCTGTTGGAGGTGCTTCTTCGTCCGGGCTACACCGGTCGGGCCGGTGTGGGGCACCGGTCGGACCGGTGCGGGCCGGACGGGCGAGCGGTTGGGTTTCGTGCTCGTACGGAGTGCGAGGGTTGTTTCTGGAGGTCGTGGTTCTGGTGGTTGGGCTGGAGAGTTTGCAGGTGGTCAGGTTGATAGGCATTCTCCCCCTCAAATTCACTACGGGGATGGGAGGAGTCGTAGCTTTGAGAAGGAGAGGAGGGACGTTCCACGAGCCTTCTTTCGTGGTTTTGGTCCTCCTCCGGGCGAGAGAGGGGTGGTTCCCTCGGGGTGGTTACCGTGGTGGTGTTCGTGGAGGTAGCTTTGGTAGGAGAGATGCTTTGGTTGGTGCTAACCCCACTTTTGAGCAAATGGCTCGGCACCGGTTTTAATCTTTTGGTACTAACCCCGATCTTTGAGTCGTTTGTTCGCTCACGTACTCGTTTTTGAATTTTACGTGGGAGAATTGAAGAACATTTGGTTGATTGACTCCGGTTGCTCGAGGCATATGACCGGAGACAGGGGGTGGTTCTCAAGTCTCGTCCTGGTGGTGACAAAGAGGTACATCACTTTTAGGGATAATGGGAATGGGCGTGTGCTTTCAGAAGGTGAGATTAAGGTGAGTGACAAGATCACTCTCAGGCGTGTTGCTCTTGTTCAATTGTTGGGATACAATTTGCTTTTTGTGTCCCAGCTGTTGGATGAGGGCTTTGAGGTGTTGTTTCGGCCAGGTGGTTCTCGGATTTTGGACTCTCGAGGGGACCTTGTCTGTATGGTCGTTCCCGAGGGTCAGGTGTTTTGTGCTGATTTTTCTGAGTCTTCGGGTGTGGAGTGTTGTTTCTTGGCTGGTTCTTCGAGTGAGTTGTGGAAGTGGCATAGGAAGTTGGGTCACTTGAGCTTTGACTTTTTGTCTCGCTTGAGTAAACTTAATTTGGTCCGAGGATTGCTACGGTTAAGGCTTGAGAAAGAGTTGGTTTGTGCGCCTTGTAGGCATGCCAAGATGGTAGCCTCTTCTCACCCACCTCTCACCGATGTGATGAGCGAGCGTCCATGCGAGCTGCTCCATATGGACCTTGTTGGCCCGGCTCGTGTGCGATGCGGGTGGGATGTGGTATGTCCTTGTTGTGGTGGATGACTACTCTCTCGTATGCATGGGTGTTCTTTCTCGAGGATAAGGGGGAGGCGTTTGGTTTTGTTCGAGATCTAGTCTTGAGGTTGAGGAACGAGAGGCACGGAGATGCCATACGAGAAATCCGCGGTGACAATGGCTCGGAATTCAAAAACTCAACCTTTTGCCATGATTTGGGTCTTGAGCACCGGTTTTCGAGTTCGTATACGCCTCCCCGGAATGGTGTTGTGGAAAGGAAGAACAAGACCTTGTGCGAGATGGCTCGGACGATTCTTGATGAGCATAGGACTCCGAGGAGGTATTGGGGGCCGAGGCGGTGAATACTGCGTGCTATGTGTCAAACAGGATCTACCTCAGAGTGCACAAGAAGAAAACATGCTATGAGTTGATGCATGGTCGCACACCCAAGGTGAGTCACTTCCATGTCTTTGGTTGCAAGTGTTCCATTCTGAAGAAAGGCAAGAAGTTGGATAAGTTTGAGGCTAGGTCTGTCGATGGTATTTTATTTGGTTATGCATCTCATTCTAGAGCATATCGTGTGCTCAATCTTGAAACTAACCAAATCGTGGAGACTTGCGAGGTAACCTTCGACGAGACACAGCCACGTAGTCAGCTTGTCTTTGAGTGTGCAGGTGATGATGAGCTTGGCTAGGAGATCTTTCAGGAGGAGGAGCATGAACATGGAGACGATGAAGATGGCGGTGTGGTGCCCCCGACTGAACTTGTACCCACTACTTCGACTACGGTGGTGGACGGACCCTCTCCTACACCTACGACGACAAATCAAGAACGAGGAGAAGCTGATGTTGAGGGGAAGGTAGCATCGAGGCGAGAACCTCCCCGGCGAGTACAAGTGGATCACCCAGCTTCGAGGATCATCAGCGACATGAATAAACGCACTACACGGTCGATTGTTCGGAACAATTCTCATTTCTCTCATGCTGCATTTGTTGCTACTTTTGAGCCCAAAGACATTGGACACGCACTATCTGATCACAATTGGGTTAATTCGATGCATGAGGAGTTGGAGAACTTTGAGAGGAATCAGGTTTGGGAGTTGGTTGACCCTCCCCCAGGGTGTAAGCCGATTGGTACAAAGTGGGTGTGGAAGAACAAAGAGGGAGAGAAAGGTGAGGTTGTGAGAAACAAGTCGAGGCTTGATGCTCAGGGGTTCAGTCAGAAGGAGGGGATCGACTACGAGGAGACCTTTGCTCCCATAGCCCGTTTGGAGGCGATTAGGATCCTTCTAGCCTTTTCCGTGGCTAAAGGGTTCAAGTTGCACCAAATGGATGTGAAGAGTGCTTTTTCTGAATGGTGTGTTGGAGGAAGAAGTGTATGTGAGGCAACCTCCGGGGTTTGAGAGTGAGAAGTACCCCCACTGGGTGTACAAGTTGAGGAAGGCGCTGTATGGGTTGAAGCGGGCGCCTAGAGCTTGGTATGGCGAGGTTGAGGCGGTTCTTGTTTGAGAGAGATTTTGAGATGGGGAAGGTTGATCAAACCTTGTTTCTTGTGAGGCGAGGCGAGAGATATCCCGATTGTGCGGGTGTACATGGATGATATTGTCTTTGGCGGCTCGTCTAACTCTCTTGTTGCAAGGTTTGCGAGAGGATATGAGCGGGGAATTTGAGATGAGCATGATGGGCGAGTTGCGGTTCTTCCTCGGGCTACAAATCAAGCAATCAAAGGAAGGAACATCCGTGCACCAAGCTAAGTACACCAAGGACATTGTGCGGAAGTTCAAGATGGAGGATTCCAAGGCTATGACGACGCCGATGAGTACGACTACGGCTCTTGATGCGGACGAGGAAAGTGAACACGTGGACCAGAAGGAGTACCGAAGCATGATCGGGTCACTCCTCTACTTGACAACGACGAGGCCGGCCATCCAGTTCTCGGTGTGTCTGTGCGCTCATTTTCAAGCGTCTCCGAGGACTTCGCATCGGCAAGCAGTGAAGCGAATTTTCAGGTACTTGCGTCACACTCCCGACTTCGGCCTTTGGTACTCCGCGTCCTCTTCTTTGGCGCTTCATGGTTTTTCAGACGCGGATTTTGCTGGATGTCAGTTGGATAGGAAGTCCACTTCTGGGACTTGCCAGTTTTTGGGTTCTTCTTTGGTGTCTTGGTCTTCCCGCAAACAATCGAGTGTTGCTCAATCCACTAGCGAGGTCGAGTACGTTGCCGCTGCTAATTGTTGCTCTCAGCTCCTTTGGATTTCATACACCATGAGTGATTTTGGTGAGGAGTATACCCATGTCCCACTTCAATGTGATAGCACCAGTGCCATAAGCGTTGCAAAGAACCCAGTGCTCCATTCCAAAACCAAGCACATAGAAGTGAGGTATCATTTTACGAGAGGCAACGTAGAGAAAGGAAAGATAGCTTTGATCCATGTACCCACGGATCACCAACTAGCCGATATTTTCACCAAACCCCTAGATCAAGCAACTTCCACTCGTTTGCGGGGGGACTTGGTGTGTGTTTGATTTCTTGAGTTGGGTGTGTGGGAGCTCTTTTGTAGCATATGTATAGCTTTCCTTTGTGCATTTCTTGCATTTGGCATGGCATATGTAACATGATGTATAGGCATCCTTGTATCTTAGATTGCATGCATTTTGTATCATATGCATTGGTTAGGAAAAGCTTCTCTCATATACATTGTTCACCATGGAATAAGATATATGTCTTTGTGAGCTTGTTTGGTATGCTATGGTTAGTTTGGCTTAGCTCTTGATGATCTTGATGAATAATCCATGGTTGATAGCTATGTTTTTGAAAATGTCACATGTATGCGCTCTCATGTGTAAATGCCTTTATATGATCTTGACATGTTTTAGTGGCTTTGCTATGCTCAATTTGTGGTTGGATAGCTAGTTTATTGATCATATGGGGCCAAAGGCTCATTTGCCATCATGAATGTTTAGCCCTCTTGCTTTATCTTGTGGAGGGGCATAAGTTCCTTTTTGTCGCAAAGACATTTCATGTACCAATTATGAATCTGAAAATGAAATGTAAAATGCTTGGAAAAAAGTGCTCCTATGTCATATGTGCTGAAATTAATTTGCTTTGGGTGCTAAACTGTTGCATGATGCCTACCAATGAGAATTCTCATACATAGAAGTAGGCACATGGCTCAGTGGATTTGACATGACATGAGGTGCTTGTGGGTGTTTGTGATGGTCTTATGATTAGAATGGTCGTCCAATCATGAAGTTTGTGTGGCTTTGCCATTTTTATATGCTTTGATCATGTTTAGGACTTTGCTCATGAGAGGCAAGTTTTTCGCAAAATTGCCCAAATCCATCTTAGCTTCGTCCAATGGTTGTGACACTTGGTGATCTTGTAGTTGATGTCGATACGAAGCTATAGAGTATCTAACTTGCTTATTTGGACATGTGTAGCATCCTTTGTTGAATTTTGTCTATTTGAGAAGCTCTAGGTTGAAAGTTTTGCATTTTTGGCTTGATTCATGCATTGCCAACAAGGGGGAGAAGTTTGAGCTTGAAATGGCTTGCTGGATGCATTTAGAAGGTTTTCAGGTGGTTTCGAGCCATTTCTGGGCTCTGTTGTGCACCGGTCTGACCGGTCGTGGTCACCGGTCCGACCGGTCGGTCGAGTGCTTGGTCCTGTGCACATGTTGGGCACCGGTCTGACCGGTGGTGATGACCGGTCTGACCGGTGTGAGCTGAAGTTGTTGCAGCTACCCTGTTTTCAAGTGGTTTGCATGCATTCGTCCGGGGGGGGAGGTGCATTGGTTCGGGGGGGAGCTTGCATGTCCAGCGAGGGGGAGCACCTTGTGGTTTTTCGAGTTTTGTTTCGGTGGTTTGCGCTCTTTGCTTGATCTTTGCTTTGTCTCGCATGTGTCGAGCCGTTGCCCTTGCCTAAGGGGTCCGAGACTTGTCTTCTTCAAGTGATCTTGCTCTTTGCCTTTGTTTAGTTTTCGATCGCTTGTTGGAGTTTCTTTTTGTTCGTTTCTTTTCTTTTTCTTTTCTCTCTTGTTACTTTTGTGTGGGTGTTGTCAATGCACTCATCAAGGGGGAGATTGAGGACCACGTGTGGTTCGAGGACCGGTGGATGGTCGCTTCCTTGTGTGATGAGTGATTGACAACGTTGTGTGGACTGATTGTTGGCTAAGTAATGCAGGTGCAGGTTGCGGCTTGACTGGTGTTGGTGCGGGTGAAGAACAAGTGCGAAAGGTCGTCGCCGGTGAGGCCTCCGGTTGTGGAGAAGACAAGTAGGCTTCGTTCGAGGGACCCGGTGGCCGGCGGGGGTCAAGTGCGGGCCACATGGTGGCATGAACAAGCAAGATGAAGTGATGGACGGTTTCTTGGTTGATCCTCAAAACCAAGGGCGAGCCGGGACTACGTGGGAGCCAAGTCATGAGTGGAGATTGGCGCGGGCTACACCGAGTTCGCGGGGTTTCGGTGGTTCACCGAGAAAACCACTAGGTTCCTTGGTTGATCCACAAAGCCAAGACCGGAGTACCGAAGACGGTCTTTGCGGCGGTGCAGCACCGGTCCGACCGGTGGGTAACGGTCGGCGGTGAGGAGCACCGGTCGACCGGTGTGCGACGACGCGATCCGGAATATTCGAAGCGGAGGACACGCGTCGGGGTCGCAAGGCTTGCGTCGAGGCTAAGCGGGTGGTGGTCGCCGGGCATCCGTCCGATGGAGAAAGCTTCAAGTCTTCCAAAACTGCCCTTGAGGTGCTTGTATCCGTAGTTGTTAGAGAAGGGTATTTTAGACTTTCGGTTGCCTCCATATAACCCAAGAGGTGAGAGGATGGCAGCCAAGCCTTGGAACCCTAGTTCATTTGCTTTCCTATTTTTCCCTTCCTATTTTCCTAGGATTTCCATAGGACTAGCTTGAGAGCTTCATGGTGAGATCTTGTGAGAGGGTTGGATGATCGGGCGGCAAGCTAGACCTTGTAAGAACCTTTGTTGCATGCATAGATGATTCAGCGTGGTTCCTCAAGGTTTGGATGTATTGTTCCCGGTTGTTCTTGGTGGTGATTTTCGGAGTCCTCTCTTGGTGATTTCTTTGGGTTGTTTTCGGGACCTTTCTCTTGGGGATTTCATGGGGGAAATTTGTGGGAACCCTTTGTGGTTCTTTGGGCTGTGATTCCCCTCCCAAATCCGTGAGTAAAGGAGCTCGATTTTGGGGTTTTCCGGGTTCTAGGGTTTGAGGTGTTCTTGGCGGGATTTCTTCAATTCCTCCTTTTTGGACAAGTTTTGGTGGGATTAAACTTGTCTATGGACTCCTCATGAGGTGTCCCTAATATCCCTAAAGTGCTGTTCAAGTCCGTGGAGCGATTCGGGAGATCGAGGTTTGGATTTGGGGGAGTTGACCCGCGGGTGCTGTTCATCCCGAGCCGCCCGGAGCTACACCGGTCCGACCGGTGCTCTTGACCGGTCCGTCGACCGGTGCCACCCTCGGTGGGTTTTCGCTCGGGTGAACATGCGGGCGTGTTCGGCGTTGTCGGGGGACAGCCCTAGGGGTCCCCTTTAACAACCGCGAAATCCCCACTTAAAACCCGCAACAAAGCCAAAGCCAAACACGCCTCGCCTAACCATGCGAGACACGGCCCACGCCGCGGAGGCCCCAACGGCCCACCAAGGCGGCCCACTCGTAGATCCCCTCCGGCGGGCTTCGCCTCGCTCGAGGATGCGTGCCTCCCTCGGGCGGGCTCCGTCCCGTTCGAGGGGGTATGCTTACCTCGGCGAGGCTCCGCCTCGCTCGAGGGTCCACTCCGCCCTCGAACGGGGTCCGCCTCGCTCGAGGGCGCTCCGCACGCGCGCGCCCGCTCCCGTACACGGGCATTTAATGCCCCGACAACGGCGGGGCGGCGCCATCATGCGCCCGGGGCTCGCCCGTGCCGCCACACCAACTCCCCGGGAGGGAGCCCATCCCCGCCACCGTGGAAGGAAGCGTGCGGCGTGGCCGGTGCCGGTCCCGTGACGCCGCGCCGCTCGCTCCGCACGGCCAACACGCCGAGCCCTCGAAGGGGGGCCGGTCGCACCCTCGATTTGCTTTCTTATGATCTTGCGGGGGTTAGGTGGAGGCGCTAGGCCGGTGGGACGCCATCCCCCGCCACCGTTACCCGGCATGGCCGCCGCCCCCCGCGCGTACGGGCACACGCCGGCGCCGTGGCAACAACACCGCCGCCGGCGCCGTGGAGCGTGCGGGAACGGGATGCCACCTTACCTGCCACTGTGCCTCGTACGGACCGACGTCAGCAACTCCCTCGAGCCCGTCAAAAAGACATCATAGCCGTCCACTACCCTTCTACCCTCGAAGCCGCCACTGTTCGGGTACAAGACACGCCATGATGGCCGGATCGCTGCAAGGATCGTCCGGGCGGCCGCCTACTCTACAGAGCATAGCACATCACGCTCCCTCGCATAGCCAAATAGCGTGGCATGCATGTGATTCGCTCTCTCCTTAGTCTATAAAAGGAGGACGAACCCCCCCCGCGCGGGGACGGACGGGGAGACAAGACGAGAAAACACAAAACAACACGAGACAGAGTCTCACCACGCTCTTGCTCTCCGGCCACTACACCGGGGACTTGGGAGCCACGCTCCCCTCTCCCGCCTTGCTTGTAGCGGCCCCACTACAGGCACCCCCGGTGCTGAGCAATATAGTGCCTTGAGCACACCACCGGCTGGACGTACGGCCCCTCGGCGGGAACCGGGATAAACTCGTGTCTCTTATTGCTTAGCGTCGACCATTGAGGGATAGACCTTGGCGCTTATTACTGGTTAGTGTCGGGACCACATTCCGCACCGACAGTTGGCGCCCACCGTGGGGCAATCGAGCGCCTAAGGTCAATCCACCGTCAACTCCCTCCATGGTGATCCGCACTGAGTACCGCGGTACGCGTTACTGCATGGGCAGCTCGGACCCCCTCCCCGCCGGGTTCGAAATCCGGTTCGGGGGCCTAAACTTTCAGGCCACGGGGAACGGCTACCTGATGCGCCTCACCAACCGTGAGGAGCTCCGTGCGCGGCGCCAGGCCGGGTCCGCTCCGGTCCCCGCTGCGCGCACCACCACGGCGCGGACGCCCGCCGGCGCGCACGGCGCGGGCCCGTCGATGCCGCGACGCCGTTGCCGCTCCGGCCGGCGTTCGTGCCGGGCACGGTCCGAGCGACGGCGGGCCGAGCGCACCGCCTTTCAACGCGGCACGCCTGTCACCACGGCAAGCCGCCACCCCGGCGGGGCGGCGCACGGCCTCCGACCGCGCTTTCCCATTGGTCCGTGTGGTGCGCTGCGGCGGCCTACAACGTCAACGTCAACACCACGATGCGTCGGGTTCCCCCGGCCGTTACGTCTTCGTCGCCGGGGACCCCGGCGCCTCCGTGGGCGATGAGTCGTCACTAGGCTCCCTTGACACATTGCCGGCCGCCAACCTCCACGGGTACGCGGAGTGGGACTTCTCGGCGTGCGGGACCCGGTCATGTTCGGGCGCTTCCTTGACGCTACGGACTGCGGTTCGGCTGCTCCGACAACTCCAAAGCACGGGAGTTACGACCCCGCGAGGGAGTGCCTTTGCGTCGTCATCGCCAACAACCGGCCAACGCCACCGCGCGGTAGGCGCCGGCGACGGGGGGAGGTCACACCCTTGCCTCAAGGATCGATCCGCGCCCGGCCGCGGGGCCAAGCACCCATGCGGGGCCGACGTCGACGTATAGCTAGCCCAAGCTCGCGAGCTCGAGGCCAAGTCGGCGGAGGAATATCGAACGGTGCGGGGCGCTCCGTGCCTCGATGGCCGGGGAAGCCTCCCCGCGCGCGGCGAACGCGCGCGCGGGAGCTGGGCAAACAGGCCCGCGACCGCATCAATGCCGACTTTAACGTCGACAACCCGGACGCGCCTCCGCGGGCAAGTCGAAGCTCATTGCCGCCGCGACGCCGCGCGGGCTATGCCGGCGTCCTCGACCCCCGAAGCGCGGAACCGCAACGCGAGTTGCGGACTCTCATCGAGCAAGCGGCCGTCCGGCGGGCCGAAAGCTCGGCCTCACGTATCCGCCAACGGGGGGGACGCGCGAGGAGGCGGCGGCGCACGAGGGGGCGAACCCTCGGTCCACGCAAGTGAAGCCGTGGGGCGTCCCGCCAACTCGGGACGCGCGCCGGCCAAGGAGCGGCTCCTTGACACGCGCGGGCGCTGGATGGTGACGCCCGCAACGTCATCAACGCCCGGCGCACGAGCAAGGCGGATGCGCGAGCGGCGGTAGGCTACCACCCTCGACGGGGTGGACGCTACGACGCCGATGGAGACCGTTCCCGACGCCGAACCCCCGGGGACCCGTGTGTTCGGCCGGGGAGATCCACGCGGCGGCCTTCCCCCAACGCTTCCGCCAACCCTCGACCATCGTCAAGTACAACAGGGGAGACGGATCCCCGCGTGTGGCTCAACGACTACCGCCCGGCGTGCCCGCCCGGGCGGGGCCACCGGCCGACGAGGTCATCATCCGCAACTTGCCCCTACACCTCGGTGATTCGGCTCGGACGTGGCTCGAGCACCTGCCCGCCAGCCAAATCCACAACTGGGACGATCTGGTCCGCATGTTCGTGGGTAACTTCCAGGGCACGTACGTGCACCACGGAAATTCCTGGGACCTACGCTCCTGCACCCAGAAGCCCGGCGAGTCGCTGCGGGACTTCATACGGTGCTTCTCCAAGCGGCCGTACGAGCTCCCCGGCGTGGCGCAATCCGAGATTGTGCACGCCTTCCTCGAGGGCACCACGTGCGGGACCTCGTGCGAGAGCTGGGACGCAGCCCGCCCGCGGACTCCAACGAGCTGTTCGACATCGCCACCAGCTTCGCCTCAGGAGAGGAGGCCGTGGGGGCGATCTTTGACGGCAAGAAGGGCAAGCGCTCGGACGATGCGCCCGCGGAGGGCAGCAAGTCCAGGGAGCCCCACCGGAAGGACAAGAGGGGCAAGAAAGGAAAGAAGCCGCGCCGCGAGGCGCGCGAGCAGGGGCGCGACGGCGATGATGCCGAGGCTCTTGCTGTTGACCCGGCTCGACGGGGCCCTCGACCGGCCCCTCGAGGTCCGGGGGTGTTTGATGACATGCTGAAAAAGCCATGTCCTTACCACAAGACCCCAGTGAACCATACCCTCGAGCAATGCGACATGCTCAAGAAGTTCTATGGCCGCGCCGCCGCGAAGGAAGCAGAGGCCAAGAAAGACGGAGGAGATGGCGACGCCGGCGGCTTCCCCACCGTGGAGAACGTGTTCCGCATCTTCGGGGGACCCACCGTCGACATGTCGACCCGCCGGCCGCAAGCGGGAGCGGCACGAGGTCCTCGCCGCGGAGAAGGCGCCTCCCTCCTTCCTCAGGCGGTCGGAGGACGCCATCATCTTCGGCCGGGAAGACCATCCGAACCGCATCCCCAACCCGGCCGACCCGCCGGTGGTCGACCCAATCATTGGGAACGCGCAGTTCTCAAAAGTCTTGATGGACGGAGGCGGCGAAGCATCAACATCCTCTACGCGCATACGCTGCGCTTGCTGGGGATCGGGTTGGACCAACTGCAGCCCAGCACGACGCCGTTCCATGGCGTCGCGCCCGGCAAGCGAGTCCAGCCCCTCGGGCAGATCGACCTGCCGGTTTGGTTCGGCACCGCGAAGAATTTCCGCAAGGAAACGCTTACCTTCGAAGTGGTGGGGTTCAAGGGCGCCTACCACGCCATACTTGGGCGGCCCTGTTACGCCAAGTTCATGGCGGTCCCCAACTACACCTACTTGAAGATGAAGATGCCAGGACCAAACGGCATCATCACCGTGGGCTCGTCCATCGAGCACGCATTCGACTGCGACGTCGAGTGCGTAGAACATGCGGAAGCACTAGCGCTGGATGAAGCGCTGGTGACCACCTTGGAGAGGATGGTCAACGAGGACCTCGACTCCGCCTCCAAGCACACCGGCAACTTCGAGGCCGCGGAGCAGACGAAGGAGGTGCCCCTCGACCCCGCGGTCCCCGAGGGCAAGGCGTTGAGGGTCAGCTCCACCCTCGATCCCAAATAGGAAGTGGTGCTCGTCGACTTCCTCCGCGCCAACGCCGACATCTTCGCGTGGAGCCCCTCGGATATGCCAGGCATCCCGAGGGAGGTCGCCGAGCACTCCCTTGACATCCTGCCTCATGCCCGCGCCGTGCAACAACGGCTCCGCCGCTTCGACGAGGAGCGGCGACGGGCTATCGGAGCGGAGCTGCGGAAGCTTCTCGAGGCCGGGTTCATCAAGGAGGTGTTCCACCCAACGTGGCTAGCAAACCCCGTACTTGTAAAGAAAAAGAATGGGAAGTGGCGGATGTGTATAGACTACACTAGTCTTAATAAAGCATGTCCTAAAGTTCCTTTTCCTTTGCCACGTATTGATCAAATTGTTGACTCAACAGCTGGGTGTGAGCTGCTCTGCTTCCTTGATGCCTACTCCGGGTATCATCAAATAAAGATGAAAGAGTCCGACCAGCTCGCGACTTCGTTCATCACGCCGTTCGGGATGTTCTCGTTATGTCACGATGCCGTTCGGCCTCCGAAACGCGGGTGCAACGTATCGGCGTTGCATGCAACATGTTTTCGGGAGATCACATCGGATGGACGGTCGAGGCGTACATGGACGACATCGTCGTGAAAACCGGAAGGCGGGCGACCCGGTTGGCGACCTCGGCATTGCATTCGGCCGCCTACGGGCCAACGGGGGTAAAATTAAACCCCGAAAAGTGCGTCTTTGGAGTGCCGCGAGGCATGCCGCTAGGATACATCGTCTCCCAACGAGGCATCGAGGCCAACCCCGAGAAGGTTGCAGCCCTCGAGCGAATGGGCCCGATCCGGACCTCAAAGGGGTGCAAAAGGTGCCGGGGTGCCTTGCCGCCTTGAGCCGCTTCATCTCGCGGCTCGGCGAGAAGGGCCTGCCCCTCTATCGCCTTCTCAAAAAGCACGAGCGCTTCTCCTGGACTGCCGAGGCCCAGGATGCGCTCGATAAGCTAAAGGCGTCCTTGACCCACGCCCCAATCCTCACGCCGCCGCAGGACGACGAACCCCTGCAGCTCTACGTGGCCGCAACCACCCAGGTGGTCAGCGCCGTAATCGTGGTGGAGGGCACGGAGGAAGGGCACGCCTGCCTGGGTCCAGCGGCCGGTCTACTACATCAGCGAGGTCTTGTCTGACACCAAGACGCGCTACCCTCAAGTCCAGAAGCTGCTGTATGCGGTGGTCCTCGCGCGGCGCAAGCTTCGCCACTACTTCGAGGCCCACCCCGTCACGGTGGTCTCCTCCTTCCCGCTGGGGGAGATCATCCGCAATCCTGACGCGGCGGGCAGGATCGCCAAGTGGTCCGTGGAGCTGATGGGCGAGACGCTCGCCTACGCCCCGCGCAAGGCCATCAAGTCCCAGATCCTGGCGGATTTCGTCGCTGAATGGATGGATACGCAGCTGCCACCGCCACAGATCCAAGCAGAGTGCTGGACTCTGTATTTCGACGGCTCGGAGATGAAAACGAGGGCGGGCGCGGGCTCGCTCTTCGTGTCGCCCCTCGGGGAGCACATGCGGTACACGGTGCGCCTCCACTTCCCCGCGTCGAACAACATGGCTGAGTACGAGGCCCTCCTTTGCGGCCTCAAGATCGCCATTGAGTTAGGCGTCAAGCGCCTCGACGTGCGGGGGGATTCGCAACTCGTGATTGACCAAGTCATGAAGAACGCGAGCTGCCATGACGATAAGATGGAGGCCTACTGCAAGGCCGTGCGAGCCCTCGAAGACAAATTTTACGGCATCGAGCTCAATCACGTGCCCCGCAGGTACAACGAGGAGGCGGACGAGCTGGCCAAGATCGCGTCCGGGCGGATCACTGTCCCCCCCAAACGTTTTTGCCCGCGATATCGCTCAGCCCTCGGTCGTCCTCGAGCCTCACCCCTCAAGCCACGCGGAACCCTCGGGGGCTCCCTTGGGTCCAGCGGGTGCGGAACCCATGGACGAGGACCCCTCGAACGAGGCGTATGTGCTCTCCCTCCTCGAGGGGTATGGCTCCTACGAGGCCGACGTGATGGATATCGAGCCAACCCCTGTCAGGGCTGACTGGCGCGACAAGTATATCGCCTGGATGGCCCGAGGGGAGCTCCCCTCGGACCGGGCCACGGCCAGGCGCATCGCCAGGATGGCCAAGTCCTTTGCTCTCGTCGATGGCGAGCTGTACAAGCGCGCGCCTCCGCATCTTGCGGCGGTGCGTGCCCATCCCCGAGGGCGCGCGAGCTCCCCGTGGGACATCCACGGCCGGGATCCGTGGCCATCACGTGGTGCCTCGTACCCTCGTTGGCAATGCTTTCCGCCAAGGCTTTTGCGGCCTACCGCGGTCGCGGACGCCGCCGAGATCGTACGCACCGCGAAGGGTGCCGTTCTACGCCCGCAAGTCCAACCTTCCCGCTCATGTTCTGCAGACCATCCCCATAACATGGCCGTTCGCCGTGTGGGGGCTGGACATCGTCGGGCCCCCGCGGAAGGTGCCCGTGGGCTTCACCCACTTGTGGTCGCGATCGACAAGTTCTCCAAGTGGGTGGAGATGCGCCCCATTACGAATCTCAGGGCGGAGCAAGCGGTGACGTTCTTCACCGACATCATCCATCGCTTTGGAGTGCCAAACTCCATTATCACCGACAACGGGTCCCGGTTCACGGGCGGGGAAATTCTTGGAGTTCGCGACAAATTCCACATCCGTGTGGATTGGGCAGGCGTGGCACACCCGCGGACCAACGACCAAGTAGAGCGTGCCAACAAGATGATCCTACAAGGCCTCAAGCCTAGAATTTTCGACCAGCTAAACAAATCTGGTCAGAAATGGCTCCAAGAGTTACCAGCAGTCGTGTGGAGCCTAAGGACCACCCCGAGCAGAGCCACCGGGTTCACCCCGTTTTTCCTAGTCCATGGTGCGGAGGCCGTCCTCCCCACGGACTTAGAATACAGGTCGCCCAGGGTTCGAGGCTACGACGAGGGTACCAACCAGCGAGCCCGCGAGGACTCACTTGACCAGCTAGACGAAGCACACCTCGTGGCCTTGATGCACTCCGCAAGGTACCAGCAGTCCCTCAGGCGCTACCAAGCACGCAAGATACGCCGACGGGACTTCAGCGAAGGGGATTTGGTCCTAAGGCTACGCCAAGACAACCGGGTACGCCACAAGCTATCACCTCCATGGGAGGGACCCTACGTCGTGGTGAAAGTACTCAAGCCCGGCACGTACAAGCTGGCCAACGAGGACGGTGAAGAACTCACCAACGCTTGGAACATCCAACAGCTACGTCGCTTCTACCCCTAGCTAGGATTTCCAAGTATTTTGTTGTAAAAACCACATGACCAACGCCCCAGTTGGTGACAACTATGTAAACGCATCAAGTCTAATGAAAAGGGAAACTCGGCTTTCCCTTGAAACCCAAGTTACCCTCGGGGGCTACTGCGGGGGGCATCCCCCCAAAATGGTCCCATTTTCGCGCAAAAATGAAACAACTCACGCGCGCTAAGTTTGTTTTCTACTTCGGCCTCGAGCAAAAATTCGAACGGGGCGCAGGTAGCCTAGCGGAAGGAGCGCGCGAGCCGCAGATAGCCCACGCCTCCGCGAGGATACGGCCCTTCTCTCTCGCCTCCAACCCGGCAGGCCACCCGCGAAAATCGAACTCCCCTAACTAGAATCTACTCAGGAAGAAGGAGAAACAAAAAAGCGCAATAAACAAAAGACTTCACTTCACATTGGCAAATTTTTACAACAAAGATAATCTGTTTATTTACAAGGGCTGCACGACCAGCATACTGATACATTAACAAAAACGGGCCTAGCGCCCGGCTGTCTTCAGGCGGGAGGAGCGGCGGCGTCGGCGGCGTCGGGAAGAGAAACTCCTCGAAGGCTTCGACAAGTGTCCCGGCGGCGTTGGCGGCGAGCGCGTCCACGCGCTCCATCGCCATCTCGTCCTCAACACCCTCGGGGACGACGTAGCCCTCGCCGGCGCCTCGAAGTTAACCTCGTAGTGGGACCGCACCACCCCGAGGGCCTTCGCACACCAAGATGTAGCGCCCGGCGCATGCACTCGGTGATGTAGCCGCTAAGGGCACGCGGGGGCGGGCGGCCGGCCGAGCTACCGGCCCGTGCCTCGCCCTCCTCTACGGCCGACGGGTCTTGAGGGGCGCATTGCAAAATTCCTCCGGCTCTGCTCGGAGGAGTTGTAGGAGGTCGCAGCGCCTCGGCCCGCTCGGCCCGCGTGCCCCGGCGCGGTGCGCAAGCCTCGAAGTTGTCCAACGAAGAAGAAGTCAGAAAGGGGTGTAAACCCCCAAAGAGAAACCCAACAAAACAGGAGTCAAACAGCAGCTCACCTTCGACTTGCTACCTCTCCACCTCGAGGGCGCGGCGCTCGGCCTCGACCGCCCATTCAAGGCCCTTGAGGGTCTCGCCTTGCTCCTAGAGGGCCATCTCCTGGCTCGCGCTCGTGATGCTGAGCACCATCAGCTCGCCCTCGAGCTTGGAGAACTCGGTGTTCCGGTCCTCCAGCGACTTCCTCGCCGCCTCGCGAGCGACGCGCTCCCGCTCCAGCGCCGACCGGGCGTCGGCAAGGGTGGCCTCCTCCTCGCCGGGAGCCACCCCTCGGCCCCCCGGCGGGCGGTGCGCTCCCGCGGCGGTCCTCGGAGACGGCGAGCGCCGCGACCTTGGCGTCGAGGGCGGCCTTCAAGTCGTCGGCCTCCTTGGCCCTTTGCTCGAGCGCGCGCGCTGCTCCTCGGCCCGGCGCCGCCGCGCTGCGCGCCCCTCGAGCGACGAGCGGAGCCCCCGATTCTCGTTGCGGACGCCGGCCACCTCCGCCTCCCGGTTGGCCGCCGGCGTGCACATCTTCTCCGGAGTCCGAGCGCGCCGCCGCGGTGCCTCATCCCGGTCGATGAGGGGCGTGCGGACCCGCTCGAGGCTAGAAGGGACGCGCGGGTCCTGTCTCGCGCTCTCATGGAGTTGATCGCTCGGGGCCATGGCCCGTACGACAACCGACCGTCCGGGGTCCCGAGGGCGTCGGCGAGCGTGTCGAAGGCGTCGCACCGCTCTAGGAGCTGGTGGAGCTCGGCGTTCACCGGTCGAAGGCGCCGTACTTGTCGAGGGGCGCGGCGCTCGAGCTCCGTCACCCACAAGCCAAGACCCGTGAGCACCATGCCACAAGGATAAGCGCGCAGAAACAAGGAAAAAGGGAAGCAAACAACGGCACCCCACCTGGAAAACACGCCACGCGGGGCCGCCATGGATCCTCGGCGCCTCGTGCAACGCCCGGTCAAGCGCGGCACCATGGCCGCGGAGCCCCCCCCACGGCTCCTCGCTCCCCCTGGGCGTTGGCTAACGCGGGCGGGTCGCCAGCGATCCCCTCCATCTGGGCGGAGTGGCCGGCGCGGGAAGACGAGGCCCCGGCGCCATGCCCTCGGCCCCCCGCCACCATGTGGCCGTCACGTCGCCCTCACAAGGGGCCCCCTCCCGGGACTGCGGGGAGAGCGTGGGGAAGCTCGCCCACCGATCCCACCCGGGCGGCGAGGGAGCCGTCGTCCGGGATCTCCACCACCACCGCCGGGAGGCCGCCGGCGGCGCCGGCCCCCGCATCGCTTCCGCCGGCGCCTCCACTTGCGCCTCCGTAGCCGCGGGCGCCGACGCGCGCCGCGGCCACCGCTGCCCCGCCGCGCCTCCGTGACCACGGCGCGCCGACTACCCTCCTCGGCCGCCGCCCGCCCGCCTCCGCCGCGGCCGGCGCCGCGGACCGCGCTTCCATCGCGGCGGCCACGGCGGGCTACATCTCCACCACGGCCCGCCGCCGCGGCCGCGTCTCCGCCACGACCGGCGCCCGCCGCTCCTCGACGACCACCGATTTGCTTTCTTATGATCTTGCGGGGGTTAGGTGGAGGCGCTAGGCCGGTGGGACGCCATCCCCGCCACGCGTTACCCGCATGGCCGCCGCCCCCGCGCGTACGGGCACACGCGGGCGGCGCCGTGGCAACAACACGCGCGCCGTAGAGCGTGCGGGAACGGGATGCCACCTTACCTACCACCGTGCCTCGTACGGACCGACGTCGCAACTCCCTCGAGCCCGTCAAAAGACATCATAGCCGTCCGCCGCCCTTCTACCCTCGAAGCCGCCACTAATCGGGTAAATGACACGCCATGATGGCCGGATCGCTGCAAGGATCGTCCGGGCGGCCGCCTACTCTACAGCATAGCACATCACGCTCCCTCGCGTAGCTAAATAGCGCGGCATGCATGTGATTCGCTCTCTCCTTGGTCTATAAAAGGAGGACGAACCCCCCTGCCGCAGGGGACAGACGGGGAGACAAGACAGAAAACACAACACAACACGAGACAGGTCGCACCACGCTCTTGCTCTCCAGCCACTACACCAGGGACTTGGGAGCCACGCTCCCTCTCCCGCCTTGCTTGTAGCAGCCCCACTACAGGCACCCCCGGTGCTGAGCAATATAGTGCCTTGAGCACACCACTGCTGGACGTACGGCCCCTCGGCCGGAACCAGGATAAACTCTGTGTCTCTTATTGCTTAGCGTCGACCATTGAGGGATAGACCTTGGCGCTTATTACCGGTTAGTGTCGGGACCACATTCCGCACCGACACCGTTGTCCCGTGTTGCGGGTTGTTTCGAGTTTGGGTCGGTTGGAGGTCGGTTGGCTCGTTTGGTGCATTGGGGGCTTTCGGGTTGTGACCGGTCGACCGGTGTGGAGCCACATAGTGGAAGTTGCCCGGTTTCACCGGCGGGGACCGGTCGATCGGTGGTGCTCACCGGTTTGACCGGTGTTGGTCGATGGACTCGAGGTTTAGTGTTCCGCTGCGTTCTCGGGTCGGAAGGGTTTGTGTGTTGGTTCCTAGGTCCAGTGGCACTCCAGTGGCTACGTGGGCTTGGCCAACTTGGATAGTGAGTCGGAGACGTGTGTTGGAAGCCGTGTTCATCTTGTTCGAGTTTCCATCTCCTTCGAGAAGAATTTTTATCAGCTCCCATTCACTCCCCCCTCTCTTGTTCGCAGTATCGGTCCTTCAGAATCGTTCCCCCACGCGCGTCGGTGGTGGTGCTCGTGCCCTATGCTCATGCCGCGCGTCATGGCTCACGTACCAGTCGGAGATAGAGGGTGATCGTGCGAGGGCGAGACTTCTCGTGCGAGGCGGAGACTTGTCGTGGGGATCCCTCTTGTGGGGAACTGGTCGGACATGCAGCCAACTGGCCGAAGACTGGATGTCTTGTCAGTGTGGGTCTTGACTAGGGTCCTTAGTCCTTCTCGTCTTGAATCTTGGCCTTGACATCGTCAATCTTGGCCTTTACATTGTCAATGGTGTTGAGTTATCTTGTGTTTAAGGAAGATCCTTTCGCCATCAGAGGGGGCCCTAATCCGGGCCCTCGTCACAAAGTCACTCAAAATTCATTTTCAAAAACAACTGTCATGGCGAGTATAGGGTGCATCATGTCTACATTCATTCAAATCTGAAACCTCCTTTTGTTGTGCAACACTATGATCAAGTAGAGAGCAACATTAGCTATAACCATGTCTTGTCAATACCCCCAAGTTTTGTCATAAAGAAGCAGGTTAAATTTCAAGAATGGTAGCAATGTTGGCTACTACCTGCAACCTGTCCTATAACTAAACTCAAACTGAGGACAATTTGTTGTCAAGAAGGGGAGGATTATGAGGACATGACATCTTCGGATACGAGCATTGATTATATGGTGAGCTTGTTTCGATATTTGCATAGTAACTCTTGGTACAACTCCCTTGGTTCCACATGTACATGTCTTTATTTGATTGAAGGTGTGTTTCAAAGTGCAAGCTCATCAAAGTCCAACATTCGGAAGTGATGTCGTCATCAAGAGCATGATATTCACACTTGTGACCCCGATCCAAGTAGGAGCATGCTTCAAGGATGTGGAGAATACTTTGAGAATGTGCAAGACGTTCTCCACCTAGGCCACCACCTTAGGAGGACAGCAAGAGCGTCCAAACCAAGTTGGAGGCCCAATCAAGGTTTTGAGTCCGTCTCGGAGTCCAGGAGTAGCGTTCACTAAAACGGACGCCCAAATCGCATATGGCTCGGTGTTTGGAGTTCTTTATATGGTTGGAAATATTATTGCTTTACACTTCCAATGGCACCGGTCTCAGGCCAAAATTCGTTCGAAGTCGACGGAAATCGTTCGAACAAGTTGACATCTAAAATCTGTCCAGGCGCTGCTAGGGGGTCTTGCACGACACAAGGGACTTTATTAGCAGCCACCACACCTTCATTAGGGTTTGGGTTTTGCTTTAAAGTTATCTGTCTTTGAGCAGACACCGTTATCGGTTTGTGAAACCCCACGTTGATATCTTAACCATACATCTGCAATTGTCACTTCAATTAAGTTGCATTTTACCTTGTTCTTCGTTGTCGGGGACAGCCCCTAGGGGTCCCCTTTAGCAACGGGGAAATCCCCACCTAAAACCCGCAACAAAGCCAAACACACTTTGCCTAACCATGCGGGATACGGCCCATGCCGCGGGGACCTCGGCGGCCCACCAAGGCGGCCCTCTTG
Source organism: Cenchrus americanus (assembly GCA_947561735.1). Taxonomy (NCBI): domain Eukaryota; kingdom Viridiplantae; phylum Streptophyta; class Magnoliopsida; order Poales; family Poaceae; genus Cenchrus; species Cenchrus americanus. Next base: position 233,548,036 of record OX387241.1, on the reverse strand, counting down.
AAGATCCCCTCGAGCGAGGCTTCGCCTCGCTCGAGGATGCGTGCCTCCCTCGGGCGGGCTCCGTCTGTCCGAGGGGGTGCGCTTCCCTCGAGCGGGCTCCGCCTCGCTCGAGGGCCCGCTCCCCCTCGAGCGGGCTCCGCCTCGCTCGAGGGTTCGCCCCGCCCTCAACCGGGGTCGGCCTCGCTCGAGGGCGCCCCGCACGCGTGCGTACGCCCCCGTACGCGGGCATTTAACGCCCCGACACCGGCGGGACGGCGCCATCATGCGCCGGGGGCTCGCGCCCCGGTGCAGCCACACCAACTCCCCGGGGAGGGAGCCCATCCCCATCACCGTGGGGAGGGACGTGCGGCAGCACCGGTGCCGATCTGTGACGCCGTGCACCTGCTCCCGGAGCGGCTAACGCGCCGAGCCCTCGAAGGGGGGCCGGCCGCACCCTCGATTTGCTTTCTTGTGACCCTGCAGGGTTAGGTGGAGACGCTAGGCCGGTGGGACGCCATCCCCCGCCACTCGTTACGGTATGGCCGCCGCACCCGCGCGTGCGGGCGCATGCCGTGCGCCGTAGCAACGACTCCAAGACGCGTGGAACGTATTGGAACGGGACGCCGTTTTACCTACTCCTGTACTCCGTACGGGCCAACGTCGCCGCCTCCCTCGAGCCTATCGAAGACATCACCACCATCCGCCGCCCTTCTACCCTCGAACCGCCATCGTTCGGGTACAAGATAGGCCATGATGGCCGCATCGCCGCCGGGATCGTCCGGACGGCTGCCCACTCTACGAGCATAGCACGCCACGCCCCTTCATGTAGCTAAATAGCGCGGCGCGCATGTGATTCGCTCCCTCCTTGATCTATAAAAGGGGGGACGAACCCCTCCCTGCCGCGGGAGGACAGAGACGGACACATAGACACAACACAACAGGAGACAGCCGCGCCACGCACTTGCTCTCCAATTCTCCCACAACATCTTCGCCCACTACACCGGGGACTTGGAAGCCACGCTTCCTCTCCCGCCTTGCTTGTAGCAGCCCCACTACAGCACCCCGGTGCTAAGTAATATAGTGCCTTGAGCACGCCACTGCTGGACGTACGGCCCACCGGCCGGAACCGGGATAAAACTCGTGTCTCTTGTTGCTTAGCATCGACCATTGAGGGATAGACCTCGGCGCTTACTATCGGTTAGTGTCGGGACCATATTCCGCAACGACGTTGGCGCCCACCGTGGGGCAATCTGAGCGCCTAAGGTCATTCCACCAACTCCCTCCATGGTGATCCGCACGAGTACCGTGGTACACGCTACCGCATGGGCGGCTCGGACCCCCTCCCCGCCGGGTTCGAAATCCGGTTCGGAGGCCCGAACTTTCGGGCCACGGGGAACGGCTACCTCATGCACCTCACCAACCGTGAGGAGCTCCGCGCGCGGCGCCGGGCCGGGTCCGCCCCGGTCTCCGCCGCACGCACCGTCACGGCGCGGACGCCCGCCGGCACGGACGCCGCCGGCCCGTCAACGCCACGACGCCGCCGTCGCTCGGACCGCGTTCGCGCCGGTGCACGGTCCGAGCGACGGCAGCCGAGCGCGCCGCCTCTCGGCGCGACGCGCCCGCCGTCACGGCATCCACCATCCCGGGGGGACGGCGCACGGTCTGCGGACCGCGCATCCCCATTGGGCCGCGTGGTGCCACGTCGGCCTACAACGCCAACGTCAACACCACGATGCGCGGGGTTCCGCCCGGCCGTCACATCTTCGTCGCTAGGGATCCCGGTGCCTCGGCGAGTGACGAGTTGTCCCCGGGTTCCCTCGACGCGTTGCCGCCCGCCAACCGCCACGGTACGCGGAATGGGACTTCTCCGGCGTACCGGACCCGGTCATGTTCGGGCGTTTCCTTGACGCTATGGACTGCGGTTCCGCCCTTTCCGATGACTCCGACAGACCGGGAGTTACGATCCCGCGCGGGGAGGCTCGCGTCGTCGTCACCAACGACCCGGCAAACGCCACCGGAGCGATGGGCGCCGGCGACGGGGGAGATCACGCCGCCCCGGGGGATCGCTCCACGCCAAGCCGCGGGACCAAGCACCCCCCGCCGGGAGCCGATGCCGACGCGCGGCCTAGCCCAAGCCCGCGAGCTCGAGGCTAGGCGGGCAGAGGAGTACCGCACGGTGCGGGCGCTCCGTGCCTCGATGGCGGGGAGAAGCTTCCGCTCGCGGCGAACGCGTGCGGGGGAGCCGGGCGTGAGCTCGCGACCGCATCAACGCCGACGACCCCGACATTCCTCCACGGGCAAGCCGAAGCTTGTTGCCGCCGCGACGCCACCGCGGACTATGCCGGCACCCTCGACCCTTGAGGCGCGGAACTCTCGGCGCGAGGTGCGGGCTCTCATTGAGCAAGCGGCCGTCCAACAAAGCCGAAAGCTCGGCCTCACGTATCCGCCGGCGGGGGGGATGCGTGAGGAGACGGGGCCGCTCGGGGGGGCGAACCCTCGGTCCACGCAGGGCGAAGGCGCGGGGCGCCCCGCCAACTCGGGGCGCGCGCGCGGCCAAAGAACGGCTCCTCGACACGCGCGAACGCCGGGACGGTGACGCCCGCAACGTCATCAACGCCAGGCGCACGAGCAAGGCGGACGCGCGAGCAGCAGTGGGCTACCACCCTCGACGGGGCGGACACTACGACGGCGGCGAGGACCGCTCCCCGACGCCGGAGCCCCCAGGGACCCGCGTGTTCAGCCGGGAGATCCGCGCGGCGGCGTTCCCCCAACGCTTCCACCAACCCTCGACCATCGTCAAGTACAACGGGAAGACGGACCCCCGCGTGTGGCTTAACGACTACCGCTTGGCTTGTCACCGGGCGGGGGCCACCGCCGACGAGGTCATCATCCGCAACTTGCCCCCGCACCTCGGCGACGCGGCCGGACATGGCTCGAGCACTTGCCCGCCAGCCAAATCCACAATTGGGATGATGATGCGGTCCGAACGTTCGTGGGCAACTTCCGGGGCACGTACGTGCGCCACGGAAATTCATGGGACCGCGCTCCCGCACACAGAAGCCCGGTGAGTCGCTGCGGGACTTCATACGGCGCTTCTCCAAGCGCTGCACGGAGCTCCCCAGTGTGGCACAGTCCGAAATCGTGCACGCCTTCCTCGAGGGCACCACGTGCCGGGACCTCGTGCGGGAGGCCGGGACGCAGCCCGCCCGTGGACTCCAACGAGCGGTTCGACATCGCCACCGGCTTCGCCTCGGGGAGAGGAGGCCGTGGGGGTGATCTTCGATGGTAAGAAGGGCAAGCGCTTGGAGGACGCGCCCGCGGAGGGCAGCAAGTCCAAGGAGCCCCACCGCAACGACAAGCGGGGCAAGAAGGGAAAGAAGGCCGCGCCGCGAGGCGCGTGAGCGAGGGCGCGACGGCGGTAATGTCGAGGCCCTCGCTGTTGACCCGGCTCGGCGGGGCCCTCGACCGGCCCCTCGAGGTCCGGGGGTGTTCGATGACATGCTGAAAAAGCCATGTCCTTACCACAAGACCCCAGTAAACCACACCCTTGAGCAATGCGACGTGCTCAAGAAGTTCTATGGCCGCGCCGCCGCGAAGGAGGCGGAGGCCAAGAAAGACGGAGGAGATGGCGACACCGGCGGCTTCCCCCGCCGTGGAAAACGTGTTCCTCATCTTCGGGGGGGGCCACCGTCGACATGTCGACCCGCCGCCGCAAGCGGGAGCGGCACGAGGTCCTCGCCGCGGAGAAGGCGCCCCCCTCCTTCCTCAATTGGTCGAAGGACGCCATCACCTTCGGCCGGGAGGACCATCCGAACCGCGTCCCCAACCCGGCCGCACCCGCCGGTGGTCGACCCCATCATCGGGAAAGCGCGGTTCTCGAAGGTCTTGATGGACCGGAGGCGGCGGCCTCAACATCCTCTACGCACATACGCCGCGCTTGATGGGGATCGGGTTAGACCGACCGCGGCCCGGCTCGAAGCCGTTCCATGGCATCGCGCCGGCAAGCGGTGTCCGGCCCCTCGGGCGGATCGACCGCCCGGCTTGGTTCGGCACCGCGAAGAATTTCCGCAAGGAGATCCTCACCTTCGAGGTGGTGGGGTTCAAAGGCGCCTACCATGCTATACTTGGGTGACCCGTTACGCCAAATTCATGGCGGTCCCCAACTATACCTACTTGAAGATGAAGATGCCGGGACCAAACGGTGTCATCACCGTGGGCTCGTCCATCGAGCACGCATTCGACCGCGATGTCGAGTGTGTGGAGCACGCGAGAGGCACCGGCGCCGGATGAAGCACCGGTAACCACTTTGGAGAAGATGGTCAACGACGACCTCGACTCCACCACCAAGCACACCGGCACCTTCGAGGCCGCGGAGCGGACCAAGGAGGTCCCCCTCGATCCTTCCTCGCCCCCGAGGGCAAGGCGTTGAGGGTCGGCTCCACCCTCGACCTCAAATAGAAAGTAGTGCTCGTCGAATTCCTCCGCGCCAACGCCGACATCTTCGTGTGGAGCCCCTCGGATATGCCAGGCATCCCGAGGGAGGTCGCCGAGCACTCCCTTGACATCTTGCCTCGTGCCCGCGCCGTGTAGCAACCGGCTCCGCCGCTTCGACGAGGAGCGGCGACGGGCAATCGGAGCGGAGCTGCGGAAGCTCCTCGAGGCCGGGTTCATCAAGGAGGTGTTCCACCCAACGTGGCTAGCCAACCCTGTGCTTGTAAAGAAAAAGAACGGGAAGTGGCGGATGTGTATTGACTACACTAGTCTTAATAAAGCATGTCCTAAAGTTCCTTTTCCTTTGCCACGTATTGATCAAATCATTGATTCAACGGCTGGGTGTGAATTGCTTTGCTTCCTTGATGCTTACTCCAAATATCATCAAATAAAGATGAAGGAGTCCGACCAGCTCGTGACTTCGTTCATCACGCCGTTCGGGATGTTCTCGCTATGTCACGATGCCATTTGGCCTCCGAAACGCGGGGTGCAACATATCAACGTTGTATGCAACACGTTTTTGGAGACCACATTGGGCGGACGATCGAGGCGTATGTGGATGACATCGTCGTAAAGACCAGAAGGCGGACGACCTGGTTGGCGACCTTGGCATCGCGTTCGGCCGCCTACGGGCCAATGGGGTCAAGTTAAACCCCGAAAAGTGTGTCTTTGGAGTGCCGCGAGGCATGCTCCGGGATACATTGTCTCCCGCCGGGGAATCGAGGCCAACCCTAAAAAGGTTGCGGCCCTCGAACGAATGGGCCCGATCCGGGACCTCAAAGGGCCGCAAAAGGTCGTTGGGGTGCCTTGCCGCCCGAGCCGCTTCATCTCGAGGCTCGGCGAGAAGGGCCTACCCCTCTACCGCCTCCTCAAAAAGCACGAGCGCTTCTCCTGGACCACCGAGGCCCAGGATGCGCTCGACAAGCCGAAGGCGTCCTTAGCGCACGCCCGGTCCTCACACCGCCGCAAGACGGCGAACCTCTGCAGCTCTACGTGGCCGCGACCACCCGGGTGGTCGGCCGCCGTGATCGTCGTGGAGCGCACGGAGGAAGGGCACGCCTTGCCCGTACAGGCGGGCGGTCTATTACATCGGCGAGGTCTGTCGGACACCAAGACGCGCTACCCTCGGGTCCGGGAAGTTGCCGTACGCGGTAGTCCTTGCGCGGCGCAAGCTCCGCCACTACTTCGAGGCCCACCCCCGTCACGGTGGTCTCCTCCCTTCCCGGCGGGGGAGATCATCCGCAATCCCGACGCCGCGGGCAGGATTGCCAAATGGTCCGTGGAGTTGATGGGCGAGACGCTTGCCTACGCCCCGCGCAAGGCCGTCAAATCCCAAATCCGGCGCATTTCGTCGCTAAATGGATGGATACGCAGCTGCCACCGCCGCGGATCCAAGCGAGAGGCTTGGACTGCGTTCTTCGACGGCTCGGTGATGAAAACGGGGGCGGGTGCGGGCGCTCGCTCTTCGTGTCGCCCCTCGGGGAGCACATGCACTACACGGTGCGCCTCCACTTCCCCGCATCTAACAATATGGCCGAATACGAGGCCCTCCTCCGTGGCCTCAAAATCGCCATTGAGTTAGGCGTCAAGCGCCTCGACGTGCGGGGGACTCGCGGCTCGTAATCGATCAAGTCCCGAAGAATGCGAGCTGCCATGACGACAAGATGGAGGCCTACTGCAAAGCCGTGCGAGCCCTCGAGGACAAGTTCTACGGCATCGAGCTCAACCATGTGCCCCGCCGGTACAACGAGGAGGCGGACGAGCTGGCCAAGATTGCGTCCGGGCGGATCACCGTCCCCCCGAACGTTTTCGCGCGCGACGTCGCTCAGCCCTCGGTCGTCTTCGAGCCCCACCCCTCGAGTCATGACGAACCCTCGGGGGCTCCCTCGAATCCGCAGGGTGCGGAACCCATGGACGATGTCACACCCGGTTTTAAAGGCAAAACCGAATGCATTGATCACGTGTGCGCCAGGATCAAGTTACACACACGCTTAGACATTATGAATACCAAAATCAGTGCCACACGAATAAAGAGTTATTACAAACCATAGTCTTAATCGAAACTTAAACAAACGAGTTCTCGCAGCGGACAAAATGCCTCCACAGGCAGCTGACTGAAGACTACGCACACCTAGAACTCCTGGAAATCTTCTGGATTATCTTCAAAGTTCTCCCAGTCTGAGCAGCAATTCCGGGTATTGTAGATGCAAGAGAATAAACAAGCGTGAGCACATATCGTACTCAAGCAAGGGGAAAACAACATAACATGCAAGGCCATATGGTGGATGGCTAAGGTTCAAGCACTTTAGCATTTTAGTTGGTCAAGTTTTATTAGCAACTCCGATTACTAAAGGTGTAAGTTCATACCAACCCATTTACATAAGATATAAGCATCATAAATAAAGGAATAAACCACAATTTAGGCATTAAAGTTCCATAATTTAATCATGTGAGTGTCCAAGGCCGCTCTTGACCGTGAGCACGGCTAATCGATTAGTTTAACACTCTGCAGAGGTTGTACATCTTTACCCACAAGCGGCGTAAAAGCTCCGAAGAACTTTGGACCCAACCATGCGGTGTTTGCAAGACACCATACCACACTTCCGAGGTGTGATTGCATAGGGACGCTACATGGCCTTTACAAAGGTTCCCTAGCAAGTTATGACCCACAAGGTCCGGATCGCTTAGCAAGGTATAAAGTCCCCTAGCAGGTCAATACCCCACCATAAAAGAATAACTCACCCAACCCCCTCGCTAGAGCGAGTCCATACCCCACAGTACCGCCGATCCCTTGTCCTTATCGGTAAGACCATCCCATGCTAAAGTTCCTAATTAATCGGCCCAAGACCATTGCCCATTAGTTCTTGTGGTTGTACCGTTTTTCCGGGTGGTTCTCCATGTTCCGATTATCAAATTAAAGTGGTCTTACAAAGTAAAAGATCATAAAAGGAACATGAAATAACAAAAAGGTAACCAAGTAGATTAATACCAATACCCAGTTGAGCATGCCGAGCAATAACTACCACAAGATTAATTTAATTCCCGACATCAAGGTAAAGGTAGTCAAAAGCTAGGCATGATCCTTAATAGGTTCCCATCAAATTAATGCAAGCGAAAAGTAAAAACGTTGAATTTAAATGCATGTTATGTAGGACAAGCGGGCATGCATCAAGGAATACTTGCCTTCAACAAAGCCTTGCTGCTCAAACTCTTGCACGACCGGATCTTCAAATCCCTCGAACGAATCGCTCTCTACGATCCATAATCATCACATACAAGCATACAATAGAAATAAATAAGAAACAGTCACCAAACAGATCAAACAGATCTAAACAGTAGCATGAAACTAATCTACGCTTCGAGACGAACGCGTGGACATAAAGAACACTAAAATCGGAGCTAAAACGACCAAGATATGGGCTCGGGAAGGTATAGGGACTAATCGCGAAGATTTAAAAAGGTTTCGGGCTAAAATAAAGAAAAAGGACTAAACTCGTAAGAAATCTTATACGGTGGAAGGATATTTTTGTAAATACCAAAAAGCTCGGGGGTTTTCTTGCAAAATTACGGGAACGAGGCCGGGTTGACCGGTATTGACCGGTCGGCTTGATCTAGATCCGTTGGATCTTGATCCGGGCGGCCGCGGTTGCGCGCGGGTTAAGAGGGCGGCGGCCGACGGCGGCGGCCGGCGGCGAGCGGCGGCGGGGCTCGCCGGCCGAACTCGATCTAGGGCTCCGGGGCTCGGTTTGAGGCTCGGATTGCATCTACGCGACACGCACGAGCCGGCGAACCTATCTAGGGCGGCGGCTCGGGCGAAGACGCGGCGGCGCGGGCGGTCGACGCGGCGGCGCGGGGCGCGGACTCCGGCGAGGTCGCGCGGGCGGTAGGGGGCACCGGGGGACGACGGCGGGTAGCACGGGCGCGGTCGCTCACCTCTTTGCGCAGCTCCGAGCGACCCTCACGGCGACGAAGCGGCGGCGGAACCGAGGAATCGACGGCGGCGGCGGTGAGCTCGGGCTAGGGTTCCGGCGAGGCGCGTGCGAGGGCTTAGGGTGGCTCGGGTTGGGGTCCGGGTGGCGGCGGCGCCTTAAATAGTCCGGGCGGGGGCCTCCTTGGCGTGCGCGCCTAGCACGGGAAGGCGTGGCCGAGCCGGACTCGGGCGGCGGCGGCGCGGAGTCCGGCGGAAGACGAGCCGGGGTAGGGGATGACCGCCGGGGCCCACGGGTCGCCCTCGGCGGCGGAGGCGGGGGAGCGGCCGCGGCCGCGGCGGGTGCGACGGGGCGCGTCGGATCCGGATCCGACGGCCCGGATCGCGAGCGGGGCGGCGGGCGCGGGCGGCGCGGCGGGCCGGGGCCGCCCGGGGCCGAAAGGGCCGGGCGCGCGCGCGGGGTTAAGGTGGCCGCGGCCCCGCTAGCTAGCCGGGTCGGGTTAGAAAGGGTTAGGAGCTTGGGCCGAAAGGGAAAAAGGGGGAGGGGTTAAGGGGATAAGGTTTTGGGATTTTTGGAAAAGGGTTTTCAAACATTTAGAATTCAAATTTGAATTTGAATTCCGGCAACCAAAATAATGCTCCAAAGATGTATGCAACACTTAAATCCTATATTTCATTAAAGTTATTTTAGAAAAGTGTTAAATGCCTAAAATTAAATAAAACAACCTTATACTCCTTAAGCAATTAAATGGTTGCTATCAAATTTTAATAAAGCCAAGTTTTTAGTAGAATTAGGGTGTTACAAATCCTACCCCCCTTAAGAAGAATCTCGTCCTCGAGATTCGGACAGATTGGGAAAAAGATCCGGAAACTCGCTTTCAGGCTCATCCTCTTTTTCCCATGTTGCCTCATCCTCTCGCATGATTACTCCATTGTACCTTACACATCTTAATCACACTATTCCCGGTGACCCTTGTCATGGTTTCCAATATTCGAACAGGGGTGTTCAACAATAGTGAGATCCTCTTCAACGTTTAGATCATCCAAGGGTAACGGCTCTTTGTCATGAGGGCCAAAACCCTTCTTCAACCGAGAGATATGGAACACATCATGCACATCGGCCTAGCCGGACCGGCAACTCTAACCCGTAAGCCACTTCTCCCACTCTCTCAATGATCTTGAAAGGTCCAATAAAGCGAGGTGACAACTTTCCTTTAACTCGAATCGACGCAAACCCTCGATAGGTGATACCTTTAGATACACGTAATCGCCTTCCCGAAAGACCACATCTCTTCGTTTACCATCCGCATAGCTTTTCCGTCTAGACCGAGCAATCCTCAAATTTTCTCTCGATAATCCGAACTTGTTTCTCCGCTTCTCTCGATGATATCCGCCCCAAATAACCGCCTTTCGCCCGTCTCACTCCAAAATAACGGAGTCCTACACTTCCTTCCATATAGAGCCTCAAAGGGTGACATTTTGATACTAGCTCGGTAGCCGTTGTTATAAGAGAACTCAGCATACGGCAAGCTCTTATCCCAACTACAACCATGCTTAAGCGCACATGCTCTCGCATGTCCTCTAGGATCCGATTGGTTCTCTCCGTCCGTCCATCCGTCCGTGGATGATAAGCCGAGCTGAAATTTAGCTTAGTATCCAGAGATTCATGCAACTTCCCCCGTAAACGAGAAGTAAACCGAGTACCTCGTCCGACACGATCTTCTTTGGTACACCATGCAAACACACGATCTTGGACATGTATAGCTCGCCAACTTAGCTCCCGTATAGGTAGTCTTTACCGGAATAAAGTGAGCTACCTTAGTCAAACGATCCACGATAACCCAAATCGAATCATAACCATCTCGGGTCCGGGGTAAACCCACTATGAAATCCATTCCGATCTCTTCCCACTTCCACTCGGTGCACCTTCAAAGGTTGAAGCAAACCGACGGGTCTCCGATGTTCGGCCTTAACCCGGTGGCAAGTGTCACACAAAGCCACATGTGCGGCCACATCTCTCTTCATACCGTACCACCAATATCTCGTTTAAGATCCCGGTACATCTTAGTACCGCCCGGATGGATAGAGTAAGCCGAGTCGTGAGCTTCTCTCAAGATCTTCTCTCCGAGATCTCCTCGTCTCCGGTACACACAACCGGTTCTTAAACCACACGGTTCCTTGCTCATCTTCTCGTGAAATCCGGGGCTTCTCCTTGTTGCATACTCTCTTTAATCTTTTGTATTCCAAAGATCCTCTAGCCGCCACTTGCGTATCTCTTGCTCTAGAGTAGATCGTACTTCCAAAGTCACTCCTTCCGCATGTGAAACCACTTTCAAGTTGAGCCTTTCAAACTCTTTTACCAACTCGTCAGAAACCGAATGGTCATTGCCATGTTAGTGTGGCCCTTCCGACTTAAAGCATCGCAACCGCATTCGCTTTACCCGATGGTAGTGAATCTCTAGATCATAGTCCTTGATCGGTTCTAACCAACGACGCTGTCTTAGATTAAGATCCTTCTGAGTAAAGATGTACTTCAAACTCTTGTGATCAGTATAGATCTGGCACTTAGTTCCCATAATGTAGTGTCTCCAAATCTTCAATGCATGAACCACTGCTGCTAACTCAAGATCATGCGTAGGATAGTTCAACTCATGCTTCCTCAACTGACGAGATGCATAGGCTATAACATGACCTTCTTGCATCAACACACATCCTAGTCCTTGTCGAGATGCATCACAATATATGTCAAAGCTCTTTCGTAGATCGGGCATTACTAGAACAGGTGCTGTGGTTAACCGCTTCTTTAACTCTTCAAAACTGGACTGACATGCACTGGTCCATTTGAATTCCCTGTCCTTCTCTAGCAATGTAGTGAGGGGCTTCACAATCTTAGAGAATCCTTCAATAAACCGACGATAGTAACCAGCAAGTCCAAGGAAACTCCGGATCTCAGACACTGTACGAGGGGCTTCCCACTTCAATACATCACTAACCTTGCTAGGATCCACTGCAATACCTCCGTTGGTGATGATATGACCTAGAAAAGACACTTCCTTGAGCCAGAACTCACACTTGCTGAACTTCGCATATAACTCATGCTCTCTCAGCTTCTGCAACACAAGTCTCAAATGCTCCTCATGGTCCTCCTCATTCTTGGAGTAGATCAGAATGTCATCAATGAATACCACAACAAACTTGTCCAGATATTCCATAAAGATCTTGTTCATCAAGTACATAAAGTACGCAGGTGCATTGGTTAACCCAAAAGACATAACTGTGTACTCATAAAGTCCGTACCGGTAGTAAAAGCCGTCTTAGGAATATCTCGAAGGCCTAATCTTCAATTGATGGTAACCTGATCGCAGATCGATCTTAGAAAACACGGTTGCTCCTCTCATCTGATCAAACAAATCTTCAATACGTGGCAGAGGATACTTGTTCTTGATAGTAACATCATTAAGAGACCTGTAATCAACACACATCCTCTGTGTGCCATCTTTCTTACCAACAAAGATAACGGGTGCTCCCCAAGGTGATGAACTAGCACGAATGAACCCTTTACCCAATAATTCTTTAATCTGAGCTTTAAGTTCTTGTAACTGATCGCTAGACATTCTATATGGGCGCTTAGAGATAGGAGCAGTACCAGGTAAAAGATCAATAACGAACTCAACATCTCGGTCAGGGGGCATACCTGGCAACTCCTCGGGAAACACATCAGGATAATCGCATACTACTCGTATGTCTTCCAAGGTCGCTCCGTCAAGCTTATTCACGGCACCGGCATTTGATGGTGCGGGATCTCGCCGCAAACTCAAACCTTTCACCAAATTTGGACTTGTAAGAAAGATTGACCTCTTAGCACACTGAATCACCGCATCACACGCGGTCAACCATCCCATTCCCAATATCACATCGATCCCCTTTGAATCCAAGATTATAAGATTGGCACGGAAATCTCTGCCCACAATCTTGAGATGGACGTTATCACATTTATAGATAGCTTTCAATTCCCCCCCAGGTGAGGTAACTAACATGTGGCGAGACATGGGACTGATAGGTAGATTATGTTGAGCTACGAACTGGGATGTAATGAAAGAATGGGATGCTCCAGAATCAAACAAAACTGAGGCGGGAGTAGAGTTAACTAGAAACATACCGAGCACTACTCGGGGTTCTCCGGGCGACTTCCGCATAAACGTGCATTGCCTTGCCTCGTGCATAGCTCGCCGTCCCTTGTTAGACTCGCGGGGGTTTGGCTTCCGCTCCTTGTCCGCCGCCGGTTCCGTGTGGGGGTGTGTGGAGGGTTCCTCTTTGGGCAAGCATTGGCATAGTGACCAAGCTCTCCGCACTTGAAGCAAGTAGTGGTGGCGAGGATTGGGCGGTGCCACGGTCCTTACGGGTGTGCCAACCGGGGCTCTCGCCGACTCCGCCGGGAAGCCGGGCGGGGAGTCCGAGGAACGGGACGCCGAAACCGCCGAGCGGACCGCCGGAACCGCCGAACGAGACGCCGGGACCGCCGCCGCCCAAAGTTTCCACCCGGTCCCCCAAAGCGGAACGGGGTGTTCGGCGGTGGGTTGAAGCGCGGGCGAGACGCACTCCCAAACCGCCCGCAGCCGGCGGCCTTCCTCTTCTCGCTCTCCGAGCTCCTTGCGCTTGTGCTCCAAGCGGATAGCGGCATCAACTAGCCGCCGAAAGTTAGGAAAAGGGTATGACATCGGCCGGTACCGCAGCGAACCAACCAATCCATCCAAGAACAGCTCCCGCTTCTTCGTATCTTCAGCAACCTCCTCACCGCATAGCGAGATAGCTCGTTGAACTTGTCTCTATACTCGCCCACCGACATTCCTCCTCGCTTCGAGAGAAAGGAACTCCTTCTTCTTGATCTTCATGACTCCGGAGGGTATGTGATGGCTCCCGAAGTTGGTGGTAAACTCCTCCCAAGTGATAGTGTCCGGGGCGGCATGAGCGGCGAGTACGCATCCCACCAAGCGGCGGCAGAGCCTCGAAGTCGTCCCGCAAAGATACAGGACCTTCTCTCTGTCGTCACACTGACAGGTAGTGAGCATCTTCAGTATTGTCTTGAGCCAATCTTCAGCTTCCAGTGGATCAGCGGCATGAGTAAACACAGGAGGGTGATGACTCATGAACTCTCGGTGCTTGTTGCGAGGCGCAGGTGGCGGCACCGGCGGATTGTTGACCTGAGCTTGCAAGTTTGTCACAGTGGTGGTCAAGTTCGGAGGAGCCGGGTCTGTGCCTCCAAGAACTGCTGCATAGCGGGATCCATTTGTACTGGCTGGGGTTCTCTTCCTGCGGGTTGATTAACACCTGATCCTGACCTCGGTGTTCACCATCTGAGTGTTAGGAACATTATTTTAGATGATTGCACCAAGGTTTAAACTTAGGAAGATAAGATAGCAATGATATTCAGATAAGACAGATTCTGTTGACTCCAAACAATCAGGCATAGCTCTCTGTATAAGTAACCAAAAATTATGGATTTTGGACTGATAAAAGGTAATGAAATTATGAAACTACTCCCACTGGAATCACCTCAATCGGAGTTGTGTAGCTCTGGTTATAAAATAAACAAGTCAGGTAGGTCGGCAGTGTTTAACAGATTCGTGGGGCTGTAATGTTTTAGTCATATCTCTCTGGTTTTCCATCCAAATATTCTGAATTTTTCACAGAAAATCAGTAATGAAATTCTTGAACTTTTCCAATTGGTTTCACTACAATCGGAGTTCTGTAGCCCAAGATAAAACTAAAACAGTACTGCTGACTCAGAAAACTGTGCGAACAGATTTTTGGGATCTCGAATTTGTATTAAGGAAAAACTTAAGAGGACAAAAAGATTAAGATAGATAACTGATTGAGACTGAAAGATAACCCCACAAACTTACTACTAAACCAATGTCGTTGTGGTCATCACTCCACAACACATTGCACTCAACCAAAAATCCAACTCATACATTAAGCACAAAATCAAGCATTCAACCACACCTCTAAGCTAAACACACTTTACCGATCGTCTACTAGCGATTACAAAGAAATCCTATCCTTAATCTTTAACCTAAGGACTATCTTCTGCCATGGCATCTGTGCGAGCGTCGGGGAGTCGTAGTGTGGCCTCTTGGGTGATGGGGAGGTACATCCTTCTCGCGGCTTCATGGGCTTCCGCCGCTCCCTGTTCAAAAGTGCGGCTTCCAAGGCACGCCTCTCGCGTCTCCGAGTGAAGATTTGCTGCCGTGCTGCATATAGCGTGTTGTTGGCATCATCCAATGCGGTGTTCACAGCTGCAAGTAGACCTCGGACATTGTTGAGCGTCCCTTCATAGGCCGGTGGTGCCGGGGCGATGTAAGTCTTGGCTTCCCCACTTGCCCTAAATGGTGTGTAGCGGCAAGTGGGTATCCTCCAACTTCGTCACGCTCCTTGTGAGAGAGCACATAGAGCGCCCTCCGAGCCGACTCTCGCTATCCCGGCATCCATAGTAGTCCCGTGAGCCACATCATGATGCTTGGACATCTCCTTCACTCCACGGCATGGAATGTACTCCTCCAAGATGGCAAGCAACCTCCCAATGGGGCTCGAACCACGGATGGGTCCACGGCTCACAATGGTAGACAGGGGGCCTTATCATAGCCTAGGTGAAGTACCATTGCCCTCGGGTGGTCCGCCATGGGTATGCCTACTCCATCGGCTCCGTAATGGTACACTTCCCGCATCGCTTCCCTCTCTTCCTCCTCTTGCTCTTGTTCCTCCATCTCCCGATCCGAGGAATCTTCATCTTCTCCTCGGCGCTTGCTCCTCTAGGTTGGGTTGTTCGGCCTAGCTCGTCCTCCTCTTGGATCACCTCCTCCGGATCTTCCTCATCATCGTGCACCATGATAAGGTTGGGGAAAACCACGGTGAAAGTGTGCTCCATCTCAATCTCCTCATCCGTATCTCCATCATGCAAATCATGGTACCGTTCTCGTGGAGCATACCGGTGGACTCCGCCCCCGAGAAGTCCCCAAGCTACGAACCATCCGTAGTGTAGTGCGTAATGAGAAAGATGGTAAGGCAAAAAGGACGAGAGCTAAGGCAAGCACAAGATAAAGAATGCAGACGACTCAAGAGTGAAGCAAAAAGGCAAGAGTAAGGTTAGTAAAGAATAAAGCAAGCATGTGTAAGAAAGCTTCTATGAGTATAAAATCCTTAATTCGACCATTTTCTATCTAGGCTAGCGTTCCTACGATCAACACGGCTACGGTACCACTCTGTCACACCCGGTTTTAAAGGCAAAACCAAATGCATTGATCACGTGTGCGCCGGGATCAAGTTACACACACGCTTAGACATTATGAATACCAAAATCGGCGCCACACGAATAAAGAGTTATTACAAACCATAGTCTTAATCGAAACTTAAACAAACGAGTTCTCGCAACGGACAAAATGCCTCCACAGTACCGATCGAAGACTACGCACACCTAGAACTCCCGGAAATCTTCTCGGATTATCTTCAAAGTTCTCCCGGTCCGAGCAAAGCAATTCCGGTATTGTAGATGCAAGAGAATAAACAAGCGTGAGCACATATCATACTCGGCAAGGGGAAAACAACATAACATGCAAGGCCATATGGTGGATGGCTAAGGTTCAAGCACTTTAGCATTTTAGTTGGTCAAGTTTTATTAGCAACCTGATTACTAAAGGTGTAAGTTCATACCAACCCATTTACATAAGATATAAGCATCATAAATAAAGGAATAAACCACAATTTAGGCATTAAAGTTCCATAATTTAATCATGTGAGTGTCCAGGCCGCTCTTGACCGTGAGCACGGCTAATCGATTAGTTTAACACTCTGCAGAGGTTGTACATCTTTACCCACAAGCAGCGTAAAAGCTCCGAAGAACTTTGGACCCAACCATGCGGTGTTTGCAAGACACCATACCACACTTCCGAGGTGTGATTGCATAGGGACGCTACATGGCCTTTACAAAGGTTTCCTAGCAAGTTATGACCCACAAGGTCTGGATCAGTTAGCAAGGTATAAAGTCCCCTAGCGGGTCAATACCCCACCATAAAAGAATAACTCACCCAACCCCCTCGCTAGAGCGAGTCCATACCCCACAAGTACCGCCGATCCCTTGTCCTTATCGGGTAAGACCATCCCATGCTAAAGTTCCTAATTAATCGACCAAGACCATTGCCCATTAGTTCTTGTGGTTGTACTCGTTTTCCGGGTGGTTCTCCATGTTCCGATTATCAAATTAAAGTGGTCTTACAAAGTAAAAGGTCATAAAAGGAACATGAAATAACAAAAAGGTAACCAAGTAGATTAATACCAATACCCGAGTTGAGCATGCCGAGCAATAACTACCACAAGATTAATTTAATTCCCGGCATCAAGGTAAAGGTAGTCAAAAGCTAGGCATGATCCTTAATAGGTTCCCATCAAATTAATGCAAGCGAAAAGTAAAAACAAGTGAATTTAAATGCATGTTATGTAGGACAAGCGGGCATGCATCAAGGAATACTTGCCTTCAACAAAGCCTTGCTGCTCAAACTCTTGCACGACCGGATCTTCAAATCCCTCGAACGAATCGCTCTCTACGATCCATAATCATCACATACAAGCATACAATAGAAATAAATAAGAAACAGTCACCAAACAGATCAAACAGATCTAAACAGTAGCATGAAACTAATCTACGCTTCGAGACGAACGCGTGGACATAAAGAACACTAAAATCGGAGCTAAAACGACCAAGATATGGGCTCGGGAAGGTATAGGGACTAATCTGTGAAGATTTAAAAAGGTTTCGGGCTAAAATAAAGAAAAAGGACTAAACTGTAAGAAATCTTATACGGTGGAAGGATATTTTTGTAAATACCAAAAAGCTCAGGGTTTTCTTGCAAAATTACGGGAACAGGCCGGGTTGACCGGTATTGACCCGGGTCGGCTTGATCTAGATCCGTTGGATCTTGATCCGGGCCGGCCGCGGTTGCGCGCGGGTTAAGAGGGCGGCGGCCGACGGCGGCGGCCGGCGGCGAGCGGCGGCGGGGCTCGCCGGCGAACTCGATCTAGGGCTCCGGGGCTCGGTTTGAGGCTCGGATTGCATCTACGCGACGCGCACGAGCCGGCGAACCTATCTAGGGCGGCGGCTCGGGCGAAGACGCGGCGGCGCGGGCGGTCGACGCGGCGGCGCGGGGCGCGGACTCCGGCGAGGTCGCGCGGGCGGTAGGGGGCACGGGGACGACGGCGGGTAGCACGGGCGCGGCCGCTCACCTCTTTGTGCGGCTCGGAGCGACCTCACGGCGACGAAGCGGCGGCGGAACCGAGGAATCGACGGCGGCGGCGGTGAGCTCGGGCCAGGGTTCCGGCGAGGCGCGTGCGAGGGCTTAGGGTGGCTCGGGTTGGGGTCCGGGGGGCGGCGGCGCCTTAAATAGTCCGGGCGGGGGGCCTCCTTGGCGTGCGCGCCTAGCACCGGGAAGGCGTGGCCGAGCCGGACTCGGGCGGCGGCGGCGCGGAGTCCGGGCGGAAGACGAGCCGGGGGTAGGGGATGACCGCCGGGGGCCCACGGGTCGGCCTCGGCGGCGGAGGCGGGGAGCGGCCGCGGGCCGCGGCGGGTGCGACGGGGGCGCGTCGGATCCGGATCCGACCGGCCGGATCGCGAGCGGGCGGCGGCGGGGCGCGGGACGGCGCGGCTGGCCGGGCCGCCCGGGCCGAAAGGCCGGCGCGCGCGCGGGGTTAAGGCGGGGCCGCGGCCCGCTAGCTAGCCGGGCCGGGTTAGAAAGGGTTAGGAGCTTGGGTCGAAAGGGAAAAAGGGGGGAGGGGTTAAGGGGATAAGGTTTTGGGATTTTTGGAAAAGGGTTTTCAAACATTTAGAATTCAAATTTGAATTTGAATTCCGGCAACCAAAATAATGCTCCAAAGATGTATGCAACACTTAAATCCTATATTTCATTAAAGTTATTTTAGAAAAGTGTTAAATGCCTAAAATTAAATAAAACAACCTTATACTCCTTAAGCAATTAAATGGTTGCTATCAAATTTTAATAAAGCCAAGTTTTTAGTAGAATTAGGGTGTTACGGACGAGGACCCCTCGAACGAGGCGTACGTGCTCTCCCTCCTCGAGGGGTATGGCTCCCACGAGGCCGACGTGATGGACATCGAGCCGGCTCCTGTCAAAGCGGACTGGCGTGACAAATACATCGCCTGGATGGCTCGAGGGGAACTCCCCGCGGACCGGGCCGCGGCCAGGCGCATCGCCAGGATGGCCAAGTCCTTTGCCCTCGTTGACGGCGAGCTGTACAAGCGCGCCGCCTCCGGCATCCTGCAGCGGTGCGTGCCCATCCCCGAGGGGCGCGAGCTCCTACGGGACATCCACGCCGAGAATCCGTGGCCACCACGCGCGCCTCGCACCCTCGTCGGCAACGCGTTCCGCTAGGGCTTTTGCGGCCTACCGCGGTCGCGGACGCCGGCCGAGATCGTACGCACTTGCGAAGGGTGCCGTTCTACGCCCGCAAGTCCAACCCCGCCCGCCCATGCCCCGCAAACCATCCCCGTAACGTGGCCATTTGCCGTCCGGGGGCCGGACATCGTCACGATCGACAAGTTCTCCAAGTGGGTGGAGGTGCGCCCCATCACGAACCTCGGGCGGAGCAGGGCGGTAACATTCTTCACCGACATCGTCTACCGCTTTGGAGTGCCAAACTCCATCATCACCGACAATGGGTCCCGGTTCACGGGCGAGAAAGTGCTTGGAGTTCGCGACAAGTTCCACATCCGTGTGGATTGGGCGTTGTGGCACACCCACGGACCAACGGCCAAGTAGAGCGTGCCAACGGCATGATCTTGCAAGGCCTTAAGCCCGAGAATTTTCGACCGGCTAAACAAATGCGGGCGAAAATAGCTCCAAGAGTTACCGGCGGTTGTGTGGAGCCTAAGGACCACCCCCCGAGCGAGAGCCACCGGGTTCACCCCGTTTTCGTAGTCCATGGCGCGGAGGCCGTCCTCCCCACAGACTTAGAATACGGATCACCCAGGGTTCGAGGCTATGACGAGGATGCCAACCAGCGAGCCCGCGAGGACTCGCTGGATCAGCTGGACGAGGCACGCCTCGTGGCCTTGATGCATTCCGCAAGGTATCAACAGTCCCTAAGGCGCTACCAGGCACGCAAGATATGTCGACGGGACTTCAGCGAGGGGGATTTGGTCCTAAGGCTACGCCAAGACAACCGAGGGTGCCACAAGCTATCGCCCCCATGGGAGGAACCCTACGTCGTGGTGAAGGTACTCAAGCCCGGCACGTACAAGCTGGCCAATGAGGACGGTGAAGAGCTCACCAACGCTTGGAACATCCAACAGCTACGTCGCTTCTACCCCTAGCTAGGATTTCCAAGTATTTTTTTTTGTTGTAAAAATCATATGACCAACACCCCGAGTTGGTGACAACTATGTAAACGCCTCGAGTCTAATGAAAAGGGCAACTCGGATTTCCTCTCGAAACCCAAGTTACCCTCGGGGGCCACTTGCGGGGGGCACCCCCCCCCAAAATGGTCCCATTTTCGTGCAAAAATAAAAACAACTCACACGCGCTAAGTTTGTTTTCTACTCCAACCCCGAGCAACGATTCGAACGGGGCGCGGGGAGGCCTAGCGGAAGGAGCGCGTGAGTCGGAGATAGCCTACGCCGCGAGGATACGGCCCTTCTCTCTCGCCTCCAACCCGGCGGGCCCCCGCGAAAATCGAACTCCCCTAACTAGAATCTACTCGGGAAGAAGGAGAAACAAAAAGTGCAATAAACGAGAAGACTTCATTTCGTATCAACAAATGTTTACGATTAAGATAACTTGTTTATTTACAAAGGCCGCGTGGCCGGAATCCGATACACAAATAAAAACGGGCCAAGCGCCCGACCGTGCTTCGAGTAGGAGGAGCAGGTGGTGTCAACGGCGTCGGGAAGAGGAACTCCTCGAAGGCTTCGGCGAGCGACCGGCGGCATCGGCGGCAAGCGCGTCCACGCGCTCCATCGCCACCTCATCCTCGATGCCCTCGGGAACGACGTAGCCCTCCGCCAGCGCCTCGAAGTTGACCTCGTAGTGGGACCGTACCACTCCGAGGGCCTTCTCGGAGCGCCCGGATGCGGCGCCGGCGCAACCGCTCGGTGACGTGGCCGCCAAGGGCGCGCGGGCGGCGGCCGGCGAGCTGCCGGCCTGTGCTTCGCCCTCCTCCACGACCCGGCGAGTCTCGAGGGCCGCGTTGCGCAACTCCTGCGCGCTCCGCTCGGAAGAGTTGTAGGAGGCTTGCAGCGCCTCGGCCCGCTCGGCCGCGTGCCCCAAGGCGGTGCGCAAGCCTGGAGTCACCAAGACAAGGAAGAAATCAGAAAAAGGAATGCGAACCTCCTAACAGAAAACCAGCAAAGCAGGAGTCAAACAGCGGCTTACCTTCGACTTGCTTCCTCTCCACCTCGAGGGCACGACGCTTGGCCTCGACCGCCAGCTCGAGGCCCTTGACAGTCTCGCCCTCGCTCCTGGAGGGGCCGGCTCGGCTCGCGGCGCTGATGCTGAGCACCATCAGCTCGCCCTCGACCTTGGAGAGCTTGGCGTCCCGCTCCCCCAGCGACTTCGCGCCGCTTCGCGAGCAACGCGCTCCTGCTCTAGTGCCGACCGGGCATCGGCGAGGGCGGCTTGCTCCCGCTGGAGCCGCCCCTCGGCCCCTTGGCGGGCGGTGTGCTCCCGCAGAAGCTGGTCCTCGAGGGCGGCGAGCGCCGCGGCCTTGGCGTCGAGGGGCGGCCTTCAAGTCGTCGGCCTCCTTGGCCCTGCGCTCCAGCGCGCGCGCGCGCGCGCTCCTCAACCCGGCGGCCCGCGCCCGCGCCCCCTCGAGCAACGAGCGGAGCTCCCGGTTCTCACCGCGAACGCCGGCCACCTCCGCCTCCCGGTTGGTCGCCGGCGTCCGCATCTTCTCCGTGTCCGAGCGTGCCCGCACGGCGCCTCATCACGGTCGATGAGGGCCGTGCGGATCCGCTCGAGGGCCGGAGCGACGTGCCGGGTCTTGCCTCGTGCTCTCGGGGAGTTCATCGCGCAAGACCGTGGCTCGGTACGCCAACCGGACCTGTTCGGAATCCTGAGGGCGTCGGCGAGCGCGTCGAAGGCGCCGCATCGCTCCCGGACCTGGTGAAGCTCGGCGTTCACCCGATCGAAGGCGCCGTACTTGTCGCGGGCACGGCGCTCGAGCTCCTGTCGCCCACAAGTCAAGACCCGTAAGCATCCTGATACAGAGACAACGCGCAGGAAGCGAGAGGAAGGGGAGAACGAGCAGCGATGCCCCACCGGAAGACATGCCACGTGGGGCCGCCGTGGACCCTCGGCGCCTCGTTCGGCGCACGGTTGAGCGTGGCGCCGTGGCCGCGGAGCTCTCCCCACGCCCTCTGCTCCACCGGGCGTCGGCGAACGCAGGCGGGTCGTCAGGGACCACCTCCACCTAGGCGGAGTGCCCGGCGCGAGAAGATGAGGCCTCGGCGCCATGCCCTCGGCCCCCTGCCACCATGTGGACCTCGCGCCGCCTCACGAGAGCCCCCTCTTGGGACTCCGGGGAGAGTGTGGGGAAGCTGACCCACTGATCCCACCCGGGCGGTGGGGAATCGTCATCCGGGACCTCCACCACCACCGCCCGGGAGCCGCCGGCAGTGCCGCCCCTCGCGCCACCTCCGCCGGCGCCCTCCGCTCGCGCCTCGCGTGGCCACGGGCGCCGACGCGGCGCCGTGGCCGTCACCTCCGGCCGCGTCTCCGCGACCACGGGCGCCCGTCCGCCCTCCTCGCCCGCGACCACGGGCGCCACCGCGGCCGCACCTCGCTCGCCTCCGCCGCGGGCCGGCGCCACGGGCCGCGCGCCTCCATCGCGGCGGCCACCGCCGGCCGCGTCACCACCGCGCCCGCCGCCGCGGCGGCGCCTCCGCCATGGCCGGCGCCGCCGCCCCTCGGCG
Organism: Cenchrus americanus; assembly: GCA_947561735.1. Taxonomy (NCBI): domain Eukaryota; kingdom Viridiplantae; phylum Streptophyta; class Magnoliopsida; order Poales; family Poaceae; genus Cenchrus; species Cenchrus americanus. The sequence goes on along the minus strand of OX387241.1, from coordinate 233,525,666 downwards.
ACCGCCGGCCGCGCCATGGCGGGGTGATCCGCCGGCCGAGGCCTCGGGGCCCTCGGCCGGGCTTTGCGAGCTCTCACCCGCCGCCGCCGTACTTGCCCCCGCCCGCGACGCCCTCGACGAGCGCCGGCCGGGGTGGGGATGGATGCGTCCGCCCTCGGCACCTTGGCCGGTGCGAGGGGGAGGCACGATTGGCACCACCCCGCGCAAGCACAAACGGAAAAGTCGGAATGCCCGATCGTCAAAAACCAAACGGGGCGGGGAAGAACGAGCCCCTTACCTCGAAGAGGAAAAGGCACGCTTCCTTTTCCTCGAGGCTTCGGACGGACGAGGCCGGCGCGCCCGCCGCCGCGCCTCCCCGACACCGCGGCCGCGCGCGCGGGCCCCGCGCGCGCGCGCGCGCGCGCGGCCCCGCCCCGCGCGCGGGGCACGCTGGCGCGCGCGCCTCCGCGGCGCGCGCCGGCACCTCCGGGGCTCTCGCCGCCCTCGTTGTCGATTGCACGGCGTCGGGCGCCGTTGCACCCGCCCCGTGCGATGCCGCCCTTGCCGCCGGAGCCGGCTCGGCGACGGGGGCGCGAGCTCCCACCTATCGGAGGGGGCTCCGCCCTCGCCCTCTTCCTCTTCGTCCTCCTCCGAGGACGAGTACTCCCTCGGTCCCCGGGGAGGAAAGCCCCGGCTCCTCGCGCCGCCGGTACTCCGCGCTCCGTTGCTCGCGACGCTCGCGGTGCTGCCTCGCGCGCTCCCTCTTGCTCGCCGCCCGCTCCTCGCTCCCGCCGCCGCGCCGCCCGACCGAGCGCGCGGGAGTTGGGGGGTGGGCGGAACGGACTTCGCGGCGGTGAAGTTCACCAGCTGCATGCGAGAACGTCAATGGCGCGTCGGGGGGTAGAGGCAACACCAAGAACTAAAACGGAATCAAGAATCATACTCACCAGCGGGCCGGTGGGGAGCATCTCGAGGTCCCACGGGGTTCGGCCGGGGCGCGCCGCATCCGAGTGTCGACGGCGTTCCGCGCCGGGTGAGCGCATACGGCCGCCCGAGGGGGGTCGGGGAGCATCCGCGACCTCGCCGGCCGCGACGGGGTCCGCCTCCTCTCGTCATCTCGTAGATGCGGAGCGGCCTCTCCATCGGAGGCACGAACCACCGGTGATGGAGGAAGGCTAGGACGCCCGCCGCGGTCGCCCCTTGCTCCGTCGGGCTCCTCGGGCGGCCGGACCGAGTCCCCGCCACCTCCGATGTTGGGCCGTGGACACCCCGTAGCCCCGGGGAGGCCGGGCTTCTCCTTGAACACCCGACCGGTGTAGGGGGGAGGCCGGGCTTGGCGTTGCTCGGGTAGAACCATCCCCGCTCCCCGGCGGCGTTGTTCGTCGTCATGGTGCGGGGGGATGTAGTCGTCCTTGAACTGCCCCCGCAGGGCGAGTGACATCCCGCCGGCGCGCACCGCGCGGCGGGTCCTCGGCTCCGTCATGGGCTGCGTGAAGAGTTCCGCGCGGAAGAGGTGTACCCGCGAGCTCCCAGTTGACCGGGATCCCCAGATACCCCTCGCAGACACCCACGAACGTGGCCGCCTGCGAAATCGCGTTGGGCGCGAAGTTGTGCAACTCCACGCCGTAGTAGTGGCACAACGCTCGCATGAAGCGGCTCGCCGGCGCGTTGAAGCCTCGCTCGTGGAAGCAGACAAAGCTCACCACATAACCTTCGGCGGGTTGGGTGCGCGGTCCCCGCCGGCGGCACTATCCACTCCGCCGGCGGCCCTCCTCGTTTGCCGCCATTGGCCGGCGGTGACCAGCTCGTTGAGAGCCGGCGGGTTCACCGTCGACCGCTCCCCGAGCATACGGGTCGAGGATCGTGAGAGGGGAGAGGCGGCGCCATCGAAAAAGAACAAGGAATGCGAGAGCCAAAGACAAGGAAAGGAAGGAGAGCTCTAATGGCGAAGCCGCACGGTGGCGAAAGCGAAGCGAAGACGAAAGCACGGGGGTCTAAAATGGCGAAGAGCGTTAAGGTAAAAAACCGCCGCTTCCCCTTCCCCTCAGATTTGTAAGCCGCGGGCGAGCTCCCCGGAGCGGATGTCCCGCGCGCATTAACTGCAGGGAATCTTCTCTTCTCGCTGACGAGCGGGCCCCACCACGACCGCAGCGGCCACGCAACCGCGAACGGGCCATCATCACGGCGAAGAATAGCAGGGGTCGTGGCGGCGGTCACGTCCGCCCGCCCACGCCGCCCACTACGCGCGCGCGCGCGCCGCGACGCCTAAAAAGGCGCGCCGGCCGATGTGAAACCGCGGCCTCTACTCGTGGAGCATTTAATGGCCGGCCCCTTGCAAAGCAAGGAGAACCCTCGAGCGGCACGGACTCCCGGCTCGGGATAAATTCAACCCTCGAAAGGGTACAGGGCGTGAGAAGGTCGCCCCGAGGCCCGTTTGAAACAAAGCGGGCATCGCAAGCACCCATGCCACGTAGGACCCTCGAGCGGCACGAGCCCCCGGCTCGAGACGATATCAACCCTCTAAAGGGACACGGGCGTGAGAAGATCGCTTCGGGGCCCGCTTGAAACAAAGCAAGCACCACAAGCACCCATGCCACGCCGTGTTGCGACCGGCGCCTCGAGGGCTGGCTCGCCCGGACCCCCTCGACGGCGCAAACGCAAAGACGGGGCCGCCCAGCACCGCCCCGCACGGCCCTACTGATTAGAGGTTCGAAGCCTGACCCTCGACGGGTTCGAACAGGCGCCCCAGATCGCAGAGTCAGGGACGACGAAGGCACGCGCATTCGAGCCGTTCCTCGAGCCCGTCGGCTCGTGGGTGCCCCATATGTCGTGTTCGAGAGCCGGCCGAGGGCAGCTAGCGGGGGATCCCACCGAGGGAGAGCTTCCGCGCCCTCGGTCCCTATCGAACGGGACCGAGCCCCACCTAGCAAACCCACGCGAGCGCTTCAATGGACGTGTCTCCGGACCACGCGGCCTACCCTTATCGAACGGGGCATGGGCGTCCACTCGAACCACCCACTAGCGCCTCGACGAGGAATCCGCAATTCGCGACCCGCTCGATGGGGGTTGCGGAAACCTCACCCTCCGTCCCGCGGAGGGACGGCGAGGGCGCGTTAAGAAGCAAGTCGTAAAGCTCTACCCGATCGCCTCGAACGGGCCCAGGCTCGGGGGCTTGACGCACGGCTACACCTCCTTGAATTGCACCCGCCGGAGACAGTGCCAGCAGCGCGTGCGTCACCGAAGCCGGCTGAGATATTGCCGACGCCGGTTGAAACATGTACCACGCCCTCTGACCAGCTCTCATGGTTAACCCCTACGGGAGCATCCATGCACCGCAGGCTCGGGGTGGGGACCCGCGGGTCCGCTGACGCGGCCCCACGGAAAGCGTTCGCAAGACAAGAAGGGAAGAACGTCCTATCGCAGGTTCCGGCATCTGCGGGAGCCTCAATGGCAAACCCACAAATGCTCGGGGGCTACTGTCGGGGACGGCCCTAGGGGTCCCCTTTAACAATGGGGAAATCCCCACCTAAAACCCGCAACAAAGCCAAACACACTTTGCCTAACCATGCGAGATACGGCCCATGCCGCGGGGACCTCCGCGGCCCACCAATGCGGCCCTCTTGAAGATCCCCTTAGCGGGGCTTCGCCTCGCTCGAGGATGCGTGCCTCCCCTCGGGCGGGCTCCGTCCCGTCCGAGGGGGTGCGCTTCCCTCGAGCGGGCTCCACCTCGCTCGAGTGCCCGCTCCCCCTCGAGCAGGCTCCGCCTCGCTCGAGGGTTCGCCCCGCCCTCGACCGGGGTCCGCCTCGCTCGAGGGCGCCCCGCACGCGTGCGTCCGCCCCCGTACGAGGGCATTTAACGCCCGACACCGGCGGGACGGCGCCATCATGCGCCGGGGCTCGCGCCCCGTGCGCCGCACCAACTCCCCGAGAGGGAGCCCATCCCCATCACCGTGGGGAGGGACCGTGCGCAACACCGGTGCCGGTCCCGTGACGCCGTGCACCTGCTCCCAAGATGGCTAACGCGCCGAGCCCCTCGAAGGGGGGTCGGCCGCACCCTCGATTTGCTTTCTTGTGACCCCGGGGGTTAGGTGGAGGCGCTAGGTCGGTGGGACACCATCCCTGCTACTGTTACGGTATGGCTGTCGCCCCCGCGTGCGGGCGCATGCCAGGCGCTGTAGCAACGACTCCAGCACTGTGGAACGTATTGGAACGGGACGCCGTTTTACCTACTCCTGTACTCCGTACGGGCCAACGTCAGCAGCTCCCTCGAGCCTATCAGAAGACATCACCACCATCCGCCGCCCTTCTACCCTCGAACCGCCACTGTTCGGGTACAAGATAGGCCATGATGGCCGGATCGGCCGCCAGGATCGTCCGGATGGCAGCCCACTCTACGCATAGCACGCCACGCCCCTTCACGTAGCTAAATAGCGCAACGCGCATGTGATTCGCTCCCTCCTTGATCTATAAAAGGGGGACGAACCCTCCCCGCCGTGGGAGGACGAGAGAGAGACACATAGACACAACACAACGAGAGACAGCCGCGCCACGCACTTGCTCTCCAATTCTCCCACAACATCTTCGCCCACTACACCGGGGGACTTGGAAGCCACGCTTCCTCTCCCGCCTTGCTTGTAGCAAGCCCCCACTACGAGCACCCCCGGTGCTAAGTAATATAGTGCCTTGAGCACGCCCACTGCTGGACGTACGGCCCACCGGCGGGAACCAGGATAAAACTCGTGTCTCTTGTTGCTTAGCATCGACCATTGAGGGATAGACCTCGGCGCTTACTACCGGTTAGTGTCGGGACCATATTCCGCACCGACACTTGTTTGTGTTCTTCAATTCACAATAGGGGTTAGCCTTCTTGGCGAGGTCAACCAGCTAGTGACACGGTTGATAACAAGAGGAGACGTGATGCTAAGTTGCAGGGTTTGGGTCTTTTGATCTGAAGTCAGATTGGTGTGTCGCTCTCCGACCAAATCAAAAGTTATACTTACCTGACGGAAGATTGGGCCACCCAATTCCCATCACCACAGTCGCTCGACCGCACAACAAGGCAGAAGCCCGGTGTCGAGCTCAGAGGGAGCAATCCCGCTCCCTGTCACTTAAGGTCGCCGACGAACTAGGAGTTCGTCGCCGATCGTGCGATAGGACAAAAGTGTGGTGGGGCGACCGAAGGTCCGCCCACGACAAAGAACACACATCCCGTCCTTCTAGGGCTGCCACAAGAAAATCAAGCGCTCCGCGCAGGAGAGTCCCCCCGCCTTCTGGTGCATTGAACATCTAGTTCGGCGTCCTCCAGGGTGGCACAGAGCAACCAGGGGTGGCGGCGGTGTCCATCCGTGCAGCGATGGTTCGTCCCGCGGGTCGTGATGATGAGTACACATGCAGCGTGACGCCATCTGAAGGCGTCCGAGACAAGTAATAGAGACTATTTTGATTAGCAAATCTATTGGTGGGAGCGCTTAAGTGACTAAACTCCCCACCTCTCAATCTGGCCATCGGATGGAGATCCAACGATTATGGGAGGAGTTTGCATATGTTGCACATGAGTCTGGTTTGCATAGGATACGTTGCCTTGCAAGCAATCACCAAATGGTGAAATAGATTAATAGATCCAATAGCTAGCAAATCGAGCAATAGTACCAAGCATTCATGACTAAACTAGATGAAAATTAAGGAGTTCACCTGTTGGTTGTTGCTGCTTGCACAACAAAGGCGGGGGGGCGACAACCGACGAGGCGACGAGCAGTAGACGGGCGAGGGCCATTGTAGATGCGTCGTTGGTCGCCAACCCTCTATAGTTGTAGCCACCTGCCCCCTGTGGTCTGGTTGAACGAGCGAGAAGTGACGAGCCTTGGTGGCCTGGAGCTAGACTACTGGAGGCAGTGAGAGACGAGGGCTGACCGACTGACTAGTGGGGTTGAGGAGATGATGTCATCTGCACGTCCACGTGCACCGCCTCCGGCCTTCGCCTCCCGTCTCGTAGATGCACCGCTTGTCGGTGCGGAAAGTAGTCCCGACACTAACTAGTATGAAGCATTGAGATCTATCTCTCGATGGTCGGTGCTAAGCAACTAGTGACACTGGTTTTTATCCTGGTTCTGGCCCGGGGCCGTACGTCCAGCAGAGGTGTGCTTGGGGCACTATATTGCGTTGCACTGTGGTGCTCGTAGAGGGGGGCTACAAGCAAGGCGGGGGAGGAGGTCGGGCCTCCAGGTCCCAGAGGTACTGATTGAGGCAAGTGGCAATATCGTGGTGAAGACGGAAAGCGTGTAGGTGATTGTTATCCGTCGTCCCCCCTGTGGCTAGGGGGCTGCCCCTCCTTTTATAGGCCAAGGAGGTGGCAGTTTACAAGCATGACACACTGTTCTAGCTACGTGTGGAGGCATGGCGTACAGTGCCATGGAGTAGATGGTCGTCCCGGCGAATCCTCCGCGCACGGCGGGCGTCATGGCGTGTCCCGTTCGCGTACGGGGAGTGGCTTCAAGGGGTGGCGTAGAGGTTGCTCGTTTGGGGGCCGTCCACGTGAGGATTCGAGGGTGCCGTTGACATGAGGCTGTACAAGGCACAGTGACTAGTGTGGCGGTGTCCCGTTGCCGCATGCTTCCACAACATCAGGTATGGTGATGCAGTGGCCAGGATGGCGTGCGGTGGCGGGGATGGTCGCACAGGGCTGATGGCGACAGAGGTGACCGCTCCCACTGGCCTGACGTCACGGCGTGGTCCCGTGCGGGAGCGGAGTAGTGCGGTGCGCCGACCGTACGGGGAGTGGGTGGTACAGTGCCGCGGGGCGGTTGCTGACCACGCCGCACAGCGTCGCATAGTGGTGGGGATGGCCGCGCCACGGGAGTTGGCAGAGCAGTGCCGGGGCATGATTCCCAAGCGTGTAGTGGCATGGATTTGCCTTTGACTTGGCGCCTGCAAATGTTAGTGCATTAAATGCCCCTGCCGGAGGAGCAGGTATGGAGGCGGCGGGCCTGTGATCCCCTCGAGTGAGACGGAAACTAGCTCATGGGGGCGCTTGGCTCTCGACTGAGCCGGGGCCTCGCAAGAGAGGGGGCGTCCAGCCCCCGAGCGAGGCGGAGTCCCGCTCGAGGGGGCGTCCGACCCTCGAGCGAGACGAAACCTCACTCGAGGGGGCAACCAACCGACAAGCGAGGGGGATTTGTACCGGGGCGGTGCCGTACCCCTCGAGCGGAGCGAGGTTCCGCCCGAGGGTGGCTGGGCCGATTGTTTGACGGACCGTGGGTCCGTGGGTTTGTTTTGCGCGTGTGTTTAGGTTCGTTCGTGTTTATTTTTTACGAGTTTAAGCGGGCTTCCCTTGGTTGTTTAGGGGACCCTCGTGGCTGTCCCCGATAGTAGCCCCCGAGCATCTGTGGGTGTATCCGTTAGGATCCCGTAGATGCTGACGCTTGTTGATAGGACGTTCTTCCGCCCTGGTTGCTGATGCTATTCGGTGGGGACGCGCTAGCGGACTCGCGGGTCTAGCCCCCGAAGCCTTGCAGGAGCGCGGGTGCTCCTGCAAGGGTTTTTGCACAGGATTTACCGACGTGCGGGGTGTTAGTTTCAACCGGCATCGACAATATTCCAGCCGGCCTCGGCGGTGCCGTGCGCACATACCCGGCATCATCTGCGTTCGGTGCGCCCTAGGAGGTGTAGCCGTGCGTAGAGCCCCCGAGCCTGGGCCCATTCAAAGCGATCGGGGTGAGCTTTTCGACTTGGTTTGAATGCTCCCTCGCTGCTCCTCCGCAGGACGGAGGGTGAGGTTTCCGCAACCCCCATCGATCAGGTCGCGGATTGCGGATTCCTCATCAAGCTGTTATCAGGTGATTCAAGTGGACGCCCATGCCCCGTTCGATAAGGGTTGGCTCGTGGTCCGGGGACTTGTCCATGAAAGTGCTTACGGGGGTTTGGTAGGTGGGGCTCGGTCCCGTTCGCTGGGGACCGAGGGCGCGGAAGCTCTCCCTCGATGGGATCCCCCCGACTAGCTGCCCTCGCTGGCTCTTGAATACGACATGTGGGGCACCCTCGATGTGACAACCCGCCCAGGAAAATACCGTACTATCGCCTAAGACCGATCCACTTTGGTCATTAAGCAATAGTAAAGTATCCTCCTGTCGTTAGTTGCCGGATTAACGCCCGGTAAATCACTTGGAATTCAAATAGAGGACCGACATATGCATTAAAACTCACGTGAAGGCGAGTCCAGAGTACAACATGAGTAAAACCAGTTTATTACAAGCCATTGTTCATGACATGGAGTGAAGGTTCAGAGTTCGAAAACAGCGGAAATAAATTAGGCTAGCGCAACGGTAAACATCACAGGAGGCCATCCGTGATGTCATCACTTGTCGTCACCCTTCTGGTCAACAACACCTGCAACAACAGTTTTAAAGCAAGGCTGAGTATACTAATACTCGGCGAGACTTAACCGTCGGGTGATAACTACATCACCAAACTCTAGACGTGAAAGGCTTTTGGCCGGTGTAGTTTCTTTTGTCGAAACTGACTACTAAGAGTAGATTCTTACTTTCAATATTTTAGCACAAGTTCTAGTTGATTACCATTTCGAAGTGAGCCATCTAATTCAATCAAGAATTGGACAAGCAATTAATTCATACAACCATATTCCTCGAGTTCCATCATTACGGGATATCATAGCCGGTTGATTAAGCGATCTCGGATAACGGTGAGAGGCCGACAATCGATTGATTTAAACCTTGCAAGGTAAACCTAAACACACGGTAGGCTGCCCCCGCAAGGACAACTTCCCAAGCAGTTCCCAAAAGTCCTCGGGTTGGGAACAGAGCCTACAGTCCTGGGTACAAGGTTAGCTGGCATACCCCGCGAGGCACCCAGTCTCACACATGCACCCCCCTTCTCGGTAGCTAGCCAGTTAGGTGAATACTCAAGAGTAGTAGGGAAAAGTTTCCGCGCCGTCTCATTAAGGTACTAGGCTTACCGGTCCCATTCCCGGTAAGTGCTTAGTACGTTCAAAAGCTTAGCCCACGAAAGCCACTGGACCGGATCCCAAATCCCATGCTCTTACCACATGAGCAATCCATTTATAAAGATCTTATGATTCCAACATAAGAACCTATTCTCGCGAGTGACGAACATCACTCGACTTGTACCGGTCCTATAGCAAAGCAACTATCGACCTAACATACTAGTGATAGAGCATAGGTACCTAGGGATCATGCATCTAGGGTTTCAATTCAACTCCTGAAACGTAAATGCACAATCGTAGCAAACATAATTGCATAATTTTAAAAGACGGGGTTAATGATCCGGGGCTTGCCTTTGCTGGCAAGGTTCGCCTTGGCCCTTCTGGACTTGGGTCCAGGTCTTGAGCTACATCCACGTACTGCAGCTCTTCGTCGGCACCTTTGTCTCCTCCTTCTGGCACGAGCGTACGTCTACAGGCGGAAAGATCTACACGAAGATGCAAATGCAGGGTTCATTTGTCGATTTTTAATTTGATTAACCATAAACAATAAATGACACCATGGGGTGTATTGGTTGAGCACATTCACCTAGATAAGAAATAAATTCAGCATACTCTTCCCAAAAAGGAACAATATGCAGCTCTTTATTAAATATTCTTTTTGATGGTGACTGTGTACATATATATGTAAATAATTTAATTTAACTTCACAAACAGTAGTGGGTGGGTATATTTAGCCTTTTAAAATGATTTACAACCACACACAAGGTTATTAAAGATGGGTTGGTGATTTTTCCCATTTAAAAGACTATTAAGCCCTTAACGGCCTTCAAAGCTTTTATTCATGAAATTAATTAATAAAATTCAGTGGAAGGGTGTGTTACACACTAAACACCTATAACAAGCCACTCGACAAACATGCATGCTTTGGATAGCTAGAAATTAATTATTTTTGAAAATGACAAAAGCTAGCTAGAAGGACAAGGTAAATGCACACAAAAATTAATACTCATCAAAATGATCCAAACTTTCTCACACATGTTATATGGTCCAAAACTAACCTAGGGGTGCAGCACATACACCTAGAACTATTATGAAACTTGACTTATGCAATTACCAAGAAAAACAAGCATAATTCAAGAATAAATATTTCTGTTAATTATAAAATTGTGATTAATTCACCAGAGGTGTGTTTTGGAATAACAAGACAGTATGCAAAAGTTGGTTGAAAAATCTAATTATTTTTAGCTACAAAAATCATTTATGCAGATTCTGCATAAATCGAAAACAATTTGTATAAAAAGATTTACATCATAACTTTGTGCAATTTTTGGCACAGGAGCTAGTCATGACACATCACACAACATATTCAAAAATTGGACATAGAGGATTTTTATATTTTGAGATATTGCAAATCTAGGTTTTCACATTCCTATTTTTCATGCAAAAACTTTCAGGAACTAGCTCAGCCAAGAATAACAAAAGTTGTAGGATTTTTCACAATGAATCCAACAAAATTGAGTTTGCATTTTTCTGATTTTTCTAAGCTTTTCTACGGATTTTACAATATTCTGCAAAACAGCAATACTATTTGAGATTCACTTTTGCACTGGGGTCCCTGGAACTTCTCAGGAATTCACAGATATGCCCCTGGTTCCACGAAAAACTCCCTGGAAAGAATGGGAAGTCCGCAATTGGGTCCCTAAGGCAACTGTCGGCGGTCCTCGCCTGAATTGGGCGGCTCCGGTGGCGGGGTCTGCCGGGGAAGGTGGGGAAAACCACTAGGGACTCACCAAGGTTCGATTCGGGTGCTTGGTTGTGGTCAGGGTCGCGCCGGCAAGGGCACACCGCGGCACAGGCGGGGCGGCGGCCACCGGAGCCCCGCTCCGGCGAGGCGGTGGCTCGGTGGGAGGAGGGAGCGAGCCGGCGAGCTATCGTAGGTGTGAAAGTTGGTGGAGGGCACGATGTTTGGGAAAGGCGACCGAGGAAAAGCTGGGCTCGCCGCGGCGGCCCGCCCGGCGCCGGCGGACGGCACGGCCGGTGGTTGGGGGGTCCGCGCGCCGAGGCAAGGAGCGGCGGCCGCTTTATTGGCAACGTGAGAGCTTCCTAGTAACCGGCGGACGGACGGGAGCGCCTCGAGGGGCTCGCGGCGGGACGACACCCGTCGGACCGCGGGCCGCGCGGCGGTGCGGCGACGCGAAGCGCGAGACGTTCTCAATGTGCGCGCGGTCATGGGGAAGGAGCGGCGGGGGGGCGCGTCCTCGGGCGCGCGCGCGCGAGCACCGAGCGGCGGCGGCGCAGCGCGGCTTGGGCACGGCCGGCCTGCCTGAAAATTTCGGACTGGCACTGTTTGACTGACCATAACTCGAATTTTTGCAACTAAAGTGCACTGAGTGATGAATAGGAAAGTTGTAGATCTCACTACCCTCTACGACTTTCACAAAGGCTCTAGGGTGTTTTTCTCCACGGATTTTGCATAAATTGTTGACCAACTTTGAATGTCGCCATGTTTCGGTGAACAGGAGGTACTGGCGGTTGACCAAGTTTTTCACAAAGTTCCTCTCAAAATTTGAAATGCCAATCTACATGAAAGTTGTGTCCCTCGACAAACTGGACAACTTTCATATTGGAGATTTTTAAGTGTTTAGGTGAAATTTGGAGAACGCGGCAAAAGTTCCAGACGACATTCGCCGACGTCAATGGTTAAGCCGGGTTTGACCGTTTCTTTGACCAAGGGTTGACCACGGGTGTGTGTAGACTTGGTCAAGGGGTTCAATTGGGCTCATTGGCGAACTTTTCGAGGTGATGACCCAGGTTGACCTAGGTTTGACCAGGGTCGGCCGGTTTGACTCGGCTGATTCGGTCATTAGCATTAATGACGTTGATTAAAAACCTGGGGCGTCACACTCGAGCCGGTGGGCTCGAGGATAGGCTCGAATGCGCGCGCCCTCGTCGCCCCTGACTCTGTCGATCTGGGGCGCTTGTTTCGAACCCATCGAGGGTCAAGCTCTGAACCCCAGATCAGTAGGGCCACTACGGGGTGGCAGCTGGGTGCCCCCGACTTTTTGCATCTGCGGTCTCGAAGGTTCGCAACCGGGCCGGCCCTCGAACCGCTGATCAGTAGTCTTTGTAGATCGAGGGCGTTTGTGGCTCCCGTTCCCGCCAAGCGGGCTTCGAGGCCTCAGGTTGGTAACCGCACCCTTCGAGGGTCAGGATTTTCGAGCCTCGCGCTAGGGCCACTCGAGGGTTGTCCTTACTTAGCAAGGGACCGGACCATTTAATGCCCACAGTCGTGTCCACGGTCGTTCGCTGCGGGCGCGCCTTTTCAGGCGCCGCGGCCGCGCGCGTAGTGGGCGACGTGGGCGGGCGGACATGACGGCCCGTCGCGGCTCTTCGGTTGCTGAGCCGTAATGATCATACGCATGCGCGCGCCTGGCCACTTGGTCGTGGTGGGCCCTGCTGGTCAGTGACGGGTGCCGTTCACCTGCAGTTAATGCGCGCAGAGCGCGCGATTCGGGGAGCGTGGCTCCATGGATCTATAAATCCGAGGGGAGGGTGAGGCGAGCTCTTTACCTCAACACTTAGCGCCCGTCATCATCGTCTCTCTCGCTTCCGACCTAGAGCAGCGCACGCCCCTTTGTCGCCTAGCACTTGCTTCGCGCTCCGCGCTCCCTCGCCGATCTGCATGGCTCCCCCACAGTCCATCACCGTTATCGACCCGCTGTCGTGGCCGCGCTCGACGGCAACGAGGGCGCGCCCCCGAGCGAGCTCGTGACCGCCGGGCCGGTGGCGGCGAACGAGGACGGGCGGCCCCCTGCGTGGATTGACCCGCCGGCAAGGGACCGAGAGCCCAACCCGCCGTTCGGCTACGTCGTCAGCTTCATCCGCTTCCACGAGCGCGGCTTCGCGGCGCCAGCGAGCCGCTTCTTGCGCGGGTTGTGCTTCCACTATGGCGTGGACCTGCACAACTTTGCGTTGAACGCAATCTCGCAAGCGGCCACGTTCGTCGGCATGTGCGAGGGATTTTTGGGGATCCCAGTGAACTGGGACCTCTGGGTCCACCTCTTCCGCGCGGAGTTGCACACCGTCACCACATCGGAGCCAAAGGTGCGTCGGGGCCGTGTGCGCCGGGGTGGTGTGACGATCGCGCCGTGGGAGACGCGCGGGGGAGCTCTACATCCCCCGCACGATGACCTCCAACAACGCCGAGTGGGAGCGGGGGGGGTGGTTCTACCTCCGCAACGACGAGCCCGGCGCCGCCGCCCGGACCGGCAAGGTCGTGAGGGAGAAGGCCGACTCATTGTAGCACGGCATGTCGCCTTCCTCGTGCCAAGGAAGGGCCGGATTCGGCCCTACGAGTGCCGAAGGCTGCGGCGGACGCCTGGCTGACCGCGGCCTTGATTCTCGCGAACTTCTACCACCGGCGGATCATTCCTCTCATGGAGAGCCGGCTCCGCATCTTTGAGATGCACGAAGAGGCCGACCCCGTGGCGCTGGCGCAATCGCGGCTGCTGCCCGACCTCCTCCCGCAGGAGTATGCGGCCACGAGGGCGAGGCGCGCCGTCAACCTCAAGGTCATCAGGAACGACGACGTCGCGCTCTGGTCGTTCGTCATGCTCCCCCACGGCCCTTTGGTGAGTGGATTCCCGCCCCTCTTCGGTCTATTGATTCGTGGGGCGTCGTCATAACTCGGAGTTTCACTCGCCCTCTGCAGGTGATGGCCGTGAACACCGCGTGGTCCAACCCGCCCACGCCCCGAGCCTGAGCGTGCACGCGGCACAGCGGTGGGAGCAAGAGCGGGTGGTGCGCAAGAAGGAGAAGAGGATCCGGCGACGAGAGCGCCGGGAACAAAGGAGTGAGTAGTTTCGGGCGCGCGGCGGCGGGGGCTATCCTCCCCCGGTGACTTCGGAGTACTCGTCGTCGGACGAGGAGGATGAGAGCGATGGGGGGCGGACTCTCCCCGAGAGGTGGGAGCCTTCGCCCCCCTCGCCCCGGAGCCGCGGAGGCGGCGAGAGGAGGCGGCGCCTAGGGTGGGCGCGGGAGCGCCTGCCACCGGCGACCCTACGAGAGAGGCGACGCGCACCACGGAGGCGCCGGCGCGCGCGCGGCCCGGGACGACCGGTGGTGCGGCGGGGGCCACGCCGACGGCGGCCACAACGTTCGCCGAGCCCCCGAGGAAGAGGAAACGGGGGATTCTCCACCCCGAGGTAGGCGGCCGCCGCCCCACGCGTCACATCTTTGAGACAAGTGAGGGTTTAACTTTCTTGCTTTCACGTTCGCGGGGTGGCGCCCACGGTGCCCCCCTCGGTCTCGCCAAGGTGATGAGGTCGGACACGGCCGTCCCCACTAGGCGGCGCTCATCGAGGGCGTCGCGGGCGGCCGGGAGCACGGCGACGGCGCCAAGCGAGGGCTCGCGTGGCGCGGCTGCGGCTTCGGAGTCGCGGCGAGGCGGCGATGGCTACGGAGCCGCCGCGAGCGGCCGCGGAGGCACAACGGCGGCGACGGTCATGCGGCCGCGGCGGCCGTCGACGACGGCGGAGCCGCGGTAGGCGGCGATGGTCATGACGGCAACCACGGCCGTGGCGGTCGCTACGCCGTCGACTTTGCCGGCGCCCCGCCGCCGCCGGCGGCCGCGGGTGGCGGTGGTGGAGGTCCGGACGACGACGTTCCGCCGCCCGGCCGGGACCGGTGGGCGAGCCTGCCCGCATCGGCCCCCGAGCCCCCGACGGGGGCGCTCGTTGTCGGGGGCGACGACGGCGCGGCCGGGGGGGCCGGCCCGGCGGTGCGTGGGGGGCCTCGTTGTCTCACTGCTCGCTCTCCCAACTTCGGGTGGCCCCGCGGCGCGTCCGGAGCGAGGAGCGGGGAGCGTGCCGGCGCGCCGCCCGGCCCACTTCGTCGAGGCTCGGGCGGAGGGCGGGGGCTATGGCGGGAGCTGCGTGATCACGACGCTTCGCTCAGCGGGGCGGCCCGAACGAGGCACCGTGGATCCACGCAGCGGTCTGCGTGGCGCGTCTTCCGGGGTTAGTTGGATTTCGTCAAATCTCGCAGTACCTTCTCCTGCTCTCTTTCACGTCCGCGCTTTTCCTGACTCCTTCTCCTCTCGCCTTGATCGTTGGCGGCAGGATCTGGAGCGCCGGGCCTGGGAGATATACGACGCCCTCAACCGCCTCAACGCCGACCTCCACTGGTATCGGGGGCAGTACGACACCCTTGACGCCCTCGTTGAGGCCCTAAGGTCGCCGGACCGGTGGGCGGCGTACGGTGGCCGAGACCCCGCCGGACCTCGCCTCCGGAGCAAGACGCCCAAGCCGCGGGAGATGCCTCCCCGGTCGAGAGGGTGAGGGCGGCGGCGGTGGAGCGGGACGACGCGGCCGCGCGAGGGCGCGCCAAGACTGGCGGGGGCGCTCTCCGTTGCGGCGGCGTGGGAGGCCGAGGTCACCTCTGCTCGCGCCCAGCTCCAACAGGACCGCGCGGCCCTAGAGGGGGCACGGGCCTGGCAGAGTCAGGCCAAGGAGAAGGCCAAGGAGGCGGAGGGGTTGAGGACGACCCCGGTGAGCAACGCCGCCGCGCTTGCCGCGGCGGAGGAGGAGCTCCGTCGGGGAGGGAGCCGCGCGTCGGCGGGCGGAAACCCGGCTCCGGCGAGAGCGAGGGTGCTCTCACCGAAGCCTAGGCTACACTCGAGAGAGAGCGCTTGGCACGGGAGGAGGTGCCGGGGTCGGCTCCGGCGGAGAGCGCACCGTGCTCGAGGGGGCGAGGGGCGCCCTCCCAGCAGCGGGAGGACGAAGTGTCGAGGCTCAACAGGGAACTAGTCCAGATCAGCATTTCGCATGAGGATCTGCGCCAGTCCCTCGAGGAGCAGGAGGCCACAGTCCATGACCTGCAGCGCCAGGCGGAGGAGGCACGCAAATCCCTCGAGGGGGAGAAGAAGCAGGTCGAAGGTGAGTTTACTTTCGTCCGCTTTTTCGCTTGTCGATTTGTCCTTTGGGGATTCGCTCCCGACTTTGTTTTTCTTTGTTCATGGCTTTCAGGCCTGCGGACTGCCCTGGGGAACACGACCACCCAGGCTGAGGCCGTGCAGACGGCCTACAACTCATCTCAATAGAAGTTGGAGGAGCTGCGGCTCGCCGCCCTCGAGACCTGCCAAGAGATCGAGAAGGGAGAGGCACAGGCCGGGAGCTCGCTGGCGAGCCGCCTGCGCACCCTCAGGGGGCATGTCTCCTAGCGCATGCGCCACACCCTCCATCTTGGCATCAGGAAGGCCCTCGGTGTGGTGGGGTCCCATTACCAGGTGGACTTCGAGGCGGTGTCCTCCGGCTATGTCGTCCCGGTCGGCGTCAAGGATGAGGAGGAGATAAATCGCGCAGACGCGCTCGCCGTCCCTGCTGCTGACGCGCTTGCCGAAGACTTCATGGACTTCTTGTCCCCAGACGCTCCCGACGCCGACGACCCTCAAGCCTAAAGACCACCGGGCGTCGAGCCCTTTTTGTTTAAGTGTTAGCATTCGTGCCTCGTGGCCATGTAATATACAATTATTTACTTGAGACGTTTCTGTAAATATAAGTAAAGCTTTTCGTTTCACTTGTCACGTCATTCCACTGCTCTCTTCCTTGACTTAGGCAAATCTGGGGTAGAGAGTTTCGATTTCACGAGCGGCCCGCTGGTCCAGAGGCGAGGGTAGAGAGTTTCGATTTCACATGCCACCATGAAAATCCTGCAAAGTTGATGCTTGCTGCCCACCATGCTTGTCCTTTGCATGTGGAATTGGTGAAAGTTGATAAAAGGGAATCCAATGGTGCATGCATGATTAATTCAAACTAGTTGCCTCCATTTAGGTGTGTTTAAGGTTAAGCACTCCTCTAATTCGAAATTTAAAATATTTTTCAGAGCCATGCAAGAGCTCAAGAATAATTTTAGAGAAGTTTTTAAACCATTAAAAACAAATGTAAGTCGAAAATATTTTTCGACTACGTCGATTTCGGTCTCACCGGTAAAGTTTGCTTTCATCGGTTGAGAGCGAACGTTTTCCGGCTTGATCATGGGGGCATAGTTTAGGTTCTAATTTTGGCTAAATAAGAAAGATTTTGAATAAAACAAAATTAGAATGGGCTTAGAAAAATTCTAATCCTAGAGAAACCAAGGAATAAGATTTTTAAAACCAACCAAAAGCTTTGATTTCTAGGTTCACGCGAGTCCTACCACGTGCTGAATTTTATTAACACTTAAACATAAATCGTGGCTCTACTCGTGTGGTTTTAGCATGAAAAATAAGCCAACCTCAGCACCATAATGAGGGTGAAAGGTTGAGTTAAGGTTCTGAAATTATTTGGTTGAGGGGTTTCTCGAAAAGAAAAGAATCAAACAAGCACATAGGAGGGTTCATGCAAAGGGTTTATGATAAAGCAAACATTCAATCAAGAATTATGTCTCTAATATTGTTCAACCACTTCTAAGTCTAATGTCTTTGCGTAGTAAAACTCAAAAACTAAATTATTAAAAATACTCGAAAACCCCGTAATCGGGTTGTCCTCCCGTAGCTTATTCTTGACTTGACTTGACGAAACGGGTTGCCTCCCGCCTAGCGCTTCGTTTATAGTCTATAGCTAGACTTCTTCACTTGATTACTCCGGATCAACGCTCTTTGCGGGCGTTGCAATCTTGGGTACCCACTTCCGCACCATCTTGGGCGCGGGCTTGACTTCCGGCTTAGTTGGCTTAGTCATTTTTTTGGTCTTCACGAGCGGCTTCTCTTCCTTTGTCTTGACGGATGCAACACCTTCTTTGATTTTCGTTACGTTCATTTTTTTCGGCTCCTTCTTCTTTTTCAGCCCCTCCGTTTGTTTTGGTTCTCCCTTCACTCCAATCATGTTGCATGCCTCAATCCTTGGACGGAACTTGAAGGAACTCCTTTCTCCGTTGATATCGAACATGATCTCCCCCTTGCCAACATCAATAGTAGCTCCCACGGTCTTGAGGAACGGCCTCACTAGGATGAGCGGCGGCTTCTCCCTCTCTCCCATCTCGAGCACAACGAAGTCGACGGGGATGAAGTGGTGTCCAATCTTCACGGGTACATCTTCGGCAATGCCCAAGGGATAGCGAATGGAGTTGTCACCCAACTCCAAACATATTCCCGTAGGCTCCATCGGTAGGCGTAGCTTCTCGAACACATCCCTCGGCATGACACTCACACTAGCTCCAAGGTCGCATAACGCCTTCTAGAAGTTGAAAGAACCAAGCGAACATGGAATTGTAGGGCACCGGGGTCTTTTTGCTTCTCTAGCCCATAAGCAATAGCCGCACTACACTCCTCGGACATTTTGACATGATCTACCCCGAGTGTTGCTATCTCATATTTATTTGCAAGTATATCTTTAAAGTAACGAGAATATGTAGGTACTTGTAGGGCATCTAGTAATGGCATGTTGATGCTAAGTCTACGCACAACTTCCACAAACTTCTCAAAGTGGGTGTCAAGTTTACCTCGGAAGTAGCGTGGCTTGAGTTGCGGTATCCTCGTGTCATCCTCCGGCATCTCGAATTCGGGTTCCTCGGTGACGATCCCCGTAACCTTCTCTTTAGCGACTCCTTCCACCTCGGTGGACGGTTTAAGCTTCCTTGCTCCCGCGGAACGTTCCGGATCTTCGGTCTCCTTCCCCGAACGTGTTTGAATGGCCTTCGCCGATTCGGGACATTTGGGTTGTCCGGAAGCTTCCCTTCATCATTAGTGAGGCGCCCGCAAGTTGTCCAACTTGCGTCTCGAGCATCTTCATCATGTTGAGCACTTGATGATTGGAACTTCCGACCTCCGTCACTTTGCTATCGATGTTCTCCAACACCTTGTCTATGGCCTTGAACTTGGTGACGGTGTCCTTGTTGATCTTAGCTTGCTCATCCATGAACTCCTTCAATTGTATCCGAAGCGGAACCGCGTTAGGAATAGATGAGCTTGCATTAAATTGAGGCCTACCTTGCCGTAGCGGAAGTTCGGAAATTCTCCCTTCCTCATGTAGTCGAGCACTTTGGCTTCCTCAGGACAATCTTTGCGGACATGGCCATACTCTCCACATTCTTCGCATGTGGACCTTGCTTCGGCGGCCTTCAAGTCTTGAGCCTCTTTCTTTTCTATCTCCATCTTCTCCAACCTCCTCATGAGCGAGTCGATCTTGCCTTCAAGTATGTCTTCCTTCTCCACTTGCAAGACTCCCTTGACGTTCCCCATGGGTTGAGCGGGGTGTAGGCGCCACGATGACGCCCACGTGTCATTATCCGCGACCTTCTTGAATAGCGTGAAAGCTTCCGTCGGTGTAAGCTCGATGATAGATCCTCCCGCCGATGCATCGATGATCGTCCTTGACGCCATGGTGAGTCCTTGATAGAACTTTTGCACGAGGTCTTCTTTCGGGAACTTGTGATGTGGAACCGCCCGGTGTACTCGTTGAAGCGCTCGAATGCCTCCGAGATAGTTTACGTAGGATATTGAACAAAGGTGGCAATCTTATTACGCAAGCTTTGAGTTTTTTACCGGTGAGTAGTATTCCTTCATGAAAGCCTTCATCAACGTGTTCCAATTTTGCACCGTCTCCGCCGGTTGAGAGTGGAACCATTGCAAAGCCTACCCGAGTAGTGAGAACGGAAAAAGCCTTGCCCTCATTTGATCTTGAGTCACCCCATCCATGTTGAAAGTCGACATAGTTGAATAAATGCTTGGAGGTGAAGGTTCGGATCCTCTTTGCCGGTGAAGGGTGAATGTTGCACCATGCGGATTGTTGAGGTCTTGATCTCGAACGGTCTTCCGATCTCCTCGAGGTTCAAGATTGGTAGGTCGATGATGTACGGGGTGCATAGCTCCCCAATCTTGCGTTCTTCGGTGGTTGGTCACCCATTGGTGGACGTCGGTTCTCCCGCGGACTTTGAGGTGGTGAATTCTCGGAGATTCCTGCGATCCTTTGTCTTCCGACTCCGAATCTACAAAATCCGGCTTTTTAGCTTGATGTGCTTCGCGTCTCCTTAGCTCGTAAAGTTTTTCTGGATCATCCACAAAATTATTGGGTTTGTTGGAGAGGTAGCCGTCCATCTCCTGTTAGGGTTAGCAATAAACAAAGTATGCGAGAAAAACTAGAAAACAAAACAAATCTATAAAGACTAGAGTTAGACAAACTAGATTAGATGTATTTTGAGGATGATCAAAATTTAATAGATGCAAAAATAAAACAAAATCAGTACTGAAAATTACAAAAAAAAAGCAATGAAAAATCAAATCTTGATCACTTGTTCCCCGGCAACGGCGCCGAGAAAAAGGGGCTTGCGACGGTTAATAATTGTATCAAAGTTCGTTCGTGACTCGCAAGCGTACAAGTCTCCCGTCGTAGTCAAGGGACCCTTCTTCCCTCGAGTGGTGAACCCAAGGTATCGAATCCGTGGAACAAATGTGTGACGCAAGACTTAATCTATTAAAGCCAAGTAATCTTCAATATTCGATAAAAGACCTAATGCATCTAAGTAAAAGACACAAAACAAATCTAATCTACTAAAAACCGGAGAAAACAAAGTAAGATTGGGTAGATAAACCGATCTAGAGGGATCGGGGTAAGCCTTTTGTTGAAGTTCCAAGCAAGAGAAGAAGTAGCAAATCGAATCTTAATAGAAGCCTCTTTAAATCGTGGTTTCCCGTCCAAATCCGAAAACATCCGCCTTTCGAGACCCCCGTTCTGTCACAACGTATCCCTATTCATGCGGGGAGCTTAGGGCGAGTCAAAAGACAAGTCGAGATTCTTTCGGAAGATCCGGCGTGTACCTCTAGCCACCGCGGCTACAAGAACACCCTATGTAATCTATCTCGAGAATAGAATTGGAATAAGCAAAGCCGATCGAAAAACGAAATCTTCGAGGAAACACTTGATCGGCGAGAAAAGATTCAACTTGATAATTCAACTATAACAATGATACATACACAAGATCACCACCGGGATCCTTCCTTGATCTTGCTTCTAGCTCGGGAACTCCGACGTGGTCTTCCGTGCAAGGTTCCCACGTCGGCTAGGGGAACCCTAGTCAACTAGCTCGACCCTCTCCTCTCCTAGATGGTGTCCCTCTCTTCTCTGCTTCTCGGCGGCCGAAGACGAAATCTTCTGCGTGGCTCTCGGTCGGGGGACTATAAATAGCCCGATTGGCGGCTAGGGCAAAGGGCGACGGTTTTGGGCCCAAAATGGGCACGGGCCGGCCGGGCCCGGGCCGGCCGGCACGGGGCCCATTTAGGCCCGGCCCGCGGGCTCCTTTGCCGAGGTCGGTTCCCTTGCTTCTGGATGCTTCCCCCTTCGCATGTAGGACCATGTCGTCGGTTTCTCTCCGAATTGGACTCAACTCCTTGTCTTGCAAGATTCGGCACTTTTACGGTCGGGGTCCCCGGAGTCCGTCGTCTTCTCGGATCAAGTCCCCGGCTTCTTGGAGTTAATTTTGCTTCATTGCATGACTTGTTCGGGACTTTAAGGTCTTGTCATGAGGTGCTTGATGAACTTATCCCGAAAGTCTTGCATTCAACACTAAAACCCCGCATAAACATTAAACTCCAAAACCGACATGCACACGTGAACTTGTTATACCACGGGGGTTAGTACCAATGGATAAGGTATAAAACTCATGCCAACACCGAAGGTAAACTCATGGCTAGGTTGACGGATTTTCACCGTCAACGGGATGGCGACCAACTCTTGGAACCCTAGCTCATTTGATTTCCTATTTTCCTTAGGATTTCCTTTGGATTTGGGGGGAGTTAACCGCGGGTCGTTGTTCATCTGAGCTGCCCGAGCTACACCGATCCGACCGGTGCTCTTGACCGGTCGACCGGTGCAACCCTCGGTGGGTTTTTGCTCGGGTGAACGTCCGGGTGTGTTCGTTGTTGTCTGTGTTGGGGCTGTTTTGAGTTTGGGTCTGTTTGGAGATCGGTTGGCTGTTTGGTGCCTTGGGGGCATTCGGCCGTGACCGGTCTAAGCGGGTGTGTCTCACCGGTCGACCGGTGTGGAGCCACTTGGTGAAAGTTGCCTAGTTTCACCGGCGAGGGACCGGTCCGGCCGGTGGTGCTCACCGGTCTGACCGGTGTTGGTCTGTAGACTCGAGGTTTTGTGTTCCGTTGTGTTCTCGGGTCGGAAGGTTGTGTGTTGGTCCCTAGGTCTAGTGGCCTTTGCGGTGGCTACGTGGGCTTGACCAACTTGGGTAGTGAGTTGGAGAAGTGTGTTGGAAGCCACGTTCATCTTGTTGGAGTTTCCATCTCCTTCGAGAAGAATTTTTATCGGCTCCCATTCACCCCCCCCCTCTGCGGTTCGCCGTATCGGTCCTTCAAGTGGTACCGAGCCGGTTCGGGTCTTTATTGACTCTAACCGGTCCCGAGATCCAAGGATGGCGTACCGGGAACGGGGGTTCGGGTCCTCCACACTTCGGCGGCAAGAACTACCGGATGTGGAGCAAGCGGATGGGTGCTTTTCTCTCGCGGAAAGGGTCGGATCCTTTGGGATGTCACGGTGGACACGAGGCTATGTCCGGCCGATGGACTTCCTCGCTCTAGGATCGAGGGACGGATTCGACGCCAACAATAAGGCGATCGACTACTTGTTTCGTGCTTTGTGTCGGCCGAGTTCGATCGAGGTGCACACCGAGCACTTGGCTTGTAGAATTTGGTCGGTCTTTGAAGGACGCTCATGTTGGGAATGCCCTGGTTCGGGCACGGTTGTATGCTACCTACCGTAGAGAGTACGAGAACTTCACTCATCTCCCCGGTGAGTGCATCGATGCCTTGTTTCGAGAGGTTCACGATGGTTGTGAACAACATGAGGGCCAATGTGGACGTGCTCACGTACGATGATCATGATAGAGCGGTCAAGCTCTTACACTCTTTGGATCGTACGATTTGGGGCGGAAAGTTCGAGGCCATTGTGGAGTCGAGAGAAGTATGACACTGCGACGGTGAATGAGTTGTTCTCGAAGCTCAAGTCGGCCGAGGTGGATAGGGGCATGACCGCCAAGCTCGAGGGTCCAAGCGATTCCCATAGTCTTGCCCTCATTGGTGGTTCGAAAGGAAAGGCTAACACTAACCCATCCACCGGGATGTTCTCTTTGTCTTCCTTGATGTCTATGCCGGATGAGGAGTTCGATGTGCTTGGAGAGGACGGCGGCGGCTGGCCGACGAGGAGGTTCGAGAGGGCGCACGAGAACCGGGTGAACATGAGGAGGAACACGAGGACATGCTTCCGGTGCGGCAAGCGGGACACTTTGTCGCCGCCGCGCCGGAGAAGGTCGAGAACAAGGACAGACAACAAGCACAAGTCGAGGATGGATGGCAAGTACCGGTCGAGGCGCGACCACAAGAGCAAGCACAAGAATAAGTACAAGGACAAGCGACGATCGAGGAAGAAGGAGAGGCGAGGCAAGGCCCGAGCGATGGTGGGAGCAAGCGACGTCGACTCCGGTTCGGCGTACTCCACCTCGAGCTCGAGCGGCGGTGAAGACGAAGGTGATCGTCGCAAGAACAAGAAGTCGTCCAAGAACCCGAGCGGGGCCGAGTTTCTTTGCGAGAGATGTCTTCGCACCATGGCGGCGAGCTCCGGCGGCAAGAAGAGCACACAAAGCGACTCGGACTGCGATTCCGACGACGAGGTGCGTGATGAACTTCCCTTCTTGCGACGGGGAGAATGAGAGGCTTGGCTCTTTTCTTGATAACCGTGATGACATGCTTAGAGAGGCCAAGAAAATGAGAAAAGAGCTTAGGGCTTCACTCGAGGATGCTAGGACTAGAGTGGGTGAGCTAGAGACACGAGGTGCTTGATAGCAAGCTTGAGATTGATTCCCTTAAGGCTAGCCTGTTGTTTCGGATGAGGTTGATTGTCTTGATTGCTCCATCTTTCTTGTTTATCTTGCTTTGTTTAAGGAGAAGCATGCCTCCAAGTGTGAGGAACTAGATGTGCTTAGGGTTGAAGTGGCTGAGCTTAAGTCTAGACCTGCTTTGCTAGGTGCTTGCACTTCTTGCCCTGTTTTGCATGCTAAGATTGATGAGATGCATGCTTACACTAGTTCTCTTGAGGCTAAGCTGAAAGAACCCATGCCTACATCATGCTCTACCTGTGAAATGCATGCTTTGAAAAATTTGGAACTTGCACATTATGTTGATCGTTTGCAGGATGAGAATGATGAGCTGAGGAAGTTGATGGGTTGGTTGTCTGGTCATGAGCCTCAGTTGAGGATGATGATCGAGGCATTTAAGAGCCAGGATGGTGAGGGACTTGGGGCAAACAAGGTTGGTGAGGGAAGTGGCGAGAATATCCCGAGCCACCAAAAACCCACCACAAAAATGATTTCCCCCCAAAACCTAATCATCTTAGGAACCGACTAGACACAACCCCGGCTCCACCCGTGTTTCCTACACCCACAAATGATCTACAAAAGCCTATCAAGTTTGTGAGCACTTCGGGGAAAGTGTTCTTGGGGAAAGAAATTGAGAAGGCTAGTGAAGGGAAAGCCGGTGGAGGGATTGAGTGGAGAGAAACCAAGTGAGCGACCACGGCCCAAGCCTAAGCCTAAGCATGTGAGGTTCCATTGTGGCTATTGTGGGAGAGATGGCCATAAGGATGAGTTTTGCTTCAAGAAGAAGCGAGAGGAGAGAGTGGCAAACGAGTGGGATAACAAGGACAAGTACCACCCTCCGATGGTGTACTTGAGCCTCATGTGCAGATGCCCAGGGCCAAGGCGAGTGTGAGGACAGTTCGGGCTTGGGGAGAGCGGAAGGCTATTGGAGGTGCTGCTGCCCAGGCTACACCGGTCAGACGGTGAGGGGCACCGGTCGGACCGATGCGGGCACTGGACGGGCGGCGGTTTGGGTTTCGTGCTCGTACGGGTGAGAGGTTTGGTTACGGGAGTTCGTGGTTCCGGTGGTTGGTCCGGGAAAGTTTGCGGGAGGTCGGTTGCTAGGCATTCTCCCCCTCGAGTTCACTACGGGGATGGGAGGAGTCGTAGCTTTGAGAAGGAGAGGAGGGACGTTCCACGGGCCTTCTTTCGTGGTTTTGGTCCTCCTCCAGGCTGAGAGGGGTGGTTCCCTCAGGGTGGCTACCGTGGTGGTGATCGTGGAGGTAGCTTTGGTAGGAGAGATGCCTTGGTTGGTGCTAACCCCACTTTCGAGCAAATGGCTCGGCACTGGTTTTACTCTTTTGGTACTAACCCCGATCTTTGAGTCATTTGTTCGCACACGTGCTCATTTTTGAATTTCGGGTGGGAGACTTGAAGAACATTTGGTTGATTGACTCCGGTTGCTCGAGGCATATGACCGGAGACGGGGGGTGGTTCTCATGTCTCGTCCGGTGGTGACAAAGAGGTACATCACTTTTGGGGACAATGGGCGTGGGCGTGTGCTTTCGAAGGTGAGATTAAGGTGAGTGACAAGATCACTGCGAGGCGTGTTGCTCTTGTTCAATCGGCGGGGTACAATTTGCTTTACGTGTCCCAGTTGTTGGATGAGGGTTTTGAGGTGTTGTTTCGGCCAGGTGGTTCTCGGATTTTGGACTCTCGAGGGGACCTTGTCCGTATGGTCGTTCCCGAGGGTCAGGTGTTTCGTGCTGATTTTTCTCAGTCTTCGGGTGTGGAGCGTTGTTTCTTGGCTGGTTCTTCGAGTGAGTTGTGGAAGTGGCATAGGAAGTTGGGTCACTTGATCTTTGACCTTTTGTCTCACTTGAGTAAACTCAATTTGGTCCGAGGATTGCCACGGTTGAGGCTTGAGAAAGAGTTGGTTTGTGCGCCGTGTAGGCATGCCAAGATGGTAGCCTCTTCTCACCCGCCTCTCACCGATGTGATGAGCGAGCGTCCATGCGAGCTACTCCATATGGACCTTGTTGGCCCGGCTCGTGTGCGATCGCGGGTGGGAAGTGGTATGTCCTTGTTGTGGTGGACGACTATTCTCGGTATGCGTGGGTGTTCTTTCTCGAGAATAAGGGGGAGACGTTTGGTTTTGTTCCGGACCTAGTCTTGAGGTTGAGGAACGAGAGGCACGGAGATGCCATACGAGCTATCTGCCGTGATAATGGCTCGGAATTCAGAAACTCTCGTTTTGAAACCTTTTGCCATGACTTGGGTCTTGAGCACCGGTTTTCGAGTCCGTATACGCCTCCCCATAATGGTGTTGTGGAAAGGAAGAACGGGACCTTGTGCGAGATGGCTCGGACGATGCTTGATGAGCATAGGACTCGAGGAGGTATTGGGGCGAGGCGGTGAATACCGCGTGCCATGTGTCAAACGGGATCTACCTCGAGTGCACAAAAAGAAGACATGCTATGAGTTGATGCATGGTCGCACACCCAAGGTGAGTCACTTCCATGTCTTTGGTTGCAAGTGTTTCATTCGAAGAAAGGCGGGAAGTTGGATAAGTTTGAGGCTAGGTCTATCGATGGTATTTTCTTTGGTTACGCTTATGCATCTCATTCTAGAGCATATCGTGTGCTCAATCTTGAAACTAACCAAATCGTGGAGACTTGCGAGGTAACCTTCGACGAGACAGAGCCACGTAGTCAGCTTGTCTTTGAGTGTGCAGGTGATGATGAGCTTGGCGAGGAGATCTTTCAGGAGGAGGAGCATGAACATGGAGACGATGAAGATGGTGGTGCGGTGCCCCCAGCTGAACATGTACCCACTACTTCGACTACGGTGATGGACGGACCCTCTACTACACCTACGACGACAAGTCAAGAATGACGAGAAGCTAATGTTGAGGGGGGAGGTAGCATCTAGGCGAGAACCTCCCCGGCGAGTACGGGTGGATCACCCGGCTTCGAGGATCATCGGCGACATGAATGAACGCACTACACGGTCAAGGATTCGAAACAATTCTCATTTCGCTCATGTTGCGTTTGTTGCTACTTTTGAGCCCAAAGACATTGGACATGCACTATCGATCACAATTGGGTTAATTCGATGCATGAGGAGTTGGAGAACTTTGAGAGGAATCGAGGTTTGGGAGTTGGTTGACCCTCCCCCGGGGTGTAAGCCGATTGGTACAAAGTGGGTGTGGAAGAACAAAGAGGGAGAGAAAGGTGAGGTTTTGAGAAACAAGTCGAGACTTGTTGCTCGGGGGTTCGTCGAAGGAGAGGATTGACTACGAGGAGACCTTTGCTCCCGTAGCTCGTTTGGAGGCGGTGTTGACGGTTAATAGTTGTATCAAAGTTCGTTTGTGACTTGCAAGCGGACAAGTCTCCCGTCGTAGTCAAGGGACCCTTCTTCCCTCGAGTGGTGAACCCAAGGTATCGAATCCGTGGAACAATGTGCAACGCAAGGATTCAATCTAGTAAAGCAAGGTAAAGATATCTATTGAAGAGGCAAATTGCATCTAATCTACTAACTCATAAAGAAAACGAATCTAATCTAATCTACTAAAGAGGTAGCAAGAGAAAACAAAAGATAACCAATCTAGAGAATCTAGATCATGCTTATGTTGTAGCTCCAAACAAGATAGACGAAGATAGAAAAGCGAATCTCATTAAAAGCATCTTTAAATCGTGGCCTTCCCATCCGACTCCGAAAACATCCGCCTTTCGAGACCCCGTTCGTCACAACGTATCCCTATTCATGCGGGGAGCTTAGGGCGAGTTCGATAGAACAAGTTGAAATCACTTGGCCGGTCCGGTATGCACCTCTAGCCACCGCGGCTACAAGAGCACCCTAAGTAATCTAGCTGCAAACTAGATCGTAGAAGAAGCAAAACCAAGAAGAAAACAAAATCATCGAGAAGGCACTTGATCGCTAGAAATCGGATTCACTTACAAACTTCACCATGAATGATTACATGAACAAGATCACCACGGGGCCCTCCCTCGATCTTGATCCTCGCTCCGAGCTCCGACGTGGTCTTCCATGCAAGGTTCCCACGTCGGCCGGGGAAACCCTAGACAACTAGCACGACCCTCATCTTCAAGTTGGTGTCCCTCAAGCTTCTCTGCTCCTCGGCGGCGGAATACGACTTCCGTTCGCGTGGCTCTCGGTCGGGGGGCTATTTATAGCCTCGAGAAGCAATTAGGTCAAAGGAGAGGCCGATTGGGCCCCGGGTGGGGCTGGGCCGGCCGGCCTGGGCCGGCCGCCCGGGCCCCGGTCGGCCCATCCCGCGGCTGCTTCGCCGGTGTTGCTTCCCACGTCTTCTAGATGTTCTCCCCTTTTGCATGTGGGCCCTTGACATCGGTTTCTCTCCGAATTGGACTCAACTCCTTGTCTTGCAAGATTCAGCACTTTTCTGGTTCAGTCCTCGGAGTTTATCATCTTCTCGGGCTTGGTCCTTGGGCTCTTGGAGTCATGTTCACTTCATTGCTTGACTTGTATCGGGCTTCAAGGTCTTGTCATGAGGTGCTTAATGAACTTATCCCGGAAGTCTTGCTTTCATCGTTAAAACCCTGCGTAAACACACAACTCCAAAACCAACATGCACAAGTGAACTTGTTATACCACGGGGGTTAGTACCAATGAATAAGATACAAAAGTTATACCAACACCGAAGGTAAACTCATGGCTAGGTTGACGGATTTTCACCGTCAACATCTCCCCCATGCTTAAACCTTGCTCGTCCTCGAGTAAGCCTTCGATGGATATCATCGTTGCCCATCAATGTTTAAACCTTGCACTTGATCATACATGAAAAAAAAACATAATGCTCTCAAAAGTTTAATTCGTTAAAGTTCCGTAATGTACTAGCCTTCACCTCTACGGAGGGTAGATTCTTATTAAGCTTATCCCACAAGTATTAACATGCTCACAAAGTTTAAACGGATCTCGGAATTTTTGAAATAAAGAACGAGATAAAGAAAAGTTAAACCAAGTTCACAAATTTAAATCATCTTGCATGTTGCTCATAAACTCTCATCTCACTTGTCTCTCAAGCCTATATATTCTACTCCTTTCCCTCTCATAACATATATGTGTGGTAGGCTTTATATGGAGCTTTGGGAAAGTTTAGTCCTAACAAGATTTTATAAATGAGGTGTTGTCAAAACAAGACAAGCTTCTCATGGTCTTACCGAGACTCGTCAAAAAGGTCATTGGAAAATAATGTTAAATCAAGGAGGGGAAAGAGAAAATTACACACACTTTTAGATGAGTGGACATGTGCAAATGGCAAAGAGTGATCCCGAGGCACAACGGAAGTCCTCGTTATCGGATTGCACATGGTTGGAAAATGAGAATGGATCTTTTAAACTTGAAGCCTTGAATGCACTTTTAGAGAGCTAGGGAATTTACTTTACGCACATTTTTTTTCTTTCTCATATTTCTCATTCTTTCTTTCATTCATTCATTTTTTACTTGTCATATATTCAGTCCATGACTTTCACAACGAAGTTTTGATTTTTTATACCTTGAAAGTCATGAATACCACTTGGATTTTTTTTTACCCAACCCTATACATCTCTTTCATCATTTTTTTTAAAATACTCCCTTTTGAACTCTAAAACTGCACCGTACCTACCTCCTCCCCCATGCTTAGACGTTGCTCGTCCTCGAGCAAAGAGGCGAAAAAAATAAGGTAGGTACCGGGGTATTTTTCCTTGGAGAGATACTCGAAATCTTCAACGTTGGCACCGTCTTGCGATCTTCCTTGAATTGATGATCCATTCTCAACGATAGGTTGTGGTCAAGGAGGTAATCACAAAAGATGATATTTGGTTTAAGGGTGGATATCCGGCGAAGTTTGTGAGATCTCCGATGCGGGGATACACAATGCACGGATAAGAGGCTAGCAAAAAGATAGATACGCAAAAATGGAATGACCAGCTTCTTAGTCTCGGGCCAGAGAAATCATGGCCTGCAATAACTCACTCAAAAATAAATCTTGTACACTAAGGTTTATGCACTCAAATATATATAAGGCTTTGGATAGGTTAAGCAACACACAAGTGATATTTGTGACAAGGTTAGCAATATTTTTTAGCATAAAAGACATCTTTAATCTATTCATAACTTGAGAGCACATAAAACACTATGGGTCTTTATTTTAATCATAACCTCCGCTAAAGATTAAGCTAGCATTTAGATAATTTCAGATTTGTATTTTTAAGAGAGCACTAGTTCAAACATGCATAAGTCAATTACAAAGATAAACAAAGCAGCAATTATAATCATATATCATCATGGCACAAACTTTGTAACTTTACCAAAGGTAAAAACTTGGTGGTGACATTATTCATGATGAAAATAAAAACTAAGATACATGCTGAAAAAAATTAAACTAACACACTTTCTGAAATTTAAATAAAAAAACTGAAAACACTACGCATACATAGGCGCAAACAAGCTGAAAATTAAAGAAAAGGGGGTAAAGGAAAGATAACTAAAGCTCCTCCTCTCTCTAATCTTCCGCCGGTGGTTGATATTGATAGTCTTGGTTGTTGTACCCTTACTTGTAATAGGAATGCGCCTCTCCTCCTATGAATTGTCCGACGGTGCTAGGTGAAGGTGTCCAAGCACATAAGCGACGTTTGCATTTCCTTCACCCATTTGGTTTGCATTGGTTTGGATGGCTGCAATATTTTGCATGTTTCTTGCAGCGTATCCTCCAATGGTGGCTCCATTTTGTTGTGGTTGAGGAAGGTGTGCAAATGGCTCCGCAAAGGCTACGTTGGGCACCGCAAAAATGGTGGGGGTATGGCTGCACCACTCCCCCATGCTTGCATTGGTACACCACCGTAGTAATTCGACGGCGCCGGGGTTTCTCCCAATGGTGGGACATAATTTTGTTGTGCACCTCCTTCTTGGGTCGTGGAAGATCCTTCTCCTATAATTCTTCTCCTTTATTTTTCTTCGCCGGCACAAGAAGTCCTTCCTCTAACCGATCTTCTTCCCCTCAAGAAAAGTCTTAATCTTCAATCCGGAAGGGGCTAATTCACCTAGGCCACTTGTAAGCCTCCTCTCTCATCTTCACTCTTATATTTTCCTTTCTTCATATATTCCTAGGGAAGTCCCGGGTAGGAGATGATTTGGGTTCCTTGCAATACCCGGTTTTAAAGAGATAGTCAACATGGAGAGGTAACAACCCGATCTCCCGAATCCGATGTTGCCACAACACCACCGGTTGATCATAGGTGAGTAGGGTTGATTGGCTGCGAGTAAATCCAATTCAACTCCGTGTTGGTTATCTATGTCTCTCTTATTCTCCCCAAAAATCCACTTGCACAAAAGCGACACACTTGGATGATGGGGTTCCGGATAGTATTTCTTCGTTGATGGTCTCTTCCCGTGATCATACTCCAAAAGCCTTCCCATGTGCCTTATGCACATACTTGTTCGGAGCTCCCCTTTTGAAAATAGGGGACACTCGCCCATGGGTCTACGATACTAGAACATGCAATCGTTTCGAACATGAAAACCAATCTAATCTATCGGGGATTGTGTTGAATGGATCCAAGGAAGCATTGAGGCCCTACTCCCTTTATGGCATGGTTGCTAGCCTTAAGCATTAAAGTATTTTCAGCACAAGATGATAGATAGATAATCCAACAAAGTGTGATTACATCTCAAGATCGATTGCAACCCATGGTTGAAAGGAGATTACCCCATCAAGGTGCTAGAAATAGCATCGTTGATCAAGGTTACCCTTCCGACGGTGTCTTCCTTCTTCTCCACTTGTGGGCTCCCTCCAACGGAATGAGAGACTCGGCACTCCTTCATCAAGGTTATGCGCCATGGTCATGAAAATTTCCTAGGCGAATTTCTTGTGGGTGTTTGCCGACACTCCGCTAGAGAATTGCACCGGTGTCCCGTGTGAAACCCAATATGTGGAGAGCTTGGTCGTCGATGTCGGCGTTCGCTACAAGCCTCTACTTAAGGCGAGCGAGCTTCTTCTCCTCCTCCGTCATGATGACATACCCCTCGGAATACCGCGGAGCACATGGAGGTAGAGCGGATGATCGTGTCAAGCGGCGAGGTTGGACGAGCGGCTCCTCCATACGTTATTGAAGTTTGGAAAACCTAATAAACGAGTTTTGTGTGGCCCTCATGCCACCAAGGAGAAGAGTGTGATTCCTCCTCGGCGGTGCCGTGTCCTCCTCCATACTCCGAGGATGCTCGGAAGCCGAGCGCCTCCTCGAAGAGGTTGTCGATGATGGCTTAGACGACGATGATCCCTTCTTCTTCGGTGAAAAGGCTTGTAGTTTTCTTCCATGATTGCAGCACTCTCCCTCACAAATAAATATCCGGGGTTTTCACCCGGTAACAAGGTACACAAATATTATTTTGGAGTCCGGACTTTGAGTGGATTAAGGATGTGATTTGTTGCACGAAACAAACGCGGTGGATGGCTAAGTCTAAGGTGATTCCGGCCTACCAACTAGAGCACACGAACAAAGAGTTGGATGAAAGACTTACCTCTCTCCTCCTCTTGGATCGGTTCTTCTCTAGTGCATTCATGTTGCTTCGTGATCGCGTACACCTTCCAAACGTTCCCGTCCACTCCTTCGCTTGCACTATTGCTCCTTCCACTTGATGTTTTCGCTTTGACTCACTTCCATACTCCCTTGCCTCACATGCATCCATGATATTCCTACAAAACAAAGCCTTGGCTGCCCCCCATGCTTGTACTTTGCATGTGGTTTAAGTATGTTGGAGGGGCATCCCGTGATGTATCATGGTGCATGCATGGTTAGGTTAACTAGAATGCCTCCCTTTAAGGCTAAGCACTCCTCTAGTTTCGAAATTTAAAAATATTTTTCAGAGCCATGCAAGAGCTCGAACATAATTTTAGAGAAGTTTTTAAACCATTAAAAACAAATGCAAGTCGAAAATATTTTTTTATTACGTCGATTTCGGTCTCACCGGTATAGTTTGCCTTCATTGGTTGAGAGCAAGCTTTTCCCGGCTTGATCATGGGGGCATAGGTTTAGGTCCTAATTTTGATTAGATGAGAGAGATTTTGAATGAAATAAAATTAAGTGAGGCTTAGAAAAATTCTAATCTTAGAGAAACCAAGGATATGGATTTTTAAACCAACCAAAAATCAAGTTTCTAGGTTCACGCGAGTCCTACCACATGCTGAAATTTAAATAACATCTAGATACAAGTCGTGGCTCTACTCGTGTGTTTTTAGCATGAAAAACAAGTCAACCACAGCACCATAATGAGGGTGAAGGGTTGAGTTAGGTTCTGAAATTTTTTTTCTTTTTGGTTGTGGTTTCTCGAAGAAGAAGCAAACAATCACATAGGATGGTTCATGTAAAGGGTTTATGATCAAGCAAAATATTCAACCAAGAATTATGTCTCTAATATTGTTCAACCATTCTAAGTCTAAGGTTTTGCGTAGTAAAATTCATAACTGAATTATATTTAAAAAGACTTGAAAAACCTGGAATCGGGTTGTCCTCCCGTAGCTTATTCTTGACTCGACGAAACGGGTTGCCTCCCGCCTAGCGCTTCGTTTATAGTCCATGGCTAGACTTCTTCACTTGATTACTCCGGATCAACGCTCTTTGCGGGCGTTGCAATCTTGGGTACCCACTTTGGCTTAGTCAATTTTTTTTTTTGGTCTTCACAGTGGCTTTGTCCTTTGGTCTTGACGGATGCAACATCTTCCTTGTGGCTCGGCATCTCGAACTCCGGTCCTTCGGTCGTGATCTTCATGGTCTCTAGTGTGATCCTTCATCTCTCCCGAATGAGCTTGAGTAGCCTTCGCCGTCTTGGGACCTTGGAGTTGTCTCGGATATTCTTCTTTGTTGCCCATCGGTTGTCCGGCAAGATGTCCCACTTGCGTCTAGCATCTTCATCATGATGAACACTTCGCATGTGGATCTTGCCTTGGCAGCCTTTAGGTGTTGAGCTTCTTTCTCCATCTCCATCTTCTCCATCCTCGTTGATCTTGAACGGCCTTCCGGCGTCTTGACTTGGAGGTGGTGATTCCCTTGGAGATTTTGATGGTCCTTCGAGTTTGTGTTGCACGTCACCTTTGCTTGTAAAGTTTTCCTGGATCATCCACAAAAAAGTTTTGGGTTTCTTGGAGAGGTAGCCAACCATCTCCGGTTAGGGTTAGTGATAAAGCAAAAATCTAACAAAAGAAGAATTAGGGTTCATCAAAACTAGATTAGATTGACTCTTTTTTTTTCTTTTCAGGGATGATCAGACATAAGAGATGCAAAAGAAAATCAAAAGAAAACCGAAAGATAAGCGATACTAGATCGGATCTTGATTGCTTGTTCCCCGGCAACGGTGCCAGAAAAAGGGGCTTGTTGACGGTTAATAGTTGTATCAAAGTTCGTTTGCGACTTGCAAGCGGACAAGTCTCCCGTCGTAGTCAAGGGACCCTTCTTCCCTCGAGTGGTGAACCCAAGGTATCGAATCCGTGGAACAATGTGCAACGCAAGGATTCAATCTAGTAAAGCAAGGTAAAGCTATCTATTGAAGAATCAAATTGCATCTAATCTACTAACTCATAAAGAAAACGAATCTAATCTAATCTACTAAAGAGGTAGCAAGAGAAAACAAAAGATAACCAATCTAGAGAATCTAGATCATGCTTATGTTGTAGCTCCAAACAAGATAGACGAAGATAGAAAAGCGAATCTCATTAAAAGCATCTTTAAATCGTGGCCTTCCCATCCGACTCCAAAAACATCCGCCTTTCGAGACCTCCGTTCTGTCACAACGTATCCCTATTCATGCGGGGAGCTTAGGGCGAGTTCGATAGAACAAGTTGAAATCACTTGGCCGATCCGTATGCACCTCTAGCCACCGCGGCTACAAGAGCACCCTAAGTAATCTAGCTGCAAACTAGATCGTAGAAGAAGCAAAACCAAGAAGAAAACAAAATCATCGAGAAGGCACTTGATCGCTAGAAATCGGATTCACTTACAAACTTCACCATGAATGATTACATGAACAAGATCACCACCGGGGCCCTCCCTCGATCTTGATCCTCGCTCCGGAGCTCCGACGTGGTCTTCCATGCAAGGTTCCCACGTCGTCCAGGGAAACCCTAGACAACTAGCACGACCCTCATCTTCAAGTTGGTGTCCCTCAAGCTTCTCTGCTCCTCGGCGGCGGAATACGACTTCCGTTCGCGTGGCTCTCGGTCGGGGGGCTATTTATAGCCCGAGAAGCAATTAGGTCAAAGGAGAGGCCGATTGGGCCCCGGGTGGGCTGGGCCGACCGGCTCGGGCCGGCCGGCACTGGGCCCAAGTCGGCCCATCCCGCGGCTCCTTCGCCGGTGTTGCTTCCCACATCTTCTAGATGTTCTCCCCTTTTGCATGTGGGCCCTTGACGTCGGTTTCTCTCCGAATTGGACTCAACTCCTTGTCTTGCAAGATTCAGCACTTTTCTGGTTCAGTCCTCGGAGTTTATCATCTTCTCGGGCTTGGTCCTTGGGCTCTTGGAGTCATGTTCACTTCATTGCTTGACTTGTATCGGGCTTCAAGGTCTTGTCATGAGGTGCTTAATGAACTTATCCCGGAAGTCTTGCTTTCATCGTTAAAACCCTGCGTAAACACACAACTCCAAAACCGACATGCACAAGTGAACTTGTTATACCACGGGGGTTAGTACCAATGAATAAGATA
The DNA here is from genome assembly GCA_947561735.1 of Cenchrus americanus. Classification (NCBI taxonomy): domain Eukaryota; kingdom Viridiplantae; phylum Streptophyta; class Magnoliopsida; order Poales; family Poaceae; genus Cenchrus; species Cenchrus americanus. The sequence continues at coordinate 233,490,188 of OX387241.1, read as the reverse complement.
CAAAAGTTATGCCAACACCGAAGGTAAACTCATGGCTAGGTTGACGGATTTTCACCGTCAACGGGCGGTTAGGATCCTTTTAGCCTTTTCCGTGGCTAAAGGGTTCAAGTTGCACCAAATGGATGTGAAGAGTGCTTTTCTGAATGGTGTGTTGGAGGAACAAGTGTATGTGAGGCAACCTCGGGGGTTTGAGAGTGAGAAGTACCCCCCACCGGGTGTACAAGTTGAGGAAGGCGGCGTATGGGTTGAAGCAGGCGCCTAGAGCTTGGTATGGTAGGTTGAGGGGGTTCTTGTTTGAGAGAGGTTTTGAGATGGGGAAGGTCGATCGAGACCTTGTTTTTGCCGAGGCGGGCGGGAGATATCCGATTGTGCGGGTGTACGTGGATGATATTGTCTTTGGTGGCTCGTCTAACTCTCTTGTTGCAAGGTTTGCGAGAGGATATGAGTAGGGAATTTGAGATGAGCATAATGGCGAGTTGCGGTTCTTCCTCGGGCTACAAATCAAACAATCAAAGGAAGGAACATTTGTGCACCGAGGCTAAGTACACCAAGGACATTATGCGGAAGTTCAAGATGGAGGATTCCAAGGCTATGACGACGCCGATGAGTACGACTACGGCACTTGATGCGGACGAGGAAGGTGAACATGTGGACCGGGAAGGAGTACCGGAGCATGATCGGGTCACTCCTCTACTTGACCGGCGACGAAGCCGGACATACGATTCTCGGTGTGTCCGTGCGCTCGTTTTCAAGCGTCTCCGAGGACTTCGCATCGGCAAGCGGTGAAGCAAGTTTTCGGTACTTGCGTCACACTCCCGACTTCGGCCTTTGGTACTCGCGTCCTCTTCTTTGGCGCTTCATGGTTTTTCGACGCGGATTTTGTTGGGTGTCGGTTGGATAGGAAGTCCACTTACGGGACTTGCTAGTTTTTGGGGTCTTCTGCGGTGTGTTGGTCTTCCCGCAAACAATCGAGTGTTGCTCAATCCACTACCGAGGCCGAGTACGTTGCCGCTGCTAGTTGTTGCTCTCAGCTCCTTTGGATTTCATACACCATGAGTGACTTTGGTGAGGAGTATACCCATGTCCCACTTCAATGTGATAACACCAGTGCCATAAGCGTTGCAAAGAACCCGGTGCTCCATTCCAAAACCAAGCACATAGAAATGAGGTACCATTTTCGAGAGACAATGTAGAGAAAGGAAAGATAGCTTTGATCCATGTACCCACACATGACCAACTAGCCGATATTTTCACAAAACCCCTAGATCAAGCAACTTTCACTCGTTTGCAGGGGGGACTTTGTGTGTGTTTGATTTCTTGAGTTGGGTGTGTGGGAGCTCCTTTGTAGCATATGTATAGCTTTCCTTTGTGCATTTCTTGCATTTGACATGGCATATGTAACATGATGTATAGGCATCCTTGTATCTTAGATTGCATGCATTTTGTATCATATGCATTGGATAGGAAAAGCTTCTCTCATATACATTGTTCACCATGGAATGAGATATATGTCTTTGTGAGCTTGTTTGATATGCTATGGTTAGTTTGGCTTAGCTCTTGATAATCTTGATGAATAATCCATGGTTGATGGCTATGTTTTTGAAAAATGTCACATGTATGCTCTCTCATGTGTAAATGCCTTTATATGATCCCGACATGTTTTAGTGGCTTTGTTATGCTTAATTTGTGGTTGGATAGCTAGTTTATTGATCATATGGGGCCAAAGGCTCATTTGCCATCATGAATGTTTAGCCCTCTTGCTTCATCTTGTGGAGGGGCATAAGTTCCTTTTTGTTGCAAAGACATTTCATGTACCAATTACAAATCTGAAAATGAAATGAAAAATGCATGGAAAATGTGCTCCCATGTCATATGTGCTGAATTTAATTTGCTTTGGGTGCTAAACCGTTGCATGATGCCTACCAATGAGAAGTCTCATACATAGAAGTAGGCACATGGCTCGGTGGCTTTGACATGACATGAGGTGCTTGTGGGTGTTTGTGATGGTCTTATGATTAGAATGGTTGTCCTAGCATGAAGTTTGTGTGGCTTTGCTATTTTGATATGTTTTGATCATGTTTCGGACTTTGCTCATGAGAGGCACGTTTTTCGCAAAATTGCCCAAATCCAACTTAGCTTCGCCCAATGGTTGTGAAACTTGGTGATCATGTAGTTGAGATCGATACGAAGGTTTGTAGAGTATCTAACTTGCTCATTTGGACATGTGTAGCATTCTTGTTGAATTTTGTCTATTTGAGAAGCTCTAGGTTGAAAGTTTTGCATTTTTGGCTTGATTCATGCATTGTCAACAAGGGGGAGAAGTTTGAGCTTGAAATGGCTTTCCGGACGCATTTAGAAGGTTTTCAGGTGGTTTCGAGCCATTTCTGGGCTCTGTTGTGCACCGGTCTGACCGATCGGGGTCAACGGTCTGACCGGTGTGAGTGTTGGCCCTGTGCACATGTTAGGCACTGGTCGGACCGGTGGTGATGACCGGTCTGACCGGTGTGAGCTGAAGTTGTTGCGGCGCCTGCCCCGTTTTCGTTGGTTTGCATGCATTCGTCCGGGCGAGTTGCATTGGTTCGGGGGGAGCTTGCATGTGTGCGGGGAGAGCTCTTTGTGGGTTTTCGAGCTTTTCTTTGGTGGTTTGCGCTCGTTGCTTGAGCTTTGTTTTTGTCTCGGATGTGTCGAGCCGTTGCCCTTGCCTAAGGGGTCCGAGACTAGTCTTCTTCAAGTGATCTTGCTCTTTGCCTTTGTTTGGCTTTCGATCGCTTGTTGGAGTTCTTTTTTGTTCGTTTCTTTTCTTTTTCTTTTCTCTCTTGTTACTTTCGTGTGGGTGTTGTCAATGCACTCATCAAGGGGGAGATTGAGGACCATGTGTGGTTCGAGGACCGGTGGATGGTCGCTTCCTTGTGTAATGAGTGATTGACAACGTTGTGTGGACTGATTCTTGGCTAAGTATTGCAGGTGCAGGTTGCGGCTTGACTCGTGTTGGTGCAGGTGAAGAACAAGCGTGAAAGGTCGTCGCCGGTAAGGCCTCCATGTGTGGAGAAGACAAGTAGGCTTCGTTCGAGGGACCCGGTGGCCGGCGGGGGTCAAGTGCGGGCCGCATGGTTGCCTGAACAGCAAGATGAAGTCGTGGACGGTTTCTTGGTTGAGCCTCAAAACCAAGGTCGAGCTGGGACTACGTGGGAGCCGAGTCATGAGTGGATTGGCGGAGGCTACACCGAGTTCGCGGGGTTTCCGGTGGTTCACCAGAAAACCACTGGGTTCCTTGGTTGATCCACAAAGCCAAGACCGAAGAACCGAAGACGGAAGCGCAACGGTGCCGGACCGGTCGGCCAGGTGGGTCCGGCCGGTCCGACCGGTGGGTGCGGGTCGACCGGTGAGGAGCATCGGTCCGACCGGTGTGCGACGACGCGGTCCGGAGACTTCGAAGCGGAGGACACGCGTCGGGATCGCATGGCTTGCGTCGAGGCTACGCGAGTGCGGTCGCCGGGCATCCGTCCGATGGTGAAGACATAAAGACTTCCAAATCCGCCCTTGAGGGGCTTGTATCCCTAGTTATTAGGAAAGGGAATTTTGGACTTTCGGTTGCCTCCATATAACCCAAGAGGTGAGAGGATGGCAGCCAACTCTTGGAACCCTAGCTCATTTGTTTTCCTATTTTCCTTCCTATTTTCCTTAGGATTTCCATAGGACTAGCTTGAGAGCTTCATGGTGAGATCTTGTTGAGAGGGTTGGATGATCGGGCGACAAGCTAGACCTTGTATGAACCTTTGTTGCATGTATAGATGATTCGGCGTGGTTCCTCAAGGTTTGATTGTGTTGTTCCCGGTTGTTCTTGGTGGTGATTTTCGGGGCCCTCTCTTGCCGATCTCTTTGGGTTGTTTTCGGGACCTTTCTCTTGAGGATTTTATGGGGGAAATTTGTGGGAACCCTTCGTGGTTCTTTGGGCTGTGATTCCCCTCCCAAATCCGTGAGTAAAGGGGCTCGATTTTAGGGTTTTCCGAGTTCTAGGGTTTGTGGTGTTCTTGGTGGGATTTCTTCGATTCCTCCTTTTTGGACAAGTTTTGGTGGGATTAAACTTGGCTATGGACTCCTCATGAGGCGTTCCTATTATCCCCCAAAGTCTTGTTCAAGTCGGTGGAGTGATTCGGGAGCTCGAGGTTTGGATTTGGGGGAGTTGACCCGCGGGTGTTGTTCATCCCGAGCCGCCCGGAGCTACATCGGTCGACCGGTGCTCTTGACCGATCGACCGGTGCAACCCTCGGTGGGTTTTTGCTCGGGTGAACGTCCGTGTGTGTTCGTTGTTGTCTGTGTTGGGGCTGTTTCGAGTTTGGGTCTGTTTGGAGGTCGGTTGGCTTTGTTTGGTGCCTTGGGGGCTTTCGGCCGTGACCGGTCTAACCGGTGTGTCTCACCGGTCGACCGGTGTGGAGCCACTTGGTGAAAGTTGCCCGGTTCACCGGCGGGGACCGGTCCGGCCGGTGGTGCTCACCGGGCCCGACCGGTGTTGGTCCGTAGACTCGAGGTTTGGTGTTCGCCTGCGTTCTCGGGTCGGAAGGTTGTGTGTTGGTCCCTAGGTCCGGTGGCACTCCGGTGGCTACGTGGGATTGACCAACTTGGGTAGTGAGTTGGAGAAGTGTGTTGGAAGCCGCGTTCATCTTGTTGGAGTTTCCATCTCCTTCGAGAAGAATTTTTATCGGCTCCCATTCACCCCCCCCCCTGCGGTTCGCCGTATCGGTCCTTCAAGTGGTACCGAGCCGGTTCGGGTCTTTATTGACTCTAACCGGTCCGAGATCCAAGGATGGCGTACCGGAGAACGGGGTTCGGGTCCTCCACACTTCGATGGCAAGAACTACCGGATGTGGAGCAAGCGGATGGGTGCTTTTCTCCGCGGAAATGGTCGGATCCTTTGGGATGTCACGGTGGATACGAGGCTATGTCCGGCCGATGGACTTCCTCGCTCCGGGATCGAGGGACGGATTCGACGCCAACAATAAGGCGGTCGACTACTTGTTTCGTGCTTTGTGTCGGCCGATCGGTCCTTCAGATGCCCCCCGTAGTAGCCCCCGAGGGTGACTTGGTTTTCTAGGGGGAGCCAAGTTGCCCTTTAACATTATTAATCTGCTGATATTTACATCTAAACTGCCAACTGGGGTGTTGGGCATGTAATTTACAACAAATAACTTGGAAATCCTCGCTAAAGGTAGAAGCGACGTAGATGCTGGATGTTCCAAGTATGGTGAGTTCTTCGCCGTCTTCGTTGGCCAGCTTGTATTTGCCAGGCTTCAGCACCTTCACCACTACGTAGGGTCCCTCCCATGGGGGCGACAGCTTGTGGCGGCCTCGATTGTCCTGGCGTAGCCTTAGGACCAATTCCCCTTCGCTGAAGTCTCGGCGCCACACCTTCCGGGCTTGGTATCACCTTAGGGCTTGCTGGTATCTCGCGGAGTGCATCAGGGCTACAGTGCGGGCCTCGTCCAATTGGTCCAACGAGTCCTCGCGGGCTCGCTGGTTGGTGCCCTCATCGAAGCCCCGAACCCTGGGCGGCCCGTATTCCAAGTCTGTGGGGAGGATGGCCTCCGCGCCATAGACAAGGAAGAATGGGGTGAATCCGGTGGCCCTGCTTGGGGTGGTCCTGAGGCTCCACAGAACCGCTGGCAGCTCTTGGAGCCATTTTCGACCGGACTTGTTCAGTCGGTCGAAAATCCTAGGCTTGAGACCCCCTAGGATCATGCCGTTGGCGCGCTCCACCTGGCCTTTGGTCTGTGGATGCGCCACGGCTGCCCAGTCCACGCGGATGTGGAATTTATCGCAGAACTCTATGAATTTTCTGCCTGTGAATTGGAACCCGTTGTCGATGATGATGGAGTTGGGCACTCCAAAGCGGTAGATGATGTCGGTGAAGAACATCACGGCCTACTCCGCCATGAGATTCGTGATGGAGCGCACCTCGACCCACTTGGAGAACTTGTCGATGGCGACCAGAATGTGGGTGTATCCCTCGGGCGCTTTCCGTAAGGGCCCGACGATGTCCAGCCCCCACACGGCGAAGGGCCATGTGACAGGTATGGTCTCCAAGACGTGCGCAGGTAGGTTGGATTTGCGGGCGTTGAACTGGCATCCTTCACAGGTGCGCACGATCTCACTGGCATCGGCGACCACGGTGGGCCAGTAAAAGCCTTGGCGGAACGCGTTGCCCACGAGGGTGCGTGGCGCCGCGTGGTGACCGCATACGCCCGCGTGGATGCCGCTGAGGAGCTCACGCCCCTGAGGGATGGGGACGCATCGCTGCAGGACGCCTGACGCAGCACGCTTGTACGGCCCGCTGTCTACGAGGGCGAACGACTTGGCCATCCTGGCGATGCGCCTTGCCTCGGATCGGTCCGAGGGTAGCTCCCCTCAATCCATCCAGGCGATGTATTTGTCGCGCCAATCCCCCTCGCTGGGGGCTGGCTCCGTATCCATGGCCTATCCTTCGAGCAGAGAGACTACATATGCCTCGTTCGAGGGGTCCTCGTCCATAGGCTCCGCGCCTGTTGGACTCGAGGGAGCCCCCGAGGGTTCTTCGTGGCTCGAGGGGCACGGCTCGAGGTTGACGGACGGCTGGGCGACGTCCCGCGCGAAAATGTTCGGGGGAACGGTAATTCGCCCCGACGCAATTTTGGCGAGTTCGTCTGCCTCCTCATTGTACCGGCGAGGCACGTGGTTGAGTTCTATGCCGTAGAACTTATCTCCGAGGGCCCGCACGACCTTACATTACGCCTCCATCTTGTCGTCGTGACAGCTCGCGTTCTTCATGACCTGGTCGATCACGAGCTGCGAGTCTCCCCTTACATCAAGGCGCTTGATGCTCGTCTCAATGGCGATTTTCATACTCCAAAGGAGGGCCTCGTACTCGACCAAGTTGTTTGACGTAGGAAAGTGGAGTCACACTGCGTATCTCATGTGCTCCCCGATAGGTGAGACGAAAAGCAGGCCTGCGCCCGCCCCTGTCTTCATCACCGACCCGTCGAAGTAGAGGGTCCAGCACTCGGCCTGGATCAGTGGCGGCGGCAACTGCGTGTCCGTCCACTCGGCGACGAAGTCCGCCAAGATCTGGGATTTGATCGCTTTGAGCGGCGTGTAAGCGAGTGTCTCGCCCATCAGCTCTACCGACCACATGGCAATCCTGCCTGCCGCATCCGGGTTCCGGATAATCTCTCCCAGTGGAAAGGAGGAGACCACCGTGACCGGGTGAGCCTCGAAATAGTGGAGGAGCTTGCGCCGTGCGAGGACCATTGCGTAAAGCAGCTTTTGGACCTGCAGATAACGCGCCTTTGTCTCGGACAAAACCTCGCTAGCGTAGTACACCGGCCGCTGGATCGCGGGGGTGTGCCCCTCCTCCGTGCGCTCTACTACGATGATAGCACTGACCACCTCAGTGGTCGCAGCGACGTAAAGGTACAGAGGCTCGCCGTCCTGAGGCGGCATAAGGATTGGGGCGTGGGCGAGCGTCGCATTCAACTTGTCAAGCACCTCCTGGGCCTCGACGATCCAGGAGAAGCGCTCGTGTTTCTTTAGGAGCCGGTAGAGGGGTAGGCCCTTTTCGCCGAGCCTCGAAATGAAGCGGCTCAAGGCGGCAAGGCACCCCAACACCTTCTGGACCCCCTTGAGGTATCGAATTGGACCCATTCGCTCGAGGGCGGCAACGTTTTCGGGGTTGGCCTCGATGCCTCGCTTGGAGACAATGTACCCCAACAACATGCCTTGCGGCACGCCGAAGACACCCTTTTTGGGGTTCAGTTTCACCCCGTTGGCCCGTAGGCAGCCGAATGCGATGCGGAGGTCGCCAACCAGGTCGTCCGCCTTCCTAGTTTTCACGAATATATCGTCTACATATGCCACAACGGTCTGCCCGATGTGATCTCCGAAAACGTGCTGCATACATCGCTGGTATGTAGCGCCCGCATTTCGGAGACCGAACGGCATTGTTACGTAGCAATACATCCCGAATGGCGTGATGAATGAAGTCGCGAGCTGGTCGGACTCCTTCATTTTTATTTGGTGGTACCCGGAATAGACGTCAAGGAAGCACAAGAGCTCACACCCTGCGGTCGAGTCAACGATTTGATCGATTCGTGGCAAAGGAAAAGGAACTTTAGGACTTGCTTTATTTAAACAAGTGTAGTCTACACACATCCGCCACTTCCCATTCTTTTTCTTCACTAATACAGGGTTATCTAGCCACGTAGGGTGGAACACTTCCTTGATGAACCCGGCCTCGAGGAGCTTCCGCAGCTCTACTCCAATCGCCCGGCGCCGCTCTTCGTCAAAGCGGCGCAGCCATTGCTGCACGGCGCGAGAGTGAGGTAGGATGTCAAGGGAGTGCTCGGCGACCTCCCTCGGAATGCCTGGGATATCCGAGGGGCTCCACACGAAGATGTCGGCATTGGCGCGGAGGAAGTCGACGAGCACCACTTCCTATTTCGGATCGAGGGTGGAACTGACCCTCAACGCCTTGCCCTCGGGGGCAGCAGGGTCGAGGGGCACCTCTTTGGTCTGCTCAGCAGCCTCGAAGCTGCCGGCGTGTTTGGTGGTGGAGTCGAGGTCCTCGTTGACCAGCTTCTCCAAGTTCGCCACGAGCGCTTCATCCAGCGCTAGAGCCTCCACGTGCTCCACGCACTCGACGTCGTAGTCGAAGGTATGCTCGATCGACGAGCCCACGGTGATGACACCCTTGGGCCCTGACATCTTCATCTTGAGGTAGGTGTAGTTGGGGACTGCCATGAACTTGGCGTAGCACGACCGCCCAAGGATGGTGTGATATGCGCCCCTGAATACCACCACCTAGAAGGTGAGCGTTTCCTTGCGGAAGTTGTCTGGTGTGCCGAACCAGAGCGGGCAGTCGGACCGCCCGAGGGGCTGGACGCGTTTGCCCGGCACGACGCCATAGAACGGCGTCGTGCTGAGCCGCAGCTGGTCCAACCCGATCCCTAACAGGCGCAGAGTGGTCACGTAGAGGATGTTGAGGCTGCTACCTTCGTCCATCAGCACCTTCGAGAACCTTCCCGATGACCGGGTCGACCACTAGCGGGTACTGGCCCGGGTTGGGGATGCGGTTCGGATGATCCTCACGGCTGAAGTTGATGGTGTCCTCCGACCAGTCGAGAAAGGAGGGAGGCGCCTTCTCCACGGCGAGGACCTCGTGCCGCTCTCGCTTGCGCTGGCTGTTGGACATGTCCATGGTTGGTCCTCCGAAGATGAGGAAGACGTTCTCCACCGCTGGGAAGCCACCGGCGTCGCCATCGCCCCCGTCCTTCTTGGCCTCACCCTCCTTCGCGGCGGCGCAGCTGTATTACTTTTTGAGCATGTCGCACTGCTCGAGGGTGTGGTTGACCAGCGTCTTGTGGTATAGACATGGCTTTTTCAGCATGTCATTGAATACCCCAGGGCCTCGAGGGGCCGCTCGGGGGCCCTGTCAAGCTGGATCAACAGCGAGGGCTTCGTCGGCATCAGTGTCGCGCCCCTGCTCGCGCGCCTCGCGGCGCGGCTTCTTCCCTTTCTTGCCACGCTTGTTCTTCTGCTGTGGTCCTTGGACTTGCTGCCCTCCGCGGGCGCGTCGTCCACGCGCTCGCCTTCCCGTCGAAGATCGCCCCCACCGCTTCCTCACCTGAGGTGAAGCTAGTGGTGATGTCGAACAGTTCGTTCGAGTCGACGGGCGGGTTGCGTCCAAGCTCGCGCATGAGGTCCCGGTAGGTGGTGCCCTCGAGGAAGGCGTGCACGATCTCAGACTGGGCCACGCTCGGGAGCTCCGTGCAGCGCTTGGAAAAATGTCGTATGAAGTCCCGAAGCGACTCGCCGGGCTTCTGGGTGCATGCGCGCAGATCCCAGGAGTTTCCAGGGCGCACGTATGTGCCTTGGAAGTTCCCCATGAAGGTGCGGACCAGATCGTCCCAGTTGTGTATCTGGCTGGCTGGCCGGCAAATGCTCAAGCTACGTCCGCGCCGAGTCGGCGAGGTGCAAGGGCAGGTTGCGGATGATAACCTCGTCGGTGGTGGCTCCGCCCAACTGGCATGCCAGGTGGTAGTCGTTGAGCCATACGCGGGGGTTTGTCTCCCCGTTGTACTTGTCGATCGACGTGGGCTGGCGGAAGCGCTGAGGGAAGCTCGTCGTGCGGATCTCCCGGCTGAACACACGGGTTCCCGGGGGCTCCGGTGTCGGCGAGCGGTCCTCTCAGCAGTCATAGCGTCCACCCCGCCGGGGGTGGTAGCCTGCCGTCGCCCGCGTCTCCGCGTTGTGTGTCTACCGGGCGTTGATGACGTTGCGAGCGTCACGGCCTTGGGCACCGCCCACGTGTGTCAAGGATCCGCTCCCCGACGGGGTGTTGGCCCCCGGGTTGGCGGGGCGTTTCGCCGCGCCACCCACATGTACTAACGCTTCGGGGCCTTGCGCGCCCCTGTCGTCCCGTGCGCTCCCCAGCTGACGGATGTGGGACGCTGAGCTTTCGGCCTGCTGAACGGCCTCTTGCTCGATGAGCACCTGCGCTTCGTGGTGCAGGTTTCGCGCCTCGGGCGTTGAGGGGGCGGGCATGGCCTGTAGCAGTGTCATAGCGGCAACGAGCTTCTGGCTCGCTCGCGGGGGCGTGTTCGGGTTGTCGACGTCGAAGTCGACGTTGATGCGCTCGCGGGCCTGCTTGCCTAGCTCACGCGCGCGTTCGTCGCGCGCGGAGGCTTCTCCGGTGATGGAGGCTCGAAGCAGCCGCACCGCGCGGTACTCCTCCGCGAGCTTGGCTTCAAGCTCGCGTGCTTGAGCCAGTTGCGCGTTGATGTCGGCACCCCTCAGCGGTGAGGAGGGAGGAGCACTTGGCCCCGCACCCTGGTGCGGTCCAGTTCCCGGGCCGGGGGGGACTTCTCCGTCGCCGGCTTCTACCGCATTCGCGACGTTTGCCTGGTCATTGGCGAGTACGACGAAGCACTCCCATGCGGGATCGTAGCTCCCGGCGCTGGAGCTGTCGGAGTGACCAAACCAGTAGTCCGTGGTGTCGAGGAACCACCGGAACATCACTTCGGGTCGGGGACGCGGAGAAGACCCACTCCGCGTGCCGTGCGAGGTGGCGGGTGGCGGCTCGCCGGCGGAGCCGTGGGACGACTCATCGTCGGTGGAAGCGCCGAGATCCCCGACGCCCGAACATGGCGACCGGGGCGAACCTCGCGCGTCACCGCATCGGTGTTGGCGGAGGTGATGTACGGTTGTCGTGGCGCCGCACGGACCGATGGGGAAGCGTGGCCCCGAGACCGAGCGCTCCCCCCGTCGGTCCGGTGGTCGTCTCTCCGGTGGTCGCGTCATGTTGTGAGGCGACGCACGCGGCGTGTCGGCGCTCCATCCACGCCTGTCGCGAGCGCCGGCCGGAGCGTCGGCGCGGCGCCGAGACGTCGAAGGGCCCACGGCATCCACGTGGGCGGACGCCGGGGCGTGAGTAGCGGGTGCGACGGAGGCCGGGTCGGCCCCGGTCTACCGCCGCGCGCGGAGTTCATCGCGGTTGGTGATGCGCATGAGGTAGACGTTCCCCGTGGCCTGGAAGTTCAGGCTCCCAAACCGGATTTAGAACCCGGATGGAAGGGGGTCCGAGCTGCCCATGGAATACCTCTGGCCGCGGTACTCGGTGCGAATCACCATCGAGAGGGCTGGTGACAAGCCGATCTTCAGCGCGACTCCCCTACCTGGCGCGCCAACTGTCGGTGCGGAATGTAGTCCCGACACTAACTAGTAATAAGCGCTGAGATCTGCCTCTCGATGGGCCGGTGCTAGCAACTAGTGACACTGGGATTATCCTGGTTCCGGTCAGGGCCGTACGTCTAGCAGTGGTATGCTCGGGGCACTATATTGCGCTGCACCATGGTGCCCGTAGAGGGGGGCTACAAGCGTGTTGGGAGAGGAGGCCGGGCCTCCAAGTCCCAGAGGTATTGATTGAGGCAAGTGCCAATATCGTGGAGAAGACGGAGAGCGTGTGGGTGATTGTCGTCCGTCGTCCGTGTCCCCTGCGGCTGGGGGACTGCCCCTCCTTTTATAGGCCAAGGAGGGAGCAGTTTACATGCGTGCCACACTATTTTCCTCGTGTGGAGGCGTGGCGAGCAGTGCCACAGAGCTGACGGCCGTCCTAGCGAATCCTGCTCCAGTCGAGGCGTCGTGGCGCGTCCTGTGCTCATACAGGAGCGACTTCGATGGCGGCGGCGTAGTGGTTGGTCGTCTGGCCGCTGCCGCGGGCCGGTTCGAGGGTGCCGTCAACGGGGGTCCCATACGCGGCACAGTGGTGGTCGTGGCGACGTCTTGTCCCCGCGCACTCCAATAGCATCAGGGATGTCGTCACAGTGCCCGGCGTAGCACTGCAGTGGCGGGGATGGCCGCACAGGGTTGACAGCGACGAGGAAGACCGCTCCCGCCGGCCTGACGTCACGACGTGGCCCTGTGCAGTCACGGAAAAGGCATTCGAGGGTGCCACCGGCCCCCCTTCGAGGGCTCGGCGTGTTAGCCGTACGGGGGTAGACGGCACAGTGTCACGGGGCTGACACCGGCCTCATCGCATAGTGCTACACAGCGGCGGGGATGGCCTTCCCCAGGGAGTCGGTGGAACAGCGCCGGGACGTGATTCCCGGGCGTGTTAGAGTCATGGCGTGCATCCTAGGGCGTTAAAGCATTAAATGCCCGCACGTGTGAGCAAGAGTGGGGACGATGTGCATGCAGGTGCCCTCGAGCGAGGCGGACCTCGCCCGATGGGGCGTTGAGCCCTCGAGCGAGGTGGGTTCTGCTCGTGGGAGCGTCTAACCCTCGAGCGAGGCGAACCCCGCCAGAGGGGTCGTCCGCCGTGTCACCCTGGCGGGCTGCAGGGGCCACCAGGGACGTGATCGTATCATGTGGGTGCTTTAGGTTCGTGGGTTAGTCCGCGTTTTGTGTTTTTTGCGGGTTTTAAGCGGGTATCCTCTGGTTATTTAGGGGACCCTTATGGCTATCCCCGACAAGTACGAAGCTCTAATTCATAGGTTTCGTATAGCAGTGTCCCTTGGATCAAGCGACTACTAGCATATGGCGACTCCAAGGTCGTCATAGAGCAAGTCAACAAAGAGTGGGACTGTGTCAAAGACACAATGGACGCTTACTGCACGGAGATCCGCAAGCACAAAGACAACTTCAAGGGAATTGAGTTTCAGCACGTGCCACACAACAACAATGTGGCCGCCGATGTACTATCTAAGCTAGGCTCCAAGAGGGCTCTAGTCCCGGCAGGTGTGTTCGTCCAAGACCTACGCAAGCCGTCGATCAAGCTATTGGACCCGGACAATCCGGACCAAGCATAACCCGACCTATCTCCAACACCTCTCCATGACATGCTGATGATGAAAAAAGAGGATGATTGGCGCGAGCATTTCTTAGCCTTCCTACTCGACCAACGAGTCCTAGAAGACAAAGCTGAACGAGAATGCGTCATGCGGCGTAGTGCCAACTATGTCGTAATCGGCAGCGACCTCTACAGAAAAGCCACCTCTACTGGTGTCTTCATGAAGTGCATCTTGCGATTGGAGGGTCTATAGCTCCTGGCTGAAATCCATGGCGGTGAGTGTGGCTACCATGCAGACTCTACCAACCTGGTCAGCAAGGCATATCGATCCAGCTTCTACTGGCCCACTGCCATGTCTGACGCTAAAGACCTTGTAAAGAGGTGCAAAGGATGCCAATTCTTTGCCAAACAGCAGCATCTGCCTGCTCAGGCCCTGCACACAATTCCCTCATCATGGCCCTTCACCATGTGGGGCCTCGACTCTGGGTCTGTTCCAAACCGCCCCAGGCGGCTATAGGTATATCCTCGTGGCCGTAGACAACTTCACCAAGTGGATTGAAGTCCGACCTATTGTGAAAGTAACGTCAGAAGAAACGACGAAGTTCATGCAAGACGTAACACATCGCTTCGGTGTGCCAAACAGGATCATCACCGACCTAGGGCCGGCCTTCACAGGGTCTGCCTTCTGGGATTTTTGTCAAGATAACATGATCGACGTCTACTACTCCTCGGTCGCCCACCCCAGGTGCAATGGCCAGGTCAAGCGTGCCAATGGCATGGTTCTTCAAGCTCTCAAAGACCATATCTTTGATGACGCTTCAAACTATGCTACCCGATGGTTAGCCGAGCTACCACATGTGATTTGGGGACTAAGAACCCAAGTCAGCACCGCCACGGGCGTCTCGCCCTTCTTCCTGGTCTACGGCTAAGAGGCCATCCTACACACTGACGTCACTTTTGGAGCTCCACGCATACAGTTCTACAAGGAGGGAGAAGCTGAGCAGACTCGATGTGTCGACCTTGATAGCCTCGAGGAATAAAGAATGGTTGCTGTCATGAGACAAGCTCATCACGACCAGCAACTTCGTCGGTACCATGATCGCAATGTTAAAGGAGACATCCTTCAATGTTGGTGACCTAGTCCTAAGGCGTATCTAGAAGACATACGGCATGCATAATCTCTCTGCCCCCTGGGAAGGACCCTTCATCGTCACCGAAGTCATCAGCCCTTCCATGTATCGCCTCTAATGGGGCGACGGGCAAGGTGTACCCAACACTTGGAGCGTGGAGCATCTACGATGATTCTACCCATAGAATAGTTTTTATTACAACTATGTATTCCTCATCATTGTACCCTTTTCAGTTTAATAAATATTTGTTCAAGCAGTCATCTGTTGTGTCTTGAGTCCTACCTTCTCCTCTCTCATCATAAACCCTCCCCCTCGACATGCTTGGGGGCTTGGCTAAAGCCAATACAAAGGTCGTGAGACCTGGGGGTCACGATTTCTGTTCCTCTCCCTCGACATGCTCGGGAGCTTGGCTCAAAGACAACATAAGGGTCATTCGACCTGAGGACGTTGTCCCTCATGACTACCTACTTTGTGTTGTTGCCAGCCTGCTTGGTTGTAAACGTTGCTAACCCTGAGTCCTACACTCCCTCCTGCGCGTCGGTCACACGTAAGCCTCCCTGCTGAGCTGTGGTGGTCGATAAGGTAGCCTCTCCGTGAGTAGTGGTTAGTGAAGCATGCTACAAGACATCGTCACTTCAAAGACTACCAAGTTCGCGGAAACACAGAATAAGTACGTCATGTAGGCCACAAAAGGTGATCAAGTACTACTTTACATGACTGAGAGAAGGAGGGGATACAACTCCTAGACTACGATTACTCTTCGCCGTCATCACCCTTCATAATCAAGAGCGTCCACTACCGTCGTAGCAGCGTCACGCACTTCAAGCTCCAAGGCCTTGAGGTCTTTCGTCGCGTCTGAACTCTCCCCGACCTTGACCATGTCAACATCGGGGTAGTGCGACTTCACCCGCACTAACGCCTCTATGGCCACCGCCAAGCTCATTGCCTTCAGGAGGTCGAGCAGCTTCTCGGGAATAGCTATGAGATGGTCAATAGCAGGCTTGGGCTCCTCCCCCTCGACTTGCAACACTATCATGTCCATAGCATAATGGGCAGCGTTCTTCAGGTCGTTCAGCTCCACCTCTTGCCCTGCAATGGTTACTTGGTCATTCTGCAACGACTTCAAAGCTACCTTGAGGCTGACCTTAAGATCCCATCAAGCCTGTTTCTCATAAGCCAACTTTTGAGTTACAGCGAAATCACTGTCAATTGTCTCCTTCATCACCCGCTTGAGTTTGTTGGCGCCAGCCTCGGCCTCCCGTAGGTTCACCTCCAAGCTTCGAACCTTATCCCGGGTATTCTTCAGGTCATTTTTGAGGTCATCCTCGTGCCTGTGAAAGTCTGAAACATACAAACACTCTGAGGTCAAGCCCTAAGTTGCACAAGACAACAATGTGTGAAAATCTGTAAGAAAATCGATTTTACTAATGTTTGCGGTGTTAAATTGCGCATTGGCCTCCTTGGTCTTCCGCTTCTCCTTAGCCAGCTCGTCCTCGAGCTTCTTCTTCTTCTTCTTCTTATCTATCGCCGCCATCTCACGGACCTGCTTGAGCTCTTGCTCAAGCTCGACCACCCGCAGTTGTGTGGCTGCAGCGTTCTTTAGCAGGTCAGCCCTGCCCTTGGCACAATCAGCCCGCGACTGCTTCACGGAAACACGATAAATCAGGTCGTCAAGTACAGTTCAAAAGCAAGTCGTCAAAGATAGAGCAAGAGAAAGGCCCACTGTCAATGCCTGGTTGACAGTCAAGATCGCATTCCGGACCGCCCTCATATCCTCATTGTCATCAAAGATACCCTCCTACCAAGGAGTACCATTCCAGTCAATCTCCTCACGCCTCAACGTCGACCCTGTTGATGTCGAACCTGGTACCTGCGCACCAACTATCTCTAGATTCTCTTGCGGTTGCTCGATTTGAATCGGGTCCGCAATTGGGTCCTAAGACAACGTGCTGGGCACCGCGTTTATGGGGTCCACGTCGATGACCGGTGGAGAGGTTGAAGCCCCGACGTCCCCCATGTAACCCGGCATCTCGGCCTCAGTGGCAGGTGGAGGAGTCGTTGTCCCCGCGTCATCAACCAAAGTCTGACCCCCAGCCTCATGGTCGGGTGACCTTGTTCGCGAAGGAGAAGCCTGGGCACCCAGGTCGCTCTAGGGCTGGACGTCCGACCTGAAGAAATCCTCATCAAACATAATGCAAGATCAAACAAAAGTTAGTTAAGAAAAGACCTTTAGTAGTACGACCATACCTCACAGCAGCCGGAGCACGAAACTTTGGCCTAAAAGGCCGTACTTTCATCAGAACAGGCACCCTTGCCTGCGCACCAGCAGCAGCTCACTGCGCCTCCATCCCTTGACGGAGGTCATCCTCCGTCGTCTTCTGCTCTAGCTCCCGCTGCCTCTTAGCCGCGGGACTCAACGACCTTATCACCGTCCGATCTTCAACGAACGGCGGGTCATCGGTGGCTTCATCTTCTTCATCTTCAATCTCCCTGGTCGAAGGAGTGGGAATTATCGGTGTCTCGATCACTGGTGGAGGGCTTACCCTCCTCTTCCTCTTCTTCTTCTCTACTTCAAGCTTGGTGGTCTTTGTCGCCCTGACCTTGGCAGTAGCCGTTGTGGCTAACTGCTTTACCGTCTCTGCCATTTTCTTGTGCATGGGCTTTGCGGCGCTTCTCGCCTCTTAGCGTTTCTCCACATCACCACCGACCTCTGGGTCGGTATCTTCATCAGTCTCCACTAATGAGTCTGACTCATAATTTTCCAGCAGCTCAGTCTTGTCCGACCTCAATTTCCGATGAGGCTCCTCGCCTGTAGGAAAGGGTGTTGGGAACCAAAACTGCATCTTCAGAGCCTGTAACAGTCAAGCACCATGACTAAGATCAATGAAAAGTAGAGAAACAAGACAAACAGCCTAGTAGTCCCATGACTTACAGGGTCAGCTGGCCGGCTCAAGGAATACGCCTTTGGGCACTTCTTGATTCGTGCACGCCCGGCATAGATCTAAGACACCCTGGCCATCATCTCTTCTTGGGAGACCTTGCGGCTGACCTCGCGAGTGGGGTCTGATTGCCCCCAATACTCGTACGTCGGGAGGACCTGATCCTTGATTGTTTGGATCAAGCGCCGACAGAAAGACCTCGCCACCGAGCCTCCTGTCACGTCCCTCTCCTTGAGGTCGCTGACTAGCACAAGAATCTCTTTGACGTCATCCATCTCGTGCGAGGACAGCTGCAGGTCCCACTCCGGTATCTTCACGGGCTTGTGCCTAGTTCACTTCAGGAGCGCCAGCTTTTGATCGGTGATGTAGAACCAGTCCGACCTCCACCCAACGGTGCTGTCCGGTAGGTCTGTATCAATCTACTCTGTCTTGAGGCCCGACCTCAAGCAGAACATAACAGCCCCCAGACACCAGCACGCTTACCGGTGGACTTAACGTAGAAAAGATGTCACCAGAGAAAAAAGTGGGGCAGTATCCCCAGATACGCCTCACAGAAATGAGTGAAGGCCGATACTACTGTTATGGAGTTGGGGACAAGGTGTTCTAGCTCCAGTTTGTAGTAGAAGAGAAGACCTCGAAAGAAGTCCCCGGCGGGGATGTTGAACCCGCGCTCGAAGAAAGCACCAAAGACGAATTGCTCCTTGTCGTCCTCCATCGGGAAGGCCTCGCGTGTAGGCGCCTTCCACTCCATCTCAGCCTTGGGCCTCAACAGCCCGCGGTTTACCAGCACTTGAATCTTCACTTTAGTCATCGTCGGCGACTCCCACACCGTCCGTGGGTCTGGGCTTTCACGAGTCGACGCCGCCATTTCTTGAACGGATTTGGATCTAAAGTTTACTAGGGTTTTGATGCGCATGCGCAGTGGAGCAGGGCGCGAATGGTGGAGTTGGCGCACGGCTTGCTACAGACGATGGTGGATTGAGAAAGTTAGGGCGGAGGCTGGATGCGGAGCGCGTGGCGGCTACGGCGCGACGGTTCTGGCGGCGATGGCGAAAGGAAGAAGAAGACGAAGGGGGCGGTCAATACTAGTCCTCGCCGCTCTATTTATAAAGGCCCACCGGGTCCGCCTGATTTGGTTCCTTCCATTGTACGGAGCTCGCTCTAACAGCTAGGTGCCGATAATTTCGCGAGTCGATCTCGCCGAATTTTGCGCCAACAGACACATATTCAACGGATATTCTAAGCGACCTATACCCCGAGTTTAGGTCGCGGATACAACAAATCTATCAGGTCGTCCTGACACCACATTTTGATCTCCACAAGGTCGAAAAGCCCCCAAATTTGGTCATTTTAGGTCTTTGATGAATAATTTCGTCAAATCGACCAGTACATGACAAAAGAGAGCGAACATTACACAGGAACTTTGAAGGTATAAGTCGCCTGCGACCTTATTAGATCCAGAACCCATCACAAATATACAAACGTACTCGAAGACCTGATCTACCTAGAGCAATCCTTGAGGTGTCTTCTGCCATAGCCGAGCACGTCGCAAGAATTCTTCTAGCCTCAGGACCTCGATGGTGGTCTTGCGGTAAACAGCTGCACGACGCCACACGTAGTAGGGCTTGCTCGGTGCCGGACTATGGAATGCAGACACGAGATTGCTTTTCGATGTGGGGCATAAGTCTCTGACGAGCATATGATGCTCACCAGCGACTTGCAGCTGCACCTCGAGCCTCTACAGCATCACCTCCAAACTCCTTGATTACTCGCTGAGGCACGGTACAAAGAGTGGGTGTGCTGCCTACATTTTGCAAGAGTTCTTCTAGTTCCAAGCTTCTACAAAACACAACATCCTACAATCTGGTGGACGAACACATGCCCATGGTATGACCTCAAAATTATCCTATGGATTCATAGCTCAACAATGCTCAGTGCTTGCTTCCTTTAGTATCATGGTGCTATTTATAGCCAAAGCCAGACCTTGGGTAGCTGGCAAAGTAATGACACTGTCACCACGTAGTCCAGAGGGTCTGCAAACATGTGCATGATTAAAGGCCATGACTTTATTCCTGTCTCGCGACGTCCTTGTCTCTAGTGCATTAATGATGCCTGAGCTCGCCGCAGAATCACATGGCTACAGTACCCCCTTGAATCGTGGGCGGTTTGTCATTTTCTGGGTGGCAAGGAAATCTCCGACCACTGTTGACCCATGACCCTGCAGTCTACGGAAAAAGACAAACCTGACTATGTATCAAAGGGCCCTGCTCCTCGTTACATCTACAGACGACAACGACGATTAAACGCATCCTTTACGGCTCTGCGTCTTCATTGCACCCGCTAGGCTCTGCGTCCTGGTGCACTCGCTATGGCTGTGCATGTAAATGGACATATTCCAATCAGTCTATATTTCTGTTTCTCAAGCAGTTGGTCGTAGGTTCGATTGAAGACCTTCCGGGGTAGGCGAGCCTTGCTGCTCTGCCAGATCCGTCTGGGCGCCTGAAGATCAGAGGTTTTGCATCAACGATTTTGTCGAGCCCCGTGGTCGGTGTGCATATTGTTATGGTTGTCAATATTTTAGCAACTTGGCTCCACTGGATGGCTAGCAGCTATGTTAGTCGTCTAGACACCAAAACAACATCCTTGAGGTCGGTGTGCCATAGTACTTAGGTCTCTCAATACCTGGGTATGTTTTCAGCCCTGCCAACCTAGTTGGGCGTCCTGGATGCGTGACCTTCCGAGGTCGGTGTGCTTTTATAGCTCTGCCAACCTATTTTGGGCATCGGGATTTTACGTCAGGAATGAAGGCCTCCCTATGGGGTGCTCGCCTAATGGCCCTGCCAAGTATCTCCGGGTGCTTGGGCACTTTTGATTTGAGACCTTCCTGAGGTCAGCATGCATCGGGTGGCTCTGCCAGACTGTTTGCAGCTATGCAGGATATCTTGATATCTCTAAACTCCATTCGTTCAAAGATCAACATTTTCTTATGACTTCATCGTTGACCGTTTCGACTACTATAGAAGACCTCTTCATGCGACACGCCTTTCAAGATCCTGCTGGGTATCCTCGGATACTAGACATTCATGATTTGAAGTCGGCACGCCTACAAAGCCTCCTTGAGGTCGGCCTTGCCAAACTCCTTGCAGCCATGCTCGGAGATATGGGTGTCTCTACACTTCGTTTGATTAAGATCATGACTCAGTTTTCTTCTCTTTTTGAGCATCAAACAAGCCATGTTGCCTGCTTCAATGCTTAGGGACTACTCTACGAAAGCGTCTTCGACACTCTCTTGTTTTCTTCGTCGTACCGACCTATTGGGAAACCTGTTTCTCATCACGTCGTCAATTGAACTCGTTTTCGTCTCTTTCTTTTTTGGATCATCATACCGACCATCCTGCTCGCCACGATGCTCAGATACTACTCTATGAGTGCGTCCTTGATGCACTCTGAATTTTTCATCGTCGTTTTGATCTATTGGAAGTCTGCTTCCTATAGGTCGTCACTTGACATTGCTGCATTAGGCCATACTACAAACAGGTCGCTAAGTTGATTTGTTCTTTTTTTTTGACCGACGTGCATGCTATTCGACCTGTCGATAGCTCTACATTACCTTTCTAAGGTCGATGCTCCTACACATCGCTCGGGGGCTTGTGAGACATGGGTACCCTTGGGTCCCCACCGGCCAGGCTCATGGCCGTCCCCGACAAGTGGGTCCGACCTACCAGAAGACCCGCCGACCTGACAGTGGGCCCAACCGACCTAGTTGGTGGCCCACACGACCTTCCAGAAGATTCCCCCGACGACCTTATCTAGGACGACTTCAAGAATTGGCGAGCAAGACAAGACATCGGTGGATTCCGACCAAGCAAATCGACGGATATAGCAAGTACTGTAATCAACTAGACTTAGGTCTCTAGTCGTAACCGACCAGGAATCTGGGAACCGACCTTGTCCGCTGGCCAATATAAGGCGGGCAGGGCGACCCTTTGTACAATCACGCAATCCTCCGCCGGCCAATATAAGGCGGGCGGTGGCGACCCTTTTACTCTCCGGAGGCCCGAACCAGTATAAACTCATCGTGTTCTCTGTGTTCCGTGTGCTCGTGCGCAACCTTAGAGTTCTTAGCCTTAGCTGTCTAGATCTAAACATGTGGCAGTATCCGCGGGCAAAATTACCTTCCCTACCGGGGAAAAGCTCAATGAATAAGTTGTTTGGCTTCCAGTTTTATATTATTTTGACCATAAGATGGATTTGAACTGTCCAAATACATATAAATAAGAAGTGTCTCTTTTTGCAAAAAAAATTGAAGCTGAAGAGGTTTGAGATCCATCTTTGGGCATGACATGGCAGACAATATTTCAACTCTCGTTGTTGAATACTCCCTCGGTTTGAAAATATTTGTCGACATTGACTTTTTTCTGCAACTTTGACCAGTCGTCTTATTCAAAAAATTGTGCAAGTACAATTTATTTTGTTTATATATGTTTTAATGTTGTATGTATTTTAAACTTGACTTATCATGTTTGCGATAATTTTTTAAATAAGACGAATGGTCAAAGTTGCAAAAAAGACAATATCCTTAAGTATTTTGAAACGGAAGGGTACATAAAAGGAGGTCGAAGTTGTCACGACAAAAAACAGCTAGCTGCAAAGATGTAGAGAGAAATATGGCACAACCAACTATTACTGACTCTTTTGGGGGTGGGTGGGTTGGGTGGGGGTGGGGGCTGTGATCAAAGAAAAATCTTCGGGGCTTCTGCATGTTTGCGTCGTTAGCGAATAAAGGGTGTCCAGTTCTTTTTTTCTCTCTTTTTTCTAGCCTTAAAGTCTCTGAAACAGCAAACAACTTTCAGTCAATCAAAAATTCGTTTCTACGGTGGCACTTTCTTTTCTAGCCGACGCTGTTTAGTTAAAAAAATCTCTACCACATGTTAATCATTTTTTATATTAATTAGAAGTATTAAATGTGGATTAATGACAATAACGTTTTCATAACCTCGGGTTCAAATCACAA
Source organism: Cenchrus americanus (assembly GCA_947561735.1). NCBI lineage: Eukaryota > Viridiplantae > Streptophyta > Magnoliopsida > Poales > Poaceae > Cenchrus > Cenchrus americanus. The sequence continues at coordinate 233,467,790 of OX387241.1, read as the reverse complement.
GGCAAATCTAAAGAGACTAGTTATACCATGGTTAGACAATGTTATGCTAGAGTATATAATCTCTAATGATAGATTAATTAGATTTAATATATTTATCTCGTGATTTCGTCCATCTATAGTTTTATAATCGGTCTATGTTTAATACTCGTGATAGGTCTTGAGAATGAGCTCAAAATTTTTTGCCAATATTTTGGCTAACTAAACATGACCTTAGAAACAGCTTTCAGTCAATCAAAAATTTGTTACTGCGATGGCACTTGTAGCGTTGCACTACAAGCGAACTCTTTCATTTTTTTTGAGAGGTGAGTGGTGACCAATGCCAAGACATGTATCAATCTCTTCTCCCAAGTGGAAGCACATATGCATGTGGATACAATTAAAACACCTCCCGTTTAATGCTCTCAGGAACAAATCACACGACGCGATTGGGTTGGCCTTTTGTGTGGCAACATGCCCGCAAATCACGGAGCTTTCCCGCAGGCATTAAGGAAGGCGATTGCGATCCCACCCCCGACCTAGACCGCCTCGCCGGCGATCTAGGCCCTTGCAACGCCGGCGATCACCCGTCCCAGCGCCCCCGCCCCGCCCACCGACTCCCAGCGTCGGTTAGCCACTTTGGCGCCTCCGCCCAGATATTTGTAGCACCGCTTAGGAACCCTGGTTTCTTTGGGATCGTGTTGCAACCTGTGTTTCCCGTCTTGAATTTTGCTAGGCTTCGAGATTGGGATCGAGTTCGGTGCGGTAGTCCTTAGACAATCTGGCACTTGCTCTTGCCTCTCTAGCGGGTGATAATGGCGTCCAATGGAGGAGGTTCGGAAGGCGGCGACAAGCGCGCGCTTGGACGGGGTTCGGAGAAGGATTCGAACATCGCTGAATTACTGCAAAAACTCAACCTGACGACGGAAGAGGGCGAGGTGGCAGATTTCAGCGATGATGAGGAAGCTGTGGTGGCCGGGAAGGTGGAATGGGCGTTGCTAGGGAAGGTTCTCTCCCCGGTGTTGCTACATGCGAGCACAATTCGGTCTGCTACGGCGCCGGATGGGGTAACCCTCCCGGTTTGAAGATCCGATCGATCGGGGAGAGAGGTGATAACTTGTTTGTGGTGGAATTTGGGAGTAAACTTGACATGGATCGTGTGCTGGCTAGTACTCCTTGGATAGCCGGTAGGCATGCGGTCATTCTGAAAGATTATGATGAGAAGTTGAAGCCATCTGACATTCGATTTGATTGGATGGATATTTGGGTGAGAATCCTCAATCTGCCGTTGGAATGGATGAATGAACAGAGAGGTATTAAGGTCATGCGGCTTTTGGGAGAAGGTCAGAAGATGGATGTAGATGGTGATGGCAAAGCGAGCGGTGTCTTCTTGCGGGCGCGTGTGGCTATTGAGCTTAAGAAACCCATCAAGCGAGGAGTGCTGCTAAGGATGTCGAGGAATGGGGAGCCTAAATGGTTTGATGCGCAATATGAGAAGCTTCCATTCTTGTGTTTCTCTTGTGGAATTTTAGGTCATGGAGGGATGGTGTGTGACAAGCCGGCAATAAGGAATGAGCAGAAGAAGCTTCCATACGAGCGGGATCCTCCGCTGAGAGCTCCTGATGAGCGCAGGTTGAGGTTGCGAAGCTTTGTGGATGCAGCAGCGGAATCCTTTGGAAGTGCACACTCATCATGTGCTCGCTCCAATAGGTCTATGTCTAATAAGTCTGGGGATGATGGAGACTTAGAGGGGGCTGCGGAGCATGCTTGTTCTAATGGTACCGTGGGAGACAGGAGAGCTGAAGAGGGGGAGGTCACATCCCCGCTGACAACTAGTTACTACAGCACCAAAAATAAGGAGACATTGCCCAGTGGTGTAGGGAAACAACTCTTTACGGGGGAGAAGAATAATGGCAAGAGGGTTACAAGGAAGAGGAAGCCTAGGCACGCTGAGTTGACTCCCTCGCATACACTAGATCTAAACCTATAGGTTGATGAGGCGGCAGCTGTGGTGCCGGCAGGGCTTGTTAGCTCCCGTGTTAGTACTCAGCTAGGGGGAGGGCATAATAATGTGGAGGGAGCAGAGGGTCTGGAGGACCTTCTCAAGAAGCAGAAGCGAGCGACAAACACCAGTGATGCAAGATCGGCGGCGGCTGCGAGTGACAGCCCCCACTGAGCACAATGATTCTCTTGTGTCTGAACTACCGAGGAGTGGGGCAGCCCATGGCGGTTCAAGAAATCCGTAGCTTATGCCAGCTACATCGCCCAATGGTGGTCTTTCTCTCAGAGACGAGGTTGTTTCATGACAAAGTTGAAGTACTACAGAGAGCATTGGGATTCCCACATGGAGTAGGAGTGGGAAGCTTTGGGCATGGGGGTGGTCTAGCTCTTCCATGGACCCGGGACGTGGACCTAAAGCTTAAGATTATGATAAAATGCATATTGATGCCGCGGTCCTCACATTGGGCACCGGGGAGGAGTTATGGAGATTCACTGGATTTTATGATGAATCAAAGAGTGAGTTGAGTTATAGGAGTTGGGACTGCCAGAGGCTTCTTAGTGGCATGTCAAACCTTCCTTGGCTTTGCACTGGAGATTTTAATGAAGTTCTTGAAGCTTCTGAGCAGTTTGGGTCTCAGGAGCGCTCAGAGAGACAGATGGAAGGTTTTCGGGAGGCAGTGGCTGACTGTGGATTCTTCGACCTGGGTTTCAGTGGTCTTCCATATACCTGGGATAACTGGCAAGGAGGAAGCGAAAATGTCAAGGTCAGATTGGACCGAGTTTTCTGTGACAACCCGCCCAGGAAAATACCGTACTATTGCCTAACACCGATCCACTTTGGTCACTAAGCAATAGTAAAGTATCATCCTGTCATTGGTTGTCGGGTTAGCGCCCGGTAAATCACTTGGACATCGAACAGAGGATCGACACATGCATTAAAGCTCACGCGAAGGCGAGTCCAGAGTACAACATGAATTAAACATTTTATTACAAACCATTGTTCCTGACATGGAGTAAAGATTCAGAGTTTGAAAACAGCGGAATTAAAATAACTAGTGCAACGGTAAACACCACATGAGGCCATCCGTGATGTCATCACTTGTCATCACCCATCCAGTCAATCACACCTGCAACAACAGTTTTAAAGCAAGGCTGAGTATACTAATACGCAGCAAGACTTAACCGTCGGGTGAAATTTACATCACCAAACTCTAGACATGAAAGGCTTTTGGCCGGTGGAGTTTCTTTTGCTGAACAGCTGCTAAGAGTTGATCCTTACTTTCAATCTTTTAGCACAAGTTCTAGTTGATTACCATTTCTAAATGTGCCATCTAATTCAATCAAGAATTTTACAAGCAATTAATTCATCCAACAATGTGCCTCGGGTTTCATCATTATGGGATATAATGGCCAGTTGATTAAGCAGTCTCGGATAACGGTGAGAGGCCGACAATCGATTGATTTAAACCTTGCAAGGTAGACCCAAACACACGGTAGGCTGCCCCTGTAAGGACAACTTTCCCAGGCCGTTTCCAAAAGTCCTCGGGTTGGGAGCAAAACCTATAGTCCTAGGTGCAAGGTTAGCTGGTATACCCCGCAAAGTATCCAGTCTCACACAATACACCCCCCTTCCCGGTAGCTAGCCGGTAAGGCGATTACTCAAGAGTAGTAGGGAAGAGTTCCCGCGCCGTCTCATTAAGGTACTAGGCTTACCGGTCCCATTCCCGGCGAATGTTTAGTACGTTCAAAAGCTTAGCCCACGAAAGCCACTGGACCGGAGCCCAATCCCATGCTCTTACCACATGAGCAATCCATTTATAAAGATCTTATGATTCCAACATAAGAACCTATTCTCGCGAGTGACGAACATCACTCGACTTCTATCGGGTCCTATAGCATAGAAGCTATCGACCTAGCATACTAGTGATAGGGCATAGGTACCTAGGGATCATGCATCTAGGGTTTCAATTCAACTCCTGAAACGTAAATGCACAATCGAAGCAAACATAGTTGCATAATTTTAAAAGACGGGGTTAATGATCCGGGGCTTGCCTTCGCTGGCAAGGTTGGCCTTGGGCCCTTCTGGACTTGGGTCCAGGTCTTGAGCTACGTTCACGTACGGCAGCTCTTTGTTGGCACCTTCATCTCCTCCTTCCGGCACGAGCGTACGTCTACTGGCGGAAGGATCTACACGAAGGTGCAAGTGCAAGATTTACTCGACGATTTTTAATTTAAACCACAAACGTAAATGACATCCATGGGGTGCATTAGTTGGACACATTCACCTAGATAAGAATACATTTAGCATACTCTTCCAAAAAGGAACAATTTGCAATTCTTTATTAGATATTCTTTGTGATGTTGACTGTGTACATATATATGTAAATAATTTAATTTAAATTCACAAACAGTAGTGGGTGGGTACGTTTAACCTTTTAACATGATTTGCAACCACACACAAGATTAGCAAGGGTGGTTTGGTGACTTTTTCCCATTTAATGACTATTAAGCCTTTAATCGCTTCTATAGTTTTTATTCATGAAATTAATTAAGAAAATTCAGTGGAAGGGTGTGTTACACTCTAAACACCTATAACAAGCCACTCGACACACATCGAGCTTTGGATAGCTAGAAAATAATTATTTTTGAAAATAACAAAAGCTAACTGGAAGGACAAGGTAAATGCACACAAAATTAAATAATCAACAAAATGATCCAAACTTTCTCACACATGTTATATGGTTCAAAACTAGCCTAGTGGTGCAGCACATACACCTAGAACTATTATGGAACTTGAGTTATGAATTTTTAAAGAAAATCAAGCATAATTCAGGAATAAATATTTATGTAATTATAAAATTGTGATTAATTCACCAGAGGTGTGTTTTGGAATAAAAAGACAGTGTGCAAAAGTTGGTTGCAAAAACCTAATTATCTTTAGCTAGAAAAATCATTTATGCAGATCTGGCAGAAAGGGAAAAACATTTTTATAAAAAGATTTACATCATAACTTTGTGCAATTTTTGGCATAGGAGCTAGTCATTACCTAGCACACAACATATCCCAACATTAACTACAGAGGATTTATATATTTTGAGATATTGCAGATCTAGTTTTTTCACTTTTGTATTTTTCATGCAAAAGCTACCAAGAATTAGCTCAGGCCAGAATAAACAAAGTTGTGGGATATTTCCCCGCGAATCCAACAAAATTGGTCTTGCATTTTTATTATGTTTCTACAATTTTCTACGCAATTTATAAAAATCAGGCAAATCACAAATACTATTTGAGTTACCCTTTTGCAAGAAGGCCCTCGGCAAGAATTATTGTGTTGTAATGCGAACCTTGGGCGGCCGGCCGGCGCGGCTCCGGCCAAATTCTGGCCGGGCCGGCGGCGGGGCCGGTCGGGGGAAGGGGCCGGGGAGGTCCACTAGGTCGCACGGGAGCCCATGGGTGTCGGGATTTGGGCGCGAGGCGGCGGCGGCGAGGCCGCTCGGTGGCGGTGGCCGGCGCTAGCCGCGATGGCGGGAATTTCCGACGAGGCCGGGGCGAATTCGGGCAACGCGCGACGGGGAAGGCTTCCACGGGGTCTCAGGGAGGTGTAGGGTAGCTGGGACGGCGACGGAATGGAGGGAAAAGCGACGTTCACCGAGCAGCCCCCATGGCGGCCGGCGGCGTGCATGGAGCAGTGGGGGGTCGATGCGTCAAGGGAGGAGCAGCGGGCGGCTCCCCTTTTATTGTCGACACGCGCGCGTGCTAGCTACCGCAGGGTCACCTCGCCTTAACTCGCCGTACGGTGCGTCCTCGACTGGCGCGCACCAGGAGCCCGGCGGCGGACCGGTGGACAAACCTGAGCGCGAAGGGCGGCGAGGGCAAGGGCTCCACATGGCGGGGCACGGACTTCAGCAACCCTCGGAGTGCTCCCCACCTCGGGCGGCGTGGTCTCGGGACGGTGCGAGAGGGCCCCGACTCCGAGGCGGGCGCGACGCGCGACGCCGCGGCGCGGCACCGGCCTGCCTAAAAGTGTTGCTGAGTGCCGGTTTGAACACGTGATTCTCTAAAAAGTTGAATAAAAGTGCACAAAGCGATGAATAGGAAAGTTGTAGATCTGACTACCCCCTACAATTTTCACAAAGGCCGTCTAGTGTTTTTCTCAACGGATTTTGCAGGAACGTCGTGCCAACTTTGAATGCCGGCCTGTTCCTGTGAACAGGAGGTACTGTCAGTCGATCGAGTTTTTCACCAATTTCCACCCAAAATTTGAAATGCCAATCTACATGAAAGTTGTGTCCCTCACCAAGATGGACAACTTTCATAAAGGTAGATTTTGAAGTGTTTAGGTGAATTTTGGAGAACGCGGCAAAAGTTCCGGACGACATTCGCTGGCGTCAACGGTTAAGCTGGTTTTGACTGGGTCTTTGACCAAGGGTTGACCACGGGTGTGTGTAGACTTGGTCAAGGGGTTCATTAGGGTTCATTGATGTGGTTTTCGAGGTGATGACCCAGGTTGACCTAGGTTTGACTGATGCTCGGCTGGTTCGACCCGGCTAATCTGGTCATTAGCGTTAATGACGGTAATTAAAAACCTGGGGCGTCACAGCCTACCCCCTTAAGAAGAATCTCGTCCCGAGATTCGAAATTACAAGAGGAGGTGGGGAAGTGGTTCTTGGATAGAGATGTTACCCATAGAGTTAAGACGGTCTGGCTTTCCTTGAAGAATCGGATTCTGGCCGTGAGCACACTTAGCTGCTCCGGGGTTCTGACCCTGAGGTCGGAGATTTGGGCAATTATGTCTGTAATGCCCGGGTTGTCTACAATTGTGGCACAAATGCAGTGGAAACTCTCCGGGCTTGGAGATTTGTTGCTGGGCTTTCTTGATAAGGCGGAGCCTCTTCCTCTCCTTTTTCCTTTTTAACCTCGTAGCTCGTGAACGTGTTGCACTAGCAGGGAGTTGAGTGGCCTTGCTAGTGTCACATCTTTGTTTGCCCTCACGCGGACGAGTTTCCGTACAGATAATTTCCCACCCACTTACATCTATCTCCGATAATACTCGCTTGTTGCCTCGATTTGCTTTCTCTTCTGCTCTAAGATCCATTGGTAGTCGAGAAGGTGGTAATATGGAGTCGGAGGCTTGGGGCTGGTCTCGATTAACATACTCCTCCAACAAATTGAACAAACAGGCTTGTTCAACAAAAGAGGCAGATAAAGACTGAGAGAGACTGTCTGCCAAACTATTTTGAGATGGCTTCCCATAATGTCCTTGGATAATATCGTACACCATCTGGTTTAGCATGGAATTCTGCCCTCCAACAGTTGAGTTGCGCCGACAATGGCGTTTATGTCTCTCTGGGTAGGTACTTCAGGTGAACAGGGTTTGGAAGATTGAATCTTCTGTTGCATCGGTGGCCTTTGTTGTAGTTGTTGAGCCATCCGTTGTTGTGCTTGCAGGAGTTGGCACAACACTTCGGTATGTGCTGCTACGAAAGCTTCTGTCAACATCGTGTGCGGCGGTAGCGTAAGATCACCGCTACCCGATGCATCAAAACCATTGGGGTTATTCCATGCCGGTCTGAACATCTGAAAATTTAAGTCCCTAATTAGCACATATTCAAAATCTCACCCAGAAACTTATAATTCGAACCTACTCTACGAGACTCGTTCACGGTAAGCAATGCAAACCGGACATCCAAACAGTCACAATATCAAATTGGTAAAGCTTTGTCCACACATCCCATGATCGGGAATGCAGCTGGAACAAAAGGTACAAGGTGTGTTCTTTTACTACCTCATCGCCGTTCATGAGGAAGCGGACATGAATGTGCACATGCACAGCTAATAGCAGACATAATCCTCCTACAATACGAGAGGTACATCCCTAACAATGTCCGGTGAAACGACTCGAGCTCTTCCGAAGACGAAGTCATGGGTGGCAGCTTGGATTGATTTCTGCTTTCGGTCTACTCTGAGCTTCTCCTTGACGTCGGAAATGAAGACGGAGAACAGTTTGCTCAGGAAGGAATGAAGTAGCTGGGAGAGGTGCTCTATTGGCAAAGTAGCCATGCTAGCTAGAAGAAGAACAGGAACAGTGATAACACCGATCTTGGATGGAAATGGAGCTTTCGCATCGGCGGTTCTTGGTAAAGAGTTTCCTTTTATAACCGCTACGGGGCTGTAACGGTCGTTTATCCATCCGGGTATCTAGCGTAGACAACACGGAGCTCAACATGGTCAGCTCGTGCAGTCTCGGCGTCGTGAATACGGTTGCGGAACTCGATGGCAGAGCAACGTCATGGTGTCGTACGGTCATGATACTAACGATGTTAAGGCTCAACGGTCTAAAGAATCGACCGTGGTGGGGAAAGAACGAGCAAGCTCAGTGTGCAACGCTTGACGTTTGCGTTAGCAACAAAGAGAAGCGTAGCAAAAAGCTTTGATCGATCCTGGGCGCACTTCCTTGCTCGAATCTGAGGATTTGAAGATTATGAGCGCGGACCAAGAACCAATACACGATGGATGATTTCTCCATATTGAGTATTCGAGAACCTTGACTGCTCAAGAGAATTTCTACGTCTAATGCTTCCGCTTGGCTAGCAGGAGGGGATTTGATGCTACAAGGTCATCGAGATTTGCGGCACGAGGCCAAGTCGACAGGAATTTCCAAAAGACCATTATGAAGAAAAGGAAGGCTAATAAAAGAGTTCCATACTTTCTTGTACGAAAGATGACTTCAAGCGGAACTTCAGAATAATCTTGCTCACACCTTTACTTACTTCGTAAAATTTAAGGTTTTGACAACTCATTATTTCTAAGGTGTGATAATTTTCAAAGTCGATGCGATGCACATGCTTGTGCGGTATGGTGCTCATGATGCACGTTAGAATGACTCGGTTACCACATGATGAGTTAGTGATTTCGAAAACAATCCTAGGCAGAGAGGGGATCTGAATGGTGAGTCGCTTTCTCACAACCAAGATACCTAGCGCGCTCCTAGTGGCAGTCGGGTGGCTGCAGCACACACGGTACCCTAGGTTCCGTCGCGGCACCTTTGGTTATGGGATCACTACATCACCAACAAGCGAAGCAGAATAGGGGTACGGAGTTTTCATGCATATGCAAGTTAGTATACCCAAGCTTTCTAATGCATATGCTATGCAGTGCATGCTCAAAAGTAACTTTTATTTTACTTCACAAGGTTTTGAGCAAGACCGAAAAGAATAAGTTCAAGACTGAGGAATCGATTGGACCTTGGATTGACACGAAATTTGTGGGGCTCGGAACTTGATTGATCACAACTAGCATAAGTAATACCTTACAAAGACCATTACTGAAAAAGACGTTTAATCAAGGCATTACATCGATGAGGGTTTCAGAATTGCCAAACAACATTTGGAAATACAATGCAGACTAGCTGCAACGACAAGGTTCCTAGTTCGACCGATCGTGACAGTTAACCAAAAGCGGTTATGGTACACTAGTGTTCCTTACAACACTGCACTCTTACGACTTAGAATTTTATTTTCCCACATACAACTTCCTAGGGTGGGATCTTCCACGCTGAAAGACTACGGTGACTCGGGTCCAGACTCAATTCCAGATTCACCTTGGATATCTTCAGCATCTTTTTCTTGTGCGGGTCCAGGAATGACAGGTTCTGGGGGTGGAGCTGTTATAGCTTCCAGTTGATTTTCTAGTTCAAGCATATACATATCGTTATGCTGCAACAAGAAATTCTGGTCATGTATGATCTCGGTTAACTCTTGTATCTTTGCCTTGTCCTTGCGTCTTTCCTTCTTGAGAGTAGCTATCATTGCTCGGGCTTCCTTCAACGCTTGAGTTGTACACTCCATTTCTTTAACTTTGTATCTATAGATTTGGTGTCTATAGAATACGCTTTCTCCCACCATCTGTCGGTAGGTGTCGTACATGGCTTCTGAGAAGCGGACTGAGGTGACAAGGTCAGGACTATAGCGAGAGTTGCTCTGGGCTGGAAGGGTAGTTTCTCGTTCACCACCCGGTGCAATGTGTCGCTCGGGTACCGGAATTACTTTGGCTGCAGAGTTGACTATCTCGGCAGGGTGCTTCCCACAGAAAGTTGTGAGTGCCTCAAGAGCAGCCTTCTGCACCGTGTCGGACAAGTTTCTTCCGTGTGCCATACACTCCCACTCTTCCCAAGAAGGATTGGTCGGGCACACTGAAATCTTCACCTTCACTTCACAACGAAGGAGTTGGACTGTGGTCATGACCTCACATGTCGAGTACTCTGGGTAAGTGGTGTACCCAAAGTCCTTTAGGGTGTCCCACAAGAGTGCAGGAAATCCACCCTCCTCGAGGTAGTTCACGAGAGTCCATGATTCCACATCAGCCGACGTAGAGCCAGCGTTGTCCATCTGGACATAACGACAAAAGTGAGAATCAGTCGGGTGCGAGTGTACAAAGATAACTCGATCCACGAATACGGGTAGGGTTAAGGTATTGGGTAGATGTGCATACTTAGAATACCAACGTATGTTGGACTCGAACGAGCAGGCATACCAAATGGTACAGGGTTCTGGTAAACGGAAACCGAACTTCCCATCTCAAACCATAGTCCAACACTTCCCAAATCTGCGTGGCAACTTGGCAAGGTTAGGAGACTCAAGTTGGGTATGCAAGGTTGCTACAAGATTAGGAAAGGTGCTATCTAGGCAAGATATCAAAAGGTTCTAGGAAGATGGCAAGACAAGGGTTGGCTAACCGAGCCTAACTTGTGGTAGACCATGTTATGATCGTGAACTTCGGCGAGCAGAAACTAGATTGGATTGGAGCAACCTAGGTTAAGATCACCTAGACGAAAGATTCTTGGACAAGAACAGCAATCTAGGTAACAACTCTAATAAATTCAAGCATGACAACACATCTACACCTAAAGAGGCTAAACCGGACAAAACATGCTATCACTATTTTACCTCAGAGAGTACGGAAATAGGCGTGAGTTCAGTTTAGGTTCTTTCACGACTTTTAGCATGATGCAAGACGTCCTATGCGTCCTCACAAGGCATTCAGCCAAAACTCGGAGTTAGCGCCGGTGGCATGGCACATACACGTATCTCCTTATAATAACTAGTCGAGATCTAGTCGATGCTTACTTAGCGACTTACGAAATGAGGTTAGGGTACCTGCAGAAGATCACAGAACACAACGAACCTTTCATGCCAGCACTCATGAAAGCGTCCCCATACATTACCGTTCACTATAGAAACGGCATCCATGCGTTAAGCCGCTGCATGGACAGCATCCAACCTCGGACATCCTTCGTTTGAATGGAGTATATCCTTGCCTCGCATACTCGACATGCGGAATGCTCACGTATGAAACACGTGGCAACACACAACTCACAACCAGACGTGAAGATGGGATCCGTGGAAGGGATCACTCCATCAACCCTCGCAATTCCCGTGATGCGGAACAACGCACGTATAAAACACGTGGCTCATCTAGTTTGGTTGTGCGAGAAAGTAAGTCTGACATAAAGTAATGTGCTGGGAGTTAGCAAAATAACCATAGATTAATAAGCCACCTGAAAGAAACCAAAAATTCCCTCTAGGGCCTCTCGGTCTAGTTTATCCTTAACGGACTAACGTCTTTTGCAAATCAAACAATATTGGCAGTTTTTATTCCAAAATCATGTGATTAAGGTTGTTAATTAAGCTCTGGTACATGCAATCGCTCTGATACCAAATTTGTGACAACCCGCCCAAGAAAATACGGTACTATCGCCTAAGACCGATCCACTTTGGTCACTAAGCAATAGTAAAGTATCATCCTGTCATTGGTTGCCGGGTTAGCGCCCGTAAATCACTTGGACATCGAACGAGAGGATCGACACATGCATTAAAACTCACGTGAAGGCGAGTCCGGAGTACAACATGAATTAAACATTTTATTACAAACCATTGTTCCCGACATGGAGTAAAGATTCGTAGTTTGAAAACGGCGGAATTAAAATAACTAGCGCAACGGTAAACACCACGAGGAGGCCATCCGTGATGTCATCACTTGTCGTCACCCATCCGGTCAATCACACCCGCAACAACAGTTTTAAAGCGAGGCCGGGTATACTAATACTCAAGCAAGACTTAACCGTCGGGTGAAATCTACATCACTAAACTCGGACATGAAAGGCTTTTGGCCGGTGGAGTTTATTTTGTCGAACAATTTGCTAAGAGTTGATCCTTACTTTCAATCTTTTAGCACAAGTTCTAGTTGATTACCATTTCTAAATGTGCCATATAATTCAATCAAGAATTTGACAAGCAATTAATTCATCCAACAATGTGCCTCGGGTTTCATCATTATGGGATATCATGGCCAATTGATTAAGCGAGTCTCGGATAACGGTCGGAGGCCGACAATCGATTGATTTAAACCTTGCAAGGTAGACCCGAACACACGGTAGGCTGCCGCCGTAAGGACAACTTTCCCCGTGCCGTTTCCAAAAGTCCTCGAGTTGGGAGCAAAACCTACGATCATGGGTGCAAGGTTAGGTTTGGTATACCCCGCAAAGTATCCGAGTCTCACGCAATACACCCCCCTTCCCGGTAGCTAGCCGGTAAGGCGATTACTCAAGAGTAGTAGGGAAGAGTTCCCGCGCCGTCTCATTAAGGTACTAGGCTTACCGGTCCCATTCTCGGCGAATGTTTAGTGCGTTCAAAAGCTTAGCCCACGAAAGCCACTGGACCGGAGCCCAATCCCATGTTCTTACCACATGAGCAATCCATTTATAAAGATCTTATGATTCCAACATAAGAACCTATTCTCGCGAGTGACGAATATCACTCGACTTCTATCGGGTCCTATAGCATAGCAGCTATCAACCTAGCATACTAGTGATAGGGCATAGGTACCTAGGGATCATGCATCTAGGGTTTCAATTCAACTCCTGAAACGTAAATGCACAATCGAAGCAAACATAGTTGCATAATTTTAAAAGACGGGGTTAATGATCTGGGGCTTGCCTTCGCTGGCAAGGTTGGCCTTGGGCCCTTATGGACTTGGGTCCGGGTCTTGAGATACGTTCACGTACGGCAGCTCTTTGTCGGCACCTTCGTCTCCTCCTTCCGGCACGAGCGTACGTCTACTGGCGGAAGGATCTACACGAAGATGCAAGCAAGATTTACTCGACGATTTTTAATTTAAACCACAAACCATAAATGACATCCATGGGGTGCATTAGTTGGACACATTCACCTAGATAAGAATACATTTAGCATACTCTTCCAAAAGGAACAATTTGCAATTCTTTATTAGATATTCTTTGTGATGGTGATTGTGTACATATATATATGTAAATAATTTAATTTAAATTCACAAACAGTAGTGGGTGGGTACGTTTAACCTTTTAACATGATTTGCAACCACACACAAGATTAGCAAGGGTGGTTTGGTGACTTTTTCCCATTTAATGACTAGTAAGCCTTTAATCGCTTCTATAGTTTTTATTCATGAAATTAATTAAGAAAATTCAGTGGAAGGGTGTGTTACACTCTAAACACCTATAACAAGCCACTCGACACACATGCGAGCTTTGGATAGCTAGAAAATAATTATTTTTGAAAATAACAAAAGCTAACTAGAAGGAGAAGGTAAATGCACACAAAATTAAATAATAAACAAAATGATCCAAACTTTCACACACATGTTATATGGTTCAAAACTAGCCTAGTGGTGCAGCACATACACCTAGAACTATTATGGAACTTCAGTTATGAATGTTTAAAGAAAATCAAGCATAATTCAAGAATAAATATTTCTGTAATTATAAAATTGTGATTAATTCACCAGAGGTGTTTTTTGGAAAAAAAGACATTGTGCAAAAGTTGGTTGCAAAAACCTCATTATTGTTTGCTACAAAAATTATTTATGCAGATCTGGTAGAAATGGGAAAACATGTTTATAAAAAGATTCACATCATAACTTTGTACAATTTTCGGCATTAGAGCTAGCCATGACCTAACACACAACATATCCAAAAATTAACTACAAAGGATTTATATAGTTTGAGATATTGCAGATCTAGGTTTTTCACATTTGTATTTTTCATGCAAAAGCTTCCAGGAATTAGCTCAGGCCAGAATAAACAAAGTTGTGGGATATTTCCCCGCGAATCCAACAAAATTGGTCTTGCGTTTGCTAATTTTTCTTCAATTTTCTACGCAATTTACAAGAATCGGCCAAATCACAAATACTATTTGAGTTACCCTTTTGCAAGAAGGCCCTCGGCAAGAATTATTGTGTTGCAATGCGGACCTTGGGCGGCCGGCCGGCGCGGCTCCGGCAAAATTCCGGCCCGGGCCGGCGGCGGGGCCGGTCGGGGAAGGGGCGGGGGAGGTCCACTAGGCCACCGGGAGCCCATGGCCGTCGGGATTTGGGCGCGAGGCGGCCGGCGAGGCCGCTCGGCGGCGATGGCCGGCGCTAGCCGCGATGGCGGGAATTTCCGACGAGGGCGGGCGGGTCGGTGCAACGCGCGACGGGGAAGGCTTCCACGGGGTCTCAGGGAGGTGTAGGGTAGCCGGGACGTCGACGGAATGGAGGGAAAAGCGACGTTCACCGAGCAGCCCCCATGGCGGCCGGCGGTCGGCATGGAGCAGTGGGGGGTCGGTGCGTCGAGGGAGGAGAAGCAGGCGGCTCCCCTTTTATGGTCGACACGCGCGCGCTAGCTACCGCAAGGTCACCTCGCCTTAACTCGCCGTACGGCGCGTCCTCGACTGGCGCGTGCCGGGAGCCCGGCGGCGGACCGGTGGACAAACCTGAGCGCGAAGGGCGGCGAGGGCAAGGGCTCCACGTGGCGGGGCACGGACTTCGGCGACCCTCGGAGTGCTCCCCACCTTGGGAGGCGTGGTCTCGGGACAGCGCGAGAGGGCCCTGACTCCGAGGCGGGCGCGGCGCGGCACCGGCCTGCCTAAAAGTGTTGCTGAGTGCCGGTTTGAACACGTGATTCTCCAAAAAGTTGAATAAAAGTGCACAAAGCGATGAATAGGAAAGTTGTAGATCTGACTACCCCCTACAACTTTCACAAAGGCCGTCAAGTGTTTTTCTCAACGGATTTTGCAGGAACGTCGTGCCAACTTTGAATGTTGGCCTGTCCCTATGAACAGGAGATACTGTCAGTCGATCGAGTTTTTCACCAATTTCCACCCAAAATTTGAAATGCCAATCTACATGAAAGTTGTGTCCCTCAACAAGATGGACAACTTTCATAAAGGTAGATTTTGAAGTGTTTAGGTGAATTTTGGAGAACGCGGCAAAAGTTCCGGACGACATTCGCTGACGTCAACGGTTAAGCTGGTTTTGACTGGGTCTTTGACCAAAGGTTGACCACGGGTGTGTGTAGACTTGGTCAAGGGGTTCATTAGGGTTTATTGACGAGGTTTTCGAGGTGATGACCCAGGTTGACCTAGGTTTGACTGATGCTCGTCCGGTTCGAATCGGCTAATCCGGTCATTAGCGTTAATGACGGTAATTAATAACCTGGGCGTCACAGTTTCGCGACATCCAATTTCTTGAATATCTTCCATGATGTCAAAGTTACTCATCTGCAGACCACTGAGTCAGATCATTGTGCTCTGTTGATTGATTGTTTTAAAGTTTGACAATGGAAGAGGAGAAAACGTTCCTTTCGATATGAAAATATGTGGAGGCGTGATCCAAAGTATATGGATACGGTTCAGTAGGCTTTGGTGCCTTTGCAAGGGCCTACGAACCTTGTCCAGGTGCGTCAGCAGCTGGGTGTTGTGCAGGGATCACTACAAGCATGGGAGTGTAGTGTTTTTGGGTCGATCAGGAAGCAATTGGCCCAAAGAAGGAGGGAATTGGAGTAGGTTTGCGGTCAGTCCATCAACACTTGCCCATCCTCCCATGAGCGGTGGCTTATGGCGTGTAGTATCTCGGAGTTACTTTCACGAGAGGAGTGCATGGCTAAGCAGCAATCGAGGATTGATTGGTTGAAGGATGGAGACCACAACACGGCGTTGTTTCATGCCAAAACAAGAGAGCGTGCGCATAGCAACTCGATCAAGTCATTGTTGCGTCCTGATGGGTCAGTAAGGATGGAAGTTTTACCCACGGGTAAGGTACCCGTGGGTACCCTACCCTGTTGGGTAAGGGTAAGGTATAGAATTCTACCCGCTGGTAAGGGTACGGGTATAAAATTCTACCCGCGGGTAACGGTATGAAACTCTACCCATGGGTTACCCAAGGGTACCCGCACTAAAGAAGTCCATAGAAATATTTGACCCAAGTAGGCCCATATATCCTAACCCTAGCAGCGCATCCCTTCCACCATTGGTATGTACTGACTTCACATGTTCCACTTTCTTTCTAAAGTATAACTTGAATTGATCTAATGTCTATTATTTTGTGTTCCCAGGATGATGTTGAGTCTGACATCATTGATCCATGACTCATTGACTCGCAAGAATGCATCACAATTTGATTTTATTTCTTATGTTGTGATGTTGTAATTTCTTATTTGACTTATTTATGTATCAATAAGTGTGTGATTGTGAAGTTTGAGACTTACTATCAAATGATTATTGTACTCTTAGATATGAACTGAATGACATGTTTATGTTAATACCCATTGGGTACCCTTTTACCCTGCGGGTAATGGTAAGGGTAAGGATTTTTACCCGTTACGTTTGGGGGTAAGTGTGCAAAAGAGATAGACGGGTATGCCAACGGGTGGGTAAATGCTTTGCCCTTACCCTGCCCTGCCCATTGCCATCCCTATGGGTCAGTTGCAGAAAAACAAGAGGAGCTAGAGGAAGTTGCAGTTGCTTTCTATAAGGATTTGTTCACAGCCTAGGGAGACCTGGAAGTTGGCAATATCCTGCAGCATGTCCAGCGGAAAGTGACTGAGGAGATGAACGATATGTTGATGAAGCCATATACGGCAAATGAAGTGAAGAAGGTCATTTTTATGATGGGCCCAAATAAATCGCTTGGGCCAGATGGGCTCACTGCAGGGTTTTTTAGGTACACTGGGAACTGATTGGGCCACAGATTTGTGAAGTAGTTCTGAATTTTTTGAATGGAGGTGAATTGCAGGATGATATCAATACTACTACCATTGTTCTTATACCAAAGTGCAAGCACCCGGTGGAGATGAAATAGTTCTGGCCAATTTCCCTTTGTAATGTCTTGTATAAAATATGCTCAAAAGTCTTGGCTAATCAACTCAAGGTTTTCTTGGATGAGATTATTTTAGAAGAATAGTGCATTTGTACCCGGCAGATTAATCACAGACAATGTGCTGATAGCGTATGAGTGCACTCATTATTTGAAGAGGAAAAAAGGGAAAAAATGGAGCTTGTGCTGTGAAACTAGATATGGCCAAGGCATATGATCGAGTTGAGTGGGACTATCTTGAGGGGATGATGATCAAGCTCGACTTTCATGGGGATTTTGTCGCGAGAATAATGAGGTGTGTAACATCTGTTTATTTTTGCATTAGAACTAATGGGGTGCTCTCGGAATGTTTTAGACCGACTCGTGGTATTCGACAAGGCGATCCAATTTCACCTTATTTGTTCTTGCTTTGCTCAGAGGGTTTATCATGTCCTCTTCGAGAGATTGGCCCAAGGCACTTGTCTAGGGGAGTTCGCGTGGGTGTTCACACTCCCTGGATTTCACACTTGCTCTTTGCAGATGATTGCATTGTATTCATAGAAGCATCGCAGAGGGGAGCTGATCGATTGAAGGAGATTCTGGACATCTATAGTAAAGGATCGGTGTAGATGATCAACAGGGACAAATCGGCTATATTTTTCAGCAAAAATTGTACTAATGAATCAAAGAATGAGGTGAGATCTTCTTTGGACATTCAAAAGGAAGCTTTAGCTGAGAAGTATTTGGGCTTACCCACGTCTGTTGAGCGAGCAACAAAGGAAGCTTTCGAGTATATGCCGGCGAGAGTGAAAGGCTTAATTGGGGGATGAAGTGGCTGAGAAGCTAGCTGTGCAAGAAGAGAGGTTCTTCTCAAGTTGATTGCACAGGCCATTCCCACCTACTTGATGAGCTATTTCTTATTGCCAGATGAGACTTGTAAGAAGATGCGACAAGCGATTGTGAACTACTGGTGGGGAAGCTCTGCAGATTATCACCATATACACTGGCTACGCTGGGAGTGACTCACTCGGTCAAAGTTTAAAGGAGGAATGGGTTTTTGTGATCTTAAGCTTTTCAACTTGGTGATGCTAGGGAAGCAAGGATGTAGGCTCATAACACGGCCGGAGTCACTTTGTGCCCGAGTTCCTAAAGGAAGATACTATCACAACTCTGGTTTTATGGAATGCACAAGAAGGAAGAAAATGAGCCACACATGGCGTGCAATCCTAGCAGGCCGGGATGTCCTCAAATCAGGCTTGATGAAGAGAATTGGGGATGGATCAGATACTAGAATATGGGAGGATCGCTGGATCCCTAGGCATTTCAGTGGAAAGCCTACAGCATTCCAAGAGGACCATGATCTTGTCTATGTTCAGGAACTTGTCATGGATAGTGGCCAATGGAATGAGGATCTCGTTCGTGCATCTTTTCTGGGCATTGATGTTGAAGCAATTTTAAGAACACCAGTTAGAGGTGTGGGGGTAGATGTGTGGGTCTAGGATCTGGAGAAGCATGGATGCTATTCAGTTCGCTCGGCGTACGATCTTCTGGATTCCGCACGACAGCAACAAGATGACATGGCAACGGCAAGCACATCTAGCAATGATACTTAGCACTATATTTGGAAGGTGGATGACCCGCCAAAGGTTAACATTTTCTGGTGGAGAGTGATAAATGAGTTTCTTCCGGCCAAGCAAGTC
This sequence comes from Cenchrus americanus, assembly GCA_947561735.1. Classification (NCBI taxonomy): domain Eukaryota; kingdom Viridiplantae; phylum Streptophyta; class Magnoliopsida; order Poales; family Poaceae; genus Cenchrus; species Cenchrus americanus. The sequence goes on along the minus strand of OX387241.1, from coordinate 233,448,969 downwards.
TTACATCGGCGACACATCGAGCCTCTAGCTACCTGTGATATCTGTGGATGCCAGGAAGCATCACTTCAACATGTACTTTTGGAATGCACAGTGGCTATAGAATCTTCTGGGAAAAACAAAGCAACAAACAGGTGTGAAAGTGCCGATCCTACACCCGAGGACATGGGCAAAAAACCTGATGTTTGTTGGCATAGCAAGAGAGAGGGCCATTATCATTTGTGACATGTGGTCTCTTTGGATGAACCGCAATGATCGACGACATGGGAAAGCTAGGCTACCGGTTGCACAAGCGGTCACATGGGTTAGAGACACAGCCTTTGACTTATGGCAAATTTTGCATCCTCCAAAGCAACCAAAAACCACTAAAGAGATGTTGTAGTGGACAAAACCAGAACATGGATGGTTGAAATGTAATGTTCATGCTGCATTTCAGGAGGATTCTGGGAGGGGTGCAACTGGAATGGTGTTGCGGAATGATCAAGGGATATTTCTGGGAGCACAAGCTACCGCATACCCTCTTTGCTTGGATGCATTAACAATGGAAGCATATGCGTGTATAGATGGTTTGATCTTAGATGAAAAACTTGGAGTTAATCGGCTACATCTTGAAACAGACTGTCAAGAGCTCATTTCTTTATGGGGAGCTAGAGATGGGGGCCGGTCGGTGATCACACCGATCATCATGGAGATTTATGAGCTTAGTTTGTGTTTTCAAGAATTTGGTTTATCTCATGTTAGTAGAGTTTGTAATAAGGTAGCTCATGAGTTGGCTAGACAAGTTAGAGGAAGTGAAACGGTGGTGTGGCAGGAAACTCGTTGTGTATCCACAACTTGCTAGAAGCTGATTGTACAATTTCTCCATGATGAAGTGCAAGGCCTATTCCAAAAAAAAGAAACAAATCACACAAACACCACAATTTTCACATATATCATAGCTTCATATGGTTCACAACTCACAACAGCCGGCATCAGGCACACAACTATTCGTCTCTTCATCAAACATTACATAGCAAACAAACCTAGGGCCGCTACATATAAGATGTGTGCGTAGGTTGTTTCTATCGTGACGATGGTGTGGTGACCCTCTTTCTTTCTTGTTCGGTTTGTTTTTCAGCTCCTTAGGGGTTCTCCTAAGGTTGTGTTGTGTAAAACCCTCTTCTCTTAATGAAGAACGTGCTTTGCACGTCTTAAAAAATAACAAGAGGCACACACACTCCCCTCAGCAGCTGCTTAGGATGTGTTTGGCAGAGCTCCAACTCTGAAAAAAACTCCAGAGTTGCAGATCCGTGCAGCTCCACCATGGAGCAGCTCCACCATGGATCTGAAATCCCGACAAGTGTTTGGTACAACTCCAGATTTTCCACCATCCCTATGACATCTAGGGCCCGCATGTCAGGAGAATAAAAAACGGGTCGTCCTAATTTTTCCCTCTGTGTCTCGCGGCCGTGTTGATCCCTCCCACCGCCGCCGCATCCCCGTCATTCTACACCGAGCTCGTCGGCCCCCATTGCTACTCCTCCATCCGGCGACGCCTCCCTCTGGCGCCGCGCGTTCCTCCTGCGAATTCTCCCTCCGGCGTCCCGTGTTCCTCCATCAGCCTTGATTTGCGCGTCCCTCTGTTGACCTCACCATTTTGCGCCCCTGCGGCAGCCCCTCCCTCCGACGGCGCTCGCCCCCCAGTGCCCCTGCGGCCAAGAGGCATGACCGCTAGGCCCCGCGGTCGCTTGGTAGGTTGTGCCCCACGTACGCAGGTCCCCACGACCACACTCTAGTGCTGCTCCAGTCTCTGGGGCATTTGACGGACGGAAAAAACAGTGAAATTGACTTGGCCGGTGCTAAGCTTCCAATTAGAGGGGTGCGGTACGAAGCTTTGGTACTGGAGGAGGCGCGGGAGGCCGGCGTCGGCACGTAGAGGAGGCGCGGGAGACCGGCGGCGGCGTGCCTACTACCTCATCATCACGGCTGGCAAGGCCTTGCCACCGGGCCTGGGCAGGGAGAAATTGGAGAGGGAGACTGGCAGATCCGGTGTTGGTGAGGGCGGTAGCGGAGGGCAGGCCAGCGGCCGGTGCCAGGGAGGGTGGCGGCCAGCACAGGCACCGAGCGGAGGGCACATCGGCGGGGAAGTCGTGAGGAGGGAGGGGACGACGCAGGGGAGAAAAAAGAACAAATTATTTTCCCCACTAATCAATGGCAGTGGTGGGTAATTTCTGCCAACTCCACCAAATCTAGTGTTGTGGAGCACCCCTTGAGGTACTCCACAAAAGCCATGGAGTTGGGGCCTGCTTCACCCTTTTATTTTTGAGCAGATCCACGGTGAAGCCGCTGGAGCTGGGCGTGTTTGGCTGAAAAACTTTGAAGCGGAGTTGATTTTTTGGATCTGGAGTTGCCTGGAGCTCTGTCAAACACGCCCTTATTAGCTACAAGCTCCGTCTTAAACGACACGTAGCAGGCACTCGCCATCCCTTGCGATGTCAAGCGCCATGATGCTGAGCCTCGTGCCTTGCGCAGGCGCGGCGATGACAGCGATGTGCACCCCGACGCAGTTGACCCCGTGCGCACTGGCCCTCGTCGGGGACGCGTCGCCCACGGCAGCGTGTTCTGAAGGTAGAGGAGAAGTGGATGTGGTGAATCCGTGAATGTATAAGAGGGGGAAATAAAAAAAGGAAAAGAGGGGAGAAAAAAGAAAAACAAAGAATGAAAATAATAAATAAATAAAAAGAAAAAAGTTATAACCATGTTTCCCTTATTTATTTGTTTGATACATTTCCTATCAAATGATCACACAATGGTATACACAAATGCAATGGTATACACAAATGCAATGATATACACAAAGCATTAAACATCTTACAGACAACCTTCCTATCTATGAGTTGTATGAACTATGTGTGTATCTGTCTGTATACGCAATTCGAGATTCTACTGATGAGTTCACATTGAAGGGTTGTACATGCCCTTGGGCCTTGGGCAAGTACAACATGTCTTTTTGCCCGTCTGCGTGATGGTCCTTTTTGTAAGAAAGCCCCTAGTGATCGGAGAGACACGGCCGGGCTCGTCCTCTCGTGAGGCGATGAGTGCGGCTCGTGCTCCGAGGCATGAAGGGACGATGATGCCCGCGTTGTACTGGTTCGTCGACGCGATCCGGATCCAGTGCGGCAGCGTAAAGGATTATTCTTGGCGCCAGAGTCCGTCGTTCGTCAGCGGCAAGGAAGACCAGCGCACATCGGCGGCGGTGGCGACCGTGAAGCCAGCAGCCACGGGTGTGGTATCGACGAGGAATGTTTTATAAATAAAATGTTTTGTTTACATAGAAGTAAATTATTTATTGGAATTTTTATGAATAAAATCTTTTGTTTACCAAATATTTGGAAAACATGTGCGTGTTGCACGTGCATTTTACTATCTATACCAATAAAAAATAAAAAAATAAAAAGAGGGGAAATAAAAAAGGAAAAAGAGGGGAAATATGGCCATTCTTCCATGCATAATATGGCTAGGAAAATATGAAAACTGCATTACCCTAGGGGAATTGGATTCATTTTAAATATTTAAATATGAGTCTTAGTGAGTTGAAATAGTAGGGAGCATGATGTACATTAGTATCATATTTGTATGTTCTGAATTTTATTACAGCCCGTAGCAACGCACAGGCATGATGCTAGTATTAGCTACAAGCTCCGTCTTAAACGACACGTAGCAGGCACTCGCCAAGCCAACACTCCACAATCCATGAACATAAAAATTTAGCTAGTGTTCCATAACAAATGTGATACATCATTCCTTGTTTTTTCTTTTGGCCAAAACTTTTTTTTTGCCTTACATTCTTATCCTGCCTTAGGAGCTCTATCAAGAAGTAAGCAATCTTTTGGTTGAAATAAAAACTCTTATCAAAAAGCTAGGCATATGTGTCACATGCCAAGTTAGCGCTGTGGGGTGCACGAGCGCTCTCAGCTATCTGTGTGGGACAAAATCATTAGCGCAGGATTTGCATGACATTCAACTTAAACCGAAAGCTTGTCGTGGCCGATCAATGTATCCGTTGAAAAAAAATTGCACAGAAGTGTATTGGGCTTGCAAATTCGCTGGGACGGCCCACGGAGTTAGGCCCGTTCTTTATCTCACCCAACAGAACGAAAACGCAGAAGGGTTTAATTAAAGCGAAAGAAATAATAAAAAAGAATTAGCAGGCACGGTGGTTAATCTGCGTGGTTGGATTCTCTGGGCTCGCTGCACGCATTGCGCGCACTATTTCATCTTGGCCGTGCAGGCAGGATTTTTATAAAAAAAACTCGGCCGTGCAGCACGTGCTTCATATAGTATGGTCGCATGCTTTACAGTGTTCGGAGTCTGTTCGTCACATTTTTTTTCTGATTTGTAAGACTGAATTGTTCAAAAAGAAAAATATTGCACATTAATTTACAGGACCATCGAAGGCCAGTGAGCGATCGCGCTGGGGCTAAAAAAACGAAAGCCCCCCACCAAATTTTAATAGTAGGGTTAATTAGATCTGTACCATTATAACTTTGATGTTTTTGAAGACACCATTACTATTTAACTTACTACGCCAGTCTTGCCATTATAATTTCACACTTGTTTGAGATATGCCATTATGTACGCTTGGAGACGATTTTGGGCCCACTGTCAGGTGTATAAGAGGTATGTATATTCATATGGACTAGTTTGCCCCTGCACAGTTTTCTTTTCCCCTCTCTCTCATCTCGGTTTCTTCAACCTCCCGCCATCGCCGTCCTCCCACGCTCTCTCTCCGGGCCGAGCCAAGCCAGGACCGGCGGCCCAGGCTAGGCGCACGGCCGGCGGCGCCATCGTCCCCTCGCTCTCCCTGTGCCGCCCCGTCCCCCCGCTCGCCTCCCCGTCCCCTCGCTCGCCCCCGCGCCGCCCCTTATCCGGCCCCCCCCGCGCCGGCGGTGGCGGATCTCGGGTCAGCATCCCTGGATCTCCATTTCCATATGACGCCCTCCTCTATCTCCCTCCTTGTGGTCGAGGTAGACGACGGGTCCATTCCCATCTCCATCCGGCGTCGCTCCATTCCCCTGCGGCAACGAGGTCGAGGGAGACGGCGGGTTGAGGCCAGCCGCGCGTCGGGGATTGGCCGTGGCGGGGGTCCTCCGCCGCCGCTCCCGCTGGCACCCGCGACCTCCTCCTCCTTGCCCCTCCCCGCTCCTTCCCTGTAGCAGTTCTCATCTAGTTCGAGCGGAGCTCACCCGTGAAAGGAGGAACGAGGAAAAAGCAGATGGGAGAGGGATGACAAGTGGGCCAAGTGCGTCATAGAGTAGGGCGCATGAGACTAACAGGGGTAGAAGTGTCCATACGAAAGTACAATAGCTTTAGGATGCTTGAAAGTGGGCCCAAGACGTCTCCAAGCATACATAATGGTGTATTTCAAACATCTGCGAAGTTGCAATGGCAGTGGCATAATTTCTTGAATAGTAATGGTGTGCTTCAAAAACATCGAAGTTACAGTGGCACAGATCCAATTAACCCTTAATAGTAATAACACATAAACACGGTAACTCACAGGCTATCTGATCCGTCCGCATCCAACACCTCGCAACGTCACAACTAATGCTTGCTCGGAGCCCCTTTTACCTTCCGCTTTTCTGGTGATCCCATTCGACGAATAGCAAGACTGCAGTCTGCAATCTTCAGGTCACGGTGATCTCCTTGTGGCCGGAAGCTGTGAGATGCCATCAAGCCAGTACCCAACGGTCAGCAAACCCAGTCTGATGTCACGTATTTTAAAGCAATTTGATCATTGGTTCCTTTCTTCCTAAATTGATTTTTTAACCAAATTGCTACTCCCTGTGTTTCAAATTATAAGTCGTTTTGGTTTTATTAGATTCATAGACGTTGTTATGCATTCAGATATATCATATGTCTAGTTAGCTAAAATATATATGTTCTTTATAGCAAAGATGGGTGAATACAAATTGTCGTTTGTATAGTTAGCTAATTATTTCCGATTAGAGATCTCTATTTCAAATACTCAACGTTTACATGGCTCGCCAGCTTTATATGAAGACGATGGTATTTTCATTAATTGGTCAGCGGTATTAAGTTTGCATGATTTTCTAATTATATATCATACAGTTCGACTTGTGTCATTTGAATTAAGGTGTCCAGTTTATTATCTGCGTGAACTTGAAAACCGCATTTTTAGAACATATTGCATCCGTTCCGCACAAAGTGTCCATTTAGGTTATTCTAAATCAAACAACTTTTGATGTCCAACAAGTTTTATTTTGATTCATTATAAAATATATTTTCATAGCATCCCTATTTAGTGTTATAAATATTGATATTCTTCATTGTAAATTTGGTGGAACTTCAAGTAGTTTGATTGGAAAAAACCAAAGTGAACACTCTTTGTGAGACGGAGGGAGTAGGTGCTAATTAATCATTATTGATGTGAAAACTATCATATTTATGTTTTGATAACATGTTTTCCCTAAGAAAAAATACATCTCATAACTAATGGGTGCTACATTTAGCTTATTGCGTACTGTGCGTGCGCGTCTAAGTGCCTTGGCCTGACAAATAATTTTGTTACCAAGCCCATATATAATTCTATATCGGGCCTGATCTCACGTTTGTTCAAAACTCAAATGGCACTCTTACCTTAAAAATCAAATGGTGAAATCAGAGTCTCTGCTTGCAGAGCATTAGCAGCTCTAGGCAGGGATGGAGGCAGCGAGGGGGGCGGAGGGGGCTCCAGCCCCCCTACTGCATGCATAATAAAGGAACTCTTCTTCAGCCTCCTTTAAAATTTTCTGCTATAAATGAGTGTTTAGGGGTAGAAAAAGGTATTCATACCCTTGCTTGCACAACAATGGAGCTCTTTTTCAATCTCTTCTAAAATTTTCTGCTATTAATAAAGTCTTTCTAGTGTCTAGAAGTAGAAGAAGGTATTCAACCCCCTTACACATGATTCCTAGATCCGTCACAAGCTGTAGGGATGCTCCCAGCCCCTCCAGCCAGAAAACTATCATCAGAGTCACGAGCAATGAAGCCCCAAAGGCCAAAGCCCCTGCAGGCATGCAACTGACTGCGTGTGGATCGCGGTCCAGCATCAGCACGAGATGAACAGTAGGAGGGACGGAGAAAACGGCGAGGCATGTCGTGCGACGACTCTGCATGCACGTAGCACCATCTCATATAACAGCCAACCAGCACTGATTTCTAGGGATGGAAAGTGATACATGGTTAACTCAGCTATTTGAATTTGTATCCGCTAAAATATTAATATGGTTATTTGTATCCGTGTCAGATTGCTAATATGGATACTGAAATGGATTTATTTGAATTCGTTTTTCACTATTTTTCTTTATCTGAATCCACGTCCGTATTTGAAATAATTGTGGATATTTGACAATTATTCATATCCGTGAGATAACGTAAAGTTAGCTTTATGATTAATGACTATAAATATTAATTTCAACATTACAAATAATATTAAAAAATTAAGTTTAATACATTTTAATATAATATAATTTACAATAAATATATTTGCTGAAGTAATGAGTTTTAAATACTATATTTTATTTATTCATTGATGTAAATTATTTAGTATACTTAAATTTATTTATTTCTTACCAAATATCAATACATTTATTTGAAGTATTGTTTATTTCTAGTTTAGTTTATTATTTATGTATTTATTTATTAAAACAATTATGGATAAATATGTCATTTTTGACGCGCAATCTTCATATACACGGTTGTAATTAATATTTACTCTTTTAATGATTTTGTTCTTCTAAAACCATATGTAAACAATTGGAGAATTACTATTACGCAAATCGAGTAGATATCCGAATGCGAATTCGAATTCGAACTATTCATTTTGCATTACATCGAGTATATTCGAATCTGAATTTGTATTTATAAAAAATGTGGATATCCGACTAAAAACATTTGAATTCTACCTGCATCCGCGCCATTTCCATTCCTACTGATTTTGCAGTGTTGACGTCAGGGATAACATCACATGTGGCCTACCAGAAAACCAAAAATTCCAGACGTTTAATTTTTCCCGTTGGTCTCGCTAAAACTGTCCGGAATTGGAAGGAAAAAACGATAGGAAATAAATTATTATTCCTGTCGGTTTCTTGTAAACCAGGAAATCGGGTGAAGCGAAATCGACGACAAGAAACAGGTTTTGACCGGATTAAAACTCGTAGGCTCAAAAAAAAAGCAGCGATTGGGTTTGTAATCCAATCGTAGGACAGTCCAGTGGACGCTACCCATCAGGGTTCAAATCTTGATGCTCTCACCTTTTCCTCGATTTTCCAGGATCAGGGCCGTCCCTAAGTTTATGAGGTTGTGGTGCGGAACACAAATAGTGACCCTGTAACTATATTATAAAGAGCAATGAATATAAATAGAGATTTATATTTCATAAATTATATTGCAGATCAGATCAGTCATCAGTGATCACCTGAAGAACGGCGAGAAGACTGCGATGACGATCAGTTGAAGTTGATTAATGTCGAGCAGCGACTGCGGCGTTGATGCAGAGGGAAGAGAAGAGAAATCGTCGAGACCTTTCGTCTCTCGGCAGTTCGGCGTCGTCGAGACTCCGTGAGACCGGGACCCTTCATTTTCCCTGCTTCCTGGCTTCCAGCGTTCGTAGCCTTTGTGGCTTGATGGGATTTAGTAGCTTAATTACTAGGATTACTAAATTAATGGGCTTAATTTGGGCGGCCCGGTGCCGTCGCGCAGGTTGCGCCGGTCAATCAACGGCCCTGTCCAGGATTTACCGGCGTTATGCGTTAAGTGGTAAGCGACGTTCCCGTCGACGACGAGGCGCCGTTGGTGACTTCAGGAATCTCCAGATCAGCCGGTGCTCAATCCTTCGGAGGTGCTCATAGGGATAGGGTTTGTGTACGTGTATTCATAGGGGTGAGTATCCGTGCGTGTTGTGAGCGTTTGCGTTGTACTGTGTCATTCTAAAAAAGGCATGCACACTCAAATCCCGCATTGCGCGACATTTGGGCCTATGATAACGACCAGCCAACAATGATTTTGCCGTGCTGATAACGTCACATGTGGCAATGGGGCTAGATCAGGCAATAACCATGTGGTGGTAACGTCGATGATGGCACTAATCAACAATTTGTGAGATGGTCTACGGTGATCAATAAGACGTGTCATGTTTTGTCTTTGTTTTATTCGTGAGTTGTGTGTTGTATCCTGATTTTGTACTCTCCTCAGTCTCTCTTTGTTTTCTTGTTCAAACAATCACTATAAATCTTTTTAGCTTGTCACAGGCCCTTTAATTCAAATTCAGGTGGAGATTCTCTTGCCTGGTGATTGTAAAAAACACGTGGTTTCCCGCATCCACGTCCTTCGGTTAATCATAGATAACTATGTTTTTGGTACACACTACAAGTCCCACCCATATTTCTCTGCATCCTTAGCACGCCACGTCATAAGCTGACGTCATCGGCAATCAATCCCTGGCGGCCGGCACCTCCCCCGACCCCGCGCCATCCCCGTCCACTCCCCACCAGCACCCCACGGATCCCGCGCCGCCACCGTCCCGTTGCCTCTCCACCAAAGCCCCCTTGCATCCCCGTCGTTGCCCCTCCCCTTCCCCACCAGCGCGCCCCACCATAAAACGTCTGCCGGTGGGAAGGAGGTCGCACGCCACACTGGAGGGAGGAGGCCGCCGCTGGGAGGAAGAGGCCGCCGACCAGTCCGCGCCACGCCTACTCGCCCGACCTCGGCCCCGCTGCCGGATCCGGCCTGGAGGAGGAGTTCGCCGCCACCGAGGAAGTTCGCCAGAGGAGGAGGCCACCATCAGCCCGCATTGCGCCTCCTCACCGGACCTCAACACTGCCGCCATGTTCAGTCCGCAGGGGAAAGGAGGATGGACAAGGAAGCGAGGGAAGGAGGAAGGTGTCTCTACGCTACCATACCCGCCCGTGCCTCCATCAGGGCGTTCCCGGCGGCGGCGAGGGAAGTCCGGCGACGGCGGCGGGATCTCACTCCATCTCACATGAGGCATGTACGGGAAAGAAGAATGTTGATTTCGTATGTAGGCTCCAGTGATTTGTGCAACACTAACATATGGATCTAGCATCTAATACATTGTTGGGTTGTGGGCTGCAGTGTGGGCCTACAATCTGTATGTATATAGCCCAGATGGCTAATCATTTAGCCCAAATCTTTACTATATCCAAATGCATCAAATAATTCACTAAAAAATCTTAGGGTTTCACTTTTTCCTAAATACATCAAATAATTGTAGAAAATTAAGTAATATATTCTAGCAATGCGCGGGAAATTCACCTAGTATATCATTTTCAAACAGCCTGAGCTTAACAAATGGTCCACTATTGCATGGGCTTGTGCCTGATGATCGGATGGATAGATATATAAGACCAAATGGATAAATCTAATGGGTCATCAATTTCAACTCGAGCCCAATTCAATACCCTAGTTGGATCAGTCAGCTATTTTTGGGCAGATCAGGTTAGATTGGGTTGGTGGCCCACGATCATATCTTTGCCTTTACTATAAATATTTTTTTGAGGGCACCTTAACTGTAAATAATTAAATATTGTGTATCGTATGAGTTGGTCAGGACGAAAAAGAAAAACCAGTGCTGATAAATGAAATAATTTTGAAATTTATTTTTACGATTTTACAAAATAAATGTGCCTAAAAATGTTTGCAAAAATTATCCTCACCATATCGGATAAACCGGTAGTTAAACCGTCATTTCAAACGGTTATAACTGGCCAACACATCTTTTAAACAAATCATAACTATCTCATATAAACTCTTATGGAGAGAAGTTTATGCAAAAATTCTAGATCTCGACAAGATTTACCACTTTGTAGTTCAATCATTTTTCATTTGAAATCATTTTTGTGATTGAACAATCGACATAATGCTCAGATCTAAAATTCAAATTTTAGATATGAAGATTGTATTGATTATTTGAGCATGAAGATGGTTCTAAATGACAAATATTTGAACTACACATTTGTAGATATCATCAAGATCTATAAGTTTTATATAAAGTTTATCTCTATTTGAGTTCTAATGTAATAGTTATGATTTTATAAAATTGTATTGTCTAGAGAAGCGTAATTCCTCATGTTCATTAGATATACTTTACAATAAGTTATTTGGCAATGAATTTTATTTCAAATGAAAAATATTTAAACTAGAAAGTTGTAGATTTCGTCGATCTATATATTTTTCGTATAAAATTTATATTCATCAGAGTTCTATATGAAATAATTAAGATTTTTTGAAGATGTGTTGGGGAGTTACCGCCATTTAAAAAGGTGGTTTATTTAACTGCCTATTCAACCGTTTCATATGGCAATTGAAGATTACTTTTGTAAGTTTTTTGTTAGGCAACATCATTTTTTAATACCATAAATAAAATAAAATAAAATAAAATAAAATATTTTGATAAATGGATGCATGAAATTAAGAAGTCTAACTAGCTAGGGAGGGATGCCACGTGCCCTCACTAAAGTTTTTAATCTAAGTTAATTACCCAAATTTCACCTCCTAAAAGTTAAAGATCATGGTTTTAAGCTCCCTTCCTTTTGAGGCGGGTGTTCCCTGACTCAAATTTTGTCTTGTACTAGGTTGGATGTTCCGAGGCCCTCTAGAAGGAACGTAGGGTCCAAGATGAGTATTGTACGTCCACAACGCCATCGGTCTAGGGTATATGCCAGACAAATTTTCCCATATACAGTCCGATATAAGTTATACATAAACGGTATGATCCGTATATAATTTAGTAAAAATTTTCAAATTTAATACTTCAATTGACAACAATTAAAATGATATACCCAATCATTCGACGATTAAGTGGGCATGTAACTACTTGTCTGGCCTATGCTTTCTAAGAGCCATGAAAGTCATAATTATGTCATATTCATCCACTTTGAAGAAAATATCCTGCTAATTGAATGTGACTAGACAATCAACTAAAACACTATAATCTAGAATGCATCAACAATCGATCGAGTAGTGAATCCATAATTCAGTATTTCCTATCCTAGTTCAAAAAAATCATAGTGTGTAGCACAATTAGCAAGATTAGGTTTTACAAATTGGACATTGGAAGGTTGGAGCTTTTCAATTTCCCTCTTCCCAGTGCCTCGCCTTCCCTCTTCCCAATGGTGGCGGCCCTATCCAGGCCCACAGCCATCGCCCAGCCCCCATCCTTCTCGTGCGGGTGCCGACGGCGGCGCCTCACCTCCCCCCCTCCCAACGCTGGGCCAACAGAGGTTGGTCGCCTTCGTGCACTCCGACCCGCGGAGTTCGTCCGAGCCCATGCCAATGGAGCTCCACCCACCGCCGTCAGCTGTGACGACCGCGGCATGTCCCCCGCGCCCGCCAGCAGCAGGAGTCCCCCCGGTGGCTTGTTGTGCGCACCCAACTCCCTAGAGGCTGCAGGGAGCAGAGGAGAGCGGGAAGAGAGAAAGCCATGCAATGGAGAACATGGGTGGGGCCCGCTCAGTGTGGAAAGGAGCGCTATCAGCAGCTCTCGCCAAACTCAGCGACGACCGATACTTCTCTATCCTCCACACAAGTTAGAAAACTGACGTGGACATCCTATAGAGAGCACTAATGACACCACTGCGAGTGCCCTCAAAGTTCACGTATAGGGCGGATGGGATCCTCGCTTTCATTTCCTTAGTTGCATCATCCGGATCCAGATCCTCCGATCCGATTCATCGCCCTAGCCCAGCACCCCGCCCGCTCCTGTGCTCTGTCACGCGTTCAGGCGGCGACGACGTACGGTGATCGGGGCGGGCCCTAGGGATTTGGTGGTGGCGCGTGATCGAGACGTTGAGCGTGGTGACATGATCGACGCCACCTACCACAAGCATACATGCTTTCCAATAATAATGAGACTGAATGTGATGTGGAACTTAATTCCCAATGAACAAAACTTGAACTGTATGTAAAGATGTCATCTGAGATCGACGAATAGCACAGAATCAAAGCATGTCTAGCGCACGACCGATCGAGTGAGATCGAGCCCCTACACTGCAAGCCACCCGATCAACAATGCCACCGTCCAACCACGACCAGCTAACTAGGCTAAAAGCTCCCATCCTCCTAGGTATACTGGCCAAATGTGGCGCACTGTGTGGCACGAGTAAGAGCACGACGACTATCCGTGTCGTGTCTAACAGTGGTGTCGTGCCGCTGCGTCGGCACTAACACGACCCTAAAGAGCTCCAGGTGTACTGTGTTGTGCCATTAAGTGTGGCGGCACTTTAGTGCCAGCTGCGACACCCTTGGTGGCGGGGGAGACCCTCACAGCGATGGTGGCATAGAGCCCCACGACGGTGGAGGCGTCAGCGTGCGGAGGAGAGCCCCGGGCGCCGCGCGGCTCACCGGTCGTGGTCGTGGTGCAGCTATTGAGGCAAATCCTGTTGGTATAAGTTGAGTTCATCGGTATAAACTTATACCGACGAGGACTTACACCGACTGGGAAGTGTCAACCGATGTAAATTTATACCTACGGACCCTCCATTGTTATAGAGTCTTTAGGCTTATAATGACGGTTTGTCCATCACTGTATTGGAGCTGTGGTATAGTGGGATGATTTTGTGGGTTGACAAGAAACAACAGCTTTCAGTCTTTCGCTAGTGCGATTGACACTTTCTAACGTTGCATTGGAAGGGAAACCTTTTGTTGGTGACCATGCTAAAACATGTGATGTGTGCTGCCTAAATATAGAGCAGTGTACCAATCTCTCCTCCCAAGTGGAAGCAGAGATACATCATGAGGATTACAAATAAAGATCTCAAGGTATAAACTTATACCAACGGGACTTACACCGACTCGGAAGTGTCCGTTAGTGTAAATTTATACCTATGGACCCTCCATTGCTCTTGTTATAGAGGCTGTAGGCTTATATCGGGCTTGTGGTATAGTGGGATAATTTTGTGGGTTGGCAAGAAACAACAACTTTCGGTCAATCAAGAATTCTCTAGTGCGATTGACACTTTTTAGTGTTGCATCGGAAGGGGAACCTTTTGTTGGTGACCATGCTAAAACAGTAAAACATGTGCTGCATGCTGCCTAAATATAGAGGAGTGTACCAATCTCTCCTCCCAAGTGGAAGCAGAGATACAACATGAGGATTATAAATAAAACATCTCAAGATGCATAAGCATGATGATACAAATAAAAAATCTCAACGTGGATGCTTTCAAGAACAATTACAAGCTACGATCTTGGTCGATCGCGTTATGATGGGTGATCTGATCTTCCAAATCCAATGCGAACAATGGTGGCTTGAGACGTAGTAGGCCGCTACTTGCTCCCTCCGGAGTCACGATTAAGCGCGTGGTCGATTACTATCCTATCAGAGATGTCCCTGGTGATCAGCTAGTATCCAACCAACATGAATTAATTCTTCCCTAGATAATTAACAACTCGAATTAGCTAGGGAAGAATGATGATCACAGAACATGCACCTCCTAATGTTTTATCAAACATGCAACATACACTTAGTGTTACTGTATTTATAATGATTAACCACATATAATCTAATGATCAATTGATTGATTATTGGTATTTGAATATTTGATCTATTTTATTGTATGTGAAGCTGGTATTAACCATTCACAACGGGAAACAGAGGGTTTGCTGTGCGCTCGGGGCGCACGGCAAAGGCACGAAAACGCACGACAAAGTCTTTGGAGTGCGTTTTTCGTCGGGGCGCACGGCAAAGGGCACACGGTAGCATTTTGCACAGCAAAGTCCCATTGCCGTGTGCCGCGTGTCTGACAACGCGCGGTGAACTATGTTTGCCGTGCGTCACGGAAAGGCACACGACAAAAAAAGCGACTGACGGCGCCGGGGCTAAACGGCGTGTTACGGTCTTTGTCGTGCGCCGGAAGAAAAAACACATGGCAATAACAGGTCTTTGCCGTGCGCCAGAAGAAAAAACACATGGCAATAACAGGTCTTTGCCGTGCGCCAGAAGAAAAAACACACGGCAATAACCGGCCTTTGCCGTGCGCTATAGTCTAAAACGCAAGGCAATCACCTCCCTTTGCCGTGCGCCACCGTTGGAAGTGCACGACAATCACTGCCCTTTGTCGTGCGCCACATGCAAATCACGCACGACAATTGTTTTCATGAAAATAAAAAAACAAAGGCCCGCCGCCGGCCCCATGCTACTGCCCCGCCGGACCCACAAATGAAAAAAACAAAATCCCGAAGTCACCATAGATCCTCGCCGGAGGCCTCCTGGCCACAACAGCCGCCGCCGCCCGACATCCTCGTAGGAGGCCACAGAGCTTGGGGGAGATGGCCACCTCGCCATGGAGGAGGAGGAGGAGGCCACACCCTGGAGAAGGAGTCCGCAGGCCGCATCTTGAGCCGCCGCCGCGCGGCCGGATCTTGAGCCGCCACCGGCCGCATCTGGAGACAACGCCGGTTCTTGAGCACGCACCGCCCACACCGGATCTTGAGCATGGGAGCCCATGCCACCGGGTGGAGAAGAAGGAGGCCGCTAGACGCATCTTGAGCTGCCACCGGCGGCCGAATCTTGAGACGTCGCCGCCCGGATCTTGGGACGCCACTCTCGGCCCGATCTTGAGAAGGGGGAGAGGGCGGCGACACCATGGGAGTAGGGGGCGCTCAGATCTTGAGCGGCCGCTCCCGGCCCGGATCCCGCGTCGTGGGCGCCATGGGAGGAGGAGTAGGGGTCGACGCCATGGGGAGAGGAGTAGGGGCCGGTGGCGCCATGGGAGGTGGAGTATGGGGCGTCGGCGCAGTGGATGGGGGAGTATGGGGCTGCGGCGCCGTGGGAGGAGGAGGAGGGGCTGCGGCGCCGTGGGAGGAGGAGGAGGGGGTTGCGGCATGCGGCGCCGTGTGAGGAAGAAGGAGGCCCGACTGGAGGAGGAAGGGGGTGGGGTGGCGGCGTGCAAGAGGAGGTGGGGGAAGGGGGCTGCGGGTGTGGGGTTAGTTAGGGTTAGAGGTTTGTTTATATATATGTGTCTTCGTCTAATGTAGACCGTCAAATCGCGATCGACGGCACACAACGATCGGGTGAATTTGGGCCGGTTCCAAGTGGGCTTTGCCGTGCGCCCCAACATAAAAACGCACGGCAAACATTTATTTTGCCATGCGCCACATAATAAAACGCACGACAAACATTTTTTGCATCATTCAAAATTTTTATTGCGTTTGATATTTCAAAATTATCAAATGATTTCAAATCAACCAAAATTTTACATAGATCATTTTTCACTCGTTTTATTCTATAATTTAAATCACTTGTAGTTCAAATTTGGCTTCTTTCAAAAATTTGCTTGAATGCAAATGATTAGTTTAATATAGAAAATAAATAAAAACTACCAAAATTTATCATAAAGTATCACATGTTGTATCTATAGAGTAGAAAAAAAATTCAAAGTGAGAAGAATTTGTTTTGAGAGACAATTGGATTTGGGAGTTAGGAGGACATACATTGGGGAAAAAACTTTGCCGTGCGCCAAATAGAAAACGCACGGCAAAGGCCTTTTTCATTTATCTTCATTTCAATCTCATAATTAGTGTTAATATACTAAAATTATCAAACGGATCCAAAAAATTACCATAAATTAAAATGTGACAATATAAGTTGTATATTACCTAAATAAAAAACTTTGAATTCAAATTCAAATTTGAATTATTATGGCTACAAATTGAACCAAGTGTGTCACAAGACTCTGAAACTTCTAGCGAGATACTTCGGTTTCTAAGCACCATCTATGACAACTTGCTCAAAACACTCTATATGATTTATCACAAGCTTCACATAGGATACCATGAGCCCTCGACGAATCTCATGATTTTCAAACTTCATTTGCATTTTATACAATTAAAAAACAATGCAACTGCACGTGGGTTTTCATGATTCAGGAACAAAATGTTCATAATTTCATCCAATTTCATAGATAAGGCCTTAAAAATAATTCAATTACATGAATACGATTTTTCCACAAACTTTACTACATTACTTTATGCACTTGCAGTTCAAATTTGACGTATACGGCAAAAATTCTTTAAGTGACACATAATTGTTAAAATTAGTAAATTAATCGAGATAAGTATAAATTTGAAATATGGAGTGCAAGATAATGTTTTTGTAGTGGAGAAATTAAAAGAAGTACAAAAAACAATTTTTTTAGAAATATTTTGTCGTGCGCTGTTTGAAAACGCACGGCAAACATATATGCTTGCCGTGCGTTAGATGGAAACGCACGGCAAAACATATACATTTGCCGTGCGTTATTCGGCGGCGCACGGCAAAGGTAATGTCTTTGCCATGCGTCTTACCCTAGCGCACGGCAAAGGCGACGAACAACCTAACGGGGTTAACGTCCGGTGGAAAAAAAAATGTTTGCGGTGCTCTACAAACAAAAGCGCACGGCAAACTATTTGTGTGTCGTGCGCCAAAATAAAAACGCACGGCAAACTATTTTTTACCGGGCGTTTTTTTTGCCTTGTGCCATGGAAAATGCGCCTCTTTGCCGTGCGCCCGAAAATATGTGCACGGCAAAGATTGAGACGCACGGCAATCATCGTTTTTCCTGCAGTGATTTTGTGAACATAATAAAATTTGTAGTACAACAAATTAATATTAGGCACTCATATATTGTTTACATGGCCCCCGATATACCAAATTTTGGCTACCCCACTTGTTCACGTGACACATTTGACCAAAACAACATAGCAAGAATTAGTCCTATCATTCAAAAAGCTAGGCATATGTGTCACATGCCAAGTCCCCGGTGACTTATTAATCGATTGCCTGTGTCTACTAGCCGATGTTGCCAACTTTGCTACTGCACCAGTGCTCCGCAAGCGGAGTTGCACGCGCACACACACCAAGCTCGGGAGGCTTCCCTACCCAACACTGATTGTTAGATTGGCAGGCGTACTTGTTGGCACCATCGGTGCGCAACGAGCAAGGTCAGGCTGTGTCCAAGATCACTCAACTCGTGCATGGGTCTCGGCACTATATATCCCTCTACCATCGGAATGGTTGGTCACCGGGGAGTCTTGGGGTGCGTTTGCCAGGGCGGCTCCGGCCGGCCATGCGCTCGTGGGAGCCCGGCCCTCGAAGCCAAAAGCGACACCGGAGCCCGGCTCATGGGGAACGCCAATTTTCTCGCGTTTCTCCGAGCCGGCCGGGCAGTAGCACGCGTGCGCCGGTGGGCGCGTTCAAGTCACCTCCCCATCGTGCTTTGATCGATGTGGCGGCGCGAGCACCGGCACCAACGGGGCCGGGGGAGGGCGCGGGCCGACGCCCCCCATGACGAGCGGCGTGGAGACTTACGCCAAGTGCTCGATGAAATGCCGATGAGGATAGAAAGTTTCATGGGCGGTGGTAAACATACCGTATCCGGATCTTTTTTTGTCTACAAAGCAAACACAATCCCAACGACTGCCGTACCAGATTGGACGAGGGGGACAAACATGCGACCCGGCCGTGACGGACGGGCCGAGCCAGCCTCAACCACCCTCGCAAACGCACCCTTGGTGTGCCGTCGGGCACGTCTGCTTGTCCATGCCGTCTTCTTTTGAAGGGTGCACGAGGGCTCTCGGCTGGCCGTACGGGCAAAAAAATGTAGCGCCCAGGGTTTGCGTGGCTGTTGTTGTCCCAGAAAAAGAAAAAATATAGTACACCTTGGCTCTGCAAATGCTCGTGGACGGCCCACGGAGGCCCGTTCTGTATCTAGCCGTGGACAATCGCTATCTCGTGGCCTGCATGACACACACGCAGTTGATCTGCAAAAAGTACAATCATTGAAGACACCCATCCATCCAATATCAGCATTGAAAATTTCAAATCCGCCCGCTGCTTTCGTATTTCAAATCAGAATAGTCGATTAGTAGTCACAAATATATCCTACTGCTGGATTTTTTTAAAAAAAATCACACAGTATACACTCACATACACGCACGCACACTCATCTGTACGAATACACACACATAACCTTATCCCTTTGAGCACATTTGAAAAATCGATGAGCCGACAAATCTTCGAGGTTGACGAAATCACCACTGACGACTCGCTATCGACGAATATGTCGCCTACTACTAAGATATTAACGCCGGCTAAATTTTGAAATAAATCCAGAAAAACGCGAGTACTTAGTCGACAAATCCTGGTGGTGAGGTGTTACCACACGGAACCTTACTAATTGAGCTACCCTCAATTCGCTCCTATTGCTGTTCGTCGAGATATATGTATGATGCTGCGTGCCCGATCTCGGATGGCCATCAGTACAATACATACAATTACTCCCTTTTCCATCAGGGCTATGCTCGAATTTTATTACCAAGACAACGAAATTACAAAGTCACAGAGTTCACGGTAACCGCACTAGAGCATCCTAACAAAACAACCGAGAAAAGGCAACTAACTAAGACTTGCGTACAGGCTAGGACGAGCACACAGGGCTGACCAGCCTGCTTAGTCCAGCAACAAACACACCAACAGACAGAGTTTTAAACACACATGAAGGGGCTACTGAACAGACATCAGCTAAAAACAAAAGTTTCTTCGGGACCAAAGGGGGGTTGCTCTTTCCCATCCTCCTCGCCAAGTTTGGTCTTATCAGTCTTCTTCTTCCTTCTTCCCAGCACCTTTTCTACTGCAGCAGCACTGTTCCTGTTCTTTGCTCCCCCTGATCTTGATCTCTGGGGTGATGTAGTAGCGCCGCGTTCTTTAGCACCTCAGCTCCGGCTTCCAGCATTGCTTTCCTCTCCTCCTTTTGAAGACCTGCCCAGTATTTGAGAAAAGAAGAAATTGAGCAAATGCTCTCTGTAGGAGATCTAGTCCTTTTCTTTTCAAAGCAGGTATTATTGCGCGCTTGCCAAAAGGCCCAGCAGCTCGCAGCTAAGCCTACCATATGAACACTTGGGGTTTTTTGGCATGTATTTCTCACACCAGACCCAGAATTATCCTATATTAGTTGGTCTGCAGTTTGCTCTTGTCACCCTGTGGAACACAGTTCAGACTTCGTTAGTTGGGAAGTTCCACATCACATTCCAGAGTCTCGTTATTATGGCAAAGCCTGTGTGCTTGTGGTTGGCGTGGCGCGCCACCCAGCCCGGTCACCGCCGTAAGTGCACGATGGGTGACGACTGACGACCACCACAGAACCAGCTACAGCTAGCGGCCGGGTGACCCTGGTGCTGCATCTGATGATCTGAATCTCAAAACTCTCTCCCGCTTCCATTGGCCAGGCTGTGCAGTGAAAAAAATCTTTTCTTTTTGGTATCACTTTAGTAAAAATACACGGGGGTTCCTTTTTTTTCCATATTCCCATTATCAGGTGAGCATCTAGTATAGACATTTCATTTGAACTCTTCTTCAGTGGTGTCCAAAAATGCTGACTTTGAGAATTTGTCATGGACTTACACGAGAATCCCAGGGTGCACTCTAATCTGATATAACCCTAACTTTTACGAGTATTAGACTTTACAAAAGGACGCCTTCCATTAGCAAAGGAAGAACATTACAATGTTTTTCAGATGCTATCGTAATGTATCAATGTGACATTGTGACAGGCAAGGCTAGATTCAGACATGCAGCCCCGGGCCCCGGGCCTTTGGCTGCAAGCAAGCGTCTGTCAGACTGTGTCCGTCTATATAGTCAGTTAGTCACCCACAGGCTGGTTGCTTTGCGTTTCTCTCGCGTGGTTAATCCTTGAGTGTCGGTGAGTGACCAGGTGAGCTCTCGACGCAGCCATGGCCGCCGGCGCCACGAGGTTGCGGCTGCAGGAGAGAGTCCCGCTCCCCCGCACGGCGTGGAAGCTGGCCGACCTTGCCGTGCTCTCCCTGCTCCTCGCCCTCCTCGCCCGCCGCGCGGCGTCGCTGCTGGCGGTGGCCACCGGCGCGGCGCCACCAGCGTGCGCGTGGTGCTGGCTCGCCGCGCTCCTCTGTGAGGCGTGGTTCACCTTCGTGTGGCTCCTCAACGTGAACGTCAAGTGGAACCCCGCACGGTTCGACACCCACCCGGAACGCCTCGCCGAAAGGCAAGTACAGTAGCAAACACGCAACGTCACGCAGCTACTAGCATTTTAGCTGCTTCGATCTTCATCAGTTTATTGCGTTTTGATTGCACTAGATTACCGCTCTGGCAGGACCGAGGAGGAGGAGCTGCCGGCGGTGGACATGTTCGTGACGACGGCGGACCCGAGGCTAGAGCCGCCGGTGGTGACCGTGAACACGGTGCTGTCGCTGCTCGCGCTGGACTACCCGGCGGGCAAGCTGGTGTGCTACGTCTCCGACGACGGTTGCTCCCCGTTGACGTGCTTCGCGCTGCGTGAAGCCGCCGAGTTCGCCAGGCTCTGGGTGCCCTTCTGCAGGAAGCACGGCGTCGGCGTCCGGGCCCCCTTCGTCTACTTCTCAACTTCCGGCGGCCCACCAGAGCGCGGCGGCGGCGGCGCGGCCGATGACGAGTTCCAGCGCGACTGGACAGCCATGAAGGTCAGCAGCTATCTAGTCAATAGTCATGCATATCGTCGCACGTTTACTTCAGTGTGCACAGTGTCTGAGACCGTTCCCCTGACGCTGGTGCAGAGCGAGTACGATAAGCTGGCCAGCCGGATCGAGAACGCCGACGAGGAGTCTCTGCTCCGGCGCGGCGATGGCGAGTACTTTGCTGAGTTCGTGGGTGCTGACCGCAGGGACCATCCGACCATAATAAAGGTTGAGATCACGAGTTGCACGCACATGCATGTTGTAAGATCGAGCAGCTACATACGCTACATGTGGACGCGGACATGCCTGACCCCGCCACGTTCTCCTGCTGTGTGTGTGTGCAGGTCCTGTGGGACAGCGGCAAGGAAGGGGACGGCCACGGGATACCAAGCCTCATCTACATCTCGCGGGAGAAGAGCCCCAGGCACCCCCACCACTTCAAGGCCGGGGCCATGAACGTCCTGGTACGTCCATCCATGCCTGGTCCTGTCAGCTGTGGCAAGAAGACGGCCGCTATCTGATACAGCTGCTACTAATGAAGATTATTGTTAACCTGGCCTGGCCATTTTGGGTTTGCAGACGAGGGTGTCGGCCGTGCTGACCAACGCGCCCGTCATGCTGAACGTGGACTGCGACATGTTCGCCAATAACCCGCAGGTTGCCCTCCACGCCATGTGTCTCCTCCTGGGCTTCGACGACGAGCTCCACAGCGGCTTCGTGCAGGCGCCGCAGAAGTTCTACGGCACCCTCAAGGACGATCCCTTCGGCAACCAGATGGAGGTTCTCACTGAGGTAACCACTCCATTATACATATCATCTCACTAATCACATAGCACCATTTATTTCTTCTCTGGAAGTTGACATCGACAGTTTTGTACTTTTTATCTGTGTGCTTGGCGAGTCTAGAAGGTTCTAGTCGGAGTCTCTGGGCTTCAGGGCACGTTTTACACCGGGACGGGTTGCTTTCACCGCAGGAAAGTCATCTACGGCGTGCCACCAACCGGGCTTTGTTCTCTGCCAGGCTCACCATCTTACAAGGAGCTGCAGAAGATGTTTGGCAGCTCAAATGAACTGATCGAATCGGCCAGGACAGTCATTTCCGGAGAAATGTTTACCACAGCACCGCAGATGGTTGACCTAGCGAGCCGCGTTGATGTGGCGAAAGAAGTTTCTACCTGCAGCTACGAGGCTGGCACATATTGGGGTCAGGAGGTATTTGCCGCACTGTCCTTCACAGCATTTTGCAGGTTTTGCTACAGGGAAGTATCATGGGTCTTTGTATTGCCGGTTTTACTACAGTGCCTCACCATATGAAATGTAACTGCAGGTTGGCTGGGTCTACGGATCGATGACGGAGGATATCCTCACGGGGCAGAGGATCCACGCTGCCGGCTGGAGATCTGCGCACCTGGACATCGACCCGGCACCCTTCCTCGGTGGTGCACCGACCGGAGGACCGGCCAGCCTGACGCAGTACAAGAGATGGGCGACGGGCCTGCTGGAGATCATCCTCAGCCGGAACAACCCGATCCTCGATTGCATCTCCAAGCATCTCGAGTTCCGGCAATGCCTCGGTTATTTAGTCATCTACGTGTGGCCGGTCAGGGCGCCTTTCGAGCTGTGCTACGCCCTGCTGGGACCTTACTGCCTCCTCGCTAACAAATCCTTCTTGCCAAAGGTAACCTTCTGTCATCGACATTTTCTCTCTCCATTGCTCATCTGAACTGAACTGTCAGGTTTTCCTTTTCTGCAGGCATCAGAGCCGGCGTTCATTATCCCATTGGCCCTGTTCCTGACCCTGAACGTGTACGGCCTCGCGGAGTACATAGATTGCCGGTTGTCGGCGCGCGCCTGGTGGAACAACCACCGGATGCAGCGGATCGTGTCGTCCTCTGCCTGGCTGCTCGCGTTCCTCACCGTGGTGCTCAAGACCCTGGGCCTCTCCGAAACGGTGTTCGAGGTCACCCGCAAGGAGCAGGGCGGCGGTGCGGCGCCCGACGGCGGCGACACCGACCCGGGCAGGTTCACCTTCGACTCGTCGCCGGTGTTCGTCCCGCCAACGGCGCTCACGGTCCTGACCCTCGTCGCGATCGCCGTTGGGGCGTGGAGGGTGGTCGCCGCCGGCGCCGCGGCAGCGGGAGGCGGTGGTGGCGGCCCCGGCGTAGGGGAGTTCGTGTGTTGCGGCTGGCTGGTGCTCTGCTTCTGGCCGTTCGTGCGGGGGCTCGCCGGCAAGGGGAGCTACGGCATCCCATGGAGCGTCAGGATCAAGGCTGGCCTGCTCGTTGCCGCGTTCGTGCACTTCTACTCGAGGAACTGATTTCCGTGGCGTCGAAAGCAATGAGGAAACTAGTGCAATCATTTGGGATCCATGTCTGCATGTCCATCCATCCATTAAAAACTGCAAGTTTCACTTTGCACGTTTCCAAGTTTCTTAGTAATTGGACACATGTCTGCGACTGCCATCACAGGTAAGATTATCCGAGTAACAATTCCTGCTCGACGAGAAGATTACCAACCAAAACAACAGCTATTTTTGAGAATGACACAGTAGAACGTAGACGCTCACAACACGCACGCGCACTCACCCCTATGAATACATGTACGCAAACCCTACCCTATGAGCATCTCTGAAGGACTGAGTACTGGCAGATCTGGAGATTCCCGAAGTCACCAATGGTGCCTCCTCGTCGACGGGAACGTCGCTTACCACTTAACGCATAACGCTGGTAAATCCTGACACCTATTGATCTATTCAGAGAAGTGAATAAGTTGAGCGGAGACTGAAAAACAAAAGAAACAAAAAAAAACACGGAACTGGGCTATATTTGATCCGCTACACAAGAGCCTCCAAAGCCCAGCGAGATTATCCCAGCTAAACGCAAGTGTTTAGTCCCACACCGGAGTGGCAGCAAAGCGCTGCCGAGCTGAAATGGGCGGCGAAATGCGTGGCCGGCGTGCCCCATGAAGGCACACTTGGAGCATGATGATGATGTAGCTCCTGGTGGCATATATGGTGTGCGGAGTGCGCACCCCAGCATCTCAAAATTTGGATATTGAAACACAATTTGCCAGTGCCACCAAGCCCTTGCACCAGGCGCATGACATGTGCGCTGGGCAATTCTTTTTTCTTTTTTTTGTTCTTTACTACAAATCAGACTAGAGCAAAGAATGTCTAACATCAGAGTAGATCTCAAATATCATCCATCCCTTAGTAGCAACACTAGTAAGGGCAATTCTTCTTTCTTTTTTTGTTCTTTACTACAAATCAGACTAGAGCAAAGAATGTCTAACATCAGAGTAGATCTCAAATATCATCCATCCCTTAGTAGCAACACTAGTAGTTCATGAAAGTACGCTACATAAGAGGTCTTCAGAGAAGTGATCTAGCGGATGTCGTGTGCGCTGGGCAATTCTTTATTCTTTTTTGGTTCTGTTACTACAAATCCGACTGGAGCAAGAACGACGAACCTCAGAGTAGATCTCAAATATCATACAACCCTTGAACACTAGTAGTTCATGAAAGTACACCACATCAAAGGTCTTCAGAGACTAGCAAATGCCGTAAAAAGTAGAGACCTGGGCCCAAGTGATCCGCTGACTCAAAAAGCTATGCACGCAAAACCCCAGTGGCATCATCCCATGCAAAAGCCCAACCAAAACCACTAGCGAAGAAAGCCGAAACCTTGACGCAACATCACATCCATTTTGTTGGGGGAGGGGGTGTTCTCACTCCAGTTTAGTCCCACACTGGAGTGCTAGTGAGGGGCGCCCCATGAAGGCACACTCGGAGCATGATGGTGTAGCTCCTGTGCTGGTCGCATGGTGCGCTATGCGCAGTCAGCATTTCAAACTTTGGAGTAAAACATACTTCAGGCAAGTGACATGTGTGCCATGCAATTTTTTTGAGCCCGTCTCCTTCGTTTCCCTCTATTCGCTCATAGCATAAACTTGGATTTTCAGGGAAGGAGGAGGGGCTCCAGTAGTGATCGCAACTCTAGAGGAGGAGGAAGAGGTTAGCCGTGGTGGTGATTCAGTCGACGGTGGAGGCAAGGTGGCCCTCCTGTCGGTAGCTGGGCGGGGCTAGATCTCTAGTTGGTTATGGCCCTTCTTCTCTGTGACAACCCGCCCAGGAAAATACCGTACTACCGCCTAAACCAATCCACTTTGGTCATTAAGCAACAATAAAGTATCATCCTGTCGTTAGTTGCCGGGTTAACGCCCGGTAAATCACTTATATAGCAACAAGGATCGACATATATGCATTAAAACTCACACGAAGGCGAGTCCAGAGATACAACATAATTAACATCCGAAATTTACCCCGAAGGGTTTAATTATTACAAACTGAAGTTTTGTCATCACAACGTAGTTCGAGTTTTTGAAACAACGGAATTAAACTAAGCGGAAAGTGAGAACACCACGGGAGGCCAACCATGATGCCTTCAGTCGTCATCCTCCACCCACTCCAGCTCCCAGCCGGGCGGGATCTCTCTGGGCCACACATCACCAAAGGCATTACCTGGAGCAACACATTATAGCAAGGCTGAGTATGCTAATACTCAGCAAGACTTACCCGTCGGTGATAACTACTTCACCAACTCTAGACATGAAAGGCTTTTTGGCCACTGGGTTTCTTTTGCTGAAAAGTAACAAAGAGTATGTCCTTACTTTCAAGATTTTAGCACAAATTCTAGTGGGTTTACCCTTTTTCTAAATTAGCCATCTAATACAGACAAGGTTGTACCATACAATTGATCAAGCATAAAATTCATCAACTTCCATCGTTAGGGATCTCATGGCTAGTGGAGTAAGTAGTCTCAGATAACGTTGAGAGGCCGACAATCGATTGATTCAAAACCTTGCAAGGTAGACCTAAACACACGGTGGGATGCCCCCGCGAGGACAACCAACACACGGTTCCTAAAAATCCTCGGGTCGGGATAAAAGGCCACAGTCTTTGGTCGGCTATCCGGCATACCCCGCGAGGCACCGGACTCACCATACACCACCGTAGCTAGCTCCGTGAGACGCATCCCAAGAGTAGTGACAGTTAAATCCCTAGCCGTCTCATTAAGGTACTAGGCTTACCGGTCCCATTCCCGACAAGTGCTTAGTACGTTCAAACACTTAACCCACAATAGCCATTGGACCGGAGTCCACATCCCGTGCTCTTACCACATGAGTGATCCATTTAAGGAGATCTTATGATTCCTATCTAGGAACCTATTCTCGCGAGTGACCTCACCACCCGACTTGTAACAGTCCTATAGCTTAGCAGCTATCAACCTATCATGCTAGTAAGGACACATGTACCTAGGGATCATGCATCTAAGGTTCCATACAACTCCTGAACTTAAATGCACAAGCATCCATAGATAATTGTATTATTAAACTTTGAAACACTGGGTCAAATGCACCAGAGCTTGCCTTCGTCAGCTAAGTTAGCCTGAGCACCCTCAGGGTCGTCGAGTACTTCCACGTACTGCAGCGCAACTTCCGCTTCTCCTTCCTCGGCTTTCGGGGTGAGCGAGTAGTCACCGCCAGGAAGATCTACATGGAATGCAATGCAGGGTTCAGGTGATGTGATAATTTATTTATCTTATCCAACTCTTGTTGGCCATATTCACCTTAACAAGTAATTATTTATTATTTTCTTTTTATGAAGATTATTATTGATATGTGTTTCATTCTTTTATTACACACTTTAATTAATACTTCCTTTTATACTTGTTATTTCATGTGAAGGTTTAATACTTTTACCTCTCACTAGTAAAGGTGTGTACAAGGATATTTATTCACAATTTAATCCTTCAACAGCAAGGGTGTATTCTTAGCTGTTAATTTAGTTGGATAGCATTTCACAAAAAGGGAAACGAATTAAAATACATTTTCCTAATTTAAACAAAGCATTACTCTAAAAGGGACATCCAAAGGTTTTTGTTTAACATTAAATCACTAAAAATTCAGTAGAGGGTCTCTTAAGCTTCAACACACTCATACTAAGCCACTGCACACACATGCAATGCTTGGGAGGCTAGAAAATTAATTACTTTGAAAATAACAAAAGCTAGCTAGCGATTCAAGTTAAATGCATACAAAAATAAATAAGCATCAAAATGCTCCAAACTTCCTCATACATGCTCTCTGGTCCTAAACCATCCTAGAAAAGTAGCAAGTACACCTAGAACTACCACTGATCTTGCATTACTAAATTACAAAGGAAAACATGCATATATTAAGAATAAATATTTCTGATTACTCAAATATTGTGATTAATTCACCAAAGGTGTAACATGGCATAACAAGATAGTATGCAGAAGTTGGGCTGAAGAACATAATTATTTTTAGCTATAAAAATCATCTAGGCAGATTCTGCATAAATGGAAAATAATTTATATAAAAAGATTTACAACATAACTTTGTGCAATTTGTGGCACAGGAGCTAGTCATAACATCACATACAACATATCCAAAAAATGGGTACAAAGGACCTATGGATTTTATGATATTGCAGATCTAGGTTTTTCACATTTCTATTTCTCATGCTAAAAATATCAAGAACCAGACTAGGTTAGTATAACAAAAGTTGTATTTCTCTTCACCAGAAATCTAGGAAAATTGGGTTTGCATTTTTCTGATTTTCCTACGATTTTCTAGAGAATTTACAAGATTCAGCAAATTGGAATTACTATTGAAGTTTCACTTTGCACCGGAACCCCTAGTGGTTTTCCTTCTTTACAGTTATGCCCTTAGATTACACAAAACACTCTACAAAGAGTTTGGGGCTTGCAATTCGACCCTTGGCCATGGGAGGCGGCGGCGCCGGCCAAATCCCGGCAAGCCGGCCGCGCTCCCGGCGGGGAAGCGGCGGGGCACGACCGTGGGCTCAACTTGGGCACGGGGGTGACCGGTGTTGGGGCGGAGAACACTTTGGCGTGGACGCGCGGCGGGGACCGACGGCGGCGGCTGCGGTGGCTCGGCTCGGGCGACGGCGTGGGCTCGGCCTGGACAACAAGTGGCACGCGACGGCTCTATAGGTTCTAAGGAAGGGATAGGGGCGGTTGCTTGACCACGGAAGGCAGGAAGGGGCACTGCTCAATGCCGGCGGCGCGGCGGGTGCCAACGGAGGAGGGGGAAATGAGGGGTATTTATAGGTGCGGCTCGGCTCCGGGGTGACGGCAGTGGACGTCGAAGATACCGCCGTGGTACCCGACCTCGGCCGACACGCGTACGGCGGGCGGCCGCCGTCGGACCGGCGGTCCGTGGCGCGCGCGCGCCGCCGCAGCGGCGCGGACACGACGGCGCATGGCCCGGGAGGACTCCCGGGGAGCCTCGGGGCGCGGGCGCGTGGGGAAGGCGCGGCCGGGGACGGCGGGCGGCCTTGGGCGGGGGTGCGGCGCGGACGCCGAGACAGGGCCGCGCGCGCGGGCGCGGCGCGCGCGACGCGCGGGTGCGCGCGCGACGTCGCGACGCGGCGGCGCCCTGGCCAAACTGTTTTGCCGGTCACCCGTTGGAAAATGATTTTCTCAAAAATCTTGTATATAAGTGCACCAAACGTTGAATACGAAAGTTGCAAATCTAGCTATCCTCTACTACTTTCAAAAAGACTATATAGGGTTTTTCTCAATAGATTTTGCAGGAGAGGTTTGCCAACTTTGAATGCCACTCATTTGTCATGAACAGGAGGTACTGACCTTTGAGCAAGTTTTTCATGCATTTCCACTCAAAACTTGAAATGCCAATCCACATGAAAGTTGTGTCCCTCAACAAGCTGGACAACTTTCATAAAGGTACATTTTTAAGTGTTTAAGTGAATTTTGGAGAACGTGGCAAAAGCTCCAAAAGACATCTAGGGTTACTAGGGTTTGAGTGGGGTTTGGCCAAGTCTTTGACCATGGGTTGGCCCCACATGTGTGTCCACTAGATCAAAGGTGTCCTTAGAGTTGGTTGGTGAGTTTTTGGGGTGAGGACCCAGGTTGACCGTGAACCACTGTCAGCCGGGTTGACCAATGATTAGGGTTAATTAAAAACCTGGGGCGTCACAGCCTACGCCCCTTAAACGGAATCTCGTCCCGAGATTCGATTTCTAGAAAAACAAGATGGGAAGGGGAACTCACGGTTTCGAGATTGCAGGAATCCCGGATACTTGGTGTTGAGATATTCCTCCGTCTCCCAAGTTGCCTCTTCTTCCGCGTGATGACTCCACTGTATCTTGTACATTCGTACTGTTTGTCTTCGGGTCTTTCTCTCTTTTTGGTCCAATACTCTTAATGGGTGCTCGATGAGCGAGAAATCCGGCTCAATCCAAGCATTCGCTTCTGTGATTACTTCGTTTTCTGGCACAAGCATTCCCTTCTTCAATTGGGTCACATGAAACACATTGTGAACCGCGGAAAACCGTTCTGGTAATTGGATGCGATAAGCCACTGGCCCACATGCCTCAATGACCTCATAGGGTCCAATGTAGCGCGGAGCTAATTTCCCTTTGACACCGAACCGCAGGCGTCGGCCATGGAGAGCAGGCCAGAACCAAGCAAGACTACTGGTGCTGAAGAGCCGGTAGCGGCTCAAGCCGAAGAAGAGGCGCCCGCCGAAGCCGGGCTTATAGACATTGCCAGCATACTTGTTGCTCCGACCGTGACTGTCGTCCGATCTAGCTTGTAAGTGAAAACCTTTCCCGAGTAGTACTTGTAACTTGGTAGTCTTACTTGGTTGACCACCAATTTTGTACTATGCAGGAAATCGACTGACTTGTCCTGGGAAGGAGATGAGCCCAGCACGGCGGCGGCTGAAGAAGTCTCCGCACCTGCTTTTGAGGTTAATGCCCAGGGAAGCTGCGAGGCGGAGCCCGTGTAGTAGAGCTTCGTACTCAGCTTCGTTGTTTGATACCTTCCAAAAGATCTGCAAGATGTACTTGAGTTGTTCTCCCGTTGGAGAGATCAGAAGTACCCCTGCACCGGCACCTTCGAGCTTGAGTGAGCCGTCGAAGTACATCACCCAATGCTCTGGTCGCTCGGTTGGAGTTGGTAGCTGATTCTCCCACCATTCTGCCATGAAGTCGAGTAGTGCTTGCGACTTGATGGCTGTTCGTGGCTTGAAGTCGATGTTGAGGGCGCCGAGTTCGACTGCCCACTTGGAGATTCTTCCAGTAGCATCTTGGTTCCGTAGGATGTCACCGAGCGGGTAGTCGGTGATGACGGAGATCGAGTACTCCTGGAAGTAGTGTCGTACCTTCCGCGAGGTAATGAGCACTGCATACGTAGCTTCGTACCGGTTGGTAGCGTGCTTTAGATTCCGACGAGACCTTGCCGACGAAGTAGACCGGTCGCCGGACCGGGTAGGTGTGGCCGTCATCCCGTCGCTCGACAACGATGCGGGAACCGACCACGTGAGTAGTCGCGGCGAGGTAGAGCGAAGAGTCGCTCCTTTTTGCGAGGAGCCGTGAGGACCGGCGGCTTGGATAGGAAATCCTTAAGCTGAGCGAGAGCTTGATCCACCTCTGGGGTCCACACGAACTTCTCTTGATGCTTGAGTAGTTTGAAGAAGGGTAGCCCCCGTTCTCCAAGCTTCGAGATGAATCTGTTCAAGGCCGCCATGCACCCGGTAAGCTTCTGGACATCTTTGATGCAGGTGGGAGCTCTCATATCGGTGATGGCGGAGATCTTCTCGGGGTTGGCTTCGATGCCACGGTGGCTGATGATGAAGCTGAGTAGCTTTCCCGATGGTACGCCGAAGACGCACTTGTTCGGGTTGAGCTTCCAGCGGTACTCTCGCAAGGACTGTCGGGCATACATCCCGGGTACTCATGCAAGGAAGGAAGAAGACGGACTCCTACTAGAATTCCCCTGTAATCCTACTAGGACTCGTTCCGTGTAATCCTACTAGGACTCTTGCCTTGTAAGCGACTAAGAACCCGCCCCTGGACTATATAAAGGAGGGTCGGGTACCTAGCCGGGCACCTGATCCAACCCAACACCAAGCGCAGGGCGCCATACTTGATCCCCCAAACAGGACGTAGGGCTCGCCACCTTGGCGGCCCGAACCTATATAAATCTTGTGTCCCGTGTCCTTGTGCATACCTTCAAGTTTTCGGTCTCTCGATCACGATCTTCACCGCACAATCTACTACCTCGGGTACCCCCTTGGTAGGTTTGCCGGTCCAAAACACCGACACTGGCGCGCCCGGGTAGGGGTGATCATCACCACCGGGTGAATTCAAAGGACCCTCATCAACAAGATCAATCTACTCGTTGACTCGCCGAGATCCATTGAAGCAAGTCGACTTACTCTTGTCAAAGCGGAATCAATTTTCCTACGCCGCACGTCCGGGTGCCTCGCGCACGTCGCGCGGCTCGTCACGTGGCTCGTCGCGCCGCTCGTCGTCGACTACTGCGCCTCGCGCGAGCTCGTCGTCGACTACTTCGCCTCCTTCGCGCGTCCCGGGTGCTTCGGCACGTCACGCGGCTCGTCGCGCCGCTCGTCGTCAACTACTCCTCGCGCGGCTCGTCATCGACTACTTCACCTCGCCGTGCGTCGGGTGCCTTGGCACGTCACGCGGCTCGTCGCGCCGCTCGTCGTCGACTACTCCGCCTCGTGCGAGCTCGTCGTCGATTACGCCGCCTCCGCCGCGTGTCCGGGTGCCTCGGCACGTCGCGCGGCTCGTCGCGCGCGCTCGTCATCGACTACTCCGCATCGCGCGGGCTCGTCGTCGAATACTCCGCGTCGCGCGCGCTCGTCGTCGACTACTCCGCCTCACGCGAGCTCGTCATCGACTACTTCACCTCCGCCGCGCGTCCGGGAGCCTCGGCACGTCACACGGCTCGTCACGCGGCTCGTCGTGCCGCTCGTTGTCGACTACCGCGCGTCGTGCGGGCTCGTCGTCGACTACTTCGCCTCCGCCGCGGTCCGGGTGCCTCGGCACGTCGCGCGGCTTGTCACGCGGCTCGTCACGCGCGCTCGTCGTCAACTACTCCCGCCTCACCCGGGCTCGTCGTCGAAAACTCCACCTCGCGTAGGCTCGTGGTCGACTACTTCGCCCCCCCGTGTGTCCGGGTGCCTCGGCACGTCGCGCGGCTCGTCACGCGGCTCGTCGCGCCACTCGTCATCGACAACTCCGCCTCGCGCGGAGCTTGTCGTCAACTACTTCGCCTGCGCGCGCGTCGGGTGACTCGGCACGTCGCGCGGCTCTTCACGTGGCTCGTCACGCGGCTCGTCGCGCCGCTTGTCGTCAACTACTCCACCTCACGCGAGCTCGTCGTCGACTACTTCACCTACGCCACGCGTCCGGGTGCCTCGGCACGTCGCGCGCGCTCGTCGTCGACTACTCCGTGTCGCGCGAGCTCGTCATCGACTACTTCGCCTCCGCCGCGCGTGCGGGGTGACTCGACACGCCGCGCGCGGCTCGTCACGCGGCTCGTCGCGCGCGCGCGTCGTCGACTACTCCGCCTCGCGCGGCTCACCGTCGACTACTTCGCCTCCGCCGCGTGTCCGGGTGCCTCGGCACGTCACGCGGCTCGTTGCGC
The DNA here is from genome assembly GCA_947561735.1 of Cenchrus americanus. Classification (NCBI taxonomy): domain Eukaryota; kingdom Viridiplantae; phylum Streptophyta; class Magnoliopsida; order Poales; family Poaceae; genus Cenchrus; species Cenchrus americanus. The sequence continues at coordinate 233,415,949 of OX387241.1, read as the reverse complement.
CGCTCGTCGTCGACTACTCCACGTCACGCGAGCTCGTCGTCAATTACGCCGCCTCGCTCGGGCTCGTCGTCGACGACTTCGCCTCCGCCGCGTGTCTAGGTGCCTCGGCACGTCGCGCGGCTCATCACGCGGCTCGTCGCGCCGCTCGTCGTCGACAACTCCTCCTCACGCGAGGCTCGTCGTCGACTACTTCGCCTCCGCCGCGTGTCCGAGTGCCTCGGCACGTCGCGCGGCTCGTCACGCGGCTCGTCGCGCCGCTTGTCGTCGACAACTCCGCCTCGTGCGAGCTCGTCGTCACGCGTCTCGTCGCGCGCTCGTCGTCGACTACTCCGCCTCGCGCAGGCTCGTCGTCGACTACTTCGCCTCCGCCGCGCGTTCGGGGTGCCTCGGCACGTCGCACGGCTCGTCACGCGGCTCGTCGCGCCGCTCGTCGTCGACTACTTCGCGTCGCGCGGGCTCGTCGTCGACTACTCCGCCTCGCGCGGGCTCACCGTCGACTACTTCGCCTCCGCCGCGTGTCCGGGTGCCTCGGCACGTCACACGGCTCGTTGCGCCGCTCGTCGTCGACTACTCCACGTCACGCGGGCTCGTCGTCGATTACGCCGCCTCGCTCGGGCTCGTCGTCGACTACTTCGCCTCAGCTGCGTGTCTAGGTGCCTCGGCACGTCGCGCGGCTCATCACGCGGCTCGTCGCGCGCGCTCGTCGTCGACAACTCCACCTCGGGCGGGCTCGTCGTCGACTACTTCGCCTCCGCCGCGCGTCGGGTGCCTCGTCACGTCGCGCGGCTCGTCACGCGGCTCGTCGCGCCGCTTGTCGTCGACAACTCCGCCTCGTGCGAGCTCGTCGTCACGCGTCTCGTCGCGCCGCTCGTCGTCGACTACTCCGCCTCGCGCAAGCTCGTCGTCGACTACTTCGCCTCCGCCGCGCGTCCCCGGTGCCTCGGCACGTCACACGGCTCGTCACGCGGCTCGTCGTGCCGCTCGTCGTCGACTACTCCGCGTCGTGCGGGCTCATCGTCGACTACTTCGCCTCGCGGAGGCTTGTCGTCGACTACTTCACCTCCGCCGCGTGTCCGGGTGCCTCGGCATGTTTCGCAGCTCGTCACGCGGCTCGGGCTCGTCACGCGGCTCGTCTTAGTTTAGCATGACGTCCTCTTAACACCGACAAACAACCTTCATTAGTGGCAATCTTGAATAGGTCTTGCAGGATGTCAATTGCCAAAATGAATAGGTAAGGGGATAGGGGATCCCCTTGTCTGAGGCCACGACGATGTCTGATAGAAGGACCATGTAGGAGTACTGACGAAGATGAACTAGAGAGCTAGAAATCCTTTTTTTTCTAGCAGCTCAAGCAAATATTCCCAAGAAACAAAATCAAAAGCTCTCGAAATATCCAATTTCAGCAGCAAGGCCGGTGTTTTAGTTCTATGGTAGGCTCGGGCAAGATTTTTAGCATAGAGAAAATTGTCATGTATACACCTCTTTTTGATGAAAGCACTTTGGGAGCTTGAGATCAATTTGTCAATGTAAGGCTGTAATCTGAGCGATAGTACTTTGGATACAATCTTTGCAAATGAGTGTATCAAGCTGATAGGTCTAAAGTCTTGAACCCTCTCTGCCAGTTCATTCTTTGGGAGCAGGGAAATTGTTCCACTGTTCAGTTTGTGCAAAGGACCAGTGTGCAAATTGAAGATGCAGGCAAAAGCATTAACCACATCATTTTTTATAATTCGCCAACATAATTTATAGAAAGCCTCGGTGATGTTGAATAAGGGCCTCTTTGGGAGGGCTTCTCCCGCGGCTTCAACACCGGCTTCACCCGGAGCCCTCCCAAACGGGCATCGAATGCACGGCTCCGGCTCTAGAGCCCCGGAAAACACGCTCTCTGGAGCTGTTTCGCCGCGGCGGAGCCAGAAAAGAGTGGCTCCGCCCGGCTCCGTCCGGCTCCACGCCGGTTTGCCGCCCCCGCCCTCGGGGTGTGGCGGTCCGAGACGCAACGCACGAGCGAGAAGACGGGGGAGGCCGTGACGCCCCGGGTTTTTAATTACCGTCATTAACGCTAACGACGCGATTAGCCGGTCAAATGGTCAACCCTAGGTCAACCTGGGCCCTCACCCATGAAAACTCCCTAACATATGTAACACCCGAAAATTCCATCACAATAAAATATTGTTAGCAACATGGTTTAGTTTTATTTTCTAAGGATTTAATAAATTTGAATAAATAAAATTTCCTTTTAATTAAATTAAACATCATTTAATAATTAGAATCAATCAAGTGTTTGTGCATCATGTCGAAATGCATGATTTTTGGTTGTGGTGTGATTTTAAAAGTCTTCAAATATTTGTGAAAAGTCTTTAAAATAATTGTGAAAATAATTGTGAAAATTGGAGTAAAAGTTTGAATTAAAAAAAGGGTTGAAAGTTTGAATTTAAAAATGTTTCAAAAGTTGTTACAAATAGTTTGTGAAAAGCCTTTTAAAATAGTGGAGAAATTTGTGTTAAAATTTGAGTTTGAAAACATAAAAAAGATTTGAATTTAAAAGGTTTGAAATTGGTTTGAAAAGGATTTGAAAAGAAAAGGAAAAAAAGAAAAAAACAAAACCATTCTAACCTACCCGCCCAATCCCGCGGCCCACATCCTTTCGGCCCACGCGGCCCGCTCCGCCGCCTCTCTCTCTCTCTCTCCCTCCTCTCTCCCTCTCACCGACGGACGGGGCCCACCCGTCGGCCCCCGTCCTCTTCCCCCGGCCGCCGCCGCCCCCCTTCTTCCCTCGCGCCGCCGCCGGCTCCCGCACCCCGCGCCGCCTCCCCGCTCCCCGCGCCCGTCCGTCTCCTCCACTCGCCATCAAGGCACCGCCGCACTCCCACACCGCCTCTTCCCCTCCCGTAACCGACGCACCAAGCCGCCCGCCGCCGCCATTAATGGCCGGCCGGCGAGCTCCCACCCACCGCCTCCGCGCCCTTCTCCCTTCCCTCACGGGCTATAAAGGGGCGGCGCCACCCCCTCTTCATCCCGCGCCCCTCCCCTTCTCTCCTCCCTCACCGCAACAACCGCCGCCACCGAGCACCGCCCGCCCGCCGGAGCCGCCGCCTCGATCCGCTTCACCGGCGCCGTTCCCTCCCTTCCGAGCCCTCGGGTGAAATCCTTGTGGCCTCCTCTTCAATTTGGTGGTCTTCCCCTAGTTTTTAGTGCCCGGGAGGCCATTTTTGGCTTCCCTCCGCGAGCCGCCGCCGCCCCGTCCGCCGGCGCCGCCGCGCCGGCCGTCCGCCGCCGCCCGCCGCTCGACGCAACCGTGGCCATAGGATCCGAGCGGACCGCCCGCATTAAAAGGGGGCGCACCCCTTGGATCGGCCCACGGTAGACCGGTGGACCAAGTCCACGAGGCCGGCCCACCGCTTGCGTCATCGCCACGTCACGCCCGCGTCATCGCTTGCGTCATCACGTCCAACCACAGCCCCGCCACGTGGCGCTCCCATGGCTCACCCGCCGGCTGCCTTGACAGTTTTGCAAAAAGGACCCCGAGATTTCGAATTCACAAATATACCCTTCCACCTCCAAAAACCCTTGCAGTTAGGTCCAGTTTTGCTCGGTTAAGCCCTTGAGCTCCTTAGGTTTTCCATCCGAGGTCCAAGCTTTGTCCTTTTGCATCTAAAACCTTCTACTTTTACACATATTTATGTTTAGATCACTGAAATCTTGCAGAAAAACCCCTAAACTTCCAGATCTTTCACAATTTAGTCCCTGGATCTTGTTTCAGCCATAACTTTTCCATCCTAGCTCCGTTTTACGCGTTCTTGGTATCCACGCGATCGTCTCTCCGAGCCCGTCATTTATAAAAGCTTGTTTTAGCCTTTTGGTAATGTTTGATGTATTGTTTTATTTATTGTATGTTTTCTTGCATGATCGTAGCCAACACGCCGTTCGAGGAAGTTCAAGTGCAGAGCTTTGCAGATAAGGAAAGTAGCTTATCGTTGGAGAAAGGCAAGTGACCCTAACCACCCTTCTACCTATGCTTTAATCAAGAACACTATAAATTAATCGGAACATGGAGAACCACCCGGGGAAAACGAGTGCAACCACGGTCCATATGGCTCGGCTTAGCCAATTAATTAGGTGTGTGATTGTATTGACGACCCTATCCGAAAGGAACACGGGGGGCTCCGGGTTGCAGGGGTATAGCCCGGTTCTTTTGGGGTAGTAGCCTTTGCTAAGGTGCTGACCACTAGGGAGGGTTATGGTCCGCCCGAGTCAGAATCGTCGTGGGTTGTTGATGCTTTTGCATATCTTTGTAAAGGCTTCGTAGCGTCCCTATGCAATCACACCTCGGAAGTGTGGTATTGTGCCTGATCAGCACATGCGTGGTTGGGTTCAAAGTTCTTTGGAACTTTTACGCGAACCGTGGGAAAAGTGTGCAACCCTCGCAGAGTGTAAAACCGATCGATCGGTCGTGCTCACGGTCAAGAGCGGCCGGACCCTCACATGATTAATTGAACTTAAAGATGGATTAATATTGCTTTCCGGTTATTCCGTGGCCTTGCCGAGTACCAACCATAAGTGTACTCATCCTTGCTTACGCCGTTCGGAGAAGAATCCGGAGTGGAGTACTTCACCGACTACGAGGAGTTCGAGGATGCGATCAACCGGTCGAAGCCCGTGGAAGATGAAGATGGAGTCGCGTCTTCATAGTTATCGTTGTTCGTGTAAAGACATTCGTGTCTACCATCGTGAGTGTAATAAAAGTTAATAAACTTTTTCTGTACGTTTTTGAGCAATGTCTTGTGATATTACACTCATGAGTCTATCATATGTGTGAAATTGTGATCCTGGCACACATATGAGATGCATTCGGTTTTCTACGGAAAATCGGGTGTGACAGAGTGGTATCAGAGCATTGCTGACTGTAGGACGCAGCCTCAGATAGAAATGGTCGAGATTAAGGACTCTCTTTCTAGAAAGCCTTTCCAGCATTCAAAATATCTTATTTACGCTTAAAAATTATATTTTATTCTTTATCCTCTAACAAAATCAAATCTTTTGTTTTCTTCTACACTGAGTCTGATTCTCGTTCTTCCACCTTGAACTACCACTAGTGTTTTATAGGATAGTTTCATAAGTTGCCCACCCCTTCTATCGGTTTTGTTTCGATAGAGTCGTTTTTGTGAGGACATGCGATGTTAATGCTTGTTGATTGTAAACATGCATGATTTGAATCTTTGACATGATTGAAATGTTTTTGTGGAGTGATGGCCACAAATACATCAATAAAATAATTAAAGTTAAAATTTGAATCTTAGCCCCTTTTCTCTTCATCTTTATCAATCCAACATCTTACCGGAAATACCTTTCCCTAACAATCAGATGGTAAACACCAGGTCAGGAGCTGGACAGGATATTCCGATCGTGCTCACATCGCCAATCAGCTGAATCAAGTTCCCTCCTCCACCACAAGAATTAGCGATGGATCCCACGATGCAGCAGTTCTTTACGGAACAGATGCAATTAATTCAGAACCTCACCGCCACTGTCCAGAATCTACAGGCACAGCAGAACCAGCCACCACCACAAGGACCCCCACCACCTCCACCACCAGTGAACAAGCATAGAGAATTCATGAGCCACAACCCGCCCACTTACTCTCATTCGGTGGATCCCCTCGATGCCGATGATTGGCTCAAGACCATCAACAAGATGCCGAATATCACCCAATGTAATGATCGTGAGAAGGTTTTGTATGCCTCGGGACGTCCGGGAAGGTGCGGCGTCCGATTGGTGGGATGCTTACACCGTCGCGCATGCCGCCGCTCGACACCATTACCTGGCAGGAGTTCCAGGAGAGTTTTCGTACACATCACATCCCAGCTGGTGTGAAGAAGCTGAAGAACAAGGAATTTCTCGCTCTAAAGCAAGGGAACATGACAGTTAGCGAGTATCTGGACGAGTTTACTCATTTGTCCCGCTATGCACCAGATGAAGTCAACACGGATGCAAAGAGACAAGAACGATTTCTCAATGGTTTGATAGAGCCACTTAACTATCAATTGTAGAGCCACACATTTCCTAACTTCCAGATGTTGCTCAATAAGGCTATAGGCTTGGAGAATAAACGCAAGGAACTTCGTGAACGAAACGCAAGTTTCAACCTCAAGGTCAATCTAGCAAGTAACACCCGCCCTCCTTACAACTCATCGCAAGACTCTCGGTTTCGTTCTAGCACACAAGGCGGAGGCCATGGACGAATCAACCATTCTATCGTTCGTTTGATGAACCCGAAGAATCCAACCCAATAACACCTCGGGCTCCAAATCCTCATCGAACCGCTCGAGTGCACAAGAAGGAACACTACTCCAGTTCACCCCAATGGATGCTTTAACCGCGGAAAATTGGGACACTATGCCGCATTTGCCCTCGCCGCAATATGCGTACACCCCGCAGAGATAACGAGAGGTCAATAGAACAATATGCATGGTAGGGTGAACCATGTGACGGTACCGAAGAAGCTCAAGGAGACAAAGATGTTGTGCTTGGTACGTTTCTTATCAACTCTGTACCCGCAACGTTTTATTTGATTCTCGGGGCATCGCATTCATTTATTATTGAACGATTCGTGACAAAGCATGATGTACCCAAGAGTTCCATGAAGACACATTTGCTAATCGGTTCCCCAAACGGTGAAATGAAATCCACCTATGTATGCCCACGAGTCAATCTTAAGATCGGAGAGATAGATTTTGAAGCGTACTTAGTGATCCTAACATCCGGTGGAATAGATGTGATCCTTGGTATGGATTGGTTAAGCAAGCATGATGGAATCATTTTGTGTGCCAAGAAGTCGGTGCTCTTAACTACCCCGCAAGGAGATAGGATTGAGTTTGCCACTACAAGCCCGAAGAAGAAGGAGAAGTGAAAAGCTCCGTGGTAGTAACCCATCATCTTTCAAGAACATCTTGTATCTCCTCTTGTTTTCCCGATCCCTCCGAATCTCGGGACGAGATTCTTTTTAAGGGGGTAGGATTTGTAACATCCGAAAATTCCATCACAATAAAATATTTTTAGCAACATGGTTTAGTTTTATTTTCTAAGGATTTAATAAATTTGAATAAATAAAATTTCCTTTTAATTAAATTAAACATCATTTAATAATTAGAATCAATCAAGTGTTTGTGCATCATGTCGAAATGCATGAGTTTTGGTTGTGGTGTGATTTTAAAAGTCTTCAAATATTTGTGAAAAGTCTTAAAAATTTTTGTGAAAATAATTGTGAAAATTGGTGTAAAAAAAAATTGAATTAAAAAAAAGGGTTGAAAGTTTGAATTTAAAATATGTTTCAAAAGTTGTTACAAATAGTTTGTGAAAAGCCTTTAAAAATAGTGGAGAAATTTGTGTTAAAATTTGAGTTTGAAAACATGAAAAGATTTGAATTTAAAAGGTTTGAAATTGGTTTGAAAAGGATTTGAAAAGAAAAGAAAAAAAAAGAAAAAAACAAAACCATTCTAACCTACCCGCCCAATCCCGCGGCCCACATCCGCTTTCGGCCCACGCGGCCCGCTCCGCCGCCTCTCCTCTCTCCCTCCTCTCTCCCTCTCACCGACGGACGGGGCCCACCCGTCAGCCCCGTCCTCTTCCTCTGGCCGCCGCCGCCCCCTTCTTCCCCCCGCGCCGCCGCCGGCTCCCGCACCCCCGCGCGCCTCCCCGCTCCCCCGCGCCCGTCCGTCTCCTCCACTCGCCATCAAGGCACCGCCGCACCCCACACCGCCTCTTCCCCTCCCGTAACCGACGCACCAAGCCGCCCGCCGCCGCCATTAGTGGCCGGCCGGCGAGCTCCCCACCCACCGCCTCCGCGCCCTTCTCCCCTTCCCTTTCCCGGCTATAAAAAGGGCGGCGCCACCCCCCTCTTCATCCCGCGTCCCTCCCCTTCTCTCCTCCCTCACCGCAACGCCGCCGCCACCGAGCACCGCCCGCCCGCCGGAGCCGCCGCCTCGATCCGCTTCACCGGCGCCGTTCCCTCCCTTCCGAGCCCTCGGGTGAAATCCTTGTGGCCTCCTCTTCAATTTGGTGGTCTTCCCCTAGTTTTTAGTGCCCGGGAGGCCATTTTTGGCTTCCTCCCGCGAGCCGCCGCCGCCCGTCTCGCCGGCGCCGCCGCGGCCGCCGTCCGCCGCCGCCCGCCGCTCGTACGCAACCGTGGCCATAGGATGCGAGCGGACCGCCCGTATTAAAAGGGGGCGCACCCCTTTGGATCGGTCCACGGTAGACCCAGGTGGACCAAGTCCACAGGCCGGTCCACCGCTTGCGTCATCGCCACGTCACGCCTACGTCATCGCTTGTGTCATCACGTCCAACCACGGCCCCGCCACGTGGCGCTCCCATGGCTCACCCGCCGGCTGCCTTGACAGTTTTGCAAAAAGGACCCCGAGATTTCAGAATTCACAAATATACCCTTCCACCTCCAAAAACCCTTGCAGTTAGGTCCAGTTTTTCTCGGTTAAGCCCTTGAGCTCCTTAGGTTTTCCATCCGAGGTCCAAGCTTTGTCCTTTTGCATCTAAAACCTTCTACTTTTACACATATTTATGTTTAGGTCCCTGAAATCTTGCAGAAAAACCCCTAAACTTCCAGATCTTTCACAATTTAGTCCCCCGAACCTTGTTTCGGCCATAACTTTTCCATCCTAGCTCCGTTTTACGCGTTCTTGTTGTCCACGCGATCGTCTCTCCGAGCCCGTCATTTCTAAAAGCTTGTTTTAGTCTTTTGGTAATGTTTGATGTATTGTTTTATTTATTGTATGTTTTCTTGCATGATCGTAGCCAACACGCCGTTCGAGGAAGTTCAAGTGCGGAGCTTTGCAGATAAGGAAAGTAGCTTATCGTTGGAGAAAGGCAAGTGACCCTAACCACCCTTCTACCTATGCTTTAATCAAGAACACTATAAATTAATCGGAACATGGAGAACCACCCGGGAAAATAGTGCAACCACAGTCCATATGGCTCTGGCTTAGCCAATTAATTAGGTGTGTGATTGTATTGACGACCCTATCCGAAAGGAACACGGGGGGCTCCGGGTTGCGTGTGGGTATAGTCCGGTTCTTTTGGGGTAGCGGCCTTTGCTAAGGTGCTGACCACTAGGGAGGGTTATGGTCCGCCCTGAGCTGTAACTGTCGTGGGTTGTTGATGCTTTTGCATATCTTTGTAAAGGCTTCGTAGCGTCCCTATGCAATCACACCTCGGAAGTGTGGTATTGTGCCTGATCAGCACATGCGTGGTTGGGTTCAAAGTTCTTTGGAACTTTTACGCGAACTGTGGGAAAAGTGTGCAACCTCTGCAGAGTGTAAAACTGATCGATCAGCCGTGCTCACGGTCAAGAGCGCCTCACATGATTAATTGAACTTAAAGATGGATTAATATTGCTTTCCGGTTATTCCTGTGGCCTTGCTGAGTACCAACCATAAGTGTACTCATCCTTGCTTACGTTGTTCGAGAGAAGAATCCGGAGTGGAGTACTTCACCGACTACGAGGAGTTCCGAGGATGCGATCAACCGATCGAAGCTTCGTGGAAGATGAAGATGGAGTCGCGTCTTCATAGTTATCGTTGTTCGTGTAAAGACCTTCATGTCTACCATCGTGAGTGTAATAAAAGTTAATAAACCTTTTCGTACGTTTTTTGAGCAATGTCTTGTGATATTACCCTCATGAGTCTATCATATGTGTGAAATTGTGATCCCGGCACACATATGAGATGCATTCGGTTTTTCTACGAAAAATCGGGTGTGACAACATACCCCTAAGTGACCCTAATGAATAGTAAAACACTTGTGGGGCCAACCTTTGGTCAAAGGGTGGGTCAAAACCCCCTTGCCACCCAAGGTGTCCACAGTGTCCGGAACTTTTGTCGCGTTCCCCAAAATTCACCTAAACACTTAAAATTCTACCTTTAGGAAAGTTGTAGGTCTTGTTGAGGGACACAACTTTCCTGTAGAGTGGCATTGCTGGTTTGGAGGGGAAAATTGTGAAAAGGCCCTTGCAAGCCGGAGATCACCTTGTTGACGAGAACCATGTTGACATTCAAAGTTGACAAGCCTCTAGATTCCAATCTAAACAAGTAAAACCCCATACAACCTTTGGGAAAGTTGTAGATGGTACATAGATCTACAACTTTGGTATTCATTGTTTGATCAAGTTGTATTCAAATTTTTGGAGAAATAGTGGCTTGAACACGGCACCACCGGCCGCCGTCCAACACCGAACGCGTCGTGCCACGACGTCGCGCGCGCAAGGCGCCGCCCGCCGCCGCCTTGCCCCGGCGGCCGTGCCCGCGCCGCCCGTAGCCTAGGCGTCCGTGCCGCGCCGCGTCCCGATGCACGCGCGCCCCGATGCGCTCCGTCCCGAGGCGCCTTGGCGTCCGCGCCGCCGCACGCGCGCGCGCGCCACCGGACCCGCCGGTCCGTCGGCGCGCGTCACCGCCGTACGCGCGCGCCTCGACGCGCCGTAGCACCCGGCCGCATCTCCCGCCGTCACCGGGCGTCATCCACGGGCCGCCCGAGCCGGGTATAAAGCCCCCTTCGCTCCCCTCCGCGCGCCACCCGAGCGCCCCGCCGCCATTGCCGCCGCCGCCGGCGGGACAGAGCTCACCGCTCGTGCTCGCCGCCGTCCAAGCCCCTAGATAGCCTCCATAGCTCTTAGGCAAGCTCACGTGCGCGCTTGTTTGCGCCAATTTGGCCTCCACGCCGCAAAGCACACCGAGCCACCCCAAGCGCGCCGCCGGACGCCGCCGTGCGCCGTCGCCGGGAGCAAGCTCCACCCTCGCCACCACCACCAATCGGACCGTGGTGAGCCCAATCGCACCCCTGTGCCGCTTGTTGTCGTGGTCGGGCCCCACATAGCCGCCGGCGAGCCCTCCCGCCGCCGCCAAGGGTATAGATGTGAACCCAGGGGCATATTTGCAAGGATCCGTAACTTAGTTTATTTACAGATCAGTCCACAGTCTTAGAAAATCCCTAGAAATTCACAGAAAATTCCAAAAATTATCAAACCAATTTTGTAGGTCTCAGGATGTCAAACCACACCCATGTGTGGTACACTTGTGACTAGATTCAAAGTGGTTTTGGCAGAAAAATTACAAATGTGTTATGCTTGAATCTGTCATAACTTGAAATGTATAACTTCTCTGTAGCTGAGCTTTGAATATGTTATGTGTTAGGATAATACTAGATGCTGTGCCAAAAATTGCACAAAGTTATCATGTGAATCTTTTTATAAAAATACTTTTCCATCTCTGGCAGAACTGCATAGATGATTTTTCATGTTAAATATATTCATGTTCTTGACCCCAACTTGTGCACACTATCTTGAGATGCCAAAAGGCACCTCTTGTGAATTAATCATGAATTTAGGAGTAACAGAAATAATTATTCTTGTTTTATGCATGTTTTCCTTTGTAAATTAATAAACCACATTCAGTAGAGGTTCCATGTGAACATGGTAGCTTTTTAGACTTGTTTAGGACCAGAGAACATCCACCAGAAAGTTTGGGTAATTTTGATGCTTATTTATTTTTATTTGCATTTAAGTTGAATCACTAGATAACCTTTGTTATTTTCAATAATATTTAATTTTCTAGCATCCAACACTTACCTGTGGGCCCAATGGACCAGAATAGGTACTGTTAAGCTTAAGAAACACTCATTTAATTTTTGGTAATTTAATCGTTTAAATCAAAGGCTTAAATGCCCTTTTAATATTAAAGGGAAAATTAAAATAAAGAGAAATCCTTAATTAAATCCTTTTTCTTTTTGAAAATAGTACTTAATATAAATAAAAGAAATTTAATTAATATTATTGATAAAGAAATATAATTTATCAATAAAAGATATTAAGTACACCTTGTTGGTAAAAATAAAAATGAAATAAAGCTTTCACATGAAATGATAAGCTTAAATAAAACCTTTATTCAAATAAGGAATAAAAGAGTAATCCATGTACCACCAATGACTTCCTCAAATAGAAACCTTAGATAGATGCTTGTTAAGGTGAATATGACCAACTAGAGTTGGATAAGACAACAAACTATCACATCACCTAAAGTGCATTGCATCCCGTGTAGATCTTCCGGACGGAGACTACTCCCCGGTCCCGAAACCGAGGAAGGCGGAGCGAAGGTTCTCTGCAGTACGTGGATGGACTCGACACCGAGGGTGCCCCAGCTAACCTAGTCGACGAAGGCAAGCTCCGGTGCCTCTAACCCAGGTTTTAAAATTCTTTATTCAATTATCTATGAATGATTGTGCATTTACGTTCGGGAGTTGAATGATACCCTAGATGCATGATCCCTAGGTACCTTTTGTCCCTACTAGTATGATAGGTCGATAGCTGCTAAGCTATAGGACCGTTACAAGTCGGGTGATGACCTCACTCGCGAGAATAGGTTCCTAGATAGGAATCATACTATATCCTTAAATGGATTGCTCACGTGGTAAGAGCATGGGATGCGGGCTCGGTCCGGTGGTTATGTGGGTTAAGTTTTTGAACGTACCAAGCATATGCGGGTATGGGACCGGTAAGCCTAGTACCACAATGAGGCGGTGAGGGATCTTACTATTACTACTCTTGGGATTCGCTCTCACGGCTAGCTACGGTGGTGTATGGTGACTCCGGTATCTCGCGGGGTATGCGGATAGCCCGCACCAAAGACCGTAAGATTCGATCCCAACCCGAGGATTTATGGGGACGGCACCGGGGAGTTGTCCTCGCGGGGGCAGCCGACCGGTGTGTTTGGGTTTCCCTTGCAAGGTTTATAATCAATCGATTGTCGGCCTCTCACCGTTATCCGAGACTACTTACTCCACTAGTCATGTGATCCCTAATGATGGAAGTTGATGAAGATGATGTTTGAATAATTGTATTGTACAACTTTGTTGGTACTAGTTGGCTAATGTAGTAAAGATTAAACCACTAGAACTTGTGCTAAAATCTTGAAAGTAAGGACCTACTCTTTGTTACTTTTTAGCAAAGGCAACCCAGTAGCCAAAAAGCCTTTCATGGTCTAGATTTGGTGAAGTAGTTATCACCGACGAGTAAGACTTGCCGAGTATTAGTATACTCGCCCTTGCATTAATGTGTTGATCCGGGTAATGCCTTCAGTGATGTGTGGCCCGGTGAGATCCCGCCGGCTGGGAGCTGGAGTGGGTGGAGGACGACTACTGAAGTATCATGGATGGCCTCCCGTGGTGACTTCGCTACCGCTAGTTAAATTCCGCTGTCTTTTCAAAACTCTGAACTATTCCGTCATGACAAAAACTATGGTTTGTAATAATTAAACCCTTCGGGGTACGAATTTGAATGTGAATGTTGTTGTATCTCCGGACTCACCTTCGAGTGAGTTTTAATGCATATATTCGATCCTTGTGCTATTCAAGTGATTTACGGGCGTTAACCCGGCGACTTACGACAGATGGTACTTTATTATTGCTTAATGACCAAAGTGGGTCGGTCTTAGGCGATAGTACGGTACTTTCCCCGGGCGGGTTGTCACAGAGGCGGTGGCCCGAGGCGCCGGCAAGACGCGACAGAGTGGACGCGGCGGCGGGCGCAGGTAGGCGGAGGCGCCGGCGGGAGCTCGGGCGAGGGGCGGGGGCGGGCCCAAGGCGCCGACGGGGTAGAGGCGGGCGGAGGCGCCGGCGGGAGCTCGGGCGAGGGGCGGGCGGGCCCGAGGCGCGGGCGGGGGCGCAGGCGAGTGGGCGCGGCGGCGGGAGCTCGGGCGAGGGGGCGGGGCCGAGGTGCCGGCGGGGCATAGGCGGGTGGAGGCGCCGGCGGGGGTGCGGCGGGGGGTGGAGGCGCGCCGCTCGTGCGAAGCTCGGGCGAGGGGCGATGCGACGCCGACGGAGTGGATAAGGTGAGCCGATAAGAAAGAAGGAGATGCGGAGAGAAAATCGAGAGAGGAAAAAGATAAATAAAGAAAAGAGAAAAAGGAAAAAAAGAAAAGGGCATTTCGGACATTTTACGACCTCAATCCACTATGTGAAGCCATTTTGCCAAACGTTTTCCAAAACGGCTTCGGCTCCATCAAAAAAGCCGCTCCACCGGGAGGAGCCGAGCCGAAGCCGTTTTTGGAGAAGCCGAGCCCCGCCAAACGAGGTCCTAAGGGCGTGTTTGGCGGGCTCCCGGCTCCACCAAACCCACTCGGAGCCGCCGGTCTACCAATTTGCGGCTCCACCGTGAGCCGAACTCTCCCTTTGGAGCCGAAGAGATATGTTTGTCGAGATAACAACTCCAACTTCGCGAAATAAAAGTTTGGATAGATTACCCTCTTTTGGCCCCATTTTTTTTATTCCCGTACACCGGTGTGTTGTTCGTGTACGGTGTACCCGCATGCGTCTCACCGTGCCGTGCCCGCATGCGTGTTGCCGTGCCGCACCGTGCTTGTGTGCGTGTCTTGTGTTTGTGTGCCCGCGTGTGTTTGTGCGTGTGCGTGGTGGTGTGCCCGCATGCGTCCGTGCGTATTGCCGTGTCGTGCTTATGTGCGTGTGTTGTGCTTGTGTGCGTGTGCTATGCTTGCCCGCATGCGTGTGCCCGTACCGTGTGCGTGTTTTGCCGTGCGTGTCGCGCCGCCGGCCGACGGCCGCGCTCCTTCCAAGGCCGGCCGGCCCCCGTGCGGGATTGCGGGCCGTCGGACGCGCCCCCGCCGGGCTAGGCCGGGCCGCGCCCATGGCCGGGCCGTCGGACGCGCCTAGCCCCAGGCTGGCAGCGCCCCTGACCAGGTCGGCGACGAGCCACAGCCTAGGCCGCCGGCCACCCCTATGCCCTGGTCGCCGGCCGCACCAAAGCTATGTGAAAACGGGTCGAGGCGCCATCTGCTCACCGACCCCGAAAGAACAGGCGGCGGCGCGGCTACAGTGGAGGAGGAAGGCGACGGGTCGCGAGAGGGAGGCGACGATCGCGTGAGGAGGGAGTCTCGGGGAAAAAAAGAATTGAACCGGTAAGTTGTGTAATGGGTGACAATGGTGGGTAATTTCCACCCAACCCCACGAGTAAGTACACAACAGCCTTCGCAGTACCCCTTGAGGCACTCCATAGATTTGGTGGAGTTGGGAGCTAGATCCATGGATTTGGTGGATGCGGGAGTTTTTGGAGCCGGGATGTTTGGCGGGGAAAAAAATGAAGTGGAGCCGTTTTTGTGGATGCGGAGGCTGCGTGGAGCTCTCCCAAACACGCCCTAAATCTTGTGCGATTAGTCTTAGCGGTTAGTTTGTGTTTGCACGTTCGGATAGTTTGTTGGGGTGCATGGCCGAAATTGTTGGCCGTGAGTCGTTGAGCTCGACTTGTGCTTGGTCCACAAGGGAGCGCGTCTAGCGCATCTTGATCCCGAAGCCTAGGATGGCGGGCATCGTGGAGGGAGAGTGGTGCGCGCATCTCGGCCCGTCGTGGCCGGAGTTCGCTTGTAGTTCCTTTATATTCGGTTAACTAGGAACCCGCCCGTGCGTTGCTACGGGCATATAAGTTTTTTTTTTGACGCAAATACATATAGCATGGAAGTTTCTTCCTTTGGGCCGCAACACCTATTTCTCAACTAAAAAAAGAAAAAAATCTCATTTATCTCGGCTTTCTTCCTTTATCATAAAGGCATATGCTTCTTTTCTCATAATGTCCTTTGTGTTCTACAAAGGCATCTTCCAGGAACAAGAGGGAGGTACAGCCTGTGAATCAATGGAGCTTCGTGATCATACTTGCTAGTCTCTTCTGCCTGTGAACCTTTATCGACAGTTCAGCATCCGGTCAGAATGAGGTGCTCCAAATTGCATCCTCACCTTCCCTGCATCTCAGTGCACACAATTTAGCCCCTCGACCGGATTGCAGACCCCACTGCATTCCAAATTTAACAATAATGCACACACGCACCCTGCTTCTTCCACTCGCAATTTGAGAGGTAGTTTCAGAAAGAAAAGATTACTATGAGCAAAGGTCATGAAAATAGTATGAGCCTTCTTCCAATTGCCACACTGAGTAAAGTTCTTGAATGCACACTCACAATCTCCATATATCCACAATAAAGAGCCTATATATAGAGCTCATTAGCTAAATATGTTTCATGTGTAATGTTTCTATTTTTAGTCAACTGGCATCACAAAATATTTGCAATGCTTTTTAAAGGTCACATACTCTGCAAATATGATCGTTACATAGTTTGTGATAAGCCCCCAAAAAAATCACTCGAGAGCTTCATGCATCCATTCTTCTAGTATACCAAGTTCCACAATGTATTGTCTTTGAGCATCATCGTTACTCCACGACTCATAATATTGTGATAAAACTCATCGCTCCCATGCCGCTTAATGCTTACCTTGTGCAAACATAACTGAATATACCTGACATGGTTGGCTTGATCCTGTGGCTGAAAATCATGTAAAGAGAAAGCCAACTGTTGCTACAACCAAATGATACAAAATCTGTAAGCCAATAGCTTGCAGGTGGTGCTGCCAGCAATTAGAGAAATGCAAACCGGAAAAGATGTTGGACTTTCGAAAAATTTAACAACAGCAAAATAAACTTCTTTGATAATAACAGATTAGTGATAGCATCATTCTTCCGAAGTTTCATATGGCTATCCAGTGTCCACACATGCAATTGTATAGGTTGATTAATTGATAGAAACTTGTGATAACAAACTCACCCATTAACATTTGTTGTTTGGTCATGCCTAAAGGTTGCCTCCATTGCTGAGAGCCTGAGAGTTCATTCTCTAAACATAGGTGGCTGTAATCAAAGCAAATGTTATTTTCCATGATTTTGTGGAATGGAAAAAATAGTCTCACATGGCGACCACAAAAATAATTTCACAAAAGGTAAACAATAATAGTCTCACATGGCAACCACAAAAAAATTTCACAAAAGGAAAACAATATCAATTTTGAGATTTTGTGGATCACACATAGGGAAAAACATCCTAATTAAAAGTCAGTGTAATTTATCACAACACTATTTGTTTGCATACCCTATATTACAAACGAAATCATTTTAGAATATCATACATAGCATTTGATTCAAGTAGACCGGAATTGATCTTGAGTAAGCTCATAAGAAAATTCAACATCAAATTCGTCCATTGTCATGGGTTGTGGGCACATACCTCTTTCTTTGCAAACACAATAATTTATCACAACACTATTTGTTTGCATACCCTATAGTACAAACGAAATCATTTTAGAATATCATACATAGCATTTGATTCAAGTAGACCCGGCATTGATCTTGAGTAAGCTCACAAAAAATTCAAGATCAATTTCGTCCATTGCCATGGGCTGCGGGTGCATACCTCTTTCTTTGCATACACAATCCCTTCAGGTTGACAACCATCTTCTGAACAACAAGTTTTCCTTTCAGCCTTCACCATATTTTTTTTACTTTGCAATCGATCATAGATGAAGGCTCATAGACAATTCAGTAATTGATTGGTCAATGATCACAGGTCCAGCCAAGTTAACAATAGTTCACACAATTAGGCTCCCAATTTCTTCTGCAGATCAACAGGCCAGACGATTGGACTAACCATTCCTAGGCCCAATCTAGCAACCCATCCAGATCGCTCAAAACAGGCAAGGGACCCGAGCAAGATGAAGTGGGAGGAGGGGGTCGGCTACCTCGGTCGACACGGCTCAAGACGAGCAAGGGATCCGGCTCGCCGCGGGGGTGGTGGAGATGCGGGGGCGTGCCGCCGCCGTCGCTCGCACCATCGACGGCGTGCATGCTGGCCATGGTCAGCGGCGGCGTGACCTCCTCCTCCCGCACGACGGCGCGCACTCGCCAGAGGCCGACCAGATCTGGGAGGGCGAAGCAGTCGAGGTGGAGGGAGGATCCGGCGGCAGGAGAGGGAGGACCCCACGCCGGCGCAGGTCATAGGAGGAACCGGCATTGATTAGAAGGAAATCACGGGGGGCTCCATTCCAAATCGGTGGAAAAATTGTGGGGGAGAGAGGGGGGCGGGTGGGGGGCTTACTATTGCTCCACCCATGGCTACGACATCGGCACGAGCGGCACCATCTCCTAGTACTCCGGTGGTCGTTGCCGCGCGCGCGGTGCGGTGGTGGCGGGTGCCACCGGTGGTCGTTCCGCACGCGCGGGCGGCGGTGACGGGCGGCGGTGGCCGGCCTAGCGCGAGGAGCGGCGGCGGCCGGGCGGAGAGACATCGGCCGGAGCAAGGACGGGTGCCGGAGTCGAGGGAGGCGTTGCGGGGCAGCAACCGGCGTCCGAGAGAGGATGAGGCGCGGGGAAGGGGGTGCCCCCCAACCGGCGCTCCGAGAGAGGATGAGGCGTGGGGGCGGGGGGGGGGGGGGAGGGTGGGCGGTCGGAGGGTACGGACCGACGACGACGATAACATTTCGTTTCTTTTAGCCGTAGGATAGACATCCGAGAAAAGGCGCCGCGTTCGCGAGCGCAAAAACGAGACCGTGTATATGTGTGTTATCCGGTTCGCGTGAGTTCTTGTATGCAGGTGAGCTTGCCGGCGTTGTGGATCTCTCCGACAATCTCTGTCAAGTGGCATCAGAGCCGGCAACGGTTCGGGAATCGCTCGTCGCGCGCTACCGTCGTTGGAATCGCGACCGGGCGATCGAGTGGGCGATGACGGGCGCCAAGAAACCTACAGATGGCGCGGGCGGAAGCGACACCAAGGGCGCCGCGGTGCTCCAGAAGCTGGTTCGTGAGGTTGGGATTGGGAGTAGCTACCCCAGTCTCACCAAATCGAACTACTCCGACTGGGCGCGGTTGATGAAGGTGAAGCTGAAGGCTCGCAGGCTATGGCAGGCGGTTAACGACGGCGACGGCAGCGACGTCGACGACCAGGAGGACATGATGGCGCTCGACGCGCTCTGTACCGCCGTTCCGCCGGAGCTGGCAAGGGCGATTTGCGACAAGGAGACGTCGAAGGAGGCGTGGGACACCATTGCCACCATGCGTGTCGGCGACAAGCGGGTCAAGGAGAACAGTGCTCAGAAGCTTCGTCGGGATTTCGAGCTCGCCGCGTTCAAGGAAGGCGAGACGGTGGAAGACTTCGCACTCCGCCTCACAGGGATGCAGGCCTCTCTGCAGACCCTTGGGGAGGAGTTAGAGGACAAGAAGATCGTGCTGAAGATGATGCAGAGCGTCCCGGCGAAGTATCAGCAGATGGTGGTGGCGATCCGTACTCTAATGGACTCTCCACGCTCACGGTGGCGGACTTGACGGGGCGTCTCAAGGCCCCGGGTCCTTCGACGGGGCTCCGGCCACACTCCACCACGACGGGAAGCTGTACATGACGGCGGAAGAGTGGGAGTCCAAAAGGAAGAAGAAGGGCGATGGAGAATCGTCCGCCGACGCCGGGAACTCTCGCGGGCGCGGCGGAGGGCGTTCGCGAGGACGCGGACGAGGGCGTGGCGGCGCTGGGCCATCTTCCCACGGATCGGTCATCAAGGATGGCAAGCCCATCGGCCGGGATGAGTATAGTATTCCAAACGGGCCGCCCGGCCCTAGCCCTATTTGGTCCGGCCCTAAGCGGCCCGGTGGCTTCTTCGTGCCGTGTCGGGCCGTGCCACCGTGCCTGAAGAGGCGCCGAAGCACGGCACGGCACCCCTTTTTTTGTGCCGTGCCGGCACTAGGCACGGCCCCAGCACGATTGGCACGAAGGGCCGGCCGACGGGTTAGTGCCGTGCCAGGCACGATGCACAGTAACCCTTCATTCTTCTTCAAATGAACTCAAGAAGAAATCAAACACAAGAACAACACAATTTTCAAAAGTTTGAGCTGGTGCAATGGCTGCCTCGTTAAAAACCTATCTAGGTAAAACTCACACCTCGTGAGAAACCCTAGATAGGGAAAAAGAGTACTGACCCCGGCTCAATCAAATTAAAAAAGGTTCAAATAGTTTAAATATTACGGACCCATGTTCGGTTACATAAATAACCTACAACTACAATACTAAGTACTACTTCTCTCCGGCACCGGCACATCAAGATATAACTCGGAGTAGCATTCCTCTTCAAGTGACTTGTCTTCCACTCGTTGTTGAAGCCTAGCTTCGGCGGCCTCCCAATCCTTCACACGGGTGAGGATCTCCACCATGTCCGGGCTTAATCGTCGTCTACGCTCCTCAAGGATCCCGCCGTAGTACCGAAAACAGTTACTCGAAGACACGGTACAAACAGGGGACGGACAAAACATCTCTAGCTAATACCGAAAGGACGGGATAAGAAAGTTTGTGCTCATGCCACCGGCTAATGATGTTGAACTTATCATCGGTGTGAGAGACATTATCACCGTCCAAGTAGCTAGATAGCTCATTACCAACACCCATAGAAGATCCGGCGAAGGAGAAGCACCGGTGCATGCCGCATGCAAAGAAGGCGAAGCAACCGGTCCTTCCGGACATAGTGAGAGTAGGGGTACGTAAAGAGTTACCGGACCCGGGAGTTCCAAACATATCATCATCATCTTCATCATCCGCAAAAATGTCATCCCAAGCACTATTTTTCTTATCAGCAGTGGGTGGTTGTGGACAAGCTTTCCTCTTAGCTGCACCAAACTTGTCATCATATCTCTTATAAATGATATTAAGTTGAGCCCTTACCTCAGTTAAGTAAGATGAATAGTCAACACCAATCAACTTACCTACCAACCTGAGAACTCTACTAAAACCCTTCAATTTACCTCTAGGATCCAATATGAATGCAAAAGAGTAAAGCATGGGAATATCCTTCCAGTACTTCAAATACACATCTTTCATGCGAGAAACAACAGGCCTAAGCAAAGCATCATTCTCATACTCCTTCAAGTGCTTGCAAAGCTTAAGCATATGATGCAACATAAGTGGGGAGGTAGGATAATAAACACCAGAAAGTGCAACAGTAGCAGAGTGAAACAGTTGAAGGAATTGAAACATACTTTCAGCAACTGTCCAATGATCTTCAGTTAAAAGCACACGGTCATAGTTGCTGTTTATGAAGACAGAAAAATTATGCTTGTAAGGGAGCAAATGCTTAAGCATTAGATATGTAGAGTTCCACCTCACATCCATATCCAAACCAAATTTTCGAGGGCGAATCTCAACAAGAACACAAAACCTCTTAAAGCTTGCAATGCGCGGTTAGAAGAATTTAAAAAAGATATAGCGAGAGCGAATGTCATCAAGGTATCGCTTGATCACATCCAAAGCACTTTTAACCATTAGGTTTATTATGTGACAAGCACACCTCTGATGCAAAAAAAGAGTGCCAACATAACCAGAAAGTTTAGGCTGTAGAGAATCAATTGTGCCAACAAAATCAGAATCAACACTGCCAACATAAGAGGAAAGTTCAGGAGCTAATGTTTGCATGGCTTTGTTATTAGAAGAAGCATTGTCCAAAGTGACAGAAAAAACCTTAGCAGTTAAACCATATTCATCTAAGACAAAGATAAACTCGCTCAAAGAATGTTATCACCGAATGAGATTCATCAATCAACCTAAAGCCAATTACCCTCTTTTCCAATTGCCAATCGGGATTAACATAGTGAGCAACAACACTAAGGTAATCTTCTTTAGCATTGCCGGACCAAATATCGACGTAAGAGAAACGGATGTAACACCGGCAAAAGATGCAATAAGGTTATCACGCAAACCATTATGATACTTGATTAGATCTCTAGTCGTGGTTTGTGCGGAGACATGTGTAAATCTAGGGTTATGACAATCCCTAATGTACTCCTCAAAAGCGAGGATGTGCACCAATACAAAGAGGAAGATCGGTACGAGCAATCAAACGACATAAACCGGTACAAGCTCGTTCAAGCACTAAACTCCCAAATGCCGAACACTACCATCGAGAACTAAACGAAAGCAAAGAGCGAGATAGACGGGTGTTCTCCTTTCTCTTCTCACAAACCTTAAGATGTCGTAACAAATGGCCGGTACCAATAGCGAACGACCAAAGCATATTCATGACCACAATGATTGCATTTGGCGCCAGTTCTTACCTTCTTACCATTGATGATGGAGAAGAGCTTCTGGAAGTCGAGCCAGGCTTCAGAGGTAGCATTTCGCTTCCTCTTCCCAGTGTCAATGGCTACAGCAGTTGGATCACCAGGGGCGGCACCAGCACCAGGGGCGGCACCAGCACCAGGGGCGGCACCAGCACCAGGGGCGGCACCATCACCGGCGGCAGCGCCAGCAACACCAACAACATCACCGGCGGCAGCGTTAGCGAAGCACCATCACCGGCGGCATCGGCAACCTCCATAGGATGGGCACGAGAGCCAAGCGGCTCTTCGCATACGCTTCGAGGTCACTCTCATCATCTCCACGCAAGCCTGCCATACGGTAGTCATCGTTGATGGAGTGACCCGGTCCTCGTCGTCGCTCGACATCGCCGGAGCCCGGTCCCTCAACGGATCCCGGGGCCGACGACCTCTCGCGAGCCGGAGCACCGGTGAGATCACCGGTTCCTCAACGGCACCGCGGTGGCCGACGACTGCGAGAAGAGACGAACAAGTAAACACAACCAGATGACCACGAACGAGAGGTCGAGACGACTAGATCTAGGGTTAGGGATTGGATTTACCTACGAATCGGGGAACACCGGAAGCGGACGGCGAGGAAAGCCATCAACGAGAGGAGCGGCCGTCGATGAACGATGACCACGAACGAGAGGCCAAGACGACGAGCTCATAGATCTAGAGCTCGTAGATCTAGAGCCGGAGCGGCGGGAGCAAGAGACGAGAAGAGCGGCGGTGATGCCCCGAGAAGGCCGAACGGAGGCCAAGACGACGAGCTCGTAGATCTAGAGCTTGTAGATCTAGAGCGGAGCGGCGGGAGCAAGAGACGAGAAGAGCGGCCGGTGATGCCCCGAACGGAGGCCAAGTCGACGAGCTCGTAGATCCGAGCGGCGGAGTGGACGGTGGAGTGGCCGGGGTGGAGAGGACGGTGGAGTGGCCGGAGTGGAGAGGGAGAGGGAGAGGAGTGGAGCGGCGGCCGCCGGCCGGCGGATGCGATGCGGCGCGGCCCGCGCGGTGCGCGTGAGAGAGAGGGAGAGAAATGAGATAGGGTTTGGGGAGGGGGAGGGGCGCCCGGCCTCCGCGGCTTATATGCGGGCGGCGCGCGCGCGCATCCAACGGCCGGGAGGCGCGCGCGCATCCAACGGACGGGAGGCGGCCGCGGGGGGGGGGGGGGGGGGGTAGGGTTCGGGGGCGGGCCGCTTAGTGCGCTGTCGGGCCGCTGTCGGCCGCGGTTTTCGGGGCCGTGCTTCGGCCGGCGCCGCCGGCCGGGGTTGCGGCCCAAGCACTAAAAGGATATCGGGCCGGGCCGGCACTAAGCCCTATTGATCGTGCCTGGGGCGGGCCAGTGCGCGTCTTTTTAGGGTCGTGCGCTCGTGCGCCAATCGTGCCGGCCCATTTGGAATTCTATAGGGATGAGTGCCGGCGATGTGGGAAAAATGGCCACTAGGCCCGTGAGTGCCCAACAAAGCCAAAAAATCAGAGAGCCCATCTAGTCCAGGAAGAAGAGGAAGAGGGAACCTTGCTGCTCCTCAAGTCAACCCTCTGCATCGAGGGGGATCCAGGCGCGGCGGATGGGGTTGCGGTGCCGGTCGGAGCGGGTCCGCGCGCGGGCGCGGGGCCACGCGCGGCCACAGGCGCGCCGCCACACGATGCGGATGGCGCTGCAGCGCCGGTCCGCGTGGGTCCCCGCGTGGGCGCGGGTCCACGCGCGGGCGCGGAGCCTCGCGCGGCGACGGGGGACGCAAGCCCACGCGCGGCCACCGGCGGCGTAGCGATGGAGGGCGTTGTGCCATGCGCGGCCTCGGGAGACGCCGAGTCAAGGGTCGCCGCACATCTGCTGCAGGAGAAGGTACTCGTGCATTTTGCGAAAGCAGATCAGGGACATGGAGATGGCGGATCTAGCTGAGGTGTGCCGCGGTCGGGCGCATCAGTGCGCTCACTGGTGCGGCTGTACGAGTAGAAGGTGGTCGTGGAGCTCGGGAGCGAGGAGGAGCATGACGCCAAGTCATGGGTGCTGGACACCGGGGCCACAAATCACATGTCGGGGTCCCGGGCGGCATTCGCGGAGCTCGACACGGCGGTGTGCGGGTCGGTATGGTTCGGCGACGACTCCGTCGCGCGGATCGAGGGCTGCAGCACCGTCCTCTTCATGTGCAAGAATGGCGAGCATCGATCCTTCTCCGGTGTCTACTACATCCCCAAGCTCACCACAAACATCGTGAGTATCGGTCAACTCGACGAGGTGGGCTACAAGATCAACATTGATGATGGTGTGATGAGGATCAGGGAGCCAAATAGGTGGCTCCTGGCGAAGGTGTGTCGCGCGCCGAACAGGCTGTATGTGCTCGACCTCAACATTGCACAGGAAGTCTTTCTGGCAGCGCACAGCAAGGAGGACGCCTGGCGTTGGCACGCCAGGCTTGGCCATGTCAACATGCCGGCATTGCGCAAGATGGCTCGGGAGGGGCTTGTGCGCGGGCTGCCGGCGGTGGAGCAGCCGGATCAACTTTGTGAGGCGTGTTTGGCCGGGAAGCAGCGGCGTTCCTTATTCCCGGAGAAGGCAGAGTACCGTGCAGAGCGCATCCTGGAGCTGGTGCACGGTGATCTGTGTGGCCCCATTTCGCCAGCGACGCCGAGCGGGAACGTCTACTTCCTCTTGCTGGTGGACGACAAGAGTCGGTACATGTGGGTGGCACCTCTGCCATCCAAGGATCGAGCAGCTGCGGCGATCAAGGAGATAAAGATGCAAGCTGAAGGGGAGTCTGGGATGAAGCTGGGTACAATCCGGACAGACAGAGGTGGAGAATTCAACTCAATCGAGTTCGGGCAGTTCTGCGCGGCTGAAGGAGTTGGGTGCCAACGCACTGCCCCCTACAGCCCACAGCAGAACGACGTTGTTGAGCGCCGGAACGGGACGGTGGTGGCCGTGGCGTGCAGCATGCTCAAGGCGAAGAAGCTGGCGGGCTGGTTCTGGGGTGAGGCAGTTAACACTGCTGTGTTCATCTTGAACCGGTGCCCGACGAAAGGCGTGGAGGGCATGACACCGTTCGAGGCTTGGCACGGGAAGAAGCCGGCGGTCCATCACCTGAAGACGTTCGGCTGCATCGTCTACGTGCGGAACACGAAGCCACACCTGCAGAAGCTGGAAGACCGTGGGCGCAAGATGATCTTCGTCGGCTACGAGCACAGGACCAAGGCGTTCCGGGCATATGACCCCGAGACGCGCCGTGTTCACGTGTCCAGGGATGTGGTGTTCGACGAGGAGGCCTAGTGGAGCTGGGATGGTGGCAAGGAGTCGTCTGCAACGAGTGATAGCGACGGCATCTTCACCATCATGTACACCATGGCGCCGAGCGACGACGATGAGCACCACAGAACACTGGAAGATCCTGGAACACCGGCGACGCCGCCTGCCTCTACACCAGCATGGCAGGGCGGCTCTGAAGCAGAGACACCAGAAGGCGTGGAGTTCGTGTCCCTGCCGCAGGAGGCTGATGAGACATTGGATGCGGATCACGACGAGGATGCTCCACTACGGTTTCGGCCTCTGGAGGACGTCACTGGTCCAGGTACAACACCAGGCCCTGCAGATCTTGTTCTTGTGTCTGGGCGACTACTGTCAGTAAGTGCTGAGGAGCCCGCATCAATAAAGCAAGCCATGGAGGAGGGGTGTTGGTGCGGAGCAATGGAGGAGGAGCTGCGGTCAATTGAGGAGAACCGCACTTGGACACTTACGGAGCTGCCTTGAGGCCAGCGTGCCATAGGGCTGAAATGGGTGTTCAACGTGAAGAGGGATGAGCACGGGGCGATTGTCAGATACAAGGCGCGGCTCGTCGTGAAGGGGTATGCTCAGCGAGAAGGCATCAACTACACCGAGGTGTTTGCCCCAGTGGCACGGCTGGAGGCAGTGCGACTGCTCCTGGCACAGGCGGCACATGAAGGCTGGGAGGTCCATCATATGGATGTCAAGACGGCGTTCTTGAACGGAGATCTCCAGGAGGAGGTATTTGTGGAGCAAGCGCTGGGATTTGCTCAACCTGGACAAGAACACAAGGTATACAAGTTACATAAAGCTCTCTATGGTTTGCATCAAGCTCCTCGTGCTTGGAACGAGAAATTGGATGATCAGCTGGCAGTTCTGGGATTTGAGAAGTGTCCATCTGAACATGCCATTTACTGTCGTGGTGTGGGTGCTGAGAGGCTGGTGGTAGGAGTCTATGTGGATGATTTAATAATCACAGGGGCAAACAACAGCAGCATCAAAAAATTCAAGGCAGAGATGTCCAAAGTGTTTAAAATGAGTGACCTGGGATTACTCACTTACTATCTGGGCATTTAGGTGAAGCAGGGAGCTGAGGGAATCACTTTGTCTCAGGCAAGTTATGCTAGGAAAATTCTGGACAAAGCTGGTATGGAAGAGTGCAATTCATGTGAAGTGCCTATGCAACCAAAACTGAAGCTGAGCAAGAAGAGTGACTACCCTCGTGTTGATGCTACTAAATATAAAAGCTTGGTAGGAAGCCTGAGATATCTGGTGAATACCCGACCTGATTTGGCATTTGCTGTTGGGTATGTTAGCAGATTTATGGAGGAGCCAAATAAGAGCATCTAGCAGCAGTGAAGCACATCTTGAGATACATTGCTGGGACTAGTGAGCTGGGGCTCAAGTATGCAAGGAAGGAGGAAAAACCTGCACTTCGAGGTTTCAGTGATAGTGATCTGGCTGGAGATATTGACAGTAGGAAGAGCACCTCCAGAATCATTTTCTTCCTTGGAGACAGTCCAATTAGTTGGCAGTTAGTGAAACAGAAAGTTGTGGCACTGTCAAGCTGTGAAGCGGAGTACATTGCTGCTGCAACAGCTGCCTGTCAGGCTATTTGGTTAGCACGGTTGTTGTCTGAAATTCAGAGTTCAGTTGTGAGCAGACCTGTGCTGTGGGTGGACAATAAGTCCACAATTTCTTTGGTCAAAAACCCTGTGCATCATGACCGGAGCAAGCATATTGATATAAAGTTTCATTTCATCCAGGATTGCGCACACAAGAGGCAGATAGAGGTGAGATTCATTAGAACTGATGAGCAATTGGGTGATGTTTTGACAAAGTCACTTTACAAGAACAAGTTCGTGGAACTCAGTACCACGATCGGCCTTCGTATATGTAAGTAGATCAGTGCACAAGATCTAGGAGGAGATTGTTGAATAAATCTTGTGCAGTTAGTCTTAGCAGTTAGTTTGTGTTTGCACGTTCAGATAATTTGTTGGGTTGCATGGCCGAAATTGTTGGTTTTGAGCTCTTGAGCTCTGACTTGTGCTTGGTCCACAAGGGAGCGCGTCTAGCGCATCTTGATCCTAAAGCCTGGGATGGCAGGCATCGTGGAGGGAGAGTGGTGCACGCATCTCGGCCCGTCGTGGCCGGAGTTCAGTTGTAGTTCCTTTATATTCAGTTAATAGACATCCAGAAAAAGCTGCCAGTTTTGCAGCGCAAAAACGAGACTGTGTATATGTGTGTTATCCAGTTCGCGTGAGTTCTTGTGTGCAGGTGAGCTTGCCGGCGTTGTGGACGACAACGACTCTCCGGCAATCTCTGTCAGGTGAAACCATCAGGCCCTGGTGCCTTTTCTGCTGGCATTTGAGAAATTGCTGACCAAATTTCTTCCTCCGAGAAGGTGCATCCAAACCCTCTAGAGGAATTTGCTTCTTTTAGTTCCTCTAGAAATCTGGGCTTGTCTGCATCTGTGGATGGTCCATACACCACAGTGATAACAAAGGAGGCATTTGCTAGACGCAAAGTCACATTGGCTGTCAAAGATAATTCCTTCAGTGTAACATCAGTAGTGTCAACAAGGTCTGCATCCCAGGCCAGAATAATTCCCCCACTCACGCCCACAGCAGGAAAAAAAGAGATTAGAAAGTCGCTGTCCAAGAAATTCAACAACCAAGTGATCACTGATTTGCTCTAATTTTGTTTCCTGTAGACAAACTATCATAGGCGAGAGCTTTGCAACAGCTTTAGCACCTCTTCTCGCCGCACAACTGAGTTCAGGCCCCTCACATTCCAATTGAAGATAGTGAGGCTACTATTCATTGAAACCAGTGAAACACAACAGAGGCACCCACAAGAAAAATTGACAGCAATCACCATAAGTTCCATCACCACATGAGCATAAAGTTGACCCCTTACAGAAACAAGAAGGTGACTGACAAATGACACTAATAGAACTGAAACTACCAGCTAGAGCTGCCATGGCCAACATAGACAACCCACCTAAACTACAAAGAGATCCTAACATAAGGAACCGACAGAACACACAAGAACAGGGCATCCATCAATCAAACCACATCAACCTGAGCTGCCTCAGCATCCGCAGCCAGGGCCGCCAACGCCGCCATCACCACACCACTAGCAACTCTAGTGACCGCTGCTAGTGCTGCCACCGTCTTCTTTGGCATGTTGCCAGAAGTGTACATCTTCTCGTACTGCTCCACTGCTGCATCTCCAATCACCTGACCCTATCCCACAATGTTGAGCTGACGGATCAGCCGGTGTGTAGCCTTGAGCTCCATAGGGACAAACGACAGCCTAGCCGCCAGGCGCGAGCTTTGCCTCTTCGCCTGCAACTGCAGAGTATGGGCTGGCGGCTCAGCTGTGAATGCCGGCGGGGCCACCAAAGGAGGAGGTGGCACCTCAACAAACACAGTGTCGAAGAATGTAGCACGAGCTGATGCACCATCCTCAGTCACAGTCTGCCCATCAATGTCCATGCCAAGCACTTGATCAACAAGGTTATCGACCCATTTGGCCCCTGCTGATTCGGGCCCAATGAGAGCAACTCCAGCATATGGAGTAAATTTGATCCTCTATACAATTATTAGGGGTGGAGTAAAAATATTTTCATCCCTAAAACACAATTTTCTCCAGCAGTTTCCCTATTCTCTTTTCCAACTCGTAGGTCCCACCATGCCAACTCATCCTTTCTTCTCGTGCCACAAATCTTGGATCTTTCTGTTCGCCCCTCCTGCGCCCTACCGCCTCCCACCTCCCCCGACGGGCCTCGCCGTCATCTATGGTGGCAGGCCTTGCCAAGGAGCTGGCCAAGTACCCCAAGTGGGCGGGGCGCCTCGGCGTGGATGAGCGCACCGGCAGCCGCGCCATCCTCCTCACCGGCGAGGGCGCGCGGCTCGTGGAGGCCACGACCGACGTCGCACTCGACGTCGTGCCGTCGCGGGCGGCAGGCTCTCGGCGTGCGCGCTGGGAGTGGGGGCCGACATGAGATGGGGGCGTCGTCCCTCGCGGAATCGCAGCCGCCCGCCCGCCATAGAGCATGATGATGCTAGTGGCATGGTGTGGCCGTGTGGGGCATGCACACCCAGCGCTTCAAACTTTGGACTAAAACACATCAGGTACCAGGTTGTACAACAGGCGCGTGACACATGTGCTGGGCAATTTTTTTTGATGGACGACTGATTTTGTCTTGAGTGGGCCGTACCAAAAATTATGTGATCCTGGTGCAGAATGCCTTGGCTGTTGTTGCCTCCAGGTTTCAACGATTTATCTATCGGTAATGCTCAACGTAGGACGTCCGACGGTTCGGGAAAAAATCGGACGCCCCCCGGCCGCGTGTCTTGCAACGCGCGTTCCATCCCACTTTAGACGCGGACCCCACTTCGGCCTTATCCTCCCTCCCGCACCGACGCACCCCTCCCACTCATTCATCCCGTCGCCATCCACGGGTGCCATCCGTGGCGTTGCGCCGCCGCTCCCCGCGCCGGCCGGACGCGCCGCCGCTCCCCCCACGGCGGAGGGCGGGGGCGGACGGGCCGCGCGCTCCTCCGCGGCCGGGGAGGGCGCGGGAGCCGCTCGCCGCGCGCGCCCGTGGTCGGGAGCGGTGCTCCCCCGCGGTCGGACGCGCGCGCCGCTCCTCCACGGCGGAGGGCGGGCGGACGGGCCGCGCGCTCCTCCGCGGTCGGGAGGGCGGGCCGCTCGCGGCGCGCCCATGGTTGGGAGCGGTGCTCCCCGCGGCCGGACGTGCCGCCGCTCCCCACGGCGGAGGGCGGGCGGACGGGCCGCGCGCTCCTCCGCGGCCGGAGCGCGCGCTGCTGCGTCGCCCCCCACCCCCCCGATTTTTTTGTTGTTGCAATCTCTGTCGAGAGATGTTGCGTTTTGCTATTCGCCATGCTTGCATGAATGTTCTCGACCAAGTTGCAACCATAGCCCATAGATGTTGCGATCGTTATTCACGGATGTTGCATGAATGGCACGACCATGTTGCGGGGTATATGTTCCAATGTTGCATCATTGTCTACACATGTTGCAATCAATGTTTATTGATGTTGCATAAGTGTCTTTTGCATGTTGCGGAATAATTTTCCATGTGTGGTTTGCATTTTGTTGCGATAGCGAGGCGAGTCTTACGGTGGCCGCTCCCTTTGGCCGGAGACGGGCGCGGGGGGGGGGGGGGGCATCCACGGTGGGGCTCATGTGGTGGTGAGGGGGCGAGTTCCCCGTGGCCAAGGACCTCGTCGCTCGTCGGCGGCCGAAGGAGCTCCGAGTGGCGTCCACGGAAAGCGACAACGAGTTCAAGAATGTTGCAAGTGCATGTTTGGGGTGTTCCGAGGTTTCGAAAAAATGTTGCAAGTGTTTCATATTTATGTTGCAAAAGTAGATCTTGATGTTGCAAAAATTGATATCGATGCTCGTAATGTTGCAAAGTAGATCTCGATGTTGCGGACGTTGTTTTCAAATGTTGTGTATGTTGTTTTTTAATGTTGTGAAATTTTTTGTCTATGTTGCGACGAGATGCCTTGATGTTGCGATGTGATGGCTTAATGTTGCGATGGGATTTGGACTTTTTCTCAAGTGCTATAGTGTTTGATCGACGTCTACGGTACCTCGATCGACGATTGCGCATGCGTCCGATTTTTCCTCTCCTCTCCGGACGTCGGGCGCTAGCAATCCCCTTTATCTATTCCTTTGCCATGGTCGAGCGGGTCTGGATCTCCGTTAGGATAAGGTTGGTGGCACGACAACGATCTAGCCAGCCACTGGTCGGGAAGGAGGATGAGGAGGGGGGTAAAGAAATAATAATAATAATAATAATAAGAGTAGGGGTAAAATCCAAAGACGAGCCGAAGAGAGGAGGCGCTTTGGAGCGAAATATTTCCACCTGTCACGAAGAAGTGTTGCTAGTTCGGCTCGTCTTCGGTTGAAACCCTCGCTGGTAAGGGGCTGAATGTTGGGGTAAATATTTCGCAACTAACCCCCTGTATCTTCGGCTCATCGGAGGAGAGTGGGGACAGTTTTGGCTCGTGTATTGGCTGTTTCAGGGAATGATTGAAAGCTCGGCCAACGAAGAGCGGGCGAAGTATCTTCGTCTGTGGGAGCATGTTTCACGAGCGAAGAAGGCGAGAAGCAGACACGATGAAGATGTTCATCTTCGTCCGTGGGGGTGAAGTTCACGCGTGAATATGACAAGAAGTAGACGCGATGAAGATGTTTTATGACAGGGCGAACAAGAGACGTGAAAGAGCCGGGACAAGAGAAGTGACGCGAAGAGCACATGAGAGAAACAACCCGCGAAGACGTCGAAGAGTTAAGCATGAGGCAAAGTTTGTAGAAGGGAAGCGAAGAAGGCAAGTGTTGAAGTGGTCCTGAAGATAGGCAGAGAGGAATGTCCTAAAGAAGAGACGGCAGGAGCTTTCAACGAAGAGGAAGAGGCACAATTAAAAATCAGAGCACCACAAGGATAGACACGTAGGACGATGAGGTGTAAAGTGAGTACCTGTAAAGTATGTGAGTACAGGCCCTGCAAGGTTACCAAAAACCGAAATACCCTTGAGATGCTTCGCACAATGTAAAAAAGCAATGGCAAGTGTTGTAAAGCGAAATTGTTACGGGCCTATAAAAAGGACCCGATGGTAATGAAATGGGGGAGATTGGAGAGTGACTGGGTTGCATTACACCCAGTTGAGTTCGAGTTTATATTCTTCGGTGTCGTAAGTGTTTTCCTTTACTTTCTTTCCCTTTAGTTCATTTCGACTTTTGGTGTTGACACCATTTTTGGAAAAACAGGTCAAAAAAAGGATAAGGAGAAGCAGCTGATGAAAAACACAGTGTAATCGTCCAATTGAGGAAAGAGAAGGACGGTCAACAAGATTCGCCGATAGTCAGAGGAATTCGACCCTAACAGTGGGCCAGTGGGTCAGAGGATCGGTCGATGGAGAGGAAGAAGGCGGTAATCAAGGAGATATGCCTGAAGGAAAGCATGGTGGAGGTGGGTCAATCTACGATTGACGACGGGTCAAAGAGTCAGTTTTAGGAAGTTTTTGACTCTTGCGAGAGTTCTTTTTGTTTTTAGTAGTTTTTATCTTTCTTTAGATGCAAGTAAGTAGTGTCGTAATCGGCTAGGAGTCGGGTTGTCCTCGGGACATAAATAGAGACCCTACGTGGTCAGAAAATGTACACACCAATATCAAACAAACCGCTCCGGGCAAATCCTTTACTTTGCAGCATCTACTTTTACAGCAACTACTTTTCGGCGACTTAGCCATTGCGATTTTCCTCTTTTTCTACAATGTCGTGCTTCGAGTTTGTCGGGCTTCATCAACTGACCTCCGGCAAGCTTGAGTACCGTTTTACCGAATAACCTTAGGCTTTAATTAACCTCCAAGCGCATCGCTGAGGTTTCGTCTAGTTCTTTATTCACCCCTTACCGATACTAGCTAAGATCTGCAAGTTTTCATACCAATTATTGTGGTTTTTAGCTATTATCATTATCCCACACGATCAAGATCCTATCGGCTTCTAACACCGCAGCCAATTCCGACCTACTCGAGTGCTGACGTCACGATCGACCAATTCTAGCCGATCCATCTATTCACACACCCGCGCTTCGGTTGCTCTCGAGCCGGCCGATCCCGCTTGTACCCTATCGTCCGATTGGCTGGTACACATGTTGCTACAAGTCCATCGGTTCTCTATCCGATCCATAATATTTTCCATTGTCAATCAACAGGTTAGATTGGTTGGCATGCCTCGCTACAGACCGGGAGTCACGTGTGCTGCGCGTGGAGGTGACGTCCTATTTTCGCGTCACGGTTGCCCCCTCTTCGGGGAAGGTTTTCACCCCAACGAGTTAAGGCGGTGTAAGACCGACTCCAACATCTTCCTCTTTATGCGATTCCCGACCTCACAACCCCCATATTTGAGTACCTCTCTCTCCTCGCTCCATCCCACTTTTCTCAATTGTTTCCGCCTCCTTCCCCGGCCTCCTCTCCCAGGAAGCCTCCTTCCCTAGCCGTCTTCTCCATCCCACTTTCTCCGGCGTTGATCGACGCTAGGAGGCAGCAGCATGCGAGAGCATGGGTGAGGAGCACCGACTGCAGGCAAGTGTGGATCAGGGTTCACAAAAGCGGTGACCGCTCGGTTTCCTACACGAAAAAAACCAGTCTGATTTACTGGTAAAACTGAGCAGTAAGCCGTTTGCCCTGGTTTGCTAGGTCCAGTCAGAGTTAAAAATCAGTTGATTTTTGATACCAGTCGGACCGGTAAGACCGGTTACTAGCCTAACCGGACCAGTTCCCACCGATTTTGTGAACCCTGGTGTGGATGAGGGCCTACGACGACAGTATGCACGGCGCAGGAGCCTCGCTCCATGGCTCAGAACCACTCCATGGCCAGAAATCAGAGGAGTAGGGGCGAGGTATACCAGCACCACAGAGAATGGGGACGAGGAGGAGTAGGGGCGAAGTATCTTCCTCCCTAACGAGGAGGTCGAAGATGAAGGGTGTGTGGCAGTTGCAGTGGCAGACTGCTCCTCCCGACACGTCCTGGTGGCTGCAGTGGCACGGGGTCCTCCCTCTCCAGTGAGTCTAGCCCTCTTCAAAGATGACGATTGGGCTCATTTTTTTTTGGGGGGGGGGTGGGGGTGGGGGTTTGATGCCGATCCGGCCGGCAGCGGCGTGTGAAGGCCCCTTCCTCATGGATTCCAGTGGCGGCGCGGAGCCACCGGTTCCCTTCGTGTGCGTTGACCATGCGAGGGAACATGGTGACAGCACCCTTTTAAGAGCCATGCGAGACGAGACAGGTGGAAGGAGTCGCGCCCCTACAAGAACACGAGAGCCAGCTATCTCGGACGATGCGCGCCCGAGTGTGCATCCTCCGCTGGAAGGCTCCCTCCTTTGCGACACTATGTGCTTCTCTCTCCTGTGCGCATAAGTGAAGTTTGCGTGTGTAGATGGGAAAGCTTGTTGTGGATAGTCTAAGGGTGGCAGCACGCTAGCTATGGAAGAAGTGGGGCTCCTATGGCTACCGAAAGGTGGATATATAAGGGTATGATCTTCTAGCCCACCAAAGCCGATGTAAATGTATGCTTTTTATTTTCCACTATCCCACCTCATAACGATTAAATAAAAAATGTTGCAACATTTCATTTCAAAAATGTTACAACATTTATTTCTTCAACATTTTTCATTTTTCTTCAACATTTTGCAACATTTTCTGGATCAACATTTTTTTGAGCCTTCTTCCTCACCGGTGGCAGCACCATGCCTGCCAGCCGCGACGCCGCGTTAGATCGGCCGCGGTGGGCGGCGGAGGAGGCGCAACCGGCCCACTTCGGGGCGCGACCCGCGGTGGCGCGCGACGCGCGGGGGCGCGGCCATGGTGGCGTGCACGGGCGAGCTCGCGTGGGGGCGGGGCATGGCGGCAGGTTACAGGAGGGAGGACCAGGAGAGAGAGGGGGGGTGAGGCTAGGGTTTAGATGTGAGATCCAAGGGCTGTGATTTTTGGCACAAGTCTCATTTTTTTTGAATTGGGGGATCCCCATTTCCATTACTTTTGATAAGGGAAACATATGTCATCAGAACAAGTACTAGCAGGGAGAAGCAGAGGAAACATATGTCACCAGAACAAGTACTAGCAGGGAGAAGCAGACACGGGGAGAAGAACTAGAGTTTAGAGTTTTGGACACCTATTTGCCATTACAAGCAAGAACCGGCAAAAGAAAAGTCAACCACAGAAGTCACATGACACCACATATCAGAAAGGATCTTTCTCCCGCTGATTCAACACGACTACCGGCTTTTGTCTTCAGATCGTCGTTTTTGGTCATCTAGGTGTCTGAAGGGCCTCCTCCTTCAGCTGCATCATCCCCATCTTGGATCTGAGGAGCATCCACGGTCCACGCCTGCTTGTCCCTGATTCTGAAGAACTAGGTATGCTATAGATAGCCTTGTACAATCCTGCCTAAAATTTCATAAAAGCACATGTATTATTCAAGATCCACACATGGTGTTTCATCCGCTTTTTTCTCAAAGCATGCTCTATTTATGGCTTTCCAGATAGCCCAGCAAATAGCTGCAAGACCAAAGCAATAAGTTGATAATGACTGTTGGGGGGTTACCCGAAAAATTTGGATGATTCCCCTAACACGAGAGAGAGAGTTCTTAACACGTTCAAACACAGACTTAGGGCGCTGAGAGACAATTCTTCTCTCGGTAGATTGCACAAGTTCCAAAAATCTGGATCCATTTACACGTGCCCTCGCGTCCCCTTTTATAGGGAGATGAAGGGACTTTTACATTCCTAAAACGCCCTCGAGTTCGAAGAATATTCCTAATTTGAACACATACAAGAATGTCTTTTTCATCTAACATATTTACGAGCCTCGCCACCGGTTCACACTCAAAACCCGGACTTTTTGGGACGACAACCGTAACAACCCGGGAATTTAGGTGTGCAAATTTTGCGAAAAATTAAAACTTTTTGCTTGCATTTGAGTGCTATCAAATTTTGAACCAAATTGCTAGCCCTTCTCTAAATTCTCCACCAATTTAGCCCATTTATAAAACATACGTTTAAAATATGGTAAAATATGTGAGTTGGTTTTTCTCTCGGTTTATTTGGAGTTCAAATGAGTGTAGTTTGAATTTGATTGGGAATCAAATCCAAACTTTAATTCAAACCCTAGCTTAAACTTAATCTTCTAAATTCTACAAATGATCAAGCTTGTGCTCGTGGGCCGTTTTCTTCCCTCGCCGTGCGGCGGCCCAATCCAAGCCGCCTTGTCGGCCCGCTAACCCGCGCCACCGCTCTCTCTCGTCACCGACGCGTGGACCCCGCTTGGCGGTCACCGATTCCCCCATCTCTCATCCCTTTCTCTCCTTCTCTCGCTTGACCCCCGCGCCGGCCAACCGAGCCGCCCAAGCGCGCCGCCGGTCTAGCCATGCCGGCGCGCGGGACGGGGCGCGGCCGGACCGCCCGGCCGCACGCACGCCGAGGGGCGGTGCGCGCGCACGCGGACCGGGTGCGACCGAGGAGAAAGGTGAAGGACGGATTTGCCCCCGCCCCGCGGGCATCCAAGGCGCTCCAAGCCGCGGCCTTGGCGCGCCACCGCCCCGTCCGGTGGGCGGCCGGGGGGGCTTGGAGGGGTTTTCCCCTCGAGCTGCCGCGGCGACGATTCAAAAGAAGAGGGCCGGTGGGCACGGAGGCAGAACCAGTTTCCCCCCCCCTCTTGGGGTTTCTTCTTCCACCGCACGACCGTGAGCACCGGGTTGAGGGAGAAGGCGGGCGCGCCACCGCCGCGCTGCGCCGTTGGGGAAAGGAACGGGCGTGCCGCCGTTGCGTCGCGCGGGCGAGGGAGGAGCCGAGGACCGGACCGGGAGCAAGGACATCTTCACCACCAAGGAACGCCGTGCCGCGCCGGGAAGGGGGAGGACGTGCACCCGGCCGGGGACAAGAAGCGGGGGCCGAGGCGGCGACCACGGGCGTGAACCACCACTTCGCCGTCGTACATCTCTCCACCGAGCCGGCCACGACTCCACCGCCGCCCCGAAGTGAGCAACACCGCGGCCACCTTATCTCCTTCCCTCCTCCTTGAGTTTTTCCTCGTTTTGCGCCGACGGCGTTGGGGAGCGCCGTCGAGCCGCCATGCCGGATGCGGCCGTCGTGCCGCGAACCGCCGTGTCTCGCGCGTGCGGTGCTCTCGGGCCTCTCATGCCCCCGGGCCGCCGGCGCCACACGAGGACCACGTGTGTCGGGGCCGGCCTTCGCGCGGGCTCTTTGTGCGGGGACGTGAGCGTCGCCGTGTCCGCCGCGCGGCGCGCGCGGTTACCGGGCGGCCGCGCGCCGGCGAACGGGCCGGGACGCGCAAGGCGTGTGGTTGTGCTGGGGCTTCGACCCGAGGTTTCTTGCGGGTGGGGGGAATTTGGGACCGTCGCGCCGTGGCGCGCCGGCGGCGGCGGCATCGTGCCGGCTACCGAGACGGCGCGCGCGCTCGCCACGCGCGAGGCCACGGGATCGAGCGCCCGCCGGCCGGCACACCCCGAGCCGCGCCGTGTCGTGCGTTACAGCCAGAAGATGTTGAGCCTGGGCGAGTGGCTCCTGAACCGAGCGCCGGCGGCGCACCGCGTGGTCGCGGCGCCGCAAGGACATTTCGTCGAACACTTGCAGGGCGAGCGGATGGGCTGTGCCGATTTAAAGGGAAGAGCGGGCCGCCGGCCAGGTTTGGGCCCTAAGCCCGGCTATGCGCCGCGGCGCCGCCGCCCCGGCGCGGGATAGGAGTCGGGGAGGGGGTTTACCCAGGCTTCGAACGCTTCCTCTAGCGGGCTGTAGCGCCTGGGCCAATGTGGGCCGAAACCAGATCCGGGCGGTAACGAGTCTGCTGGGCCGCCCACGGCCCAGCAGCACTACTGGCCTTCTTGCAGCCCGATAGACCCAGGAGGCTGACGTCATGCTGACATCAGCAATGTATTTTTCTGAAAATCCCTTTTCTCTTCTGTATAAAATTCCAGAAAATGTAGTTAACCTTTAAAAATTCATAATTAAATCTAAGGAGCTTCAGAAAAATACAAAACTAATTTCTATAAATCCGTATTTGCGAAACCTTGCTGATTGTAGGGAGTTTGGAATCATTTGGATCTTCTAGATTGGTTCTTATTTGGAGTTATTGCTTAGATGTGCACCGTTATCTTATTTTCGCGTCGAATCTCATGCCGCGCACCCGAGCTTCGACCGGGAGGACGCGGAGGACCCCGAGTACACTTTGCTCCGGACGGCGGATCGCTTCAACGGCAACGAAGGTGTCATGTCACTCCCAACCATATAGATCCTATGTTGCTATGTAGTCGCTAGTGCTTTACTTTAATGCATGGAATTGATGAATTGCATAACCCGTTTAATAGCCATGCCTTGATGCTTTGTTATACCCCGTTTCCTTGTTCTTCTACTCGCGGGACTAGCTACGGACCCCTAGCTAGTCCCTTACCTCAACTATCCATACTTTTGTTGCTTGATTATGGATGGTACTGCGGGCTTGGGCTGAGATGTGGGTATCTCGGTGTGATTCTAGTGTGAGTTCGGGTTGCGTACCTCCTTGCCGTGTTCGGCGGGAGCAAACCGCTTGGTTACTTGTGAACGGCTGCCGAGGGAAGATGCGATCCGGCCTCTAACCCGAGGGTCGTGTCGTGTGGGATGGAGATGTTGAGTTCTCGCTCTCGGCCCCTTAAGGACCGAGCGTCAGTTGACCTTGCTTCGGATGACTATTTTCGTACAGACCGCCCGCCTTGTATTGGGCGGGGGTGCGGGGTGAGACTTGTAGTGGATAGCACCCCTCCTGTAGGAGGATCGGTGTGATCGTGTCGGAAGCGGTCTTTCCCTCCTTAGTAGACTTTGCCCTGGCGAGGCCAAGGAAGGGTTCCACAGCTTCGAGGGACCTCTCGCGGGTAGTATGAGCTCTGCCGCGGAGGCTGGGCCGGGCTCGGAGATGCGAAGGGTACTATCCACTTACTTGAGCTTCGGCCGTATGGTAGGGTCGGACACGGTGACCGGCCGGTTCGGACCTATTCGGGCGGGTACGGTTGTACAACCTCGCGAGTGTTAAACCTATAGCTATAGTCCGTGTCCCTTGGTTATGGACGATCTTTCGATCTCTCACCCGACTAGTTACACTTCTCTTGTGCTTCTTCTCTCCCCCGAGTGTGTGAGCCGGCTTCGGCCGTTGAGATGTGGGGATAGGAGCGGGTGGGCCCCACATCGCGGATGAGAGTTGGGTTACGGATCGTGGTTGAGATCCGGTGCTTTGGTGTGGTATTCCTTGAGCGGGGTGTGGACCCCGGAGGTGTGGACCTCGGAAGCGGAAGCTTCCCCGAGGTGTGGACCTCCTCGCTATATTCTCGCTTACCTTGTACGTTGTAATCTTTGCTTTGCTTAAGCTTTCTACGACGGAATAGGGATATCTCATGCATAGTAGAACATACACCGCTTTTGCCTCTTTGTTGGGAAGCTGACATGACCTACCCGCTTATCGGGTAGACCCTGGTGACTCTGACGCAGAGCCGGACTACGACTTCGACAACGACGGTTGGGTGGACTAGAGCTCTTCCTACACTCGAGCTGCCTGCGGATATGGAGTTTCCCGCGCTTTCATGGAGCCGCTGCTAGACGTTTTATTTCTGTTTGATTCAGTCCTGATGGACTTGTACCCGGCATGTGCCGAAGAGATGTACTACGATTATTGTAATAAAATAAATGTTGTACTCTACTTTACCGATTTTATCTTTACGTATGGATTTTTGGAATCGGCGAGACGGGGATTGCACGTGGTAGCCCTCCCGGGACTACCACCGAGGTGCTAAGATTCGGGGGTTCCGTTCGCGGAAATCCGGGTCGTTTCAACAACTTTGACTTTGCTTCTTCGCCGATTCGTGAATTCCTCCGCGCATGACTTCCGAACCGGACCCCCCGACGGATTCCCGAATCGCGTTTGTCCCCCGAAGTTCGTGCCTTTGCCGGTTCGAGGTTCCAAGCTTCCGCGTGTTCATGACTACGGGTCTTCCACCGATTCCGGATCCCCAAAATTCGCACGTTCGCGAATCCGAAGCTTCGCAGGTTCCAGATTCCCGAAAATCGTGAATTCCCTGCTCCTGAAAAACATATCTCAAGAACTTCGTTAAACTCAACGTTTCGAGGGTGACGGGTTTTCCTGAATTCCCCAACACTAGCCCCTCGGGGAAGCGGGTTGACTCCGACGATCCGATTCCACGAACATTTCGGAAATTTAGTAAAAAACGTCACCCTCGGAACGTCGGAGGGGACACGCGTCGCCCAGAGACCCTACAACGGTCTGATCGAGGCCGGTTTCGCGGAACTACCCCCCACGCCCCTATAAATAGGAGGCTTCCGCTGTTAAATTTTTTTACGGCTCTCCTGCTTTTGTTGCGATTCGTAACTCTTTCTATTCGTGGAATCTCGTCTTTTGCTTAAGAATTCACGACCTTCCGGCTTTCTTCGGATCTCTGTAAGGTATTGTTTATTTCGCTCTTTAATTCTTACCTGTTCTTTTTACTGCAGTAGATTCTTTGTTTTGTAGGTTTCATTCACGAATGTTGCTCTCATTTCTTCGTACCCGTAACTCTGTTGGTTAGGTGGCTCGAGTCAAAAGCACCGCGAGACCCATGACTACTGAAGAACTTATCGCAGCTGGTCTCCCAGTTGATCCGATTGTTGAAGGTCCTGAGAATGCTGCACCAACTGAAGATGTAGGTTCTCCTAGTGGCTCCAGGAGTCACGAGGATGGAGAGGTCCGAACGGACGACGACGAGGATATCGGGGATGTGGACGCCGACATCGGCGATCTGGTTAAGGCAAAGGCTGTAGGACCGCTGTGGCCCTCTCTTGTCTCCGGAGAGTCTAAAGTCACGGCCAACATGATTCGGGAATATGAAGCAGCCGGGTTCTTCCCTTCGGGCACTGGGCGAGCCCCACTTGATGAACAAATCCCTACCCCTGAGGATGGAGAGATTGTGGTGTTTCGGGATTTCTTCATCTGTGGACTCAGATTTCCTTGTGACCCGATTTTGCCCGCGATCTTGGATGCCTTTTCAGTGAAGATTCACCAGCTTTCGCCGACATCTTTTCTTGAGGTGTCGAAGTTTATTTGGATCATGTAGACCTTTAGCTGTAACCTCAGTGTTGACGCCTTCGCCAGATTCTACGAACTGGTAGTTGTTCCCGACGTTATCAAGGTCAACGACGAACAGTTCTACGAAGCTCAGCACGCATGCTGCACCTTCAACACCCAGCGTCAAAACACCCGAAAAGGGATTACACGAATTCAGATTGCTCCCTGCTGCAAGACTAATCTCACCGATGACTGGAATTCGTATTGGTTTTATTTGAAGGTCAATATGTCTGAAGTTCCTGGTTATGAAGGTCCAGCTTACCCCTTTTCATGCCCTATCGCGCCCCTGACTGCCATGAATACTGCCGAATTCAATCATCGAGCAGTAGGGATTAGAAGCTGCGAGAGTGCTTTTCACCTTGCCAGCACTATACTCGGGGGCCACGACATCATCGAGGAATTTGTTGCTACACGAATTTGGCCGATTTCCTGTGGCTGGGCCCCTACCGAGATCGTGTGTTTCAATGTCAACTGGGCAGCTCAAGAAGTGCCTTTCCCGAAGTTCGGCATTAAGTTGCGAGAAGGTCAAAGCGCTGATGCTTTCATGGTCAAGATTGAAAAGAAAGTGAATCTGATGATAGGCGAGTATACCATGAACGAATACAAGGCGTACAAGGCGCTGGTGAAACACAAGAAGAGAATCAACCGCGTTTTCATTGAAGTTTGCGGAGACAAATCTTTCAGTTCTCGAGGCCCGGGTCGCAAGTTGAAGGTCCCTGCAGTTTCTGTCGCCAGTTGCTCAGCTGCTCCTATAAATGCCCCACGGAGAAGATCCTCGAAACGAGGTCCATCAGCTGTCGATGAAAGCGCTTCTTCCGGCGTTAAGCCTTCTAAGACACGATCTTTAGAATCGTCGAAACGCAAGCGCAAGATTTCCGAACGAATTTCGGACGTTGAGCTTCAAGCGGCTTCCGGCCTAGCCCAGATGAGCCGCAAGAAGTTGAAGAAGGCGGTGAAAAAGGTTTCTTCTTCCGGAGTTCAGTGGGTTCCATCTGCTTTTGACGACGATCTCTTCGTGGGAGCGGATAGCCAGAAAGGTTCTTGCTTCTGGCCTCTATTGAGATTTAACATTCGAGACAATTGCCCGTTGGGTTCTGAGAATGAGTTCGTGGATATTGATTCTTTTTCGAGATCTTTGCTCCCGAAGTTCGTAAGGAGGAGGCTGTACTTGTCAATGCTGCTGAAGCCCCCGCTGCTGCCGAAACCCTTGCTGCTGTTGAAGCCCCCACTGCTGCTGAAGCCCCTGCTGCTGATGTCTCTCTGCCCACTCGCTCCCGCGACGAAGCTTCCCCTGAGTTCACCAAGGAGCTCGAACTCACCGTTCAAAGGGGAAGGATCCTGTCCAACGTGCTCCCTTGCTCGAAGTTCGGGAAGTTGTTCCCGAAGACCAGGCCCCCTCTCCTTCTTTGGCTGCATTTAACAAGTGCTTTGGTACGTCCCATCGCGGCGAGCTATTAAGTGTTGGTTTCAAGACAACTAGCATCGGGAGCCAGACGTCCAAGATTTTAACACTGTGGAAATCGCCGTACTTGTTGATGAAACGGGGAGGAGAGGGCTCGGAACAACCGGAGGAGTTGCTCGGGACTACGAGAAGGGGCTTCGCTCTGCTCCCGAAACCACTACTTCGTCACAGGGTAAAGTTTCTTCGAGTTCTACGAAGAAGGTCACCATGCAGAACTTAAGCAAGGTTCGTTTCTTTTCATTGCCTTTCGTACTTTTCAGATTCTCGAATTTTTGATTTAATATTTAGTCACGATTTTTTTCGAATTCAAGGACCTTCTTCGTTCTTACCCTCCGTCGAAGCTGGCGCGTTTTCAAGAAGACTATGCCCTGAAATATTCTATGCTCGGGAAAGTTGCTGTCGAGCGGCTTGTTGACCAGGAGAAGGCGAACAAGCAACTTTCTCAGGAATCCAAGGAGCTCAAGCGCAGCTTCACTCTTGCTCAGTCTACGAACCTTGATCTTGAGAAAAAGGTAGTCGGGCGGCGGAGGCTACGAAGGTCTATCGGGACGAGAAGAATGTTGCTGAGGCAGCGCTCGAGCGATCCAAGAAGGAGGCCGGAAAAGGTGCAAAAGACTCATGAAGACGATCTTAGTCTCATCGAGAACCTTCGTGAGAAACATGACAGGGCCTCGAAAGTTGCCGAAGATCTGCGTGTTAACAACGCCAATCTCGCTAAGTCCTTGAGCACAAAGGATCGAAAAATTCTGGATCTTGAGAAAGCGCCGGCGGAACAGGATGATGCTTCGAAAAAGAACATGTCCGATATTTTGGAGAAGCTGAAGCTTTTATTCGAGGAATACAAAAAACCGCTGAATGAATTTGGCGTTCGTCCTGCCCCTCTTCCGGCTGATCTTGGAATTCCCGAATTCATGGAGTGGATGGAAGCTGAGTTCAAGGCTCTCTCCGAGGTACTTCAATAATCTCCGGCGCCAGCGATTTCGCAGCGGACTTCTCTGTCGAGAGTATCCTGGAGATTCTTCACGACTTCGACTGTGCCTCTCGATTTCCCGGCGCCACGAGTACTTCAATAATTCAGGCGAACGAGGATGTTCATGCTATTAAGAACGAATTTGCGAGGGAATTCTGGTTTGCCAGTGGAA
Source organism: Cenchrus americanus (assembly GCA_947561735.1). Taxonomy (NCBI): domain Eukaryota; kingdom Viridiplantae; phylum Streptophyta; class Magnoliopsida; order Poales; family Poaceae; genus Cenchrus; species Cenchrus americanus. The sequence goes on along the minus strand of OX387241.1, from coordinate 233,372,401 downwards.
AATAAGCCGTTAAGGTCATCGCACGTGCTAAGCTTGCTGAGGTAAATTTTCGTACGATTTCGTCGCCAACGCTGGTTTGTGAAGTTTTGTTTCTTGAATTCCCCTTACATTTGTTTCTCTATCTCTTTCAGCTGAACGAGGAAGAAAATCGTGAGAATGTTGCTGCGTCCCCTGAAGAGTCTACTACCGACGGAGATTCTAGCGATTTGGGCGAAGAGGGTTCGAGCGAGCGGCAACACCGGTGATGAGGACGGCGACGACGACCAAGCTTCTGAGCGCGATGAGAGTTCTCCGAAGGTTGACGTCATGGGCTAGATGTTTTATCCGAACTATGCACACCTTCGAGGCTGCCTCTGTACATTTGTACATTCACTTAGTTTTTCTGAACAATTATTTTGTAAACTTTAACCTCGCGGAGTCCTTTAAGCGGGGCTGCGCGGAGACGTGATGCCACTACGAATTCATCAGGATAAGATGTTTGTTAGCGGCGAAGCGTGGCGCTTGTTCAAACAAGCTTATCCCGAACAAGATTTCTCTGATTGTTGGCTCGAAACTTCACTTAAATTTTCTATGGGATGCTTCGATCTTTCTTCATTTTTCTTGTTTTGTAAGAAGGAAAGTTCTACACCTGTGACTTCGTGCTCCGCAAATATTCCGAAGACGGAGCCCCTTAGCCCCAAAGCAGACGCGCTCGACTTCGCTTATGCTAGCGATGTTGCCGAAGACAATAGCTGTAAACCAGGACATGTTGTCGAACTTTCGTTCTAGATTTTGTACTGACTGCTGTAATTGTTGACGAACTATTTCGAAATTTTCATGCAAATAAGGCAATGAAGGCGTTTTCCTTTGAAAAAACGTCACCCTCCCCCACCTTGCCGTTTTGCATGAAAATTTCAAGGCAAGTTGACGAAGTTTACTATTCGAGTATTTTGATCAAACACGCTTTTTTGGAGAAATCTTCGTAAGTTTTCAAAAACTTCAACCGTTGTTACGCAAGTCGACAAAATTTGTTCTCGAATTTTGTGGACTTGATCTGCTTGGCATACTTTCCTTGGTTGATATTGCAACCCTCAGTTGCTTCAACCGTGATTTTCTACGAATTTCCGCACGAGTCCCTTGCCCTTTTATCAGAACGATTTTATCGTGAAAAACTTTCAGCAATTTGCGTTAAGGAAAAAATGTTTAAACAACGCCTCACACATTCACTTGACCGCAATCGCCATTAATTATCATGATGGAAACAACGCCTCACAAAATTTTAAACAACGCCTCACACATTCACCCATTGTTACCTCAAGCCTTTTCGGTCGAAATCCCTTCGTGGATGGAATTTTAGGCCACAACTTGTTGTTGTCTCGAGCCTTTTCGGTGGGAATCCCTTTGTGGATGGGATTTTAGGCCACAACTTGTTGTTGTCTCAGGCCTTTTCGGTGGGAATCCCTTCGTGGATGGGATTTTAGGCCACAACTTATTGTTGTCTCAGGCCTTTTTTCACAATTTTATCTATCAAGAAGCCTTCCTCACGAACTTTTTCTTTTTTCACGATGGAGTTCTGGCTATCACGAAGCCTTTCTCACGCACTTTTTCTTTTTTCACGATGGAATTCTGGGTATCACGAAGCCTTTCTCACGAACTTTTTTCTTTTTTCACGATGGAATTCTGGCTATCACGAAGCCTTTCTCACGAACCTTTTTCTTTTTTCACGACGGAATTCTGGCTATCACGAAGCCTTTCTCACGAACTTTTTTCTTTTTTCACGATGGAATTCTGGCTATCACGAAGCCTTTCTCATGAACCTTTTTCTTTTTTCACGATGGAATTCTGGCTTTCACGAAACCTTTCTCACGAACTTTTTTCTTTTTCCGCGATGGAATTCTGTATATACGCAATTTGGGGGAAGACTCTTTTATACATATATCATAAAGAGTATTTACATAGGATACGCCTCGTTAAAAACCTTGCCTCTTGATTTAGAGCCCCCTTTGCAAGGAAAAGAGTACAGTCCTCCTTATTCTAATACAACTAGGAAAAGAAAAGCTAATGTTTTTTCCCGAAATCACTTATAGACACGTGATTCAGATTTTTTAGTTTTTTAGAATACAAACTTGCGAAAATTGAAAAACTACTATATATTACATCTAGCTACAACCGGGGTTTTCATGGGTAATACCTTTTCAGGCTGTCAGCATTCCACGAATATGACAACTCTTCGCCAGTTTGCTCCATTAAGCGAAAAGCCCCTGGCATGTCTGTTTCCCAGGCAATGTAAGGCCCTTCCCAAGACTCATGAAGTTTTCCTGGGTTCTCCCAGTTTTTCTTCCTTTTCAACACAAGATCGCCAGTTTTGATGTCCTTTCGGACCACCTTCTTGTCTGTCCAAGCCCTTGTCTCTCTTTGGTACTTCTCAATGTTTTCAGCAGCTTCAAGGATTGTCAGCTCAATCATGTCCTTTTCCACTTTCTTATCAATTTCCTCGATTTCTTTTCCTTTCAAGACTCTCATGCTTTCATTTTTAATTTCCTCTGGTGTCATTGCCTCAGTGCCGAAAAGTAGGCGAAAAGGCGTGAAACCTGTTGCTCTCGACACTGTAGTGTTGTGAGACCGGATCACCTTCGGTAATTCATCTACCCAATTTCCCTTCTTTTGGTCGAACAAGAATTTTTTGATTCCCGAAAAAATCAGGCCATTCGCTCTTTCAACCTGCTCCGTTGAATTTGTGGGTGGTATCGACGAAAATTTCACATGAGTGCCCAAGGTCTTGCAATACTCTTTGAAGGTGTAGCAGTCAAACTGTTTGCCATTGTCAACAGTTAGTTCTCTAGGAACCCCGAATCCGCAGACTATGTTCTGCCAGAAGAATTTTTGAACTGTTGTTGCTTTGATATTCGCAAGTGGTTTTGCCTCCACCCACTTTGTGAAATAATCGACTGCAACAGCTGCGAATCGACAATTGCCTTGAGCCGTTGGCAACGGGCCCACTAGATCCATTCCCCACCTTTGCAGTGGCCACGTCGGTGGAATTAAGTGAACTGGCATTGAAGGCAAATTCGTTGATTCATTGTTTTACGGCATGCTTCACATTGCCGAACTAATGCCTTGGCGTCAATGTTGATGGTGGGCCAATAGAATCCTCGCTTTATTGCCTTTCCGGCGAAAGCCCCGGTGCCTATGTGTGCACCACGAATCCACTCGTGAATTTCCTTTAGAAGCTCTAGGCCTTTTTCGGAGGTGATGCACCGCAGCCAAGGCTCAGTGACTCCTGATTTGTATAGTTCTCCGTTTTACCTTGTATAGCACCGTGCCCTTTGTTTCAATCTTTTTTCTTCCAACTCATCTTGTGGTTCATAGTGGCCTCTCAGATAGGCCATGATTTCTGCTCTCCAATCAGGAGTGTCTACTACATTCACGATTCTCGGTCTTGAATCTTTGATGGATGGCTCCCTGATGATTTCAAAAAACACATCAGGAGGTAGCTCTTGATTTCTGGCTGCTGCTTTCGCCAGTTTGTCTGCCTCATTGTTGTCATCTCTTGGGATATGCTGGACTGAGTACCCTTTGAAGTGCTTTTCCATTTCCCTGACTTTTTCTAGATACTTCATAAGAACAGGATTTCTTGCTTCACTTTCTTTCTCGATATGTTCTTGAATTACTTTTGAATCCGTTCTGATTATGAAGGTCTGCTGCCCCAAGGCTTTCATTTTTCTTAATGCCAACAGAAGAGCTTCGTATTCTGTTGTGTTGTTCGTGGAGTGTTCATTGTTCGCGAATATGAGCCGAGCTGTCTTGTGACAGAACCGCCCAAAATAGTTCCGTATTATCGCCTAAGCCCGTCCATGTGGCCATTAAGCAATAATAAAGAACTATTCCGTCGCTTCCGCCGGGTAAAGCCCGATAAATCACATACAACGGGATCGGCGATATGCGCTAAGCCCACACGAAGGCGGGACCGCAGTACAACATTACATTACATTAAAGGTTCACAAATTCAACATTATTATAAACCAGGTTTTTCGTACATAAAAGTAAAAGTGATTCGAGTTTAAACGGCGGAAAGTAAACTAACGTGTGATACACATAGGAGGCCATCCATGCATATCACTCCTCATCATCGTTCTCCCATTCAAGCTCCCAACCATCTGGGATAGAACCAGGCCAGATGGGATTACCTGAAAACCACAAATTAAGCAAGGCTGAGTACTAATACTCAGCAAGACTTACCCGACAAAAATAAAGTACAGCTAGACATGCAAGGCTTTTTGGCTGCTGGGTTTGTTTTGCCAAAAGCGACTAAGGGTGGATCCTTATTTTCAAGTTTTAGCTCATATTCTAGTATGTTAATCAGTCTAGGTGAGCACCTGTACTAAACAAGCATGTTGTGCAAACAATATTAAACAGGTAACAATATTAATCCAAAATGTTCCATAAATAAACATGGGGTAGCCAGTGGTCAAGCCGACTCAGATAACGACGAGTGACCGACGATCGATCGATTGATATCCTTGCAAGGTAAACCCAAGATACACGGAAGAAGTAGACCCCAAGAATTCAAATAAAAGCAAAGGCAGGGTCTACCCCGACCAGGCGGTTCCCAACATCCCACGAGTTTGGGATCGGACGCTACAAACTGCGGTACACGGTTATCCGGAGGGTCTAACCCGACCAATCCGGACTCACACACTATACCACGGGTAGCTAGCCCGGAGACACGTCCCAAGCGGGTAGCTAGAAAGATCCCGCCCCGGTTCAGAAAGTACTAGGCTTACCGATCCCATTCCCGACAAGTACTTGGTACGTTCGATAGCTTAGGACCAGCACCATGCTACTCGGTCGAGACCGAACCCATTGCTCTTACCACATGAGCGAGTCAATTTAACCAACTTATGATTCCAACATAAGCATCCTATATCTCGCAAGCAATGAGTCATTACTCGACTTCTACCGTATCCTTAGAGCATGGCACTAGCGTTCCTAACATACTAATAAAAGAGCATAGGAGTCCTAAGGATCATGCAACTAGGTTTCAAAGCAACTCCACGAAACTTAAATGCACAAAGTAAAGCATAAAGTGATGAAAAGTAAAGGACATGATTTTCATTTATAAAATGGGTTAGATGAAACCGGTGCTTGCCTTCCTCGGACTCTACACCAACACAAGCCTTGGGCTCTTCGGACTTTGGTCCAGGTCTTGTTGCACACCAAGCTGGTTCGGCTCACCATCAACGGTCCCGTCTCCCTCTTGGGTGAGTGTGTACGTACCGTCCGGTAAATCTACATGTATACATGCATATGCATTAATTAAAGTTAATCTTGATGGTGACTGTGTACATATAAGCAAATTAACTTATTTAACTTCACCAAACAGCAAGGGGGTGTGATTAAAATTCAAAAACAGAAACAGATATGATTTCACAATTTAGCACTTTTAATTTCCATTTCTTTCTTTAATTGCTCAAAACAAGCCTTTCAACCTTAAATCAAAATTAAATCGAAAACACTTCAAATAAGCCTAATCTTTTGCACACAGCAACATATGCTTAATTTAAGCTCTCACACCATAATTTGGCTTAAGATCATTTATAAATTAATTTAAACGAAAAAGACAAATTTCAGCCTAGCAAATCAACATTAATTCATATAAAAAGATTTAATTAACTTTTTGATCTCAAATTTCTCCTACAGGTCATTTATGCCAAAAATTAGTTTCTTACCAAAGCATGGTTGCATATTCAAATTATTTTTCAGATTTTGAATTTAAACTCCTACACAAGATTAAATCCAAAACATCTATTAAACAATTCCCTAAAATCACATCCACTCTACCAGAGGTACTAATCAAGGAATTCATTAAAGGGGCTATAATTCCTTGATGGTGCACTTGTTAAACAAGTCCAAAACATCTATTAAACAAGTCCCTAGGGTGCACTTGTGGTCAAAGAAAAATTCATTAAAGGGGCTATAAAAAGCACCAAACTTATTCTAGCATAAAGCTTAAAAAAAGCATAACTGAAAATATATACATCAAAACCCTACAAATTTTTGTCACAGATCTAGACATGCCATAAAGAGAAACATATCCAAAATTCAATTTCATAGCATGTGTATATTTTAAATCACACTAAAAACACTCCAAAGGCGAGTTTGAATTTTTAATTCAAAAGCTGTACAGAAAAACCCTATACATGTTTTCTAGAAAAGATAGATTTCTTCACCACGAAACCAACAAAATTGGTTTGCATTTTTCTGATTTTTCTACGATTTTTAATGATTTTTTTCGAAGTTGCTTCTTGTAACCCTAAAACGACCTTTACGAGTGGGTCCCCGGAAACTTACATAAATCTCCCTGGAAATACCTTCTCTCTTGCAATGTCACCCCTGCCGGCGCGAGGAGGCCGCCGGTGGTGGTCCGGTCACCGGAGTTCGGCCGGGGAGGGGCCCTACGGGCGATTTGCACTTACGAGGGGACCGACTTGGGGTGGTGCACGGGGTTAGGACGGGCCGACGGGCGCCGGTGGGGGCGGGTGCTGCGGGCTCCCGCCGTGGTTACTGCGGCCGGCGCCGGCGTGGTCGCGGAGGTTGGGCGTGGCGCGGTCTTTGTTCGGGGAGATGAGGTGGCGCTCTAGGGGAAGAAGAGAGGAACCACGGAGCGGCCGAGGAGAGAAGGGGGCGGCGGCCATGGAGGCGGGCGGTTTCGACACCGGTGGCACCGGAGGACGGCCCCAACGGCGTTGCGGTTTGGGCGAGCACAAGTGCACGCGCGCGTTTCGACATAGGTGTGGTCGAGGGCTCGGCTTGGCCAGCGGCGGCCCCGCATGCATGCGCGCGACGCGCTCGGCGGCGACGGGCGGCGGTGCGTGGCGGGCGGGCCCGCGGCCGGTTCGCGGCCTTGCGCCCGGGCGCGGCGTAGTGGGCACGGGGTTGGGCGGAGCGCCCACGGAGGCGCGGGTCCACCACGGAGCCTCCGAGGGGCCGTACACGGAGGCACGGGCGGCCTCGCGCTGCGGAGCACGAATGCGCGCGTTAAGGCTCTAGTTTCAACTTCGTTTACCCCTTTTCGATATTGCGAAACTCCAAAAATCGTCAACTAAGTTGAAAATCTCGAAAAATCAAAGTTGTAGAGTAGCTATAGACCTACAACTTTCCCAAAGGGCGACATATGTTTTTATCAACCGTTTGTCCGGGAACGCCAACCAAAGTTGCGGCTTTTTCCATGGCTCGAATTCTTGTTCGCAGCGCGATCAAACCGATTTTTGGCCAATTTGCACTCAAAATTGGAATGTCCACCAATTACGAAAAATGTGTTCCCGCAAATAATGAACAACTTTCATATTGGTCGATTTTGAACTTCTATAGTGAAATTTGGAGAACGCGCAAGAAAACCATTTCGGCCTTAAAGGAGATCTAGGGTTTGACCGTGATTTGGGGTTTTGACCAAGGCCTTTTGTGCAAATTGGTGACAAAACATGTCAAACATGCTTAAAAGTTAATTAACCTTGATTAACTCATATAATTAATGTTATTAGCGCAATTAAACATCGGGGATGTTACAGCTGCATATCTTATGACTACGCCCGTTGGGGACGTTACGACAGCCGAAATTCCAATCCCCTTGTAACACCAAGCCCCATCACACTGTACTATCCAAGGTTCAGGTACACTTTCCTCGAAGTTATGAATAGGCGAAGTCCAATCCACGACAAAATCTGCCAAAACTTGCGATTTTATTGCACTTCTTCCCTCGAAGTCTACCACATACTCAGAGAGTTCAGCGCCCCACTTGATGATTCGGGTAGATGCCTCCCTATTTGCGAACAAATCGTTCAGCGGCTGGTTGGTGATGACTCTTATCTTGTGACCCTCGAAGTAGTGCCTTAGCTTCCTTGCTGCCATGATGACTGCATATGCGATTTTTTCCAGTTCGGAATAGAAGATCTTGGAGCCAGACAATGCTTCAGAAGCGAAGTATACAAGAATTTGTTTGAACTTCCCGTCTTCCTCCTTTTCTTGCACTAGCACCGCACTTACCGCCGAACTTGATGCGGACACATATAGCGAAGTGGCGATTTTGGTTCGGGAGGACGAGCTTGGTCATATTGGACAAGTAATCTTTTAATTCTTGGAAGGCTCGCTTCGAGGTTCGGACCACTCGGAAGTTCTTAGCACTTACGAGGACTTGGAAGAATGGTAACCTTCTTTTCGCGGCTTTGGGAATGAATGCGTTAAGGGCGGCCACTCTCCCCGTCGGCTTTTGCACATCTTTCCATCGAAGCCGGGTCTTGCATTTCCACCGAAGCCCCGATTTTGTCGGGATTCGCCTCTATGACTTTTGTTGAAACTAGACATCCGAGAACTTTCCCCTTGTGAATGTCGAATACACATTTCTCCGGATTCGGCTTCGATTTCTTTGCTCTCATATTCGCGAATGTTTCCGCCAAGTCACTGATGTGGTCTTTCCTCTAAACACTTTTGATGACTATATCATCCACATACGCCAAGATGTTCCTCCGTGAATCGGGGTTGAAGTACTATTGCTATCATTCTTGAGAACGTACATCCTGCGTTCTTTAGCCCCTTTGGCATTCTCACGAAACAAAATGTTCCGAATGGAGTGATGAAACTTGTTTTTTCTTCGTCCTCTTTACGGACCCTGATCTGATGATACCCAGAGAACATGTCCAGGAGCGAGAGCATTTCACTATTGGCTGCATCATCTACGATTTTGTCTACCCTTTCCAAGGGGAAATCGTCTTTTTTGCATGCCTTGTTCAAATCTGTGAAGTCCACACACATTCTCCACTTTCCATTTTTCTTCTTGACTGGTACTGTGTTGGCTAGCTAGACTGGATACTTTACTTCTCTGATTACTTGTGCGTCTTGCAATCTCTGAACTTCAGCTCCCACTGCTTTCACCTTTTCCTCGGACATTTTCCGAAGTTTCTATTTCTTGGGAGGTATTTTTTCGTCTGTTTCCAGGGCATGTTCAATGATGTCCCTGTCAACACCTTACAGGTCCTTAGCTAACCATGCGAAAACATCCTTGTTTTTGTTCAGGAACTGTACAGGTCTCTGTCCTCTTCGGCACTGAGGTTGGCCCCTATTGTGACTGCTCTATCGGGCATGTCATCTAGATACACTTTCTTGGTTTCACCATCTGCGGCTATTTCAATTTTTTCTTTATCCTGCTTGGCCTCTTCGTAAGTTTCCTTCTTCTCGTCAGCTGTTTTCAGCTGGTACGCGTTCGTCTGGCCAGGCGTGTGGCCTTTCTCTATGTTTCTGGCCTCTTGTTGATTACCGAATATTGTAATGACCCCTTTGGGTGCGGGCATTTTCATGCATAAGAACTGCTGCCTTATGACTGTGTCGAACTTGTTCATGAAACCTCTGCTGAAAATCGCGAGATACGGGTGGTAGATGTCAACCACATCGAAGGCGAGACTCTCTTATCTGGCATTTTCAAGATCTCCGAAGGAAACAGGGAGTGATATCTTTCCAACCGGCTTGATTGGCTTTCCTCCGAACCCTTGCAATGGGTACTCTGGCGGGTCCAACATGTGCTGGCTCAGATTCATCTTTTCGAAAGTCTTCAAGAACAGGATATCCGCTGAACTTCCATTGTCAACTAGGACTTTTCCTATGACCCACCCAGCTATGTTTACCTCAATGACCATAGCATCATTATGAATCGCGATTTCGGCACGAAGTCTTCTTCTCGTGAAGGTTATTGGCACCTTCGCCCACTCCGGACGTGCGGCTGGGCCGTCATTGATGATGGTGTTCACAGATCTGAAGTAATTGCTTCTTTGCTTCTTAGTCTCGAACTCCATGGCTGACCCTCCCGTGATTGGCATGATAGTCCCGAAGGACGGCAATGCTTTGGAGTTCTGAGGTCCTGCACTTGACTGAGGCCTTGACGAACTTTCTGGAGGTGGTGGCAAAATTTCTCGAATCGGTTGTGGTTGCTGGATTGACTGGATTGCCTGCGACTGAGGGAAAAATTGCTGCGATGGCTGCCACGATGACTGTGATTGCGAGAATTGCTGAACTGGGACTGAACTTGGTTGTGAGTTCGCGAATTGCGGCTGCCAAAAATTTGGGCGAAACTGGCTTGGCATTGAGGATGCGATGCTCATTAGTGCTTTTTCTTGCTGAATTCTTGCCATGTTTTTCTTCGTTTCTGGGCAGCCTTCGGTGATGTGGCCCCTCCCATGATACTGGCAATAGAAGTAAGGGTCTTTCGGGTTATGGTTCGTGGGTCTCGGGGTCCTCTTCCTCTTCCCCTTCCTCCGGGCGTGAACCCTCCTGCGGTACTTGGCTCTTTGTTTTGCTCGGAGTTGTGGATTTTCGACATTGTTGACATTTCGCGGATGCTGGGATTGTGCTCTCCATGTCATCTCTCTGTTGCCCTGCCTTGCCTCGTTCTGTTCGGCTACTCTCTTGCGATGGTCATCATCAGACAAGATGTATTCCTCCAATTCACGAAAAAGTTCCTCGACCGTCTTGGGTTTCTTTCTGGTTAGATGTGAAGCTGTTGGCCCTGGAGTGAGGCCCTTGATTAACGCATTAATCGTTGTTTTTTTATCAGCTTCGGGGATTTGGGATCTCTGCTGCATGAACCTTCTCACGAAGTTCCGCGGTGGCTCTCTCGTCTTTACGCTTGCGTTGTACAAATACGATGCTTTAGTTGTTGTGTCGTGGAACATCCGAAATGCTTGCATGAACTTTTTCTTGAGATCTACCCACTCGTAGACCGAGTGTGGAGGCAACAAGGAGTACCAATTCGACCTCGGTCCTTCGCAAGAAATGATGAAGGATTTGGCCGGTGCAACATCATCCCCCTCTGCCGAATTCACAACCGATTCATACCTCATGAGGAATTTCCTAGAGTTTCCGAAGCCGTTATATTTCGGGAGAGAGACGGGCTTGAACTTCCGCGGCCAAGGTCTTGTTTGCGGCCTAATGGACAGCGGCGACTCAGAATCTACGAAGTGTGAGATTCCGTTTCCCGCGAAGAAGTTTTCTTTCGGGGATTCTCTTGCTGGCCCAGAGTTCTGGTGTGGTGATTCCTGCCACAGGGAACTGTTCTCTTGCTCTTTCATCTCATCGATTTCTCTCTGTATCACTTCAATTTGTTCTTTTGCTTTGTTTAGTTGTTCTAACTTTTCGGAGATCTTTCTTTTTGCTTGCAATTGACTTGCGAATCTTTCCTTGTCTTTCTGCAGCTGCTGTATCTTTTGCTGAACCCTTTCTAGCTCCCTGTCTATGGTGTCATCATCATCATCGACATTCTCAAATGCTTGCTGTTCAGCAGGTTGTTCTTGGGTGTGAGCCGTCTTCTCAGCTCTTGCCTTCATCAGAGCTTCGAGCTTTGCTCTCTGCTCTTGATCTGTTGTGTTAGAAGGTTCAGGAACGAAAGGGATTTCATACCTTTGAGGAGGATGGTGGTCATCTCGATTTGTCTCTGCCGGAACATTCTTCTTGGATTTCTTCTGTGGTGGCATCGTGAGCTTTGCTTTTTGCTGAAACACAGTGGGCGCCAATGTTGGGGGGTTACCCGAAAAATTCGGATGATTCCCCTAACACGAGAGAGAGAGAGAGAGTTCTTAACACGTTCAAACACATACTTAGGGCGCTGAGAGATAATTCTTCTCCCGGTAGATTGCACAAGTTCCAAAAATCTGGATCCGTTTGCACGTGCCCTCGCGTCCCCTTTTATAGGGAGATGAAGGGACTTTTACATTCCTAAAACGCCCTCGAGCTCGAAGAATATTCCTAATGTGAACACATACAAGAATGTCTTTTTCATCTAACATATTTACAAGCCTGCCACCAGTTCACACTCAAAACCCGGACTTTTTGGGACGACAACTTTGACTTTGCTTCTTCGCCGATTCGTGAATTCCTCCGCGCATGACTTCCGAACTGGACCCCTGACAGATTCCCGAATCAGCTGTCCCCCGAAGTTCGTGCCTTTGCCAGTTCGAGGTTCCAAGCTTCCGCGTGTTCATGACTCTGGGTCTTCACCGATTCCAGATCCCCGAAATTCGCACGTTCACGAATCCGAAGCTTCGCAGGTTCCAGATTCCCGAAAATCGTGAATTCCCTGCTCCTGAAAAACATATCTCAAGAACTTCGTTAAACTCAACGTTTCGAGGGTGACGGGTTTTCCTGAATTCCCCAAGACTGACCCTGGCAACCATTTTTGGATCCAGGTCCATATTGCTCCATAAGAATTGCAGCCCCCATGCATTGCAGAAGATATATAGGATTTCCAAGGGAGAAGGACCGGTTGTGGATGGGCTGTACAATAGGGGGCTCCTATCACCCTTCCGGAAGATAGGAAGTGAACATATCGCACGGCCCACCAAGGCCCATTTGCCGTCATCTTCTACCTCCAGGTCAGCTGATACCTTCTTCTTCCTTCAACCACCACCGCCGCCGCCTCCTCCCACCACCTCCCAGGCCGGTGGCTAACCACCGCCGCACCGCCCACCCGCGACCCACCGCTGCCCAGTGACCCCGCCCTTCCTAACCTGGTGCGCCTCGTCACCCCCGCTGCTGGTCACCGGCCCACCGCCGTCCGACCCCGCCGGCCGGTGGGCGCTATCGCACCGCCTCGCCTCCGCCGCTGGCCGAATCATCGCTGCCGCCGGTCCTCCGGCTCCCCTGACCTCCTCCTCCTTTCTAGGTTCGTCAGAGATGGAAGCCCCAAGGCCCTGAACCCCGAAACCCTAACCCTAAGGCCGCCCCCTCGACCACCGCCGACCATCCGCAGGGACCCGCCGCAGGCTGCCCCCGCCAACCTACCACCCCTCCGGCGCGAGGACCTCCCACGACGGTGGCATTCGAGAGACAAGGGAAACATACGAAGGCTAGAAGAAGCAATCATGTGGTTCACGAGTACCCGCACGAATCTGAGAAAAGTCACTATCTTGTAGCGGACCGAAGATAGCATGTTTGGACTTAGCGGCCGCTATTGTCCGCAATTGCACACTATTGAAGCCGCTCTTGCTCATGTTAGACCTCTATTCACTAAATTTATGGTTCAAGTGGTGTGTGAATAAGAATTACATGGAAATAATAATATTCAAAATGATTACTTAATTAATGTAGAAGAATTATAGAATGATAAATGATTTTTATTCATTGATACAATAATTTAATGTTAGTATATATCCATACATCCTAATTATATCTATTTATTTGTGATATTACCATAAAATGTAATTGACTAACTTAAACCATCAACTTTTTGAAGTAAACTTGATAATAATACTCACTTATGTTGTAAAATTATGAGTATTTTTTGAATTCTGCTTTTCAAACTTAGCATCTGCTATAGCACCCGCTATCTGCAATCTGATAAAACCAACACCATTAAACGCTATTTAGTACCTTGTCAGTGACACTGCCAAGAGCCAATTCCGCTCACCTAGCTCCGCAAGATTTGTTTCACACCGAGCAAACAGTGAGATGAGGGGAACCGAACGAACGCCACCAGCTGAATGTATTTTTCATTCCTGTTGGTTTTGCTCTCCAATCACAAACCTAAACTCGCTTAGTGTTGGTTTTGCTCTCGTTTAATTTAGTCTCACAGTATCACACTGACCACACAGGAGGTTAGGCAAGGCAAGCACGGGACGACCTAAAAAAGAGAGAGATAGAGTCAGTAGTTTAGGACCCAAAGTTCTTCAGGACTTTTACTATTTTACACAACTTATGGGTAAAAGATGTACAACCTCTGCAGAGTGTAAAACTGATCGATTAGCCGTGCTCATGGTCAAGAGCGGCCTGGACCCTCACATGATTAATTAAACTTAAAGATAGACTTAAATCACTTTATGGTTATTTCTTATGGTCTTGTTGAGTACCAACCATAAGTGTACTCATCCTTACTTACTGTTGCTCAGAGGAAAAAGTTGTGTGAAGTTGTTGAAGATGGTGCTAGCCGTACGCAGCCCCAAGTGGATTGCTTGTGGAGTTTGACGCCTCCGTTTCTAGGATTGAGCTGTATAACTCTGACAGATTTGTAAGTTTTGTTTATGTTTTGTTATGTTATATTATTCACTTATGTCAACTATATGTATGAAACTAGATCCTGACATACATATAGGTATGCACTTGGTTTACTTTTTAAAACCAGGTGTGACAGCTTAAAAGGCTAAACCCAGCTGGTAGTGAGGGAGGTTCCAAAACCCAATGAGCAAGGCTTATTTTATTTTCATTTTTTGCGGGGAAATGAGCAAGGCTTGGTTTGTAAGTTTGGATCACATTGTATTTTAATTTACTTCACCACTCTTAAATCAAGTAGCCAGTACTAGTATTCCTATCTAGTACTAGTATTCCTATCTGATTACGTGAAATATGAATGACTTTCTTTTCTTTGGCAAATCTATATCTATACTGCCTAATAATATTATATTTTATATAAATCTTTTTTGAGCAAATATTTATATAAATATTAAAGTGACATTATTTCTTTAGACCATAGTCATCATTTTGAAAAAAGTTCTTCACTTTGTCATAATCAACCCACATGTCATTATCAGTTAGATCCTCAAATAGCAGTATATTAATGTTTCATGTGTCATGTTTCATAAGTAGGTAGAGTCTCTCGGGGGATTAGTACCGTCAATCCACCACAGGGTAGACAATGGTGGTAGATTGTTAGGTGGGATCGTCGAGATTAGAGCTTGATGGTGAATACGAGGACACAAGGGATTTTACCAGGTTCGGGTTATTGTGTAGCGTAATACCCTATGTCATGTGCTTGGTTGTATTGTATTGTGTATTCGAGGTGCATGTAGAGATTGGCTTGTTTTGTTGGGGTCCCTGCCGCCCTTATATATCCCTGTGGGTGTTGACGGTCCTTACAACAAAGATTCGACCGTCAAAATCTCGGGTTCGAGAGGAGCATATGGGAAGTTTCATGCACATTTTTAGTACTAATAAAGTTCCACGAGTTGTGTTGTGAATTTCATAGACAGGTACACATTTTGGGAGAAATTGGAACCAACGTGCCACATGAGCAAGGCACGGCCGAACCACCTGGTTCGGCCGGCCCTACAGATGCGGCCGACCCTGCCAGGTGCGGCCAACCCTGCCCCGTGGCTAGTCCCTGATCCAGAGCACCTCCTCTCCCTCGAGCAATACTTGGACGAGCATGATTCACTGAAGAACGTCGGTTTGATCCAAAGGTGGAGGCTAGGATCAATGGGTCCACTTGTCCGGCCGCTCAACTGCCACAACTATCATTCCAAGGTGATCCTAGGCGTCCCTAAGCGTAGGAGGTGCATCACACGACACGGAGGTGGGCCGGCCGCACCTAGGCATCTGCGTGCCGGGTGAAACCGACCCAAGGAGCCGACCTACAACCGCCTCAGGAGCAGTGATCGGGGGCGTTCAAGGTGAGAGGCGGTGGATCATAGGGCCGGCCGCACCTGACATATTGGCCCCACGCGCTCCACCGACCCTCCTTGCCTATAGGAGGCACCTCACACTCGCTGGATTGGACACACAGCGCAGGAGCATCTCCATTTCCCTCTTTAGTTCACTTAGAGTAGGATTAGTGTAGCTTGGGAGTTTGAGTCGAGTCGAGCTAGTCTTGGGGTTCCGGAGGAGTCTTCTTCAGAGTTCCGGTACTACTCTTGTATCCTTTATTTGTTTAGACTCAAGTACAATTCAAGTTATCTTTCTATCTTGCCTTTCAAGTCAATTACATTCAACTTTTACTTTGCTCTAGAAGCTTTATTCTTGGTTTAGACTAAAGTTAGTTTAGTCTTGGTTAGCATAGCTCTCTTGAACCCTATATTTCTTTGGTCGTTCTTCGCTTAATCTCCGATGGTTCACGGGAGAGAGGGAGAGAGAGAGACCTTCCTTCGTGATATCCGGGGAAAGTTTCTTTGGTTCGTTGTGAGCGTAGTGCTTAGAGCTTACCTTAGTCTTAGATTGGTGTCCTGTTCAACGGATTAGTTGTGGTACCCTAAGGTGGTGATAGCTCCGAACGGGCTTTGTAGTCCACCACGTTAGTTCGGGTCGGTAGGATTCAACGTGTCATCGTTCTCCTTTCTGATGCCAGTCCGAGAGCGCGGCTTTGCATGCCCCTACAGCACTAGAAGAGCTTGTCGAGTTTAGCTTGCCTTGGTTATCTTTTGCCTTAGTTCTTTTCTTTGAGTTGACAAGAATAGATAGATTGTGTTAGGATCATTTCTCGTCTCGTTGTCCTCCCAGCTCGCTAGACCCTCTCTAGCCCTTTATCAAGACCTCCTTGCGTGTGTCAAGTTATCCCCGAATGTCTTTATACGTTACCCCTGCCATTGCTCTTTACCAAATCTTGACTTTCTCCACCGTTTATTCGATCATCTTTGCCGTAGTGCCTCCCTTGGGAAAATATAAATACGATAACCCGAATACCACCAGGTGAAGTGTTACAACGGTAATCCGTGCGCTTGCGGACCTTTCTATAATCATGTGTTTAACCAAAAGACGTTCCCTAGCCCCGTTACTAGAGGTGTAAACCCAGTAGCGACGCTTGCGAGTGCCTCGAGCATTCCTGGCGTCGTCACCGTAAGTGCAACCTTAGTGGTGAGGCTAAGGAGCATCAACAAGCATTTTTGGCGCCGTTGTCAGGGAGGCAATAGGCATAAGATATCGTTTAAACATAGTGGTAGAATTATCAAGGTTCGGTGAACCACTATTTAAGTGGGTTTACCCTTGCTCTACTCTCATGTACGCAGAGTAGTGCATGACCAGTTTCGATCTACCGTCCAACTTTAACGACAATCCGGAGTCACTTGTGAGGAGAGTGTGACCCTGTGTCCTCATTCCTTAGAAGTTTATCTCGAATCAGGAGACGAACAGCGTCGATCCCATAGATAGCACCTCGTCAGCACCAATGGCCGAGAGGACGATCCGCGAGTTTTCCGCCCCTCCAACACCAATGTCCCTACCGGACCAAACACAACGGTGGGAGACGAAAACTTTGAACTCAAGCCGGTGTTGATCAACATGGTGCAAGCAAATCCGTTCTCTGACAAGCCTAATGAAGATGCCAATGCACACCTCCAGCATTTTCTAGAGGTTTGTAGGCCTTTCACTATCCGTGGAGTGACGGATGATGCAATCAGTCTTCGCCTATTCCCGTTCTCATTGCTCGGGAAGGCGAAATAATGGTTTTATGCAGAGTGAGATGCCATCAACACATGGGATAAGTGCAATAAGGCATTTCTCGCAAAGTTTTTTGTTGTGGGGTAGCGAAGCTACCTTACACGAACAATGAAAGGGAACAAAAGACTCGAGAACCAAAACCTAAACCTAGAAGTATGCAAAAGAAGAAGACCAAGAACTCTTTCTCAACAGTGAATTTCTCAAAAGCCGATCCTCTTTACAAGCGCCGGTCGGCCTCCTTTTATAGGGAGACGAACAGACTTTTTACATACCGAGATTGCCCTCGTGTAAAACGAATCGAAACAGAATGTGCTAGGCTAAATTCGGGAGGTCTCGAACTGGGTCTTCACGTAATCGGCGCTTCGTGACGTCACGCCGCAAATCATGGCACCTTTTCCGGCGTCAACACGTGCGCTTGTAGGGTGAAAACCTTGAACTTTTTAGAGACGCCTCCCTTTGCATAGCCCATCGTTGCACCTAAAACACATTCCGAAGCTAGAAAGTGAACGCATTAGAAATCAGGGCGACAAAACCCCCCAGGCGAAACCCAGGCTGTAGATTGTCAGGCGGATAGGATTCGCCCTGGGGTTTCGTCGCAAGGAAAACCAAACCACTTGGACGAAAATCCAATACTCTAGGGTGTTGAGCCCACTTGGTGATTTTGCCTGTGACGAAAGGTACCCGGCGAAATATGTGACCTGAAAAGTAAAAAGGAACTAAATGGCTCCCGGGAATTCACGGTTAAACTTTTCGAATCACACTTGATTAACTG
The DNA here is from genome assembly GCA_947561735.1 of Cenchrus americanus. NCBI lineage: Eukaryota > Viridiplantae > Streptophyta > Magnoliopsida > Poales > Poaceae > Cenchrus > Cenchrus americanus. Next base: position 233,354,469 of record OX387241.1, on the reverse strand, counting down.
TAACAATCTAACAATTTTGGGTACGAAAGACTCGATTCCGAATCCCCCAACAGAAACCCCTCATTGGCGAAGCGTTTGCGTCGCTGCAAACTTGAGCCATCCAAACCTGGGGTTCGAGAGTCGAGGCAAAAGAAAACGTCTTCCATGGCGTTGGTTCCCGAAACTTCCACGCGAATTACCAAAACGCCCTCGATTTTTAACCGTTGAGTTCAAGATTTCGACCGTTGGGTTCAAAATTTTGACCGTTGCGTTTCACCGCCTATAAATAGAGGGGCTCGACGCCACTATGAACCAGCTGTCGCTTTCACCCCCTCCTCTCTCATTTAGATTTAGCGATTGGCCCCCTTTCCTTCACTCCCTGCGAGCTGCATTCTGCGAAGGTTTGGTCGTCTTTAAAGGTTAGCTTTCATCCTATTTTGAGTACATCTTATGGTTTTTGCCTTTAGCAATGATGCATTTTGAGATTAAGATTTCATAGACACATGATTCGCGTTAGGCACACTGCTAAAGCGATGGAAGGCGAAGGCTTCTCCTCCAATCGCGAAGATCAGCCCGCTCCACCAGAAGCTGCGGAAGCTGCCGCGACATCCTCTTCGGCGGCATCCAGCTCAGAGTCTGGTAAGATTTCTAGTCTGGATTGTTCTGCTTGCTCTCGCGAGAGCGACAGTACCTCATCCACCTCTAGTAGTGATGAAAGTAATGATTCGGGTAGCGGAGGGCATGTCGAAATAATGCTGAGTGACACAGATGTAAAAAAGCGTCCTGCTGACGTGGAGGAAGGTGAGATTGGATAGGAGAGCGACACAGCTGTTGCGGAGGAGTCTGGGGAAAGCTTAACAGGAGTGAAAGCTGATTCGCGAAATTTGGTCAAACCTAGGACTTGTTTCATGGGTCGGTCCTTGATGACCCAAACCGACCTGGATGCGCTGCGGCTGGAGGGTTGCTTTGAACCTGGGGTCTGCGAGGTGCGTAATACCCTACGTCCTGTATGCTGCATAGCTCTGGATTGATTGGGTGTGTTTACAAGATGATGCGTATGAGAGAGAAGGGTCCCTTCCTCGCCTTATATGGTCCGGGAGGCAAGGTTACAGGTCGGTTTCAGGGAGAGAGTTCTAGTCGGGTACGTCTAGGAGTTCTCTACACAGTACAGGACATGTATAGCTTCCTACTGAGTACTTCTCCACCGTAGTCCTTGCACCTCACGCCATCAGGTGCCGTGTGGCACAAACCGGGTAGTCCCAGGGGCCCACCAAGTAGTCGGTCCTAGTACCCACCGAGGTAGTGGGCCCAGGGAGGTCCATACGACAAGCCCCCAAGTACTTTGTAGTCGAGCAGGATAGTTTCGAGTAGTCTTGATGGCCTTGACGAGTAGTCCTCAAGCGTCCTCGAGTACTACAAGACAAAAGTCCTCAAGAATACTTGAAGCATCCCGAGGCTAGAAGGTACTCCAGCTGATCCTTGAGTAATCTTGAAGTCTTCTCGAGTAGTTCCCAAGCGTCCTCGAGTTCCGCTCTTGAAGGTCTTTAACAATACACGTGTTGTCTTGAAGCCAAAATTTATATGGAAGTGCGATTGCAAAATCGCACTCCATATGGAGTAGCCCCCGAGCCTTAGGTTGAGTCGTAGACTCTAGCTGAGGGTCAATCTAAACTTCTGGCAAGATTATCCCGTAAAATCCAGAGAAAAAACCGAAGGACATGTGGCACGGAACCCCCGAGCCTTGAGTCGAGTACTTCCTCTCGAATTGAAAGGGTCATCTTGAATGTAGAATGTGTCTTGAGTTGCTCTTGAACCTTGTCGCTACCCAAGGAGTTGAGTAGATGTAGCCAAGCCCCCGAGATAGGGCGCATAGACTACTGGAAGTTGAAAGGTCTGGCGGTCGCCGCTGAGTCAGCTGCCGATACATATCCATCCGGCCGTTGCGGAGCCGCCGCTTGACTTATAAATAGAAGCCAAAACCCTTAGGGTTTTTCATCCCCCACATTCGCAGTCACTCGAAGCAGATCGAGCCAAAAGTCCGGCGCCAGTGCACACTGCCACCGCGTTGTAGACCGTAGATCCACGCGCACCACCGCTGCTTGCCTCCGCGCACAGCCCCCGAGCGAATGCGAGTTAAGAGCCGTTGCCTTTGGAGAATGAAGCCTTCCCTGTCAAAGAGCATGAAGACCGCCACCAGAAAAAAGAGATCCCGCGAAGAGGCTGCTGGATCCGCTGCAGGGTCAACATCGCCAGCATCTCCCCCGCGCTCGAATCCAAACAAGGAGTGGAAGAAATCCAAGGCGAAGACTGAGGACCTGTTAGCACTGATGAACAGCAGGTTCCTCCGGGAGAAGGAGGTGGACATGTGGCGTGCCGCCGCTGGAGATCCGTATCAGATGGAGAAGAACCCCGACAAGATCCCGATGTTTGCGCGATTCGTGGAGCACGGGTTGGCTCTCCCAGCGAGCGACTTCTTCAAGGGTCTTCTCGATTATTACGGTATCGAGTACCTCAACTTGAACCCCAATGGCATCTTCCACGTATCTGTCTTCGTCCACTTCTGCGAGGCATTCTTGGGGATCAAGCCCCACTGGGTGCTATTCCAGAAGTTCTTCCATGTGAAACCCCAACCGAGTGCCAACGATCCAAGGGTAGTCGGAGGGGCCGGCATCCAGAGGCGCGAAGACGCCGCTGAGCAGTACTTGGCATACAAGTTGATCGACTCCAACCAGGACTGGAAGCCAAAATGGTTCTACATCACCAACCACCACCCGGAGCTGCCGAAGCCAAGCGGGAAGCAGCCGAAGCACCGGCCCTGGTGGAATACGGAGCCGACGATGCAGGAGGGTATCTAGCTACCCGAACTGTTGCTGAAGATCAAGGCTTTGAGAGAAGCCGGCCGAGAGCCGAACATGTGGCCTTCGGCTTCATGAAGAGGAGGGTGCGACCACCGATGGCTCGCGACACCCTCGGCTACCAGTACACTGGCGAGGACGACACGTCGTGGATGCCCGGCGATGAAATCGATGATGACGACATCGTCGAGAGGCTGGGCAGGATCTTCAAGGACATGCTAGCGTACACGCCCTGTCCGGTCCCCGAGTACTCCGCCGCTCATCCGTCGAACGAGGTCAGTAGCCCCACTCAGTGTCCGAGTACTGATTATGTGGTAGTAGTCGTGCTCACCCAATGCACTTGTTGCAGGATGACATTGTAAAGTTTGTCTCTGAGCCGGCTTCGCCTCCTCGACTTGTGAATATCCCAGAGGAGGGAAAGGCAAGGCCAAGGAGCACAGTGAAGTCAGCGAAGGTGATGACACCATCATCGTCGAAGACACATCCGACGAGGAAGACGAGGAGACGCTTCAGAAGTGGTTCCAGTTGCGGTCCAGGTTCAGCTGCCCTGGACTGCCCAACGTGCCCCTCATCAACGATCCTCCAACCAGCTTGGAGGCTAGTCTTCCTGCACCGCCGAGGAGGCCGCGCAACATGGCACGCAAGTGCGTCGCCAAGAAGTTGAAGGTCACTGAGACTACGTCTCAAGAGGTAAACTCCTCGAGTAGAGTAGTCGAGTACTTATCTTGCGGTGTTGTGTATGCTGACAACTGAGTTCCGAGTGCTTGTAGGAGATTCCGCCTTCCGACCCCGTAGACCAAGGGGACGAAGGTGACTAGGAGACGGTGGGAGAACCGGCTGAAAGAAGTCGCAGCCTACCCCCACCGTAGAAGAGCTCGTGTCACAGTTGACACAGCGGTCGACTATAGTAGTCGAGCCGCAGGTGCCGGTCGTCGAAAGCAGGACGGAACCGGCCATGACCACTACTGCTAAAGAACCAGCAGTAACTCAAGCTGAAGAAGAGGCACCCGCCGAAGCCGGGCTTGTTGACATTGCCAGCATACTTGGCGCCCCGACCGTGACAGTTGTCCGGTCGAGCTTGTAAGTGAAGATCTTTCCCGAGTAGTACGTGTAGCCAGGTAGTCTTACTTGGTTGACCACCAGTGATGTACTTTGCGAGAAATCGACGGACTTGTCCCTGGGGGAGGGAGATGAACCCAGCGCAGCAGTGGCTGAAGAAGATTCCACGCCTGCTGTCGAGGAGTCCGCTCCCCTCCCCCGAGCTGAGGCCGTGGCGCCGACCGTAGAGGATACACTGCCGGAGGCCAGCATAGTAGAAGGTAAGTATACTGCACAGACGCAACCTTCCTCGAGAAGTAGTCGTAGCCCCCGGGAAACTAATCCCGTGTGTCTTCTGTTGACAGGGGCCGAAGTCGAGGGAAGCACCATCCCTGAGGCTGTGCCCATTGAAGGCATGATGACAGAGACCCAAGAAGCCGCCGGAGCAGCAACCGAGCCGGCGGAGATAGCCGGCGGGGAAGCCCCCAGGGTGGCCGAAGAGGTGCGCGACGATGTACTGCCAGAGTCAAGCCTGGAGGTAGTCGTCCGTTCGCCAGAGATTCAGGATGCAGAGCCGATCCGTTCAGCGCCAATGTCCGAGGCCGCCACGAGTAGTCGTGGTGGAATCGAGCTTCTGGCGAACGATCTTGTCGACCCAGCAGCAGTAGCGCGCAACTTGGAGGCGATGCGGCGGGCCGAGCAATGGATGAAGGTAAATTGTCAGTACCCTTGAATAGTCGATCTGCCATGAGTGCTGAGTACCCGAGTAACAAGTGTTGTCTCTTGCGAGATGTCGTGGAGAAATCCCGACGAAGTCCGAAATGCTCCAAGGATATGGCGATACGGTGCTCTGGGCAGAGTCACTGGATAAAGAACTCGCCAAGGCCAGGAAGCACTCTGCCATGCTCCAGTCAAATCTTGATGGTGCCTTCGCCCAATACCACAATGAAGTCCAAGATATGCACGCGAAGAGCGACGAGCTGGTGCGCAAGAACAAGTCGCTCCGCAATAAGAACAAAGGTATGCCGCTGACTTGTCGGGTACTTATTGGAAGTACCATGTAGTAGTCTGTCATCGCCTCCTTTGCTGTTTGCAGAGCATGAGACCCGAGTTGAGCAGCTGAAAGCCTCAGAAGTCGACATGAAGAATCTCTTCTACCGGGAGAAAGAGGCCGGCGAGGTACTTGAGTATGATTATAAGCAGTTGGCTCATCAGTGCAATAAGCACATGGAGCTTCGGATTTCCTCGGATCGTGATCTTGTCAACTGCTACAAATCTCTGCAGAAGCTGAACGAAGATTGCGAGAAGTTGCGGGGACAACACATAGAAATTGAAGAAGCCACACTTCCCATTGCAAGACTGCTGGTGCCTCATCCGGGCGGGCCGAAGATTGCTCCGTTGGTTGACCAATTGAGAGAAGCTCCCGGTCGTCTGGCGACATATGTCAAGCATCTGGCGAAGCTCATCCCCAATCAAGTCTTGGCGTACATGAAGTCGTACTTCCCCAAGGCTCCGATGGACGTAGTCGCGGGTGGACTAGCCGCCAATTGTACTGATGAACAATACGCGGAGCTCCTGGAGCAGATGGCGCCAATAGCTGAACAAGTCGCCAAGAAGCTAAACCTCCAGTAGTCCTGTAGGGTTAGCTTGTAGCAATAGTTGTATATAAACAAAGTTGTAATGAACTTGTTTGAATATGAATGAGAAAACTTTCATAAATGAGTACTCGTTGTCGCGAGATATGTATGCGGAGTGCCCATGTTGTGGAGTTGTGCGAGTAGTAGTGCTCGGTGATAGACTCGTTGAGAGAAACATAGTAAATGAGTTGATTGATAATCAAACTTTATTACCGAAAATGTACATCTGGATGGCCAGGGCTGTTTACAAGTGTAGTCGCCAGGACCCGGATGCTGCCTACGGCTAAGTAGTGCTAGGGCGTATGGCCGCTTACAGCTGAAGATCCGTTAGTAGCCGTATAGGATGGATCTAAAAGTACATGGCCTCTTGATAGACCGTTGCTAGAGTCCTCTGATGCTCTGAGCAGCCCAAGATCCATTAGTAGTCGTTAACGCTGGATCTTGGAGAGTAGAGTAGTCTGGAGACTAGTGCCTGGACCCGGAGGCCGCTTACAGCGAAGGGGTCTTGAGGTAGTCACGTAGACTTGAGCCCCCGGAGTAGTCGGAAGACTACGCGTAGAACCGACAGAGCTGATCGACGTTCCACGAGTTGATGATGTCTTCGCCTTCAAGTGTCTGGAGGCGGTAGGAGCCTGGTCCGGTCACCTTTGCAACTGTGAAGGGACCTTCCCATGGCGAGCTGAGCTTGTGTAGTCCTTCCGTGTTCTGGATGCGGCGGAGGACGAGATCACTAACATTGAAGGAGCGCTCCTTGACGTTGCGATCATGGTAGCATCGGATACCCTCAAGGTACCTAGCTGATTGGACGAGGGCGGCACAGCGAGCTTCTTCGAGTCCGTCGATATCAACCCGCATGCTATCTTCAGATATGCCTTCGTCATATTGCTCTACTGTCGACGAATCCCACATGACATCAGTAGGTAGAATAGCTTCAGAGCCGTAGACCAGGAAATATGTCGACTGTCCCGTCGGCTTGGAGGGTTGAGTACGCAGCCCCCAGAGTGCGTTGGGTAGTTCCTTGATCCACTTGCCTCCTTTTGTGTTAGCAGCATCGTGCAGTCACTTCTTGAGAGCGTCGAGTACCATCCCGTTGGCATGCTCGACTTGTCCATTGGCCCGTGGATGGGTGACTGAGACGTATCAGACGTCGATCCCACTGTTCTCGCAATATTCCCAGAACTGGTGATTGTTGAAGTTGGAGCCCAGGTCTGTGATGATGCGATGGGGTAGTCCGTAGTGATGCACGAGTTCATCCAAGAAGTCAAGTACTCTGTCGGCCTTGGGGCATGTGACCAGCTTGACTTCAATCAACTTGGAGAACTTGTCGATGGCCAACAAGACTCTGTTGAATCCTCTTGGCGCAGTTGGAAGAGGACCAATCATGTCGAGCCCCCAGCAGGTGAAGGGCCAGGTTGGTGGTATGGTGACTAGCTTGTAGGCCGGGACATGTTGCTTGGCGAAGTATTGGCACCCTTGGCACCTAATGACGAGTTCTTCGGCATCGCCCAGAGCTGTGGGCCAGTAGAAAGCTCGTCGAAAAGCCTTACTGACCAGCGTGCGTGAAGACGCGTGGTTGCCGCAGACGCCTTTATGGATCTCCTCCAAGATGCCCTTGCCTTCTTCTCGGGGGACGCACTTCATGAGTACTCCGGAAGATGCGCCCCACCTGTAGAGCTTGTCTCCGACTAGGACGTAGGACTTGGCGCGGCGGTTGAGTTTCTCGGCCAAGTTCTTGTCTGTGGGAACCTTCTACTCGCGGATGTAGTCGATGAAGGGTTGTCGCCAGTCCACGTCTATCATCATGACCTCCTGGCCAGCTGAGGGAGGTGCTGGGTCAGTGGTCGGCGGTGTCGGCTTCGGGATGGATGGCACGTGAAGCTCGTGGACGAAGACACCCGCTGGTACTTGAGCGCGAGTAGAGCCAAGCTTCAACAGGACGTCCGCTGCAACATTGTTGTCATGGACGACGTGATGGAACTCGAGACCGTAGAACTTGTTCTCGAGCTTGCGGATTTCTAGGCAGTAGGCGTCCATGTTCTCCTTGTTGCGGTCCTAGGACTTGTTGACATGGTTGTTGACCACTGCGGAGTCGCGTAGACTAGTAGCCGCTTGAAACCAGTGAAGCCGCGAGGCAGAGCCTGTGTATAAGAGCTTCATACTCAGCTTTGTTGTTTGAGACCTTCTAGAAGATCTGCAGGACGTACTTGAGTTGTTTGCCCGTTGGGGAAATCAGGAGTACCCTGCACCTGCGCCTTCAAGCTTGAGCGAGCCGTCGAAGTACATCACCCGGTGCTGCGGGCGTTCGGTTGGGGTAGGTAGCTGATTTTCCCGCCACTCGCCATGGCGTTCGTGGCTTGACGTCGATGTTGAGGGCGCCGAGTTTGATCCTTCCAAGTAGCATCTTGGTTCCGCAGGATGTCGCCGAGCGGGTAGTCGGTGACAACGGAAATCGAATACTCCTGGGAGTAATGACGCAGCTTCCGCGAGGTAATAAACACTGCATACAGTAGCTTCTGTACTGGTTGATAGCGTGCCTTGGATTCCGACAGGACCTCGCTGACGAAGTAGACTGGTCGCTGGACTGGGTAAGCGTGGCCGTCTTTCTGCTGCTCGACAACGACGGCAATACTGACCACGTGAGTAGTCGCAATGAGGTAGAGCAGTAGCTGCTCCTTTTTGCGAGGAGCCATGAGGACTGGTGGCTTGGATAAGAAGTCCATGAGCTGGGCAAGGGCTTGGTCTACCTCCGGAGTCCACGCGAACTTCTCTTGATGCTTGAGTAATTTAAAGAAGGGGAGCCCCCGTTCTCCAAGCTTCGAGATGAATCTGTTCATGGCCGCCATGCACCCGGTTAGCTTCTGTACGTCTTTGATGCACGTAAGAGCTTTCATGTTGGTGATGGCGGAGATCTTCTTGGGATTGGCTTCGATGCCGTGATGGTTGATGATGAAGCCGAGTAGTTTACCCGACAGTACGCCGAAAATGCACTTGTTCGGGTTGAGCTTCTAGCGGTACTCTCACAAGGATGCGAAAGTCTCTTCAAGATCGGCGATGAGCGTGTCGGAGTTTCTGGTCTTGACGACCACGTCATCCACATAGGCTTCGACGTTCTTGTTGAGCTGCCTCTTGAAACAGGCCTGGATAGCTCGCTGGTAAGTAGCGCCGGCGTTCTTCAACCCGAAAGACATGGTCGTGTAGCAGTACGTGCCAAACGGGGTGATGAACACGGTCTTCTCCTGGTCTTCTTCCTTGATAGCGATCTGATGGTACCCAGAGTAGCAGTCGAGGAAGCAGAGCAGGTCGCTGCCCGCCGTGGAGTCGATGACTTGGTCTATCCGCGGCAGCCCGAAGGGGTCCTTGGGGCAGTGCTTGTTGAGGTTGGTGTAGTTGACGCACATCCTCCACTCATTCGAGTTCTTCTTGCGGACTAGGACGGGGTTAGTGAGCCACTCAGGATGGAAGACTTCTCTGATTAAGCCAGCTGTGAGTAGTTTGGCGAGTTCCTTCTTGATGGCATCCCGTCAGTCGTCGGCAAAACGGCGGAGATGTTGTCGCTTCGGGGTAGCTTTAGGATCGATGTTGAGTGAGTGATCGATCAGATTCCTGGGCACCCCCGGCATGTCCGCCGGTTTCCATGCGAAGATGTCTTGGTTAGCTCGGAGGAAGCCGACGAGCGCGTCTTCCTATTTGGGGTCGAGGCCCGCCCCGATGGTGGTGGTCTGTCGCTCGTCGCCCGTCCCGAGGTCAATCGTCTTGACTTGAACCTCCTCAGCTGGCTGAGGCTTGTTGGCATTTTCCGACTTCTCTGGGATGTTGAGTTCACATAGGGCAAGCTTTTTGGATGCAGCGTAGATCTCCATCATTGCGTTGGGTACTTGATTCGTGGCTGCGAGTTCCACAGCTTCTATGTCGCAGTCGAAGGATATCTTCAAGTCCCCTTGTAGCGAGAGTACACCGGCCGGACTTGGCATATTGAGTACCAAGTATGTATAGTGAGGTACCGCAATGAACATGGCGATAGCTGGTCTGCCAAGGATGGCATGATAGGAAGTCTAGAAGTCCGTGACTTCGAACTTGATGTACTCGGTGAGGTAGTTTTCCCTTGTCTCCCCGAAGGTAACTGGCAGGACCACTGAGCCCAGTGGAAGCCGCGTTCCTGGGGACGATGCCATAGAAAGGCGAGGTGCTCTTGGTGAGCATGTGGGTGATGTCGAGCTTCATCTTCTTCAAGGTCTTGGTGAAAAGGACGTTGAGCCCGCTTCCACCGTCGATGAGAACCTTGTTAAGTCTGGAGCCTGCGACTACCGGCTTCAGGACGAGTGGAAACCGTCCTGGTTCAGAGAAGCTTGTCCATTGATCCGCGCGGGAGAAGGTAATGGGTACCTCCAACCACCGGAGAGGGGTCGGGACCGCGGGTTCAATGCTTAGGACTTCTCGTCGGGTGGCCTTCTGAGCCCGTCGGTTTCCGCCGAAGAGGACGTTCACCGTCTTGTCGGGGTCTTGGAAGTCACCGTTTCCTTCGTCAGCCTTTTTCTTGCCTTTCTTGTCGTGAGGGTGCCATGGTTCTGGAGTGTACTTGAGTGCTCGCCGGAGTTGGTAGCACTGTTCGGTAGTGTGGTTGCCATCCAGATGCCACGGGCACTTCTCTTTCAAAGCAAGTTTTTGAAGCCGCCGGAGGTCTTCTTCGAGTTGTCTTTCGCAGGGCACTGGATAGCCGCGACTGTGTTGTCTGGCTTGCGCTTGTGATTAGGACCCGAGTAGTTGCTGCTGCGACCGCCTTGATCCCTGTTGTTGTTGTTATTGCCGCCCGTGTTCTGTTTGCTCTTGCCACGAATGGCGTCGTACTTGGCATTAGCCTTGTCTACCTCATCAGCCCAGGAGGTGATCATGTCCTTGAGGTGGGTGATGGAGCTCGGGCAGCGACGACCGAAGTCTTCAAAGGTACGACGGTGTTAGAGACCGTCTTGGAAGAGGTCGATGACCTTCTTGTCGGTGACGTCGACTACGGTTTCGCGCTTGTCGAAGAAGCGCCGCATGTACTTGCGTAGGGTCTCGCCCTGTTCCTGCTTCACCATTGCCAGGTCCATGCGAGTACCTGAGCGACCCATAGCGCCCGCGAAGTTGCTGGTGAACTGGTCCTTGAGGTGGTCCCACTTGTCGATCGAGTACTTCTCGAGTGACTCGAGCCATGTAAGCGGAGCTTGGTCCAGGCAGAAGGGAAAGTAGAGGCACTTTGTGTCATTATTGCCATCAGTGTTTTCGATGGAGAGGGCGTAGCATCTCGGCCATCGACCGGATCTTGCTTCGCATTGTACTTGGTGATCCCCGGTGGTTTGAATTTCTCCCGGGAGAAGTAGATTGCGAAGCCGTGCGAGAAGGCGGGGAAGCCATCGTTCTCGCCCGCATTTGTTGCGCCAAATTTCCTCGATTCTCGCGATGGGCATCGTAGCCGCCGCCCGAGACACGGTGACGTGGCCGCTCGCGTGGCCCTCGGCCGCCGCGATCGCCCCCGCCACCGGCTCTCCTTCCGGCCTCCTTGTGAGGAGCTCCCCGCCGCCGGGCCGCTCTACCGCCGGGATCGAGATGAGGGACGATATCGTGGTTACCGCCGGCACTGCCGACGCTGTTGCCACCCTGGGACGGTCCACCTGCTGATGCCCGAGTACGGTTGGGGTTAGCCGGTAGCTCTCCTCGAGTACGGTTGCGACCGATGTCAACTGGACTGCGACTTGTGGCTTCGTTGTCGGGTTGGCGATTCCTGACGGGAGGCACTTGAGCAACTCTATTGTCAACTCTCATGAAGTAGGCATCCCCCGCGAGCTTGGCGATGACTTCTCCCACGCGCATCCCCTGAGCCTGAAGTGCTATCGTGGTGATAGACATGAGGCATTGCTCTGGGGTAGTGTGCACCCGGTTTTCGACTTGGTCGAGAGCCTCTACGAGATTCCGTATGGGTAGGGACTCACGGAGACGTCGACGCCGTTCATTCCGCCTTCTGTTGCACTCACGTCGGGCGTTCTTGTTGGCGTCGGTTTCGTCTGCGGGTGCGTTGGCAGACAATTCGTCTGCTGAGATATCCTCGAGATATCGGTCAGGGTTTGTCCCTGAGGGTCCCGGTGTCTCGTTGGTAGTCATGAAGACTTGGCGATCAGGAGAGCCGACGCTGGAGTCGCTAGTCGCCACCTCTGTTAGAGTGTGCTCCTCAGCTGGAGCTAGCGGTGTTCCCTCCTGGAAGGGAAGTGAGTCGAGGTAGGCGACACAGCATGAGTTCCCGTCCGTCGTCCGCGGGCTTGCGGTCTAGCCGCCGAATCTTCGCGGGTGTAGATGTTATAACTAGGCCGAAGTCGGTCCCGAGCGCCGGTTGCTCGGCCGTGTGGTTCTCAGACTCGGGCTCGTCAGGGTCCGCCCCAAAGTTGAACTCGTAGGAGGAGTCTGAGTAGTAGCCGGAGACGGGGTTGGAGTCCGAGTTGTACTCGGAGACGATCTCTTTCCCGGCCCGGTGCACAGAAAGAGCCTCTGCGTGGGCCCTGTTGGCGATGCAGAGACCGTATGGGAAGTGCTCGTGGAGTGGGGAAATCCGCACACGATGGCTCGATAGCCGGCTCACATGCGATGGCCCATGGAGAGGTCGAGTTCGAGTTGGAGTCGGATCCAAGCTCGAAGTCGGCGTGTTGTTTGTAGAGCGAAATTTCGCCGAATTTTCCGGCGAGATCGCTCGTGACAACTTCGGGAAGCGTCACGAGCCCGGTCTTCGGGTTGGGCGGCATGGTGAGGCGGCATCGGAAGGATTCGGCGCCGTCGGCGGTGCGTGCACCCGGTGAGCCGAAGACGAAGGTGTCGCCGTGGTTGAAGGCGACGGTTGACTTGATGAAGATTGAAGCCATCGAGTTCGCCATGAGATCTTCGGCGAGAGTCCCTACCTGGCGTGCCAGCTGTCAGTGTTTTAGACCGGCAACCTACCAAGGGGAGTACCCGAGGTAGATGAATGTGGCCTCACCGAGATCGGTAACTCGAAGGAAGAGACACGTGGCACACAATTTAGACAAGTTCGGGCCGCGAGGTGCGTAATACCCTACGTCCTGTATGCTGCGTAGCTCTGGATTGATTGGGTGTGTTTACAAGATGATGCGTATGAGAGAGAAGGGTCCCTGCCTTGCCTTATATGGTTCGGGAGGCAGGGTTACAGGTCGGTTCAGGGAGAGAGTTCTAGTCGGGTACGTCTAGCAGTTCTCTACACAGTACAGGACATGTATAGCTTCCTATCCGAGTACTTCTCCGCCGTAGTCCTTGTGCCTCATGCCATTAGGTGCCGTGTGGCACAAGCCGGGTAGTCCTGTGGGCCCACCGAGGTAGTGGGCCCAGGGAGGTCCATACGACACTGTCGGCTGCCTGGCAAAGAAACCACGCCAAAACCCAGGAAGAATGAGAGTGTCGTGTTTTGGGATTTTTTCACAGCGGGGCTTTGGTTGCCGGTTTCGAAGAAATTTGCTGACATCTTGGCAGCTTACAACGTTCAGATTCACCAGCTAACACCCAATTCCATCCCTCAAATAATGAAGTTTTTGTGGGCTTGTCGCACCTTTGCTGGAGATAATGATGTGGAAACCTTCGTTCGCCATTTCAAGATTCATTGGGCGAAGAGGGTAATAACTGTTGAAGATGAGGAGCAAGAAGCTAAATATGGTTGCTGCACTTTTTAGACGCGACGCATCAGTAAGAGTCAAGCTCCGGTGGAACTAGCCCTGCTTACAAGAACAAGTGGGCCAATCGATGGACCTCTTATTGGTTTTATGCCCCCATTCAAGTGATTGGGACGAATTCGAATCGATAGGAGGTGACAACTTATGACTTAGCAAGTCGTATGGTTGATCTGGACGTTGACTTGTCTTTGGAGCTAACGAAAGCTAGCTGCACATCTGCCAGTACAAGCGCCTTCTTTGAAGCTACTCACGTAATCACCACACGAGACGCCCTTGAGGAATTCGTAGCTGCTGATATTTGGCCATGCCAGCCTCAGTGGGGTTCATGGGCGTTCAAAACACAAATACTGCCCAAGCTTGACTATGAGGTGTGAAGCCCCAAGTTCAATGTGAAGCGTCCCGATGGAAAGTCAGACAAAGAGATCGTGATTGAAGTTGAGAAGAAGGTTGTTCAAATGACCGGAAACTAAACTCACAGAGAGTGGGAGTGTGCCCAAAAGATTATGAGACATCAAGGCCATGTCAATCGAGTCTTCGATGAGATGAAAGTTTTGTACCCGCCGCGGTCGAGGCCACCGGCAGCTGGCAAGAAGATGCAGCCCCTAGGAAACATTGGGTCTAAGCCCGTCGAGACCACAAAGAAAAGTAAAACGAGCAAGGCGGCTGCTACGGCGGAAGGTACTTCAAATAGTACGACAGCCCAAGATGTCTTGGCCAAGTGAATGGCAGAAGCTGCGAAAACTACTCTGCCCCCGCTTGTTGAAAAGTCTTCTAAGTTGTTGAAAGTTAATGAGAACCTGAACCGGTGCAAAACTGAGGCAGTGAAAGTGGCTGCAGCCGAAAGGGAAAAGAAGAAAGTCCACGACCCTTCTCCCGTGATTGAGCTTGAGAAGAAAACAATCTCAAAGAAAAGGGTTGCCAGCAATTCTGAGCAGGAGAAACATGTCATTGCTGCAGAAGCGCGCCCTGAGGATGAGGAGCCCACTGGGAAAAGGGCACGGACGGATCCATTTGCAGAGACGGATAAAGATATTGATATTTTGTCGACTTCCCGGATTGAACCTTCAACCCGTTATCCCCTAAAAGGGAAAGAATTGGGAGTAACGAAAGATTTGCATGTTGCTTCTTCGGCAGATTGTTGACGGATAAAAACGTATCCCTCTTCGATCCGCAAGCGTACAGTCCTACACCTTTTTCACCATGGGATTCCCAAGGTTCTTGTCAATCCACAAAGCAAAGGAGATTACAAGCATTCGATCTACCTTTACACTCTAGCTACTCAAACCCTAACTATGATTAAACTAGAAAACAACTAAACTACACTAGAGAGAATGATTAAGCTATCAAGATAAAAGACACTCGCCCATGGGTCTACGATACTAGAGCATGCAATCGCTTTAAACAAGAAAACTAATCTAATCTATCGGGGGTTGTGACCATGGTTTTGCCCTTTCCCACCTCTCGTACTGTCACTACGCGAAGGTATTCGTGACTAGACCTATGATGGACACAGCATATTGAATGGATCCAAGGAAGCATTAGAGCTCTACTCCCTTTACGACATGGTATCTAACCTTAAGCAATAAAGTATATTCAACACAAGATGATAGATATATAATCCAACATAGTACGATTACATCTCAAGATCGATTACAACCCATGGACGAATAAGGAGATTACCCCATCAAGGTGGTAGACATAGCACAGTTGATCATGGTCACCCTTCCGACGGTGTCTTCCTTCTTCTCCACTTGTGGGTGCTTCCTTCGAGGTGGTTGATCTCCCTCCGGAGATCTCCCTCCTCTCTCTCTAGCTTGTGGATGGCCTCCTGGTGCGAATGGCTCTCCCCTTTTGCGAATGGCGGCGCCTCCAGGGTTTTAGGGTTGAAGATCCTTTGGGTGCAAGGAAAGGGGGGCCGAACCGACGCCAGAAGTAGGCTGGGCCGGCCGGCCTGGGCCGACCGGCCCAGGCCCATTTCGGCCCGGTTCGGTCGCCCCTTCGCTCCCGTGGGTCCTCAGGTGATTATGCACTTTGCCCCTTCCACTTGCATGATTTTCACAATGTCATCCTCGCGTCCAAGATGGAGGTTCTCCGTGCATGAAGTTCAATCTTTTACGCTTCAATCCACGAGGGTGTTCCTATGTAGCACTTTGGTCCTTGCCACCATTGGAAGTGACTTCATCAAGCTCATGAACATGAACAAGACTCCGTAAATGCTCCTTTGAACTTGTTGCGAATCCGTCATTTATGTCCATGTTTTCTCGTTGACGGATAAAAGACGTATCCCTCTACGATCCGCAAGCGTACGGACCCCACACCTTTTTCACCACGGGATTCCCAAGGTTCTTGTCAATCCGCGGAGCAAGGGGATTACTAGCGCTTAACCAAGTACTAATCTAGTTGAATGGAAAACCTTTGAAAGATAGTATTAATCTAAAAGTAAAGACAATCTAACCTAAGTTAATCTAAGTTAAGTTGATCAAACAAATGTAGGGTTAAACTATATGGTAAAGGGAAAACACAAGAGAGTGAGCAAGAAAGATAAGCGTTCCCTCCCTAGGATCTAGGATAACATGGTATGCATCTACTACACGAAAGCGGTAAACCAATCTACTGGGGGTTGTGACCACGGTTTCGCCCTTTCCCTCCTCTCGTATCGTCACTACGCGAAGGTATTCGTGACTAGACCTATGATGGACACGGTATGTTGATGGAATCTATGGGAGTAGCGGATATCATACGCCCGAAAAACACGGTGGCCTACCTTAATCATCTAAGCATCATCAACATGAAAACAATAGATTGGAACCACGAATCAAGTAGCAATTACATAGCATGTATCCATCTAATCCTAGGGATGAACGGAGACATTACCCCATCATCTTACACGAATTGAAGCACATAGGGGTGATGGAGACTCCGGAGAACGTCGTCGATGAAGATGGCGGCGATGGAGCTTGGGAACACCCCTAGGCCAAGGGCTTGGAGTCCTCCTCTTGCTTCCTTCTCTCCGCCGGAGTTGATCCTTGCGACGAGCTCATCTAACTCTCTCCCTCATCTTGCGGCGGCGGTTTTCTCGGTGATTGGCGTCGGTAGGATGATTTGTTCGATGTGTCGGCCGACGGCGGCGGAGGGAATAAATAGACGAACACCTAGGGCAAAAGGGGGGACCGAACCGACCCCGGAGTGGGCTGGGCCGGCCGGACGCGGCCGGCCGGCCCAGCCCACTTCGGCCCGGTTCGGCCCCGTTTTCTCCCCCGTTGCTTCTCGCCCGATCCCTTATTTG
The DNA here is from genome assembly GCA_947561735.1 of Cenchrus americanus. Classification (NCBI taxonomy): domain Eukaryota; kingdom Viridiplantae; phylum Streptophyta; class Magnoliopsida; order Poales; family Poaceae; genus Cenchrus; species Cenchrus americanus. The sequence continues at coordinate 233,337,974 of OX387241.1, read as the reverse complement.
TGTGCACTTGCATGTGGGCCTTTGACGTCGTTTCCTTCACGGTTTAGACTTGAATCCTTGCTATGCAAGCTTCGCCGTTTTTCGGTTGAGTCCCCGAAGACTTGCACGTTGACGCTTCGGTCCTCGGGTCATTTGGAGTCATGTTCATCGCGTGTCTTGACTCTTGTCGGGCTTCATGATCTTCTTCCAAAGTGCTTGGTGAACTTATCCCGAAAGTCTCCTCATTAGCGTAGATTTCCCGCGTAAACAACAAACTCCAAAATCGACATGCAAGTGTGAACTTGTTATATCATTAGTATGCCTAGTGGCGGGTTAGTTGCAAATCATAATTGAAACCAATGTATAACAAGTACTCTAGGTTGACGGAAATTCACCGTCAACATCTCCCCCATGCTTAAACCTTGCTCGTCCTCGAGTAAGTAATCCTTGCTTAAAAGGGAAATCGTGTTGCCTTCCAATGTTGTCCCCGCACTTAGTCATTCATGACGAGGCAAATTGCTCTCTCTTAAGAATTTATTTTTAAAGTTCAAGTTGTGACCGGCTTCTTTTTCATTATGGAAGATAGACTAACAATAAAGAACAAGCCACATTTAACACGATGCTCTCAAACTTAAGTGAACTTCAAACCATTACCTTGTCACATGGAAGATTTTCAAAAAGATGCATATCCAACATAAGTGAAAATCTCTTGCAAGAGCTCATGGAACACTCATCTCATCAAGTCACTCAAGCCTATACTAGATTATTTTCAACCTACTCTACTCATATGTGATAGTGGAAGGCTTATGTGGAGCTTGGAAGGTTAAAAACAATCCTAGCAAAACATACATTCGAAATATTGTCAAATTAAGAGAGAGATCTATTGGAATTACCGAGACTCGTCAAAAAGGCCATGGAAAATAAATGTTGGAAAGAGAGAGGGATGAAACACACACATTTAGATAAGTGGACATGTGCAAGTGGCAAATGGATGATCCCGAGGCACGAGTGAAGTCCTCGTTATCGGATTGCACATCGTTGGAAGATTTGAGTATGGATTTGTCATTAAGGCACTTGAGAACTTATGAAGCAAAAAGATCCGAGGAGCATCTTTATTTTTTTCTTTATTTTATTTCCTTCTCATTTTCTCTCTTTCTTTCTTTCTCTTTTTTCTTTATTTTTTCTTCCTTTTCTTTTCTTCTTATCATATTTTTTTTTCATTTTTCATTTTATTCTTTTTTTCTTTTTGCTCCTCAAAACTTTTTGCAACATAATACTTACATAGCATTTGTGTCAGAGAATGACTCCTCCCCCATGCTTGAACGATGCTCGTCCTCGAGCATAAAAGAGAGGGGAAATGATCGCTAAAGTAAGTATAAATTCCATAATCTTGCGGAATATTTGAATCTCCATCGAGAATTTTACTCCATACTCAAATTGGGTTGTGGACAAGGAGGTGATCACAAAAAGATGTTTTTGGTTTAGGGAGGATGCCCAAGTGAAGTTTGTGAAATTTTCGATGTGAAAACCCACAATGCATGGACAAAAAGGCTAGCATGAAAAAGTTACACAAAGGAATGACCAGCTTCTTAGTCTCGAACCATAGAAATCAATCCTAATTCAACTCATCAAAACATATGTTTGCAATCTACGAGTTTTGTTATCATAAAACATATATGTATATGGCTTTGGTAGGTAGAACTTTGCAAGAGCATCACAAATATGTAGATAGCATAAAAGTTAAGTTTTCATAAAAACAACAAGTTATCCGGCTATCCATATACTTAAATCAAAGAGCAAAGATATGTATGTGGGTCTAGAGCATAGTCATTTCACCTCCACAAATAAAAGAGCCGGTATTTAAATTAATTTCAGATCATATTATATAGAGCAATTAGCCAAGACATGTATAACTTCATGTAGGTAAAACAAAGCGGCAACTTTCATCATCTTTCCGTAAGCATAGGCAATATAGAACATCGAGGTGAACACATGGTCATGCTTATCTATTGAAAGTAAAAAGAAACCTAGGTTGTCCTCCTAGTAGCCATGTTATTGTTTGAAGAGAAAAACAAAAGGTTGCACCTAGTTGATGTTGAAGGCATACTTACAAGCATTTGTGTTTGGAAAAGAGAAGGTCCATGGAGATGTTACCATCCTTTGTAATTCTTCGTTGCCTTCTTCCGACATCTCCATGTATCGATGTGGCTTTTGCTTTTGTCTTGATTTATTAATGCTCCTAAACTTCTGAATTTGATCTTGTATGCTTTAATGGAGTCATTGGTCACCCTTCTCTTCAATGTTGTCATCACCATCTCCTCTTTCTTGTTCTCATCATCTCCTTGCTGTCTCTTTTTCATGGATTTCCCCCTCTGTCCAGAACAGAAAATATATCGAAATATGGCTCTATTGAAAAGTTTATGAAATTACCTTTCCAACGTGTGGTCATTCATCAAAAACGGAGTTCAAACAAGGGAGCTATGTCCGTTTTACTTCAGCACTGCGTGCTGTCCAAAACTGATTTCAGGACGTGTTGCACTCGGTGATTCGGGCATAACCGCTTGTAGGAACCTCTGATTGTCTTGATTCTTGATTCGTTGGAATTGTAACTTCATGGGGCTTCTACATATCCAAAAATATCCAGTGTTTTCCCTTCGAGACCATGCAGAATTTGACGAGATTGGTGGCTTCTTGCGCATTGATCCGGAGATGTTAACGATCTTTATCATTCTATCTTCTAGAGTGTCATGTTGCACTTCCATGTTGAAGATTCAGGGTCTCCCCCATGCTTAGCATTTTGCTAGTCATGGAAGAAGAAGACAAAGCACTTCTTAGCCATCCTTCAATTTCCTTGTAGTGAGAGTCTTTATCTTGCCTGTAAGACGTTTTAAACGCACATTCTACCCCCAAGGTGACGGTTGGGAGTAGATAGAATTGCCAATAATCCAACAATGTCTCCTAAGATTCTTAACTTGCGGCATAATTAGTTTAATGAGGAATAAAAACCTAATGAGTGTACGTGGTGCAAGGTGTGTATGCACATGATAGGAAAGCATATAAGCAAAGACAATGTTTTCACCTAGTTCTAAACACCATGTTTACAACTAGGTTGCTGAATTTCTCCATAGCCATAAAGGTTTATATATCTAGGGTTAAAACACCATGTCTATCCCTAAATCAATAACCCTTGTAGCACAAGAAAAATTAAGCGCATTGCAGAGCTTATAAACTAACCAATGCAATATGAAAACATATGAAAAGCTAGCAAGGTTTATCGAACTTAATGATGATGGTCCGCAATCATGTTTAAACACCATGTTTACACAAGATCACAAAAGGAAAATACCCATATGGCCATATGAAGCATTAACATGGAAACTGAAGCATACATCATTAAGTATATAAAACAACCAAGCCAACTATGTGCAAAACATGTATACACAAAGAAACATCACGAGGATAACAAAATGCAATGCATGCAAATAAATAAGATCATGAACATGATGGTGGTTCTAAAAAAAGGAAAACTGAACTTAGATTAATAACCACAAGTTGATCATCATAAGATAGTGCCATTCTTTTATTTTCTCTAAGAAAGTAGTAAAAATATAAAGAAACGGGTTGCCTCCCGAAAAGCGCTTCATTTAAAGTCATAGAGCTCGACTTTCTCACATACCTTCTTTTCGTTGCATAGCCATGGCCCTTCATGCAAGAAGAAAAGGTACCAATGCAGCTTTAATTTACTTCCCATGTTGTGCTTGATTACTTATAGAAGACTTGCCCAAAGCATCCTTTTGTTTCATCGTTATCTCCTTCTTTATCATCCTTCGGTGCTGCCTTCACTCTATTATTTTTTAATGTCCAGAACAGAAAGTATACTCAAGCTCTACTCCATTGCACAGTGCACAAAATTTCCTTTCCAACGAGTCTTCATTTGCTCAAATCGGACTCCGGACAAGAGAGTTACGTCGGTTTTACTTCGGCGATGAAATCTGTCCTGAAATTTCAGAACGCGCAACGCTCAATGTTTTCTCCATAACTCCTTGCACGGGTCTTCAAACTTGTTGGTTCTTGATGCGTTGGAATGGTAACTTGATGGAGCTTCTGGATATCTCATTTTCTTCATTTGTACACCTCTGAACAAGCTCTCAAATTGATGAAGACAGCAGCATCCATCGCGGGATTCGGAGAGGTTGATGATTTATCTTGCAACTCTTTCGGGCATGACTTCTTTTTTTTTTCATTATTCAAGCCTTGTCTACATGGTTAGTGAAAATCGGGCCTTTCCCGACATATGATTCTTTAAGGTCACTAGCTTGACCAAGCGCAAAGCATGATCGAGATTTACAAAACTTATTGTAAACATACGCGTCCATAATTAACACCACATGTGAATTGTAGCAACAAGTCAAGGTGTAAATAAAAGAAGCATATGTTTCATGCATAGCACTTAGCTCATCATTAGGCAAAGGTTGTATAGGTGTGAGATTAATTGGATCAAACTTAAATGTTTCCTCTTTTTCATTCTCAAGAAAATCTAGCCTATCAACATGATCACTATTGGAACAAGGCATAGGCATTAAACTATCATTCATACTATTGGTTGAGCATGAGTATTTGAATTTATCAACATCAATACCAATAATATCTTGAGATTTCAGCGCGTACCTTGGCCTTAGAGATTTTTCAACAAGAGTGATATTTGGTTCATCAAGCGGTGTTGAAGGCGAATCGATCTCAACGAGTGAAGGTGTCTCTTTGTTACCTTTTTGCATCCCCTCCATCTCATCATGTGGGACATGTAATCCTTCAACTATGTATGCATTCATCTCTTCTTTGAAGTCTTCTTTATCAACCAGATCTTCATCTTCAAAGACTTGTATGTTGCTTTCTTTATCTTCCATGTACCACATGTCATCAAGATCGCTCATTGTTGATTCACTCTTTCCCTCATCCTTGAGTACTTCCATGTCTTGATTTGCTAGTGTGTAGGCTTCAATAGCACACAAGCTATCATCTAGCTTGAGTCCTATCTCCTCCCATTTATCCTTTGAGTCACTAGGCTCATCATGGTTGTACTCTTCTCTTCCTTCATCATAAATCTTTGAGTTGTCAAACCGGTCGATCCATCCTTCATCTCCTTCTTCTCTTTCTTCTTCAAACATCTTTTGGATCGACTCTCCACTCATCTCTTGATCAAATATATCTTCAATTAGTTTGGCAACGTGTCGGCGTTCCTCCTTCCTTCGGTAGTTAATTAGTGGGGCGAAATCAACTTGAACCCAACCGGATTGAATGAACTCCGCCAATGGTCTAGCATTCCACATACTTCGGCCTACATTCATGTTAGTTTCAACATTTTTAACATCCGAAATGACTTCTCTTACCTTGGGAAGTGGATCTTCACTTTCTTGTATGGTCGGTTCATCTTCCTTGACCTTCGGTTCATCTTTTTCAGAAATTTCAGCAAGCACCTTGGGCTTGATTTTGTCATTTTGCTCCTCTCGACAACATCTTTGCCAATCTCGTATTGTTCTTTGTCCATTGCTTATCCTTTGTAAGATTTGTGCGGCTTCACTAATTGTTTTATCCATTATATCACCGCCCGCACACATGCTTACAAAACGAGACGAGTTAGGGGTTAGTGAAAAATAAAAGGTATGCAACATCAAGTCACCGGAAAATCCCAAGTTCGGGCCTTGCTCAAGTAGTTCATTAAATCGGTCCCATGCTTCATCAATTCCTTCATCCTCTCCTTGCTTGAAATTGAGCACTTGCCTCCTTAAGTCTTGGACCTTGCTTATGGGAAAGAACTTCAAAAGAAACTTCTTCACTAGCTCATCCCAATTTCCTTTTGCTTCAACGGACGCAAGTGTGTACCATCTTCGCGCTTCATCTTCGAGAGAGAATGGAAAAAGATTCCACTTGAACCAAGCGGCCGGAACTCCTTTTTGTTGCACCGTGTTGCATAACATCGTGAATTCCTTAATGTGTCTATATGGGTTGTCATCCTCCAATCCTCTAAATGGTTTTGTCGCCACTAAATTGATGATTCCAGGGCTTCAATTCATAGTGGGTTGTAGCAAGCGCCAAATCTGATTTTTGCATCTCAATGTCTTCCATTGACGGCATTGCTAGCTCCCTTAGCGACATCTCTTCGTCTTCCAATGGTGAGGTGAACAAATCCATCTAGGCACAAGAAAAGTAGAAAGAAAACAAAAAAGATTTTTTTTTCTTTTTTTTTAGAATATAAGGGTTAGGTGTTAGTAATCAACAAAATTAATACTAGATTAAACGTAGCAAACTGGCTTGCTCCCCGCAACGGCGCCGTAAAAAGGGGCTTGTTGACGGATAAAAGACGTATCCCTCTACGATCCGCAAGCGTACGGACCCCACACCTTTTTCACCACGGGATTCCCAAGGTTCTTGTCAATCCGCGGAGCAAGGGGATTACTAGCGCTTAACCAAGTACTAATCTAGTTGAATGGAAAACCTTTGAAAGATAGTATTAATCTAAAAGTAAAGACAATCTAACCTAAGTTAATCTAAGTTAAGTTGATCAAACAAATATAGGGTTAAACTATATGGTAAAGGGAAAACACAAGAGAGTGAGCAAGAAAGATAAGCGTTCCCTCCCTAGGATCTAGGATAACATGGTATGCATCTACTACACGAAAGCGGTAAACCAATCTACCGGGGGTTGTGACCACGGTTTCGCCCTTTCCCTCCTCTCGTCATCGTCACTACGCGAAGGTATTCGTGACTAGACCTATGATGGACACGGTATGTTGATGGAATCTATGGGAGTAGCGGATATCATACGCCCGAAAAACACGGTGGCCTACCTTAATCATCTAAGCATCATCAACATGAAAACAATAGATTGGAACCACGAATCAAGTAGCAATTACATAGCATGTATCCATCTAATCCTAGGGATGAACGGAGACATTACCCCATCATCTTACACGAATTGAAGCACATAGGGGTGATGGAGACTCCGGAGAACGTCGTCGATGAAGATGGCGGCGATGGAGCTTGGGAACACCCCTAGGCCAAGGGCTTGGAGTCCTCCTCTTGCTTCCTTCTCTCCGCCGGAGTTGATCCTTGCGACGAGCTCATCTAACTCTCTCCCTCATCTTGCGGCGGCGGTTTTCTCGGTGATTGGCGTCGGTAGGATGATTTGTTCGATGTGTCGGTCGACGGCGGCGGAGGGAATAAATAGACGAACACCTAGGGAGCAAAGGGGGGGGGGGGACCGAACCGACCCCGAGTGGGCCGGGCCGGTCGGGCCGGGCCGGCCGGCCCACGCCCACTCCGGCCCGGTTCGGCCCGGTTTTCCCCCCCCCGTTGCTTCTCGCCCGATCCCTTATTTGTGTGCACTTGCATGTGGGCCTTTGACGTCGTTTCCTTCACGGTTTAGACTTGAATCCTTGCTATGCAAGCTTCGCTGTTTTCTGGTTGAGTCCCTGAAGACTTGCACGTTGACGCTTCGGTCCTCGGGTCATTTGGAGTCATGTTCATCGCGTGTCTTGACTCTTGTCGGGCTTCATGATCTTCTTCCAAAGTGCTTGGTGAACTTATCCCGAAAGTCTCCTCATTAGCGTAGATTTCCCGCGTAAACAACAAACTCCAAAATCGACATGCAAGTGTGAACTTGTTATATCATTAGTATGCCTAGTGGCGGGTTAGTTGCAAATCATAATTGAAACCAATGTATAACAAGTACTCTAGGTTGACGGAAATTCACCGTCAACATTTTCCTACATAAACACAACACTTCCAAATGCAAGCACATAGATGAACTTGTTATATGATTAATGTGCCTAGTGGCGGATTAGTTCCATAAACAAATCCAAATCAAAGTGTAATGAACATGTTTGGTGTACCAAAATACACCGTCAACACAGATCCGGAGGAACTAGAAGAGCGAGTGGCTAGGGGCAAACGTGTGGCAGAAATGGTACAAAAGCAAATCATGATGGTGGTTCGGGCTCTACAGAACGCGTTGCCAGTCTCGTGGATGTAATTGATGAAGCTAAAGAACTATGCTATATCGACGATGGTACACCAGCTGAAAAACCGACGTCTTGTCTACCCGACTCAGTGCTTGAGGGAAACAAAACGAAGGATAAAGGCGTGTTTGAAGAAACGCCAGAAAAGGGACAAGGTTCGAGCTTGAAGGCGGATGACCCCATCGAGCTAGAAACTGCTAACAATGAGCAAGCCAATTTGAAGTTGCCCTTGTCTCCTCAGGTTTCACTCGAAGATGTCGAGAAACGCAACGATGGGGACAATGTGAAAGATGTCGCGATGTGCTCCCAGGATGACGACGCTTTATCACTAGAGAACACATGTGTGCTCCCTTGACTTGTTTTCTTTCTAACGAAACACATGTTTTGTCTTGACTGCAAACTCACTGATTTCATTTGTTGTTTCAGCTGCGACGACTTTGGTCGGTTTGAGTGGGAAAGAGAACGATCCTTTCATCCAACCACCAGTGTTGCCTTCTCTTGATTTGGGCATCAACCCCTCGGCGTCGGATCCGGGTACGAGTTCTTTTCGAATCCTACATTTATGCTTGCATTCTGGATTCGACCTTTTAAGGGTGTGTTTCTAGATAACTTTCGTTGCCTTTTTGTGTTAACCCCATTCGTTCTGTTTTGATTGTAGACTCCCTGCGTTCATTAGGGGGGCTGAATGACAATCAACTACTAAGGATGATGCAGTCTTTGCTGTCGAAAGGTGTTACAACTAGTCGAGAGGGTCTTGAGCAACTCGAGATTGAGATGAAGACTTCTCGTGACGAAAAAGCGGCGCTGGAAGAGGAAAACCGCAAACTACATGAAGAGAATGAAAGAATGAAAATTCAATCTCGAGAACTCACTGGCCAAGTTAAAACTTTGACCGGGCAATGCTCAAAGCAAAAAACTGCTATGGACACCCTGAAGCAAGAGTTGGAAATAAGTTTGAAATGCTATGCGGAATGCCGGCCGGAGTTGAAAGACATGGTTACCCAGTACGATGCACAAGAGGTTCAAATATAGGCTCTGAACAATCTTGTCGTCGAGCTAAAAAGGTTGAATGGTGAACTGGAGGATACCTTAGAGAAGAATGAGACTTACTGCCATCAATGGGGAGCACATTTGGACACAACCTATCGTCGAGTGCTCGAGCGATTCGGAGCTGAAGCCCAGGAGTTTAAAATTACTAACAACATTGGAAGCTATTGCCAGTGGACGAATAGCAAGCTTAAGCTTCTGCCTGATACCATATCCAAGGATGGCGATTATGGGGCGGCGACGTGTTCAGAGACCATTCTCCAACTGTTGGAGCAGCAAGGTTGTGAACACTTCAAGGCTTTCGGCACTCGTGGTTTTAAGTTTCCCTCTCTTGATGAAATGCCAGCCCCGAGCAAGACAGCTGAGCTAATTACGAAGATAATCCTTCGTAACTTCTGGGTGAAGACTGGCCGAGAGCATGCTCGAAAGAAGGCTGTGGAACGCCTGACTAAGGTTAGACTCCTCACTTTGCCTTTCGTACTTCCGCTTGTTCGTGTGCGTTCCACACTCTGAGGTTTGACGTCTTTGATACCTTTCCTCTCTCAGAGTTTTATCTTGGCTAGGTGAAACAAACTATGGAATTGTGCGCTCACCGGGTGGTGCACGGGGTAGATGCGACACTTGGACCCTATGGACCCTACAGGGCTTGGCCACTAAAAAGGAATGTTGATGATGGAAAAGCAGAAGTACCTGGAGCCCCTGCGCGAAACAATCACCGACGAAGGGGTGCGCGCGGATCCGGTCACTGGCGAGAAGCTCGCTCTGTTGCAGCACGAAGGGTCACCCCGTGATTCGGCTGCTAAACCTAACCTGAAGGACCAAAATCCTTGAGAACTTGGGCGATGTAATTTTGTTTTGTGCTTTTAAGATCTTGTGATGTAAATCTTGTGCGAATTGCTTTGACAGACGCTGGTTGAGGGTGTGATGCTGGAAGTAACACCTAACACTTTGAATCATGCTAATTCCGTTCAATACCCAAAAAGACTTTTGGAGAATTTTTTGGGAATTTTGTTGCCTATGTCCATCGATGAGTTGTTACCCCCTTCATTGCTTTGTGGCTAATCGAACGATAATATCCAAATAGTTCTGATAGAATCTAAGGGGTGCGATGGCCTTGTTGTGAAAAAGGGAAGCGAGATTCAGATGGTGATTGCCTAGAACTCTCTTTTTCCGAAAAACCCGTGAACTTAGAAAGACATTCTCGCTGCTTTCGATTAGAGTTTTTGAAAGAAAATGCCCCCCCCTTCGGAAGCGGGGAGAATGTGGTTTGAGACCATCGAGTTGTGTCAGTCAAGTGATGGTGCTTTGAACCTTACTTGATTGATTGCATTGGATCGCGCTTTGCTCATTTGTCATTGTATTGACAACAAGAATTATGCGGATTGGCTTTATCTTCCAGTAGTTGTTGATGGTCATTAAGTCCCTATTTTCGACTATCAACTTCAGATAAAAGTTACTCCATGAAAGTATGCAACATAGCTATAGGGATCTAATCTAACAAATTCCATGAGTTTTGTTGTATATTTGGTTGCAGGTAAATATGAGCAATTTTGGCATAAAATATATTATTATCACAAACAGCCTTAAATGCCAATTTGGATTACACTATTGCGATGGGCTCGTCAAAGTGATTGAAATGGATATATTATTTGCCTGCATCAGAGTTCCTATGCAAAAGATATGAAAAAGACAATTGCTGCAATCACCCATGAGGCGCCACGTGGCGGGAGCGCGGGCGGGCGCGGGTTAAGCCCCGTCCGGGACAGGTGGCGGCGCGTGGTAGGCTGGCTGAACGTCGGTTGCATGGGCCGGCTGGTTCGGCCGGTTTTTCTATTTTCTGTGCTGTTTCAGCGACCCAGCGACAGGTTCGGCTCCGGTTCGACCCCTTAGGGTCCGGTTCTTCACCGGTTTTCACCTCCACCGCCTCAAGCACATTCCCCTACACGCTACAGTGCCGTGGGGAGGTCCGTTTGGACCTAAGAAAGAGGTAATCTTCCCCTAGAAGGAGAGGACATGCCCCACACTCCCAAGTTTCCTCCTGTATAAATAGAAGCCCCTCTCCTCACTTCAAGACACAGAAGAAAAGAGCTTTGAAGAAGCGAAGTGGTGCCACTATTATAGTTAGAAAATAGTGAGAGATTTGAGGTGAGAGTTTTCGAGAGGATCCGGAGTGTCGGCCCCTCCTCCAGCTCGCGCCTCAGGGGATGCAGCTTCTCTTGTAGTAGCTACATCCGGGTCTTGTTCAGTAACTCTGGTCTCCTCTAATTAATTAATCATTATTTATTTCTTGTCTTTGTCTTATCGTTTCTCGTTCATATCATAGTAAGTTTATCTTGCTTTGAGTGATTACTTTGCTTGAGCGTTGAGTGAAGTAGTGATCGGTAGTATAGGCGCGGTGCCTAGACTTGAGGTTACCTTGAAATACACCTAGCCCCACGGACTGCTTGTGGTAGCCGGCGGGTAGTGACAGCCCCGTCCGGCCTCTGTATTCCACCACGTGAGAGTGGCTTGTCCTGTAGGCATCGTAAGATTGGTGTACGTAACGGCTCCCCTCTCATCCCTTTCCGTAGCCGGAGTGTACATCCCCCATTCATGACTAGTGCAAATAATATCCTACTCGCTTGTTTAGTTGAGAGACCCGAAGTTCCCGTATCAAGTACCCTCTCTACCCTCCTATCATTCGTCTCTCTTCTCTTCGTCATCACCCCTTTATCCGCACTTTCCCCAGACAAATTTGCTTAAGACTAGAATACTTCTCGTTCCCCGAGGAAATCGATACCTTGGAATACTCCCGGGTGAAACCTACATCGGTATCCGTGCGCTTGCAGATTTATCTGTGGTCGTGTTGTATACCAACAAGCTTTCTGGCGCCATTGCCAGGGATATAAACCTAGTGCGACGCTAGAGAGTGTCAACAAGCTTTCTGGCGCCGTTACTGGGGAACGGTAGCTATTCTAGTTCTGACCTAGTTCGTCTACATATCATCACCTACCATAATTAATTCCTCTCCTACCCTTGCACAATTTTCGGCTCCAAAGGGCGAAAATTTGGAGCCCCCATCTTCATACACCCTATCCATACTACTGGCTATGAGCTACGCCCTGGTTTCATAGCCATGGCCAGAGAGCAATCCTTTGCTTGGACCGAAGAGGAGAACCCATACACTCATTTGAGAGAATTTGAGCAACTTTGCTCATGCATCACAATAGAGGGTGTGGCACAAGAAACATTGAAGTGGATACTCTTCCCATTTTCATTAATGGGAAGAGCGAAGCAATGGTACGACCTCAAGGCCCGAAGCGTAGAAGGCAAATGGGAAGTTTTGAGGGAAAAATTTTGTCGCACCTTCTTTTCGCTAGCAATGATTAGTGATCTTCGGTGCGAAATCATCCTTTTTAGACAAAAGGAGGGTGAGTCTTTAGGAACTACCTGGGCCTGATTTAGCAATATCTTAGCTTCAGGACCCGATTTAGGGATTTCAGAACCCACATGCCTCCAACAGTTTAGATTGAGCCTAAATGCCGAATCCGCTAAGTTCATAGACTCTTCATCAGGAGGTCGTAGATTTGACCTTAAATGAGGTAAGGGTGATCTTAGAAAAAATTCTAGCAAACACCCCTTACACCGGAGTTTACGATGAATTTCCCGAAGAACCACCGGAAATGCAACCGGAAGAACCCTCCGTAGAGATCCCCGAGCCAAAAGATGCGACACCTTCACACACACCTACCTTCACCACAGCACATATCTCTGACACAATCTCTGAGCCAATCTGTAAACCTTTCTCGGACTCGTGCGATTTCCCATGTGAGTTCCCTTTCAATTTCTTTGACGAGCTTTTCCATGACTTTGGGAATGCCGCAAATCAACCCCTTGGGGGAAGACATTTGCCTCCCAAAGATCAAAGGGACCACCCACCAGATCTCGAGGAATCCCAATGGCAAGAACAATAAATATGAAATCTATCTACCATCATGAGCCGAGAATGGCTTGACAAGGCAGAATCATCTGCCAAAGCCATCTGTTTGCCTACTAGACTCAGAACAATAAATTGTATGGTTATAGGCATGGATGGTAGTTTTGGATATGATCCTGGTCTGGGGATCAAAATCATATCATCTTCCCTAGTACAAACTCAGCTATCCGAGAAGCCCTTATCTTCATCTCAGAAACAACTTCATGTCACCCCTACACAATCTTTAGATTGTCGTGGGATTCTAAGAGCTGCTCCCGTCTGTATAGCCAATCTTACTCTATACCTAGACTTTCACATTTTTGACCTCCCCGAAAACCTTTCACATAATATCATCATCGGGAGGTCTATCATGAACATCTTGGAAAAAGTACCAAGGGACCAAGAGCTGGAGCTAAAGGTTGGTAAGGAGTACGTGCCCGTACAACTCTCACGAGCTATTAACATCCGTGTAGAACCCGAATCCGAAGCCGACCCCATAGAGCAATTCATGTCCTCTTCTGTCCAAATCCAGCTAGCTAGAAATCTTTTGACAGAATCTTCCCCTAGGCCTATGGTCCCTCCTTTGCCTCCTGATCCTCCAACCAAAACATATATCATGGATGCCATAGAAAAGGAGTGGTCGACTGGAGTGGAACACTTTTCCGAAGCACTTTGGATTTGTTCACCTTTTACAATCCTTCCTTGTTCCATAAGAGGGATTACCATATAAGCCCATCTTAACACTGTCGTGGAGGTTAATATTATGCCATGGCACTTAGCGTACACTTTATTGGGCAATGTGACGTTAAGACCATCCGACAAGCTCATCAAGAGTTGTCTCTCCAGACACATTCTTGTGTGTTAGGGGGTTGCATGTGCTGTGCCACTCCTAGTAGACAAGATTAAGGTTAATCTAGACTTCCATGTCTTCGATGTCCTCAGTCTTGATCTCCTCCTAGGCCCCCATACAGAAAAACTTCTCGATGCATCTCGAGGAAGCCTAGATAAAAATCTTAGGGAATCCTAGTCGGTCACCACTCCCTTGTTCTCAGAAAATCCTATGGTGACGCCACTTCCCAAGCAAAACCTGTTTGAGGTGATGCATGTATCAACATTCACGTCGTCCGAGCCTATTCTCCCCGAGCTTGTAGAATTCTCTACTTCTCATGAGTATGACTCAGAAGACCCACTTCACCTTTGTGAAGATGAACGATTACCATCATCTTTGATCGAGTTTGAGCCTCTTCCCACTGGCATGTATCATGTTTCCAATCGTGGTCGAGAATCAACATTGTTCATACATGATGCATCTTTTGAAATGGAGAATTTATGGGCCATGGAAATATATGAGGCGCCGACTCTAGAGTCCGAAGGAAAGGATCTCATCAACAAGCATGGTAGTTTTACTCTTGACTTACCTTAGCACCATGCTTGCATCATGTCCCTCCAGAGTCAGCCACGCGCAGTGCATAGAGCACACATCAGGACTACAACTGCTTATGGTTCTCCTTTGCAAAAATTTTAGAAGGATGGTTGTAGGTGCATATGTCCAGCATAAGCATTGCAGATTTCGTGAGTGCATTGCTACAGGAAGAAGTTCCCATGGTCGAGCTTATGACCGTAAACAAAGCACTGCCAGGAGATAGCCTCGGTTAGCTTAGATTTATTTCCCCTTCCAAATAAAAGCAAGAGCATGTTCCTAGGATAAGAGTGTCCTTCGGGTACTTTTGGTTACTAACCTTTCAGGTGGAGACCAAGAAGAACGATGGATAGATGATGCCTAAGAACATGTGAGCGACATCAACTTCAACAATTTGGAAAGTTTTTGGTGCAAGAACATTTACAAAAGGAAGCTTGATCTCCACACTCTTGAGTTTTGTTGCTTAGCAATGCAAACTTCAAGTGTGGGGGAGGTACGTGAGCATCCCGAGTAAAGCTCCTCTCATAAAAAATCTATCCTGGTTTGGAGATGATGTTAGCTCGTATATCTTGCCTAGCTAGGTATGTCCTGCTTTTGACTTTAAACAAAGCCCTTCCGGGAGGTTGCCCGATATTCTCTACCAGTCAAAAAAAGAATAAATAAAATAAAACTTCACTTTGATTTGGCTAGTACAATTTGTACTAGCCAAATCCATGTATCTCATCTTTGTATAAGAGTGTGCAAGAGAAGATGCAGCAAAAGATAGTGTGGAGGAGGTACCGAGAGCCAACTGCTCCCGACATTCAAAGGAACAACATGGTTTGAACAATCCTACCCCCCTAATTCCATGATTCATGAGCTATAATTCCTTTCATGAGATAATCACTATATTAAACTCAATAAATCTTGATGCTCCTTTGCTTTACATGTTTTCAATTGATTGGCTTGCATGCTCTTTATTCCTATAGCATACATATGTTGCTTGTGATCAAATATCATTAGGAAACATGTTCATCTAAATGGCTGATTGATGAGATATGGTACGATGCGATGAACCTTACTCTCTCGAACTAAGTGCTTGGGGTGTTTTATTGGAAAAAATATAGCCTTACAAGCTCCTCAGTGATGATATATTCCCACCAAAGCCATATGTTGTTTACATTAGAAAACCTCATACATATGATGCTTGTTATTATATTGAGCTTTGTCAAATTGTTGTGACCCTTGCTAGAAGCTTTTCATGCTTTCATGATCAAGATCACATACACTCGACCTTCATATGCTAAACTTCTACACTGGAAGTTAACAACATCCATCCATCCACAAAAAATATATACTCCAGTCAATTTATGAATCTCTCTCCCTAGTTTTTCTTCAAAAGAGACATGGGCTAAAAAGAAAAAAAGAGAGATAAAGTCACATGCTAAGGAGAAACTCTTCTCAAGCATGATGAAAAAAAGAGAAAAAAAAGAGAGAAAAAAATATCTATAGCCATGTTCTCAAAAATAAAGTTCAAAGGGAGAGATATCATACAACAAGGAGTACATATTTCCATATCATCCACTTTCCACACACTTGCACATCTTGATCAAATTGTATGGCTAGTCTTCTTGGATCCGTTCTTTGACTTTGCAATATTATGTGATACAAGTATGCCTTATATCTCCATCCTTACCCTGAGCTCCACATATAGCCATCATTAGAAGTAGGTTGGAGAAAGGCAAGTTTAATTCCTTGGTAAGGAATCATACACACTGAGCGATCCGAGAGCATCATTTGAGGAGTCAAGTAAGGCTAAGTTCTGAAAAAAAATCAAAAACCCAAGATACTTTTACAGAAGGAGTTGAGGTGATTCAAATCCAACCGTTCCATTCTTCAACCATCCAAAATGACATGGTAGACACCACAAAGAGTCACAAGTACAGGTATGTCTTGGAATATCTTACATACTTGCATCATATCATTTTGGATTCATGTTTTCCACCCTAGTCCTTAACCTTTACTCGAGGACGAGAAAAGGGCTAAGTGTGGGGGAGCTTGTCGACGGTTGTTAAGTCCCTATTTTTGACCGTCAACTTCGGATAAAAGTTACTCCATGAAAGTATGCAACATAGCTATAGGGCTCTAATCTAATGAATTTTTACGAGTTTTGTTGTATATTTGGTTGCAGGTAAATATGAGCAATTATGGCATAAAATATATCATTAGCATTAACAGCCTCAAATGCCAACTTAGATTACACCATTGCGACGGGCTGGTCGAGATGATCAAAATGGATATATTATTTGCCTGCATCGGAGTTGCTATGCAAAAGATATGAAAAAGACAATTGCTGCAGTCACCCATGAGGCGCCACGTGGCAGCCAGCCATTGGCCGCTCGCCTCCGCGCACAGAAGCCCGGGCGCGCGCGAGCCCCCGCCGGCCGCGTGGCGCCCCGCCCGTTGGCTGCCTGCTCCGCACGCGGGAGCGCGGGCGGGCGCGGGTTAAGCCCCTGGCCGGGACAGGTGGCGGCGCGGGGTAGGCTGGCTGAACGTTGGTTGCATGGGCCAGCTGGTTCGGCTGGTTTTTCTATTTCCTGTGCCGTTTCAGTGACCCAGCGACTGGTTCGGCTCCGGTTCGAGCCCTTAGGGTCCGGTTCTTCGTTGGTTTTCACCTCCACCGCCTCAAGCACATTCCCCTTCACGCTACAGTGCCGTGGGGAGGTCGGTTTGGGCCCAAGAAATAGGGAATCGTCCCCTAGAAGGAGAGGAGGTGCTCCAGACTCCCAAGTTTCCTCCCCTATGAATAGAAGCCCCTCTCCTCACTTCAAGACATAGAAGAGAAGAGCTTTGAAGAAGCGAAGCGCTGCCACTATTATAGTTATAAAATAGGGAGAGAGTTGAGGTGAGAGTTTCCGGGAGGAGTCAGAGTGTCGGCCCCTCCTCCAGCTCGCGCCTCGACGGACGCAGCTCCTCTTTTAGTAGCTACATCCGGGTCTTGTTCGGTAACTCTAGTATCCTCTAATTCATTAAGCATTATTTATTTCTTGTCTTTGTCTTATCGTTTCTCGTTCATATTATAGTAAGTTTATTTTTCTTTGAGTGATTGCTTTGCTTGAGCGCTGAGTGAAGTAGTGATCGATATTATTTTGCTTTGAGTGATTGCTTTGCTTGAGCGCTGAGTGAAGTAGTGATCGATAGTGTAGGTGCGGTGCCTAGACTTGAGGTTACCTTGAAATACACCTAGCCCCACGGACTTCTTGTGGTAACCGACGGGTAGTGACAGCCCTGTCCGGCCTCTGTATTCCACCACGTGAGAGTGGCTAGTCTTGTAGGCATCGTAAGAGTGGTGTACGTAATGGCTCCCTTCTCATCCCTTTCTGTAGCCGGAGTGTACATCCACCGATCAAGACTAGTGCAAGTAATATCCTAATCGCTTGTTTAGTTGAGAGACCCGAAGTTCCCGTATCAAGTACCCTCTCTACCCTCCTATCGTTTATCTCTCTTCTTCGTCGTCACCCCTTTATCCGCACTTTCCCCAGACAAATTAGCTTAGGACTAGAATACATCTCATTCCTCGAGGAAATTGATACCTTGGAATACTCCTGAGTGAAAGCTACATTGGTATCCGTGCGCTTGCGGATTTATCTCTGGTCTTGTTGTATACCAACAAGCTTTTTGGCGCCGTTGCCGGGGATATAAACCTGGTGCGACGCTAGAGAGTGTCAACAGTAGTTTCATGAAACGGCTAGCCTGCAATGCGACGTGCAAACATGAAACGCCTTGCAGGACTAGGGGCAGTTCACATCGCGTCGAATATTACAGGTTTAGAACTATTTTTCGACAGCGAAAGCTTCTCCCTAATTTAGCGTAGGCACTCTGGCGTGAAGCACCGTATCGCTTTGCAAAAAATAACTTGAAAAATTGCTTTTGCATTTAACAACTTTCCTTTCGTGCCTTGGTTTGAAACCAACTTGCTTTCGATACACCCTCTTCGGGTGGGCCGCTACGAAAGTGGCTCTTCAAAAGTGCTGACTCTTGTGAGTCACTTGCGCTGTTTCGATTCAAGATTGAACCGCTTTCATACGCCCCTCGTGGATGGGCTGTTTCAAAAACAGCTCTTTAACGACCAAAGTTTCTTCGAAAGAGAATGGAACCGCTCGGGTGCTCTCCCTCTCCCCCCTTCCCCCTCCTACACTGCAGCGCCACAGCTGAGGCGCCATGATGGGACTCAAGCTAAGTTCTCCCTTTGAGTTTCTTCCTTCTCTCTCCCTAGTGCTCCTAGCTTCTTCCTGGGTTTCTTGGTTGGTGTTTTGGTCGGTTGGGTTCTTTCTCTCTTCCTTGAGTTCTGCTGGTCTCTTTGTTCTTTTCGGGCATGGATTTCTTATCGAAGAAGCTTGATTTTGATATTGGTAAGGCGTTTGAACATGAGGTTCACCGCAAGACTGGAAGATTCTTTCATTCTCATTCTAGCTTTGAAAGGGGTTTTTATTTATTGGCAACCTTCAGGAGATATCTCTTTCAGCTCAATGAGGAATCAGTTGCATTAGCTCTCCAATCCTGTCTGGGTGGACTTGCAAAATACTTTCGGGTTTCCTATCAGAGTAACAATCATTTCAGGTTCACTATTTCTTGCAAGGCTGATGGCTTTGCCATCTATAACCTGTGTAGATTTATTGGAGCTTCTTTTGATATGTATTTTCATCTTTGGAGTAATGGTGCCCCACACCGGGAGCGTGAAAAGAGGATTTGGGAGGCAGAAGAAGCTAAGCAATGGTCTAAGGTCCTCTCAAAGAATCAAAAGCGATTGACATCTAAATCTTCTTCTTCTTCTTCCAAGATAAATGGGAAATGAGTTCATTTTGCTGAAAGAATTGTGCAAGCCTCTCCGTTTGTCAAATCTAAGCCTTCTGGTTTCCCTCAGTTTATTAAAATGGGCAATTTGGATGTGAAGCTCCCAAGCTTTGATTCTCCTGTTTCGGAATCTCCTCAGACTCGTGGCATTCTTAAGAAATCCTATGTTCTCCGTGAAGATGTTTTTTCCTCGGTTTGGCAAGATGATGATCAGGCTACATATGAACATGAGGAGATTCAAAGGCTCTCAGTTCGGCAGTGTAATCAAAGCTCTCATATTCCCAACGCTTCCCGTCCCCCTTTTACTGCTTCGTTTAATTCTTTCTTTGGTGAAATTAATTGTGTTCGGCGCTTGGGAGGTTGTGTCCGTTGTCTTGAACTTAATCACACCGGGAGTAATTGTCCCTCCCCCCAAGGTGTGCTGCGTGTTTTAAGAAGGGTCACAAATTCAAATTTTGTCAAACCAGGAACAGGCCAAGGGTCTTTTGGAGGCCCAAGGTGCGTGAAAGCCAGCCCAGCCTAGCAGCTCAAGCGTCGGGTGTGGAATATCAAGAGGCAGAGGCCTACAGTGTTTCTCCCCCAAATTGACAAGTTCCTAAAAATCCCAACCTCAGTCCGGAGTCTCCCGCCTCGGAGTCCATGCCCCACTGCTACAATCCCCTTCCTAGGAAGCTCCGTCGGAGGCGGAGATGGCGAACTTTGTGGTTGATCCTACTCCCTTCGTGCCGGAGGGTCTAGAGATTGAAGACTAGGCGCGCCCTGCGCGCGGCCGGATTGTCATCAATGGTAATTCGCCGCGTTGCCACGACGAGTACGCCATCGTCTCTCTTGTTCCTCCTCCCTCGCCGAATCATCTCCATGATGCTATGGAAGAAGTTGCGGCATTTCTGGAAGAAGATCAGCATGCTATTATCCGTTCTTGCTGCCTGTCTCCTCTTGGGCTATGTCTTGTGCAATTCTCTTCCTCGTTGGAAAGGCAAGTTATGATCAGTAGAAGCCCAATACAACTTGATGAGATGCGTGAAATCGAGATTGTCGAGCATGACAGAGGGCTTAATTTTCGCAGCTGTCCTTTCACTCGTACCTGCTGGGTTCTGTTTCTGGCTTTTCCTCTAGATTTTCAAACCAGGGAGATCATCACACAAGTTTTGGTTCAGTGATTAACTGGATTGACAACTCTAGATGTCGCTCTCGTCTTGTTCTCAGATGCAAAGTCACTCTTGTCAGCAGAATCCCCAGAAGCATTGTCATCAGTGAGGGAAACCCCTTGGGTGATCATGGGAACAGTTGGACTGTGCATGTCTTTGTTTTAAACAGTGTACAGAATGACGTCATGGCAGGAGATGAAGATCCTATTCCGGGAAATGGTAATCCTCACCCAGAGCACCCCCAACAGAATGCAACTAATGACAATGGCAACCAATTTCCTGGGCTTTTCGAGGCAGTTCAAGATTTAGATGAAGTTCATCAAGAGAATGTGAACCAAGGATGGGAGCTACCCCCTCCCGCTCCTCCACAACTCAACCCTGGAGGGTGGGTTCAGTGGCCCGAGCCACAAATTGAAGAAATTGATGAGAATGAGGTGAACCTGGTCAACAACTTGGCTGATGCTGCTGTGGCAAATGCTGTGGCAAATGGTTTGATGCAGCACCCAGACGTGCCTCAAGACAGCCACTCTATCAGCAGCGATGTTCAGGCTTTCTTCAGAGCTCAAGGTGTCCCTGTCACCCTTGAGCTTCCTCTTCCTAATGATACTTCGCAAGCGAATTGTCCCGATGACAGTGGCGGAGACATTGCTTTTGAGGATGATAGTACTATTAGAAAGTTAGTCGCAAGACTCGGAATCCATCAATGTTATGGTCCCTCCCCATCGGTGGAAATGCTTGTCCAAGACCTTGTTGCTTATGGTCGGTTCCTCCTTGCCTCAATGCCAATGAAGGAGCCTCTTCTGTTCGGTCATGGAACTTTGTCCTGGCTACCTCTTTTGCCAACACCTAGTTTTTCTGTGTTGACAATCCCGCCTGGGGCAACAACGCTGAAGCTTCTTCATCCAGTGGAGCTAGAAGGCCAAGGTTAGAGCTCATCAGTGCCCCTCATTTGGACTGCGTTCCTAATCAGTTGAACTTGGATACTACTTTGGAGCTCAACAATAATCTTGTGTCCTTCGGTGAAGGACCCATGATAAATCTTGATCAGGATGTCTCTAATAGCTGGGTGATTGAAATGGAAATTGATTCCCCCACTCACTCTGTTTCAAAAGCTATTACCAATCCTACCACTACCAAGAAGCAGAGAGGAATGCATCACACTCCTATCGTTGATGACGAGGTTCGTAGAAGTGCCAGACTCAGGAATGAAGCTCAT
Source organism: Cenchrus americanus (assembly GCA_947561735.1). Classification (NCBI taxonomy): domain Eukaryota; kingdom Viridiplantae; phylum Streptophyta; class Magnoliopsida; order Poales; family Poaceae; genus Cenchrus; species Cenchrus americanus. The sequence continues at coordinate 233,316,361 of OX387241.1, read as the reverse complement.
CATGATCACATCCGGCTAGATGGCGAGCCAAGAAGAAGGAAAGGTGCTACCAAGAAGTCTGTGTCCTTCTCCTCAGTCACTGATTTGAAGAAAGCCATCGTTGGTAGTAGTCTAGATGAAAGTCTCATTGAGTTTGAAGTTGCTCCTATTCAAGACCCAACCTTGGTTGACCTTGGTATCTCTTTCTGTGGTGTTCCCCCTTCGGAGTTGAACCTTGCCACATTGCTTCATGAAGGGGAGGATCAATGAAGAGGGAAGCTAGGAAAGCTTTCAGCCCCTGGTGGCTCAATGTCGGTTACTGCACTTGGTGGTCTTTTGTTCTTGGTTGTTATTTTGTGTATCCTTGGTTGCTGATTAAAACTTGGTTGCCTATTCTGGTCTCCTGTGGTGGTTGTGCCCCACAACCTTTTGTTTCTCCTCTTATATTTGTCTACAATGGTTAATCGTGCTTGGAATATTTTGTGCTGGAACATCCGAGGTTTAAATGACAAGGATAAGTGGGATCCTATTAGAAATAAGATTGAGGAAAGCTGTGCTAACATTTTCTATCTTCAAGAAACTAAAAGAGAGGCTATTGATTTGCAGTTCATTCGAAATTTTGCCCCTAAAAGATTTGATAAATTCGATTTCTGCCCCTCTATTGGGGCATCTGGGGGTATCCTCATCTGTTGGGCCTCCAATCACTTCTCGGTTAGTACTATTGAGAAACATCCCTTTGCAATCAATCTCAAAATGCTATCCACCCACTCTCAAATCTCTTGTAATCTTGTTGTGGTGCATGGTCCTTGTAGACAACCGACTAAAGATCAGTTTCTTAATTGGCTTTTTAACCTGCAAATTGAGGATGATGAGCTTTGGATGCTCATTGGGGACTTTAATTTTTATAGATACGCTGAGAACAGAAATAAAACAGGGGGAAATTTTCAAGACTCTTTAATCTTTAATAATATCATTAGTCACCTGGGCCTTACTGAATTACCTATAAAGGGTAGAAGTTATACTTGGAGTAATATGCAAGATGTCCCCCTCCTTGAGCAAATTGACTGGTTCTTTACCTCTGTTGCTTGGACTGGTGTCTTCCCCTTTTCTATCGTCCTTCCTCTAGCTAGGATCACGTCCGATCACCAACCCTGTAGAGTCCAGATTGGCACCAACATCCCCAAGGCCAATATTTTTAGATATGAAAATTTTTGGCTTAACCATCTTGAGTGTTTGGAGCAAATCAAGACTGTTTGGCTCACTCCTGTCAATGTTTGCAACAGTGCTCATATTATCAGTGCCAAATTCAAACTTCTTCGCAGAACTCTCAAGTTATGGTCCAAAAATCTCTCCAAACTATCAAAACTGATTGCAAACTGTAATATGACAGTCGCTTTTTTTGATAGATTGGAAGAAATCAGAGCTTTGTACCCCAATGAATAAAAATTTAGAGATATTATCAAGGAGCACATAAGATTTCTTCTGAGAATGCAGAATCAATACTGGAAGCAGAGATTCACTCAGAGAGTTATGCAGTTTGGGAATGAGAATACAAAATTCTTTCACTCAATGGCCACTGAGAGATATAAGAGGAATGTCATTTCTCAGATTGTGGATGGCTCTGGTAGAATGGTTCAGGATCATGGGGAAATAAGTTCTATCTTTTGGCAAGAATTCAAAAGGAGGTGGGGTTCCTCTGTGGGGTGACCATGCAATTTAATCTTCAGATTTTGGTTCAGAGGCATACCAATCTAGAATTTCTGTGTCTTCCCTTCTCCTCTAAGGAAGTTGATGGGGGTCATTCTTGATCTTCCTTCTGACAAGGCTCCTGGCCCAAATGGTTTTAACAATCTCTTCTTTAAGAATTCCTGGCATATCATTAGGGGAGACATGTACAAGCCCTGCCAGGTTTTTTTCCATCATCAGGCTGATCTCAAGAGCATCAACCATTCTTTCATTACTTTGGTCCCAAAGAAAGATAATCCTGAATCTGTGAATGACTTTAGGCCAATTTCACTGCTAAACTCATCCATTAAAATGATCTCAAAGCTGCTTGCCAATAGACTTCAATCTGTTGCTCTAAAGGTTGTCCATGAAAATCAATATGGCTTCATTAAAGGTAAAACGATCCATGACTGTCTTGGATGGGCTTTTGAATTTCTCCATCAATGTCATCACTCTATAAGGGAAATTATTATTCTAAAGCTGGACTTCGAAAAGGCCTTTGATCTTGTTGAGCACTCCACTGTTTTGGAAATGTTACATGCTAAAGGTTTCCCCCCTAAATGGTTGAGATGGATTAAGGATTTGTTGTCCACTGCTACTTCCTCAGTGCTCCTTAATGGCACTGCTGGGAAGGATTTTAAGTGTACCAGAGGTGTTAGGCAGGGAGATCCTCTTTCCCCACTTCTTTTTGCAATTGCTGCTGATCTACTTCAATGTGTCATCTACAGAGAGTACAATCTTGGCAATCTACTGCCCCCTTTTCCTCAAAGAACTGACAATCCCTTCCCAATTATTCAGTATGCTGATGAAACCATCCTTATTATGCAAGCTGATGAGGATCAGTTGGCCCTCCTAAAAAGATTATTGCACAACATTACTCTCTCAAGTGGACTTGTGGTTAATTTTCACAAATCTTGTCTTGTCCCAATTAATGTTTCCCCTGAGAAGGCTTGCTCCTTGGCCCAAGACTTTGGCTGTGAGGTGGGCTCTTTTCCACTTACCTATCTAGGACACCCTATGGGTCTGACAAATCCCCAAGTGAAAGACTATGCCCCTTTAATCTGTCGAATAGAAAGAAGAATGCCTGCTACTTCTTAGTTTCTCTCCTGTGCTGGAAGGCTGCAATTAGTCAACTCTGTCATCTATTCCCTTCCAACATATTACATGTGTTCTCTGAAACTTCCCCTCACTGTCATTGAGATTATTGATAAGCACAGAAAGAATTGCCTCTGGAGAGGGAAGGATTTTAGTCAAAAAGGATACAACCTTGCTGCTTGGGATTTGGTCAGGAAACCCAAAGAAAAAGGAGGGCTTGGAGTTATAAACCTAAGCATTCAGAATGATGCTCTTCTTCTCAAGCAACTGAATAAATTCTATCGTAAGGAAAATATCCAATGGGTTGCACTCATCTGGCAGAAATACTACAACAATACTGTTCCTCATCTGGCAAGGGAAAAAGGCTCCTTCTGGTGGAAGGACATCCTTAGGCTTCATACTCAGTACAGGGTGTTGCCATTTGTAACCCGAATCAAGGGGATACCATCAGTTTCTGGGATGATATCATTAATGGTGTCCTTCACTCTGAGAAGTTCCCCCATCTTCTGCATTTTGCCCAAGATCCTGCCATTTCCTTGTTCACCCTTAGAAATGCTGATAATCTATTGGATTGTTTCAGAATTCCTATGTCCAGAGCTGCATACAATGAGTTCCTTGATTTACAGGACACTCTAAATAACCTTCCCCCCATAAACCCTAACTCCAAGGACTCCTGGCACTTCATTTGGGGGCAGCGTAGGTTCCTAGCTTGTCATTTCTATCGTTATCAGTTCAGAGAGCTCAAGCCTAGTCGGGCCATCCTTGGCATATGGAAAACCAAGTGTATACCAAAGATCAAATTTTTTGCTTGGCTGCTTCTCAATGATAAGTTAAATACGAGGAATATTTTGAGAAGAAGAAAGAAAGTGTTGGATGAAGGATACAACCGTGTGATGTGCCATAACAATGAGGAGGAAACTACAGCCTATCTCTTCTTCACGCGCCTGCTGCAACTTGCCGGCAGATGGTTTGCTTTGGGAATTGTTTGGGGGGAAAATTTAAGCGTCCACCGAAGCTTTTGCAAGCCCGACTTGTTTTTGGTCGACCTTTCTTCATGGAAATTTTTATGATTGGTGCCTGGTGCCTTTGGAAACGAGAGAAGTGATGTCATTTTTGAAGGCAAGCCTCCACACCTTGCTGCTTGGAAGGCTACTTTCAAAGCTCTTGTCATGGATCATCTGTAGAATTAAGTCAAATCTCCACCCCTCGATCAAACTGCGGCTTCGCGCTTTGTAATTTCTCTGTTGTGTTGCTCTCCCTCCCCCCTCTTTGCTTCTTTTTAGTTAGTTGCTTTTAGGCGGGTCTTCCTCGTTGCCTAACCCCTGGTTGTGTTTATGTGGTGTGTTGTCAATGCACTCGTGAGGAGTGGTTGACGGCGTTGTGTGGGCCGACTCTTGGCCTAGTATTGCGGGTGTTGGTTGCGGCTTGGTTTGCGTTGGTGCGGGTGAAGAACGGGCGCGAAAGGTCTTAGCCTTGCGGGGCCTCCGAGGAGTGGAGAGACAAGTAGGCTTGGTTCGAGGGACCGGGTGGCCGACGGGATGAAGTGCGAGCCGCATGGTGCAAGAAGAGCAAGACGAAGTCGTGGACATGGAGCCGGTGCATCGGTGGTGGCCAAGTCAAGGAACGAGGCAAGGCCGAGTAGACCGTCGGGCGCCGGAGGTGAAAGGCTTGGCGGGCTCGACGCTTGGCGTGGTGAGGCTAGGCCGTGTACACGGGGTTTGGTGGTTTGGCCACAAAACCATCGGAGGAGGGTTTCTCGGTTTGGGCCTCAAAACCGAGCCCGAGGGCCCCGACGTGACGGAGACGGTATCGGGGTGCGTCGGGAAGCTTCGAGGCGGGCGACACGCGGCATGATCGAGGTGCTTGCGTCGGGAGGACGTGAAGGCACGATGGATGCGCGGCCGTCCGATGGTGAACTTCATGTGTTGACCAAAATGCCCCTGTGAGGGCTTGTGTTGTACTCCTAGTGTAGGGGCACTTCGGTCTTTTCGGAGGGCCTATATATAGGAGGAGGGGGCTGAATTTTCAGCCAACTCTTGGGCTAGAGGCTGCGAGTACTCTTTCATTTTGGAGTGCTTTGGGAGAGAGGGAGAGAGGAGAGAGTGGCTCTTTGATTGGAGCTTTTTGCAATCTTAGATTTGGTTTCTAGGAGTGGCTTGTAATCGATTGGACAAGATATTCATAGCGATTTCATCATCTAAATCTTGTGCCAATCTTTCTATTCCCTGGATTTCTTTTATTGCTTTTTCGGAGCTCTTTTTGTGCTATTTTCGTGCTTGTTTTTGGTGCCTTTGTTCTTGGTGTGATTCCGCGGATTTGAGTGGGTTCCTCCCGGATTTCTTTGAGGGAAATATGGATGGATGTCTAGTGCATCTTTGTGATTGATCTTGTGCCCTCAAACGCGGGAAACCACTTCGATTCAAGGTTTTTTGTTCGGTGCTCTAGCTTTTGGTGGTGTTCAAAGGATCCGCGATTCCCGATGATTTAGGGAGTTAGGAGACGAAATTTTTGGGGTATAGCATCCTTGGTTGACGCTTTACATGTCCCCAAACTCTTTTCTCAACAGCTTCTATCGTTAGGGAGATCCGGTGATGGATTGGGAGTGTTGACTTTCGGGGTCGAGCAGTTTTCGGTTCGTCCGTGCTTGGCGGACGGTCCGTGAGGGCCGGGCGGACGGTCCGCGTGTACGGTGTTCTTCGCGTGTTCTTCGTTTTCTTGCGCGCCTTTGTTTTCGATCCGGTTTGGCTTTTGGTTTTTGTTGCGGCCGGTTTGCGGACGGTCGGGCTTGAGTAGCGGACGGTCCGCGGGTGGCGCGGACGATCCGCGGGGCCTCGGCGGACGGTCCGTTTTTCTCGGGTCGCTTACGGTGTTCGTGTGCTTTAACGGACGGTCCGCGGTGTACGGCCGGACGGTCCGCGGGGTTGGCGCGGACGGTCCGCGAGGGCGGCCGGACGGTCCGCGAGGGCTGCGCGGACGGTCCGCCCCTCTGTCCGGACGGTCCGCCGAGCCGCGGCGCTTTGCTCTTTGGTTCGATTCCTCCCTCCTTCATTCGTGCTTCCGCGTGTGCTTCAAGGACTCGTTGTTTTGGCGATTGGTGTGTGATTCGTTCCAACGCTTGTGTGTGCTAGGGTTTTGACTAGGGTATAGGTCGGGTTCTTTGAGAAGAATTTTTATCCGGCTCCTATTCACTCCCCCCCTCTCTAGTCGCCATCCGATCCTTCGGTTGGTATCGAGCCGGTTGTGGATTCTTATGGCTCTAACAAGTCTTGAATCCATAGGGTGACTAGAGGAAAGAGGTGCTTTTGCTTGCGACCTTGGTTTGCGCGTTTTGAGTCCGACGATTTGGAGTTGTGCCCTTGGAAAACCATAACTTGAGATACCTTCGAGAAAAAACGGGCATAACTTTTCACTCGGTGCTCCGTTTTGGCTCAAATTTTTACAGCGGTTTCGTGACTCCATTTGTAGTTGATCCAAAATCAACAAGATAATTGAAAAATCCTCATTTATGTCTCTTGCGGCTTTGTCTTGTTTCTTCGGATTTTCTCTAGACTTCATTTCACCTTATTTTGAGCTGAAATTTTTTGTGCCTCTATCTTTGGTGCTCCTTGTTCGGTGGTAAATTTTTGGGAAAAAGATAAGATCCTTTGCTATTGAAGACCGGCCTCTATCTTTTGTGCCTCTATCTTTGGTGAGTGCTTGTTAGAGAATTGAGGCATTTTGAGTGCTCTCTTTGCATCATTGCTTGTTCCTCGAGTTTGCTTTCGGCTAATCCTAACCGGTACTTTGATTATGGCACCAAGTTCTTCTCCTTGTGGTTCCTTCCAGCGGGAGGAGTATGGCGGTTGAGGTGGAAGCCGGAGTGGAGGAGATGATATCTCTCATCGAGGACTATCGAGATGGTGACATCAAGAATGGCGAGCTCTACCACAAGCTAGGAGGCATGAACCAAGGTACACTTGCCAAAGCTATCTTGATCCTATGCAATAGGTTGGATGTTTGTGAGCGTGATTGTGGAGACTTTCATAGGAGAAACATAGATTTGTGTGATGCCTTGCGTAGGAAGAATGAGAAGATTAAATGCTCTCTTACTAGGTTGAAATGTGGTATGGCTCATTGGAGGTCTCGTGCTTTGAATTCTTGCACTTCTTGTAACACCATGCATGCTGAAAATGATGCTTTGATTGCTTCCATTGCATGCTTGAAATCCGAAATCAAGGTGTTAAATTTCAAAGCTTCTTTGCCTTGCAAATCTTGCGATGCCTTGTGTGCTTGAAAATGAGAAATTAAAAGATGAAGTTAGTTGGCGCAAAATGCATGTTGAAGCTTTTAGAAGAGCATGCGACAATCTTGATTTTGAGAATGATGAATTGAGATCATCTCTTGCTAACTTGCAATCTGAAATTGACTTGTTGAAATCCAATGCTTCTATGCCTTGCAACTCTTGTGTTGCTTTGAATGATGAGCTTGATATGGCTAGGAGTAAGATTGCTTTGTTAGAGACAAGTGCTTCTTTACCATGTGTTTCTTGTGAGTCTTTGCATGCTGAAATTAATGAATTAAAATTGACTCACACCACATGTGTAGATAAACTTGAGCATGCTAGGGCTGAAATTTGTGATATGAAATCCATGCCTTGTAGCAAGTGCTCTTTGTTCTTTGGTTGAGGATGCTTGCCATACTTCTTGCAATGATGATAATGCTTTGCGAGATGTAAATGATGTTGCTTGTTCATGTGATTTCGTTTGCACCGCATGCATTGATTTGGAAAGTGAAGTTTTGGCTTTGAAAAAGATGCGCGAGGATATGAGCGCTAAGTTGGTTGAGCATGATGAGATGAGTGCCAACCTTGAGAAAGAAAATGAACTCTTGCGTACCACATATGCTAAATGCATTGAAGAAGAAATCAATAATTTGAGAAATATGACATGTGGTACTTGTGAGCGCCTCAAGTCTCAAAATGAGGTTTTGCGCACAAGGTGCAAGAGTCTTTGTGCCAAGGGTTTGGATTCTCACTTCTCTTGTCACTCCGATGTTGATGCTTCTAAATTTGCTTCTTCTAAACCGGAGTCGACTTCTTCTCTTGAGTGTGAGTCTTTGGATGCTAGTAAGTGTGCTAGTGCTTTGGATAGCTCTCCCATAGCTACTCCTAAGCTTGTTGCTTCTTCCGGTGTTGCCCAAGGTGATTTGAATGGAAAGGGTGCCTCCCACATATTTGGAACTCATACTCCCAAGCCGAGGTTTCAATGCACCTTTTGCAAGAAGGATGGGCATACCGTTGAGTTTTGCTTTCGCCGTGTCAAGCACGAGCGGCGTGTGCGTGCTAAAGCTTTTAAGAAGCCACGTAGCCTGTCTCATGGCACATGTGATTCTAATGTGGGCACCAAGTTGGATGTTGGGGTTGATGCTTCATGCTCTAAGTCCCAAGGGACTTCCCACTTACAAGAGAATGGCGATTCATCCACTCGGACTGTGCCTCTCGATAGGCCTTTGTACCATTGCTCTCACTGTGGGAAGGATGGGCATCAAGAGAGCTTTTGCTACCGCCGGGCAAGGAGAATACGGCGAGGAGGTGCCTCTAGGCCTTTGGTTGTTCATAGCCCTTCTCATGGCATGAACACTTGTGAGCCTAAGAAGGTGCGATTTGTGGATGGGTTTTATGACACTCTTTCTAGTGAGTTAGGCCATGCTCGTGGACATGCTTCTAGTGTTTCTTGTGTTGGTCCGCGACATGCTTCCCATGGTGCTTGTGTTGGTTCTTCTCCTACGACCCCGAAGGATCTTTGCCTTTTTGCTTGTGGTAGCACTCGACTTTCTTCGCGAGTGACTTCTTTGAGGCATGGTTCCAAGGGTGTTCGAAAGACTTTTCATTCCAACCGGCATTTGCATCATGCTAACCCACATGATAGGTTGTGTGCACCACTTACCCGTGTGACCAAATCTTGGATTCCCAAGTACGTGCTTGCTAACCCTTTAGGATCCAAGGCTCGGTCTTTCTCGTCTCCTTGTGTGTAGGTATGGAGACGCGGTTGGAGAACATGAGCTCAATGGAGACATGATGGTTCTCCACACCGTTTTGGATGGCTCTTGAAAGCCTTTGTACACATGTATAGTGAGTTTTCTTTTCCCCTTGTCCTCTCTTGTATATACTTGTGTCTTGCTTGTGTGAAAACCATGGTAGCCTAGTCACCTTGTTCATGATAGCTTTGTGATCTTGAATATCTATCTTGCTTGTCTTTGTATGATTTTATGGTGGATGATATTTATGAACATCATGTCATGCTTTATGGTTGACTGCTCGGATATGTCATGTTGTCCATTCATATCATGTTTGTCTAGCTCGATGGTACCTTTCTGTTAGCATGTTTGTCCCCCATGTATATCTTGTCATGCTAGCTTTGTAATATATGTTGGTGGATGATCCATGTGATCTTGTATCATGCCTTTGTTTAGTTCTTATATATTGTTTGGCATGTTGTTCTTTGGTATCATGTTAGGTTAGTGTTGTACCTTGTTGACATACTTGCTTGCTCATGCTTATTCGTATTTGTGCAATCATGTTACAATGCTCTATTTATGTTAATTGATATTATCAATGCATTGTGTAGCATGTTGTGAGCTTTCCTTGGAGTTTTGGGCTTGTCGTGTCTTCGAGTTGTGTTGTTGTTCCTCTTTTCGGTTGGTTTTAGAGTTTTTCCTTGCTCTTCCTTTTTCTAGCTTTTGCTTTGTTAGTTGCCCTTGGTTGAGGGGGAGCTTGGCTTCTTTTGATAGGGAATTTGATTCCAAGAAGGGTTGTGGCTTTCTGGGCGGTCTTTGTGATCCTTAAATTGGTATTTCTTCTATGGTATTCAATTGGGATCTTTGCGGTTTTGCAATTGGTACTTTTTCTATGGTACTCAATTGGGACCTTTGGTGGCTCTTCTCTCGCTTGGAGCGATTCTTGGTTGGTGTGTTCCCTCGTGAGCTTTATTGGTGTTAAGTAAAGTTCCTTGTCTCCCTATACATTCTGCATTGCATTTGTATCATATATCATGATGTATAGACTTTGGTAGGTTTGACATTTGTGTCTCGCATTCTGTCATATATCATGTTCCTTTTGATGTACATCTCTACCTATGTTACATTTGTACCATATTGCATTTTAGGATGATGAGCTTCTTCCATATGCCTCATTTGAGTTTCTTTGGCTACTTGTGAGATATTGGTCATGTGTGTGGAGAAATAGCTATGTGAGGCTATGCTCTTGGAATATTTGAGATATATGTGTTGTGAGATAGCCTTTTTGAATCAAATGTTAATCTTGACTAAATTTGATGAAATGTGCTCCACTCATGTGTAGTAGTATATCCATGTCACTTTTTGGTCTAAATGTGCATTTCATGCTTAGATTGTGCTTGGATGTCTCTTTCTTGCATTTGGGCCAAAGGCCGATATCATTGTGAATGTTTAGCCTATGTTGCATTCATGGAGGAGCATAAGCTTCTTTTTGCCGCAAAGGCACTTCATGTACCATGAAATGAATTAATCTTGAAAAGAAGTGTGTATGCTTGAAAAATGCTCCCTCCATCATGTTTATGTTAAAATGTCTTATTTTTCACACATGGGTGCAAAACATGTTGCATGTTGTTCACCGGTGGAGAAGTCTCCCGAAGTGGACACATGGCTCATGAGCTTTGACATGACATGCTTTGCTTTATGGGTGTTTGCCATGATCTTTTCTTTGAGAATTTGATATCCTTGTATGATCTTTGAATGGTATGCATGTTTGTGGCTCCAGTGTGACATGGATAGGCTTTTACATGTGAAGCGAGCTTTCTTTTGGTAAAACTGCTTAAATCTGAAAATTTTGCTTTGTCACATGCTTGTATTTTCATATATTACTTGTGGCAATGCTTTGACTATACTATGATTCATATGTGTGATCTTTGTCTCATTTTTAGCCTTTGACACTAGATTTGGCCTATTTGAGAAGCTCATGTAGATGTTTATATGCTTTGTTTTGCATTTCTGCATTTTCACCTTGATTCATACATTGTCAACAAGGGGGAGAAGAGGTGAGCTTAATGAAAAATTCAGAAAACTGCATTTAAAATTTGGGAGTTTGCTCCACATGTTCAGGGGGAGCTTGCATTTGTGTAGGGGGAGCTTTGGTGAGTCTTCTTTGTTTGCCTGAGTTGTGCTTTGGTGGTTGCCTTTTGCTCTATCACGTGTGTTTAGGGTGAGCTTTGTATGCTCTTTGTCCCTAGTGCATGTGTTTAGGGGGAGCTTGTGAGCTTGATGTGCTCTTTTCTCTCATGAGTTTAGGGTGAGCTTTGTATGCTCTTTTGTCCTAGTTCATGTGTTTAGGGGGAGCTTGTGAGTTTTGTGCCCTTGTGCGGTGGTGTTGAGCCCCTTTGCCTCTTCTTGAGGAGCCGGCGGTTGACTTATGTTTTCGATTATCACATGATTGGTGTTGAGCCCTTTGTGCCTCTTCTTGAGGGATCGTGTGATTTCGCTTGTCCATGATCGGTGTTGAGCCCTTTGTGCCTCTTCTTGAGGGATCATGCATTCTTGTCTCGGTTGTGTCGAGCCGTTGCCCATGTCTTTGGGGACCGAGACATTGAGTTGGCCTTTGTGGTTTCTCTCATGCCAAGTGACCTTGTTCTTTGCTCTTGTGTGGTTTCTTTCACTTGGATGAGGTGTTCGGTCTTTGCCCTCTCAAACCATTTCTTTGTGCTCACTTGTTGTCAATCCGCTCCTCAAGGGGGAGAAATTTGGAAAATCAAGTTGATATGAACCTTGATTTGATGGTGATGAGCGGTTGACAAGTGTTTTGGTAAGAGGTTTATGGCACTTTGTGTTGAGCATTTTGGTTTGATGGCTTTTAGGGATTGCATGTTGGTAGTGTGTCTCTTCGATTGCGCTTAGCCTTGTGCTTGCTTTGGTTTCGAGAGGAATTTGTCGGAGCATGTTTTTATCCCTTCTCACTTCAAGTGGCCTTTTGTTTGCTTTTTATTGGCTTTGTGGCGCTTGAATGAGTTCTTGTTTGCTTTTTGACCTTCTTTTGTCAATGCACTCATCAAGGGGGAGATTGAGGAACCAAGTTGAGAAGTACCTTGGTTCGTGTGTGATGAGTGATTGACCGGATGGTTTGAAGCTTTGTGTGTGTAGTGTTGAGTTGTGTTGTGTGTGTTTTATTTTGTGTATTTACCTTATTGTTTATGTGGTGTGTTGTCAATGCACTCGTGAGGAGTGGTTGACGGCGTTGTGTGGACCGACTCTTGGCCTAGTATTGCGGGTGTTGGTTGCGGCTTGGTTTGCGTTGGTGCGGGTGAAGAACGGGCGCGAAAGGTCTTAGCTTTGCGGGGCCTCGAGGAGTGGAGAGACAAGTAGGCTTGGTTCGAGGGACCCGGTGGCCGACGGGATCAAGTGCGAGCCGCATGGTGCAAGAAGAGCAAGACGAAGTCGTGGACATGGAGCCGGTGCATCGGTGGTAGCCAAGTCAAGGAACGAGGCAAGGCGAGTAGACCGTCGGGCGCCGGAGGTGAAAGGCTTAGCGGGCTCGACGCTTGGCGTGGTGAGGCCGGGCCGTGTACGCGGGGTTTGGTGGTTTGGCCACAAAACCATCGGAGGAGGGTTTCTCGGTTTGGGCCTCAAAACCGAGCCCGAGGGCCTGACGTGACGGAGACGGTATCCGGGTGCGTCGGGAAGCTTCGAGGCGGGCGACACGCGGCATGATCGAGGTGCTTGCGTCGGGAGGACGTGAAGGCACGATGGATGCGCGGCCGTCCGATGGTGAACTTCATGTGTTGACCAAAATGCCCCTGTGAGGGCTTGTGTTGTACTCCTAGTGTAGGGGCACTTCGGTCTTTTCCGGAGGGCCTATATATAGGAGGAGGGGGCTGAATTTTCAGCCAACTCTTGGGCTCGAGGGCTGCAGTACTCTTTCATTTTGGAGTGCTTTGGGAGAGAGGGAGAGAGGAGAGAGTGGCTCTTTGATTGGAGCTTTTTGCCATCTTAGATTTGGTTTCTAGGAGTGGCTTGTAATCGATTGGACAAGATATTCATAGCGATTTCATCATCTAAATCTTGTGCCAATCTTTCTATTCCTGGATTTCTTTTATTGCTTTTTCGGAGCTCTTTTTGTGCTATTTTCGTGCTTGTTTTTGGTGCCTTTGTTCTTGGTGTGATTCCGCGGATTTGAGTGGGTTCCTCCCCGGGTTTCTTTGAGGGAAACATGGATGGATGTCTAGTGCATCTTTGTGATTGATCTTGTGCCCTCAAACGCCGGGAAACCACTTCGATTCAAGGATTTTCGTTCGGTGCTCTAGCTTTTGGTGGCGTTCAAAGGATCCTCGATTCTCGATGATTTAGGGAGTTAGGAGACGAAATTTTTGGGGTATAGCATCCTTGGTTGACGCTTTACATGTCCCCAAACTCTTGTCTCAACAGCTTCTATCGTTAGGGAGATCCGGTGATGGATTGGGAGTGTTGACTTTCGGGGTCGAGCGGTTTTCGGTTCGTCCGTGCTTGGCGGACGGTCGCAAGGGCCGGGCGGACGGTCCGCGTGTACGGTGTTCTTCGCGTGTTCTTCGTGTTCTTGCGCGCCTTTGTTTTCGATCCGGTTTGGCTTTTGGTTTTTGTTGCGGCCGGTTTGCGGACGGTCGGGCTTGAGTAGCGGACGGTCCGCGGGTGGCGCGGACGGTCCGCCGGCCTCGGCGGACGGTCCGTTTTTCTCGGGTCGCTTCGGTGTTCGTGTGCTTTAACGGACGGTCCGCGGTGTACGGCCGGGACGGTCCGCGGGGTTGGCGCGGACGGTCGCGAGGGCGGGGCCGGACGGTCCGCGAGGCTGCGCGGACGGTCCGCCCCTCTGTCCGGACGGTCCGCCAGAGCCTGGCTGCTTTGCTCTTTGGTTCGATTCCTCCCTCCTTCATTCGTGCTTCCGCGTGTGCTTCAAGGACTCGTTGTTTTGGCGATTGGTGTGTGATTCGTTCCAACGCTTGTGTGTGACCGGGTTTTGACTAGGGTATAGGCCGGGTTCTTTGAGAAGAATTTTTATCCGGCTCCTATTCACTCCCCCCTCTCTAGTCGCCCTCCGATCCTTCACCTAACCCCTGGTTGGGCATTCGTAAGTTCACCCTCTGTATATCTTTTTGTTCTATTTTAATCTAATTTTCCGGGGGGCGTTGCCCCACGGTTTTCGCTCAAAAAAATAGCTCTTTAAAGTATTGATTCTTGTGAATCATTTTTGTTCCACCACTTGTTGTTGGGCTACTTTCAAGTAGCACTTTGATGCACTCGCTTTCAGAGTGGGCTAATTGAAGATAGCACTTCAATTCACCCTCTTGCGGGGTGGGCTATCTTGAGATAGCACTTTGAATCATGCAAGAAAAACAAAAACAATGAACGTAGGGAGGAACTGTTTCATTCATTAGGGAAATGAAATTTTACATCAAGGTTGCCTCGTTAAAAACCTCACGCTCTAGGATGGAGTCCTCCCTATGTGACGAAAAGAGTATCCACCTTGTTATTGAATTTAAATTGCACAAAAGTAAAGACTGGAAAGGTAAATCTAATGAGCCCTCCGCATTTATAGTTCCATGCGACGGACTCCTACCAAATTATACTACGGAAATAATTTGCACAAGTTATCCACATTCCATGAATGTGGCAACTCCACACCAGCCTCATCCTTCAGACGAAAGGCTCCATCTCGAACACTGCTTGAGACGATGTAGGATCCTTCCCAAGCAAACTGAAACTTGCCTACCGTGTCGGCATTCTTCTTTCTCTTCAGGGCGAAATCTCCCACTTGAATGTTCTTGAAAGAGACTTTCTTGTTTCTCCACTTTCTAGTTTCCTCTTGGTACTTCAACAAATTTTGGACTGCATCGAGTCTGTCGATCTCCACTAGGTCTTTGTCTACCTCTTCATTTTCGCGAGAGCTGCCCACCAAAACTCTGGCGCTTTCGTTGGCAAGCTCTTCCGGGCACATGGCTTCGTCTCCATAAAGCAGCTTGAACGGGGTGAACTTTGTGGTTCTTGACTCTGTGGTGTTGTGTGACCAGATGACTCTGGATAACTCATCGGCCCATTTTCCCTTCTTCTGCTCGAAGAGGCATTTCTTTATGGCTGAAAAAACTTGCCCATTAGCTCTTTCGACCGCCCCATTGGATTGAGTATGGTAAACAGATGCGAAGCGAAGCATCGTCCCAATTGAGCGACAGTATTCTCTAAAATCCTGGCAGTCAAACTACTTGCCATTATCAACCTTGAGCTCCTTAGGCACGCCAAACCTGCAGATGATTTGCTACCAGAAAAATTTTCTGATAGTGGCTAAGGTGATGGTAGCGACGGGTCTTGCTTCAATCCACTTGGTGAAATACTCAACTGCTACCACGGCAAACTTGAAGTTACCTTGAGCTGTAGGTAATGGCCCTGCGATGTCCATACCCCAGCGCTGCAGCGGCCAGGTAGGAGTGATGAGCTGCGATAGGGCCCCAGGCCTTTGCTGATGTTTTGTTGCGAACTGGCAGGCTTTGCATGTTTTGACGATCTACTCGGCGTCTCTTATTGTCATTGGCCAATAGAAACCTTGCCTGAAAGCTTTTTCGGCTAATGCTCTCGCTGCTATATGAGATCCACACATTCCACCATGAATTTCTTTCATAAGCTCTATGCCTTGTTCTTGAGTGATGCATTTTAACAACGGTGCGCACACCCCTAACTTGAATAGGATGTCATTCTTGAGAACATAACCCCTCACTCGAGCTTGCATCCTTTTCAAGTCGTGGGTTTCGACTGGCTCATAATGCCCACGAAGGAAAGCGATGATGGGAGCTCTCCAATCCAAGCTAGCAATTGCATTGACTGTGCTGAGCGGCTGTTTGTCCGGACTGATAGAAGGAGCAGTTAAGATCTCGAAGAATACATCTGGAGGCATCATCTCCCCCCTGGCTGCTTTCTTTGCCAACTCGTTGGCTTCGCCATTTCTTTTCCTTGGAAAATGCTCAATGGTGAAACCCCGAAAATGCCTTTCCATCTTTCGATTCTCTTTGCAGAGATCAGGCATCCCAATATCTTTCCTTTCATTACCCCAAACATGCATTTCTCCGGATTCAATTTCAATCTTGCTCTTCTCATGTTGGCGAAAGTTTCCGCCAAGTCACTGATATGGTTATACCTATCGCCACTTTTCACGATGAGGTCGTCGACGTAGGCTTGAATGTTCCTACCAATCTGCGGCTTGAATACTTCCCCAGTCATTCTGGTGAAAGTTGTACCGGCATTTTTCAAACCCTCTGGCATTCGTACGAAACAAAAGGTACCAAAATGGGTGATGAAGCTAGTTTTTTCCTCATCCTCTTTCGCCATCCAGCACTAATGGTAGCCGGAAAAACAATCCAGGAGAGACATAATGGCCACGCTGGCCGCTGAATTGATGACCTGGTCCATCCTTGGCAGCGGATAATTATCTTTGGGTGTGGCTTTGTTGAGATCTATGAAGTCGATGCACATCCGCCATTTGACATTTTTCTTTTTGACAGACACTGTGTTCGCTAGCCACTTGGGGTACATGGCGAATGACACTGGCATCCAGCAATCTCTGCACCTCAGACTTGACTTCTACCACTTTGTCATCAGACATTTTTCTTAGCTTCTACCTCCACGACTTGACTGAAGCGTCGATGTTCAAGTTGTGCTCAATGAAACTCCGATCCACACTCATGAGATCCTTAGCAGACCAGGCAAACACGTCTCTATTCTTTTGGAGGAACTAAACTAGCATCGCCTCTTCGCCTAGCGAAAGGTCTGACCCAATGATGACGGTCTAATCCAAAACCATTACGTCCAACAGGACCTTCTTGGTGTCACAATCTGGTTGCATGTTAACTTTCTCTGTCTGCTTTCGGTTGTTTCTCCACTTCTTTGCCCTTGACTGCCTTGTCGAGATCATGGACATTTCTTTGCCTTGGAGTGTGGCCTCTTTCGAGGTTACGACCATCATTTTGGTGACCCCAGATTGTGATGACTGCCTACGTCTCTAGAATCTTTACACACAGGTACGCTTGATGGATGACGGCTTCGAACTTGTTGAGGAATCCTCTTCCCAAGATGCCATTGTAGGGATAATACATCTCTACTGCATCGAAAGACAAGTACTCGGTTCTGGCATTTTGGACAGTTCCAAAAGACACTGGAAGGACTACTTTGCCAAGTGCGTGAATGACTCGCCCCCCAAAACCATACAACGGTGTGTCGGGAGGCTGCAACAAGTCTTTGCTCAATCCCATTTTGTTGAAAGCATCGGCAAAGATAATATCTGCTGATGAACCGTTGTCCACCAGAAGCTTTACCAAAGTCCAACTTGCTATGTTGGCTTCGATCACCAAGGCATCATTGTGAGGAAAACCTTGTAGCCTTACATCCTCTTCTGAAAAGGTGATTGGGATGTGAGACCATCTCGTTCTTTCGACTCTCCCTTCCACACAAATGTTTTGTACTTCACGGAAGTAATGCTTTCATATTTTTGCTTTCGAACTCCAATGTGGAGCCTCCGGAAATTGGGAGTATGGTTCCGACAGATGGTAATGGATCGTTTTGGCCTTCGAGCTTCACTGGCACTGGCGGAGCTGTTGGGCCCTTAAATGGAGGAGGAGGAGCGATGGGATGCTGCTCAATAGGTCTGCGCTCGATGTTCTGAGCCTGGAAAGTTTGGGATTGCCAAGGTGGAGGTTGAGTATAGGTTGGGACATGTGGTTGGAACTGAGGTGGCTGTAAAGGATTAGCAAAAGAATTTCTTCCAAAATTGGGATTTTGCCAAGCTGGAGTGGAATGGTTTATGGCACTGGCCCTCTCCCTCTCCTTCTTTTCCTCCTCGAGGATAGCTTCAAATCTTTTGTTGTCTGGGCAATAGTTTGAGCTGTGATCATTGTTTTCCTTGTGGAAGATGTAATACCATTTTGTTTTCTCCTGATGGCCTCGGCCCCTGCCGCGACCTCTGCCTCTGCCGCCACCCCTTCCGCCAATACCATTTTGTTTTCTCCTGATGGCCTCGACCCCTGACATGACCTCTGCCTCTGTCGCTGCCCCTTCTGCCTCTGTGGCCGCCCCCTTGATTTGTGTGAGCTAGGCTAGGTGGGCTGGGAGTTTGATTTTGGGAATTGGGATTTTCCTAGGCCTTTTCACCGTCTAGACTGAAAACGTTTCGGGGGTTGGAGAGGATCTGCTGCTTCAAATCGTCCCATCCGTGAATCACACAGGGACTCAGGAGAGAATACCATTGCGCTGTCGCTTTGTCAGCAGCGATGATGAAAGACTTTAAAAGCATGGAATCTTCACCGCCAGCTAAAAGAATAGCGGCTTCGTACCTCATCAGGAATTGCCTAGGATCGGATTGACCCGAGAATTTGGGGAGTGGAACTGGCCTGTAGGATTGCAGCCAAGGAGTGATCTGAATTTCTTGCGATAGAGGTGACTTGGGATCCCAAGACCTCGTGCATATGGTGTGAACGTCATGGTTCGAAGGACCAGACTCGAAAGGATTAGCGAAGGGGTTACGGCTGAAGGTGGTGTACGGAGGAGGCTGGGTGAAAGGCGTGTTGCCTTCTGTGAAAATGAATTGGTTGGGCACAGCGTGCTCGGGCGAGGGCTGATTGAAATTTAGAGATTGTTTGCTTTTATGGCACGCAACTCTTCTTGCAATTTGGCAATCTCTGCGTTTTGCCTTTTGATTTCTTTGGCTGCCTTGGCCTCTTGCTGCACCGCCAACAACCTCTTTTTGTCCTTGGCCAGCTCTTCAGCCTCCTTGCACAATTTGGCCAACTCGGCCTCGTACGTAGCCTTCGCCGTTGTTGCACTGGGTTCTGGGAGCTCCTCTCCCTTGTTGAGTAAGGTGGACGGGTTCAACTCCTCATCGAGAGACGACGAAGCCCCCCTAGTGGAATTAGCGGTAGTTCTCTTCTTCCTTGTGGACATTCTGGGTTTCTTCCTCGAGGCAAACACAAACGGTGGGCGCCAACTGTTATGGGGTAGTGAAGCTACCTTACACGAACAATGAAAGGGAACAAAAGACTCGAGAACCAAAACCTAAACCTAGAAGTATGCAAAAGAAGAAGACCAAGAAATCCTTCTCAACAGTGAATTTCTCAAAAGCCGATCCCCTTTACAAGCGTCGGTCGACCTCCTTTTATAGGGAGATGAACGAACTTTTTACATACCGAGATTGCCCTTGTGTAAAACGAATTGAAACGGAATGTGCTAGGCTAAATTCAGGAGGTCTCCAACTATGTCTTCACATAATCGACGCTTCGTGACGTCATGCCGCAAATCACGGTGCCTTTTCCGGCATCAACACGTTTGCTTGTCGAGTGAAAACCTTGAACTTTTTGCAGATGCCCCCTTCGCATAGCTCGTCGTTGCACCTGAAACACATTCTGAAGCTAGAAAGTGAACGCATTAGAAATTAGGGCGACGAACCCCCTAGGCGAAACCCAGGCTGTAGATTGTCAGGCAGATAGGATTCGCCCCCAGGGTTTCGCCGCAATGAAAACCAAACCACTTGGACGAAAATCCAATACTCTAGGCTGTTGGGCCCACTCGACAATTTTGCCTGTGACGATAGGTACCCGGTGAAAGATGTGACCTGAAAAGTAAAAAGGAACTAAATGGCTCCCGGGGTTCGCTGTTAAACTTTTTGAATCGCACTTGATTAACTGTAACAATCTAACAATTTTGGGTACGAAAGGCTCGATTCCGAATCCCCCAACATTCTTCCCGGTGGGCAAAACCAATGCCCTCTGCGCAAGAATTTCGGGCTTCCAGCAGCAGAATGATGAGAGCATCCCGGAAGCATGGGAACGCTTCCAAGAGTAAATCACCACGTGCCCGCACCATGACATGCAAGGGTGGTTCTTAATTCAAACCTTCTACCACGGGCTGAAGCATACCACCCGTGAGCACCTAGATGCAACCGCTGGAGGAGCCTTTTTCTCGCTACAAGTACCCGCCGCTAAGGAATTGATCGAGAAGATGGTGGCAAATCAAAGTTGGGATGGAGATTGACTCCAACCCCGTATCCGTGGTGTTCACCAAGTTGATGGAATCGACATGATCAACGCTAAGATGGACCTCCTCATGAAGAAATTGGAGGCATCGAGCAACATGGAAACCGCCAAGATTATGGACGCGCACATGACGTGCGAGGTTTGCGGCAATGTGGGTCACTTGGGAAATGATTGTCCCGAGAAAAGGAAAGAAGCCAGCTTCATCAACAATGGCAACAATAATGGGTTGCGCAACAACGACTACAACAATAAAGGGTGGAACTCGAGGCCCAACTTCCCGTTCAACAATCAAAATGGAGGTAACTATTCTAACAATTTCAATAATCATCCCTCCATTAAAGATCTTGTCTTTGGCCAAGTTAGAATTAATCAGAATTTAAACAAGAAGCTAGCCGCCAATGAGAAAGTTCTTGAAAATTTAAATTCCACCATAGAATCCTTCACCACCACTATGAAGAATCAACTAAGATTTAATAAAATGATAGAAACTCAACTTGCTTAGCTTGCTACTTCTTTACCTTCTTTTGAATCAGGTGGAATCTCGAGGCAACCCGAGCCTACCCGATAGAATGTTAGCGCTATATCCACTAGATGGCGTAAGATGTTGGGGGATTCGGAATCGAGTCCATTATAGTCAAAACCATAAGATTGACGTAGCTTGGAAGGAGCAAGTCGAAAGGTTAATAGCGAAATCCCCGAAGCCAATCAACACCCTTTTATCTTTCGTGTCACAGCTTTTGCCAGGTACCCTTTGTCACCCAAAAGCTCCAATATAGGGCAGACAGTTCAGTTTGCCAAGTTTCGGGTTTGATGATCTTGTTTTTCCAAGACGAAACCCCAGGGCCGAATCCTCCTTATTCAACGAGCGTTAGCCAAAATATCGCCTGGGGGTTTCATCGCTTCTAACGACTTAACCGTTCGCCTTTTGGCTTTGCGTATGGTGCAGGGGAACAAGAATTCAATAGGCGAAAGGGACATCTCCAAAAGCTGAAGGTCTTCACCCGATAGGGGCACATGCTGATGCCGGGAAAAGCGCCGTGATTTGCGGTGTGACGTCATGAAGCGCCGATTACGTGAAGACCTAATGGAGATTTCCCAAAATTAGCCTAGTACATTCTTGTTTGATCCGTTTTACACGAGGGCAGTCTCAGTATGTAAAAAGACCGATCATCTCCCTATAAAAGGAGGCCGGCCGGCACTTGTAAAGGAGATCGACTTTTAAAAATTACATTGTTGAGAGATAGCTTTTGGTCTTCCTTTGGTATTCGATTGAGTTTGAAAGCTTGTGCCCTTTCATTCCTTTCCTTGTCTGTGTTAAAGCTTTGGCATAGCACAACAATTGGCGCCCACCATTTGTGTTTGGCTCGAGTAAAAAACCCAAAATGTTCACAAGGAAGAAAAGAACAACCGCTAACTCCAGCAGGGGAGCTTCGTCGTCCCTTGATGAGGAGTTCAACCCATCCAATTTGCTCACCCAGGGAGGCGCTCCCGGAATCCAGTGCTACTCAGCCTAGGCCAAACCAGGATGCTACTGTGACCGCGACCAAGGTGGCATACGAGACCGAGCTAGACAAACTGCGGAAGGAGGCTGAAGAGCTGGCCAAAACCAAGAAGCTCTTGGCGATCTAGCAAGAGGCTGAAGCAGCCAAAGGAATCCAAAGGCACAAAGTCGAAATTGCTAAATTGCAAGAGAAGTTGCGTCTCATAAAAACCAAGCAATCTTTAAGTTTCAACCAGCATTCGCCTAAATATTCCGTACCCAACCAATCCACATTCACGGAGGGCAACATGCCTTTTACCCAACCCCCTCCATACACCACATTTAGTTGTAATCCTTTCATCAACCCTTTTGATTCTAGTCCTTCGAACCATGATGTTCACACCATTCGCACGAGATCTTGGGACCCTAAATCGCCTCTGTCTCAAGAAATCCAGGTCACTCCGCGGCCACAATCTTACATGCCAGTTCCACTTCCCAGATTTTCGGGTCAATCTGATCCTAGACAACTCCGGATGAGCTACGAAGTCGCTATTCTCTCAGCCGGAGGCGACGACTCCATGCTGGTAAAGTCTTTAATCATTGTTGCAGACGAAGCGACAGTGTTGTGGTACTCTCTTCTGAGCCCTGGAGTGATACATGGATGGGAAGATTTGACGCAGCGGATCCTCTCGAACTTTCAGGGTTTCCAACGTCTAGAGCTTATTGTGAGTGATCTTTTCTCTTGTAAGGACAAAGACAAAGAACCTTAGAGTCTAGGCACCAAATGTGTTGGACATCGTCGCCATCAATGCTGCAATCGTGGGTTTGAAGGCAGGACAGTTTCGCTCGCATCTCATGCGCGAAAGGCCCAAAACAATCCAACGCTTGTATGAGGAATTTGAGAAGTATTGTCGCTCAGACAATGACTTCAGGATGTGTATGGAAGAGCAGTCTCACCAAAAGAAGTCGGCTAAAGCTAATCAGCCCAGCGAAAGGGAATGGCCTAATCCCAGAAACTCTTCGCATGCTAACCCCAGCAATGTTTTTGGCCTAGACAGTGAAAATGCCCAGGAAAGTCACAATCCTCAGGACGACACCCCAAACCAAAACTCTAGTCCGCTTAGTCCACCGCACCAAAATCAAGGGGGTGGCCACAGAGGAGGAAGGGGAGGCGGCAGAGGCAGAGGTCGCGGTAGGTGCTGAGGCCACCAAGAAAAAAGAAAGTGGTATTGCATCTTCCACAAAGAGAATGATGACGACAACTCAAACTATTTCCCAGACAAGAAAAGGTTTGAGGCTATCTTAGAAAACGAAAAGAAGGAGAAAGAGAGGAACAATTCTGTAAACCATTATGCTCCAGCTTGGCAAAATCCTAATTTTGGAAAGAACCCTTTGGCTAGCCCTTTCCAGCCACCTCACTTTCAACCACTCATCCCAAACTACACTCAACTGTCACCCTGGCAATCCCAAGTTTTCTAGGCTCAAAATGTTGAGAGCAGGCCTATTGATCAGCACCCTATCACGCCTCCTACTCCCCCATACAAAGTCCCGACCGCTCCGCCAGTGCCAGCAAAGCTCGAGGGCCAAAACGACCAATTACCATCTGTCGGAACCATCCTCCCCATTTCGGGTGGCTCCGCTCTGGAGTTTGATAGCAAGAATGACAAGAAGAATTACTTTCGCGAGGTCCGGAACATTTGCATGGAGGGGAGAGTAGAAAGAACAAGATGGTCCCATATTCTGATCACCTTTTCAGAGGAAGATGTAAGATTGAAGCCAGCATAGCGAGCTGGACTCTGGGTAAACTCTTTGTCGATAATGGCTCATCAGGAAATATAATATTTGCCGACGTGTACGACAAAATGGGGTTGAACCGGAAGCTTCTACAGCCTCTGGATACACCATTGTATGGTTTTGGAGGGCGTGTCATCCATGCAATAGGGAAGGTATCACTTCCAATATCCTTTGGCACTGTTCAAAA
The DNA here is from genome assembly GCA_947561735.1 of Cenchrus americanus. NCBI lineage: Eukaryota > Viridiplantae > Streptophyta > Magnoliopsida > Poales > Poaceae > Cenchrus > Cenchrus americanus. The sequence goes on along the minus strand of OX387241.1, from coordinate 233,293,059 downwards.
TGCCAGAATAGATTACTTGTCCTTTGATGTGGTGGAAATGTATTACCCATACAACGGAATCCTCGGAAGAGGATTTCTTAACAAGTTTGAAGCTATCATTCATCAAGCCTACTTGTGTGTCAAAATTCCAGCGACGCAGGGGGTCATTACAATCTGGGGTCATCAAAACGGTGGTCGAAACCTAGAGAGAAGCAGAACTCCAGGATAGAGAAATGTCAATGCTATCGACGAGGCAGTCAAGGGAAAAGATGCGGAGAAGCAGCCAAAAGCAGACAAAGAAAAAATCAATATGCAGCCAGATTGCAACACCAAGAAAGTTTTGTTGGATGAGATGGTTTGGGATCAGGCCGTCGTCATTGGGTCAGATCTCTCGTCAAGTGAGGAGGTGGCGTTAATCCAATTCCTCCAAAAGAATAGAGTGTTTTTCTGGTGTACCAAGGATCTCATAGGTGTGGATCGAAACTTCATTGAGCACAAATTGAACATCGACGCTTCGGTCAAGCCGCGAAGGCAAAAGCTCAGAAAGATGTCTGATGACAAAGTGGTAGCAGTCAAGTCTGAAGTTCAGAGATTGCTAGACGTGTCGGGGACCGCCCTAGGGGTCCCCTCAAACAAAGGGGGAACCCTTACTTAAATTCCTGCATCAAAATAAGCTAAGCCTAACCATGCAGGAAACTAACCATGCAGGATATGGCCCATGCAGCAGGACTTCGGAGGCCCACCAAGACGGCTCATCTGTAAGACCCCTCGAACAGGCTCCGCCTCGCCCGAGGGCATGCTCCTCCTCGAACGGGCTCCGCCCCGTTCGAGGGGCAACCCCCTCCTCGAACGGGCTCTGCCCCGTTCGAGGGGCGACCCTTCCCTCGAGCGGTCCCGCCCCGCTCGAGGGCGCGCTCCCCCTCGAGCGAGTCCCGTCTCGCTCGAGGGTCCGCTCCGCCCTCGGGCCGGGGCCCGCCACGCTCACGGGCGCCCCGCGCGCGTGCGCCGCCCCCGTACTTGGGCATTTAACGCCCCGACGCCGCGGACGGCGCCATCATGCGCCGGGGCTCACGCCCGTGCCGCCGCACCAACTCCCCGGGGAGGAGCCCATCCCCGCTACCGTGGGATGGACCGTGCGGTACGGCCGGTGTCGGTCCCATGACGCCGTGCGCCCGCTACCGTACGGCTAACGTGCCCGACCCTCGAAAAGGGGCGGGGCGCACCCTCGATTCCACTTTCCCGTGACCTTGCGGGTTAGGTAAGGGGCGCAAGGCCGGTGGATGGCCATCCCGCCCACCGTAACGACGCGGCCGCCGTACCCACGTGTGCGGGCGCACGCCCGACTCCGCAGCGCACGCCCGAACACCGCAAAGCAACCACTCCACCACCGCAGCTCATTGGGAAGGAACGCCGTTCGCCCGCTCCCCGTACCCCGTACCGGCCATCATCGCACCTCCCTCGAAGCCTATCGGGGGACGCCATCGCCATCTGCCGCCTCCTACCCTCGAACCGCCACTGTTCGGGTACGAGGTAGGCCATCATGGCCGGATCGCAGCGAAGATCGGCCGGACGGCCGCCCGCTCTACACCGTAGCACGACGTGCTCCCACACGTAGCTAGGTAGCGCGGCGTGCATGTAACTCGCCGCCCCCTTGGCCTATAAAAGGGGAGGCGAGCCCCCAGCCGCGGGGGGACGAATTCAGAGGAACACAGCGCACCGTGCACTCACTCTCTTATTCTCCCACAACACCTCCAGCCACCCACCCAGGGACTTGGAAGCCACCATTCCTCTCCCGCCTTGCTTGTACTTGCCCCACTACAAGCACCCCGGTGCCGAGCAATATAGTGCCACGAGCACGCCCCTGTCGGGACGTACGGCCCCCTCGGCCGGAACTAGGATAAAATCTTGTGTCATTTGTTGCTTAGCATCGACCATTGAGGGATAGACCTAGGCGTTATCTATCGGTTAGTGTCGGGACCATATTCCGCACCGACGTTGGCGCCCACCGTGGGGCAAGCGAGCGCCTAAGGTCATTTCGCTAACTCCCTCCATGGTGATTCGCACCGAGTACCGTAGCACCCGCTACAACATGGGTAGCTCGGACCCTCTTCCGCCGGGTTCGAGATCCGCTTCGGGGACTTGAACTTCCGGGCCACGGGGGAACGGCTATCTCATGCGCCTCACCAACCATGAGGAGCTCCGCGCGCGCGCGCGAGGCCGGGTCCGCTCCGGTCTCCGCCGCACGCACGACACCGGCGCGGGCACCGCGGGCACGGATGCCGCGGGCCCGTCGACGCCGCGACGCCGTCGTCGCTCCGGGCTACGCTCGCGTCAAGCGCGGTCCGAGCGGCGGCGGCCGAGCGCGCCGCCATTCAACGCGGCGCACCCACCGTCACGACGGCCGCCACCGCCCCGGCGCGAGACCGCGCGCGGTCTCGGACCACGCATCCCCATCGGGCCGCGTGGCGTCACTACGGCCCACAACGCCAACGTCAACACGACAATGTGCGGGGGTTCCGCCGGCCGGCACGTCTTCGTCGCCGGGGATCCCGCACTTCGGCCCAGCGGACGAGTCGTCCCTGGGCTCCGTCGACACGATGCCACCCGCCAACCGACACGGGTACGCGGAGTGGGACTTCTCCGGCGTGCCGGACCCAGTCGCGTTCAGGCGCTTCCTCGACGCCGCGGACTACTGGTTTGGCTGCTCCGACGACTCCAGCACCGGGAGCTACGACCCCACGCGGGAGTGCTGCGCCGTCATCACCAACGACCCGGCAAACGCTGCCGGTGCGGCGGGTGCCGGAGACGGGGAAGTCACGCCTGCCCCGGGGATCGCCACGCGCCTGGCCGCGGGGCCGAGCGCTCCCGCCGGGGCCGACGTCGACGCGCGCCGGCCCAAGCTCGCGAGCTCGAGGCCAAGGCGGCGGAGGAGTACCGGACGGTGCGGCTACTCCGCGCCTCGATGGCGGGGGGAGGCCTCCGCGCGCGGCGAACGCGCGCGGGAGGCCGGGCCGACAGTCCGTGACCGCCTCAACCCCGCCCCCAACGTCGACAACGCGGATACGCCACCACGGGCGAGCCAAAAGCTCATCGCCGCCGCGACGTTGCTACGCGCCATGCCGGCACCCTCGACCCCCGAGGCTCGAGACATGCACCGCGAGGTGCAAACTCTCCTTGAGCAACCGGCCATCCGGCGGGCCGAGAGCTCAGCCTCACGCATCCGCCAACAGGGGGACGCACGAGGAGATGATCCTGCACCGGGAGGCGAACCCTCGGTGCACGTAGGTCAACCCGCCGACCGGGGACGCACGCCGGCCAAGGAACGGCTCCTCGACACGCGCGGGCGCCGGACGGCGATGCCCGCAACGTCATCAACGCCGGGCGCACCGGCAAGGCGGACGCGCGAGCAGCCTAGGGGCTACCACCCTCGAAGGGGGTGGGCGCTACGACAGCGGTGAGGATCGCTCCCCGACGCCGGAGCCCCCGGGCACCCGCGTGTTCAGCCGGGAGATCCGCACGGCAGCGTTCCCCCAGCGCTTCCGTCAACCCTCGACGATCGTCAAATACAACGGGGAGACGGACCCTCGTGTCTGGCTCAACGATTATCGCCTGGCCTGTCAGCTGGGCGGGGCCACCAACGACGAAGTAATCATCCGCAACTTGCCCTTGCATCTGGGCGACGCGGCCCGGACATGGCTCGAGCACTTGCCCGCCAGCCAGATCCATAGCTGGGACGATCTGGTCCACACCTTCGTAGGCAACTTCCAGGGCACGTACGTGCGCCCTGGGAACTCCCCGGGATCCGCGCTCCTGCACGCAGAAGCCAGGCGAGTCGCTGCGGGACTTCATACGGCGCTTCTCCAAGCGCCGCGCACGAGCTCCCCGCCGTGGCACAATCCGAGATCGTGCACGCGTTCCTCGAGGGCACCACGTGCCGGGACCTCGTGCGCGAGCTGGGACGCAGCCCGCCCACGGATTCGAACGAGCTGTTCGACATTGCCACTAGCTTCGCCTCCGGAGAGGAGGCCGTGGGGGCAATCTTCGACGGCAAGAAGGGCAAGCGCTCCGAGGACACGCCCGCGGAGGGCAGCGGGTCCAAGGAGCCGCGCCGCAACGACAAGCGGGGCAAGAAGGGGAAGAAGCCGCGCCGCGAGGCGCGCGAGCAGGGGCGCAACGGCGGCAACGCCGAGGCCCTCGCCGTTGACCCGCCCGACGGGGCCCTCGACCGGCTCCTCGAGGCCCGGGGGTGTTCGACGACATGATGAAGAAGCCATGCCCCTACCACAAGACCCCCCGTAAACCACACTCTTGAGCAAAGTGCGACATGCTCAAGAAGTTCTATGGCCGTGCCGCCGCGAAGGAGGCAGAGGCCAAGAAGGATGGGGGGGGATGGCGACGCGGGTGGTTTTCCCGCCGTCGAAAATGTCTTCCTCATCTTTGGGGGACCTACCGTCGACATGTCGACCCGGCGGCGCAAGAAGGAGCGGCACGAAGTCCTCGCCGCGAGAGGGCACCTCCGGCCTTCCTCAATCGGTCGAAGGATGCCATCACCTTTAGCCGGGATGATCACCCAAATCGCATCCCGAACCCGGCCGCACTCCACCGGTGGTCGATCCCATCATTGGCAACGCCGGTTTTCGAAGGTCCTTATGGACGGAGGCGTAGCCTCAATATCCTCTTCGCGCATACATTGCGCCCGATGGGGATTGGGTGGACAGCTGCGGCCCGGCACGAAGCCGTTTCACGGCATCGCGCCCGCAAGCGGAGTTCAACCCCTCGGGCGATCGATCCGCCCGTCCGGTTCGGGACCCCCAAGAATTTCCGCAAGGAAACCCTCACCTTCGAGGTGGTGGGATTCAAAGGGGCTTACCACGCCATCCTTGGGCGACCATGCTATGCCAAGTTCATGGCGGTCCCCAACTACACGTACCTGAAGATGAAGATGCCGGGTCCAAACGGCGTCATCACCGTCGGGTCGTCAATCGAGCATGCATTCGACTGCGATGTCGAGTGCGTGGAACATGCAGAGGCGCTAGCGCTGGATGAAGCGCTGGTAAACACACTGGAGAAGATGGTCAACGACGACCTCAGCTCCGCCGCCAAGCACGTCGGCACGTTCGAGGCCGCCGAGCAAACCAAAGGGGTCCCCCTCGACCCATCGGCCCCCGAGGGCAAAACATTGAGGGTCAGCTCGACCCTCGATCCTAAATAGGAAGCAGTGCTCGTCGACTTCCTCCACGCCAACGCCGACGTCTTCGCGTGGAGCCCCTCGGACATGCCAGGCATCCCGAGGGAGGTCGCCGAGCACTCCCTTGATATCCTCGCCTAACGCTCGCGCGTTCGGCCAGCCGGCCGCGCCGCTTCGACGAGGAGCGGCGACGAGCGATCGGAGCGGAGCCGCGGAAGCTCCTCGAGGCCGGATTCATCAAGGAAGTGTTCCACCCTACGTGGCTAGCTAATCCCGTGCTTGTAAAAAAGAAAAACGGGAAGTGGAGGATGTGTATTGATTACACCAGCCTCAATAAAGCATGTCCAAAGGTTCCTTTTCCTTTGCCACGTATAGACCGGATAGTTGATTCCACGGCCGGGTGTGAACTACTCGTTTCCTTGATGCCTATTCGGGATATCACCAAATAAAAATGAAGGAGTCCGACCAGCTCGCGACTTCGTTCATCACACCGTTCGGGACGTTCGTTACGTCACGATGCCTTTTGGCCTCGAAACGCGGGCGCAACATATCGGCGCCGCATGCAAGCACGTTTTTTGGGGACCATATCGGGCGGACGGTCGAGGCTTACGTGGACGACATCGTCGTCAAGACCAGGAAGGCGGACGACCTGGTTAGCGATCTCGGCATCGCGTTCAGCTGCCTGCGGGCCAACGGGGTCAAGCTCAACCCCGAAAAATGTGTCTTCGGAGTGCCGCGGGGCATGCTCCTAGGATACATCGTCTCCCAGCGGGGAATCGAGGCCAACCCCGAAAAGGTCGCGGCCCTCGAGCGAATGGGTCCAATTCGGGACCTCAAAGGGGTGCGAAGGTGTTGGGGTGCCTTGCCGCCTTGAGCCGCTTCGTCTCGAGGCTCGGTGAGAAGGGCCTCCGCCCCTCTACCGGGCTGCTCAAGAAGCACGAGCACTTCTCTTGGACCGCCGAGGCCCGGGAAGCGCTCGACAAGCCGAAGGCGTCTCCGACGCACGCCCCAATCCTTACGCCGCCGCGAGACGGCGAACCCCTCCAACTCTACGTGGCCGCAACCACCCGGGTGGTCGGCCGCCGTGATCGTTGTGGAGCGCACGGAGGAAGGGCATGCCTTGCCCGTGCGAGAGGCCGGTCTACTACATCGCCGAAGTCTTGTCGGACACGAAGACGCGCTACCCCCGTGTCCGAAGGCCGTTGTACGCGGTAGTCCTCGCGCGGCGCAAGCTCCGCCACTACTTCGAGGCCCACCCAGTTACGGTGGTCTCTTCCTTCCCGTTAGGAGAGATCATTCGCAACCCCGACGCGGCGAGCGGGGGAAATTGCCAAGTGGTCCGTGGAGTTGATGGGCGAGACGCTCGCCTACGCTCCGCGCAAAGCCATCAAATCGCAAATCCTAGCCGATTTCGTCGCTGAGTGGACGGACACGCACCGCCGCCCCCTCGGATTCAAGCGAGTCTTTGGACTCTATTCTTCGACGGCTCGGTGATGAAGACGGAGAGCGGGCGCGGGCCTCGCTCTTCGTGTCACCCCTCGGGGAGCACATGCGCTACGCAAAGGCGTCTCCACTTCCCCGCGTCCAACAATATGGCGGAATACGAGGCCCTTCTCTCGCGGCCTCAAAATCGCCATTGAGTTGGGCGTCAAGCGCCTCGACGTGCGAGGGGATTCGCAGCTCGTGATCGACCAAGTCATGAAGAACGCGAGCTGCCACGATGACAAGATGGAGGCCTACTGTAAAGCCGTGCGGGCCCTCGAAGACAAGTTCTACGGCATCGAGCTTAATCATGTACCCCGCCGGTACAACGAGGAAGCAGATGAACTTGCCAAGATCGCGTCCGGGCGGATCACCGTTCCCCCGAACGTTTTCGCGCGCGACATCGCGCGCCCCTCGGTCACCTTCGAGCCTTTCCCCTCGAGCGACGGCGGACCCTCGGGGGCTCCCTCGAACCCATCGGGTGCGGAACCCATGGAGGAGGGTCCCTCGAACGAGGCGTACGTGCTCTCCCTTCTCGAGGGGTACGGCTCCCATGAGGCCGTCGCGATGGACATCGAGCCGGCTCCGTCCGGGCGGACTGGCGGGAGAAGTACATCGCCCGGATTGCTCGAGGGGAACTCCCCGACGCGACCGGGCCACGCCCAAGCGCATCGCCGGGATGGCCAAGTCATTCACCCTCGTCGACGGCGAGCCGTACAAGCGCGCCGCGTCGGGCATCCTCCGGCCGGTGTATACCCATTCCCGAGGGGCGCGAGCTCCTACGGGACATCCACGCGGGGATCTGTGGCCACCACGCCGCGCCGCGCACCCTCGTTGGCAACGCGTTCCGCCAAGGCTTCTACCGGCCTACCGCGGTCGCGGATGCCGGGCCGAAATAGTGCGCACCTGCGAAGGGTGCCAGTTCTACGCCCGCAAGACCAATTTGCCCGCTCACGCCCTGCAAACGATCCCCGTGACATGGCCGTTCGCCGTGTGGGGGTTGGATATCGTCGGGCCCCCCGCGGAAGGCGCCGGGGGCTTCACCCACCTCGCTTGTCGCGATTGACAAATTCTCCAAGTGGGTGGAGGTGCGCCCCATCACGAATTTGAAGGCCGAGCGGCGGTCACGTTCTTCACCGACATCGCCTACCGCTTTGGAGTGCCAAACTCCATCATCACGGACAACGGGTCCCGGTTCACGGGCCGGAAGTTCTTGGAGTTCTCGCGACAAGTTCCACATCCGTGTGGATTGGGCACCGTGGCGCACCCACGGACCAACGGCTAGGTGGAACGTGCCAACGGCATGATCTTACAGAGGCCTCAAGCCCCGAATTTTTGACCAGCTCAACAAATCTGGCCGGAAATGGCTCCAAGAACCGCGCCAGTCGTGTGGAGCCTAAGGACTACCCCAAGCGGAGCCACCGGTTCACCCCGTTTTTCCTAGTTCATGGCGCGGAGGCCGTCCTCCCCACGGATCTGGAATACGGGTCGCCCAAGGTTCGAGGCTACAACGAAGATGCTAACCGGCCGAGCCCGCGAGGACTCGCTGGACCAGCTAGACGAAGTACGCCTCGTGGCGTTGATGCACTCCGCGAGGTATCAACAGTCCCTACGACGCTACCAAGCACGCAAGATACGTCGGAGGGATTTCAGCGAGGGGGATTTGGTCCTAAGGCTACGCCAAGACAACCGAGGGCGCCACAAGCTATCGCCCCCATGGGAGGGACCCTACGTCGTGGTGAAGGTGCTCAAACCGGGCACGTACAAGCTGGCCAACGAGGACGGCGAAGAACTCACCAACGCTTGGAACATCCAACAGCTACGTCGCTTCTACCCTTAGCTAGGATTTCCAAGTATTTTTCTCGTTGTAAAAACGCACGGCCAACGCCCCGGTTGGTGTCACCTATGTAAATACTCCAAGTATAATAAAAGGGCAACTCGGCTTTCCTCTGAAACCCAAGTTACCCTCGGGGGCTACTGCGGGGGGCACCCCCCCCCCCCCCCAAAATGGTCCCATTTTTTTGCGCAAAAAAAAACGTAACAACTCACACGCGCTAAGTTTGTTTCCTACTTCAACCACGAGCCACGATTCGAACAGGGCGTAGGCGGCACGGCGGAAGGAGCGCGCGAGCCGAGACGCCTACGCCGCGTGGCTATGGCCCGTCTCTCTCGCCTCCAACCCGGCGGGGCCCCCGCGAAAGGCGAACTCCCCCTAACTAGAATCTACTCGGGAAGAAGAAGAAGCAAAAAAGCGTAATAAGCAAACGATTTCACTTACAAGCAACCGACCATGATTCATGAGATGACTTGTTTACTTACAAGAGGCCACGAGGCCGAAGTCCCGATACACATAAAACAAAAAACGGGCCTAGTGCCCGGTGTGCTTTCGAAGCGGAGGGAGCGGCAGCATCGGCGGCGTCCGGGAAGAGGAATTCTTCGAAGGCCTCGGCGAGCGACTCGGTGGCGTCGAAGAACAAGCGCGCGTCCGCGCGCTCCATGGCCACCTCGTCCTCGACGCCCTCGGGCACGATGTAGCCCTCCGCCACCGCCTCGAGGTTGACCTCGTAGTGGGATCGCACCACTCCGAGGGCCTTCTGCACGCCCAGGTGCAACGCCCGACGCATCCGCTCCGTGACGTGGCCGCCGAGGGCGCGTAGGCGGCCGGCCGGGCCGAGGCCGCCGCCCGGGCCTCGCCTTCCTCGACGACGCGACAGTCTCGAGGGCCGCGTCCCGCGCCTCCCGCAGCCTCCCCGCTCCGAGGAGTTGTAAGAAGCTTGCGGGGCCTCGGCCCGCCCGCCAGCCGTGTCCCGGGGCGGTGCGCAAGCCCGGAATCAACAAGACGACAAGAAATCGAAAGGGGAAGCGAACCCTCTAAAGCGAAAAACCAACAAACAAGTCGAAAAGTGACGCACCCTCGACTTGCTTCTTCTCCAAACCGAGGTCGCGGCGTGCGGACTCGAGCTCCGACTCGAGACGCCGGACGGCCTCGCCTTGCTCACGGAGGGCCGCCCTCCGGGCCGGCATTGCCGATGCCGAGCGTGAGCGCTTCATCCTCAACCTTGGAGAATGCGGCGTTCCGCTCCTCCGGGGCCGACTTCTCCGCCGTTTCGCGAGCAACGCGCTCCCGCTCCCGCCGCCGTTCGGGCGTCGCCGAGGGCAGCCTCGCTCTTGCCGGAGCCGCCCCTCCCCCCCCCGGCGGGCAACGCGCTCCCCGCCGAAGCCGCTCCTCGCCGACGACGAGGGCCGCAGCCTTGGCGTCGAGGGTGGCCTTCGTGTCATCGGCCTCCTTGGCGCGCCGCTCCGCGCCCGCGCGCGCCCGCTCCCGCCCCGGCGCCGCCGCGCCCGCGCCCTCCGGCCGACGTGCGGAGCTCCCGGTCTCGGCGCGAGCGGTGGCCACCTCCGCCTCCCGTGTGGCGGCCAACGTCCGCGTCTTGTCCGGGTCCTCACGCGCGTTCCACGCCGCCTCGTCGCGATCGACGAGGGCCGCGCGGATCCGCTCGAGGCTCGCGTGACGCGCCGTGCCCCCGCCCCGAGCTCTCGGGAGCACGTCGCACCACGCCATCGCCCGCACACCGCCCACCGTCCGGCGTCCCGAGAGCTTCCGCAAGCGCGTCGAAAGCGCCGCATCGCTCCCGGAGCCGGCGGGCCTCGGCGTTCACCCGGTCGAACGCGCCGTACTTCTCATGGGCGCGGCGCTCGAGCTCCCCGGCATCCACACATCGAGCCTCGTAAGCGCCAAGTCTTGAATGCGCACGCGAAAACGAAAAAAGGAAAGGGAGAAGAGCAACCGTGGCTCACCCGGAAGACGATCCAGGCCGGCCGCCGTGGACCCGCGCCGCCTCGTTCAACGCGCGGTTGAGCGTGGCGCCGTGGCTCCGAAGCTCGCCCCGAAGCTCCCCGCTCCCTCCCGGCGTCGCAAACGCCGGGGGGATCCTCCACGCGCCCCCCCCACCGGGCGGGGCGGCCGGCGTGGGAGGACGAGGCCCCGCACCGTGCCCTTGGCCCCCCACCATCAGGTGACCCTCGCGCCGCCTCACGAGGGCCCCCCTCCCGGGGCTCGGGGGAGGTCGTGGGCCGGCCCGGCCCACCGGTTCCACCCGGCGGCGGGGAGTCATCCGAGAGCTCCACCACCTCCGCCTGGAGACCGCCGGCGGGAGGAGCCGCCCGCCCCGTCTCCGCCGGCGCCTCCACCCGCGCCTCCGCGGCCACGGGCGCCCGTCGTGGCGCCGTCGCCGCCACCTCCGTCCGTGCCGCCGCATCCGCGGCGCTCCCGCAAGTTGCGCCCGCTCCGCCTCCTCCGCGCGGGGCCGCCGCCGCGGCGGCACCTCCACCGCAGCCCACCGCCGCGGCCCGCGCCTCCGTGGCGACCGGCGCCGCCGCCCCCCGGCGACCCCCGGCCGCGCCGCGGTGGGGCCGATCCGCCGGCCGGGGCCTCGAGGCCCCGGCCGGGCCTTGCGAGCTCGTGCCCGCCGCCGCGCCCGTCCCCGGGCGCGACCCCCCTCGACGAACGCCGCCGGTGGGGATCGACGCGTCCGTCCTCGGCGCACCTTGGCCGGTGCAAGAGGAGGGACGGTTGGCACCGCCCCGCGCAAACACGAACGGAGGGTTAGAGCATCTAATAACCAGCAAACTAAAGCCAAGTAAAGGAAGAACAAGGTTCCTTACCTCGCGGAGGAAAAGGCCCACTTCCTTTTCCTCGAGGCCTCCGACGAGGCCGGCGCGGGGGCCGCGCCCGCCGCGACACCTCCCGACGGCGCCGCCGCACGCGCGGGCACGCCCGCCTCACGCGTGGGCGCGCCCGATGCCGCCACCACGCGCGGGGGCACGCTAGCCCCGCGCGCGCGCGCGCGCCCGCCGACGCGCCCCTTGACGAGGACGCCGCGCGCGCGCGACGCGCTCCCCGCCGCGCGCGGGCACGCTTGACGCGCGCGCGCGCGCGTCCGCCGCGCGCGCCTCCGTGGCGCGCGCGCGGCACCTCCGTGGCGCGTGCCGCCCCCGACGATGATTGATCGGCGACGGGCGCCGGTGCGCCCGCCCCGTGCAAAGCCGCCCCCGACGCCGCGCGGGTTCCGGCGACGGGGGCGCAGCCGCCACCGTCCGAGGGGCCCTCCCCCTCGTACTCTTCCTCCTCGTCCCGCTCCGAGGACGAGGGCTCCTCGATGTCCGGGGAGGAGAGCCCCGCCCTCCTCCCGCCGCCGTACTCCGCGGACCGTGCGTCGCGCGCGCGCTTGGCGACGCCCGGCGTGCTCCCTCTTGCGCGCCGCTCGCTCCCCGCCGCTCCCGGCCGCGCCGCCCGGCCGAGCGCACGGGAGTCGGGGGTGGGTGGAACGGACTTGGCGGCGTTGAACTGCACCAGCTGCGCGCGAGAGCGACAATGGCGCATCAGGAAACGGAAGCAAGAACAAGAACTAAAACAGAGTCAAAAAACCACACTCACCAACGGGCCGACGGGGAGCATCTCGATGTCCCACGGGGTCCGACCCGCGGCGGCGGCGTCCCGGTGTCGACGGCGCTCCGCGCCCGGTGAGCGCGTACGGCCGCTCCGGCGGCGTCGGGAGCATCCACGACCTCGCCACGTCGACGGGGTTAGCCGCCTCTGTCATCTCGAAGATGCAGAGCGGCCTCTCCATCAACGGCACGATTCGCCGGTGATGAAGGAAGGCGAGGACGCCCATCGCGTTGAGCCCTTCCCTCGCCAGCCGTCGCAGGGCGGCGAGGACGGACTCTTGCCGCGCCCGATGATTGGCCGTAGGCAACCCGTAGCCCCAGGAGTCCGGCCTCTTCTTGAACACCCGGCCGGTGTAGGGAGGGAGGCCGGGCTCGGCGTTGCGCAAATAAAACCATCCCCGCTCCCAGCCGGCGTTGTTCGTCGTCATGGTGCAGGGGATGTAGAAATCCTTGAGCTGCCCCCGCAGGGCGAGCGACATCCCGCCGGCGCGCACCGCGCGGCGGGTCCTCGGCTCCGACGTGGGCTGCGTGATGAGCTCCCCGCGGAAGAGGTGTACCCAGAGCTCCCAATTGACTGGGATCCCCAGGTACCCTTCGCAGACGCCCACGAATGTGGCCGCCTGCGAAATCGCGTTGGGGGCAAAGTTGTGCAGCTCCACCCCATAGTGGTAGCACAACGCCCGCATGAATGTGCTCGCCGGCGCGTTGAAGCCGCGCTCGTGGTAGCGGAGGAAGCTCACCACGTAACCCTCCGGTGGGTTGGGCTCGAGGTGCGTCGACGGCGGCACGATCCACTCCGCCGGCGCCCTTCTTCGTTGGTCGACACCGGCCGGCGGCGACCGGGGCCGCCCGGTGGCGAGCCGGTCACGGTCGACCTCTCCCTGTGCGTACGGCTCCGGGACCCCGATCGGAAGCCGAGGCGGCGCCATAAGGGGGGACGAACGAGTGCAAAGACGGAGGACAAGGAAACGAGGAAAAAGCTCTAAGCGAGCCGAGCCCGCGCGACGGCAAGAGTGAGGCGAACGCGAAGGGACGGAGGACCGAAAACGGTGAGGAGCCAAGGTAAAAAACCGCCGCCCCTTCCTCACCGCAGCTTTATAGGTGACGGGCGAGTTCTCCGGAGCGGACGCCCCCGCCGCATTAACCGCAGAATCTTTCCGTCGCGTCGACGAGTGGGCCCCACCACGACCGCAAGCGGCTCTAACACCGGCAGCGGGTCATCATTACGGCGAGGAACGGCAGCCGACCGAGGCAAAACCGTCACATCCGCCGCCGCGCCGCCCACTACGCGCGCGCGCGCGCGCGCGCGCCTAAAAAGGCGCGCCCGCGCCGCAAAACCGCGGCCACGACCGCAAGGCAATTAAATGCCCGGCCCCTTGCCAAGCAAGGAGAGCCCTCGAGCGAGGCGAATCCTCGGCTCGAGACAAAGGCGACCCTCGATGGGACGACAGCGTGAGAAGGTCGCCCGGGACCTGCTCGGTGTAGAGCGGGTGCGGCCGCGGGCACCCATGCCACGTGAAGCCCTCGAGTGGCATGACCCTCGGTGCGAAACAAGGCGACCCTCGATGGGATATCAGCGTGAGAAGGACGCCCGGGACCTGCTCGGTGTAGAGCAGGCATCCGCGGGCACCCATGCCACGTAGGACCCTCGAGCGGCATGACCCCCAACTCGAGACAATGTCAACCCTCTAAAGGAAGGCACGCGCATAAGAGGATCGCCCAGGTCACGCTTGAAATAGGGTGACACCGAAAGCACTCATACCGCGCCGTGCTGCCAACAAGCACCTCGAGGGCTGGCACGTCCAGACCCCTCGACGGCCGCAAACGCGAAAAGACGGGGCTGTCCATGCACGGCCCCGCACGGCCTTACCGATCGGAGGTTCGAAGCCCGACCCTCGACGGGTTCGAACAGCGCCCCGCATCACGCAGTTAGGGACGACGAGGGCACGCGCATTCGAGCCGTTCCTCGAGCCCGTCGGCTCGAGGGTGCCCCACATGTCGTGTTTGAGAGCCGCCGAGGGCGCCTAGCCGGGGGGATCCCACCGAGGGAGAGCTTCCGCGCCCTCGGTCCCTAGCGAACGGGACCGAGCCCCACCTAGCAAACCCACGCAAGCGCTTCCATGGACGTGTCTCCGGACCGCGCAGCCTACCCTTATCGAATGGGGCATGGACGTCCACTTGAACCACCCGCTAGCAGCTCGATGAGAAATCCGCGATTCGCGACCCGCTCGATGGGAGTCGTGGAAACCTCACCCTCCGTCCCGCGGAGGGACGGCGAGGACGCGTTAAAAAACAAGTCGTCGGCTCGACCCGATCGCCTCGAACAAAGCCAAGGCTCGGGGGCTTGACGCACGGCTACACCTCCTTGGAATTGCACCCGCCGGAGACAAAGGACGAGGGGAGCGTGCACCCCCGATGCCGGCTGAAATACCGCCGATGCCGGTTGGCATATGTGCCACGCCTTTCTGACCGAATTGCTCGCGGTTAACCCCCGCAAGAGAGCCCACACCCCCGCAGGCTTCGGGGGGCTAGACCCGCGGGTCCGCTGACGCGGCCCCACGGAAAGCGTTCGCAAACAAGGAGGGAAGAACGTCCTATCAGTAGGTTCCAGCATCTGCGGGAGCCTCAATGGCAAACCCGCGCATGCTCGGGGGCTACCGTCGGGGACCGCCCTAGGGGTCCCCTCAAACAAAGGGGGAACCCTTACTTAAAATTCCCGCATCAAAATAAGCTAAGCCTAACCATGCAGAAACTAACCATGCAGATATGGCCCATGCAAACAGACTTCGGAGGCCCACCAAGACGGCTCGTCCGTAAGACCCCTCGAACAAAGCTCCGCCTCGCCCGAGGGCATGCTCCTCCTCGAACGGGCTCCGCCCCGTTCGAGGGGCAACCCCTCCTCGAACGGGCTCCGCCCCCGTTCGAGGGGGCGACCCTTCCCTCGAGCGGTCCCGCCCCGCTCGAGGGCGCGCTCCCCCCCTCGAGCGAGTCCCGTCTCGCTCGAGGGTCCGCTCCGCCCTCGGCCGGGGCCCGCCACGCTCACGGGCGCCCCGCGCGCGTGCGCCGCCCCCGTACTTGGGCATTTAACGCCCCGACGCCGCAGACGGCGCCATCATGCGCCGGGGCTCACGCCCCGTGCCGCCGCACCAACTCCCCGGGGAGGAGCCCATCCCCGCCACCGTGGGATGGACCGTGCGGTACGGCCGGTGTCGGTCCCATGACGCCGTGCGCCCGCTACCGTACGGCTAACGTGCCTGACCCTCGAAAAGGGGCCGGGCGCACCCTCGATTCCACTTTCCCGTGACCTTGCAGGTTAGGTAAGGGGCGCAAGGCCGGTGGATGGCCATCCCGGCCACTGTAACGACGCGGCCGCCGTACCCACGCGTGCGGGCGCACGCCTGACTCCGCAGGCGCACGCCCGAACACTGCAGCAACCACTCCACCACCGCAGAGCTCATTGGGAAGGAACGCCGTTCTGCCCGCTCCTGTACCCCGTACCAGCCATCATCAGCACCTCCCTCGAAGCCTATCAGGGGACGCCATCGCCATCTGCCGCCTCCTACCCTCGAACCGCCACTGTTCGGGTACGAGGTAGGCCATCATGGCCGGATCGCAGCGAAGATCGGCCGGACGGCCGCCCGCTCTACACCGTAGCACGACGTGCTCCCACACGTAGCTAGGTAGCGCGGCGTGCATGTAACTCGCCGCCCCCTTGGCCTATAAAAGGGGAGGCGAGCCCCCAGCCGCGGGGAGAGGAATTCGTAGGAACACGGCCGCACCGTGCACTCACTCTCTTATTCTCCCACAACACCTCCGACCACTCACCCGGGGACTTGGAAGCCACCATTCCTCTCCCGTCTTGCTTGTACTTGCCCCACTACAAGCACCCCGGTGCCGAGCAATATAGTGCCACGAGCACGCCCCCGTCGGACGTACGGCCCCCTCGGCGGAACCAGGATAAAATCTTGTGTCATTTGTTGCTTAGCATCGACCATTGAGGGATAGACCTAGGCGTTATCTATCGGTTAGTGTCGGGACCATATTCCGCACCGACAAGACGCCGGTGTCATTTGCGAAGTCATGTATCCCAAATCACTAGCAAACACCGTTGTTGACGGTGAAAATCCGTCAACCTAGCCATGAGTTTACCTTCGGTGTTGGCATGACTTTGGTATCTTATCCATTGGTACTAACCCCCATGGTATAACAAGTTCACTTGTGCATGTCGGTTTTGGAGTTAAGTGTTTACGCAGTGTTTTAACGTCGAAAGCAAGACTTCCGGGATAAGTTCATTAAGCACCTCATGACAAGACCTTAAAGCCCGGTGCAAGTCAAGCAATGAAGTGAACATGATTCCAAGAGCCCAAGGACCAAGCCCGAGAAGATGATAAACTCCGAGGACCTAGCCAGAAAAAGTGCTGAATCTTGCAAGACAAGGAGCTTCGTCCAATTCGGAGAGAAACCGACGTCAAGGGCCCACATGCAAAAGGGGAGAGCATCTAGAAGACGCGGGAAGCAACATCGGGCGAAGGAGGACACGAAGCGGGCCGAAACGGGCCGGTGCCGGTCGGCCTAGGCCGGTCGGCCCCGGCTCGTTTCGGGCCCGTCGGCCCTCCCCCTTTGACCTAGTTGCATCTCTAGCTATTTATAGCCCCCGACCGAGAGCCACGCCTCAATCAATTCGTCATCCGCCGCCGAGGAGGCGAGAGAAGCTTGAGGGACACCATCTCGGAGATGAAGGTCGTGCTAGTTGTCTAGGGTTTCCCTAGCCGACATGGGAACCTTGCATGGAAGACCACGTCGGAGCTCGGAGCGAGGATCAAGATCGAGGGAGGGCCCGGTGGTGATCTTGTTCATGTAATCATTCATGGTGAAGTTTGTAAGTGAATTCGATTTCTAGCGATCAAGTGCCTTCTCGATGATTTTGTTTTCTTCTTGGTTTTGCTTCTTCTACGATCTAGTTTGCAGCTAGATTACTTAGGGTGCTCTTGTAGCCGCGGTGGCTAGAGGTGCATACCGGACCGGCCAAGTGATTTCAACTTGTTCTATCGAACTCGCCCTAGACTACCCGCATGAGTAGGGATACGTTGTGACAGAACGGGGGTTCTGAAAGGCGGGCGTTTTCGAAGTCGGATGGAAGGCCACGATTTAAAGATGCTTTTAATGAGATTCACTTTTCTATCTTCATCTATCTTGTTTGGAGCTACAACATAAGCATGATCTAGATTCTCTAGATCTGTTATCTCTTGCTTTCTCTTGCTACCTCTTTAGTAGATTAGATTAGATTCGTTTCCCTTATGATATCGTAGATTAGATGCAATTTGATTCTTCAATAGATAGCTTTACCTTGCTTTACTAGATTGAATCTTTGCGTTGCACATTGTTCCACGGATTCGATACCTTGGGTTCACCACTCGAGGGAAGAAGGGTCCCTTGACTACGACGGGAGACTTGTCCGCTTGCAAGTCTAAACGAACTTTGATACAACTATTAACCGTCAACAAGTCCCTTTTTCTCGGCGCCGTTGCGGGGAACAAGCAATCAAGATCCGATCTAGTATCGCTTATCTTTCAGCTTTTCTTTTGATTTTCTTTTGCATCTCTTAATTTGATCATCCTCAAAAAGAAAAAAAATCAATATAATCTAGTTTTGATTAACCCTAATTTTTCTTTTGTTAGATTTTTGTTTTATTGCTAACCCTAACCGGAGATGGTTGGCTACCTCTCCAAGAAACCCAAAACTTTTTTTGTGGATGATCCGGGGAAAACTTTACGGGCGAAGGAGACGTGCAACACAAGCTAAAGGGGTGGAATCCCTAGATTCAAAAGTCAAACTCGAAGGATCGTCGAAATATCCAAGGGAATCACCACCTCCAAGTCCAAAGGAAGATCAACCTCAACCACCGGAGCGCGAGATCGAGCTATGCACCCCGAACATTGTTGATCTACCTATCATAAGCCTTCAAGATGCCGGGAGGCCGTTCAAGATCAAGGTCTCAACTATCCACATGACGATTGCGAGAGCCGAATGCATACGAGCCGGATTCCTTGAGTGGCATATTGGTTTACTTAAGAGGAGGATGGAGAAGATGGAGATGAAGAAAGAAGCTCAACACCTAAAGGCCGCCGAAGCAAGATCCACATGCAAGGAGTGTGTGGAGCACGACCATGTCCAAGGACGTCGTCACTAAGTTCGAGGCTATGGAGAAAATATTGAAGAATTTAGATGGCAAGGTGACGGAGGTCGGAAGCTCTATACGTGAAGTGTTCATCGTGATGAAGATGCTAGACGCAAGTGGGACAACTTGCCGGGCACCCGATGGGTAACAAAGAAGAATATCCGAGACAACTCCAAGGTCCCAAGACGGCGAAGGCTACTCAAACTCATTCGGGAGAGATGGAGGATCACACTAGGAGACCATGAAGATCACGACCGAAGGACCGGAGTTTGAGATACCGATCCACTACATGAAGGAATTTGTTGCAATCGTCAAGACCGAAGGACAAAGCCAACCGTGCGGACAAAAGAAAATTAACTAAGCCAAAGAAGAAGCCCGTGCCCAAGATGGTGCGGAAGTGGGTACCCAAGATTGCAACGCCCGCAAAGAGCGTTGATCCGAAGTAATCAAGTGAAGAAGTCTAGCTATGGACTATAAACGAAGCGCTAGGCGGGGAGGCAACCCGTTTCGTCGAGTCAAGAATAAGCTACGGGAGGACAACCCGATTCCGGGTTTTTCGAGTCTTTTTAATAATTTAGTTTTGAGTTTTATTACGCAAAGACATTAGACTTAGAAGTGGTTGAACAATATTAGAGACATAATTCTTGATTCAATATTTTGCTTTATCATAAACCCTTTGCATGAACCCTCCTATGTGTTTGTTTGATTCTTTTTGAGAAACCACAACCAAATAATTTCAGAACCTAACTCAACCTTTCACCCTCATTATGGTGCTGAGGTTGACTTATTTTTCATGCTAAAAACACACGAGTAGAGCCACAACTTATACCTAGGTGTTAATTAAATTTCAGCACGTGGTAGGACTCGCGTGAACCTAGAAACTAAAGCTTTTGGTTGGTTTAAAAATCCTTATCCTTGGTTTCTCTAAGATTAGAATTTTTCTAAGCCTCATTTAATTTTATTTTTATTCAAAATCTCTCTTATCTAATCAAAATTACAACCTAAACCTATGCCCCCATGATCAAGCCGGGAAAAGTTTGCTTTCAACCAATGAAGGTAAACTATACCGGTTGGACCGATATCAACGTAGTCGGAAAATATTTTCGACTTACATTTGTTTTTAATGGTTTAAAAACTTCTCTAAATTTATGCTTGAGTTCTTGCATGGCTCTGAAAAAAAATTTTAAATTTCGAAATTAGAGGAGTGCTCAACCTTAAAACATGCTTAGAGGGAGGCAATCTAGTTAACCTAACCATACATGCACCATGATACATCACGGGATGCCCCTCCAACATCTTTTATCAAACCACATGCAAAGTACAAGCATGGGGGGCAGCCAAGGCCTTGTTTTGTAGGAATATCATGGATGCATGTGAGGCAAGGGAGTATGGAAGTGAATCAAGCGAAAACATCAAGTGGAAGGAGCAATAATGCAAGCGAAGGAGTGGACGGGAACGTTTGGAAGGTGTACGCGGTCATGAAGCAACATGAACTAGAGAAGAACCGAGCAAGGAGGAGAGAGGTAAGTCTTTCATCCAACTCTTTGTTTGTGTGCTCTAGTTTGTAGGCCGGAACCACCTTAGACTTAGCCATCCACCGCGTTTGTTTCGTGCAACAAATCACATCCTTAATCCACTCAAAGTCCGGACTCCAAAATAATATTTGTGTACCTTGTTACCAGGTGAAAACCCCGGATATATATTTGTGAGGGAGAGTGTTGCAATCATGGAAGAAAACTACAAGCCTTTTCACAAAAAAGGAAGGGATCATCGTCGTCTAAGCCATCATCGACAACCTCTTCGAGGAGGCACTCGGTTTCGAGTCTCCTCGGAGTATGGAGGAGGGCACGACACCGCCAAGGAGGAACCACTCTTCTCCTTGGTGGCATGAGGGCCACACGAAACTCGTTTATGAGGTTTACCAAACTTTAATAACATATGAAGGAGCCGCCCGTCCAACCTCACCACTCGACACGATCATCCGCTCCACCTCCATACGCTCCGCGGTATTCCGAGGGGTATGTCATCATGACGGAGGAGGAGGAGAAGAAGCTCGCTCGCCTTAAGTAGAGGCTTGTAGCGAACGTCGACATCGACGACCAAGCTCTCCACATATTGGGTTTCATACGGGACACTGGTGCAATTCTCTAACGGAGTGTCAGCAAACACCCACAAGGAATTCACCTAGTCTCATGACCATGGCGCATACCCTTGATGAAGGAGTGTTCAGTCTCTCATTTCGTTTGGAGGGAGCCCACAAGTGGAGAAGAAGGAAGACACCGTCGGAAGGGTAACCTTGATCAACGATGCTACTTCTGGCACCTTGATAGGGTAATCTCCTTTCATCCATGGGTTGCAATCGATCTTGAGATGTAATCGAACTTTGTTGGATTATCTATCTATCATCTTACACCGTGACCATCATAGGTCTAGTCATGAATACCTTCGCGTAGTGAGAGTACGATAGGAGGGAAAGGCCGAAACCATGGTCACAACTCCCAATAGATTAGATTGGTTTTCATGTTCGAAACGATTGCATGTTCTAGTATCGTAGACCCATGGGCGAGTGTCTCCTATTTTCAAAAGGGGGCTCCGGAACAAGTGGATGTGCATGAAGGCACATGGGAAGGTTTTTGGAGTATGATCACGGGAGGAGACCATCAACGAAGAAATACTATTCGGAACCCCATCATCCAAGTGTGTCACTTTTGTGCAAGTGGATTTTTGGGGAGAATGAGAGAGACAAAGATAACCGACACGAAGTTGAGTTGGCTTTACTCGGCTTTGCCGGAGCGGCCAATCAACCCCACTCACCTATGATCAACCGGTGGTGTTGTTAGCAACATCGGATTCGGGAGATCGGGTTGTTACCTCTCCATGTTGACTATCTCTTTAAAACCGGGGATTACAAGGAACCCTAATCATCTCCTACCGAGGACCATGTGTGGTTCGAAGACCGGTGGATGGTCGCTTCCTTGTGTGATGAGTGATTGACAACGTTGTGTGGACCGATTCTTGGCTAAGTATTGCAGGTGCGAGGTTGCGGCGTGACTCGTGTTGGTGCGGGTGAAGAACAAGCGCGAAAGGTCGTCGCGGGTGAGGCCTCCGGGTGTGGAGAAGACAAGTAGGCTTCGTTCGAGGGACCCGGTGGCCAGCGGGGTCAAGTGCGGACCGCATGGTGGCATGAACAACAAGATGAAGTCGTGGACGGTTTCTTGGTTGAGCCTCAAAACCAAGGTCGAGCCGGGACTACGTGGGAGCCAAGTCATGAGTGGAGATTGGCGGAGGCTACACCGAGTTCGCGGGGTTTCCGGTGGTTCACCGAGAAAACCACCGGGTTCCTTGGTTGATCCACAAAGCCAAGACCGGAGAACCGAAGACGGAGGCTGCGAGCGCGCCGGACCGGTCGCCCGGTGGGTCCGACCGGTCCGACCGGTGGGGACCCGGTCGGACCGGTGAGGAGCACCGGTCGACCGGTGTGCGACGACGCGGTCCGAGACTTCGAAGCGGAGGACACGCGTCGGGATCGCATGGCTTGCGTCGAGGCTACGCGAGGGTGCGGTCGCCGGGCATCCGTCCGATGGTGAAGACATCAAGAATTCCAAATCCGCCCTTGAGGGGCTTGTATCCCTAGTTAGTAGAGAGGGGCATTTTAGACATTCGGTTGCCGCCTATATAACCCAAGAGGTGAGAGGATGGCAGCCAACTCTTGGAACCCTAGCTCATTAGTTTTCCTATTTTCCACCTATTTTCCTTAGGTTTTCTCTAGGACTAGCAAGAGAGCTTCACGGAGAGATCTTGTAGAGAGGGATGGATGATCGGGCGGCTTGCTAGACCTTGTACGAATCTTTGTTTCATGTATAGATGATTCGGCGTGATTCCTCAAGGTTTGGATGTGTTTTCCCGGTTGTTCTTGGTGGTGATTTTCGGAGCCCTTTCTTCGTGATTTCTTTGGGGTGTTTTCGGGGCTTTTCTCTTGGAGATTTGATGGGGGAAATTTGTGGGAACCCTTTGTGGTTCTTTGGGCTGTGATTCCCCTCCCAAATCCGTGAGAAAAAGTGCTCGATTTCGGGGTTTCTTGAATTCTTGGGTTGGAAGTGCTTTCGGCGGGATTTCTTCGATTCCTCCTTTTTGGACGAGATTTGGTGGTATTAAACTTGGCTATGGACTCCTCATGAGGTGTTCCCGATATCCCCAAAGTCTTGTTCAAGTCCGTGGAGCGATTCGGGAGATCGAGATTTGAATTTGGGGGAGTTGACCCGCGGGTCTTGTTCATCCCGAGTCGCCGGAGCTACACCGGTCTGACCGGTGCTCTTGACCGGTCTGACCGGTGCAAGCCCCTGTGGGTTTTCGCTCGGGTGAGTGTCTTGGTGTGTTCTTTGTTGTCCCGTGGTGCTGCTGTTTCGAGTTTGGGTCCGTTTGGTGGTCGGTTGGCCTGTTTGGTGCCTTGGGGGCTTTCTGGCTGCCATCGGTCTGACCGGTGTGTCTCACCGGTCTGACCGGTGTAGAGCCACTTAGTGGAAGTTGCTCAGGTTCACCAGCAGGGACCGGTCTGACCGGTGGTGCTCACCGGTCTGACCGGTGTGGGTCTGTAGACTCGGGGTTTGTTGTTCCGCTGCGTTCTCGAGTCGGAAGGCCGTGTGTGTTGGTTCCTAGGTCCGGGGGCACTCCGGTGGCTACGTGGGCTTGGCCAACTTGGGTAGTGAGTCGGAGACGTGTGTTGGAAGCCGCGTTCGTCTTGTTGGAGTTCTCATCTCCATCGAGAAGAATTTTTTTTCGGCTCCCATTCACCCCCCCCCCCTCCGGTTCGCCGTATCGGTCCTTCAAGTGGTATCGAGCCGGTTCGGGTCTTTGTTGACTCTAACCCGTCTAAGATCCAAGGATGGCGTACCGAGAACGGGGTTCGGGTCCTCCACACTTCGATGGCAAGAACTACCGGATGTGGAGCAAGCGGATGGGTGCGTTCCTCCGCGGAAAGGGTCGCTACTTTGGGATGTCACGGTGGACACAGGGCTATGTCCGACCGATGGATTTCCTTGCTCCGGGGTCGAGGGGACGGATTCGACGCCAACAATAAGGCGGTCGACTACTTGTTTCGTGCTTTGTGTCAACTCCGAGTTCGATCGGGTGCACACCGAGCACTTGGCTTGTAGGATTTGGGCGGTGTTGAAGGAGGCTCATGTTGGGAACGCCCAGGTTCAGGCACGGTTGTATGCGACCTACGGAGAGAGTACGAGAACTTCACTCATCTCCCCGGTGAGTCCATCGATGCCTTGTTTCAGATGTTCACGGTGGTGGTGAACAACATGAGGGCCAATGTGGACGTGCTCCCGTACGATGATCATGATAGAGCCGTCAAGCTCTTACACTCTTTGGATCGTACGATATGGGGCGGAAAGTTCGAGGCCATAGTCGAGTCGGAGAGGTACGATACTGCGACGGTGAACGAGCTGTTCTCGAAGCTCAAGTCGGTCGAGGTGGATAGGGGCATGATCGCCAAGCTCGAGGGACCGACCGATTCCCATAGTCTTGCCCTCGTTGGTGGTCCCAAAGGAAAGACTAACTCTAACCCATCCACCGGGATGTTCTCGTTTTCCTCTTTGATGTCTATGCCAGATGAGGAGTTTGATGACCTTGGAGAGGACGAGCTGGCGCTGTTGACGAGGCGGTTCGAGAGGCCGCACGAGAACCGCGTGAACATGAGGAGGAACACGAGGACCGCTTCCCGGTGCGGCAAGCCGGGACACTTCGTCGCCGACCGCCGGAGAAGGCCGAGAGCAAGGACAGCTACAAGCACAAGCCGAGGATGAACGATGGCAAGTACCGTTCGAGGCGCGACCACAAGAGCAAGCACAAGAACAAGTACAAGGACGAGCGACGATCAAGGAAGAAGGAGGGCCGAGGCAAGGCCCGGGCGATGGTTGGAGCGAGCGACGTCGACTCCAGTTCCGCGTACTCTACCTCGAGCTCGAGCGGCGGCGAAGACGAGGGAGATCGCCGCAAGAACAAGAAGTCGTCCAAGAACCCGAGCGGGCCGAGGCCGCTTCGCGAGAGATGGCTTCGCACCATGGCGTTGAGCTCCGGCAAAGCAAGAAGAGCACACGGAGCGACTCGGACTGCGAGTCCGACGACGAGGTGCGTGATGAGCTTCCCTTCTTGCGCCGGGAGAATGAGAGGCTTGGCTCTTTGCTTGATAACCGTGATGACATGCTTAGAGAGGCCAAGAAAATGAGGAAAGAGCTTAGGGCTTCACTCGAGGATGCTAGGACTAGAGTGGGTGAGCTAGAGACACGGGTGCTTGATAGCAAGCTTGAGATTGATTCGCTTAAGGCTAGCCCCGTTGTTTCGATGAGAATGATTGTGCTTGATTGCTCTATATTCCTTGCTGATCTTGCTTTGTTCAAGGAGAAGCATGCCTCCAAGTGTGAGGAACTAGATGTGCTTAGGGTTGAAGTGGCCGAGCTTAAGTCTAGACTCGCTTTGCTAGGTGCTTGCACTTCTTGCCCGTTTTGCATGCTAAGATTGATGAGATGCATGCTTACACTAGTTCGCTCGAGGCTAAATTGAAGGAACCCATGCCTACATCTTGCTCTACCCGTGAAATGCATGCATTGAAAAATTTGGAGCTTGCACATTATGTTGACCGTTTGCGGGATGAGAATGATGATTTGAGGAAGTTGATGGGGTGGTTGTCCGGTCACGAGCCTCGGTTGAGGATGATGATCGAGGCCTTTAAGAGGCAAGATGGTGAGGGTCTTGGAGCAAACAAGGTTGGTGAGGGAAGTGGAGAGAATATCCGGGAGCCACCAAAAACCCACCACAAGAATGAGTTCCCACCAAAACCTAACCATCTAAGGAATCGGCTAGACACAACCCCGGCTCCACCCGTGTTTCCTACACCCACAAATGACCTACAAAAGCCTATCAAGTTTGTGAGCACTTCGGGGAAAGTGTTCTTTGGGAAGGAGAGTGAGAAGGCAAGTGGTGAGAAACCGGTGGAGGGTTTGAGTGGAGAGAAACCGAGTGAGCGACCACATCCCAAGCCAAAGCCTAAGCTTGTGAGGTTCCATTGTGGCTATTGTGGGAGAGATGGCCATAAGGAGGAGTTTTGCTTCAAGAGGAAGCGAGAGGAGAGAATGAGGAAGGAGTGGGCAAACAAGGACAAGTACCACCCTTCCGATGGTGTACTTGAGCCTCGTATGCGGATGCCCGGGGGCAAGGCGATTGTGAGGACGAGTTCGGGCTTGGGGAGAGAAGAAGGCTGCGAGGTGGTGTTCTTGTCCGGGTCACACCGGTCGGACGGTGTGGGGCACCGGGCCGACCGGTGCGGGCTGGACGGACGGATGTTCGGGTTTCGAGCTCGTACGGGTGCGAGGGTTGTTTCGGTGGTCGTGGTTCGGTGGTTGGGCCGGAAAGAGTGCGGGTGGTCGGTTGCTAGGCGTTCTCCTCCTCGTGCTCAATACGGGGATTGGAGGAGTCGTGGCGTTGAGTTGGAGAGGAAGGACGTTCCACGGGCTTTCTTGCGTGGTTTTGGTCCTCCTCCGGGCGAGAGAGGGGTGGTTCCCTCAGGATGGTTACCGTGGTGGTGTTCGTGGAGGTAGCTTTGGTAGGAGAGATACTTTGTTTGGTGCTAACCCCACTTTCGAGCAAATGGCTCGGCACTGGTTTTCCTCCTTTGGTACTAACCCCAGTGCTGAGTCGTTTGTTCGCTCACGTGCCTATTTTTGATTTTCAGGTGGGAGACTTGAAGAACATTTGGCTGATTGACTCCGGTTGTTCGAGGCATATGACCGGAGACAGGGGGTGGTTCTCAAGTCTCGTCCCGGTGGTGACGAAGAGGTACATCACCTTTGGGGACAATGGGCGTGGGCGTGTGCTTTCAGAAGGTGAGATAAAAGTGAGTGACAAGATCACTCGAGGCGTGTTGCTCTTGTTCAATCACCGGGGTACAATTTGCTTTCGTGTCTCGGTTGTTGGATGAGGGTTTTGAGGTGTTGTTTCGGCCTGGTGGTTCTCGGATTGTGGACTCTCGAGGGGACCTTGTTTGTATGGTCGTTCCGAGGGTCAGGTGTTTCGTGCTGATTTTTCTCAGTCTTCGGGTGTTGAGCGTTGTTTCTTGGCTGGTTCTTCGAGTGAGTTGTGGAAGTGGCATAGGAAGTTGGGTCACTTGAGCTTTGACCTTTTGTCTCGCTTGAGTAAACTCAATTTGGTCCGAGGATTGCCACGGTTGAAGCTTGAGAAAGAGTTGGTTTGTGCTCCGTGTAGGCATGCCAAGATGGTGGCCTCTTCTCACCCGCCACTCACCGATGTGATGACCGAGCGTCCATGCGAGCCGCTCCATATGGACCTTGTTGGCCCGGCTCGTGTGCGATCTCGCGGGTGGGAAGTGGTATGTCCTTGTTGTGGTGGATGACTATTCTCGGTATGCGTGGGTGTTCTTTACGGAGGATAAGGGGGAGACGTTTGGTTTTGTTCGAGATCTAGTCTTGAGGTTGAGGAACGAGAGGCACGGAGATGCCATACGAGCTATCCGCAGTGATAATGGCTCGGAATTCAGGAACTCTCGTTTTGAAACCTTTTGTCATGACTTGGGTCTTGAGCACCAGTTTTCGAGTCCGTATACGCCTCCCCAGAATGGTGTTGTGGAAAGGAAGAACAAGACCTTGTGCGAGATGGCTCGGACGATGCTTGATGAGCATAGGACTCCGAGGAGGTATTGGGCTGAGGCGGTGAATACCGCATGCTATGTGTCGAACGAGATATACCTCGAGTGCACAAGAAGAAGACATGCTATGAGTTGATGCATGGTCGCACACCCAAGGTGAGTCACTTCCATGTCTTTGGTTGCAAGTGTTTTATTCGAAGAAGGGCGGGAAGTTGGATAAGTTTGAGGCTAGGTCCGTCGATGGCATTTTCTTTGGTTATGCATCTCATTCTAGAGCATATCGTGTGCTCAATCTTGAAACTAACCAAATCGTGGAGACTTGCGAGGTAACCTTCGACGAGACAGAGCCACGTAGTCAGCTTGTCTTTGAGTGTGCAGGTGATGATGAGCTTGGCGAGGAGATCTTTCAGGAGGAGGAGCATGAACATGGTGATGATGAAGATGGCGGTGTGGTGCCCCCTGCTGAACATGTACCCACTACTTCGACTACGATGATGGATGGACCCTCCGCTACACCTACGACGACAAATCAAGAACGAGGAGAAGCTGATGTTGAGGGGGAGGTAGCTTCGAGGCGAGAACCTCCCCGGCGAGTTCGGGTGGATCACCCGGCTTCGAGGATCATCGGCGACATGAATGAACGCACTACACGGTCGAGGGTTCGAAACAATTCCCACTTTGCTCATGCTGCGTTTGTTGCTTCTTTTGAGCCCAAAGACATTGGACACGCACTATCGATCACAATTGGGTTAACTCGATGCATGAGGAGTTGGAGAACTTTGAGAGGAATCGGGTGTGGGAGTTGGTTGACCCTCCCCCGGGGTGTAAGCCGATTGGTACAAAGTGGGTGTGCAAAAACAAAGAGGGAGAGAAGGGTGAGGTTGTGAGGAACAAGTCGAGACTTGTTGCTCAAGGGTTCGGTCGAAGGAGGGGATCGACTACGAGGAGACCTTTGCTCCCGTAGCCCGCTTGGAGGCGATTAGGATCCTTCTAGCCTTTTCTCGTGGCTAAAGGGTTCAAGTTGCACCAAATGGATGTGAAGAGTGCTTTTCGAATGGTGTCTTGGAGGAAGAAGTGTATGTGAGGCGGCCTCCGGGGTTTGAGAGTGAGAAGTACCCCCACCGGGTGTACAAGTTGAGGAAGGCGCCGTATGGGTTGAAGCGGGCGCCTAGAGCTTGGTATGGCGAGGTTGAGGGGGTTCTTGTTTGAGAGAGGCTTTGAGATGGGGAAGGTCGATCGGACCTTGTTTTTGCGAGAGGGGGGCGAGAGATATCCCGATTGTGCGAGTGTACGTGGATGATATTGTCTTTGGTGGCTCGTCTAACTCTCTTGTTGCAAGGTTTGCAGATGATATGAGCGGGGAGTTCGAGATGAGCATGATGGGTGAGTTGCAGTTCTTCCTCGGGCTACAAATCAAGCAATCAAAGGAAGGAACATTTGTGAACCAGGCTAAGTACACCAAGGACATTGTGAGGAAGTTCAAGATGGAGGACTCCAAGGCTATGACGACGCCGATGAGTACGACTACAGCTCTTGATGCGGACGAGGAAGGTGAACACGTGGACCAGAAGGAGTACCGGAGCATGATCGGGTCACTCCTCTACTTGACGGCGACGAGGCCGGACATACGGTTCTCGGTGAGTCCGTGCGCTCGTTTTCAAGCGTCTCCGAGGACTTCGCATCGGCAAGCGGTGAAGCGAATTTTCGGGTACTTGCGTCACACTCCCGACTTCGGCCTTTGGTACTGCGTCCTCTTCTTTGGCGCTTCATGGCTTTTCGGACGCGGATTTTGCCGGGTGTCGGTTGGATAGGAAGTCCACTTCCGGGACTTGCCGCTTTTGGGTTCTTCGTTGGTGTCTTGGTCTTCGCCAAGCGGTCGAGTGTTGCTCAATCCACGACCGAGGCCGAGTATGTTGCCGCGCTCGCTAGTTGTTGCTCTCGGCTCCTTTGGATCACCTACACCATGAGTGACTTTGGTGAGGAGTATACCCATGTCCCACTTCAATGTGATAGCACCAGTGCCATAAGCGTTGCAAAGAACCCAGTGCTCCATTCCAAAACCAAGCACATAGAAGTGAGGTACCATTTCCTGAGAGACAACGTTGAGAAAGGAAAGATAGCGTTGATCCATGTACCCACACATCACCAACTAGCCGATATTTTCACCAAACCTCTAGATCAAGCAACTTTCACTCGTTTGCGGGGGGAACTTGGTGTGTGTTTGATTTCTTGAGTTGGGTGTGTGGGAGCTTTCTTTTGCGGTGGTGTCGAGCCCGTTTTGCCTCCCCTCGAGGAGCCGGTTTGTAGCATATGTATAGCTTTCCTTTGTGCATTTCTTGCATTTTGGCATGGCATATGTAACATGATGTATAGGCATCCTTGTATCTTAGATTGCATGCATTTTGTATCATATGCATTGGTTAGGAAAGCTTCTCTCATATACTTTGTTCACCATGGAATGAGATATACGTCTCCGTGAGCTTGTTTGGTATGCTACGGTTAGTTTTGGCTTAGCTCTTGATGATCTTGATGAATAATCCATGGTTGCTAGCTATGCTTTTGAAAAATGTCACATGTATGCTCTCTCATGTGTAAATGCCTTTACATGCTCTTGACATGTTTTTGTGGTCTTGCTATGCTTACTTTGTGGTTGGATGACTAGTTTATTGATCATATGGGGCCAAAGGCTCATTTGCCATCATGAATGTTTAGCCCTCTAGATTTATCTTGTGGAGGAGCATAAGTTCCTTTTTGTCGCAAAGACATTTCATGTACCATCTACAAATCTGAAAATGAAATGAAAAATGCTTGGAAAATATGCTCCCATGTCATATGTGCTGAATTTAATTTTCTTTGGGTGCTAAACCGTTGCATGATGCCTACCAATGAGAAGTCTCATACATAGAAGTAGGCACATGGCTCGGTGGCTTTGACATGACATGAGGTGCTTGTGGGTGTTTGTGATGGTCTTATGATTAGAATGGCTGTCCTAGCATGAAGTTTGTGTGGCTTTGCCATTTTGATATGCTTTGATCATGTTTAGGAATTTGCTCATGAGAGGCAAGTTTTTCGCAAAATTGCCAAAATCCATCTTAGCTTCGTCCAATGGTTGTGAAACTTGGTGATCATGTAGTTGAGATCGATACGAAGCCGTAGAGTATCTAACTTGCTCATTTGGACATGTGTAGCATCCTATGTTGAATTTTGTATATTTGAGAAGCTCTAGGTTGAAAGTTTTGCATTTTTGGCTTGATTCATGCATTGCCAACAAGGGGGAGAAGTTTGAGCTTGAAATGGCTTGTTGGACGCGTTTGGAAGGTTTTCGAGTGGTTTCGAGCCATTTCGGCTCTCGTTGTACACCGGTCCGACCGGTGAAGAGCACCGGTCCGACCGGTGTGAGTGCTTGGTCCCGTACATATGTTAGGCACCGGTCGACCGGTGGTGATGACCGGTCCGACCGGTGTGGGCCGAAAGTGCTTTGCGCAGCCTGTCCCGTTTCATGTGGTTTCTTGCATGCATTCGTCCAGGGGGAGTTGCATTGGTTCAGGGGGAGTTTGCATGTGTGCAGGGGGAGCTCTTTGAGAGTTTTTCGAGCTTTGTTTCGGTGGTTTGTGCTCTTTGCTTGAGCTTTGCTTTGTCTCGGATGTGTCGAGCCGTTGCCCTTGCCTAAGGGGTCCGAGACTTGTCTTCTTCAAGTGATCTTGCTCTTTGCCTTTGTCCGGTTTTCGATCGCTTGTTGGAGTTTCGTTTGTTCGTTTCTTTTCTTTTTCTTTTTTCTCTTGTTACTTTCATGTGGGTGTTGTCAATGCACTCATCAAGGGGGAGATTGAGGACCATGTGTGGTTCGAGGACCGGTGGATGGTCGCTTCCTTGTGTGATGAGTGATTGACAACGTTGTGTGGACCGATTCTTGGCTAAGTATTGCGGGTGCGAGGTTGCGGCGTGACTCGTGTTGGTGCGGGTGAAGAACAAGCGCGAAAGGTCGTCGCGGTGAGGCCTCCGGGTGTGGAGAAGACAAGTAGGCTTCGTTCGAGGGACCCGGTGGCCGGCGGGGTCAAGTGCGGACCGCATGGTGGCATGAACAAGAAGATGAAGTCGTGGACGGTTTCTTGGTTGAGCCTCAAAACCAAGGTCGAGCCGGGACTACGTGGGAGCCAAGTCATGAGTGGAGATTGGCGGAGGCTACACCGAGTTCGCGGGGTTTCCGGTGGTTCACCAGAAAACCACTGGGTTCCTTGGTTGATCCACAAAGCCAAGACCGGAGAACCGAAGACGGAGCCGCAGCAGCGCGCGGACCGGTCTGACCGGTGGGTCCCGGCCGGTCGGCGGGTGGGGACCGGTCTGACCGGTGAGGAGCACCGGTCTGACCGGTGTGCGACGACGCGGTCCGAGACTTCGAAGCGGAGGACACGCGTCGGGATCGCATGGCTTGCGTCGAGGCTACGCGAGGTGCGGTCGCCGGGCATCCGTCCGATGGTGAAGACATCAAGAATTCCAAATCCGCCCTTGAGGGGCTTGTATCCCTAGTTAGTAGAGAGGGGCATTTTAGACATTCGGTTGCCGCCTATATAACCCAAGAGGTGAGAGGATGGCAGCCAACTCTTGGAACCCTAGCTCATTAGTTTTCCTATTTTCCACCTATTTTCCTTAGGTTTTCTCTAGGACTAGCAAGAGAGCTTCACGGAGAGATCTTGTAGAGAGGGATGGATGATCGGGCGGCTTGCTAGACCTTGTACGAATCTTTGTTTCATGTATAGATGATTCGGCGTGATTCCTCAAGGTTTGGATGTGTTTTCCCCGGTTGTTCTTGGTGGTGATTTTCGGAGCCCTTTCTTCGTGATTTCTTTGGGGTGTTTTCGGGGCTTTTCTCTTGGAGATTTGATGGGGGAAATTTGTGGGAACCCTTCGTGGTTCTTTGGGCTGTGATTCCCCTCCCAAATCCGTGAGAAAAAGTGCTCGATTTCGGGGTTTCTTGAGTTCTTGGGTTGGAAGTGCTTTCGGCGGGATTTCTTCGATTCCTCCTTTTTGGACGAGATTTGGTGGGATTAAACTTGGCTATGCACTCCTCATGAGGTGTTCCCGATATCCCCAAAGTCTTGTTCAAGTCCGTGGAGCGATTCGGGAGATCGAGATTTGAATTTGGGGGGAGTTGACCCGCGGGTCTTTGTTCATCCCGAGCCGCCGAGCTACACCGGTCCGACCGGTGCTCTTGACCGGTCCGACCGGTGCAAGCCCCCGTGGGTTTTCGCTCGGGTAAGTGTCTTGGTGTGTTCTTTGTTGTCCCGTGGTGCCTTCTGTTTCGAGTTTGGGTCCGTTTGGTGGTCGGTTGGCTGTTTGGTGCCTTGGGGGCTTTACGGCGCCATCGGTCCGACCGGTGTGTCTCACCGGTCGACCGGTGTAGAGCCACTTAGTGGAAGTTGCTCGGGTTCACCGGCGGGGACCGGTCCGACCGGTGGTGCTCACCGGTCGACCGGTGTGGGTCCGTAGACTCGGGGTTTGTTGTTCCGCTGCGTTCTCGAGTCGGAAGGCTGTGTGTGTTGGTTTCTAGGTCCAGTGGCACTCCAGTGGCTACGTGGGCTTGGCCAACTTGGGTAGTGAGTCGGAGACGTGTGTTGGAAGCCGTGTTCGTCTTGTTGGAGTTCTCATCTCCATCGAGAAGAATTTTTTTTTCGGCTCCCATTCACTCCCCCCCTCTCTGGTTCGCCGTATCGGTCCTTCACCTACCCGGGACTTCCCTAGGAATATATGAAGAAAGGAAAATATATAAGTGAAGATGAGAGAGGAAGCTTCAAAGTGGCCTAGGTGAATTTACCCCTTTTGGAAGGAAGGTTAAGACTTTTTTCTTGAGAGGAAGAAGATAGGTTAGAGGAAGGACTTCTTGTCTTTGGCGAAGAAAAATAAAAGAGAAGGATTATAGGAGAAGGATCTTCTATGGCCCAAGAAGGAGGTGCACAACAAAATTATGTGCCACCATTTGTAGGAATTTCGGCGCCGCGAAGTTACTACGGTGATGTACCAATGCAAGCATGGGGGAGTGGTGCAGCCATACCCCCACCAATTTTGCGGTGCCCAACGTAGCCTTTGCGGAGCCATATGCACACCTTCCTCAACCACAACAAAATGTGGCCACCATTTAAGGATACGCTGCAAGAAACATGCAAATTATTGCAGCTATCCAAACCAATGCAAACCAAATGGGTGAAGGAAATGCAAACATTGCTTATGTGCTTGGACACCTT
This sequence comes from Cenchrus americanus, assembly GCA_947561735.1. NCBI lineage: Eukaryota > Viridiplantae > Streptophyta > Magnoliopsida > Poales > Poaceae > Cenchrus > Cenchrus americanus. The sequence goes on along the minus strand of OX387241.1, from coordinate 233,259,880 downwards.
CACCTAGAACCGTCGGACAATTCATAGGAGGAGAGGCGCAATCCTATTATGAGTAAGGGTACAACAACCAAGACTATCAATATCAACCACCGGCGGAATATTAGAGAGAGGAGGAGCTTTAGTTATCTTTCCTTTACCCCTTTTCTTTAATTTTTAGCTTGTTTGCACCTATGTATGCGTAGTATTTTCAGCTTTACTTTAATTTTTAGTTTTCTCTTTTAATTTTCAGCATGTGTGTTAGTGTTTATTTTCATCATGAATAATGTCACCACCAAGTTTTTACCATTAGTAAAGTTACAAAGTTTGTGCCATGATGATATATGATTATAAGTGCCACTTTTTTTATCTTTGTAATTGATTTATGCATGTTTAACCTAGTGCTCTCTTAAAAATACAAATCTGAAATTATCTAAATGCTAGCTTAATCTTTAGCGGAGGTTATGATAGAGATAAAGACCAATAGTGTTTTATGTGCTCTCAAGTTTTAAATGGATTAAAGATGATTTATTTTTGTTCTTAAATGTAAAGCTAACCTTGTCATAAATACCACTTGCGTGTTGCTCTACCTATCTAGAGCCATATAAATATTTCGGTGCAAAAACTTAGTATACAAGGTTTATTTTTGGGTGAGTTATTTCGGGCCTTGATTTCTCCGGCCCGAGACTAAGAAAGTTGGTCATTCCGTTTTTGCGTATCTATCTTTTTGCTAGCCTTTTATCCGTGCATTGTGTATTCCCACATCGGAGATCTCACAAACCTCGCCGGAAAACCAAATATCATCTTTTGTGTTTACCTCCTTGACCACAACCTATCGTTGAGAATGGATCATCAATTCAAGGAAGATCGCAAGACGGTGCCAACATTGAAGAATTCAAGTATCTCTCCAAGGAAAAATATTTCCGGTACCTACCTTATTTATCGCCTCTTTGCTCGAGATGAGCAACGTATAAGCATGGGGGAGGAGGTAGGTACGGTGCAATTTTAGACTTCAAAGAGGAGTAATAAAAGAGGAGTAATTAAAAAAAGAAAGAGAAAGCTCAAAGGCGATGTGCGGGACTTCCAAGGTGAAAGTCTCACAAAAAAATGAATGAATGAGAAAATGAATGAAAGAAAGAAACAAAGAAAAGAAGGAGAAATATGAGAAAGAAAAAAAAATATAGGTGTATGCGTAAAGTGAACTCCCCGGTTCTCTAAAAGTGCATTAGGAAATTCAAGGCTTCAAGTTTAAAAGATCCATTCTCATTTTCCAACCATGTGCAATCGATAACGAGGACTTCCTTTGTGCCTCGGGATCACCCTTTTCCCTTTGCACATGTCCACTCATCTAAAGTGTGCGTATTTTTCTCTTTCCCCTCCTTGATATAACATTATTTTCCAATGACCTTTTTGACGAGTCTCGGTAAGACCATGAGAAGCTTGTCTTGTTTTGACAACATCTCATTTATAATATCTTGGTAGGACTAAACTTTCCCAAAAACCTCCATATAAAGCCTACCACATATATATGTGTTATGAGAGGGAAAGGAGTAGAATAAATAGGCTTGAGAGACAAAGATGAGATGAGAGTTCATGAGCAAGATGCAAGGTGGTTTAAATTTGTGAACTTGGTTTAGCCCTTTTTCATCTTGTTCTTTATTTCAAAATTTCTGAGATCCATTTGAATTTTGGGAGCATGTTAATACTTGTGGGATAAGCTTAATTAAATATCTACCCTCCGTAGGGATGAAGGCTAGTACATTATGGAACTTTAACGAATTAAACTTTTGAGAGCATTATGTTTTTTTCATGTATGATCAAGTGCAAGGTTTAAACAATGAAGGGCAACGATGATATCCATCGAAGGCTTACTCGAGGACGAGCAAGGTTTAAGCATGGGGGAGAGCCGTTGACGGTGAAAATCCGTCAACCTAGCCATGAGTTTACCTTCGGTGTTGGCATGACTTTTGTATCTTATCCATTGGTACTAACCCCCGTGGTATAACAAGTTCACTTGTGCATGTCGGTTTTGGAGTTAAGTGTTTACGCGGGGTTTTAACGTCGAAAGCAAGACTTCCGAGATAAGTTCATTAAGCGCCTCATGACAAGACCTTAAAGCCCGGTACAAGTCAAGCAATGAAGTGAACATGATTCCAAGAGCCCAAGGACCAAGCCCGAGAAGATGATAAACTCCGAGGACCTAGCCGGGAAAATTGCTAAATCTTGCAAGACAAGGAGCTTCTTCCAATTCAGAGAGAATCCGACGTCAAGGGCCCACATGCAAAAGGGGAGAGCATCTAGAAGACGCGGGAAGCAATACGGGCGAAGGAGGCCACGAACCGGGCCGAACGGGCCCGAGCCGATCGGCCCGGGCCGGTCGGCCCGGCTGTTTTGGGGCCCGGTCGGCCTCCCCTTTGACCTAGTTGCATCTCCGGCTATTTATAGCCCCCACGACCGAGAGCCACGCATCAATCAATTCGTCATCCACCGCCGAGGAGCGAGAGAAGCTTGAGGGACACCATCTCGGAGATGAGGGTCGTGCTAGTTGTCTAGGGTTTCCCTAGCCGACGTGGGAACCTTGCATGGAAGACCACGTCGGAGCTCCGGAGTGAGGATCAAGATCGAGGGAGGGCCCCGGTGGTGATCTTGTTCATGTAATCATTCATGGTGAAGTTTGTAAGTGAATTCGATTTCCAGCGATCAAGTGCCTTCTCGATGATTTTGTTTTCTTCTTGGTTTTGCTTTTTCTACGATCTAGTTTGTAGCTAGATTACTTAGGGTGCTCTTGTAGCCGCGGTGGCTAGAGGTGCATATCGGACCGGCCAAGTGATTTCAACTTGTTCTATCGAACTCGCCCTAGACTACCCGCATGAGTAGGGATACGTTGTGACAGAACGGGGGTTCGAAAGGTGGGCGTTTTGGGAGTCGGATGGAAGGCCACGATTTAAAGATGCTTTTAATGAGATTCTCTTTTCTATCTTCATCTATCTTGTTTGGAGCTACAACATAAGCATGATCTAGACTCTCTAGATCGGTTATCTCTTGCTTTCTCTTGCTACCTCTTTAGTAGATTAGATTATATTCGTTTTCCTTATGGTATCTTAGATTAGATGCAATTTGATTCTTCAATAGATAGCTTTACCTTTCTTTACTAGATTGAATCCTTGCGTTGCACATTGTTCCACGGATTCGGTACCTTGGGTTCACCACTCGAGGGAAGAAGGGTCCCTTGACTACGACGGGAGACTTGTCCGCTTGCAAGTCTAAACGAACTTTGATACAACTATTAACCGTCAACAACCGTGCCCATCAGAAAGAATAATGGAAAATGGAGGATATGGAGGATGTGCATAGATTTCACAGACCTCAACAAAGCCACACCCAAAGACCACTATCCACTCCCGAGAATGGACCAGGTCATTGATTCAGCAGCCAGTGCAGCCATCATGTCTCTTTTGGATTGTTTCTCTGGTTACCATCAATGTTGGATGGCGAAAGAGGATGAGGAGAAAACCAGTTTCGTCACTCCTTTTGGCACTTTCTGTTTCGTACGCATGCCGGAAGGCCTGAAGAATGTCAGCCCAACCTTCACCAGAATGACTGGGGAAGTATTCAAGCCACAAATCGGCAGGAACATTCAGGCTTACGTCGATGACCTCATAGTGAAAAGCTGCGAAAAGGCTAACTACATCAGTGACTTGGCAGAGACTTTCGCCAACATGAGAAGAGCAGGACTGAATTTGAATCCAGAAAAGTGTGTATTTGGAGTCACAAAGGGAAAGATATTGGGATGCTTGATCTCAGCAAAGAGAATTGAGGCAAATCCGGACAAGATAAAGGCTATTAGGGAAATGGAGGAGCCAAAAACGAAGACGGACATTCAAAAGTTGAATGGTCGGGTTGTGACTCTGAATAGATTCATTTACAGATGTGCCAAGCAAAGCCTTCCATTCTTCAAAGCATTGATGGGCAAAGGAAAAATTGAGTGGGGACCTGAGCAAAGCAAGGCTTTCGCCGAGCTGAAGGCATACATCGAGAAGATGGCAATACTTTCACCACCTCTCCCGTCGGAGCTGCTTTTTCTATATGTAGCTGCATCCAAGGCCGCAGTCAGTGTTGCTCTTGTGCGAGAGGTCGATGGTGAAAAACAGAAATATCAGAGTCCTGTTTATTTTTTTTCGAAGGCTTTGTCTGGTTCCAAGCTGCTGTACTCAGAACTAGAGACGATCGCATATGCAGTGGTTACGGCCACGAGAAAGCTCAGACATTACTTCGAAGCTCACAAAGTCACCGTGCTCACTGATCAGCATCTCAATAATCTTTTCATCAACAAGGAAGCTTCGTCCAGAATCGCCAAATGGGAAACTAAGCTATTGGAGCACACAATTGACTTTGGGAAGAGATCAACAAACAAATCTCAAGTTTTGGTAGATTTTGTGGTGAATTGGACTTCACCAAGTAACATTGCTGGGGATGAGGAGCTCATCCCCGTATGGGAGATCATGTGCGACGAAGCGTGGGGGCGCAAAGGCACTGGAATTGCAGCTATTGTCACTTCACCGGCAGGAGTTAAGTTGAGATACGCCGCACGGTGTACCAACAATACCACCGAGTACGAGGCACTCCTGTTAGGCCTCAGAAAGGTGTAAGCCTTGGGAGCAAGCAATTTTTTAGTCAAGTGTGATGCTGAAGTCATCAAGGATCATGTTGAAAAGGAGAGTGAGGCCAAAGAGTCGGAGCTTGTCAAGTACCTGGCAGAGGTACGAAAGATGGAAAGAGATTTCCAGGGTTTCACCATTGAACACTTGCCGAGAAAAAGAAATGGGGAAGCCGATGAGCTGGCAAAGAAAGCTGCGAGGGGGGAGGCGATGCCTCCAGATGTATTCTTCGAGATTCTAACTGCCCCATCTATCAAACCAGACAAGCAATCCCTCAGCATAGTCAACGCAATCACAAGCATAGATTGGAGGGCTCCTATCATTGCTTTTCTTCACGGGCATTACGAGCCAGTCGAAACCCATGACATGAAAAGGATGCAAGCTCGAGCAAAGGGCTACATCCTTAAAGATGACAACCTTTTCAAGCTAGGAGTGTGTGCACCGTTGCTAAAGTGCATCACGCAAGAGAAAGGCATTGAGCTTGTGAAAGAAATTCTTAGTGGAATGTGCGGATCTCACATTGCAGCGAGAGCTTTAGCTGGAAAGGCTTTCAGGCAAGGTTTCTATTGCCTGATGGCAATAAGAGACGTTGAGCAGATTGTCAAGACATGCAAGGCATGCCAATTCACAGCAAAGCATCAGCAAAGGCCAGGGGCTTTTTCGCAGCTCATCACTCCCACTTGGCCATTGCAGCGCTGGGGCATGGATATTGTGAGACCGCTACCTACAGCTCAAGGCAACTTCAAATTCGCCGTGGTAGCAGTCGAGTATTTCACCAAGTGGATTGAAGTGATGCCCGTCGCTACCATCACTTCGCCACTATCAAAAAGTTTTTCTGGCAGCAAATCATCTGCAGATTTGGCGTACCCAAAGAACTTTTAGATGGTAATGGGAAACAGTTCGAGTGCCAAGATTTCAGAGAGTATTACCGCTCAATTGCGACAAAGCTTTGCTTCGCGTTCGTGTACCATCCTCAGTCCAACGGCATAGTCGAAAGGGCCAATGGACAAATTTTCTCGGCTATAAATAAATGTCTCTTCGATCAGAAGAAGGGAAAGTGGGCCGACAAGTTATCCAGAGTCATTTGGTCACACAACACCACTGAGTCAAGAACCACCAAATTCACCCCATTCAGATTGTTGTACGGGGCCGAAGCCATGTGCCCAGAAGAGCTATCCAATGAAAGTGCTAGGGTTCTGGTGGGAAGCTCTCGCGAGAGCGAAGAGGTGGACAAAGATCTGGTAGAGATCGACAGGCTTGATACAGTACAAAATCTGCTGAAGTACCAAGAAGAAACCAGAAAATGGAGAAACAAGAAGGTCTCTTTTGATAATATTCAAGTCGGTGATTTTGTGCTAAAGAGGAAAAGAATGATGTTTCAGTAGGCAAGTTCCAATTCACGTGGGAAGGGCCTTACATTGTCACGAGCAACGTTCAAGACGGGGCCTTTCATCTAAAAGATGAGGAAGGTGTGGAGTTACCGCATTCGTGGAATGTGGATAACTTGTGTAAATTCTTTCCATAGTGTAAATTAGTCGGGGTCGATCGCATAAATCCATAAATGCGAGTGACTCATAAGTTTTACCTTTTCTAGTCTTTACTTTCGCGCAATTCAAATTCAATAACAAGGTGTGTACTCTTTTCCTCACATAGGGAGGACTCCACTCTTGAGCGTGAGGTTTTTAACGAGACATCCTTGATGTAAAATTTCCTTTCCTTAATGAATGGAATAATTCCTCCCTACATTTTCTACCTTTTACTTTCATGCATCTTTTAAAGTGCTAGCCACGGATAGCCCACTCCAAAAGCGAGTGATTCAAAGTGCTACTCGAAAGTAGCCCAACCGCAAGTGGTGAAATGAAAATGATTCACAAGAATCAGTACTTTTAAAGAGTTGTTCTCGCAACAGTCCATCTGCAAATGGCGTATAAAAAGCGGTTCAACTCTCAACCGAAACAACGTAAATGATTCACAAGAATCAATGCTTTTAAATAGCTGTTTTCGCAACAGCCCATCTGAAAAGGATGCGTCAAAAACGAGTCGGTTTTGATTCGAAATAGCAGTGGAAAGTTGGCAAGTATAAATTCAATTTTTTAAGCTTTTTGTGTAAGTGAAACCTGGCGTCGCACCAAAGTGCCAAGACCAAATCAAGTAGTAACTTTCATTGTCGAAAAAACAGCTCCAAACCTGTAATATTCGACGTGATTCGTGCGATTTCCTTGTCCTACAATGCGTTGAGTGTCGCATAGTAGGCTAGATTTTTCATAACAAAAACGGACAAGGGAAAGCAAGCAAATTCACACAAAACTTTCCCTTACCAAAGTACTTTATTAAAGTGAAGCATCATTTAGTACAAATAGTCAAGCAAAGTTCGAAGCACAAGGTTTCGCCCCGTATAATTTTATGTTCTCAGTGTTGCTTTCTCCCCACTTCCGAAGGGGGAAGACGTTTTCTTTCAGAAATTTCAATTGAAAGCAGTGAGAATGCTAATCTAAATATACAATTTTCATGAGAAAGGTTGTTCTATGCAACTACCATCTGAGTACCGTCCCCCGCGACTCTTAGCCATATCATACACAAAACAATGATATGTATCTTCTTCTTTGTGCAATTCCTCTTTCACTACCGGGGCTTCGCAGGTGGTCGGTCCCACCAGAGTGATCTTGATATTGTCGTTCCTAGTCACAAAGTAACAAAGAGGATAACTGTGTAGCGACTGGTATTGACAACAAAATTCCTAAAACTCTTCAAAAGTTTTTCGGGGGTATCGGCATTGAAAAACCTTCTAAGACGCCCCACTGACGCAGGTGTTGGCATGGTTGAAAGTCTTAGGCGTCACATCCAATACTACATCTCCTTCCGATGTCTGTAAAACAATTCACGCAAAAGTTTTGCATCACATCCTTAGTACATGAACAAATTTACATTGAGGCAGTTCCTAAAAAGTTTTCACACATCTACACCTCCGAGGACGGATCTGCTGCCGGATTAGTAGCCTGCTCTTCGTGTTGCAAAGGTCAAGAGTTTCGCCTGTGACAAGATCCTTGTTGTTCTTCTTGGTGTTGGCTGCTTCTCACACAGGAGCATTAGGCACCCCAACTTCGGTATCAGATTTTGGAGGCCAGTCCTGTTACGGTCCATAAGGCCCAGAGTCACGTCCGCACCGTGAACTGCCCGATGAGAAAGGAAACGCATCAAGAATATGATAGTTAGGGTCAATAAAACTGATCGAAGAAAACGAGGGGTTCAGAGTCAAAACCTTAGTGAGCCGGTCGGCAGCTTTCTTTCTCACATGTTCGCGGCTGCTCTCTGCCCAGAACTTGCGAAGTATGATCTTGGTAATTGCATCAACGATCTTACTGGGGGCTGGCATTTCTACCGAGGAAGGAAACTCAAACCCACGAGTCCCAAAAGCTTTGAAGTGATCACAGCTGTGCGTTTCCAATAGCTGAATAATAGCTTTAGTACTCGTCGCTGCCCCATAATCGCCAACCTTTGACATGGTGTCTGGTAGGACTTTTGGTTCATCATTCATCCAGGTATAGTAACTAGCAATATTGTCAGTAACCCGGAAGGTTTGGGTCTCAACGCCAGATCGCTCAAGTACTCGGCGATAGGTGTGAGCTAGGTGAACTCCCCACTAATAACAGTAAGATTCATTGTCCTCCAAAGTTTTTTCCAGTTCAGCTTTCCTCTTCTTCAGCTCGTCAATTTGAGCGTCATGGGTGTCGATCTGAACTTGAGAAGCGTCGAGCTGATCAACAGTGTTGCGGAGCTCGGTCCTGCATTGTTCATACAATTGCAAACTCTTTTCCAATTCTTGTTTCAACACATCCATAGCAGTTTTTTGTTTGGAGCATTGCACGGTCGAATCCTGAGATTGGCCAGAGAAGCGTTGGTTTTCCTTCTTCAGCTTTTCATTTTCTTCACGTAGTCTTCAGTTCTCATCCGCCAAGCGCAGTTTCTCCTCACGAGAATCATTCATGACCCTCTCGTAGCCTTTTCGACCAACAATCATTCCCTTGGAAAGGAAGGACTGCATAATATCCAGCCGTCATTTGCCATCGAGATTCTCCAAAGAATTCAAGAAATTTGCGCCAACGAAAGAAGAATTAGGCTTTCAATCAAAACCCGCGGATTGAACAAAATTTAAGTGCATAGAGAAATCTAAAAGCAGTGCATCGGTGACAGAGGAAAATCAAAGTTTGGAGCTAGAAAGAAGCATACCAGGCTCGGAGGTCGAAGAATCAATGTTTAGTTCATCCTTTCCTCACCTTTCTGGTGTAGGATCTTTTTCTTTGGCACTCATTTCAACCAGAGCGGTGGCTACTGGAAAACCAAATACGCCATAAGTTAACCATCGCAAGATATTGTAAAAAATGATGACGAAGAGACAAAGTTCCCAAAATCAAGAAACCTGTAGCTTCCAAGGGCACAGAGTCTTTCGCTCCGAATCCGAGTGCATCGCTAGTTCCGAGCAGAGCTTGAACATTTGTTTCAATTTCATCAAAGGAAGGAGGGGGCGAGCGAGACAAATCCTCGTCGGGTCGGCGGTTTCGTGCTTTTCAGGAGCCATGACTTCCGGTTCAACCTTGTCAGTTCTATCAGAATATCATCGTCAATATAAGACAATCCCTCTTCTCCATCGATGATGTCAACCAATCCGACCACTGCTTTAATATGATCGTACTTGGGGAAATCAGGACCACAGAGTTCGCCAGTTTTCTCATAATGATACCAAAATCTTTTACCTGCAGCTTCTTCCTCCGGAGTCTGTTTCATCCGTTTCGGAGGACAAGTGGCGGAGAGGGATACCCGCGCACGTGTCCTTTCGGCCTCACTTCAGCTTGGTTAGCTGAATCAAAGTGGATAGTTTCTGCCTGATCTTTAGTTGTCTCAAGGTCTTTAGCTTTTGGAGGGTTAAGGACCCAAACGGCGAACCAGAGAAGGGGGGAGTGAATGGGAGCCGATAAAAGTTCTCCTTAAAGAACTCGGCCTATGTCCCAAATTCAAATCCCGGTCACAAACGAACTATGAGACGAAACAACCACCAATCACCAAGACAACGTAGTTATGAATCAACTACAAGTCCTAGGAATGATTCCTTAACGCACACGCGGAAGCACTAGAGAAGAAGCAAATGAATCCAACAAGCTTGGCAAGAAACTGCGTACAGATTAGACTATCTACCTAGCTGCCGCGGACTGTCCGCCAAGGAGAGGGCGGACTATCCGGAAGACAGGCGAGGACGGTCCGCAGTACAAAAATGCCTCCAACAGAAAAACCACGGTTATGTCTAAACGGTCTGCCAAACAGTCCGCGAGCTCCCTGCGGACTGTCCGCCAGCCGCGGACTGTCCGTGAAGGACGTGCGGACGGTCCATGGAAGAACTGTGCAGAAAAGCTCGAACCCGCAAGAACTCCTACACAATGTCGTCAACGAATCTCCCAAACAGCTGAAGCTCTTGAGGCAAGATTTGGGGGAGTTGATATGCGTCACTAGGTGATGCTATGCCCCAAAATTCTTGGCCTCTCACTCCCTCGAATGCCGGGAATCGTGGATCACACGAACTCAACCAGGAACAAAGAACTCCGCCCAAAAACCTTCGAATAAAGAGGTTCCCTGGGGTTTGAGGGGTCAAGATTGTCCACAAAGAGGCGCAAGGCACTCACCCATGATCCCCTCAAAGAACGAAGAAAAACCCCTCAAATCCGTGGAAACTACGGAAGAACGAAACGCCAAAGAGGATAACCGGGAAGAACTCAAACAAGCCTTGAGGAACCACGCCGAATCATCTATATATATCATGAAGGTTCATACAAGGTCTAGCTTCCGCCCGATCATCCTACCCTCTCACAAGATATCACCATGAAGCTCTCAAGATAGTCCTAGAAATTCCAAGGGAAAAGGAAGAGGGAAATAGCAAAACAAAATGAGCTAGGGGTTCAAGAGATGGCTGCCATCCTCTCACCACTTGGGTTATATGGAGGCAACCGAAAGTCTAAAATACCCTTACTAGCTAACTAGGGATACATGCCCCTCAAGGGCGAATTAGGAAATCTCTGTCATCGCTCCATCGGACGGATGCCCAGCGACCGCAAACTTGCTTAGCCTCGATGCAAGCCTTGCGATCCCGACACGTGTCCTCCGCTTCGAAGCTTCACAGCACGCCCGGATCCCATCTCCGCCTGCCGAGCCTCCGGTCTTGGTTTTGTGGTTCAACCAAGTAACCCGACGGTTTTGTGGTAAACCGCCGCAAACCCCGCGAACTCGGTGTAGCCTCCGCCAATCGCCACTCATGACTCGGCTCCCACATAGTCACGGCTCGACCTTGGTTTTGAGGCTCAACCAAGAAACCATCCATGACTTCATCTTGTTGTTCTTGTCACCATGTGGCCCGCACTTGACCCCTCTGGCCACCGGGTCCTTCGAACGAAGCCTACTTGTCTTCTCCACACCTGGAGGCCTCACCGGCAACGACCTTTCGTGCTTGTTCTTCACCTGCACCAACACCAGTTAAGCCGCAACTCCGAATGCGGGTAACCGTTGTCGGTGTAGGCCACTCCCGAATAGCATCAATCTTGCTATTGTCCACCTCAATATCCGTGGAGTAACAACATAACCAAGAAATGAGACACGTTGTGTGCGGAAGACGCATTTTTCAATGTTAGCAAATAAATGGGCAGCCCTCAACGCGTCAAAAACAGCACGCAAATGTTCTAAATGCTCGCCATAGACTTGCTGTAAATCAAGATATCGTCAAAATAGACAACGACAAACAATCATATGAAGGACCTCGAACTTCATTCATCAAGCGCATAAAAGTGCCGGGAGCATTAGTCAAACCAAACGGCATAACCAACCATTCATATAAGCCAAATTTAGTTTTAAAAGCCGTTTTCCATTCGTCTCCCAATTTCATTCTAATCGATGGTAACCACTACGCAAATCAATCTTAGTAAACGGAATGGCACCACTAAGCTCATCTAGCATATCATCAAGGCGTGGTATAGGGTGGCGATAACGAATTGTTATGTTATTAATAGCACGACAATCTACACACATACGCCATGAACCATCTTTCTTAGGAACAAGTAACACGAGAACCGAGCAAGGACTAAGAGACTCACGAATGTAACCCTTATCAAGTAACGCCCGCACCGGCGCCGAATCTCTTTTGTCTCATCCGGGTTTGTACGATACGGGGCGCGGTTTGGAAGCCGGGCACCGGGAATGAGGTCGATCCGGTGCTCAATGCCACGAAGCGGTGGGAGACCCGGTGGCAAGTCTTTGGGAAAGACATCGAAGCATACTCCAAAGAAAAGGTTAGCAACCGCGAGCGGAATATCCACGGATGGTGCATCATCAAGGGAAGCAAGCACACTAGAGCATACAAGTGCATAGCATGGCAAAGGAGCATCTCGAATATCATCAAAACCAGCACGTGTAGCAAGTAAAACAGGAGCATTCAACTTAATTTCAGATTTATCAGAAGTGGAGGGTGATGATTCCTGTTGTTTAGCCATTTTAACAGCTCTAGCAAGATCATCTTTAACAATTTGTTCAGGACTCATAGGATGTATAATTATTTTTTGACCCTTAAACATGACAGAATAATGATTCGAACGACCATGATGCAAGCTATCAGTATCATATTGCCAAGGTCTACCAAGTAACAAAGAACATGCTTCCATAGGAACAACATCACAATCAACATAATCAGAGTAAGCACCTATAGAAAAAGGAACACGCACCGAGCGTGATACTCTAATTTTGCCACCATCATTAAGCCATTGAATGTGATATGGGTTTGCATGCTTACGAGTGGGTAATGACAACTTCTCGACGAGCATAGTACTCGCCAAATTGTTGCGGCGCCGCCGTCGATGATGATGCGAATCGACCGCTCCTGCACAACACCCTTCGTATGGAACAGAGTGTGTCGCTGATTCTTATCGGCTGGTGTGACCCGTGTACTAAGAACACGCTGCACAACAAGACTCTCGTACCTATCGGAGTCCCCCGGATTGACATGGATGTCCATCTTAGCTGCATTGTCAGTGGCAAGCAAAGTATGTTCAAATTCTTTCGAATCACTAGCCGAAGAGTACTCACCATTGTCACGAATGAGTAATGTGCGTTTGTTCGGACAGGTCCCGAGCCACGTGGCCACGTCCGTCGCAACGAAAACACGTGATATCCCGTGTACGACCTGTGGTGGATGCTGCGCCTGTAGATGGAGTGGTGCCTGTGGCTGGGGTGGCTCCTGCCTGCGTAGCTGGCTTCTCACGTGGTGTAGGTGTGGATGGCGCGGGGAAGAGCGAGGTGCTTCGAACCGGGACGACGAATTTCTACCCGCAAAAGTGTTAGAATATGTCCTCGAGCGGCGTCCCTGCACTTCACGCTCAGCTTTGCAAGCAAACTCAAATAATTGGGTCATGTCAACATATTCTTTATAATCAAGGATGTCCTGAATTTCACGGTTCAAACCACCACGAAAGCGTGCCATTGCAGCGTCGGGTTCCTCCAATATACCACAACGAATCATACCTTTTTGCAACTCCTGGTAATAGTCCTCAACGGACCGAGAACCTTCCCGAAATCGCTGCATTTTGTTAAGCAAATCACGAGCATAATATGAAGGCACAAAGCGATGTCGCATAGTAGTTTTTAATTGCTCCCAAGTGGTTGGAACAAACGGTAGGATTTTTATTCTTATACTCACGCCACCGCATTAAAGCAAAATCGGTAAACTCACTAATGGCATCCTTAACTTGAGAGGTAGCAGCAATATCATGACATGAAAATTTTTGTTCAACTTCTAACTCCCAATCAAGATATGCGAGCGGGATCATATTTGCCATTAAAGGGTGGAATTTTAAATTTGATTTTAGAGAAGGAGTCGTTACCAGCGGGGCGGCGTGGTACACGGCGGGCTTTGTCGCGGCGGTCGGCATCCTCCCCGCTCATCGTCACCCACACATCCTTGGGCCACCAAATCAGTTACCACCGTGTTCAATGCATCGAGTCGTGACACGATGGCGTCGAGCGTCGTCTTGGTGGCCGTCCGCGCGAGGTCGAGCCGGTCGAACCGTTCGTTGGCCGTAGTAACCGTGGAGTCCATTCGTTCGTGCATGGTCCGGATGTCGGTGACAAGGCCTTCAATCTCGGTACGCATGTCCCGCAACTCTTTCTTGTCGGTGTCGCCCGACATGGTTAGCACAAACACAAAAACAAAACGACAACAAAAGCAAGTGTGGAACGGCTCACAAGGCGCTCAAACTAGTGCCGTTATCAAATCCTTATCCGTTCTTACCCAAGACGCGAGGGGCGACACCGCAACCAACCGGTGGAAGTCACGAAAGATTGGAGGAGCGATTGCCCGGAGAAACAAAATCCGCGCGTCGCGTAAATATGTGGAGTTACGGGGAAGGCTGCACTCAAGTTGAAGGATTAGCACAATCAAACAATAATGCAAAGCTGAATAATAGTGCTAAACACGATCAAACGGTGCCGGTAACAAGTGAAACCGAAAAGGAAGTGAAAAAGATGGAGCGGCGCAACTCTTTTCTTTTTTTAAATATTTTTTTTCGATTTTTTTTAATTTTTTTTTCAAGGTGCCCCAAAAAGCGATAATATGAACACGAGAGGATCTCAAATAGCAACTCACCACATGCACTTTTTCCGAAAGTACAGGGGTATTCCGGTAATTAAAAGATACTCTCTCTCTCTCAAAAGTAAGGCCAAGCTCCGAATATGGTGTGCTGTGGCGTGGTAGTTTTATCGTGGAGAATAGCGGGGAGAGGTGCCGTGGCAAAAACGAACCCGGACTCCACGGAAAACTCCTTCAACATGGACGAATCGGTGGCGAATTGTGACGGCGCAAAACTCTTGCACCGAGACGAAGCGGTTCTCGTTTCCCACTTGGACCGTGCGGCGGTCTCTCTTTTCTTTCGGATTCTCTCTCTTTTTTTCCTTTTTTTGGATTGCTTTCCTTTTTTTCTTTTTTTTTCTCTTTTTTTGACCTACCGCACCACGAGACGGGGAAGGGAAAACGAGAGGCGGCGGCGTGACGGTGGGCGTGACGGCTAGGGTTAGATGAAACAAAAATGAAACACAAGTAACCAGCAACAATTGAACGAGTAAGCACACAAATTCAACAAAGGCACTTACCGAAAGAATGTGCAAGGCTAAAAGGTGGTTCTTGGGACAAGGATCTAACCTGAAATAATTTTTGTTTTGGTTTTTGTGGACTGTAGGAAAGGAAAAACACTCGATAAAACTCACCGATCAACCGGAAATCCGATACCACTTGATAGAGGGGGAGTGCCCGATCTTTCGATGAGTGGAGATAGCTTCGATCCGGTGGGAGACGACCCTCACGATCCGACTACGACGAGCGAGACTCGAAGCGCCAATGCAATCGCCGAACCAACTCCCGATGGTTACCGACCTTGCCGGCGCAAGATCAGCTCGATAACGAAGATCAATTCTTGTGCGCAATCGAAGAACGAACAAGAATCCGAGGCGAGCAATCTTATTATCACTCGAAAGTGGAGTTCTGAATCACAGAGGACAGCACGTATTTGTGCGTGTTCTGGTGTAGCTAAAGCTAGATGTAAAACAAAACTCAAACCCTAATGTGGCGGCGGCTACTGAATATATGAGCTAGGAGGACGCCCTCCTAGGGTTGTGGGCGACCAGGGGTCGGCCACAACATGGGCTTAAGGCCCGACACGATACACGGCCCGTTGGGCCAAAATAAGGTGACGCAGCACCTTAGACAGAAAAACAGTCCGTCTTAAAACGACGATTGCGGCCGCCTCGGTGAAGATATAACAGTGATTCCGGATCCATCTGAAAGTAGACTTGATAAGCTTTCCATCAAGTACTTGATCGCCCAAAACGGAGTTCGGATGAAGCCGTGGTGACCTTCACAAGTTGACGTTCGTGCGCAGTCCGAATCCAGCCACATATCCTTCATTCTTTAGCACCATGATGTAGTTCAACTCTCTTGCACGAGCCCGAGTGATTGGCCCCGAAGGTGGTGCCTGGAGTGAAGGTGCTGCTGGTGTAGATGTATTGTTGATGTCCTCATCAATAGTAACCCATGAGAGAAAGAAAAGAAAAGAAGCGAATAAAAAGAACCTCCAACAAGCGATCGAAAGCCAAAGAAAGGCAAAGAGAAAGATCACTTGAAGAAGACAAGTCTCAGACCCCTTAGGCAAGGGCAACGAATCGACACATCCGAGACAAATCTATGCTCAAGCAAAGAGCGCAAACCACCAAACCAAAACTCAAAAACCACAAAGAGCTCCCCCTGCACACATGCAAGCTCCCCCTGAACCAATGCACCTCCCCCTAGACGAATGCATACAAACCACTTGAAAACCTTCTAGATGCATTCAATAGCCCAAAACATGCTCAAACTCCCCCCCTCTTGTTGACAATGCATGAATCAAGCCAAAAATGCAAAAAGGGCAACCTAGAGCTTGTCAAATGGACAAAATTCAACATATGATACTGCACATGTCCAAATGAGCAAGTTAGATATGATATAGCTTCGTAATGACATCAACTACATGATCACCAAGTTTCACAACCATTGGACGAATCTAAGATAGAATTGAGCAACTTTCGAAAATTTACCCTCTCATGAGCAAAGTCCTAAACATGAACAAAACATGTCAAAATGGCAAATCCATACAAACTTCATGCTAGGACAACCATTCTAATCCTAAGACCATCACAAACACCCACAAGCACCTCATGTCATGTCAAAGCCACCGAGCCATGTGCCTACTTCTATATATGAGACTTCTCATTGGTAGGCATCATGCAACGGTTTAGCACCCAAAGCAAATTAAAATTTAGCACATATAACATGGGAGCACATTTTCCAAGCAATTTACATTTCATTTTCAGATTCATATTTGGTACATGAAATGTCTTTGCGACAAAAAGGAACTTATGCCCCTCCACAAGATAAAGCATGAGGGCTAAACATTCATGACGGCAAATGAGCCTTTGGCCCCATATAATCAAAATAAGCTATCCAACCACAAATTAAGCATGGCCAAGCCACTAAAACATGTCAAGATCATATAAAGGCATTTACTCACAAGAGAGCATACATGGAACATCTTTCAAAAACATAGCCATCAACCATGGATATAAACCAAGATTATCAAGAGCTAAGCGAAACTAACCATATCTTACCAAACAAGCTCACAAAGACATACATATTATTCCATGGTGAGCAATGTATATATGAGAAGCTTTTCCTAATCAATGCATATGATACAAAATGCATGCAATCTAAGATACAAGGATGCCTATACATCATGTTACATATGCCATGCCAAATGCAAGAAATGCACAAAGGAAAGCTATACATATGCTACAATGGAGCACCCACACACCAACTCAAGAAATCAAGCAAACACCAAGCCCCCCCTCGCAAATGAGTGAAAGTTGCTTGATCTAAGGGTTTGGTGAAAATATTGGCTAGTTGGTCATGTGTGGGTATATGGATCAAAGCTATCTTCCCTTTCTCTACGTTGTCTCTCAGAAAATGATACCTCACTTCTATGTGCTTGGTTTTGGAATGAAGAACTAAGTTCTTTGCTACACTTATGGCACTAGTGCTGTCACATTGAAGTGGAACATAGGTATACTCCTCACCAAAGTCACTCATGGTGTATATGATCCAAAGGAGCTGAGAGCAACAACTAGCTGCAGCAACGTACTCTGCCTCGGTAGTGGATTGAGCAACACTCGACTGTTTGCGGGAAGACCAAGACACGAAAGAAGATAACAAGAACTGGCAAGTCCCGGAAGTGTTCTTCCTATCCAACTGACACCCACAAAATCCGCATATGAAAAACCATGAAGAGCCAAAGAAGAAGACGCGGAGTACCAAAGGCCGAAGTCGGGAGTGTGACGCAAGTACCTGAATATGCGCTTGACCGCCTGCCGATGCAAAGTCCTTGGAGACGCTTGAAAAAGAGCACACAGACATACCGAGAACTAGATGTCTGGCCTCGTCGCCGTCAAGTAGAGGAGTGACCCGATCATGCTTCGGTACTCCTGGTCCATGTGTTCACCTTCCTCATCCGCATCAAGAGCTGTAGTCGTACTCAAAGGCGTCGCCATGGCCTTGGAGTCCTCCATCTTGAACTTCCTCATAATGTCCTTGGTGTATTTAGCTTGGTGCACAAATGTTCCTTCCTTTGATTGCTTGATTTGTAGCCCGAGGAAGAACTGCAACTCACCCATCATGCTCGTCTCAAATTCCCTAAGTTAGACGAGCCACCAAAGATAATATCATCCACGTACACCTACACAATCAAGATATCTTTGTCCTATCCGAGGAGAAACAAGGTCTGATCGACCTTCCCCATCTTGAACCCTCTCACAAACAGGAACCCCCTCAACCTACCATATTAAGCTCTAGGCGCCTGCTTCAACCCATACAACGCCTTCCTCAACTTGTACACCCGGTGGGGGTACTTCTCACTCTCAAACCCCGGTGGCTGCCTCACATACACTTCTTTCTCCAACACACCATTCAAGAAGGCACTCTTCACATCCATTTGGTATAACTTGAACCTTTTAGCCACGGAAAAGGCTAGAAGGATCCTAATCG
The DNA here is from genome assembly GCA_947561735.1 of Cenchrus americanus. Lineage (NCBI taxonomy): Eukaryota > Viridiplantae > Streptophyta > Magnoliopsida > Poales > Poaceae > Cenchrus > Cenchrus americanus. The sequence continues at coordinate 233,241,598 of OX387241.1, read as the reverse complement.
CTTCCAAACGAGCTATGGGAGCAAAGGTCTCCTCGTAGTCGATCCCCTCTTTCTGACTATACCCCTGAGCAACAAGCCTTGTCTTGTTTCTCACCACTTCACCTTTCTCTCCCTCTTTGTTCTTCCACACCCATTTTGTCCCAATCGGCTTACACCCCGGTGTCGGTGTTTTAGACCGGCAAACCTACCAAGGGGTTCCCGAGGTAGTAGATTGTGCGGTGGGGATCGTGATCGGGAGACCGAGAACTCGAAGGTACGCGCGAGGACACGAGACACAAGATTTATACAGGTTCGGGCCGCCAAGGTGGCGAACCCTACGTCCTGTTTGGGGCATCAAGTATGGCGCCCGCGCTTGGTGTTGGGTTGTCCCGGAGGGATTGGGGATGTGCGGCTAGGTACTCGGCCCTCCTTTATATAGTCCGGGGGGCGGGTTCCTAGTCGGTTACAAGGCAGGAGTCCTAGTAGGAGTACACAGAGCGAGTCCTAGTAGGAGTACATGGGAATTCTACTAGGAGTCCGTCTTCTACTATTCTTCCTTCCTTGCATGAGTACCCGGGGTGTATGCCCGACAAGCCCCCGAGCACGTTGGAGTCGAGAGTAGTAGTTCGAGTAGTCTTGAAGCCTCTTCGAGTAGTCCTTGAGCGTCCTCGAGTACTGCTTGGAGAAGCCTTCAATAGTACTTGAACTGCCGCGAGGCCGAAAGGTGGTCCGACTCATCGGTCTTGAAAAAATTTGAATGATGGGTGTAGCATAGCGACCCCGAGCCTTGAAATGATTAGGTAATCAATCCAAGGGTCTTCAGTGTTCGCGAAGCCATCATCCGAGTACTCTTGCAGCGTGTAGCCCCCGAGATAAGAGAGCTGTATGAGCCACGTCGAGTAGTGATTGGTGAAGAGCCCCCGAGCTTGAGAGCGAGCGAAGCATGCTGAAGTTATCTTCAAGTAGCCCCCGAGTGGAGAGATTCCAAGTAGTAGTTTGGTGTCAAGCCTTGGAGCTTGAGAAGTAGTCGTGCCGTCAGAGCGGACTTTAGGTGCGACCAAAGTCGACTTTAGATGCCGGCAGTGCGGACTTTAGAATGCGACTTAAAAACCGAAGTCGACTTTGTGCCGCGCGGAGCGGTCTTTGAGATGTGACTTGAAATCCGAAGTCGACTTTGTGCCGCGTAGAGCGGACTTTGAGATGCAACTTGAAAACCGAAGTCGACTTTAGTTGCCGCGCGGAGCGGACTTTGATATGCGACTTTAGAAGTCAACTTTAGGATGCCGCGCGGAGCGGACTTTGATATGCGACTACAATAGTCGACTTTGTGCCACGCGGGGTGGACTTAAGATGCAAAAAACGAAAGAGCACTTTCAGGAAAGCCAAAGCGAATAAAAAATCAGAGAAAACGAGTAGTTTTGCCGCCGGAGCGGGCTTAAGATTGCGACCGGAGTCGGCTTGTGCCACCGGAGTGGGCTTGAGTACCGAGCCATGGATTTCGGACCCAAGATACATCGTTGCCGCCGGAGCGGGCTTGTGCCACCGGAGTGGGCTTGGATGCGACCGTTAGCGTCGACTTGTGCCCGGGAGTGGGCTTAAGTACCTGAGCCATGGATTTCAGACCCAAGGTACAGTTGCCGCCAGAGCGGGCTTGAAGGTGCGACCGGAGTCGACTTGTGCCACCGGAGTGGGCTTAAGTACCTGAGCCATGGATTTCAGACCCAAGGTACGATTGCCGCCGGAGCGGGCTTGAAGGTGCGACCGAAGTCGGCTTGTGTACCTAGGCCATGGATTTCAGACCCAAGGTACGGGTGCCACCGTAGTGGACTTGAAGGTGCGACCGGAGTCGACTTGCATACCTGGGCCATGGATTTCAGACCCAAGGTACGGAGCGCGAGTACTTAGGGCACTTGGACCCATGGTACAGAGCGTGAAGACCACGTGCAGCTAGGTGCCATCGTCGCCAGGACCGAGGGCCGCTTACAGCTAGGTTCCATCGAAGCTTACACACGTAGTATGCCACCGAAACGGGCGAAGATGCGACCGGAGTCGACTTTAAGATGCCGCACGGAGCGGACTTTAGAATGCGACTTTAGAAGTCGACTTTAGATTGCCGCGCGTAGCGGACTTTAGAAACTCGCCTCCTAGGGATAGCCCCCGAGTTGATGAAGTAGACTCGCGGCGACTTGATTGATATGCCCCAAGAGTAGTCGGCGAGTGTAGCTCCCGTGAAAACCCACCGAGAAGCATACACAAATGAGTAGTCGGCAAGCGGTCCTACATGATGAGGAGAACAAGCCAAGAAAATAGCAATCATTTAGATAAATGACTTAGTCGTTTCTTTGCTGGCGAGACTTGCATATGAAGCCGTGGCGATCGGCGATGGAGCCGCGACGGTTCTTCTTTGAAGTCGACTAGTCGAGTTGATTCCGACTAGTTGTTGGGGGCGTGATCGCCGTTCTCGACTAGTTTGGAAAACTAGTCGAGATGAATGGTCGACGCGATGCGGCCGGGGAAGATGACGTCGTGGCGGCGCGCGGCGTACTCGAAGTAGAGACGGTGTTGCCGCGAGACAAGTAGTCACCACGTACGGTGTGGGCGAAGTAAAGCCGGTGCGACCACAAGACGAAGTCGCGGCGCACGGAGTAGTCGATGATGAGCCGTGTGACGGGGCGCGCGACGTGCCGAGGCACCGGACGCGCAGCATAGGCGGAGTAGTCGACGATGAACCTGCGTGAGGCGAAGTAGTCGACGACGAGAGGCGCGACAAGCCGCGGGACGAGCCGCGCGACGTGCCGAGGCACCCGGACGCGCGGCGGAGACGAAGTAGTCGACGACGAGTAGTCGACGACGAGATCGGAGTAGTCGACGACGAGCGGCGCGACGAGCCGCATGGTGAGCCACGCGACGTGCCGAGGCACCCGGACGCGCGCGGCGGAGACGAAGTAGTCGACGACGAGTGGTCGACGACGAGCGCGCGCGACAAGCCGCGTGACGAGCCGCGCGACGTGCTCGAGGTACCCGGACGCGCGGCGAAGACGAAGTAGTCGACGACGAGCCCGGGCGAGGCGGAGTAGTCAACGAGCGCGCGCGGCGAGCCGCATGACGAGCCACGCGACGTGCCACGTGACGAGCCGCGCGACGTGCCGAGGCACCCGGACGCGCGGCGGAGGTGAAGTAGTCGACGACGAGCCCGGGAGTAGTCGACGATGAGCGGAGCGACGAGCCGCAAGACGAGCTGCGCGACGTGCCGAGGCACCCGGACGCGCGGCGGAGGTGAAGTAGTCGACGACGACGAGCTGCCGCGCGCGAGGCGGAGTAGTCGACGACGAGCGCGCGCGACGAGCCGCGTGATGAGCCGCGCGACGTGCCGAGGCACCCGGACGCGCGGCGGAGACGAAGTAGTCGACGACGAGCCTGGGCGAGGCGGAGTAGTCGACGAGCGGCGCGACGAGCCGCGTGACAAGCCGCGCGACGCGCCAAAGCACCCGGACGCGCGGCGGAGGCGAAGTAGCCGACGACGAGCCTGCGCGAGGCGGAGTAGTCGACGAGCGGCACGGCGAGCCGCGTGATGACACGCGCGACGTGCCGAAGCAACCGGAAGCGCGGCGTAGGAAGATTGATTCCGCTTTGACAAGAGTAAGGCGACTTGCTTCAATGGATCTCGGCGAGTCGACAAGTGGATTGATCTTGTTGACGAGGGTCCTTCGAATTCGCCCGGTGGTGATGATCACCCCTACCGGCACGCCCCGGTGTCGGTGTTTTAGACCGGCAAACCTACCAAGGGGTACCCGAGGTAGTAGATTGTGCGGTGGGGATCGTGATCGGAAGACCGAGAACTCGAAGGTACGCGCAAGGACACGGGACACAAGATTTATACGAGTTCGGGCCGCCAAGGTGGCGAACCCTACGTCCTGTTTGGGGCATCAAGTATGGCGCCCGCGCTTGGTGTTGGGTTGTCCCGGAGGGATTGGGGATGTGCGGCTAGGTACTCGGCCCTCCTTTATATAGTCCGGGGGCGGGTTCCTAGTCGGCTACAAGGCAGGAGTCCTAGTAGGAGTACACGGAGCGAGTCCTAGTAGGAGTACATGGGAATTCTACTAGGAGTCCGTCTTCTACTATTCTTCCTTCCTTGCATGAGTACATGGGAATTCTACCCCCGGTGGCTGCCTCACATACACTTCTTTCTCCAACACACCATTCAAGAAGGCACTCTTCACATCCATTTGGTATAACTTGAACCTTTTAGCCACGGAAAAGGCTAGAAGGATCCTAATCGCTTCCAAACGAGCTATGGGAGCAAAGGTCTCCTCGTAGTCGATCCCCTCTTTCTGACTATACCCCTGAGCAACAAGCCTTGTCTTGTTTCTCACCACTTCACCTTTCTCTCCCTCTTTGTTCTTCCACACCCATTTTGTCCCAATCGGCTTACACCCTGGGGGAGGGTCAACCAACACCCAAACTTGGTTCCTCTCAAAGTTCTCCAACTCCTCATGCATCGAATTAACCCAATTATGATCAGATAGTGCTTGTCCAATGTCTTTGGGCTCAAAGGTGGCAACAAAAGTAGCATGAGCAAAATGAGAATTGTTCCGAACCCTCGACCGTGTAGTACGTTCATTCATGTCACCGATGATCCTTGAAGCTGGGTGATCCACTTGTACTCACCGGGGAGGTTCTCGCCTTGATGCTACCTCCCCCTCGACAGCAGCTTCTCCTTGTACTTGGTTTGTCATTGTAGGTTGGGAGAGGGCCCGTCCTCAACTGTCGTCGAAGTTGTAGGTACATGCTCAGCCTCATACCACACCACCATCTTCATCATCTCCATGTTCAGGCTCCTCCTCCCGAAAGATCTTCTCGCCAAGTTCATCGTCACCTGCACACTCAAAAACAAGCTGACTACGTGGTTATGTCTCGTCGAAGGTTACCTCGCAAGTCTCCATGATTTGGTTAGTTTCAAGATTGAGCACACGATATGCTCTAGAGTGAGATGCATAACCAAAGAAAATACCATCGACCGACCTAGCCTCGAACTTGTCCAACTTCTTCCCTTTCTTAAGGATAAAGCACATGCAACCAAAAACATGGAAGTGACTCACCTTGGGTATGCGACCGTTCATCAACTCGTAACATGTTTTCTTCTTGTAGACTCTGAGGTAGATCTGTTCAAAACATAGCACGCGGTATTGACCGCCTCAGCCCAGAACCTTCTCAGAGTCCTATGCTCATCAAGCATCGCCCGAGCCATCTCACACAAGGTTCTATTTTTCCTTTCCACCACACCATTCTGGGGAGGCATATACGGACTCGAAAACTGGTGTTCAAGACCCAAGTCATGGCAAAAGGTTTCGAAATGAGAGTTTCTAAATTCTGAGCCATTGTCAATGCGAATCGCTCGTATGGCATCTCCGTGCCTCATTCTTCAAACTCAAGACAAGATCTCGAACAAAACCAAATGTCTCCCCTTTCTCCTCAAGAAAGAACACCCACGCATACCGACAGTAGTCATCCACCACAACAAGGACATACCACTTCCCACGCATAGATCGCACACGAGTTGGGCCAACAAGGTCCATATGGAGCAGCTTGCATGGACGCTCCATTATCACATCAGTGAGGGGTGGATGGGAAGCAGCTACCATCTTAGCATGCCGACACTGAGCACACACCAACTCTTTCTCAAACCTCAGCCGTGGCAATCCTCAGACCAAGTTGAGTTTACTCAAGCGAGACAAGAGGTCGAAGCTCAAGTGACCCAACTTTCTATGCCACTTTCAAAACTCACTCGAAGACCCAACCAAGAAGCAATGCTCAACACCAGAAGACTGAGAAAATCAGCTCAAAACACCTGACCCTCGGGAATGACCATACAGACAAGGTCCCCTCGAGAATCCAAAATCTGAGAACCACCAGGCTGAAACAACACCTCAAAACCTCATCCAATAGCTAGGACACGGAAAGCAAATTGTACCCAAGTGATTGAACAAGAGCAACACGCCTGAGAGTGATCTTGTCACTCACCTTAATCTCACCTTCTGACAGCACACGCCCTCACCCATTGTCCCCAAAGGTGATGTACCTCTTTGTCACCACCGGGACGAGACTTGAGAACCACCCCTTATCTCCGGTCATATGCCTTGAGCAACCGGAGTCAATGAACCAAATGTTCTTCAAGTCTCCCACCTGAAATTCAAAAGCGAGCACGTGAGTGAATAAATGACTCAACACTGGGGTTAGTACCAAAAGAGTAAAATCAGTGCCGAGTCATTTTCTCCAAAGTGGGTTTAGCACACTCCAAAGCATCTCTCCTATCAAAGCTACCTCCACGAAAACCACCACGGTAGCCACTATGAGGGAACCAACCCTCTCTAAATGGAGGAGGACCAAAACCACGAATGGAAGACCATGGACCGTTCCTCCTCTCCATCTCAAAGCTACAACTCCTCCCATCCCTGTATTGAGCACGAGGAGGAGAACGCCTAGCAAATTGACCACCTACAAACTCTCTAGACCAACCACCAGAACCACGACCTACTGAACCAAAACAAGACACATTACGGGCACGAAAACCAGCCCCCTGTTTGCTTAGATCTGCACCGGTCTGACCGGTGTGGCGCATCGGTCTGAACGGTGTAGTCCGGCCAGCAGCACCTCCTGCAGCCTTTCGCTCTCCCCAAGCTGGAACCGTCCTCACAATCGCTTTGGCCCTAGGCATCTGCACATGAGGCTCAAGTACACCATTGAAAGGGTGGTAATTGTCCTTGTTAACCCACTCCTTCGCCATTCTCTCCTCACGCTTCCTCTTGATGCAAAACTCACCCTTGTGGCCATCTCTCCCACAATAGCCACAATGAAACTTTATGGGCTTAGGCTTAGGCTTGGGATGGGGCTGCTCATTTGGTTTCTCTCCACTTGGCTTCTCAACTGGTTTCTCCACACCCGGTTTCTCAATCTCTTTCCCAAAGAACACATTCCCCAAGGTGCTCTTGTACTTGATAGGCTTTTGGAAATCATCTGTGGGGTGAGGGAATATGGGAGGATTTGGAGTTGTGTCAAGTTTGTTTCTTAGTGGGTTAGGCTTAGGAACATAGGCATTTTTGTGGTAGATTTTTGGTGGAGCTTGGATATCACCAATTTTCTCTCCTCCCTCACCACTGCACTCTCCAATCTTCTCTGAGCCAAGTGCTTGCCCATCATAGCACTTGTATGCCTCTATCATCATCCTAAGCTATGGTTCATGCCCCGACAACCAACCCATCATTTTTCTCAGCTCATCATTCTCATCCTGCAAGCGATCCACATAATGTGCAAGTTCCAGATTCTTCAAAGCATGTACTTCACATGTAGAGCAGGAAGTGGGAACAGGTTCTTTCAGCTTAGCCTCAAGCAAAATAGTGTAAGCATGCATCTCATCAATTTTCTTATGCAAAACAGGGCAAGAAGTGCAAGCACCTAGCAAAGCAGATCTAGATTTAAGCTCAGACACTTCAACCCTAAGCACATCTAGTTCTTCACACTTGGAGCCATGCTTTTCCTTGAACATAGCAAGATCAGCTAAGAAAGTAGGGCAATCAACACATTCAACTTCATCAGAAACAACTGGTGAAGCTTTAAGCGAATCAATTTCAAGCTTAGCATCTAGCTCAGCCACTCTAGTCCTAGCATCCTCAGGCGAGGCTGTAAGCTCCTTCCTCATCTTCTTATCCTCTCTAAGCATATCATCATGGTTATCAAGCAACAATCCAAGTCGTTCATTCTCCTGACGCAAGAAGGGAATCTCGTCACGTACCTCATCTTTGGAGTCGGAATCCGAGTCGCTCTGGTGACTCTTCTTGCTACCGGAGCTAAGTGCCATGGTGCAGAAGTCATCTCTAGCGAAGTAGCTCAGCCCACTCAGGTTCTTGGATGACTTTCCGCCCTTGCGCCGATCACCTTCATCTTCACTGCTACTCGAGCTCGAGGTGGAGTACGCAGAACTGGAGCCGACGTCGCTCGCTCCAACCATCACTCAGGCCTTGCCTCGGCCATCCTTCCTCCTCGCTCATTGCTCGTCCTTGTGCTTGTGCTTGTGGTCACGCCTTGATCGGTACTTGCCATCCGTCTTCGACTTGTGCTTGTAGTTGTCCTTGTTCTCGACCTTCTCGGGGTAGTCGGCGACGAAGTGCCCTAGCTTGCCGCACTGGAAGCATGTCCTCATGTTCCTCCTCGTGTTCACCTGGTTCTCGTGCATACTCTCGAACCGCCCAATCAGCAGCGCCAGCTCGTTCTCTCCAAGCACGTCGAACTCCTCATCTGGCAAAGACATCAAAGAGGACAAGGAGAACATCCTAGTGGGTGGGTTAGCGTTAGATTTTCCTTTCGAGCCACCGATGAGGGCGAGACTATGAGAGTCAGTTGGGCCCTCAATCTTGGCTGTCATACCCCGATCCACCTTAGCCGACTTGAGCTTCGAGAACAGCTCGTTCACCGTCAAGGTGTCATACTTCTCAGACTCTACAATGGCCTCAAACTTTCCGCCCCAAACCGTACGATCCAGCAAGTGCAATAGCTTGACAGCTCTATCATGATCATCGTATGGGAGCATGTCCACATTGGCCCTCATGTTATTCACCACCAATGTAAACCGCTGGAACAAGGCATCGATGGACTCACCAGGGAGATGAGTGAAGTTCTCGTACTCTCTCCGGTAAGTCGCATACGTCCAAGCCAGAACCTGAGCATTTCCCACATGAGCTTCCTTCAACACCGTCCATATTCTACAAGCCAAGTTCTCTATATGCACTTGATCGAATTCGGATTGACACAGAGCATGAAACAAGTAGTCGATCGCCTTGTTGTTGGCGTCGAACATGTCCCTCGATCCTGGAGCAAGGAAGTTCATCGGTTGGACATAGGCTGTGTCCACCGTGACATCCCAAAGGATCTGAACCTTACCACGGAGGAATGCCACCATCCGCTTACTCCACATCTAGTAGTTCTTCCCATTGAAGTGTGGAGGACCCGAACCGCGTTCCTGGTACGCCATCCTTGGATCTTAGACTGGTTAGAGTCAATCAAGACCCGTAACCAGCTTTGATACCACTTGAAGGACCAAAACGGCGAACTAGAGAGGGGGTGGGAGTGAATGGGAGCCGATAAAAATTTTCCTTAAAGAACTCAGCCTATGTCCCAAATTCAAATCCTGATCACACACGAACTATGAGACGAAACAACCACCAATCGCCAAGACAACGTAGTTATGAATGAACTACAAGTCCTAGGAACGATTCCTTAACGCACACGCGGAAGCACTAGTGAAGAAGCAAAGGAACCGAACAAGCTTGGCAAGAAACTGCGTACAGACCGGACTGTCCGCCTAGCTATCGCGGACTGTCCGCCAAGGAGAGGGCGGACTATCCGGAAGACAGGCACGGACGGTCCGCGGTACAAAAATGCCTCCAACAGAAAAACCACGGTTCTGTATAAACGGTCCGCCAACAGTCCGCGAGCTCCCTGCGGGCTGTCCGCCTGCCGTGGACTATGCGTAAAGGACATGCGGATGGTCCGTGGAAGATCTACGCAGAAAAGCTCAAACCTGCAAGAACTCCTACCCAAAGTCGTCACCGGATCTCCCAAACAGTTGAAGCTCTTGAGGCAAGATTTGGGGGAGTTATGCCCCAAAACTCTTGGTCTCTCACTCCCTAGAACGACGGGAATCGTGGATCACACGAACTCAACCACGAACAAAGAACTCCGCCCAAAAACCTTCGAATCAAAGAGGTTCCCCGAGGTTTGAGGGGTCAAGATCATCCACAAAGAGGCGCAAGACACTCAACCATGATCCCCTCAAAGAAATCCGTAGAAAAATCCCTCAAATCTGTGGAAACTACCAAAGAACAAAAGTGCCAAAGAGGAAAACCAGGAAGAACTCAAACAAGCCTTGAGGAACCACACCGAATCATCTATACATACCATGAACGTTCATACAAGGTCTAGCTTCTGCTCGATCATCCTACCCTCTCACAAGATCTCACCATGAAGTTCTCAAGCTAGTCCTAGAAACTCCAAGGGAAAAGAAAGAGGAAAATAGCAAAACAAAATGAGCTAGGGTTTCAAGAGATGGCTGCCATCCACTCACCACTTGGGTTATATGGAGGCAACCGAAAGTCTAAAATACCCTTAGTAGATAACTAGGGATACATGCCCCTTAAGGGTGAATTCGGAAATAACTGTCATCGCTCCATCAGACAGATGCCCAGCGACCGCAAACTTGCTTAGCCTCGACGCAAGCCATGCGATCCCGATGCGTGTCCTCCGCTTCGAAGCTTCTCGGTGCGCCCGGATGTCGGGGTTCTCTAACCGCCGATAGTAAATTTCTCGGATTGCGTGGTTGGCCTCGGACGGTTTTGCAAACAGGGGGTACACAGGATTTATATTGGTTCGGGCCTCCGGAGAGTAACACCCTACGTCTAGTTCATGCTGTTGTATTATTTGCACTGATTTGTAGTAGGGGTTACAAATGGGAGAGAGAGGGACGAGTTCCCAAGTCTCTGTAGTCTGTAGGAGCCATGGATGGCTGGGGGTAGAAGAAAGGGAGAGCTCCTTGTGACAACCCCACCCGGGATAATTCCGTACTATCGCCTAAACCACTCCATTTGGTCATTAAGCGATAATAAAGAAGTAACCCGTTGAGTGTTGTCGGGTCAACGCCCGGTAAATCACGTGACATCACAGAGAGGATCGCACGTATGCATTAAAACTCCCACGAAGGAGAGTCCGGAGTGCCTTACAAATTAACCATCACATCCCCGTAGGGTTCATTATTACAAACATAGTTCTTTGACATGAAAGTAAATGGGTCAGAGTTTATTGAAAATAGCGGAAGAAAACTAAACGATACGATCACATCATTGGAGGCCTGTCCATGATGCAATCACTCTTCGTCATCCACCCATTCCAGCTCCCGGCGGTGGAAGTTCTCGGGCCACACATCACATGCGATGCACGGAAACAACATTTATAAAGAAAGGCTGAGTATACTAATACTCGGCAAGACTTACCCGTCTAAAAGAAAGACTTTACCTCTAATCATGCGGGGCTTTTGGCTTGTGGGTTTGTTTGCCAAAAAGCTACTAGTAGTGAACCCTTACTTTCACGTTTTATCGTATGGACCTCTGCGGGCCCACTACCTCAGTGGGTACCAGGACCGACTACTCGGTGGGCCCCTGGGACTACCCGGCTTGCGCTACACGGCGCCTGAAGGCGTGGAGCACAAGGACTACACAGGAGTAGTACTCGGTTAGGGAGCTGTACATGTTCTGCACTGCATGGAGGACTCCTAGACGTACTCGACTAGTACTCTCTCCCTACTCCGACTTGTAACCCTGCCTCCCGGACTATATAAGGCGAGGCAGGGACCGATCTCTAGCATCCAATCTCATCTCATACAACCCACGGCGCACTATTGCACCATCTTGTAATCGTGCCCAATCAATGCAGAGCTACGCAACATACAGGACATAGGGTATTACGCACCTCGCGGCCCGAACCTGTCTAAATTGTGTGCCACGTGTCTCTTCCTTCGAGTTACCGATCTCGGCGAGTCACATTCATCTACTTCGGGTACTCCCCTTAGTAGGTTGCCGGTCTAAAACACCGACACCGGCGCGCGGCGGAGTACTCTTGGACAAGGCACGCCATGTACGGCGGCATATCTTTGAAGATCCGCGACAACCTCTCGATGATGTCGCTGTCGTCCAGCTCGCCTCCAGGCATCCGCGACGTGTCGTCGTCGCCGGTGTACTCGAAGCCTAAGGTGTCTCGAGCCATCAACGGTTGCACCCTCCGCTTCATGAAACTGAAGGCCACGTGCTCGGCCCTCAGTCCCGCATCCCTCAGCACCTTGATGCGTGCCAGCAGCTCGGGGAGCTGGATTCCTTCTTGCATGGTGGGCTCCGTGTTCCACCACTCGCGGTGCCTGGGCTGCCGTCCGCTCGGCTTTGGTAGGCCGGGGTGATGGTTCGTGATATAGAACCATTTTGTCTTCCAATCAGTGTTGGAGTCAACGAGCTTGTACGCTAGATATTGCTCCGCAACGTCTTCTCTCAACTGGATGCCGGCTCCTCCGACTACCCTTGGGTTGGTGGCACTTGGCTGCGGCTTGACGCGGAAGAACTTCCGGAATAGTATCCAATGTGGCTTGATCCCAAGGAAGGCTTCGCAGAAATGCACGAAGACTGCGGTGTGGAAGACGCCGTTGGGATTCAGATTCAGGTACTCGATCCCGTAGTACCCGAGCAGCCCTTTGAAGAAATCGCTGGCTGGGAGCGCAAGCCCGCGCTCCACGAACCGCGCGAACATGGGGATCTCGTCTTCGGCCTTCTCCATTGGATACGGATCTCCCGGCGGTGGCCTTCCACATGTCGACTTCCTTCTCCCGGATGAACCCGCTGTTCAGGAGGGTCAGCAGATCCTCCGTCTTCACCTTGGATTTCTTCCACTCGCGGCTCGGATCGGCCCGCGGTGGAGACATGGGCGCCGCGCTCCGGTGGCAGCCGCGGCGGCCTCTTCGCGGCCCCTCTTCTTCCCGGCGGCCTTCGACGTCTTGGATGGTGACGGCTTCATCCTCCAAGTGCAGGGCGTCTTCACGCGCATCCGCTCGGGGGCTACCCTAAAAGCTTTGGGTGGCGGCGCACTTGAATCTACTACGGCGGCAGCAAACGCTGGGAGTGGATCTACTTCAGATGGAATCGAAATGACTGCAGCTCAGATGGGTGAAAAACCCTAAGGATTTTGGCTTCTATTTATAAGTCAAACCGGCTCCGCAATGGGCGGCTGGATAAGTCCATGCGCGGCTGACTCAGCGGCTGTGCGTGACCCTTCGTATTCTACTAGTCGACGCACCTCACCTCGGGGACTCAGCTACTTCTACTCGACTACCTGGGAAGCGGCTAGTCTCAAGAGCATCTCATGACACATTCTTTAAGATGACCCTTCAATTCGAGAGGAAGTACTCGACTCAAGGCTCGGGGGCTCCGTGCCACGTGTCCTTCGGTTTTTTCTCTCCGGATTTTTCGGGATTTTCTTACCAAGATTTCAGATGGACCCTCAGCCAGAGCCCGCGGCTCAACCTAAGGCTCGGGGGCTACTCCATAGGGAGTGCGATTTTGCAATCGCACCTCCATATCAGCTCCGGCTTCAAGACAAGACGAGCAGTTTTCTAAGACCTTCGAAGGCGTGCTCGAGGACACTTGGGACTACTCGAGAAGACTTCAAGATTGCTCAAACATCGGTGGAGTACATTCCGGCCTCGGGATGCTTCGACTACTCTTGAGGACTTTTGACTTGTAGCACTCGGGGACGCTTGAGGACTACTCGTTAAGGCCATCAAGACTACCGGAAGCTAACCTTCTCGACTACAAAGTACTCGAGGGCTTGTCGTATGGACCTCCCTGGGCCCACTACCTCGGTGGGTACCAGGACCGACTACTCGGTGGGCCCCTGGGACTACCCGGTTTGCGCTACACGGCACCTGAAGGCGTGGAGCACAAGGACTACACAGGAGTAGTACTCGGTTAGGGAGTTGTACATGTTCCGCACTGTATGGAGGACTCCTAGACGTACTCGACTATTACTCTCTCCCTACTCCGACTTGTAACCCTGCCTCCCGGACTATATAAGGCGAGGTAGGGACGGATCTCTAGCATCCAATCTCATCTCATACAACCCACGGCGCACTATTGCACCATCTTGTAATCGTGCCCAATCAATTTAGAGCTACGCGGCATACGGGACGTAGGGTATTACGCACCTCGCGGCCCGAACCTATCTAAATTGTGTGCCACGTGTCTCCTCCTTCGAGTTACCGATCTCGGCGAGTCTCATTCATCTACTTCGGGTACTCCCCTTAGTAGGTTGCCGGTCTAAAACACCGACAGTGAGTATACTAATACTCATCAAGACTTACTCGTCTAAAAGAAAGACTTTACCTCTAATCATGCAGGGCTTTTGGCTTGTGGGTTTGTTTGCCAAAAAGCTACTAGTAGTGAACCCTTACTTTCACGTTTTAGCTCAAGTTCTAGTAGAAGTAATCATTACTAGGTAAGCAACTATTGCAACCAAAGTTGTACAAACAATTAATCAAAGTATTAATCTTCACAAAGTTCCATCATAAAGGGATACCATGGCCAGTCGGGTAAGTAGTCTCAGATGATGGTGAGAGGCCGACAATCGATTGATTCAAGCCTTGCAAGGTGGACCTAAACACACGGGAGGTGCCCTCACTAAGAGTTCACCAACCAGGCGGTTCCCGTCATTCTTCGGTTTGGGGATAATAGCTCACAGTCTTAAGTACAAGGTTTATCTGGGCTACGCCACTAAGGTCACCCAGCCTCACGCATGTACTCGGGTGGCGAGCCCGGGGCCGCAACCCTAAGAGTAGTGATAGTAAAACCCCGTACCGCCTCATTTAGGTACTAGGCTTATCGTACCCATTTCCGACAAGTGTTTAGTACTTTCAAACACTTAGCCAACGAAGCCATTGGACCAGAGCCCAAATCCCATGCTCTTACCACATGAGCAATCCATTTAAACATATGGTGATTCCATAAAGGAGATCCTAATCTTGCGAGTGACGAACATCACTCGACTTGTACCGAATCCTTAAAGCATAGCAACTAGCGACCTAACATGCTAGTGAAAGATCATGGTATTTAAGGATCATGCAACTAGGGTTTCAATTCAACTCCTGAACGTAAATGCACATAAGATAACAAGAAGTAAATTCAGAAGTTTAAAGAAACACATAGGTTAATGAATAAACCGGGGCTTGCCTTCGTCGGCACAAGTAGACACACCAACTTCCGGACTTTGGCCGGGTCTTGCTCTACGGTCACATAGTGCACGTCTCCTCCTGCTCCCTCGTCCTCGTCAGCCGGCACAAGCGTATAGCTACCGTCGGGGACTTCTACACGGGGAATGCAATGCAGTGATTAGAAGTGTAATTATTTTAATTTAATTCAAAAACAGTACCAAACAGCCACTAGGAGTATGAGGTTGGTCATATTCACCTTAAGAAAAGTATTTAAACATTTCTCCTTTTAAAGATAATCAAAAATCTTATCCATCACTTTCATGATGGTGATTGTGTGCACATCTATAAAAGAATATTTTATTTACATGCAAATAGCAAGGAATTTAGTTTTGTACCACCATTTCACTTTCCTATCTCATTTATTTCACCTATGTACAAAAGGAGGCATTTTTCCTATTTTCCCTTTACTAGATTAATCTAGTTTGCAACTTTTAAATCAACTAGACACATCTCAAAACTTGCCCAACAGTGCCCACTGTTCCTAATGACCAGGAACACTCCCTTGGACAGCAAGTAACTAGCTTTTGCACCACTGAATTTAATTGCACAAAAAGAAAGCATTTCTAGCTAGCAAATAGAGGATTAATACATAACAAAATAAATATAACAGAAATGAATCCAATCTTTCTCCTACACATGCTTTGGTCCAAAACAAGCCTAAACAAATAATAAACACACCTATAGCCCTTGTGGATCTTGCTACACATATTTATGATTAAAAACAAGCATAAATGAGGAAATAATATTTCTAACAGAGATAAAATCATGGTAAATTCACCAAGGATGTATTTTGGTATACTATGACAATAGCCAGAGGTTGGGCTCAAGAATAATTATATTTTAAGCTACAAAAATCATCTAGGAAGATTTATCAATATCACAAGATAATTTATTTAAAAAGATCCCTTCAGTAACTTTATGCAATTCTGGGCACAGAACCTAAACATGCTAGTTCCCACAACATATCCAAAATCCAGCACAATAGCTTGTGTGGATTTTGCAGAAACACAAATCTAAGTATTTTACATTTCTATTTTTCAAGCAAAAACTGTAGCTCAAAAGTATATACATGTTTGGAGAAAGTTGTAGTTCTTGTCACACTGAGCACAGCAAAATTGAGTTTGCTATTTTTGGGTTTTTCTAGGATTTTTAATCAATTTTACAAGTTGTAGCTGAAACACATAAAAGGGTATGACCTGCATTTTTCACCCATTTCCACTCCAAATTAGCAATGCCACTCAACATGAAAGTTGTGTCCCACGACAAAATACACAACTTTTGTATTGGGAGAATTTGAAGTGTTTAGGAGAAATTTGGAGGACGCGGCAAAAGTACCGGCTGACACTGGTGGGTCAAAGTGTGTTTAAGGGGTTTGACTAGGGTTTTGACCCAACCTTGACCATGAGTTGACCAAGGGGTGCCATTAGGGGTTGTCGGTGATGTTTTCGAGGTGATGGCCCAGGTTGACCATCATTTGACCAAAGTCAACTCACCTGCTCATTAGGGTTAATTAACCCGGCTGAAAACCTGGGGCGTCACAGCCTACCCCCTTAAACAGAATCTCGTCCCGAGATTCGACAACAAGATTAGGGCAGCACTTCTAACAAGGTAAGGGTTACAAGATGGAAGATATACTTTCTTACATTTCTGGACAGCGAGAATTCAGATAAGGCAAAAGATACACGGTGCTCTCCTCACTGCCTCAATGCAGTTCATGAGCGGACGATGGATGTGTACATGGAAAACTAAAAGAAGGCAAACTCCGCCGACGATGCACAGGTACATCGCTGCAAGCGTCCAAAAAAGGGACTCAAACATCTCCACGAACTGGGGCATGGTCGACGATGGAGCTGGGGTTCTTCTCTCGGTCTTCTTCGAAGCTTCTTCTGGAGGTTGTCGGCGAAGACGGTGAATCGGCTTGCTCGATGAGTGGGCAAAGCAACAACAGAGATGGGCTAGTGGCAGGGTGGCCAAAAACTAGACAGAGGGGAAGATAAGAGTGGCGCCACTGTCGAGCTTGAAAGCAGGCGAGACTTGGTAATGGCAACACCGCGTGAGGGTTTCCCTTTTTATACCTCAACGGGAACGCAACGGTCATCCCAACCGATTGAGGTAGGGACTAGCGGAGCGATCCGGCGGTTGCCACACGGGGCTCGATAATGGTCGGCCTGTGAGGTCTCGACGACGTGATCGTGGCCGCGGAACGAGATAACAGAGAGATGCTACGGCGTCGTACCCTCGTGGCACTGAAAAGAATGGGGTCCAACGGTCGGAAGAATTGACCGTGACAGTGAGATTGTAACAAAGAGAATGTAGCCCCCGAGCCCGCGGGGGAGTCGAAGACTTGCTCGCGGGGTTAACGATTTTAGGGTCGAACATCGTTTGTCGGGGGTGTCGTCACACCCGAGCTTGCGGGAGGAAGATGAATTATTGGTGACCTCGCACGGCGCGAGGAACTAGTCGGGGAGTCAGTTTCCCTTTTCGTTGCATCTCCCTCGCGCATCCTTTTCGTCAGGAAGGAGGGGTTGGGTGATGTCGAAGCTTGCCTCGCCGGCCGAGCCTCGGCACCCCGTGAGCTACATGCGGGTGAGTTCGAGTGAGGCCTCAGAGCCTCATTCGTTGGGCTCCGAATGGATCAGCTGGCGATCGACCTCAGATTCCTGATGGTGAAGTCATCTAGTTACTGAGCCCGTTCGGTTGGACTCGGTGGCTCGTCACCTTTCCGTTGGGGGAAAAACCATGACCTCCTTTTTCATCAAGATTCAAACACAGTTCGGGATTCCGGCCCCTGGGGCCCATTCCTCACCGCCCCTCGCTCGGGTGTTCGAGAGCGGCTATCGAACCCTTCGATGGGCCAGCCTTCAAACTCCCGATCGTCGATGTGTGGCGTCGGCCCTCGGGTGCAGAGCCGCGAGGAGCTGCCGGGGCCACCGGAAGAGTGTGGTGTTGTCGTCGCGAGTAGTTGTCGCCCATCCCCCGAGCGCAAGGGCCGAGTAGTAGTCGTCTAGCCCTCGAGCGTGAGGGCCAGGTGGTAGTCGCCGTCCCCCAGCCCCTAAGTGCGAGGGCCGAGTCTGCGGTCGTGTTCCTGCAAAAGGAAATCGGGGGACAATAGTAAGTGGTGCAACAAATACCAATTTTGAGGAAAGAGCATTTGACAGTTTACAACAAGAAATCTAAGTCCAACTCTTTTCAGTCTATTTAATTTCCTCGAGAAGTGTTCTTGTTGCGTTTAAGCACCTGACCCCCGACAACCGCATCCATAGCGCAGGGAGCAGGCCACGTGCATGCGTGGGAAGTGTAGGCGTGGAGTCAAGGTTTCACAATTTAAGGTGTGTGCTTCCCGAGTACTTTTAGCGACTTGTGTGAGAGGAAAAAGATATGCGTTGATTTGTCCCGGCGACGTGTGCCGGGTTGTGTTATAGCTGAAAACGGTGGTGCTAAAAGTACGATTAGCTCGATTTATGCTCACATCAGGGGATTGGGCGCGTCGTTCCTGGGCCCGTCCTGACCAGCCCTCGAGCTTCGTGTCGCCCGTGGTGTTCGATCGGACGACGTTGTTGTTGATGGCAGCACCGCGGTCAATCGGGGTGCGCTCATGAGCGATGAGGTGCGAGTTGGATCGGCGCGGCGAAGTATGCGAAGAAGGATGAGGTACGACGAGAGCAGTGACGCAGCGGTCGGTCTCAGCTTGCCGCCACCAGCCGCGTTGATCGAAACGACCTTGTCCTGATCAGGATGGCGAGCAGTCGATGTTGTTGCTCATTACCTACACACAACTGCTCATTACCTACACACAAGATCTTCGGTACTGGCAAGAAAATCATGTTTTAGGTCAGAAAGGCGGTGTTCCAGAGTGGGAATCCCATTCATACGACTTGTTTTTCCGTCCCCGAAGAGTTTCTTGGAGTAGGCTCGTTCGCACGACTTCCTTCTGCCTCGCACGAGAAGACCATCTGAGGAGTTCCTCCGAGAAGCCTTCCGAGGAGTTTCCGCCTCGCACGAGAAGACCCGCAGAGGAGTTCCTTTGAGAAGCCCCTCCGAGTAGTTTCCGCCTCGCACGAGAAGGGCGCCTCGTCCGAGTAGATTCGTGTCCATCCCCGAGTAGGAGCGATTCACACGAGCACTCTCCGCCTCGCACGAGTACTTTCTAGTTTTCCTAAGCAGTTTCACCATGATGCCTGAGTATCAGTCCTGTCAGAAAGAAACAAAAGAAGAAGCCTCTAACAATCAGTTCATTTCAACTAGTAGCTGAGTAGTAATGGGCGTATGCCGTTTCTCTTCCTCTCCCTCCTTCCTTCTCCTAGAAGCTAACTCGCCACCTCGCTCCCTCCGTCGCCACCTCGGGCCCCCTCCCCCACTCTCCCCCGGCGTTCTCACCGGCGGCGAGTAGAGGAAGGGGACCCCTCCCTCCTGTAGATCTACTATTAGGTTTCTAGCCGCTATGGCAGCACCCTTCTACGGTGCCCTGCTCCTTGTTCTTGCTACCGCCGCCGTTGTCATCGGCGTTCTCGGCCCCCTACCCGTCGGCGTCTCCATGGACAAGGTATGTGCCAATAAAATAAATCCCTGCCCCTGCTCAGATCTTCCATCGACTCCGCCCGCTCCGCCCTTTCCGCTTTGTCGCCAAGATATGGGCCTCCTCGCTTCGTCTCCACCGACGACCGCCTCCGCCTCGCCCCCGAACCAAGCAGCTTCAACAAGTTCAGACCAAGCAAACAAGCAGCTCCTCTACAACAAGCGATGGTTCGACGACCTCGTTCCCCCTGGATCCAGACCGGGAGCTTCATCTTCAATCGCCGGCGACAACTTCCAACAGATCCTTCGGCCGCCTAGTGTGCGCCTCCAATACTCCGTCGATCTGTCTTCAACCGATGCTCAGCACGGTCCCCCATCCGGGCCGTACGCGCCCCCGGTGCCTCTATGGCTGTTCGACAGCGAGCTCGTCGCCCGCCGCTGATCTGTAGCTGAAGCTGTGTTTATCTGGTCAAAGGACCTTTTTGTAACCTTGTCTTCTTCGGAGGACCCCTATGTAAAACTGACTGCTTAATATAATGTTATGCTATTGTCAAAAAAAAACAAGTAGCCTCTCCGTGAGGAAGTTGACTCGCCGCAGTGGGATGCAGGTGCGAGCTCGTCAGGCCCCCGAGGCCCGTCGCCGCAGGCTTGCTATGCACGTCCTACCACCGAGACCCTACTCCTCTTCGGCCTGGAGTCACGGGGAAGGGCAGGGGAGACGTTGCCGCTGGTTGCCGACGAGGAGTTGGGGCGGCGAGCGTCAGGCTGCGAAGCGTTGTGGAAGCATAGGCAGACTCTGGGTTGTGATGCATCGTGGAGGCGAAGGCAGGCGCCGGACTACGACACATCACGGAGCGGAGGAGGCGATACAGGTCCGCGCCACCGTGGTAGCCAGTAGAGGTGCGGGAAGTGCGCCGTTGTCGAGGTGTGTCGTGCTCCCTCGTGGGTGTCGCATCCTACTCGCCGCGTGCTTGCTGCGGCCGCACCGTCGCTCGCGGTTGCCAGAGTGTCGTGCCGCTGGACGGCGAGGCGAAGACGGCCGTTGCCGCACCGAGCGGCCATCGCGTCGTGAGGAGGCGGAGGGGAGCGCCGGGGCCGCCACGTAGTGAAGAAGTCAGAGGTGGGCACCATGGCCGCCGAGCCTGCCGCGCCGAGGGAGAAGACGCCGCGCGTCAGCGAGGTGGAGACTGCGTCGTCGAGTCGCTGTGGGGAAAGACCGAGCCGCCACGTCCGCCGTGCCGAGGGAGAAGAGTCACGTTGCTCGCCTACTGCGCCGGGTGAAGAGGAAGGTCGGGCCGACTGCCGCTCGAAGGCGGGAAAGACGAGTCTGCGCCGCTGCGTCGCGTCGTGCCGGACTGAGACAGAGGAGGCGGGGCAACGTGCCGCTCGCGATGCTTGAAAGAGAAGGCGGCTCGGCACCGCCGTGGATGCGCCCCGCCATGCGCGCGTGATGCGACCGCCGTCGTCCGCGAAGCCGCCCGCGGTGCGACGAGGAGGCGGGGCGGCCGCGTCGGGTGGCCACGCCCCCCGAGGGGAATGCAGCGAGCATCGCTGCATGTCTGGCAGCCGTGTCGGGTGGCCGCTGCGCGGTGTGGGCCTTGCATCATAAATCCACGGGCTGCAGGTCGGGTGGTTGGTGCGCGCCCACGGTTGGTTGACTTTGCTGGTAGCCCCTGCGATTGGGCGCGTCAGGTAAGGGAAGTCGCCGCTCTAGCTCTCGTGGAGCTAGTGCTGGCTCGGAGGGGATATTTAACTATTTGCCACTTTTAGAGATAGCGCTCCTTGAGATAGGACTTTTAGGTTTGCTCCAACGTTTTTGCCACCGTCTTTTATCTGGTGCTACACATTTGGGACTTTTGGTGACATGGCAAGCCACCTCCCCCATCCAGCGTGGAATCGGGAGGGGAAATGACCCTCGTGCCCTCCCATTATCTTTTACACCCGTGCCGGCGTGACGATGGTGAGCTTCTCCAGGCCGCACATGTCGGCGAGCACCGTGTGCTGGAGCGAACTGGAAAGGATTGTCAGATTGCTGTTGCTCATCCCCAAGATGTTCCTAACGGTGAGCTTCTCCAAGCACGGGCAACGCCGGGAGGAGACTGCGTCGCCGAGCGCGCACAGGCCATAGAGATGAACGTTGCTCAGGGAGAGCTCGGTGAGGCGCGTGAAGACGCCAGCGGATGGGACGGCGACGCCGAGGCAGCCGAGGTCGAGGGTGACGGTGGTGGCGTTCTCGAGGCATGGGAGGTCAAAGGCGCCTTTTTGCCCGTCGTCTTTTGCGTTATTCTCCTCCGGTACCAGATTGGTGAGGTGAGGCTGCCGGAGAGGCGGCACGCGGCGGCGGGGAGCCACGCCACCACGGACTCGGCGGCGGCGTCCTCGGCCGCCAAGTCGAGGCGAGTGAGTACCGCTTCATGGGCGGCGAGAGCCGAGGCGATGGCGTGGGGGCCCGAGGATGCAGCGAAGCGGAGCTCCGAGAGCAGCGTCCAGAGGCGGCGCCAGCAGCAGGTGAGGACGCTGATCGGGCCGGTGGTGGCAGCGTCCTCAAGGTGGAGGAGGATGCAGAGTAGCACGTCGTTGGGGAGAGTGCTGAGGCGGTCAACGTCACCGGTGCCGTCGTCGGGGTTGGTGGTGAGCTCGCCACCGCCGCTCAGCCTTTGCTCCATTGGGAGAAGGAGCTTGAAGATTAACAGGCTCGCAGGTCACAGCTCCAGCCGTGTCAACTCCATCTGCTAGGTGCGCAGCAACTTTCGCACCTCCTCCACCATCAGGCTCGCTACCAACAGCATTGCGCCGGCACCGGCACCGCGGGAAAGATCCACCGGGTTCTGGATCCAACATATCTGGGGAGGACACGGCGCGGCAACACGGACTGGATCTTGATGAAGGTGAGGCAACAACGAAGGGCAAGACGGGGAGCGATGACAGCGGCGAAGGCCAGGGATTCTATGGGTGGAGGGGAAAGGGGATGAACCGGGTGAACGGCCAGCGTGGGAGAGTAAAGGAAAGGGGAGGTGAAAGACATCTAGGCCCTTAGTGGGTTTTGGTGTATTGATTGACAACTAGATTAAAGATCTAATGTCCTTGTTAAGCATGTGAGCAGGTTGTAACATATGAATGACAAGGCATAATATATGACATTAGTTATCTACATGGTGAAAACAAGCTATGTGTATACAAGATAAGTTGAGGCATGGTTTTAGCCCCATATTGTGAAATGGCTTGACTCAATGGTGATTGTCATAATATTTGATATGTATGATCCCATGAAGCATATAGGTGGTATATGACAAGCTAATGAAGGTTAAGATAGAGACATATTGATATTGAAATATTGGATGGTCTCTTATTGAAGGATAAAGCTTGATATAATAAAAAGGGATATTTAAATTAAAAGAAGGCATGATCTCAATAGAATTTCACTCTTGATGTTGAATCAAAGCTTAACTCAAATTGCCAACGAATGGATGAAGAAATCAAGCAAGGGATTAGCAACGAGGTACTAAGCTAAGGTTGGCCGAGTAGTGACTTGGACCATGTGCTTGGCTAGGGTGAAGTGGCTATAGCTTGGAATGTTTCAAGGTATCAAGTCGAGCCTAACCGAGTGAAGCAATGAAGAAGCATTACATATTCATTGAGTCATGTGAAGGGTGACTTAATAAAGAATTGGGTTTCATTCTTATACAAAGATTAAAGTCACTAGCTCAAGGTAGAAGTGCTCAAACCAATGAGACATTGATGGATGGATCTCTCACGAGGATATATTGATCAAGTATGGCTTTTCTTGAAGAAGAAGCTCAAGAGTTCTTTTATTGCATTAATATTCGATCTTGAGTATAGGTACGCCGTACTATCAAGAGGGATGCAACGTGGATAGCTTTGCTTTTGTCTCGGTGCTCAAACCTAACCTCCCAAGTGCTATCATGAGAGAAACACTTTTCACAACACGTGCACCTGATGGTTTTGGAGCTTAATTTCAGTTGGAATGGATGCTCCTCTGAATAAGCTTTACATAGAGTCCAAGATCATCGAATTCGGAGTTCGGAGTAAAAAGTTATGGCTTTTTCTCCGAGGTGACTTGTGCTGTCCAAGTGGAGCTTCGGATACTCCGGGAATTTTCCGGAGAATCCGGACTTTCCGGAGATTCCGGAAAAATGTCCGGAATATCCGGAACTTTTGGATCTAACGGCTAGTTTTGGGGATTCCGGAGTATCCGGGGATTTTTCCGGAGTTTCCGGGACTTAACAGCCAACGGCTAGTTTTTGGGTGATGGGTATAAATACCCCTCACCCTCTCCCATTTGGGGCTGCTAGTTCCCCACATGAGAAACACATATCCACAGCCCTTTTAAGCCCTCCCATCTCTAGTATAGCAAGAGATTTGAGAAGAGAAGAGATTTGGGTGAGGGATTGAAAGATTGAGTGAAAGTTGAGCTAATCCTTCCTTGAGCACTCGAGTTCATAGCAAGAGATCTTCGTGGCGTTTGTTACTCTTGGAGGGTTGCCTCCTAGACGGCTAGGCGTCGCCCATAAGCTCCCAAGGTGTGGTGAGCTGTGGGAAAGTTTGTGAAGGTCTTGCTTCACCTCCGCAAGGGAAGAAGCCATCTAGTGGATCGGGAAAAGGGTTGAATGCAACCCGGCTTCGGTAGGAGAAGCACCCAACGGAGACTAGGATTCACACGGTGGTGAATCCGAACTTCGGTAAAACAAATCCTTGTGTCTCCCGTTGGTTACCTCGCATTTACCTTGTTGTATCTTTCCTTGCTTGCCCTTGTCATATTGGTGGAGCTACTTGGTTGCTAGTGTTTGTGAAGTGCGGGAATTCTATATTCATCAAGGAACTGATCCTTAAGTTATTCATCAAGTTTAAGTTCAAGCCAAACAAGCAAACAAGAAGGAGAAGAAGAGGGGAGACAACGCCGGAGCAAACCCGGTGGCACCGGATTTGCAAAACCGATGGCACGAGGTTTTGGGCGGTGTTCATTCCGCTGCGAAGGCGACGATCCGGAGACTCCGGAGATTTCTCCGGAGATTCGGACTTTCCGAAAACTCCGGAGAAAAGTCCGGAGTATCCGGATTCACCGATAAATTTGTTTTAAGTGGTGATTTTCGGGACTCGCCTATTCACCCCCCCCCCCTCTAGGCGACATCAAGATCCTTTCAATTGGTATCGGGGCCGGTGCTCCGATTCGAGCTTAACCGCTTGGAGTTAAAAGGATGTCGACTATTTGTGAGGTATCGTTGTAGCATCTTTGGTTTGATGGCTCAAACTACGATTCTTGGTCTGCTCATGTTCTTAATGTATTAAATACTTGGGGTCCTCTTTATGAGCGAGTTGTGGTCGCTAGCATCCTTCCCGAGGATTTTGATAGTGAGGACACGTCCAACCTATCAAAGGAGGAAAAGGAAAGTGTGCTCCATAACTACTCTATTACTAACCTCATGTACAATAATGTGAGCAAGGTTATTCGAGAATTCATCTTCAACAATGAAGACATTTGCGATGATGCACATCATATTTGGGTGGCACTCAAAGACATGTATACTAGTGCCGATGATGACGATGATGAAGATGAAGAGGAGGAGTCACTAGAGGAGTGCTCAACATCAACATCTTGCTCTCATCCTCTAAAGACCTCATCCACGAAGCAAAAGAGCGACAACATCGCGACCACTACCTCTGACCAGGCAAACTCGGTGGCACCGAGTTCAAAACCCGGTGGCACCGGGTTCGGCAGTGATCAACACCAACTTGCTTCGACGGACTTCAGAGCAGCATTGCTCAATACCATTGAGGTATCTACAGCCCCCGGTACTTCCTCACTATGTGCTAATGATTCCGAGTCTCAAGTGACTAAAGGTAGAAGGAAGAAGGGAAGTGAAATTGAGCAATTTAACTTCGAGCTCGACAAGATGACCAAGAAAAACAAGAAAAATGTGCTAGAGCTCATAAAGAGAGTAAGAAGACAAGAAGATGAGCTCACAAGACAACAAGCATATCGTGACTCCTTTGAAGAAGACTTGAACAAGCTTAAGAAGTCAAATGATGTCTTGTCTAGAAAGTGCAAGGAGGACATAACCAAGGCATATGCTTGTGCTACTAACTCTCTATCTTTTGCAGCATCCTTGGAAAAGGAAAATCAAGCTCTCAAGGACCAACTTGAGGAAATCACTTGCAAGTTTGTGAAACTACAAAGAACTCACATAGAACTTGAATATTCTCATGAGAGGCTTGTAGAGTCACACACCTTGCTAGAAGTGATAAATGAGGTTTTGATAAACTCGTTTAAATCTTACACACCTCATTGCACCACTAGCACTTGTACTCAAGTTGAAAAAGATATATCTTGTGCTAACCCATGTGTCCAAAAAGGCAAACCTTCTTGGTATGATTGTGTGATTGCAGAATCTTGTGATGACTTCATTACTCAAGAAAATGAAGAACTTATGCAAGAGGTCGAAAAGCTCAAGAAAGAGGTAGCTAAGTTGAAGAGAAAAGAAAAGGTGCAACCTTCTCAAGATAACCGTGAGCCCATGTTGAAGAAGCTTGAGAAGAGGACAATCGTCACTAGATCAATCTCCCAACAAAGCCACAAAATCAATGATCACAAGATTGAGGACAAGATGAAGCTAGATCATATCAAGTGCTACAAGTGCTCACGCATGGGGCATTATGCATCTATGTGCTCATTCAAGCAAGAAGACAACTCAAACCTATCAAAGAGGCAAAGAAGTCTTGCTCAAAGAATATGCTTTGGTTGTCATGAGAAAGGGCACAAGATTGAAGCTTGTACCAATCGGGCAAAGGTTCCCACGGGGAAACCGGTGGCACCGGGTTTGCAAAACCGGTGGCACCGGTTTCCACTGAGGAACCACAAATGAAGCTCAACAAGGGATTTCTGAAGGCTCAAGCAAAATTCGGAGAGAAGAATGGCTCGGGGACAAGTGCAAAGGGAAATGGCAACATCAAGCACAAAATTTGCTACACTTGTCGTCAAAAGGGACATCTTGGTAAAGATTGTCCCAATAGTAAGAACCCTAAGCTCAATCATGTTCATTATAGTAATGATAAGCTTAGGAGTAACTCAAATGACTCTAGTACCCCTAAAGTGCTCATTTCACAAAAGAATGACACAAAGGCCATTTGGGTACCTAAGTCCTTGATCACTAACCTTGTCGGACCCAATGCACGTTGGGTACCAAAACATGCCTAAAAAGGACTTTGCGGGTATTTGGAGTAGCATTGGAGGCTTGGCTCACTTGAGAAGATATTAATCTACATCCATCTTTATCTCAAGACAAACTTTGTAATTCTTCAATAGAAAAGGGCCAAGTGACATAAATCAAAGAAATCTTGTTCAAATGCTTCTCCAATGATAAGTACCTCTCACTCGTTGTTGTTCTATCTCATATGCAAAAACCTGCTCTTGTGCTAATTGATCATATGAGGTGGACAACCTACATATGTTCTCTTTGGCAAAATTGTGTCAAATACCATTCAATGCTATTAACCGCTTCATTTAGAAGCATTGAGTGACTTTTGCATGCAGGAGAACTTATGTGAGCTAAGGGAGCAAAGAGAAATCAAGAAAAGAATAATCAACCATTGAGAAATGCATAAGTGCCAAATTCTGGAAGAATCCGGTGGCACCGGATTTGTGAACTCGGTGGCACCGAGTTTCCCGAGATCAGCAAGGGTTGGAAAGAAAATCTTTGCAAATACCTCAAGGCATATTATTCTTGATCCAAAAATAAAAAGAGACTAAGAAAATATAGTTGTGAGACACCTTTGATCTAATTTCACATATTCTTATTTGCTTGTGAATTTTGACCGAAATGTGGAGCTTGCTACCCTAGTGCTTTAATTGAGCCAAAAGTGCACTTCTCAAGATTCAAATACTTGATGCACCTATTTAGGGGGAGCTCACTTCACATTTTGTGTCTTTTGGTACTAACATCTCTTGCAAGAATTCATGTGTGTAGTTCAAGTGTGAAATTTCTCAATGTTTTATCTATACTCTTCACTTAAATGATTCTTATGGCAAAGGTGTGGGTTGGGAGCAAGCCACTTGACAAGGAGGTCACCAATCCATATTTGTAATTGTATCTCTTTCTCCTTATTTTTGGATTGGATTACACTTATCTTTGGCTGCTCGCCATAGCATGGTTTAAATTCCTTAACTTGGACATATGTGACCAAGGTAGTGCACATGCCCCTTCCATCCACATATCCATATGTTCACTATATCTTTGAGGAGTTTAGCCCATGCTATGAGGTTTCATGTTGGGTGACTTACTTCCATTCCACTCTCAAAGAGTCATCCAATGTGAGACTAGAGCTTGTGCTTTTAATATTTGTGCTCTCTTGTCATCTTAGCACACATTGGGTATTTCTTATCAAAAGTGACAAGAGGACGTTATTGAAAGAATAAAAAGTGCAAGCTAATTTATGTGAGTTCCTCTAAGTGAGAAATCATGCAAAATGAAGGCAAAGGTATGAATCCTAAATTTAAGTTATTAATTTGGGCATCTAGGCCCTACTCTTGCTAGTGTGAGTTTTGGTGTGCAAAGGTAGCTAGCATCACCTTGATTTGTTGCTTGGTGGTAGTGATGAGCTTTTAGATATTTAGTTGATGCCTCACAAATTTTTGTTGGAAATTTTGTGTTCTAACCGTGGCTGAAAATTTTAGTAGAGGCATGAGCTAAATATGCTAAGACCTATCTTGGCTAGTAATCTTTGCATGCTCTTTGTGACTTAGGGTAAACTTTCAAAATCTCACTAGCATGTGTCGGTGGTGTGCTTTTTGCAAAATATTTGAGTCTTGATCTTTTAGATCGTGTCCTGTCGTTTATGGTTATTGTTGCTCATGTTTTATTGTTGGCTAACCATAAATGATAAGATTCTCTCGAGTTCAAAAAAAGCTACTCATTTCTATCTCAAGGGATTGCAAACTTTGGATTTCTCCCATTTCATCAAAATCACTCAAAATCCATTTCTGAGGCAGAGGGTTGTGCAAAAATGAATATAAAAGGCAGAGAAAGAAAGAGGAATGAAAAAGGAAGTGCAGAAATGAATTTATGGACAAAAGTCCACGGGTTAAGTGAAACCCGGTGGCACCAGTTTTCCAAAACCGGTGGCACCGGTTTCTGTCAGCAGTACAGGATATACCCGTGACTTACCCGGTTAAAGTTACCTCTTCACTCCATTTACCCCATCACTCACCCACGACTCAGAACAGTAAAAGGAGAGGGAGAGGAGGCGATTTCTTGACGATTCCACCAAGGATTTCAAGGCTTGGGACAAGATATCGGTTCTCCAACTCGGTTGGACCGGATTCCCCTTCATCCCTTGGCTGCAGCAGCTCTCTCACCATGTCGGGAGGTACCCCATGACTTGGTTTTGCCCGATCTACTTTTCTAGGGACTATTTCTTGGATTCCTTTGGTAGAATGGCTTCTATATGGTCCTAGAACAGATTACAATCAGTGGATTCGGGATTTCTTGGTTGCTTTTCGAGGCACATTTGATTTCTTGGCTGCTTTTCGGAGGCACATTTTAGGGTTCATGCTTGAACCGGTGGCACCGAGTTCCCCAACTCGGTGGCACCGGTTTCGGTGTTGAATTTCGGTTCGGTGGCAAAAGGGGCCCTTAAAATTCATTTGCATATACTTGTGGCAGAGAAATGTTCCTAAGACCCATATGTATCTCCCTTGTTCACAGATCCGAGGTTTGACGCGGTGTATGGGAGAAGACAACCTAGAACAAAGAATGCAAGTTTTGAGTTCGAGAAGAAGAGAAGGAACTAGCGAGCGCCCATGAGATCACGAGAAGATGTTCCGAGCCACCTAGAAGGTCTAAAAGGGCAAGGGCGAGGAATTAATCTCCCTAGAGGTGCTATGCGCATTATGGACTGCGAGCCCGAGTCAACCTCTAGTGATGATGATGAGGAGAGCCCGTACGGGCGGGAGCCATCCCCTCCGGAGTCACCTACGGCGGTAGCTCGGCGCAAGAGGAAGGGCAAAAACATTCGCACGGCTAGCCATGAGCACAGTCAGGGCACCGGAGATGATGACAGTGATGGTGGGTATGAGGGCATCTCAGTTCTTGGACCACAGCCCGTTGAGAGTGGTGTCGTGACTCACTTCAATGTGAGAATGAGGCCACCCGTTGACCCTGAGCGCTGCAACATAGTCAACTATAAGGGAAGGGGTATGACAGAAAGGGCAAGAAAGGAAAGGGAAAAGAATCCTTTGACCGTTGGCGGAAGAAACTTGGATTATCGGTTTGGCACCAAATTCCATCAAGATTATCCATCATCAAGAAGGACTTCCCCATTGCTCGCTCGAATACATTGATTGGGGATTCTTATCGGTCATGCGGGATGCAAAGATAGCTGAAATTATTCGGGAGTGCAAGAAGAAAAATGTCTATGATATCATGTGTTTTGCCAAGTCATGGAACGGTGCGGTGATTGCACAATTCTATGCCACATGCTACTTCACCACATGGAAGAACGACAAAATTGTGCATTGGATGACCGAGGGAAAATGGTTTGGCATCACTATCACCGAGTTTGCATATCCGCTTGGCTTTGATGAAGAAAACCTTGGAAGGATGAAGATCCATAGAGATCATGACATGGACAAGGTAGATATGAAGTTCATGTACATCCCGGGACAAGAATGGAACTTTGGACGAGTCAATGGCATGCTACCATTCTATGCGTACTTGCACCGCATGTTCGAAAGATACTTGCACCTAGGGAAGGGGACCAATCAAATGTGTCAAGCTATGGAAGAGATTTGTTAAGGCACATGTGTCCTAGTGAGCCGGAGTTTAGTGTTGTGGACTACATTTGGGAGGAAATTCATTCCATCTCCGGCTCGCCACAAAAGAGTTGTGGATATGCTCCTTATCTCATGCATGTTATTGAGACCATCACAAACTACACATTTGTCTATGATCATGAGCATAAGCCATTCCACTTGAAGAATGATGTTGTGGGACCTTCACTAGCAGATTTGGAAAGGGAACAAGGGAATATTGGAGGCCAAGATGCCCCCGAACAGCCCACAGCAGCTGCTGCACCATCTAGGGCAGCAAGGCCTTCACTTGGTCGAGGGTGTGGACGTGGCAGCAACAAGTGCAAAAGCCCCCTTCCCCACTTAGAAAATTGTTCAACTTTTGGTGTGGGTCTTGCATGAAAGCAAATGATGCGGTTCACAAGGAGAGACAGCTTAGAAAGAGGGACTCTAGGATGTTAAGGCACATGTATGAAAACCCCTCTCCCACAAACAGGCCTCCCATACCACATGCACCATCCGATGAGGAAGAAAGTGAGCCGGAGACCTTTGAGAGCATTTGGGAAAGATCACAACAAGTTGATCCGGCAACCAACAAGGATTATTGGGATAGAGCGTATGGAAACTCATACTACAATCCCACCTTTGGAGGAGTGTATAGTGCTCGATCATCTTATTCGAGAGGTTCCTTTCATGGGCACACAAGGCCAAGGCACATCCTCTAGCATGCCTCCCATGGATCCTAATGCACAAGGAAGTTCGAGTCTTTGCGGTGGATACTACTATGGTTCACTTTTTGGCTCAGTCAATCCATATGAAGGAATGCCATCTCACTATCCTCCATTCCCGCCACCACCACCCTTTATGCCTCCGAGTCAGTTTGTGCAACCGTCTCAAGATGATGAAGAAGAAGAACCATGAGCAGCTGTCCAAGACCCCCCAAGACCTTTATTGGTGCTTAATGATAAAGGGGGAGAGAGTTTGTCGATTGAAAGTTTGCTTTTTCGCTCTGTCGCACAAATCCGGTGGGACCGGTTTCTTGATCTCGGTGGCACCGGGTTTTGGTGTGTCTCGGTATCCCTTCGGCGGGCAAACTCGGTGGCACCGAGTTTCCAGAACCGGTGGCACCGGTTTTGGCTGTTGGATGCAACAGGCCCATGTAATAAATTCTCTTTAGCTACAATTGAACTTGAGAACCTTTGTTATGTGTGTTAAAATGTGTGTTGAACCTTCTCATGCTTATTAAGACTAAAATGCATGTTAGTGTGATTTTATATGGGTGATGTAGTGTTTTTGACGAGGCTGCTTGGACAAAACCGGTGGCACCGAGTTTGGCAACTCGGTGGCACCGGGTTTGGCCGACAAAGACTCGCCATTTTCTTGCTCTATGTGTTGGAGTGCTTTTTTATTGCATGCATCACGGTTAAAATGTTCACACACTTGTTTTGCACCCCACTTGTTGCTAAGATTTAGGGGGAGCTCCATGTTTTCTTGAAAAATGTGCAAATTGGCATTTAAGGCCAAATATTGTGAACTCCATTCATAAGCACATATTGAGGGGGAGCTCAACCTAAATCCGAGTCTTTAAGCGTTATTGAATATCTTTTGTAAGCTTTAATCGAGGTTGAAATCAATCACCAAAAAAGGGGAGATTGAAAGACATCTAGGCCCTAAGTGGGTTTTGGTGTATTGATTGACAACTAGATTAAAGATCTAATGTCCTTGTTAAGCATGTGAGCAGGTTGTAACATATGAATGACAAGTCATAATATATGACATTAGTTATCTACATGGTGAAAACAAGCTATGTGTATACAAGATAAGTTGAGGCATGGTTTTAGCCCCATATTGTGAAATGGCTTGACTCAATGGTGAATGTCATAATATTTGATATGTATGATCCCATGAAGCATATAGGTGGTATATGACAAGCTATTGAAGGTTAAGATAGAGACATATTGATATTGAAATATTGGATGGTCTCTTATTGAAGGATAAAGCTTGATATAATAAAAAGGGATATTTAAATTAAAAGAAGGCATGATCTCAATAGAATTTCACTCTTGATGTTGAATCAAAGCTTAACTCAAATTGGCAACGAATGGATGAAGAAATCAAGCAAGGGATTAGCAACGAGGTACTAAGCTAAGGTTGGCCGAGTAGTGACTTGGACCATGTGCTTGGCTAGGGTGAAGTGGCTATAGCTTGGAATGTTTCGAGGTATCAAGTCGAGCCTAACCGAGTGAAGCAATGAAGAAGCATTACATATTCATTGAGTCATGTGAAGGGTGACTTAATCAAGAATTGGGTTTCATTCTTATACAAAGATTAAAGTCACTAGCTCAAGGTAGAAGTGCTCAAACCAATGAGACATTGATGGATGGATCTCTCACGAGGATATATTGATCAAGTATGGCTTTTCTTGAAGAAGAAGCTCAAGAGTTCTTTTATTGCATTTATATTCGATCTTGAGTATAGGTACGCCGTACTATCAAGAGGGATGCAACGTGGATAGCTTTGCTTTTGTCTCGGTGCTCAAACCTAACCTCCCAAGTGCTATCATGAGAGAAACACTTTTCACAACACGTGCACCTGATGGTTTTGGAGCTTAATTTCAGTTGGAATGGATGCTCCTCTGAATAAGCTTTCCATAGAGTCCAAGATCATCGAATTCGGAGTTCGGAGTAAAAAGTTATGGCTTTTTCTCCGAGATGACTTGTGCTTGTCCGGTGGAGCTTCGGATAGTCCGGGAATTTTCCGGAGAATCCGGACTTTCCGGAGATTCCGGAAAAATGTCCGGAATATCCGGAACTTTTGGATCTAACGGCTAGTTTTGGGGATTCCGGAGTATCCGGGGATTTTTCCGGAGTGTCGGGACTTAACAGCCAACGGCTAGTTTTTGGGTGATGGGTATAAATACCCCTCACCCTCTCCCATTTGGGGCTGCTGGTTCCCCACATGAAAAACACATATCCACAGCCCTTTTAAGCCCTCCCATCTCTAGTATAGCAAGAGATTTGAGAAGAGAAGAGATTTGGGTGAGGGATTGAAAGATTGAGTGAAAGTTGAGCTAATCCATCCTTGAGCACTCGAGTTCATAGCAAGAGATCTTCGTGGCGTTTGTTACTCTTGGAGGGTTGCCTCCTAGACGGCTAGGCGTCGCCCATAAGCTCCCAAGGTGTGGTGAGCTGTGGGAAAGTTTGTGAAGGTCTTGCTTCACCTCCGCAAGGGAAGAAGCCATCTAGTGGATCGGGAAAAGGGTTGAATGCAACCCGCCTTCGGTAGGAGAAGCACCCAACAGAGACTAGGATTCACACGGTGGTGAATCCGAACTTCGGTAAAACAAATCCTTGTGTCTCCCGTTGGTTACCTCGCATTTACCTTGTTGTATCTTTCCTTGCTTGCCCTTGTCATATTGGTGGAGCTACTTGGTTGCTAGTGTTTGTGAAGTGCAGGAATTCTACATTCATCAAGGAACTGATCCTTAAGCTATTCATCAAGTTTAAGTTCAAGCCAAACAAGCAAACAAGAAGGAGAAGAAGAGGGGAGACACTGCCAGGCAAACCCGGTGGCACCGGATTTGCAAAACCGGTGGCACCGGTTTTGGGCAGTGTGTTCATTCCGCTGCGAAGGCGACAGTCCAGAGACTCCGGAGATTTCTCCAGAGATTCCGGACTTTCCAGAAACTCCGGAGAAAAGTCCGGAGTATCCGGGATTCACTGATAAATTTGTTTTAAGTGGTGATTTTCAGGACTCGCCTATTCACCCCCCCCCCCTCTAGGCGACATCAAGATCCTTTCGGGAGGGCACGGGGGTCGTTTCCCCTCCTGATTCCATGCTGGATGGGGGAGGTGGCTTGCCACGTCACCAAAAGTCCCAAATGTGTAGCACCAGATAAAAGACGGTGGCAAAAACGTAGTCCTATCTTAAGGAGCGTCATCTCTAAAAGTGGCAAATAGTTAAATATCCCTGCTCGGAGGGGAGAAAAAGGAGCAGAGCTGCTACTCGATTGGTGGCGCGAGATGCAGCTTCCCGTGCTTGCTTTTTCAATCGAGGAAAAAGAAGTGCCACCGGTGCATTACTCGATGGGGAAATCGTATTTGCTGGAAGAATGTTGAGGGGAACAGGATTTTCCACATTTGCTGGTTGGAGGAGAAGAGACGAGTTGCAGGTGCTCGGTTTCTTCAGAAGAAAATAGAGATAAGACTATTGCTTGGTATTTGGCAGGGATGAGGAAGCCTGGCCGCTGCCACCGTCTAGGATGTCGTTGACGTCGTGGCTGTTGCCGGCGGAGTCGCGGTTGCCGCTGTCATCGTCGCGGCCGTCGGCGTCACGGCCGCCGAGGATGGCCATCCGAGACCTGCAAAAAATCGCCGTGACATGCAAAGGCCCCTACCTGGCGCGCCAACTGTCGGGGCTCTCTAACCGCTGGCAGTAAATTTCTCAGATTGCGTGTCGGGCCTCGGACGGTTGTGCAAACAAGGGGTACAGAAGATTTATACTGGTTCGAGCCTCCGAAGAGTAACACCCTATGTCCAGTTCGTGTTGTTGTATTATTTGCGCTGATTTGTAGTAGGGGTTACAAATGGGCGAGAGAGGTGTTGGGGAAGTTGGTCTCCGGAAGCCTCACCCTCGTCCGGCCACGGCCGGCGACTTTCGGTCCGTGTACGGTTTCGGTCTCGCGGAGAAACCTTCGATGTACGGGTGATAACAAAAACGCTAGTACTGCTCATGTCACGTGAGGTTTGTTGTGCAGGGATGGTCCCACATGGCGGCGCCTGCCTTCGGTGCCGAAGGCGCAGATGGCCGTACTCCGGCGACGAAGGTTCGAGAGGACCAGGAGCGCGGCGCGCCGACCGGGAACATCGCGTTCGGGGCCAGCGGCGGCACTGGCGAGATGTCCGGAGAGGTGCGACGCGACCGGGGCAGGAGCGCTACTTCGGCGCCAAAGGCGCGGCGATCCTGGACACGTGGCTGCCGCCGACGTGTACAAAGGGCGTCGTATGAGGCAGAGACAAAGGGTGCCGCGTGTAAAGGCGTTTCGGCCGTACGAAGACACGCTGGAGGCCTGTACGACGCGGGGACTTACTGTTATACCCTTGTAAAGTGTTTAAAGCCGTTTGTCGAGAACGAAAAAGGTGTAATTGAGGCAAATGACTATACCCGGGGGTCTCCTATAAATAGTGAACCCCTTGTAATGCACCGGACACACCGTAATGAGAAGAGAGCACCGAAGGCGTCTCGCTTGTCTCTCGGTCTTCGGTTCGTTGAGTACTTCCTTGTTTCTTTCCCTGTGTTGTTGAGCATTTCTTAGTTTTACTTCCCCGTCCTGGTAGTAGAAGTAGTTTCGTAGCGATGGCCGAAGAGAGAGAAAGGACTCGGGGGCCGTTGTGTCGGCGTCCACCCTTCGGGCCCGATTTTCACCAACGGTTTTGACGCCCACCGTGGGGAAGAATTCAAGACCACATGGCTAGGACACGTTCGGCGGGCGCCGAAGCCACAATGGCTCGTGCGTCGATCCCTCCACTCGCATCGGAGCCCGCCAACCCATCCGCCGGCCGTCCGGCCTTCGGCGGGGACCGTGCCGGCCGAGCGCCCGGAGGTGGAGCACACCGGCTTCGGGGGATGTTCGAGGTCGGCCTCGAGGGGCCGGGGGCTTCGGCGCAAGACATCGAGGCCCTCCGAAGGATCCGGGCCCTCATCGCCGGCAAGTCCATGCCGGCTCGGCTGGCGGGGAGTCGCGTCCATCCTTGTCACAGGTGCGGTCATCCCAACACCGAGGATGCGGCTCCGCCCCACACCGCCTCTTACGCCATCGACTTCAACATCGGACAGCCGAGCGCTACCTCACCATGCGCAAAGCCGGATTGCCGGCGCGACACCGCCACAACAAGTTGCTCCGACGCCGCACGCACCAACACCAACGCCCGCCGCGCATGCTGCGCCGGCGGCCGGCCCGGCGAAGCACGCCGGCTCACCCCTGCGGGCCATGCGAGCTCGGACCGGGATCAATGGAGGTAGCGAAGGATGCCTCCGAAGGGCAAAGCATAGGCCACCGCCAAGATAGGGGGCGGGCGCACGAGCACTTCGCCCCCGACGACGCACCACTTCGCAATGTTGTCCCGGTGTCCCCGCTCTCGGTCGAGCTCGAGAGCGCGCCGTGGCCCGTCGATTCAACGCCAACACCCTGCCCCAGTACGACGGAGACTACGATCCCAAGGAGTTTCTGATGAAGTTCGAGGCGGCGGTGGAATCCAACGGAGGCGATGCCACTACGAAGGCGAAGGCCCTTGTGCTCGCGCTCAAGGGAGAAGTCCAGTATTGGTATGCGAACATACCGAAGGGGCATATAACATCTTGGTTTCAGCCGCGGAACAAGTTGTTGTCCAGCTTCAAAGGCATGCAGGTCGAAGAGCTGGACTCCAATGACCTCATAAAAATGTGTGTCCAGGGGGACCGCGAGTCACTGCAAGAGTACATGCACAGGGTTGTCAAGCTGACAGCGCACGCGTCTACGGTGTCTGAAAGCAGCATCATCGACGCCATCGTTGGGGGCCTGAGGGTTGGAAACTGCCAAGATGTGCTCGACAGAGTCAAGCCGAAGTCTCTGCAAGAGTTATTTGAAGTTATGCAAGAATAATGCAAGTCCGACAAAGGCCGCCGCCGAAGGCTCGACCCAGGGCAAATGCAAAGAAAGAAGCGGAAACAACGAGGGCGGTGGGACCGGCCCGAAGGGGGTGGCAAAATCGGCCCGCCGAAGCAAGCGAACCGTCGGATCAACAACGTGTCCGCGCCCCCGACCCGGAACCAAGCATCGGGGCGGCGGGCACAAGGGTGGCTACAAGCATAACGGGGGCGAAGCCACGGCGGACAACCCGCCTCGGCGGGCCGGTGGCGAACGTTTCTTCGCGGCTCCATGGAATTGATGCCCGGCACCACACGCACCGGTGCCCCTCGGCGGTCAAGATGAAACCGGGAGTGGGAGGCGGAGGAGAAGGCGAAGGCGGCGGGCATGGCCGTGAACCATGTCATGAAATACCAGAATGCGGGTCAGTTCAGGGCCCTGCCACCACCATACCATCACCGGCCCTACCAACCTTCGGCACCGCGCATGTTTTTCACCCACCGCAACCGTATACACCTTCGGCGCCGCAGCTGCTTCCGCCCCCCCCCCCCCCCCCCCCACACGCGCAGCAATCTTCGGTTTTCGTGCCTTCGTGGCCGAACCCGGCCGCCCACCACCCAACACACTGCACCCACACCCAACCGCCACCTCCACCCCCACCAAAGCAAGAGGCCCCTGACTCTAGCAGCTCGGGGATGACGGGCATGCTCAACATCATCAATGCGATCTCCGGCGGATCCAATGAGCGGTGCATGAGACAAAGAGGCAACGCCAGGACTATTACCGAAGCGTGTCGCACATCTGCTCCGGCAAGTACTTTCACTTGCCATGGTCTCACGTCCCCATAACCTTCACGGCGGTCGACATCCGCCGCAACACTACCCTCACAATGATCCGCTCGTCATAAGGGCCAACATCGGCAAGAACACGAAGTACTACTTCGGCAATGACGTGGGGAGAATCTTAGTGGACAACGGCGAGTTCAGCGAGATATTCGACCCGGCGGTGCTTCAGCGGCATGGGGTTCAAGAAGGAAGACTTGAAGAAGGCGA
Organism: Cenchrus americanus; assembly: GCA_947561735.1. Taxonomy (NCBI): domain Eukaryota; kingdom Viridiplantae; phylum Streptophyta; class Magnoliopsida; order Poales; family Poaceae; genus Cenchrus; species Cenchrus americanus. The sequence goes on along the minus strand of OX387241.1, from coordinate 233,203,775 downwards.
ACACCCGCCGTACGGCTTCGGCAACAAGAAAATCGAAGCCCTAGGCAAGATTGATGTCAATGTGTCCTTCGGCCAAGATGCCACTATGAGAACCGAGGTCATAACATTCGATGTTGTTGACTTCGCATACCCGTACAACGCCATCTTCGGCCGCAACACCATCAACAAATTCGCGGCGAGTCATCCATCAAGGGTACCTGGCGATGAAGATACCAACGGCGGCGGCGGTAATCTCCGTGTACGGCGGCCGGGGAGGAGGCCCGAAGAGCCGAGCGCAACACGTCGGTCCACAACAGACAAGTTCATGTCATCAATGAAGACGAGAGCAATGAAGGCGCAGCGGCCGAAGAGCGAGTAAAGCCGAAGCCCAAATGAGGCGGTCCATGAAGGGGGCCGAAGTTGAGTGCATGAAAGGCTGTCGACGTCACGAAGACGATCCCCTTATGCGCGGACGTGCCCCGGCGGAGACCGTAATGATAGGTGCCGAAATCGGCACGGAGGACGAAGACCGGCTCTTGCAGTTCCTTCGTAACAATCAAGATGTGTTCGCATGGTCCAAGTCCGATCTGACAGGCGTCCATCGTTCGGTCATAGAGCATGCGCTCAACACTGATCCAAGAGTCAAACCGAAGCTGCAGAGGCAGCGGCCGATGTCGGCGGACAGGGTCAAATCTGCGGAGGCCGAAGTGCAAAAACTGCTCGACGCAAGAATCATCAGAGAAGTCCAATACCCCATCTGGGTGGCAAACGTGGTGATGGTGCCGAAGAAGAACGGCAACATGCGAATGTGTATTGACTTCACCGAACTCAACAAGGCATGCCCGAAGGACCCTTACCCGCCGCCAAGGATCGACATCATCATTGATCGGGCCGCCGGGCCGTGACATGTTGAGCCTCCTGGATTGCTTCTTCGGCTATCACCAAGTGTGGATGCGAAGGGAAGACGAAGCAAAAACCGGATTCACAACCCCCTTCGGCATCTTCTGCTTCGTCAGGATGCCCGAGGGCCTACGCAACGCCGGGTCCACTTTCAACCGCATGATGAAGCTGATCCTGGGCAGTCAGCTGGGACGCAACGCCTCGGCGTACGTTGATGACATCGTCATCATGAGCGAGAAAGAGGAAGATCACATTGCAGATCTGACCGAGACCTTCGACAACATGAGGCGAAACGGCCTCAAGCTCAACCCAGAGAAGTGCATCTTCGGCATCCGGAAGGGGCGTGGCCGGGCTGTATGGTCTCTAAGCGGGGCATTCAGGCGAACCCCCAAAAGATTGAAGCCCTACGAAGGATGCAGCCTCCGAGCACTAGAAAGGAAGTCCAAAGGCTCACGGGCGAATTGCTTCGCCGAACCGCTTCATCTCCCGAGCCGCCGAACGAAGCCTTCCTTTCTTTAAGGTGCTTCGAGCAAATTCAACTTTTCAATGGAGCCCAGAGCAACAACAAGCCTTCAACGACCTCAAGAAATACCTTGAAGATGCAGCAGCCATGACCAAACCGTCACCGAAGGCTGAACTACTGTTGTACATTGCTGCAACCGACACAGCGGTTAGTGCAGTGCTTGTGGAAGAGCACAAAGAGGCAGACGCTCTGAGGCAATTCCCCATATACTATGTCTCCGAAGCTCTGAGTGGCTCAAAACTTCTCTACTCCGAAATGGAGAAGATGGCATATGCTGTTGTGATGGCAAAGAGGAAACTTCGGCACTACTTCCAGAGCCACAACGTTTCGGTGCCTACAGCTTTCCCCCTCCGGGACATGTTCGAGAACAAGGAGTCAACGGGCAGGATGGGCAAGTGGGCCTCGGAGTTGGCGGAGCACGTCATAAGCTTCGTCGCGCGCAGTGCGATAAAGTCTCAAGTCCTCGCTGACTTTGTAGCCGATTGGACGCCTTCGGCGCCGAAGGGGGAAGCAATAATTACAGAGCCGATATGGGAAGTCCAGTGCGATGGTGCATACTGCCACCTTGGGTCGGCGGCCGCAGCAGTCCTAAAGTCCCCTTCGGGCATCAAGCTCCGATATGCCTTGCGGCTGAACTATGACAACTGCACAAACAACGTGGCAGAATACGAAGGCCTGCTGCTCGCGCTTCGGAAAGCCAGGGCCGTAGGTGCAAGGAGGCTTGTCATCTTGACAGACTCCGAACTTGTTGCCTGCCATATTGGAAAAACTTACAAGGCAAAGAACCGGGACATGATGCGCACTGCAGTCGTCCGAAGCATGGAAAAATTCTTCATCGGCATCACAGGTAAGAAGTTTTCCCGGGAATTATAATAAGGAGGCCGATGCCATTGCAAAGGCAACCGCATTACTCGAGCCCCGCCACCGGACGTCTTCTATGAGACGACCACCTCGAAGTCCGCCGCCGATGAAGCAAAGCCCCCCAAGTTTGTGAACGCCATACACGGTGAGGACTAGCGCACCCCAATAGTGGCGACGCTCAAAGGTTACTACGAGGCTGAAGATGGGGTCATAAGTAAGAGAGTGGCCATCGGGGCGCGAAACTATCACCTCGTTGACGGCAACTTGTACCGAAGAGGGGTGTGTGCCCCACCGCTAAAATGCATATCGGCCACCAAAGGCAAACAGTGCTTCACGAAATCCACGGAGGCATGTGCTCACACCACCTCGGCACCATGGCATTAATACGAAGGCTTTCCGCCAAGGCTTTTGCGGCCTTCGGCGGTCGCGGATGCCCATGATATAGTGCGCCATTGTCCCAGTGCCGGCGCCATGCGCCCTACAGCAAGTTCGCTTCCAACGAGATACAGCTGTTACCACCGGTGTGGCCCTTCGCCCGGTGGGGTATTGACATCGTCGGCCCGCTACCCACGGCACCCGGAAACTACACTCACGCAGTTGTGGCGGTCGAATATTTCTCCAAGTGGGTTGAAGCGAAGCCGTTATTGAGTATCACTTCGGCAACCATTCAGAAGTTCTTTTGGCAGAACATAGTGTGCCGCTTCGGCGTCCCCCACGAGGTCACAGTGGATAATGGCAAGCAATTTGACAGCGCGGAGTTCAAGGAATTCCGTGCATACTTAGGAACGAAGCCGTGCTTCGCTTCGGTCTACCAACCGCGGTCCAACGGGGCGGTGGAGCGGCCGATGGGATCATCTTCGCCGGCATCAAGAGGAACATCACCGACCTCGCCTAAGAGCAAATGGGCCGAAGAATTACCGAGGGTAATGCGGTCCCACAACACCACCACATCCGGGAACTACCCGGTTCTCACCCTTCGAACTTGTTGTACGGGGAGGAAGCCATGCCGCCCGAAGAGATATGCTCGGGCACCCGGAGGAGCACACCCTCCGGAGACGAAGACCTTAAGGCGTCGGTTCGGAACATTGAGGAAGTCCACCTACAAGCATCCACAAACCTTTCGGTCTACCAAGACGAGACCCGAAGGTGGAAATACAAGAAGATCGGACCAAAGCTCATACGATCAAGGGACCCGGTGCTACGCAAGGTGCCGAAGGGCAAACCGAAGGGCAAGATGCATGGGAAGTGGGAAGGCCCGTTCATAGCGACCGCGACCGCAAACGACGCGGCGTTCAGGCCGCGCCGCTAACCGGCGACGAAGAGCCATACACCGGAATGTGGACATGCTTCGAAGTACTTCGTCCGAGCAGCTGCGAATTTTTAGCGTAGTTTAAGTTTCAACGGCTTTCTTTTTCTATCAAGTCATGGTAACGAGTCTGTATCTTATGTACATTAAAGTAGTGGGGGACGTACTCTTTTCCTCACGGGGGAGGCTTCGCGGTTCCCCTCCGGATCCGCGAAGTGTGAGGTTTTTAACGAGGCGGCCCCTTGTACCCCTTTGTTCCTGACATGTAATATAAGTCAGTTTTTCCCCCATCCCTTCGTGTCCAGTCTATTTTCTCTTCAAGAATGCTTTCGCCACTTTGTCGAAGCTAGGCCACCACCCCGGGGGGCCTAGTCTCCGAGGTGGCCTTCGGCGGAGTAAGTAACGGCCCTAGGCACGGATCGCCTTGGGGGCGCACGCGCTAAGCTCGTCACTTATCGTCCGACCGAAGAGAAAAACCGCTTGACGCGGAACGAGGCCACGATTCGGCCGGAGCAAACGCACGCCCGGAGCGACGCGTCGGTCCTGATTTGACCGAAGAGAAAAACCGCTTGACGCGGAACGAGGCCACGGTCGGCCGGGAGCAAACGCACGCCACGGAGCGATGCGTCGGTCCCGATTTGACCGAAGAGAAAACCGCTTGACGCGGAACGAGGCCACGAGTCGGCCGGAGCAAACGCACGCCTGGAGCGATGTGTCGGTCCTGATTTGACCGAAGAGAAAAACCGTTTGACGCGGAACGAGGCCACGGTCGGCCGGAGCAAACGCACGCCGGAGCGATGCGTCGGTCCCGATTTGACCGAAGAGAAAAACCGCTCGACGCGGAACGAGGCCACGATTCGGCCGGAGCAAACGCACGCCCGGAGCGATGCGTCGGTCATGATTTGACCGAAGGAAAAGATCGCTTGATGCGGCGAAGGCCACGATTCGGCCGGAGTAAGCGCACGCCCGGAAGCAATGTGTCGGTCCCGATTTGACCGAAGGGAAGCCCGCCCACGCGGTACACACCCCCGACTTGGCTTGTGCAAGCGCACTAAAAAGGCCTTTCGGCGCAGCACGAAACGGCCACGTAGACAAAGAAAAACACACATCCTGTGCAAAATGCGTTCGGAGGGGGAAGCGCGGTGCCGCTTCGTCTCAACGTACTCGGGGGTAGTCACGATCGAACAAGTAGCGAACGCAACACCGAAGCACGCAAGAGATGGGCACGAGCACCCTTCATTTCATTCCTTTATCACATTTTCAACATACGATTGTACTTCGCGACAACAATACAACTTCACAAGGGAAAAACGAAGGCAAAGCACAATACACATCGTCTCAAACGCTAAATTTACAAATCCGTAGGCGAAATTCGCTCCGGCATACCGCGAACACTTCGGGGGGGAGTTCCGAAGTCCCGCGCTTCAAGTCTTCGCGGCAGCCCGCAGCTACACTTAGCAATCAATCTTCATTTAGCATGTCTTCACGCATCTCATCGATCAACCGAAAATACGCCATATCTATAATCTCTAGAGCCATCTCCCGAAGCTCGATGTCGGTAGGCATTCGTCCCGCACCGAAGTCGGCATTAGAGTCGGTGCGCGAGGCGATCATTCCGTCTCCACCTTCACGGCCGCGAAGCTCTCCGACGTGGCGTCGGGGGAATTAAATATACATACTCGGGCGGTCCAAGGACCCCCTCCTCGATCGGCTCTACTTTTGGAACAACCCCTTCGGTCATGAAGGGGTCCGCTGAGTTTTGCTTAGCCGCCCTACGGGCGGCTCTCTCTCTAAGAATGGCATCCCAACACACGGGATCCTTCGAAAAAACCGCAAAAAAGCGTTTAGCGGCTTCATTGTGAAGGCAGCAACGCTCCGCACGATACGACAAAAACTCGGCGTACGAAACATTGGGGTGGCGAATGCTAAACTTCGTCCAAACATTCAGTGCGACAAAAAGAGAGTTAAGGGGCAGAGTTGAACTGCTCGCACCTTCGGCCCTCTACGCAGGATCCACCGAAGGAACACCGCGCAGACACCGTACATCGTTTACTTTACAAAAATTCATCCCACCGAGGGCGAGTGTTTCGCTCCTTTACAAGGCCTAGACCGGCGCGGTACGGACCTCGGCACCTTCGGCGGCGACGGGGGCTTCGCTCGGCACGGCGCTCGCTTCGGTGGCCTCGACCGACGCGACGGCCGCGTCGACCGCCGGCTCCACGGGTCCTTCGCCGCGGAGAGCCGGGCGGCCAAGCAACTCGGCCTCCAGGTTCCGCCGCGTGTGCCGCCTCCGAAGCGTCCGCCGTAGCGTCTTCCCCCGCGGGGACGGTGGCCGCAACGACGTTGCGGGGGGGCAGCGCAAGCTCTTCCTCGACGGGCCGGGAGCAGCCTTCAAGGCCGGCGGGCACGGAAGGGGCGGGCCCGGCGGCGCCCTCGGCACGTCCGCCCTCGGCCGCGGGCTCGGCGCGCTTTCCTCGTGCCTTTCTTTAGTAGTGGGAGCCGTCGTGTCCTCGGCGGCGCCGGCTTCGTCGTCGGGAACGCCGATGGCCTCACCTTCCTCCCGTGTCGCAGCTTCGGGGCCCCCTGCGGTGATAAGAGGAACGCCGGGCATGGCGATCCAATCCCCTCCGTCATGAACTGGGGTAGGGGCGGAGTGCCGCCGAACCGAACCCAGAGGCGGTCGTAAACGCGCTCTTGCAGACGAGGCCTTATCTGCAAAACAGCGAGGGCAATGTGTCAAAATACTTGCGAGAATGTACCTTTAACGCAACCATATACGAAAGGCAGAAGTGGCTTTGGCGTACCTGAGCACTAAGGTGAGCGGACTCGTCCAAAGTGAGTTGATACCCGCGCTGGGTGAAGAAGGTGTTCATGAAATTTTTCGCAAGGTTCTTGGGGAGCACCGGGAGCTGTCCAACATCGAGGTCCGCGTCGGTGGGCCACTCGAAGTTCTCCTCGGTAAGCCGACGAAGGTCGCTTTGCCGATCGTCTTCTCGACGATGGACGGTCCGAGGGCACCGCGGCGAGCACACGAATACGCCGCCGTGCGAACCCCCACCGCGGCCCCGAGCTCTCCGAAGATTTTCGTGTTCATGGAGATGAGGTCGAAGCGGGCATTCACCCACTCATAATACGACTCGGCGGTGCACCGGGGAACGGGATGGGTGATGCACCGAGATTGCACCGATCCAAGAGGCTGCGGTATATCGTTCCGAAGGGCCTCCGCGCTCCGAACATGATCCGCGCGGTACCGCTCCGCCGCGCCCGCTCCGTTCGCTCGCCTCTTTCCGCGCTTCGGTCAACTTGGCCTCCCTGTCGGCAAGCCGAGCGTGTAGATCCTCCTTGGCGCTGCTTAGGGTCTCCATGTCGTGGCGTAGCGTCTTGAGAACAGCTTCGGAGGATTTCGCCGCGTCTTCCTTCTCTTGCTGCGCGCCTCCGGCGCGCTCTTGCTCGCGTCCCGGCCGCCCCTCCGCCTCCGCCACACGGCTTTCAAGCGAGGAGACGGCGCACCACCGATCTCTCCTTTGACTCCTTGCTCTCCTCGCTCCGGCCTTAGGGTGAGGCATCGCGACACGATGAAAGCTTTCGCCGACGCATCCCCGCACGCCGTCGTGAGCTCGACCGCGGTAAGCTTCCCGAAGTATTCCTCCTCATGAGGTATGGCGAAGCTCGCCCGGCCTCCTCCAGAACCGGCGTTCGTGCCCGCCACTCGTCGGCCCCCAAAAAATGGATCGTCTTCCCGCCAATTAGCTTGGCTTTGGCGGGAACTTGAAGACCGGACGAGCGGCGGCGCGGGGCTCCTCGGCGTCACCCGCAGCCGCCGCTCACGGGCTCCTCGTCCCCCCCCCCTTCCTCCGCTTCGGCGATGACGTCATCCTTCTCGGAAGCGGGGGCCGAAGGGGAGGCGGTCGCTCGGTGCCACCGGGAGGACGTGTCGGATGAGCCGCCGGAGGTGGAGCCGGAATTATCCTTCCCTTGTGGGGCTTCGGCGCCGAGGGCGACGGGGGCTCGGCTTGCGCGGCGCGTCCCCAACGAGAGGACACGATGCGAACGTCGCCGTCGTCGTCACCGTCTTTTTCTTGCGGGCCGAGGGGGACAAGCGGCCGGCCCGGCGGCTCCCTTCCCCGCCCTCGCCGAAGGCGCATCCGAAGGCGCGGCCGCGCGCAGCCGGCACGGCGGCGATCACATCCTCGACGAGGCCCGTCTCCATGTCGACGACGCGAGTCCTCTTGGGAGATGCGGGCGAGTCCGCCGGCCGCCCGCCCCGCTTCTTACGGGCCTTCCCTTCGGCGGCGGCGGGGCCGCGGCGGGCGCACTCCTCCTGCCGGTCTTCTGCGGAGCGGCGCGCGGTGAAGTTGCCGTCTCCTCAGCATCCCCTTCTGCAGCCACAACTGCCGCGGCTTTCTTCTCGGACGCCTCGCGGTGCTTGGCGAAACCGACGTGCTCAGGAGGAGTGATCTTGAAGAATTCGAACACTCGGTTCGTCCGAGATCCGTTCAGCTCCGCGAAGGTGTCTTTATACTCCTTCGGCGAGACGGGGCCGAGGATGAAGTCCCCGTGCGCCTCCACCTTCCTTCTCCTCGAAGATCGTGGGAAAATAACCTTACTCGGTCAGCATTGCATTCACAAAGAATGTAGCTAATGAAAAACCCTCTCAAGGACCCCAAGTAACTTACATTCGGCGGTGAAACCGAAGACCCTCGTCCGGCCGGGCGGGGAATGCCCCCGACATCCTCCGCCCACTCGTCGTCGGCCACGGACCGGCCGCCCACCAACGGGCATACGGGGATGCTGCGGTACTCCTCCACGATGTCGCGCGCATCGTACTTGCGCGCGAACCGGCGTAGCATTATCACGAACTCGTCGCCTTCGGGGCACGAGGGGTTCTTGGCGTAGGACTCGTGGAGGGGCGGGAGCTCCTTCGTGGCCACGGGTGAGCCCCTCCGGAAGAAGGAGGGTTCACGGTGTAGTAGAACCGAACGGCCGCCGCCAATCCGAAGGCCATTTATTCCGGTATGCGGAAGCGGGCTCACCACGCCGGACTTGTACGAAAAGTTTAGACCCTCGAACCGGCGGTCCTTCTCGACAGATTAGTCCCCCTCCTCCTCGAAGACCGTCCGCCGCCGGTGGTGCACTTGATGCGCCAAAGCGAACCCTTCGGTGGAGGGCTTGATCTTCGTGGTCCCGCATATGCACATGTACACCGACAGCCGCAGGATGGCGTTTGGAGTGAGCCGGTGCAAGAAGATGTCGAAATACCGGAGGATGTCGACAACGGCGGGGTACGGCGGGAACCGAAGCCCCGCGTACGGCGATCGCGAAAGATGACGACTTCGTTGTCCCATGGCCGCGGCACGCTCTCCGTCCGGGGGCTCCGCCGTCCCCGACCATACGGTTCTTCACCGCCGACTCCACGTCGGCCTTGTCGATCCGGCTCGACCGAATGTGTAGGTCTTCGCAATCTCTCTCACGACGCATCGCGTCTCCGCTTCGGCGCCATGGATGCTAGCTAAGCACGAAACAAAAACGAAAGCAAGGGGGCTGGAGGAAGTCTTACAAAGAGACCTTCGGAGCTCTCGCGCGTCGTAGCTTTAGGTTGCGCCGCGGTGTGGGGCAACCCAAAGGGCGCCCCCCCTTTTTATAGTAATGAGTCCCGATAATCGCGCCGAGACGACCGAAATTACAGTTTTACCCAGAATGCCCCCCCTCACAATGGTAAAATCCCCAAGGGGCAACGCACGTCTTTTTCGTGTTATCGCGTCGGCGTGGGCCGTCCGGGGGAGTTCCGAAGACTCGTTCTTACCCCCGACAAGGTAAATCGTAAGTTGGTCCCATCGAAGGTTCGGGACGGCCCTCACCGACGAGGGGCTACCGTTGGGGAAGTTGGTCTTCGGAAGCCTCACCCTCGTACGGCCACGCTGGCGGCTTTCGGTCCGTGTACGGTTTCGGTCTCGCGGAGAAACCTTCGATGTACGGGTGATAACAAAAACGCTAGTACTGCTCATGTCACGTGAGGTTTGTTGTGCAGGGATGGTCCCACATGGCGGCGCCTGCCTTCGGTGCCGAAGGCGCAGATGGCCGTACTCCGGCGACGAAGGTTCGAGAGGACCAGGAGCGCGGTGCGCCGGCCAGAACATCGCGTCCGGGCCGGCCGGCGGCACCGGCGAGATGTCCGGAGAGGTGCGACGCGACCGGGCGGGGATCGCTACTTCGGCGCCGAAGGTGCGGCGATCCCGGACACGTGGCCGCCGCCGACGTGTAAAAAGGGCGCCGTACGAGGCAGACAAAGGGTGCCGCGTGTAAAGGTGTTTCGGCCGTACGAAGACATGCCGGAGGCCCGTACGACGCGGGGACTTACCGTTATACCCTTGTAAAGTGTTTAAAGCCGTTTGTCGAGAACGAAAAAGGTGTAATTGAGGCAAATGACTATACCCGGGGTCTCCTATAAATAGTGAACCCCTTGTAATGCACCGGACACACCGTAATGAGAAGAGAGCACCGAAGGCATCCGCTTGTCTCTCGGTCTTCGGTTCGTTGAGTACTTCCTTGTTTCTTTCCCTGTGTTGTTGAGCATTTCTTAGTTTTACTTCCCCGTCCTGGTAGTAGAAGTAGTTTCGTAGCAGTAGCCGAAGGGAGAGAAAGGACTCAAAGGGCTGTTGTGTCGGCGTCCACCCTTCGGGCCCCGATTTCCACCAACAAGAGGGATAAGTTCCCAAGTCTCTGTAGTTTGTAGGAGCCATGGATGGCTGGAGGTAGAAGAAAGGGAGAGCTCCTCCTGAGAGGACAAGGAAGAGGTCAAAGTAGAAGTGCTCTCTCTCCCACGGGAGGACCTTGCTCTACCCTTTTATCAGACAAGGGGGCAGACTACATTAGTGAAGAGACAGAAGAAGAGAAAGAGGTGGTGCATGCACAATAGCTTTGAAGGGGGAGGTCTTTTCCCATGCAGCGGGTCCCACCTTCGTCCTTGGTTCTGCTGGCTGCTGTTGACATGTGTAACTGCCTTTTACACCTGGTGCATGCATACTTCTTGGGGAGGTTTTCAGCTTGTGGGAGGCTACAGGTTGGAGGCCACATGATGTTGTAGCTTAACTTGTGGCTGTTTTCCCTCAAAAAATAATTCCTCTAAGCTGCCAAAAATACCCAGGAGCCATTATGGTCGTGATAGTCGTTCCTAATCACTATCTTTGGGTACCCATAATTTTGGTCCCATCACCGGATCCCATCTTTGCCTGCCATGCCTCCGGTCTTGGTTTTGTGGTTCAACCAAGTAACCTGACGGTTTTGTGGTGAACCGCCGCAAACCCCGTGAACTTGGTGTAGCCTCCACTAATCACCACTCATGACTCGACTCCCACGTAGTCCCGACTCGACCTTGCTTTTGAGGCTCAACCAAGAAACCGTCTATGACTTCATCTTGTCGTTCTTGTCACCATGCGGCCCGCACTTGACCCCGCTGGCCACAGGGTCCCTGGAACGAAGCCTACTTGTCTTCTCCACACCTGGAGGCCTCACTGGCAATGACCTGTCGCGCTTGTTCTTCACCTACACCAACACGAGTCAAGCCGCAACCCGCACCCGCAATACTTAGCAAAGAATCCGTCCACGCAACGTTGTCAATCACTCATCACACTAGGAAGCGACCATCCACCGGTCCTCAAACCACACATGGTCCTCAGGGGTATGTCCTCGTCAGCTGAATCTGCGGCGTGACTAGAGCATCATCTCCCACAATTCCTTGTACAGACGTTTCAGTGCTAGGCCTTTTGTCTTTAGCCTGTGCAGCTTCAAAATCGTCTTCCTCAGTAGGGTTTTCTTTGCTCTTTCCTGCGTCGTCTGGAACTTTTCGTTTGGAGGACGTTTTCTTCTCCAGGCCGGCAGCTGGTGTAGCATCGTGAATCTTTTTCTTCTCTTTTTTAGTCGCGGCTACTTTCGCAACCTCTGTTTTCCGACGAACTAGGTTCTCACTTATCTTCATTAGTTTGGTGGACTTCTCAGCAATATGGGGCAGAGTAGTTTTGGCAGCCTCGGCCTTGCGTTGTGCCAAAACGTCAATATCTTTTGAGCTCTTTGAAGTACCCTATGTCGCAGTAACAGTTTTGCTCGTTTTACCTTTCTTAGAGGTCTCGTACAGGCCGGTTCGTATCCAATGTTCCCCCGGCGAGTAGCATCTTTTTGCCCGAGGCCGGGCGGTTGGGTGCACACGGAGGGCACAAAAATTTCATTTCCCCAAGGACTCTATTGACACGGCCCTGGTGCTTCAGAATCTTTTGGGCGCATTCCCATTCTTTGTGAGTGTAGTTCCCAATCATCAAAACAACTTTCCTCTCAATTTCAGCTAGGATTTCCTCATCGTTCTTTGCTTCAGGACACCTAATGTTGAATTTGGGGCTTCGCGTCTCATAGTCCAGCCTGGGCAATTTAGTCACTTTGAAAGCCCATGAGCCCCATCGAGGCCTGCAGGGCCAGATATCATCCGCCACAAATTCTTCAAGGGCATCTCGCGTAGTAATAACGTGAGTAGCCTAAAAAACCGCACTGGTATTGGCGGAATTGCGGCTCTACTTTGTGAGCTTAGGCTCTAACTCAACTTCCAAGTCGACCATACGACTAGCCAGGTCGTAGGTTATCACCTCCTCATGCTTCACACCCATGCCAACCACATGAATGGTGGCATAAAACCAATAAGAATTCCACCTATTAGCCCATTTGTTCTTGTAAGCAGGGGCTAGCTCCACTGGTGCTTGATTCTTATTGACCCGACGAGTTTGAAAGGTGCAACAATCGTACTGAGCTTCCTTATCTTCATCATCAACGGTCACCAGCCTCTTAGCCTAGTGGATCTCGAAGTGACGAACGAAAGTTTCGACATCATTGTCCCCAGCGAAAGTTCGACAAGCCCACAGGAACTTTAGAACTTCGGGGAATGAGTAGGGGGTCAACTAATGAATCTGCACCTTATAGGCAGCCAGAATTTTAGCGAACCTTTTCGACATTGGCAGCCGAAAGCCCATAGTAAAGAAGTCCCTAAACACTACACTCTCATTCTTCTTGGGATTCGGTGTGGTCTCTCTGCCACGTGGTCGACAGCTGCCAGGTGGAAAATAGCCCTCCGAAACCATGTCGTCCAAATCAGCTTGTGTCATCAAGGATCGTCCAATAAAACAAGTGCTTGGCTTGACTAATTCACGAGGATTTGCATTCATGTTGGCTAGATATTCTCCGGATTCTTCAGCGGCCGTTGCGCCACTCCCTTCTCCAATTTCGCCTTCCTCAACGCCAGCATCGCGTTTCTTGGAATTTGTGTCGTTTAGCATTATTTCCACATCACCTCCGCTATCGGAATCACAACTTGTATCACTATTCAAGGTAGACGTGGAATTGCCGCTCTCGCGAGAGCTAGCAGATCCATCCAACCCAAAAATGTTACCAGATTCCAAGCTGGAGGAAGAGGATGAGGAGGAGGCGGTGCCGTCTGCAGTTAGGGGTGAGGCAGGGCGATCTTTTTTATTCGATGGGGAACCTTCGCCTTCCATTGCTTTCGTCGTATGCCTAACGCGAGCCATTTATCTATAAAGCCTTAATCTCAAAATACACCATAGCAAAAGGTAGGGGTTCAAAAGTACTCCCTCCTTTTCTTTTTATAAGGCATGATGCGACATGGCACGGTCTTCAAAATTAGATTTTGACCATCTATTTCTATTATATTATATTTTTATGATTATAAACACATAATCATTAGAATGTATATTTGATGACAAATCCAACCATATCAAATTTACACTACAAAAATAAATAATTGATATGTAAATTATTGGTCAAAGATCGTAAAGTTTGAATCTTAATTTGTGTGCTCACCTTATAAAAACAAAAGGAGGGAGTATCAGTCATCGAAGATAGAAGCTAACCTCTAAAGATGATTAGCCTCCGTTGAGCTCGCCTTACTAGAAGCGAAGCTCAAGGACGCAATTCCGTTATCTAAAAGGAAGAGGAAGTGGTGAAACCGATAGCAGTTTAACTGCGGTATCGACCCCCTATTTATAGGCACGGGACGATAATGGTCGAAATTTTTGAACCCAACAGCTAAAAGCGGGAGCGTTTCGGTAAATTGCGTGGTTTTCTTGGGAGTCGACACCGCGGAAGACGTTTTCTTTCGCCTCGATTCTCGAACCTTGAGTTTCGATGGCTCAAGTTTCAGGTTCCGCAAACATTTCGCCATCGAGGGGCTTCTATTGGGGGATTCGAAATCGAGTCCATTATAGTCAAAATCATAAGATTGACGTAGCTTGGCAGGAGCAAGTCGAAAGGTTAAAGGCGAAACCCCCGAAGCCAATCAACACCCTTTTATCTTTTGTGTCACAGCTTTCGCCAAGTACCCTTTGTCGCCCGAAAGCTCCAGTACAAGGCAGACAGTTCAATGAGCCAAGTTTCGGGTTTGATGATCTTGTTTTTCCCAAGATGAAACCCCAGGGCAGAATCCTCCTTATTCAACGAGCGTTAGCCAAAATATCACCTGGGGGTTTCGTTTCTTATAACAACTTATCCGTTCGCTTTTTGGCTTTGCGTATGGTGCAGGGGAACAAGAATTCACTAGGCAAAAGGAACATCTCCAAAAGCTGAAGGTCTTCACCCGACAGGCGCACGTGGTGATGCCAGCAAAAGCATCGTGATTTGCGGTGTGATGCAATGAAGCACCGATTACATGAAAACCTAATGGAGATTTCCCAAAATTAGCCTAGTACATTCTTGTTTGATCCATTTTACACGAGGGCAATCTCAGTATGTAAAAAGCCAGTTGGTCTCCCTATAAAAGGAGGTCGACCGGCACTTGTAAAGGGGATCGTCTTTTGAGAATTACACTATTGAGAGATAGCTTTTGGTCTTCCTTTGGTATTCAATTGAGTTTGAAAGCTTGAGCCCTTTCATTCCTTTCATTGTCTGTGTTAAAGCTTTGGCATAGCATAACATAAGCTATCTAGGAGGATGTATGCACCTAACCACGTAGGGAAGCTTATACATCAAATCCAAGACCCATGGGACAAATCAGCAGTCTTGCACAAGAAAGACAATGGATATCCGGGCATCACATGCACGATCTACTATCAAAAGATCAAGAATGCTCTTTGTGACCTTGGAGTGAGTGTCAACCTCATGACCAAAGCTATGTTTGACGAGTTAGGATATCCGGCTATCTCTCCGACAACGATGACAGTCCAACTTGCCGACTCATCGATCAAATATCCAGAGGGCATAGTAGAAAATCAAAGTGATCAAAGGCATTCAAGGCGAGAGGCGGTGGATCATAAGGCCGACCGCACCTGACATATTGGCCCCACGCGCTCCACCGACCCTCTTTGCCTAAAAAAAGCACCTCACACTCGCTGGATTGGACACACAACGCAGGAGCATCTCCATTTCCCTCTTTTATTCACTTAGAGTAGGATTAGTGTAGCTTGGGAGTTAGAGTCGAGTCGAGCTTGTCTCGGGGTTCTGTAGCGAACATGGCCCCATTTGCCATTTGTTCGAGTTGATTTTGGTGATTCATGCTAACACAAGTAATGGGACTAACCACATTGTCTAGCATGTCTTTGTAGGAATTCATAGGTCTCATGGATGTTACCACATGTTAACATACCATGCAAAAGTTAACATACCATGTCCAAGCTAACATGTCATGCCACAAGTTAACAAACCATGGACATGTTAGGTTACTTACAGCAAATTTGAGGACTTAGTATATATTTGGAGGCTATAAGTAATGGCATGTTAAGTATGTTAAGTATGTTAAGTTGAAGCAAAGATCCAAGTTGAAGACGCGAAGAAAAAGAAGGAAAAAGACACTGTCGGATGAACCGACGGTACCCAAATAGCAAGCCTCGGTGCAATCGCTTCGGATGAGTTGGTACACTGGTTGAAACCCTAGGCACCATCGGATGAACCGACGGTCCAATTTCTAGATGTGTCGGACGAGTTGCAGAGGAAGAGCAGCGAAGACAATAGCACCGGATGATCCGACGGTCTGAGTGGGGATACTGTCGGTCTATCCGATGCTTAGTTTGAATCAAGACAGAGACGCGCCAAGACGAAGCCTTCAGCACCGGATGATCCGATGCCTTAGTCAAGGGGTAGCGTCGGTCTATCCTACGGTCGCGTGGAAGCTAACAGAGACGACTTGGTTGCAGGGTCTTCAGCACTGGATGATCCGACAGACCGTCGGTGTATAGCGTCGGAGCAGTTGTGTCAGAAAATCTCAACGGCTATGTGACGTGGGAGGGGCACCGGATGAACCGACGCCCTGGAAAATCTAGCATCGGTTCATCCGACGCTACCTTTTTTAGTGGCCGTTAGCCAACGGCTAGTTTGATGCCTTAGGCTATTTATACCCCCTCCACTCACCCATTTGAGGTTGCTGGATTGTGTGGAAGTGCAGAGGAGTTCAAGACACATACAAGATCATATCAAATCCATCCAAGTGCTTAATTGCTCATCCTTAGACTTGCATATGCTTTGTGTATGTGCTTAGTGCTAGGCTTAGCTTAGAGCTGAGTGAGTGCAAGGTTGTGCCAACCTTGTGAGGTGATTCTTAAGTGAATCAAGTTGTACAAGGTTCGCCGGAAGCCTTGGGCCTAAGTGGCTCACCGGCAATCGTCATCGACCCTCCGGCTTGGTGTGGAGCGGCGAGGACACTTTGTGCGGGGGACACGGAGACCCCGTTCCTTGGTGGAGAAGCTCCTTAGTGGAGGCGGCATCAAGGTGACCAAGGGAGCTTGGCAAGTGCCTAAGTGGCTAGCCTTTGTGGCGAGTCAAGTAGTGCTCTTGGGAGAGACTTGGTGACCGGGAAGCAATACTCTTGTGTGAGTGCTTCAACAACGTGGACTAGGGGTGGCTTAGTGCCTACCGATACCACGTGATAAATCGTGTGTCAAGAGTTTGCTTCCTCTCATCCCCTTTACGATTCCGCATTTACTCTGTTGCAATCTTTGCTTGCCGTTACTTTCCTAGAGTAGTATCATGCTAGGATTGGTTATAGGTTGCTAACCTTGTTTTGGGATGTGAGTTTCACACTAGAACAACCCTAGTTGCACATTGTTGTGGCCAGCGAAACTAGTCACGAACAACAAAGGAACGAAACCCAGGATGGAAAAGCTGATGCTCTCTTGTCATTTCCCAAAATTTTGAAGCCCCCTACAAGCACGGGTCGCCCCCTTTTATAGGGAGCCAGACTGACTTTTTTACATTCCGAGAATACCCCTCGTGTGAAAAGAATTATCCTAAAAAGTACTATGTTTAGATCGTAATTTCATCTTTGTCTTCACGCATTCCACACCTCCCGGTGTAGCACCGCTAATTGCAACGCATTTTCAGGTAAAGCCACATGTATTTGCCAGGCGATGGTCTTTCCCACTCGCCCCTTCGGCCAAAACATCATTCCTGCGCACACATAGAAACCAAAATCTTGATGATAAATTGTTAGAAACTCAGTTTGCTTGGTCGAAAGGTGCCAACCGAATCTTTGAGAGGCAAAGCTCTGTATTGTGTGTTTCGACCGGTCGCTTGGGTGATCGTGGGTTAATAACCGAAATAAAGAATGGGCTTTATTTTGAGGACGAAAGGCACTGCCCAATCCCGTCATAAAGAATGAGCCCACTTTAGAACTTTGGAATAAAATCGTGACTGCACACTATTAGGGCTATGACTCACCAATAGTAAAATATCAATCTTTACTCAACATGGATGCTTTCCCCCAGATGGCTCTCGATTGATAAAAATACATGAAGAGATGGCAAAACGTGGCCTGGAAACCAGTGACTATAATGGGATGAGCAAAAGGTCGAGACAAAAAAAGGCCACGCGAGGGGTTTCGGCCCAGTTTCGGCGCTAGGTTTCGTTGCCCAACTGATCGAAAGCTACTAGGTTGAACGCTAGAAAATGAAACCAACGGCCGAAAATCACATGTCAAAACCTTTTTGACCTCAAGCTCTCGGATGTGAAAACCAAAATGGGTAGCATCGGGCGAAAGATCGAAACCAAATAAAAGCCCTGCAATGGGTTAAAATGGGTTTCGAGGAAAATAAAAGATTCTTTTCTCTTTTCTCTGATCGATTTCGAATCCCCAACACACATCCTAGATTGTATGTTCTAGTTTACCTTTGTGCAAAAATAGTGAAGTCACAGGTTAGGTTTTTAAGTTGCCTAATTCACCCCTCCCCCTCTTAGGCTAACGAGCATCCGATTCCTTACAGGTTCAAGAGGAGTCTTCTTCAGAGTTCCGGTACTACTCTTGTATCCTTTCTTTGTTTAGACTGAATTACAATTCAAGTTATCTTTCTATCTTACCTTTCGAGTCAATTACATTCAGCTTTTAATTTTCTCTAGAAGCTTTATTCTTGGTTTAGACTAAAGTTAGTTTAGTCTTGGTTAGCATAGCTCTATTGAACCCTATAGTATTGTTCTTCGCTTGATCTCCGGTGGTTCACGGGAGAGAGAGACCTTCCTTCGTGATATCCGGGGAAAGGTTCTTTGGTTCGTTGTGAGCGCGGTGCTCAGAGCTTACCTTAGTCTTAGATTGGTGTCCTGTTCAACGGAATAGTTGTGGTACCCTAAGGAGGTGATAGCTCCAGACGGGCTTTGTAGTCCACCATGTTAGTTCGGGCTAGTAGGATTCAGTGCGTCGTCGTTCTCCCTTCTCATCCCAGTCTAAGGGCGCGGCTTTGCATGCCCCTGCAGCACTAGAAGAGCTTATCGAGTTTAGCTTGCATTGGTTATCCTTTGCCTTAGTTCTTTGCCTAGAGTTGACAAGAATAGATAGATTGTGTTAGGATCCTTTCTCGTCTCGTTGTCCTCCCAGCTCGCTAGATCCTCTCTAGCCCTTTATCAAGACCTCCTTGCGTGTGTCAAGTTATCCCTGAATATCTTTGTATGTTACCCCCGCTATAGTTCTTTACCAAGTCTTGACTTTCTCCACCGTTTATCCGATCATCTTTGTCGTAGTGCCTCCCTTGGAAAAATATAAATACGATAACCTGAATACCACCGGATGAAGTTCTACAATGGTAATCCGTGCGCTTGCGGACCTTTCTGTGATCGTGTGTTTTACCAAAAGACGTTCTCTAGCCCCGTTACTAGAGGTGTAAACCCGATAGCGACGCTTGTGAGTGCCTCTAGCATTCCTGGCGCCGTCACCGTAAGTGCAACCTTAGTGGTGAGGCTAAGGAGCGTCAACAGTGGGCAAGGTTATAGATCGAAGGGATTTATATCCTAATCGGTTGTGGAGGATCTTTTCCCTTCAAGTACAAGTCATATATCTCTCCTATCCGACTAGTCCTAATCTACGGTAGTCTGTATCTTCTGATGCCGCCTCTATCTTGATTCGTACACCAGTACCGAATCCCCCACGTCTGGGCTCCTAGCGCCCCCCTAAAGGGAGGCGGTAAGGCCCATTCTTGTGGTACCTCAAAGTATATCTCCCATAGAGTCATATCGGTCCGTTAATGCTGGAAGGTGTGTGGAGCAGTGGGAAGGCAACGCGACCGGAAAAGGCGAGGCTGGAGTGGATGACGACGGTCGAGGTCATGGTGGCGTGAGCGTGACAGTGAGGCTGAGAATGCGGGGATGATGACATGACGGGAGCATACGACAACATGCGACGTCGGGGTGTGACATGTGCACATAGAAACGAAGGACGATGTTATGTTGTCGTAAGACTGGGTTGTCGACGACAGTGTTCAAAAAGCACAAACACTGCCAAGCATGGTTAGGGTGTTGCGGGCATGATGGGAACAACAATGAAGTTAGTGAGGCGCGGGGACGATGTGGTTACAGCACGGTCAAGGCGGGCGATGGTAGGTGAGGTCGGGGTGGTGTCATGATTATGAGAGCAAGGAGGCGGGGATGACAGTGAGGTTGAGGAGGTGCAAACAATAACGGGCGAGGTTTGGGTGGCGTGTGCCTGATGAGAACAATGGTGGGCGAGGTCGGAGTTGCGCGCGTGCGATGAGAATGACGACGCATCCCGGGAAGGCGAGGCTCGGAAGACAAGTGAGGTTTGAGAGTCGCGGTTGACGTTATGGTGGTGTGGGTGCTACGGTGAGGTCGGGGGGAGGTGCGGTAGGAGGTGACAATGCGGCTAAGTGAACGGTGCGAGGTGAGCATTGTGTTCTCCCATAGCAACTCACAAGCATAGTTGCTAGTCCGGAATAATGACAAAACCATTCCGCCGTAGTAGTCCTATTATCCAAAAAGCTAGGCATATGTGTCACATGCCCGGTCCCCCGATGACTTATTAATCGCCTAGCCTCGTGTGGTACTAGCTACGCAAACGGACTTCGCTAATGCACCACGACGCCACAAGCGGAGTTGCACACACATACCAAGCTCGGGAGGCTACACCAGCCCCTTGGTTTGTGGTTGCGTGGTGGTGTCATGATTATGAGAGAAAGGAGGCGGGGATGATAGTGACGTTGAGGAGGTGCAAACAATAACGGGCGAGGTTTGGGCGGCGTGTGCCCGATGAGAACAATGGTGGGCGAGGTCGGAGTTGCACGCGTGCGATGAGAATGACGACGCATCCCGGGAAGGCGAGGCTCGAAGACGGTGAGGTTTGAGAGTCGCGGTTGACGTTATGGTGGTGTGGGTGCTACGGTGAGGTCGGGGAGGTGCCGGTAGGAGGTGACAATGCGGCTAAGTGAACAGTGCAAGGTGAGCATTGTGTTCTCCCATAGCAACTCACAAGCATAGTTACTAGACCGGAATAATGACAAAACCATTCCGCCGTAGTAGTCCTATTATCCAAAAAGCTAGGCATATGTGTCACATGCCCGGTCCCCCCGATGACTTATTAATCGCCTAGCCCGTGTGGTACTAGCAATGCGGCTAAGTGAACGCTGCGAGGTGAGCATTGTGTTCTCCCATAGCAACTCACAAGCATAGTTGCTAGTCCGAATAATGACAAAACCATTCCGCCGTAGTAGTCCTATTATCCAAAAAGCTAAGCATATGTGTCACATGCCCGGTCCCCCGGTGACTTATTAATCGCCTAGCCTCGTGTGGTACTAGCTGCGCAAACAGACTTCGCTAATGCACCACGACGCCACAAGCGG
Organism: Cenchrus americanus; assembly: GCA_947561735.1. NCBI lineage: Eukaryota > Viridiplantae > Streptophyta > Magnoliopsida > Poales > Poaceae > Cenchrus > Cenchrus americanus. The sequence goes on along the minus strand of OX387241.1, from coordinate 233,183,110 downwards.
AGTTGCACACACATACCAAGCTCGGGAGGCTACACCAGCCCCTTGGTTGAGCCCCTTGGTTTGTGGTTGCGTCATACAACTCAACGCCACGACGCCACGGGCATGGGTGGTGCGTAGATCACTCTAATAGCGCTTGTGCATGGGTCTCCACAACGAGGCACTCTGAGTGTGGTGTGCCGTCGGGCACGGTTGCCTGTGTATGCCGTTTCCTTTTGAGGGGTGCACCATCGCTCTCGGCTGTCCGTACGGGACAAAATTAAAACGTTCTAATTCTAACCACCGAAAGCTTGTTGTGGCCGATCGATCAATGTCTCCTGTGGAAAAGAAACTGCACGAGAAGTGCATTGGGCTGTCTAATGCTTGGCCGCTGGGGCTACCCACGGAGGCCCGTTCTTTATCTTTATCTTACCCGTCCGAAAACGGAAGAGGCTAGGTTTAATTTAGAGCGAAAACAAAATTGGCTCGGTGGTTTGGAAGGAATCCGAGGTTGAATTCTCTCTGCGCACGCATGACGCGCACTATTTCACCTCCGGTGTGGTCGTCGTTGGTCTTTTCACTGCAGTGAAAGAAACCAATAGAACTGGTTGCGTTTTTGGAGTCCATCCAGATCATGTTGCTGGTGATTGCCTTAATCCCGGCCTTGCAATTTATATGCGAACCTTGGACGTTGCAGCAGCTATCGATCGATCAACATTATTTGATATCACTTTATCAGAGTAAGTAAGGTACGGTACTTTTTGCAGGGGTCCTAGCTTATCGTTTCCGAGTTGAGAGCACAGACCAGCTTCCTCATCAGTTTGCGCAGAGCGTCCTTCCTGCAGGCATGCAGGCTGCGCGCCACTTCTATTTCAAAGCAAGCGTGATCACGGTCGCGCATCTGCATCCCGATTCCCCAACAGCGTTGTTAGTTCGATCTCTAATCCGGCACGGCCCAAAGGCGTGACAGGCTCGATCTCGCGCTCTCGTCGGGTGCGCACGCAACCAATCTATGGTTGGTGGTCCCGTCACAGGAGGTGGGGCCGTGGGGGTCATGGCTCGCAGTACGAGATTTACCTGCGTCACCATAGACCCCACCTACAACCCTAACCCGACCTGAGGGAGAATTGGAACAGCGGGAAGCACCACCACTGTACCCGCAGCGACCCGTCACAGAGCTGGAGTCGCCACTGCCTCCTCTGCGGCAAGCTGCGGCCGCCCCAGCGACCCCGACCGACGACATGGCTTCCGATCCTGTCAACTCCGCCGGTGCTGACGGTCTGATCAACGACGCCACCTCAGATTGGTTACGAATCATGCGCTGCTCGACACCACCGGCCACGGCCAGCTAACTAGTAGGCTAGAAAAGTGTTGGGGAATTAGGGAAAAACTTTACATCCTCGAAACATCGGGTTTGCTAAAGATTGTGAGAAAAGTTCGTGAATCACTCTTGGAATGAGAGCTCCAATTTCGTGAAAGTGTGACATTTATGAAGGGCCTTTGATAAGTCTCAAGTATTTTTCAGGCTTTCCAGTAATATGCAAAAATAACAGCCGAATTTGGCCTCTACGCGTGAATTTACTGTCTATTTCAGGGTGGTTGAAATCTGCGAAGCCCTGGAATTAGGAACCTGCGAAATTTTGGAAGCTGGAACCTGCGAAGTTCGGGAATCTGCTAAAGTCCTGATTTGAAAATTACAATGAGCGATGTTCTTCACGAATAAGAGATTCGAAGATCATGAAGAAGCCAAGTCAAATACGACATCTCAAAAAGTTCAGATTTAGAGTGTGAACTAGTGGCACGCTTGCAAATATATAAAGTTAGCCTTGTAAATCACGAGATGTAAAAGACATTCATGTACATGTTCACATCAGGAATATTCTCTATAGTCGAGGGTAGTCTCGGAATGTAAAAAGTCCTTTCGTCTCCCTATAAAAGGGGGCGCATGGGCATGTGTAAAAGGGTTCACAACTTTTGAGACGAGAGCAGTCTTTTGGAGATTCATTGTTTCTCTGTCTTTCACGGATTGCACGTTGAATTTCGTTGTTCTTGTGTTCTTGTGTTCTGGTGTTCGGGGATTCCCTCCGATTTTTCGGACCCCCAACATTGGCACCCACCGTGGCTCAGCCGAAAAACAGCTCACGATGCCACCACAGAAGAGGTCTAAGAAGAATGTTCCCACTGAGACCGATCAAGAGGAGCACCACCACGACGAAGACAACGGAATCTCTCACATTCCAGAACCTTCGCACATCACAGATCAAGAATGAAGGGCAAAACTCGAGGCTCTACAGAAAGCAAGAGCCGAGAAGACAGCACACACTCTAGAACAGCTCGCAGAACAAGATGCTCATGAAAATGATGATGATGATGATGAGGCTGTAGACAGAGAACTAGAGATGGTTCAACAGAAGATACAACAACTTCAGAAAGAGAAAGAACAATTCGTGAACCAGCTGCAAGCAAAAAGAAAGGCTTCAGAAAAGTTAGAAAAACTTAATCGAGCAAAAGAACAAATTGAGATAATACAAAGAGAAATTGATGAAATGAAAGAACAAGAGAACATCTCACTGTGGCAAGAATCACCACACCAGAATTCTGGTCAAAACCGAAGAACCCCGAAAGAAAATTTCTTCACGGGTAATGGAATCTCACAGTTCGTGGATCCTGAATCACCACTCTCCATAGGGTTGCAAACAGCACCATGGACACCGAAGTTCAAACCAGTATCTCTTCCGAAATACAAAGATTTCGGAAACTCTAGACACTTCCTCATGAGGTACGAATCAGCCGTAAATTCAGCTGGAGGAGATGATGTCGCGCTGGCCAAATCCTTCATCATTGCCAGTGAAGGTCTAGTTTTGAACTGGTATTCTCTGCTACAACAACATTCAGTCTGCAGCTAGGTCGATCTCAATACAAAATTCATGCAAGCATTCCAGATATTCCATGAAATAACAGCTGAGTCATCAGATCTGCACAACTGCAAGCTGAAAGATAGAGAGCCATTACGGAACTTCGTAAGAAGATTCATGCAGCAGAGATCCAAGATTCCCGAAGCAGATGACAAAACGACGATTAATGCACTGATCAAGGGTCTGACTCCAGGACCACCATCTTCACATTTGACACGAAAAAAGCCCAAAACAATTGATGAACTTTTCCATGAACTTGAAGATTACATCGTGTCCGATGACAATCACCGCAGAAGAGTCGCTGAACGAAATGAAACAAGACAAGGCAACAGAGAAATGACGTGGAGACCTCAACTCCAGAATCTGCGAAACATCAACAACGTGGAAAATCCTCAGTCCAATCAGAACAGCAGACCAAGCGCAAGAGGAGGATTTGCACCCAGAGGAAGGGGAAGGGGAAGAGGCCCCCCGAAACTCACAAACCACAACCCAAGAGATCCATACTTTTAGTGCCAATATCACGGAAGAGGTCATAGCACCGAAGGGTGCCCAAAAACCAAGAAGAATATTGCTGGAATTCAGCAAGAAAAGGCAATGATGAGTATCACCTCCTCAATGCCAAATCAACTTTGCCCAAGCTTCTGGCAACCACAGTTCGTGAATTCTCAACCAAGTCCAGTCGCAATGCAGCAATTTCAGCAATCACAACCATCTTGGCAACCTTCTCAGCAGTTCTACCCTCAGTCGCAGGCAGTTCAGTCAATTCAGCAGCCGCAGCCAATCCAAGAAATATTGCAACCACCACCAGACAATTCATCAAGACCAGAATCAAGTTCAAGACCTCAGAACCTAAAAGCCTTGCCATCTTTCGGAACAATCATGCCCATCACAAGAGGATCAGCCATGGAATTCAAAACCAAAAAGCAGAGAAACAACTATTTCAGATCCGTGAACACAATCATAAATGATGGTCCAACTGCACGACCATAATGGGCCAAAGTGTCGATAACACTCACAAAACAAGATTTCAAGCTTAAGTCCACGAACCACAATGATGCCATGGTCATCGAGGTGAACATAGTCGGGTGGGTCATTGGAAAAATCCTAGTAGATAATGGAAGTTCGGCAGATATCTTGTTCTTGAAAACATTCGAGAAGATGAACTTGACTCAGCACATGTTGCACCCACCAGAATACCCGTTACAAGGTTTTGGAGGAAAGCCAATCAAGCCAATTGGAAAAGTATCTCTTCCAGTATCCTTTGGAGATCTTGACAATGCCAGAACAGAAACTCTCACTTTCGATGTGGTTGATATATATCACCCATATCTCGTGATTTTCGGCAGAGGATTCATGAACAAATTTGATGCTGTAATAAGACAACAGTTCTTGTGCATGAAGATACCAGTGCCCAAAGGAGTCATCACCATGTTTGGCGATCAGCAAGAAGCCAGAAACATAGAGAAGGGGCATACCCCAGGGCAGACCAATGTATACCAGTTGAATTCTCCCAAAGAAAAGAGAAATCCCACATCAAGGCTAAGCGAGACAAAGAGAAAATTGAGATAGCTGCTGATGGCGAAACTAAGAAAGTTTACCTAGATGACATGCCTGATAGAGCAGTCACAATAGGGGCTTATCTTAGCCCCGAAGAAGAAAAAGACCCCATACAATTCTTGAATAAGAACAAGGACGTCTTTGCCTAGTCAGCCAAAGATCTGCAAGGTGTTTATATAGACATCATCGAACATGCCCTGGAAACAGATGAGAAAATAATGCCGAGAAAACAAAAACTTAGAAAAATGTCCGAAGAAAAAGTAAAGGCAGTGGAAGCTGAAGTACAAAGGCTCCAAGACGCAAAAGTTATTAGAGAAGTCTTGTATCCAATCTGGCTAGCCAACACCGTACCAATGAAGAAAATGAATGGAAAATGGAGAATGTGTGTAGACTTCACAGATTTGAACAAGACATGCAAGAAGGACGATTTTCCGTTGGAGAGGGTAGACAAAATCGTGGATGATGCGGCCAACTGTGAAATGCTCTCACTCCTGGACATGTTCTCAGGATATCACCAAATAAGAGTGCGGAGAGAAGATGAAGAGAAAACGAGCTTCATCACTCCTTTTGGAACATTTTGTTTCGTGAGAATGCCAGAGGGGCTGAAGAATGCAGGGTGCACATTTTCAAGAATGATAGCAATAGTTATTCACCCTCAACTTCGGAGGAACATTTTAGCATATGTAGATGATATTGTAGTCAAAAGCACTCAAAGAAGAGACCATATTAGCGATTTGGCAGAAACTTTTGCAAATCTCAGAGTAGCGAACCTCAGGTTGAATCCTGAGAAATGTGTCTTCGGCATTCACAAGGGAAAAGTTCTTGGATGTCTCATTTCAACAAAGGGCATAGAGGCGAATCCTGACAAAATCAAAGCTCTGATCGAAATGCAAGACCCAGTTTCGGTGAAGGATGTGCAAAAATTGACAGGGAGAGTTGCCACTCTCTACAGGTTCATTCTTAGGGCTGCAGAAAGAAGTTTGCCTTTCTTTCAAGTTCCTAGAAGCTCCAAGAACTTTCAATGGTCCGAAACTCAGAAACAAGCTTTTAAAGAACTCAAGGACTACTTGTTGAATATGACCAAGTTGTGCCCTCCCGAGCCAAAATCATCACTTCTGCTATATTTGTCTGCCTCAAATTCAGTAGTGAGTGTCGTGATAGTGCAAGAAAAGGAAGAATAAGGGAAGTTCAAACAAATCCTAGTATACTTTGCTTCAGAAGCTCTATCAGGGTCAAAACTCTTTTATTCAGAATTGGAAAAGATAGCATACACACTTGTCATGGCTGCGAGAAAACTAAGACATTACTTCGAGGGTCACAGAATAAGAGTCATCACAAATCAACCACTGAATGATTTGTTTGCGAATAAAGAAGCATCTACCCGAATCATCAAATGGGGCGCTGAACTATCAGAATACATTGTAGACTTTGAGAGAAGAAGCGCAATAAAATCGCAAGTCTTGGCAGACTTTGCTGTAAATTGGACTTCACCAACTCATAATCCTTGCGAAGAAATTCTCACACCTTGGGTAGTGCAGTGTCACAAGGGGGTTGGAATTTCAGTGGTTGTAACATCTCCAACAGGAGTCATGATAAGATATGCAGCTCGGCTCATATTCGCGAATGACGAGCATTCCACGAACAACACAATGGAGTATGAAGCCTTACTTCTGGCATTAAGAAAGATGAAAGCTCTGGGTCATCAAACCTTCATCATCAAGACAGATTCCATAGTCATTCAGGAGCATATTGAAAAAGAGAGCAAAGCTAGAAATCCTGTTTTGATGAAATACCTTGAGAAGGTCAAGGAGATGGAAAGGCATTTCAAGGGATATTCAGTGCAACACATTCCAAGAGACAACAACAATGAAGCAGACAAACTATACAAAGCAGCAACCAGAAATCAAGAAATGCCTCCTGATGTGTTCTTCGAAATCATCAAAGAATCGTCCATCAAGGAAACAAAGCCGAAAATCGTGAATTTTGTGGAGACTCCCGATTGGAGAACCGAAATCATGGCATACTTGAGGGGTCATTACAAACCACAAGATGAATTGGAAGACAAAAGATTGAAGCAAAGGGCAAGGGGCTATGCGGTAGTCAATGGAGAGCTTACAAGTCAGGAGTCACAAAACCATGGCTAAGATGTATCACCTCTGAAAAAGGTCTCGAACTTCTCAAGGAAATCCACAGTGGATTCTGCGGTGCACACATAGGCACAAGGGCTCTAGCAGGCAAAGCAATAAAGCAAGGATTCTACTGGCCTACCATAAACATAGATGCAAAGAAATTGGTTCGGTAATGTGAAGCATGTCAAAAAACAGCGAACCAGTAGAATTTACCATCAATGTCAGTTCACCTAATTCCACCATCATGGCCTTTGCATAGGTGGGGGATGGACCTTGTTGGACCACTGCCAACAGCTCAAGGAAACTGCAAGTTCGCAGCTCTGGCCGTGGACTACTTCACCAAATGGGTAGAAGCAAAAGCTTTAGCGAATATCACGACACCAACAATTCAAAAATTCTTTTGGCAAAACATAGTTTGCAGATTCGGGGTTCCAAGAGAACTGACCGTGGATAAAGGGAAACAATTCGATTGTTATTCTTTTAAAGAATATTGCAAAACTTTGGGTACTCACGTGAAGTTTTTGTCAGTATATCATCCGCAATCTAATGGGGTTGTCGAAAGAGCAAATGGGCTGATATTTTCAGGAATCAAGAAGTGCTTGTATGACAAGAAAAAAGGCAAGTGGACTGATGAATTGCCGAAAGTAATCTTGTCTCATAACACCACAGTGTCAAGAGCGACGGGTTTCACACCTTTTCGCCTACTCTTTGGCACCGAAGCAATGACACCAGAAGAAATCAAGAATGAAAGCATGAGAGTGCTGAAGGCAAAGAAATTGAGGAAGTTAACCAAAAAGTAGAGAAAGATATGATCGAATTAACGATTCTCGAAGCTGCTGAAAATATCGAGAAGTACCAGAAAGAAACAAAGACATGGAAGGACAGAAAAGTGGTCAGAAAAGACATCAAGACCAGAGATCTAGTTCTAAAAAGAAAGAAGAATTGGGAAAACCCAAGAAAACTCCAAGAACCATGGGAAGGGTCATTCATAGACAAAGAAACAAGCATGCCAGGGGCTTTTCGCCTGTTAAGCCAAACTGGTGAAGAACTACCATATTCGTGGAATGCCGATAGCTTGAATAGGTATTACCCTTGAGAATCCTGAAGTTAGCTAGATTTATTTCTATTCAGCATTTTTCGCAAGTTTACATTCTGTAAAAATTAGAAAAAACCGAACCACGAGTCTATAAGTGGTTTCGGGAACAAAAACATTTACTTTTTCACAATTTCCTTAGAATAAGGAGGACCGTACTCTTTTCCTTGAAAAGGGGGCTCTAAATCAAGAGGCAAGGTTTTTAACAAGGCGGATCCTATTTAAATACTCTTTGTGACATATATAAAAAGAGTTTCCCCCAAATCATGTGTCTCGTGGGCTCAACCATATGAAAAAATTCACGAAAGGCTCCGTGATAGCCAGAATTCCATCGTGTGAAAGAAGAAGTTCGTGAAAGGCTCTGTGGTAGCCAGAATTCCATCGTGTGAAAAGAAAAAGTTCGTGAAAGGCTCCATGATAGCCAGAATTCCATCGTGTGAAAGAATAAGTTCGTGAAAGGCTCCGTGATAGCCAGAATTCCATCGTGTAAGAAAAAGTTTGTGAAAGAATTCGTGATAGCCATAATTCCATTGCGTAAAAGAAAAAGTTCATGAAAGGCTCAGTGATAGCTGAAGTTCCATTATGAGAAAGGAAAGAACGTGAAGGGGCTCCATGATAGCTGATGGCTGTGTGAAAGCTTAAATCCCACCGTTGAAGGGATTCCCACTGAAAGGCCGGAGACAACAATAAGTTGTGGCCTAAATCCCACCATTGAAGGGATTCCCACCGAAAGGCCAGAGACAACAATAAGTTGTGGCCTAAATCCCACCGTTGAAGGGATTCCCATCGAAGAAGCCTGAAGCAACAACAGGTTGCGACACAGTTCCCATCGTGAAGGGATGATTTGACAAAAGTTCAGAAATAATTTAAGAGTGCGACTAACAAGCTATATATGTTTTCGTTAAAGAGTTTTCATGAATTGTGAGTCGTATTCAATAATAGTCTGTTCAAGATTCATCAGAAAATTTTTGCCAAGAGGCCAAGGGGCTGGATTACCCCTGAAACCTAACATTCACGAGGCAGGATGGTTAAAGCAACTGAAAGTTACGATATCAACCGGAGCAAGCATGCCAACCAAAGTAAAGTCCACAAAATTCGTAAAACAAATTTTGTCGACTTATACCACAATTGTTGTGATCTCAAATTAGCGAAGTAATGTGAAGAGGGTTCGCATAAAGAGACGGTAGCAAGGAGTTGTTTAACTGTTAGACAGCAGCGAAATTTTGCGTGCAAAACGGCAAGGTGGGGAAGGGTGACGTTTTTTCTCATCAACAAAAATGTCTTTATTACCTTAATTACACACAAAATTTCGTACACAAATTAAGTACATATTATAGTCGAAGTCAAAATGAAAGCTCGACAATGTGCCCAGGGTCGTGACTATTGTTTTCTACAACGTCACTAGCATAAGTGAAATCGTGTTCATCAGTTCTTGGGCTAAGGGGCTCCGTCTTCACAAGGTTCGAAGAGCTTGAGTCCGCAGCAGTATGAGTGTCGTCTTCACGAAGAAGAAAAAAGTGGAAAGATCAAAACTACATATCAAAAATTTCAGAGAAGCTTCAAGCCCAAAATCGGAAAAGTCTCGATCAGGATAAGCCTCCTTAAATAACCGCCAGGCTTCACCGCTAACCACTTGATTTCCGTGATGAATTCACAAGGGTAACACATCCTGTGCAGGCCCACCTTGCAAGACCTGCGCAGGTTAAAATTTACAAGACAAATTGTTCAGAGAAGGGTTCGCAACCCACGAATTCACAAGTTTTATACAAATCGCCTCAAAGGGCAAGTTTCGAAACATCTCAGCCAGTGATGTCAAGCTTAGGAGAGGATTCCTCGTGGTCAGAACTATCCTCAGCATCACCGTTGCTGCTGTTGTCACCACCATCTTCGCTAGAGTCTTCTTCAGCATTGTCTGTGTCTTCATTATCCTCATCTTCGGAAGAAGACTCTGACGCCTCAATGTCTTTCCCTCGCTTTTCTTCTTCAATCAACTGAAAAAAATAAACGAAGGAATCTAAGAAAACCACAAACAGAAAGTTCGCAAATTTGCAAAAATCAACAACGTCTTCGAGAAGCCAACCTGGTCTAACTTGGTACGGGCGATGTTCTTCACAACTTCTTTCCCGCTGGCAAACCAAAATTCCCTTGCGAACTTAGCTTTGATAGCCAAAACATCTTCGTTGGGGCGAAGTCTGGAAGTACTTGAAGCATCAGGAAATTGTGAAAGCTTCTCACGAAACCTCACAAGGTCAGCGCAGTCGAAGTCATGAAGGAGCTTCAAGATACTTTCAACTGAGATGGCGGCAGTGAAATCGCTCGTACCAGAAATGACCCCGGGAAAAGCTTTGAACTCTGTGTCAATCCATTTCATAAAATAAGAGATTTCTGTGTTAGCAGGAAGTGGAGCGGGACGAACACCAAAATCACTCAAGGCTTTCTCGTATTCCTTAAACAGAAGCTCCAACTTATTTCTAATGTCTGAAATCTCTCTCCCGAAAGCTTCTTCACGGTCAGCCAATGTCTTCTCAAGATCTTGAATCTTCTGTTCCTTGTTGCTCAACGTCTTTGCAAGATCGGCGTTGTTAAATCGAAGATCCTCAGCAGCCTTAGAGGATTTGTCATAATCCTTGCGAAGATTCTCAATCAATCTCAAGTCATCATCGTGAGTTTTCTGAAGCTTTTCGAGATCCTTTTTTGAACTTTCAAGGGCTTCTTGAGCAATCCTCTTCCCATCTTCCGCGATTTTCTTTTCATCCTGGCATCTCTTGAGAGCTTCAGCCAGTTCAGTGACCTTTTTCTCCAAGTCTACATTCACAGCTTGGGCCAAGTTGAAGTCATGTTTCAGCTTCCTAGAATCCTCAGACAACTTCTTAGTAGCCTCCTCCTACTCCACGAAACGTTGGGAGGCAATTTTTCCAAGAAGCGAACCGGAAAATTCATAAAAATGAAAATAAGTAAGGACTCGCAAAAGTCAGAAGTCGTAGGAAAAGATAAGACTACAGTTAAGAGGGGAAAACAATTCATGAACCTTTTCTGCAAAGGGTTTCAACGGCGATCCGGCTAGGAGGTACTGAATCCGAAGAATTTTTCTGCAAAGAAGTAGAGGGTTGCTTCCCCGAGTGGTGAGGAGTCTCGATGAGTGGTTGAGATGCCTGTTCTAAAGCTCCTTCTCTTGTTTCATCCACGATTTTAGACAAGTCCTATAATGTTAGAAACTTAGACATGCCATCTCTCGCATCAGCCTTTTCATAACCAACACTTAGCAGTTCTCCCCGATAAGATGTACCAAAACTTTTGTTAAAGGCAATCATCGAGGGAGAAGGGTCTTGATCCTCAGGAAGATCTTCGCGAGTCTCGGCCAAGGGAGCATTCTGCACAAGACTCTCCACCCGGTGAACAGTCATCTCTAGCTCCTTGACGAATTCGGGAGAAGCTTTATCTTGGGGGTCAGAGGGCTGAGGATCAACAACTTCATCAGCAGCAACAACAGTGATAGGCGCCGTGACCTCCTTCTGAACTTCAGCCACATCATCTGAAAAAGTTTCAACATCCATGAGTTCATTCTCAGAACCTGGAGTACAATGCTTACGAATATCAAATCTTAAGTTAGGCCACAAGCAAGAGAAAAAACCTTTGTGGCTAGGTACAACGATCATGTCATCGTCAAAGGTGGAAGGAACGCGCCGAACTTCATCAATAGAAATCTTCTTCACAGCCTTCTTAGTCTTCTTTTGGATCAATTGAGCGAGGCTAGAAGCTGCCTGAATTTCGGCGTCCGAAACGACTTCAGATGATTTTTGTTTCCGTTTGCTTGATTCAAGAGATCTGGTCCTCTCAGGACAGACTATGGAAGAGGATGTTTCATCTGTATCTCCTTTGCCTTTCTTCGAAGATCTTATTCTTGGGGCTTTCAAGGGTGCGGCCGAGCAGCTGGCCACGGAAACAGCTGGAACCTTCACAGGAACGCCCAGGCGACGAGAGCGAAACGATTTTTCACCACAAATCTCAAAGAATACACGATTGATCCTTCTTTTATGCTTCACCAAATTTTTGTAAGCCTTGTATTCGTTCATGGTAGATTCGCCAATCATGGCATTCACCTTCTTCTCAACCTCATCGATGAACTCTTCGGCACTTTGGCCATCATTCAGCTGGAGGCCAAATCGGGGAAAGGGCACTTCTTGAGCCGCCCAGTTCATGTTGAATCCCACAATTTCAGTAGGGGCCCATCCATAGGAAATCGGCCAAATCTCTGCAGCAACAAATTCTTCAATAATGTCACGGCCACCGAGAATTGTGTCAGCCAAGTGAAATGCATTTTCACAATTCCTGAATCCAATTGCCCGGTGATTGTAAGGGGCAATGCAAGTGGCAGTCAATGCTTCAATGGACGAGCAGAGAGAGTGAGTTGGTCCATCGTAGCCAGGAATCTTAGACATGTCCACTTTCACATAAAACTAATAAGAACTCTAGTCTTTGGAGAAGTTGGTCTTGCAGCAAGGTGCGATCTGAATTCGTGTAAGTCCCTTTCGCGTATTTTGCCTACGCGTGTTGAAAGTACAGCAAGTGTAGTGTGCTTCGTAGTGTTGGCCGTCGTCAAGTTTGATGATGTCCGGCTCGATGACTAGCTCGAACAATCGAGTGAAAACATCAGCACCAAAGTTGCACTTGAAGGTCTTCATAACCCATAAAAACTTAGACAACTCCAAAAATGAACTCGGTGATAGATGATGAATCTTCACAGAAAATCTGTCCAGAATTGTAGGCACAAGGAAACCTAAGCCCGTAGGTGAAGAAGTCGCGAAACACGATGACCTCATCGGCTTCGGGAGTGGGAACCTGCTCATCGAGGGGAGCGCGACCGTCGCCCGCAGCCTGATCAAATTGGTGGTGACTTTAGATTCACCAAAACCAAAGAATGGAGGGAGCGATTTTGAATGTTTCGCTGCAATAAGTTCTCTTGGATCAGCATCCACATCTACGAGATCTTCTCCCTCGGATCTGATCTCTCCCTCTTCACGATTCTCAGATTCAGCGGCAGCAGCAGGAACTGGATTATCCTCTTGAAGTCAAGCGTTCTTAGGTCCCTAAATTTCTTCCCCAACAGATGGAATACCAGCAGCAGCCAACTCTTCCGACGTCATGGGTCTAGCAATGCTTTTAACGCAGGCCACCTAATTGACAATAATGCGAAGACAAAACCTAAGATGACTTTTATGAATCAAAATGTGCGAAACAAAACTTATGAAATCAGATGTTAAACAATGAAAAAAGATAACAGAAAATCAAAGAAACCAGTACCTTCGAAAATCGGGAAAGCCTCGAAGCTTCAGGGTCTTTGTCGCGAAGAGCTATTCTGCGAAAATGCTAGCAAAACTTCAGAGAAAGCGAGGAAGCGGTGAAAAAATTTTACGGTGCAAAGCTCTCTATTTATAGGGGCGAGGGGGTAGTTTCAAGAAACTGCCTCGATATGACCGTTGCGAGAAATCCGGAGGACGCGTGTCCACTCTGACGTTCCGAGGGTGATGTTTTTTTACCAGAATTCAAAAGTTTTTGTGGAATCGGATCGTCGAAGTCAACCCGCTTCCCCAAGGGGCTAGTGTTGGTGAATTAGGGAAAAACCTTACACCCTCGAAACGTCGGGTTTGCTGAAATTTGTGAGAAAAGTTCGCAAATCACTCTCGGAATGAGAGCTCCAATTTCGTGAAAGTGTGACATTCATGAAGGGCCTCTGATAAGTCTCAAGTATTTTTCAGGCTTTCCAGTAACATGCAAAAATAACAGCCGAATATGGCCTCTACGCGTGAATTTACTGTCCATTTTGTCACACCCGATTTTCCGTAGAAAACCGAATGCATCTCATATGTGTGCCAGGATCACAATTTCACACATATGATAGACCCATGAGTGTAATATCACAAGACATTGCTCAAAACGTACATAAAAGGTTTATTAACTTTTATTACACTCACGAGGGTAGACACGGAGGTCTTAACACGAACAACGATAACTATGAAGACGCGACTCCATCTTCATCTTCCACAGGCTTCTGACTGGTTGATCGCATCCTTAGAACTCCTCATAGTCGGTGAAGTACTCCACTTCGGGATTCTTCTGCGAACGGCGTAAGCAAGGATGAGTACACTTATGCTTGGTACTCGGCAAGGCCACGAAATAACCGGAAAGCAATATTAAATCCATCTTTAAGTTCATTAATCATGTGATGGTCCAGGCCGCTCTTGACCATGAGCACGGACCGATCGATCGGTTTTACACTCTGCGAGAGGTTGCACACTTTCACCACGGTTCGCGTAAAAATTCCAAAGAACTTTGAACCCAACCACACATGTGCCGATCGGGCACAATACCACACTTCCGAGGTGTGATTGCTTAGGGACGCTACGAAGCCTTTACAAAGATATGCAAAAGCACCAACAACCCACGACGATTCTGACTCGGGGCGGACCATAACCCTCCCTAGTGGTCGGCACCTTAGCAAAGGCCGCTACCCCAAAAGAACCGGGCTATACCCCCGCAATCCGGAGCCCCCGTGTTCCTTTCGGATAAGGTCGTCAATACAATCACACACCTAATTAATTGGCTAAGCCGAGCCATGTGGATTTGTGGTTGCCTTTGTTTTCCCGGGTGGTTCTCCATTAACCGATTAATTTATAGTATTCTTGATTAAAGCATAGGTAGAAGGGTGGTTAGGGTCACTTGCCAATCTCCGGCGATAAGCTACTCTCCTTTACCGCAAAGCTCTGCTTTTGTTTTTCCTCGAACGGCGTGTTGGCTACGATCATGCAAGAAAACATACAATAAATAAAACAATACATCAAACATTACCAAAAGACTAAAACAAGCTTTTAGAAATGACGGGCTCACGGGAGACGGTCGCGTGGACACCAAGAACGCGTAAAACGGAGCTAGGATGGAAAAGATATGGTCGAAACAAGATTTAGGGACTAAATTGTGAATATGATAAACTTCCGGGGGGTTTCAGCAAGATTTCGGGGACCTAAACATAATTATGTGTGAAACTAGGAGGTCTAACATGTAAAATGTTAAGGGTGGGCTCGTGAACATGAAAACTATGGAGTTCGGGGTTCAAAACATAAAAACAAGGACCTGGTTGAAATGTTTTTATAGGTGGAAGGGTATATTTGTGAATTCCGGGAAATGGGGGGGGGGTTTATTTGCAAAGTTGCCGGGGCGGCCGGCGGGTGAGCCGTGGTGGCGCCACGTGGCGGGCTGCGATTGGCCGGGGCCGATGCAATGCCGACACAAGCATGACGCCATGCCGTGGACCGCCGCGCCGTGGACCGGTCCCACCGGTCCACGGTGGACCGATCAAGGGGGTACGCCCCCTTTCGTATCCGGGCCGTCCGCGCCGATCGGACGGCCCCGGTCGCACGCGGGCGACGGGGCGGCGGCGGACGGCGGAGGCCGGCGGCGCCGGCGGGGAGGCGGCGGCGGAGCTCGGCGGCGATGGCCGGATCGGCCATCCGAGCACCTAATCGCGCGGAAATAAGTCCGGGAGGAAGAGGGGAAGATAAGGAAGCTCACCGGGGGCTCGGAGGGGAGGGAATCATGGCGGAGGAGGAGATCGGTGCGGCGGCGCTCGGCGGCGGGCGGTGCTCCGGCGGCGGTGGCGTTGAGCAAGGAGAAGAGAAGAGGAGGGGCGCGGGATGGAGAGGAGGTGATGCTCGTCCTTTATAGCGCGGAGGGGGAAGGGGAAACGGCGCGGTCGGGCGGTGGCGGAGCTCGGCCGGTGCGCCATTAATGGCGGCGGCGGCTCGGTGGAGGGCGGTTACGGGGAGGGGAAGGGGTGAGGCGGTGGAGTGGGTGTGCGGCGGCGCCTTGATGGCGTAGTGGAGGAGGCGGAGGGACGCGGGGAGCCGGGGAGGCGGCGGGCCCGGCGGCCGGCGCGGCTAGGGAGAAGGGGGCTGGAGGTTGGGGACGGCCCCGACGGGTGGGCCCCTCCTGTCGGCGGCCGCGTGAGAGAGAGAGGGGGAGGGAAGCGGGCGCTAGGGGGCGGCGTGGGCCGAAAGCGGGGGAATTGGGCCCTTTGCTCGAAAAAGAAAAGGAGGGTGGGGAGATGGGTGGGCGGAGTGGGGAAAGGGTAAGGAGTTTGTTTTGTTTTTTTCTTTTTTTTCAAATCCATTTCAAACCAATTTTCCAACCATTTTTAAATCAAATCTTTTACATCTTTTCAAATTTAAATTTTAACACAAATTTCTCCAACTATTTTAGAGGCTTTTCACAAACCATTTTTAACAACTTTTCAAACATATTTTAAATTCAAACCTTCATTTTTTTAATTCAAACTTTTACATCAATTTTCACAATTTTTTTACAATTATTTTTAAGGACTTTTTTCACAAATATTTTTTTAAGACTTTTAAAACCACAACAACAAAACTCATGCATTTCAACATGATGCACAAACACTTGGGTGATTCTAATTATGAAATGTTATTGAATTTAATTAAGGGTAAATTTATTTATTCAAATTTATTAAATCCTTAGAAAATAAAACTAAACCATGTTGCTAAAAATATTTTATTGTGATGGAATTTTCGGGTGTTACACATTTCAGGGTGGGTGAAATCAGGGAAGCCCTGGAACCAGGAACCTGCGAAATTTTGGAGGCTGGAACCTGCAAAGTTCAGGAATCTGCTAAAATCCTGATTCGAAAATTACAACGAGCGGTGTTCTTCACGAATAAGAGATTCGGAGATCATGAAGAAGCCAAGTCAAATATGTCATCTCAAAAGTCCGAGTTTAGAGTGTGAACTAGTGGCAGGCTTGCAAATATATAAAGTTAGCCCCGTAAATCACGGGATGTAAACGACATTCATGTACATGTTCACATCAGGAATATTCTCTAGATTCGAGGGTAATCTCGGAATGTAAAAAATTCATTCGTCTCCCTATAAAAGGGAGCGCATGGGCACGTGTAAAAGGGTTCACAACTTTTAAGGCGAGAGCAGTCTTTTGGAGATTCTTTGTCTCTCTGTCTTTCGCGAATTACACGTTGAATTTCGTTATTCTTCTGTTCTGGTGTTCGGGGAATCCCTCGAATCCCTCCGATTTTTCGGACCCAACAAAAAGCTAGAAAAGCTCCCAGCCTCCTAGACCAAGGGGAACGAACGAGGCGTTCCCATGGGACACTCCCAACTCGACATCCTGTATGTGTCTTTGTCTTTGTGTGTTTGTCCTAAATCCTGATGGAGAGACAGTCGATGTCCTGTAAAATAGGATATGTATTTGTGACTACTAATCGATCGACTGTTCTGATTCCTAGACTGTAAAAGAAGGTCGATCGGAATACGAAAGCAGAGGGTGGATGATGGTGATGTTACATGGATGATGGGTATCTTCAACGATTGTACTGTTTGCAGATAACTGCCTGTGTCACTGTCACGCAGGCCACGAGATAGCGATTGTCCACGTGCTGTGCAGTGAAAAAAATCTTATTTTTCCTAATAATAACTTAACTTTAGTAGTGAAAATACACCGGGTGTCTTTTTTTTACCGTATTCCTATCATCAGGTCCATGAATAAACTACTACCTCCGTTCTTAAATATATGACACCATTGATTTTTTTCCATTCGTTTGACTATTCATCTTTTCTACAAATATTTTAGCAAATATGAAATCCCGGCCCAAGGTTTAATATGATTGATAAGGATACTCATACTAATAACTTACTTCTTTTCCGGAAGCCCATTAAAAAAACTTTAAAGTTAAGCGTGCTTGGCTCGGAGCGATGGGTGACCGACCGGGAAGTTGTTCCCGAGTGCGCATGAGTGATGACAAAGTGCGCAGAAAAGACGATATTCTTGGGGTCCTAGAGAGCTATCAGGCGTAGGCGACCTTGCCTTGGGGAGGCGGGTCGTTACAACAAATTGATCAACCAACAAGCTAAATCTAAAGTACATTGGATAACAAATATAAAGATATACATTTTGCTTTAGTTAACTAATTTGTTCCTTCAATGGTTGCATAGGCGACCTTGCCTTGGGGAGGCGGGTCGTTACAACAAATTGATCAACCAACAAGCTAAATCTAAAGTACATTGGATAACAAATATAAAGATATACATTTTGCTTTAGTTAACTAATTTGTTCAATATATATTAGTGGTCAAAGTTAGAGTAAAAAGTCAACGGTGTCATATATTTGAGAATGGTGGGAGTATCAAAGTGAGCATCTAGTATAGACATTATCTTCTTCAATGGTGTCCCGAAACGCTCGCTTTGAGATTTTGTCCTGGACTTAGATGTGATTACTAATCGACTCTTCTGATGTTGCATGCATGGATAGGTGTCTTCAACGACTGTACTGTTTGCAGATAACTGGGGGTGTCACGCAGGCCACGAGATAGAGATTGTCGAACGGCGGGTTCATTTTTTTCCCATCATCAGGGGTCTATATAAACTATCAGAGTGGGCATCCAACGCAAACATTTTATTTGTAACTTTGTTGTCCAAATGCTCACTTTGAGAGTTTGTCATGGACTTGCACGTGAATCCTAGAGAAGTTTAAACACCCAGGGCGCACTCTAATCTGATACAACTTCTACCAGTATGAGTTTTCAAAAGGACGCCTTCTATTAGCAAAGAAAGAACATTAAGCTATTTTCAGATGCTACCGTAATGTGTCAATGTCACGTGCAGCACCTTTCCTGCAAGCGTCTAGGGTGTGTTTAGTTCGGCCGTGGCTTTTGCAAAAGTTGTTGTATGATGTGGAATAATAGTTGTGAGAATGCAGCTGTGGGAAAAGCAGAAGACTGTTTGGTTGAACTGCGGCAGCTTTTGGTAAAACATCTCTCACTTACACACGGACCCCATGCGTCATTGACACAAAACATCTCCTTCCACCTTCCTTCTATGCTCCTCTCTCACATCGCACCTCCTCCAATCCTTCTATCTAACCAGGGATGCGGAGGCCAGGAGGGCGTCGAACAGGCGCGCCGGCCTGGGCGAGGCACCGGAGCTCGACGGCCTGGTGTAGGCTGGTCGCTTTGCGGATCTCTCGCGTGCAAAGAATTAAATAGCATTTGTAACATCCGTAATAGCGACCACCCGTGTAAGCTACCTGGTGAAGATAGTATGTTTGGACTTAGCGTCCGCTATTTGCAGCAACTATTGCTCGTTTAGACAGTTATTTGCTAATTTATGGTTCAAGTAGTGTGTGAATATGAATTACATGATAATAATAATGTTTAAAATGGTTACTTGATTGATGTATAAGAATTATATAGTGATAAATGATTTTTTCATTTATTATTATATATCCATACATCATAATTATATCTATTTATTCGTGATTCTTACCGTGATGTGATGTACTAACTTAAAATATTAAGGGCCCCTTTAGCGAGAGCTTTGTTTTGTATTAAAACGTCTGTGTTGTGATTACACTAATAAAATGGCTTCTTTGGTGAAGTGAAAGCCATTTTGTAAAGTGTTTGCAAAATGGTAGTGGTTGTGGCCACATGTCACGTGTGGGGAAGAAGCGCGGGAAGCCACTATTTTTGACTTCACCTCCATAGTACGAAAATTGTAAAATGGTTTCTCCACGCCACTTGAAACCCGTTTTTTGGTTAGGGGTTTAGCGGAAACACGTAGAAGCCATTAGAAAAATTTAAAAGCACCGCCAAAGGGGCCCTAACTTTTTAAAGTAAATTTGGTATTAAAAATCAGATATGCTCTAAAATTATAACTATTTTTTAATTTCACTATTTGGACTTAGCACTCGCTATAGCATCTTTCAGATAGTGAGACCTGAACAGATCCACCAGGGTACTCATTTATGTTCTCGATCCCTCCTAACCTCCAAATCAACCAGGGGTACCCCTGTGGTTCTGTCTAGATCTCACAATCTCAGAGCATCCGCTATCGGTGAATTGATACCCAACACTAATCCGCACCTTCTTCGCGTACGTGGTTAATCTTGAGTGTTGGTGAGTGACCAGGAGGTCTGTGCTCTCGACGCAGCCATGGCCGGCGCCACGAGGCTGCGGCTGCAGGAGAGGGTCCCGCTCACCCGCACGGCGTGGAAGCTGGCCAACCTCGCCGTGTTTTCCCTGCTCCTGGCCCTCCTCGCCCTCCGTGCGGCCTCGCTGTTGGCGGTGGCCACCGGCGCAGCGCCGCCGGCGTGCACGTGGTGCTGGCTCGCCGCGCTCGTCTGCGAGGCGTGGTTCACCTTCGTGTGGCTCCTCAACGTGAACGTCAAGTGGAACCCCGTCCGGTTCGACACCCACCCCGAACGCCTCGCCGAAAGGCAAGTACAGTAGCAGAGACGCAACGTCACGCCGCTACTAGCTGTTCTTCCTGTTACGTCGTAACGTTAGCTAGCATATTTAGCTTCTTCTTCATCACCAGTTTCTTGCGTTTTGATTGTACTACTTCATTTATTACTGCTCTGGCAGGACCGAAGATTTGCTGCCAGCAATAGACATGTTCGTGACGACGGCGGACCCGAGGCTGGAGCCGCCGGCGGTGACGGTGAACACGGTGCTGTCGCTGCTTGCGCTGGACTACCCGGCGGGCAAGCTGGCGTGCTACGTCTCCGACGACGGGTGCTCCCCGGTGACGTGCTTCGCGCTGCGCGAGGCTGCCGAGTTCGCCAGGCTCTGGGTGCCCTTCTGCAGGAAGCACGGCGTCGGCATCCGGGCCCCCTTCGTCTACTTCTCCACCTCCGGCGGCCCGCTAGAGCGCGGCGGCGGCGGCGCGGCCGATGACGAGTTCCAGCGCGACTGGACAGCCATGAAGGTCAGTAGCTATCCGTATAGTCACATCGTCGCACGTTTACTTTAGTGTACACAGTGTGTTCACGGCTGTTCCCCCTGACGCGGACGCAGAGCGAGTATGAGAAGCTGGCCAGCCGGATCGAGAACGCCGACGAGGAGTCTCTGCTCCGGCGCGGCGACGGCGAGTTCGCCGAGTTCGTGGGTGCTGACCGAAGGGACCATCCGACCATAATAAAGGTTGAGACGAGGAGTTGCACACATGCCAAAATAAGCACCTCTGGTATGCCTGACCCCGCGCACGTTCCCCTGCTGTGTGTGTGCAGGTCCTGTGGGACAACGGCAAGGAAGGGGACGGCAACGGGATACCAAGTCTCATCTACATCTCGCGGGAGAAGAGCCCCAGGCTCCCCCACCATTTCAAGGCCGGGGCCATGAACGTCCTGGTACGTCCATCCATGCCCGCACCCTGCTTGTGGATGGTCCTGTCAGCTGTGGCAAGAAGATGACCCTTATCTGATACAGCGCGGCTACACTGATGAAGTAGCAGTGATGAGTGATTGGTAACCTACTGACGAAGGGTCTGATTGGTTGAAGGCCAAAGCTGTCAAACCAAAATTTTGGCTATTTTAAGTTTTGACCACCAATTTAAAATCTTGATCAATTTTGACAAGTCAAATGAACTACGGTGCACAAGATGAACCTTTGTAGCCACTCATTCATTTAGATTGTTAAAATTGGTCAAAATTTTGAATTGGTAGTCAAAATTTAAAATTGCCAAAACTTTGCTTTGGCAGCTTTGGCCTTCAACCAGGGCCGGCTCTAGGGGGTGGGCAGGCGGGGCGACGGCTGTGGGCCCATTGAGCTGTGGGGCCCAAGACCTTATACGTAATTAGTATTGTAGGCTTTATTAATTAACAACTAGTCACAGATCATAATCGTTCTGGCTTCCAGGTTCCAGGCTTACAGCCAACGTTTCAGACTGCATACCTGAGCTGCAAAGTTATTTTTTACTCGTATTGGGTGTGTTTGAGATGGCTCTAACTTTAGTTGAGCTGACTCCACTCCAAAACTCCATACTCTACTTAAATTGGGGTGTTTGGCTACCAACACCATCCTTATATGTGGGTCCCACAACCCACTAGTCAGGCATAATTTTCTCTTCTTCCCTGCACGATGTCCTCGCCCGCCTCTTTCATGCCTGTGGGCCTGAGCTCCTCCCGCCGTCGGCAGTGCAGCTCACGCCGCCTCGACCGCATTTGGGGCGGCCTCATCCGACAGGGGCTTGGCCTTGGCATCCGTGGTGCGAGAGACTTACAAAGTTGAGGAGGCGACAACTGACCTCCTTGGATCTGCAGCGCCTCGATCCCCTCCTCGGATGCGGCGGCCCCGCTGGCGTCTGTTGCGACGGTCGGCACAGTGCCATAGCATCGCCGACGCACCCGTAGGAAGGTAGAACTGGTGGAGATATCGACCGTGGTGTTTGGCTAGCTCCACCCAACTCTGTTGTGGAGTTCGGCTCTAGAGCCATGCCAAATACGCCCTATATGTTATGCTACTTCAATGGGCCCTTTTTTTCTTATTTGCCCAAGGGTCCTTCAAATTGTAGAGCCGGTCCTGCCTTCAACCAATCAGACCCGAAGTGACCAGTGGCCATTTTGGGTTTGCAGACGAGGGTTTCGGCCGTGCTGACCAATGCGCCCGTGATGCTGAACGTGGACTGCGACATGTTCGCCAACAACCCGCAGGCTGCCCTCCATGCCATGTGCCTCCTCCTGGGCTTCGACGACGAAGTCCACAGCGGCTTCGTGCAGACGCCGCAGAAGTTCTACGGCACCCTCAAGGACGATCCTTTCGGCAACCAGATGGAGGTTCTCACTGAGGTATACATATTATCTCACTAATCATAGCATAAGAATAAGCCTAAATCATTTCTTTCTTGTCCGGAAGTTGACATCTACAGTTTTGTATACTCTTGCCTGTGTGCTTGTCGAGTCTAGAAGGTTCTAGTCGCAGTCTCTGGGCTTCAGGGCGCGTTTTACTCCGGGACGGGTTGTTTTCACCGCAGGAAAGCCATCTACGGCGTGCCACCGGAGTCTACCGCTAAAGTCCAACCAACAAGGATGAGAGGTGAAATCTTGACATCTTGTGGACAACTCTTCTACACTAATGTTTCCTGTAGATAACGTAAATATCCCAGCTGCGTTCTGCATCAGCTTGGATGCACATATATATAGCGGGAACTTGTATGCCCGAATGCCCCCCCCCCCCCCCCCCCCAACGTTTTGAGCCCATGGCAAATAACGCTCCAACCGGCTTTTGTTCTCTGCCAGGCCCACCATCTTACAAGGAGCTGCAGAAGATGTTTGGCAGCTCAAAACAACTAATCGAATCGGCTAGGACCGCAATTTCTGGACAAATATTCACCACAGCACCGCCGACGGCTGACCTAGCAAGCCGCGTCGATGTGGCGAAAGAAGTTTCTGCTTGCAGCTACGAGGCTGGCACATGTTGGGGTCAGGAGGTATTTGCCGCACTGTCCTTCACAGCATTTTGCAGGTTTTGCTACAGGGAAGTATCATGGGTCTTTGTATTGCCGGTTTTACTACAGTGCCTCACCATATGAAATGTAACTGCAGGTTGGCTGGGTCTACGGATCGATGACGGAGGATATCCTCACGGGGCAGAGGATCCACGCTGCCGGCTGGAGATCTGCGCACCTGGACATCGACCCGGCACCCTTCCTCGGTGGCGCACCGATCGGAGGACCGTCCAGCCTGACGCAGTACAAGAGGTGGACGACGGGGCTGCTGGAGATCATTCTCAGCCGGAACAACCCGATCCTCGCCTGCATTTCCAAGCATCTCGAGTTCCGACAATGCCTTGGTTACCTAGTCATCTACATGTGGCCGGTCAGGGCGCCTTTCGACCTGTGCTACGCGCTGCTGGGGCCTTACTGCCTCCTCGCAAACAAATCCTTCTTGCCAAAGGTAACCTTCTATCATCGACATTCTTTTTCTCATCAATCAGAACTGAACTGACAGGTTTTGCTTTCTGCAGGCATCGGAGCCGGCGTTCGTCATCCCATTGGCCCTGTTCCTGACCCTGAACGTGTTCGGCG
Organism: Cenchrus americanus; assembly: GCA_947561735.1. Taxonomy (NCBI): domain Eukaryota; kingdom Viridiplantae; phylum Streptophyta; class Magnoliopsida; order Poales; family Poaceae; genus Cenchrus; species Cenchrus americanus. The sequence continues at coordinate 233,159,562 of OX387241.1, read as the reverse complement.
TCGCGGAGTACATAGAGTGCCGAGTGTCGGCGCGCGCCTGGTGGAACAACCAGCGGATGCAGCGGATCGTGTCGTCCTCCGCCTCTCTGCTCGCGTTCCTCACCGTGGTGCTCAAGACCCTGGGCCTGTCCGAGACGGTGTTCGAGGTCACCCGCAAGGAGCAGGGCGGCGGTGCGGCGCCCGACAGCGGCGACGCCGAAGGCGCCGACCCGGGCAGGTTCACTTTCGACTCGTCGCCGGTGTTCGTCCCGCCGACGGCGCTCACGGTCCTGACCCTCGTCGCGATCGCCGTCGGGGTGTGGAGGGCGGTCGCCGGCGGCGCCGCGGCAGCAGGAGGCGGCAGTGGCCCCGGCGTAGGGGAGTTCGTGTGCTGCGGCTGGCTGGTGCTATGCTTCTGGCCGTTCGTGAGGGGGCTCGCCGGCAAGGGGAGCTACGGCATCCCATGGAGCGTCAGGATCAAGGCTGGTCTGCTCGTTGCCGCGTTCGTGCACTTCGGCACGAGGAATTAATTAATTTCCGTGGCGTCAAAACAGGATGCTGGCTCATCTGATCACAAGTTCAGAACTGAAGTAAGATAGATAGTTGAAGGGGCCGGTAAAAATGCAGAAACTGCTGCTTTCATTCTGAATCCATGACCGCAGTTCCATTCATTCATGAACCACAAACATGTTCCACCTCAGATTGTGCCATTGCAATTTGTATCATCTGAACTCAGAGAAGATTACAAGACAAAGCAACACCAAAATTCCTGAACGTACTGCCACTATAAACCAAAAAAATAGTTGGGCTCCAATCATCCGCTGCAAAAGCCCAGTGAATATAACCAGTGACTTGGCCTGTAGCCGGTACGTAGGGTGTGATTGCTATGGTGTAATATATCTCCTATCCAGGCTCCCATAGTGCAACTCGGTCTTGTTTGGTAGCCTGCATACCTCCTAAGCTAGGCTTGTGGAATGCAAAAGTAGAGTCTTAGCCAGACTTGCTAGAAACGCAGGCGCTCACCATTTCAGAGGAGTGGAACTCGCAGCACCTTCCCGTAGCACGCCGCCTCGACGACAATGTTGCCGTCGTTGGCGCGCGGCACTCCGGGTCAACTCCATTCGCCGCCTCCACACCGAGCCTTCTGCCGCCACCGGTCACCACACCCGTAACACCCCGGGTGTTTATTAAAGATAACTAACTTAATTAGTTGCATTAATCATGTGTAAATTGGCTCATAAACATGTTTGACATGTTTTGTCACAAATTTGCACAAAAGACCTTAGTCAAAATCCCAAATCACGGTCAAACCCTAGATCTCCTTTAAGGCTGAAATGGTTTTCTTTCGCGTTCTCCAAATTTCACTATAGAAGTTCAAAATCGGCCAATACAAAAGTTGTTCGTTATTTCCGGGAACACATTTTTCATAATTGGCGAACATTCCAATTTTGAGTGCAAATTGGCCAAAAATCGGTTTGACCGCACCGTGAACGATGAATCGAGCCGTGGAAAATCTGCAACTTCGGTCGACGTTCCGGGCAAACCGTTGATCAAAACATATGTCGCCCTTTGGGAAAGTCGTAGATCTATAATTTCTCTACAACTTTCGCTTTTGGAGATTTTCAACTTAGTTGGAACTTTTTGGAGTTATGCAATTTCGAAGAGGGGGCCGAACGAAATGAAAAGCGGCGCTGGCGGTACTCGCGCTCGAGAGCGCGGTGTTGTCCCTAGCCGCGCCGGCCACGCGTCGCCCGTCGATTCCTCCGACGTGCGACGCTTCGGCGCCTCCGCGGTGGACCGGGGGCCGCGTGGACCCTCCGCCTCTCTCTCGCACCGTGCGCCGCGCCCGGGGAACGCCGGACGGCCGGGCGACGGACCGGCGGGGCCATGTGCCGCCGCGCGCGCGTGCCGCGCCGGCCCGTGCATGCGGGAGATACCCGGCCGGCCGGGCCGTGAGTAAACGCGCATCCGTCGTGTCCCTCGTCCATCTCTGGCAGTGTCTCGCGCGGCCAAACATCAAAACCGCAGCGTCGTCGGCCGTGCCTCGCGAACGCCGCCAACGTCCAGTGCGTCGTCCCTCCTCCGGCTCGCTACTCCACTTCTCATCCTCCTCCGCATGATCCCGGTGCACCTCTCCACGCGCGGCGAGCCGCCGCCGGACCCACCGGTCGCGCGTCGCCGGCCGAGGACCGGGAGCGTCCCGGTGGTCGATGGATGACCGCTCCTCGGTGATGAGTGATTGACAACGGGTGTTGGAGCGACTCTTTGCTTAGTGCGCGGTGTAGGCCGCAACCTAGTTCGTGTTGTTGCGGGTGAAGAACGGGCGCGAAAGGTCTTCGACGCCTTGAGGGGCCTCGGGAGATGGAGAGACAAGTAGGCTCGGTTCGAGGGACCCGGTGGACGAGCGGGGCCCGGGTGCGGGTCACATGGTGGCGACACAAGCAAGACGAAGTCATGGACAAGAGAGCGGTGCACGGTGGCGGTCAAGTCAAGTGGTTTGGCGGGAGGCGGACCGAGCACACGGGGTTTGGTGGTTTGCCCACAAAACCATCGGCGGACGGTTTCTTGGTTTGGGCCTCAAAACCAAGTCCGAGGGCCCAACACGGCGGAGACGGGATCGCATGGCTTGCGTCGGGAGGACGCGGGGGTGCGGCAAAGGCGTGGCCGTCCGATGGCAAGACCCACAAACATTACCCGAATGCCCCCGCGTGGTTTGTATCGCCGGTAGTTAAGTTAGGGGTAGTCGATTCATTTACCACTCCGGCGGGACCCGATATATAAGGCATAAGGGTGTATGAGTGGCTCTCTCTCTCTCGCGACTTAGGGTTTCATTTCCTCCCTCCCATTTCTCATTTTCGTAGCTATTTTTCTTCCATTTTCTCTAGGCTAGCATGAGAGCTTCATGAGAGATTTGTTGAGAGGGATGGATGCTAGGGCGGCATGCTAGACCTTGTGAATCTTTCCTGGTTTGTATAGAAGATTCGGAGTTGTGTTTTTCGTGGTCTTTTTGTGCTTGTTTTCGTGCCTTTGTTCCGGTGCGATTCCGCGGATTTGAGTGGGTTTCTCCCGGATTTCTTTGAGGAAAACATGGATAGATGTCTCGTGCATCTTTGTGATTGATCTTGTGCCCTCAAACGCCGGAAACCACTTGGATTCGAAGTTTTTCGTTCGGTGCTCTAGCTTTTGGTAGTGCTCAAAGGATTCGCGATTCCCGGTGATTTAGGGAGTTAGGAGGCAAGATTTTTGGGCTATAGCATCCTTGTGTGACGCTTTTCAAGTCCTCAAACCCTTGTCTCCACAGCTTCAACCGTTTGGGAAATCCGATGATGATTTGGGGGAGTTGACTTTCGGGGTCGGGCGTTTTCTGCTCTGTCCGCACCTGGCGGACGGTCTGCGAGGACCTGGCGGACGGTCCGCGCCGCTAGGGTTCGTCCCGTGTTCTTCGTGTTCTTGGTCGCCTTTCGTTTCGATCCGTCGCGATTTTGGTTTTCGGTTGGACGGAGTTTCGGACGGTCCGCGAGCGAGAGGGCGGACGGTCCGCGGGTGCACGGCGGACGGTCCGCGGGTGCACGGCGGACGGTCCGCGTGCTCCCCGCGGACGGTCCGTGGTTCGTGGGTTGCTTCGGTTGGTTCGTGTGATTTCACGGACGGTCCGCGGGGTAGGCGGACGGTCCGCGGCATTGGCGCGGACGGTTCGCGGTAGCGGGCGGACGATCCGCGCGGTCCATCGCGGACGGTCCGCACCGCCGGCCGGACGGTCCGCCGAAGGCGCGCGCTTTGCTTCTTGATTCGATTCCTCCCTTTCTTCTTTCGTGCTTCCGCGTGTGCTTCAAGGAATCGTTCCTAAGGCCGGAGATTGATCCATAACCTCGTTGTCTTGGCGATTGGTGTGTGATTCGATCCATCGCTTGTGTGTGGCCACGGGATTTGACTAGGGTATAGGCCGGGTTCTTCGAGAAGAATTTTTACCGGCTCCTATTCACTCCCCCCCTCTCTAGTCGCCATCGATCCTTCACGGCCGGCGGCGGGCGCCCGAGCCGCGTCGCGGCTGGCCGGCCGCGGTGCCGCCATTCCGTCGGCCCCGCCGAGGCGGCCACCACCCTAGCAAGGCTAAAGGTGACCCCCGCCACCTTCCCCGGTAAGGACCGGCCGCCGCCGGCCGCCAATTCTACCGCCGGCGAGGTCCGGACCCGCCGGGGGGACTACATTGCAAGAGAGAAGGTCTTTTCGGGGTGATTTGTGTAAGATTCCGGGGACACTCGTCGTAAAAGCGAGTTTTAGGGTTACAGCAGCAACTTCGAAAAATCATTAAAAATCGTAGAAAAATCAGAAAAATGCAAAACCAATTTTGTTGGTTTCGTGGTGAAGAAATCTATCTTTTCTAGAAAACATGTATAGGGTTTTTCTGTACAGTTTTTGAATTAAAAATTCAAACTCAGTTTGGAGTGTTTTTAGTGTGATTTAAAATATACACATGCTATGAACTTGAATTTTGGATATGTTGCTCTTTATAACATGTCTAGACCTGTGGCACAAGTTTGAATGAATTTGATGTATATGTTTTCAGTTATGAGTTATTTAAGCTTTATGCTAGAAAAAGTTTGATGCTTTTTATAGCCCCTTTAATGATCTTTTCTTTGAGCACAAGTGCACCCTAGGGCTTTGACTTGATGATTAGTACCCCTGGTGTGATGGATGTGAATTTAGGGAATTGTTTAATAGATGTGCAACCATGCTTTGGTCGAAACTCATTCTTGGCATACATGACTGTAGGAGAAAGTTGAGATCAAAAAGTTTATTAAATCGTTTTATATGAATTAATGTTGATTTACTAGGCTGAAATTTGTCTTTTTCGTATAAATTAATTTATAAATGATCTTCACCAAATTTTCGTGTGAGAGCTTAAACTAAGCATATGTTGTTGTGTGCAAAAGATTAGGTTCATTGGAAGTGTTTTTGATTGAAATTGGATTTATGGTTGAAAGGCTTGTTGTAAGTAATTAAAGAAAGAAGTGGAAATTAAAAGTGCTAAATTGTGAAATCATGTTTGTTTCTGTTTTTTTCAATTTAAACACACCCCCTTGCTGTTTTGTGAAGTTAAGTAACTTAAATTGCTTAGATGTGCACACAATCACCATCAAAATAGTGTTTTGTTATTTATCACACACCCTAATAATTTCGTGAGAAACTAATAATGTTTGGATGAATGTGCCCAACAAGAGTTGGTTTTGTGGTAATTCTCCCACCTTCACCATAATCTAATGCATGTGCATGTAAACGTGTAGATCTTCCCGACGGGACATACACGCTTACCCAGGAGGAGGAGGGAGTAGCCAGCGGAGAGTTGAATCAAGTTAGTGTGCAGCATGACCTGGACCAAAGTCCAGAAGAGCCAAAGGCTTGTTTTGGTGTAGAGTCTGAGGAAGGCAAGCACCGGTTTCATCTAACCCATTTTATAAATGAAAATCATGTCCTTTACTTTTCAGCATTTATGCTTTACTTTGTGCATTTAAGTTTCAGGAGTTGCTTTGAAACCTAGATGCATGATCCTTAGGACTCCTATGCTCTTTTACTAGTATGTTAGGAACGCTAGTGCCATGCTCTAAGGATACAGTAGAAGTCGAGTAATAACTCATTGCTCGCGAGATATAGGATGCTTATGTTGGAATCATAAGTTGGTTAAATCGACTCGCTCATGTGGTAAGAGCAATGGGTTCGGTCTCGACCGAGTAGCATGGTGTTGGTCCTAAGCTATTGAACGTACCAAGTACTTGTTGGGAATGGGACCGGTAAGCTTAGTACCTTCTGAACCGGGGCGGGATCTTTCTAGCTACCCACTTGGGATGTGTCTCGGGCTAGCTACCCGTGGTATAGTGTGTGAGTCGGACTGGTCGGGTTAGACCCTCCGGATAACCGTGTACCGAGTTTGTAGCGTACGATCCTAAGCGGGGGATGTTGGGAACCGCCTGGTTGGGGTAGACACTACACTTGGTCTACCTCCTTCCATGTATCTTGGGTTTACCTTGCAAGGATATAAATCGATCAATCGTCGGTCACTCGCCGTTATCCGAGGCGGCTTGACCACTTGGCTACCCCATGTTTATTTATGGAACATTTTGGATCAATATTGTTACTGTTTAATATTGTTTGCACAACATGCTTGTTTAGTACGGGTGCTCACCTAGACTGATTAACATACTAGAATATGAGCTAAAACTTAAAACTAAGGATCCACTCTTAGTCGCTTTTGGCAAAACAAACCCACAAGCCAAAAAGCCTTGCATGCCTAGTCTTAGTTTATTTTTGTCGGGTAAGTCTTGCGAGTATTAGTACTCGGCCTTGCTTAATTTGTTAATTTCAAGTAATCCCATCCGCCTGGTTCTATCCCGGATGGTTGGGAGCTTGATTGGGAGAACGATGATGAGGAGTGATATGCATGGATGGCCTCCCGTGTGTATCATGCGCTAGTTTCATTTCCATTTGTTTAAACTACGATCATGTTTACTTTTATGTACGAAAAACCTGATTTGTAATAATGTTAAACTTGTGAATCTTTTTATGTAATGTAATGTAATGTTGTACTGCGGTCCCGCCTTCGTGTGGGCTTAGCGCATATCGGCGATCTGTTGTATGCGATTTACGGGGCTTTACCGGCGGAAGCGACAAAATAGTTCTTTATTATTGCTTAATGGCCACGTGGACCGGCTTAGGCGATAATACGGAATTAGTTTGGGCGGTTCTGTCACAACTGGTACCAGAGCGATGTTATGCACCAGAGTATTTAAAAATACCTTAACAAACCTATTTTTGGAATAAAATTTGCCAAGATTAATAATCTTGCTAAAAGAGTAGGACGTTAAGGTCTAATCTAGTCCGAGAGGCCCTAGAGGGAATTTTTGGGTTCTTTCAGGTGGCTAGTATTCTATGGTGTATTTAGTCGACTTCCAAGCACATTTATTCTGTCAAAACTTACTTTCTTGCACAACCAAACTAGATGAGCCACGTGTTTTATACGTGTCTTTGTTCCGCATCACGGGAATTGCGAGGGTTAATGGAGTGATACATTCCACGGATCCCATCTTCGCGTACGTTTATGAGTTGTGTGTCACCACGTGTTTCATACGTGTGCATTCCGCATGTCGCTCATGCGAGGCAAGGGTACACTCCATTCAAACGGAGGGTGTCCGAGGTTGGACGCCGTCCATGCGGCGGCTTGATGCATGGATACCGTTTCTATAGTGAATAGTAATGAATGTGGACGCTTTCGTGAGTGCTGGCACGAAAGGTTACGAATGTTCTGTGATTTTTTACGCAGGTACACTAACCACGGTTGTTAGGCACGGTAATTAAGAAACGAATAGCTTCCGACTAGTTATTATAGGGAGAGACGTTTATATATGCCCCCTTGCCACGGCACTAACTTCGTTTTTAAGCTTAAAAGCTTTGTGAGGAAGTTTAGGACGCTTTTTGCATCATGTAAAAGCTATTGAACCAAAAATGAACTTAAATCATGTGTCATTTGGTCTTAGTTAAATTGTGCTTCTTAAGGATCAATCATGCTAGTTTGATGCTTTGATGTGTGATTAAGCAAAAATTTAACTAGCTGCTGTTCAAATCTTCCTAAGGATTATCTAGAAAATTTCCGGCTAGGTGCTCTTTAGGGAAATTGTTCATCACCTAGTTAAGTTTGCTCCCTGAATTTCTCATGATTTTAGGAGGTTTAAAACTGAAGTTAGGATCAAAAGGGCTAGCCTACGTCTTGCTGAATTGCTGTCAAAATTCTGAGTTAGGCAGAAAACTCGAATTTTTATGTATAGTTCCAAAAGGAATTTGACCAGAGAATCTATACATAAAATGTTTCTTATATAGCCTACTTTGTGCTGTCAAAATCTCATGGTCATAGGGTTCTTAATCTTTGAGATATGATCTTTTTAGTAAAGCTATGCCCTGCTGAAAATTTCTGGGCAATGACACCTTGAAAATGGATCTATTAGACCCTTTTTCAATCTGATTTGATTCGAACTTTGAATACCAAAAATTCTCTTTAGGTATCTATATACCTCCTGTAGAAATCTCAAGGTCACGTTTGGGAGTTATGCCCAAAACTGTAGGTCTCTGCTTGCTGAATTTCAGAACTAGTGGTCTCAAAAAATCAAATTTTTATGTCAACTTCCTTTGGGATATGGAGCAAACCTTGAACACCACATTGATTCATAATTTTTTGATATCCATGCTCACAAAATTTCAGCATCCATGCATGTGTATATTGAGAAATATCGTATTTGTAGTCAGCTATTGTTTGCTGTCCAAACTGCTAGACAGAGCTTTGGTAAATGAATTTTTCGACCCCAGTAAAAGTTAAATTTGTTCTAGAGTTGAATACCAAAGTTGTGGATTATGAAATTCTACATATGCTTACCAAAATTTAGAAATTTTTGACACCTGAGGCGAGAGATATGAATTTATTTCTAAGAGCTGTTGCTGTCCAAATTCTGAAAACTTCCATTTGAAGTCTCCTTAGACATGCCTACTTGTCATTTTGTTGGCAAAATTATGGATGTATATCTAATGGAATATCACATGGTTTCGATGGACGGAAATCCTCTCCTCAGTTTCAGAGGAGTAGTTGATATGGAGTCAAGCGGTAACAATCCGTCACCGCCATCGAACTTGTGCCATGCATGTGGCTATTGCCTCCTATTTGGTGTGGTGACCCATGCATGAGGCTGGCTCAGTTTGAATATGCTTTCGCGTAGCAAATGCGTTATTAGCACCATGAGAGCATGGCCCAAGCATTGGGAATCAAATGAAATCATTTGATAGCTGGGATTTTTCTTCCAGCGAAATCATGATAAGGTCTTCTTTTAATTTCCTTGAAAGTTTGGGAAGAAATAAATAAATACAAGCGTGGGTTGAAACTTTGTATTCAACATGCTCATCAAAATTCAGCCTCCCCGTGTTCCTACTCTAAGAGTTGTGAACATGTTCGTGAACCTTGGCTTGCTGCACAACCGCCAAGGCAGAGTAGAGGTTTTCGGATTCGTGAGTATGATTCCTTAGGCCGACGTGTTCACTCCCGTATCATGTGGGTATCCTCTCTAAAGCACTCAACTATTCCTGGATGTTGACATCATGGGTTCGATCACTATTGATCTCCCAACCTTGAAAATGTTTCTTTTTGACCTTGCTCATCGATTTTGAGGGCAATAAAATGATTACGAAGTATCGACACCTTCTTACCTACATAAAGAACATATCATATCTTTTGTCAAGTCAACTAAAACTCCATTGTGCGTTTTTTTTTTCTTTGGTCATTTTCCCCCCACTTTCTCTAGATAGTAGACAACACTTCAACTCCTTAGAGGCATGAAACGTTGGTCCCACAACTTTTACGGCGTTGGTATCCCTACTTTTCTCGCTCTAAAGTTCCATGCCTCAAACTTGATTTTTTTCCCTATGCTTGCTCACAAACAAATAAATAAATTCTTATTTATAAGTGTGAAGAATCTTGTGGCATGCAAGTTGGAGCATTTTATCACAATGCATATGCTTACCTTAACAACACATTTTCATTACGCATTATATAACTTATGCATTTGGGAAATCTTGGGTGACTAACTTGCATAGGTATATAAAAAAATCCTTTTACTCTACCTTCCTTGTGGTTGATGATGTTTCCCTAACTAAAGGTGCCGCGACGGAACCTAGGGTATCATGTGGTCTGCAGCCATGTGATTATCACAAGGAGCGCGCTGGGTACCTTGGGTTATGGAAAATGACTCACCACAATTTTGTTCCCTACTTTTTGATTGCTTTCCCCTTTTCATAACTAACTCCATGGTGCAATAAAGCATACTGACTATGCACCATGAGCAACATATCTCATGAGCATATGCATCACGCATTCATAAACATGGGCATCATCATGGGTGCAATGCATCATCCCCACATCATGTGCATCTCTCATTAGGCATCATGATATCAGCACCGTATGTGTGTATGCATATTCATCATATGCACAATCATCATATGCACGTGCATCATTCCCATGCACTCATCAATTGAGCATCATCATGTGCACCATCCCATGGTGCACCAATCATTTATATGCATTGATATTGCAATCCTACCTGATCGGTGCTTCTTTTCAAAAAAATAATAATAAAAAAAACCATTGCACATTTAATAACAAGAAGGATATCACCCTAAATCACTAACTCAATAAACTATGAGCAAGTTTGTTTTGTGATTTTTGGCCTCCATGTGCCTTTTTCCTATCTTCCATTTTTGTTACTCATAGGAAACTTGTTGCTAAATGCTCTCTACAATTTTGGTATCCTTAAAATATCCTTCTAAGTTAACTTTTGACTCTTTGAGTTGCCACCCCACTTCTGGTTACTCTCAAAAGGAAATTATGGAAATCTTAGAGCCCTTGCGAACGTGTTTATTGACGATCCTTTAGTTAAGGAAATCCTTGTCACATCCACGGTTCAGTTCTCTGACCTCCCGATCTATTGCTACGTTTCCTTATTAATTGTTTCTATATTTGGGTTTTTGTTCTCTTGGGGAAAACTGATAGGATCCTCGTGGAATTTCAGGGAAATGGAATCCACCACAGGAGATCCGGTCAATCTTCGACCCAATGAGATGTCCCCATCTCTTCCACCAACATAGGAGGTGGTGGATATCTTTGCCAACACCATGAAAATTTTAGAGGGCCAAAATTTGATGTTAAGCGAACTAGTGCAAAATGTCATCCATAATCATTATCAAGGGCTACCTCAAACTAGTCTATCTGACGGTCTTTCCCAAGCAATATCAGAATCTATTATGGAGCAAGTCTATCTATTCAATCTATTGATGAATCATGAAGCTCAAAATCAACAGAACCAAGATTCCAATCAGCAACTCCTAGATTCACTCATGCCACCGTCTCAACTTCCTATGGTCCTTAGGGAGGAAGAAAGAAGGAATAAGAGTCACAAGCGAGATTTGCCAAAGATTGATTTAAATGGATGGGAAATTACACCGCACCGACCTCCCCTCCCGTGAGAAAAAGCCAAGCAACCCGGCTAGTGTTGTGGATCGGCCCATCAAAGCCCGGTGGGTCCCAAGGTCCAACGCACCCACACCTCGTCTCCGCTACAATTGTAGAGAACCACGGGCATTTTGTCGGGAAGTGCCCGAAGACCGAGCGGAGAACAAGCAGGGAAGTCAAGGCAGACGACCAAAACCCCAAGTGAAACAAGGAAAACATAACTTCACGGGTATACATTTCTATTTGAGAACAACCTTCCCTAAGCTAGCCTTTTTAAATTCCTAATCTCGGGACGAGATTTCTTTTAAGGGGGGTAGACTGTAACACCCCAGGTGTTAATTAAAGATAACTAACTTAATTAGTTGCATTAATCATGTTTAAATTGGCTCATAAACATGTTTTACATGTTTTGTCACAAATTTGCACAAAAGACCTTAGTCAAAATCCCAAATCACGGTCAAACCCTAGATCTCTTTTAAGGCTGAAATGGTTTTCTTGCGCGTTCTCCAAATTTCACTATAGAAGTTCAAAATCGGCCAATACGAAAGTTGTTTGTTATTTCCGGGAACACATTTTTCGTAATTGGCGGACATTCCAATTTTGAGTGCAAATTGGCCAAAAATCGGTTTGATTGCGCGCGTGAACGATAATTCGAGCCGTGGAAAATCTGCAACTTCGGTCGACGTTCCCGGCAAACCGTTGATCAAAACATATGTCGCCCTTTGGGAAAGTTATAGATCTATAGTTCTCTACAACTTTCGTTTTTGGAGATTTTCAACTTAGTTGGAACTTTTTGGAGTTATGCAATTTCGAAGCGTGTGCCGAACGAAATGAAAAGCGGCGCCGGCCGTACTCGCGCTCCGGAACACGGTCGTCCCGGCCGCGCGCCGGCCACACGTGCGCCCGCCGAAGCGTCCGTACGCGGGCGACGGGCCCGCGCGCGAGGGCCACGTGCCGCCGCGCGTCGTGCCGCGCCGGCACGTGCATGCAGGAGATGCCAGCCGGCCGGGCCGTGAGTAAACGCGCATCCGTCGTGTCCCTCGTGCATCTCGGGCAGTGTCTCGCGCGGCCAAACATCAAAACCGCAGCGCCGTCAGCCGTGCCTCGCGAACGCCTCCAACGTCCAGTGCGCCGACCCTCCTCCGACTCGTTACTCCACTCATCCTCCTCCGCGTGAGCCCGGTGCACCTCTCCACGCGGCCGAGCCGCCGCCGGATCCGCCGGCCGCGCCGCCGCCGGCCGGCGGCGGGCGCAACGGGCGCCCGGGCCGCGTCGCGGCTGCCGGCCGTGGTGCCGCCATTCTGGTCCGACCGAGGCCGCCACCACCCTAGCAAGGCTAAAGGTGACCCCCGCCACCTTCCCCGGTGAGGACCGGCCGCCGCCGGCCGCCAATTCCACCGCCGGCGTGGTCCGGGCCCGCCGGGGGACTACATTGCAAGAGAGAAGGTCTTTTCGGGGGAGATTTGTGTAAGATTCCGGGGACTTGGCCGTAAAATAGTTTTTAGGGTTACGGACAGCAACTTCGGAAAATCATTAAAAATCGTAGAAAAATCATACAAATGCAAAACCAATTTTGTTGGTTTCGTGGTGAAGAAACCTATCTTTTCTAGAAAACATGTATAGGGTGTTTCTGTATAGTTTTTGAATTAAAAATTCAAACTCGGTTTGGAGTGTTTTTAATGTGATTTAAAATATACACATGCTATGAACTTTAATTTTGGATATGTTGCTCTTTATAACATGTCTGTATCTGTGGCAAAAGTTTGCATGAATTTGATGTATATATTTTCAGTTATCATTTATTTAAGCTTTATGCTAGAAAAAGTTTGATGCTTTTTATAGCCCCTTTAATGATCTTTTCTTTGAGTACAAGTGCACACTAGGGCTTTGAATTGATTATTAGTACCCCTGGTGTGATGGATATGAATTTAGGGAATTGTTTAATAGATGTTTTGGATTTAATCTTGTGTAGGAGTTTAAATTCAAAATAAAAAAAAATAATTTGAATCTGCAACCATGCTTTGGTCGGAAACTCATTCTTGGCATACATGACCTGTAGGAGAAAGTTGAGATCAAAAAGTTTATTAAATCTTTTTATATGAATTAATGTTGATTTACTAGGCTGAAATTTGTCTTTTTCGTATAAATTAATTTATAAATGATCTTCAACCAAATTTTCGTGTGAGAGCTTAAACTAAGCATATGTTGTTGTGTGCAAAAGATTAGGTTCATTGGAAGTGTTTTTGATTGAAATTGGATTTATGGTTGAAAGGCTTGTTGTAAGTAATTAAAGAAAGAAATAGAAATTAAAAGTGCTAAATTGTGAAATCATGTTTGTTTCTGTTTTTTTAATTTAAACACACTCCCTTGCTGTTTGGTGAAGTTAAGTAACTTAAATTGCTTAGATGTGCACACAATCACCATCAAAATAGTGTTTTGTTATTTATCACAAACCATAATAATTTCGTGAGAAACTAATAATGTTTAGATGAATGTGCCCAACAAGAGTTTGTTTTGTGGTAATTCTCCCACCTTCACCATAATCTAATGCATGTGCATGTAAACGTGTAGATCTTCCCGACGGGACATACACGCTTACCCAAGAGGAGGAGGGAGCGACCGGCGGAGAGTTGAATCAAGTTAGTGTGCAGGAAGACTGGACCAATGTCCGGAAGAGCCAAAGGCTTCTTTTGGTGTAGAGTCCGAGGAAGGCAAGCACCGGTTTCATCTAACCCATTTTATAAATGAAAATCATGTCCTTTACTTTTCAGCACGTTATGCTTTACTTTGTGCATTTAAATTTCAGGAGTTGCTTTGAAACCGATGCATGATCCTTAGGACTCCTATGATCTTTTACTAGTATGTTAGGATCGCTAGTGCCATGCTTAGAATACGTACAAGTCGAGTAATGACTCATTACTCGTGAGATTAGAATGCTTATGTTGGAATCATAAGTTGGTTATATTGGCTCGTTCATGTGGTAAGAGCAATGGGTTCGGTCTCGACCGAGTAGCATGGTGCTGGTCTAAGCTATTGAACGTACACGTACCAAGTGCTTGTCGGGAATGTGACCGGTAAGCCTAGTACCTTCGAACCGGGGCAGATCTTTCTAGCTACTCGCTTGGGATGTGTCTCCGGGCTAGCTACCCGTGGTATAGTTTGTGAGTCCGGACCGGTCGGGTTAGACCCTCCGGATAACCGTGTACCGAGTTTGTAGCGTCGATCCTAAACTAGGGGATGTTGGGAACCGCCGGTTGGAGTAGACACCGCACTTGGTCTACCTTCTTCCGTGTATCTTGGGTTTACCTTGCAAGGATATAAATCGATCGATCGTCGGTCACTCGCCATTATCTGAGTCGGCTTGACCACTGACTACCCCATGTTTATTTATGGAACATTTTTTATTAATATTGTTACCTGTTTAATATTGTTTGCACAACATGCTTGTTTAGTACGGAGTGCTCACCTAGATCGATTAACATACTAGAATATGAGCTTAAACTAAAATAAGGATCCGGTCTTAGTCGCTTTTGGCAAAACAAACCCACAAGCCAAAAAGCCTTGCATGTCTAGTCTTAGTTTATTTTTGTCGGGTAAGTCTTGCTGAGTATTAGTACTCAGCCTTGCTTAATTTGTTGATTTCAGGTAATCCCATCTGGCCTGGTTCTATCCCAGATGGTTGGGAGCTTGATTGGGAGAACGATGATGAGGAGTGATATGCATGGATGGCCTCCCGTGTGTATCATGCGCTAGTTTCATTTCCGCTGTTTAAACTCTGATCATGTTTACTTTTATGTACGAAAAACCTGGTTTGTAATAATGTTAAAATTGTGAACCTTTTTATGTAATGTAATGTAATGTTGTACTCGGTCCCGCCTTCGTGTGGGCTTAGCGCATATCGGCGATCCCGTTGTATGCGATTTACCGGGCTTTACCGGCGGAAGCGACGAATAGTTCTTTTTTATTGCTTAATGGCCACGTGGACAGGGCTTAGGCGATAATACGGAACTATTTTGGGCGGTTCTGTCACCACACCGCGCCTCCATGTCACGCCCGTTGCCGCCACCAGTGTGCCCCTCTCGTCTGCAACCAAATCGAGTACCGCCACCTCGATTGAGTTCTCATGCCACCGAATCAAGCTCCGCCACCTCAAGCTTCGCATCGCCAAATCGAGCGCCATGGACTGGTCCACCGTGGCTCCACATCATCCCCTCCCCTCTACCCACTCCTCCCGAACTCGCCACCAGGGTGACCAGGCCATGGCCTCCCTCGAGTTCATTGCTCTCCTTCTTCCACGTCGGCCTTTGAGGTCGATCTGCGGAGCTCGCCTACACGGCCGGCGGCGGCCCTGCACGGTGGAGCTCACCTGCATGGCCGGCCGCGGCCCCCCCACGGTGGAGCTTGCCTGGATGTCGGCCGCAGCCTTGCGTAGCGGAGCTTGCCTGCACGGCTAGCGTGACGGCAACTCCACATGCCAGACCTCACCTGCACGGCTAGCATGACGGCGGGGGCAAGCTCCCTGGGCGGCGCGGTAGGGGCTTGAGGGCGAGCTCCCAGGCGGCGTGACCAGGGCTCGAGGCCGGTGGCGGCGAGCTCCCGAGCGGCGGCGAAGCAGAGGTGAGGTGAAGGTTGGGAAGGGGAAAGAAGAGGAGGAGGATGGTCGTAATCTCACCTCTAAAGAACATAGGGTCATCCTACCACAATGTGCAACCTACCAAATAAGAGCACAACAAACCAGACTATCTCTAGCTACCCTGTCAAACACGAGCAAATTGCCTTGTGTTAAGATAGCCATTTGCTCTTGGAGTTGTGCCGTCTTCTGCCTCACTGCTTGCTGCAATCTTTCTTCATTCAACTGCTGCAATAGCATTCTCCTTTTTCTGTACTTCTTTGAGCATATCTTGATACTTCGCTCTTTCTTGAAATGGGTCTTCATTTTCGATCTCCTTTGCTTTGAGTATGGCGGCTTCTGTCTAAGCTCTTGTTCGCATGTTTGATGGCACTAGTCTCTCTTTCATTTTTGCTAGAAGCCTTCCTTCGTTTCTTCTCAGTGAGGTGATGTCATCATCTTCGACTCCTGCGACCATGAGGTTGACCTCGAATGTGCATTTTGCAACCTCTTCAGCCTCTTGTTCTTCGCCTACTCCACTCCTATGAACATGTGGACTTAACATCAAGTCCCTATTCGTGTTCGCAGCTGGTGCTGCTCCGATCTCAGAGGATCTTCGCTCTATGCTTCCGACTGATAATCGGTAGCTCTATGTGGATGTGGATTTTTTGGAGCTTGCTTCGGTGACATTGTGTGGTCTTTTGGGACGAAGCACGGTGGGTGCCAAAACTGTTGGGGTAACTACGTTCCCCGAAGAGGGACCAAACAGCTAAGGAAACTAAAACACAAAAAGTAAAGAGACACCAAAGGAACCTTTAAAAAGTTGAGACCGAAAAGACTCAAGATTCGTCCAATAGCCCCTTTCCATTCACATCGGCACCCTTCTATAGGCTCGTAACTATTCCACTTTACAATGCTTGCCCATTCCTTTTCTCATGATGCGAAGCATCTCGAGGGTATTTTGGTAACCTTGCAAGGCCCGTACATGATACACTTTACATCTCACCATTTTACAAGGTGTCGAACCAGGTGGCCTTCCAAGTAGAACCATGATCTTCGGTCGAAGGTCTCCGGGACATTAAGCTCTCCTTCTATCGTAGGTCTCCGTGACTATTAATCTCTTTGTTGGGACACAGTCTCTATGACGTTGCACTCTTCGGTTGTCTTCTCTTCGCTGGGACTTGGTCTCTCCTCTTCATACGCCATAGACACATCTTCCAACGTTGTCCCAAGAAGATGTGCCCTCACTATCCAACCGAGTCATTCCACCATCAGCCGAAGATCGCCACATCTTCAGCTATTGTCTCCGTCAACACTTCTTCTTCCGCCCTGTGATCACGAAACAGAAAAGGACATTGCCTTCACTCCTCTTCGGTGAGCCGAAATGAAGGAGGGAGTTCGTTGCGAAATATTTACCACAACAGGACAGACGAGAGCAAAACCAACAGGCGCACGCAAGGGCACACAAGGCTGCAACACAGTGGTCGGCGTGCAGGGCAGCATAGGTTGCAGCGAGCTCCGACGGCGGGTCTGCAATCACTACGTGAAAACCTCAAATAGGTCACGCGACATTAGTAACGGATATTTGTGGCCCGTTACAAAAAATATTAAAGGTAACGGACTTTATTAACGTCCGTTACCAATAAATCTACACCTTACCTATAAAATCTGCTGATCGCAACCCAACTTATTTGTAACGAGCATTAATTAAGACCCATTACCTTTAATAATTGTCGTAACGGACCGCATAACACCTGTTACCATTACTAATTCTTGGATCCGAATTTTCATTTCAATCCGCTTAACTCTCCCACTCGCGTCCGCATATGACTTCGCATCTGATCCCTGCCCAGTGCCATCCCTCACGTCCCCTCCCCACTCGCACCCCATCCATACCCAACCACCCTCGCGTCCACCGCCCCCTCCCCTCATCCTCCGGCAGCGAGGCGGCCTCCGGCCTCCCCCTTCCCCCTTCGACAGCCCCCTCCCTCCCTCGACCCGCCTCCCCGCCGGATCTGGGGCCGTCCTCGGCGTTGGCGCCGTCGCCGCCACCAAGCCCAGATCTACCGCCTCGTCGGTGTGTGCGTGCACGTGTGCCTCGCCGGATCAGTGTGCGTGGATGCCGGATCTATGTGTGTGGACGACGGATGTGCACGTTCCTATGCGCGGGTGGGGGACGACCCCGTCGAAGATGGTCGCGTCCTTTCCCCACCATGGCCGCCTCGTCCTCATCGTCGGCGTGCCTTGGTGTCGCGGCCAGCCTCATCGAACCCTCTCCTGCTTCAAGGTACTGCGACGCTCCCTCCTCAAGATCTACGGTTAGGACCCATTGTGGTGAACTCAGGCCCGTCCCTGCACCTCCACTTGCTAGGGGCCTCCAAATTAGCCTTTGTTTTTATTAACTGCAGCATAATTTCTTTCGGCCTTGAGTATGAGTGACTGTAGTGGTAGTAGATCAACCAAGATCGAACAACCCTAGTGATTAGCGTGCTTGAAATCTCTTATTTAACTTCATTGTCTTTCATTTTGTAATTGTTATTCTGCATCTTTTTTTAACCTACATGTCCAAGCGAATATATTCCTCTGTGATCTTAGAGCTACTAGCTAACTTTCATATGATGTATATATGCTTTTATTTGTGTACTAATCAGTGGATGCATCATCAATCAGGCAACTAGGAGTGTAGGAACATGCTGACTGAGATGCTAATATCATGGGTATGACACTGTCTCATCTCATATCAGTTGCTTGACACAGTCTCATCTCATATGTTGCTGACTGCAGTATCAATGCCATGCACCTGAAGACTTGCAACATTGTTACTTACCAGAGAGAGCTGAAGGGGACTGCATTGATACTTATCCTCAATTTTCCTACTGTACTACACAATACTTTAGAGCAAATTTGTTTATTACTTGATGGTTTTCATATTGAACTGTAGCATGTTTAGAGAACCTTCACCATATCTTTCCTTTCGTTGAGCGTGTGTAACTCCATCCAGCATGCAATCAATAATTAACACATGCATGCAATCCCTTCCCCCACATGCTGTCACTCCCTTACCAGTTCAAAACTTTGGAACTTTGAAGCCATTATACATGATATACATGACATCCTCAGCTAATGTGCCTGTATTCTTTAATTCCCTGAATGATTTAATGCACATGCAGTTTGTGAAGACAGGGTTGCAGACCTGACCATTTCAGTTATATCTAGATGCATCTTCCATCGTCAATCAATCTATCTGGCAAATTAGATCCTTGACATTAAGAAAAACCAACACGTGCTAGTTCTCTATACCTGAATATAACTCCCTTTCTTTTCTTTCAGGATAGTTATGCATTACTTGAGATGGTTACATGTGGAAGCTTTACATATTGATTCAGGTATGTCGAGCAAATATTAACATCTACCTTAGTGGCAGTTTCTTTACATAATTGATCTGATCCAGACCTGGTAAACCACTCAGTAATGCTTGCCCTGTGCTCAGTGATTAATTTGAATCAATACTTACACATTTTTTAATGGAATATCTAGTTCTCCCCATTTATCATTGTTGACGCAAAATCTGCACCCTGCGCCAAGCACACAACAAGCCGAACAAGCTAGCTTCACACACGAGCAGATTCCAAGGCGCGCCAGTCAATTTTCCCTGAAAATTAACAAAAGAAAAAGTAGTTAGATGCCAAAGTTTGGAACTTGCCGGGTGGTACCAGGCAGTTCCATATTTGCGGCTAAAAAGCCATATAAGATGACATATAGCTATGGGAAGCTATCTGCCAACAAATTAGAAACCATTCGGGAGCTTTAAAGCGTAAATTAGAACATAGCCAGAATGGATGACGCAAGCATGATGATAGATCGGTCTTTATTTAAATGAAATTGCCCGCGCACAAGATCATTGACCGATCCTCGAGAACAAGTAATAAATAAAAGTAAATGAAGTAAAGCATGATTATAAATATGTAATGAACAAGCATGCATAGTCCCAAAGCACTAGTCTACCGCATGTCTAGGTACTTCAAAACCCATCGAGCATGAAACCAAACAAGTTATCCACCGCATGATACAACTTGTTTGAAATCACACCACTAACCACAAAAAGATCTATCCACCGCATCATACAATCTAAATATGGAAAGCTAAAAGCATGCATTATTTAAAACATAACTTGTAAACATGTTTTACTCGTGAAAGCATAACCGAATACGGTACAGTACAGTACCGAATCGGGGTCCATGGAGAAGGAACAAACATTGCCAAAGATGATAAACCTATCAGATTGAATTAAAATCTAATCCACCAGATGATTAGCTCTAAGACAACCCAAAATCCTGCATCTATCGCATGATACCCGATTCTGTCAAGATTTACACAAGATTAACAAGCTTGAACCCGCAACACGTAACAACCTAGATTGGTTCGATTTCGGCTGTTTAGAAAACACGTGATCCACGTGCCTTTTGAAGCAAGATGTGAACGTGCGATGTGAAGATCACTAAACGAGATAAAGCCGATCCAAATCAATCTAAATTGGGCAAAAGAGTGTTACATGAATTTAAACATAAAGTAAAAACTCAAAGCAACACGTGGTAACTTAATGAATCTATTAGATCTTGCCAAAATCTAATAGAGCCGATAACTAGCTGCAAGCTAGATCTTAGCACACCGCATGGCTCATGACCTAACAAGAAACCTTCTTGAACCAAGCTTAAATCCACCGCATGATACTAAGCATGGTAACAAGACTACTTGCATCGGGATCTAAATCCACCGCATGATACTAGACATGATACAAGGTTGCCGGTACTTACGGAGGTCGACGGATCGATGAACCCTCTCAAAGAACTCGACGACACGACCGGAGGACTCGAGAGTTTGGCGTAAAGCCGGTTTGTTATGAGAATGTTTTCGATTACAATTACATACATCCAGGGTTCATATTTATACCCTGTCGTGGCATGACTCCTGGTGGACTACGAGCACAATATTTGATACCTAATTCAACGCCTAAATGCGAATGCTTATCCATCTATTCGTCCCTTCCGCTCGGGCCATGTCACCACGCGATCCCGTGAAATCAGCGCAAACAGTCCCTTTGCCGAACGGAAGCAAACTGCCAACTGTAAGCTCCTCTGCCGAATCTTCTGAAGAAATCTTTTTCCGCCAGACGAGATTTTTTATCAAATTAGGCCCACAAATCAGACTCTCTCTTGTACCAATTTTTGGTGTTAACATATGCCCCTTCAATTACGGGATAAAAGTGATTTTATTCCGAAATTGACTCCAATTGCCAACGTCTTCAAGTCAAATCTATTCAACACCTATTCTCTCTCCTCGCAATTCATCAGAGTCTCCATCCAGATCCAAACCCTAGGTCATCTTTCCCCCAAGCTCGAATCTTCAATGGCGGGTCAAAATCAAGCTGCCCAGGTAAATTTCATCCTCGTAAGTTTCATTCGACATTACCCTTTTCGATTTTTACCTCAGATTTCTCCCTCCGTATTTTCTTGATAGGAGCTTTCCACCGAGCTTTTGATTCGTACCGAGACCAACTCGACATTTTATTTCCTCGGACTCCGTGGGAACTTCCGATCCCCGCGAGTTCATTGCGGCCAAATCCCAAAGAATCCCTTTCAAAGCGGCTTTATCGGGGCCTCCCCTATGGCAAGACGCTTTCAAGAAGCGGCCTTTGACCCCAATTGCAGCCGGAGAAATTGGTATAAGAGGATACTTGCGGATAATAGCGCCAAGACCAAAGCAATTGGGACAACCTCCGCATCGCTTAATGTTTGGAGTTATCCTTGGCCAAGACCCCAAAGAATGAAAATCTTTTGATAGCGGCTTGCCATTTTTGGTCAAACGGCGTCAATGCTTTCCTCTTTGGTCATGGCCCAATGTCCCCAACTCGGCCGATGTGTACATCATCACCGGCCGGACACTTCGGGATCCGTATACCCCCGGGAATACAAAGGCTCCACAAGGCGGACGGGGAGTGAAGTCGGGGAAGCGATACAAATCATATATCCGAATCACATGAAAGACGGCCCTCCGAGTGAAGTCGAATACGGGCGTTCCGAACATGTGGTCGTGTAGATTCATTTTCCGTGGTAAAGCCAATGAGCCAACCTTGAATCATATTGCAATGGCTACACGTTTGGCTGCTGGTAATCGCATTCCTCTTGGAAAATACCTCCTGGGGAGTGTGTATCATATGCTCCATCAGACTATCTTTCAAATGCACACTGGCCAGAAGATAATATGTGTCAACGGCCCTTGGTGGTTTGTGCAGATGTGGCTGCAACTGTACATGCACCGGATTGTCAACATCGACCTCAACAATCGGTTTTTCCCCTCGTCCAACTACAAAGAAGGGGAAGCTCAAATCACCAGAGGATGCCAAACCCATGGAGAAGCTGCTTCAACCGTCTCTATTGACCGAAATATCAGTCAACTTTTCGAGCTCTTCTTCAAAGGCTTCCCTGATCCTCTTTGGCTCCCTTATCTGAATAATGACAATTTAACTCTCCCCTGTGAATTCTCCTTTGAAACTGGATGCCATGATGCAAGATCTGTAGAAATCTTTAATATCTTCATCCATCCATGTGCTTTGCCAGCAGAATTTTGTGGAGGGAGGTTAAATCACAACACTTATGAATATTATTAGCCAAATATGATGGCCCGACAGCTTGGATGTGGCCAAATGCCCCCAAGATTATTCCTTCATGTATTCCTCAAACCCAGAGAGGAAATCAAGGATAGCATACAAGCCAGAAGGGTTTTCAAGTATGAATGCAGCCCAACTCTTTATACCTGGCCTTTCACACCCATAACAGTAGCTCATCCCTCCTTCATCTCCTGGTGGCAAGAATTCCATGACCATATCTTCAGTGAACCAGTGCACTCATTCTGCTTGGAGTTGATGCCTGATTTTCAGCCAACCTCAGAGGTAGCATACTTGTCTTTTTCCCTTTGATCAGGCATACCTTTGACCACTAACCATGATTTTGATCATCCCTTGCGAATACGATTACTCGCCCCTCGAGCCGGGACAATTGCTTATAATGTGGTATATCCAATTTCAGCTGCGGGATTTAAATCCCCAACTCTAGCTCGGTCGATGGCCGGATATGCTACAATGGACCCAATTCTCTTCAGCTCTACTGCTGACAAGAGAAAAGTCCCATCCTTGGTTGCACCTCCAGCTGCCAAAAGGAAAAGAACCACCAAAAAGGTCCCTATTGAAGTAAGATTTCCTCTTTCTTGAACACAAGATCACTCTTATTCAGACAAATTTCATCTTGTGCAATTTCAGACTAGAACTCAGCAGTCATCAGCTTCAGAACCTGCCAATGC
The DNA here is from genome assembly GCA_947561735.1 of Cenchrus americanus. Lineage (NCBI taxonomy): Eukaryota > Viridiplantae > Streptophyta > Magnoliopsida > Poales > Poaceae > Cenchrus > Cenchrus americanus. The sequence continues at coordinate 233,136,580 of OX387241.1, read as the reverse complement.
TTCATCTATTGGTATGACCTTTATTACTTTCCTTTTTCTTCAAAGATCATTACCCACACTGATTTACCCTTCATCCGGCATTTGCAGAGGAAATATTGGTGAATCATCCTGTGGAAACCTCTTCCCCTCAGCATGCAAGTTCACCAAGGGCTGAACCATCTTCTGCTCAAGTGGAGACCTTATCTTCATCAGGGACCCCGTCGGTGTTTTAGACCGGCAACCTACTAAGGGGAGTACCGAAGTAGATGAATGTGGCCTCGCCGAGATCGGTAACTCGAGGGGAAGAGACACGCGGCACACAATTTAGACATGTTCGGGCCACGAGGTGCGTAATACCCTACGTCCCGTATCTTTGCGTAGCTCGGGATTGATAGGGTACGATTACGGGATGTGTAATAGTATGCCGTGAGTTGTGTTGAGATGCTAGAGAAAGGTCCCGCCTCGCCTTATATAGCCGAGAGGCAGGGTTACAAGTCGGAGTAGGGAGAGAGTACTAGTCGAGTACGTCTAGGAGTCCTCCATACAGTGCGGAACATGTACAGCTCCCTAACCGAGTACTACTCCTTTGTAGTCCTTGTGCTCCACGCCATCAGATGCCATGCAGCACAAGCCGGGTAGTCCCAGGGGCCCACCGAGTAGTCGGTCCTGGCACCCACCGAGGTAGTGGGCCCAGGGAGGTCCATACGACAAGCCCCGAGTACTTTGTAGTCGAGAAGGATAGCTTCAAGTAGTCTTGACGGCCTTAACGAGTAGTCCTCAAGCGTCCCCGAGTACTACAAGTCAAAAGTCCTCAAGAGTAGTCGAAGCATCCCGAGGGCCGGAATGTACTCCGGTCGATGTTTGAGCAATCTTGAAGTCTTCTCGAGTAGTCCCAAGCGTCCTTGAGTGCTTCCTTCGAAGGTCTTCAAAAAATGCCTGCCTTGTCTTGAAGCCGGAGCTGATATGGAGGTGCGATTGCAAAATCACACTCCATATGGAGTAGCCCCCGAGCCTTAGGTTGAGCCGCAGGCTCTTGCTGAGGGTCCATTTGAAGTCTTTGCAAGAAAATCCCGAAAAATCCGGAGAGAAAAAACCGAAGGACACGTGGCACGGAGCCCCGAGCCTTGAGTCGAGTACTTCCTCTCGAATTGAAGGGTCATCTTGAAGAATATGTCCTGAGATGCTCCTGAGTCTTGTCGCTTCCAGTACCCGAGTAGAAGTAGCCGAGCCCCGGAGGTGAGGCGCGTCGACTAGTAGAATGCGAAGGGTCACGCGCGGCCGCCGAGTCGGCCCGAGCGCGGACTTATCGATCTGGCCATTGGAGGGCCGGTTTGACTTATAAATAGAAGCCAAAGCCCTTAGGGTTTTTCACCCATCGCTGTTGTAGCCATTTCGAATCGTTCTGAGGTAGATCCACTTCCATCGCACGCTGCCGCCGCAGCAGATCCAAGTGCGTCACCACCCAGAGCTTCCAGAGTAGTCCCCGAGCGGATGCGCGTGAAGACCCCCTGTACTTGGAGAATGAAGCCTTCACCGTCCAAGTCTGCGAAGGTCGCCGGGAAGAAGAGGGGCCGCGAAGAGGCCGCCGCGACTGCCACTGGAGCGGCGCCGCCAATGTCTCCACCGCGCGCAGATCCAAGCCGCGAGTGGAAAAAGTCAAAAGTGAAGACCGAAGATCTGTTGGCCCTTCTCAACAGCGGATTTATCCGGGAGAAGGAGGTAGATATGTGGAGGGCCGCTGCCGGAGATCCGTATCCGATGGAGAAAGCCGAAGACGAAGTCCCGATGTTCGCGCGTTTCGTGGAGCGTGGACTCGCGCTTCCGGCTAGTGATTTCTTCAAGGGCCTCCTCAGGTACTATGGAGTCGAGTACCTTAATCTAAACCCTAATGGGATCTTCCATACCGCGGTCTTCGTCCATTTTTGCGAAGCATTTCTTGGGATCAAGCCGCACTGGATCCTCTTCCGGAAATGTTGTCGCGTGAAGCCGCGGCCGAGCGCGAGCAATCCACGAGTAGTTGGAGGAGCCGGCATCCGGATGAGGGAAGACGCCGCCGAGCGGCACTCGTCGTACAAGCTCATCGACTCCAACGCCGATTGGAAGGCGAGGTGGTTCTACATCACGAACCACCACCCCCGGCCCGCCGAAGCCGAGTGGGAGACGAGCCCGGGCACGCGTGAGCGGTGGAACACGGAACCCACGATGCAGGTAGGGAATCCGGCTCCCCGAGGGCGGCGGCACGCATCAAGGTGCTCAAAGAAGCCGGACCGAGGGCCAAACACGTGGCCTTCGGTTTCATGAAGCGGAGGGTGCGGCCGGCGATGGCCCGCGACACCTTGGGCTTCGAGTATACCGGCGACGACGACACATCGCGGATGCCGGAGGCGAGATGGACGACGACGACATCATCGAGAGGCCGACGCGGATCTTCACGGACATGCCGCCGTACACGGCGTGCCCCGTCCGGAGTACTCGCCGCGCGCCCGCCAAAGGAGGTGAGTAGTCGAACCCCCCTAGTCGGGTAGGCCTTGCTTGTGAAGTAGTCGCGCCGATGTCTTTGTGCCTTGCGGGATGACTTGAAGATGTTCATTTCCGAGCCGCGGCCGCCCCTCGGGGAATCGAGATCCCGAAGGAAGGGAAGGCCAAGGCCAAGGAACGACGAGAAGTCGTTGAAAACGATGACACCGTCATCTTGGAGGACGGCTACGACGACGACGATGATGATGACGACGACGAAGAGACGCTGCGGCAGACCGCTTCCGGCTACGGTCGAGGTTTAGGCGCCGGGCTTGCCTCATGTACCTCTTGTACGGGACCCGCCGGCTAGCCTAGAGGCTAGTCCGGGCCGCGCCGCCACGAAGCCGCACAACCCCGCCCGCAAGCGGGTGGCGAAGAAGCTTAAGGTCTCGGAGACCACGCCTCAAGAGGTACGCCGTCTTTACTAGAGTAGTCGAGTACTCGTCATGCGAGTACGCTTGTTGATGAGTGAGCCCCTTTGTACGCGGGAGGTGCCGCCAACGGAGCCCGTCGAAGAGGGCGACGAAGGCGAGTGGGTTACGGTGGGGGAGCCCGCCGGAAGTCGAAGTCCAACCCCCACCGTTGAAGAGCTCTTGGCGCAAGCGGAGCGCCGGCCCCCGCTCCTCGGGAGAGTACGGGGGCTCGTAGCCGCCGCCGTTGAAGAGGTGGTGGCCACGGGGAGCGCGAGGGAGGGCGCCGCACCGGCCGCCGTTGCTGCAGAGAGGAGGCAATGGCCGCCGAGGTGCGAGAAGAGACGCCCGCCAAGGGTGGACCGGTAGATATTGCCGCATCCTCGGAGCCCGGCCGTGACGATAGTCCGGTCGAGCTTGTAAGAATCGCATCTTCCCGAGTAGTACTTGTTGTAGTAGTCGGGGTTGATTGACGACCAATTGTATGTGCCTCTGCGCGGGAAATCTACGGATCCGTCCGGGAGGAGGATGAACCCTCTACGGCGGTGGCGGAAGAAGTCGCGCCGCCGCCGAGGGAGTCCGCTCCTGCTCCCCCGGGACGTACCGAAGCGCCGGCCGCCGAGGCATCATTGCCCGAGGCCGGCATGGTCGAAGGTAAGTGCTCTTTTGAAGCCGTAGAGCTCCTCGAGGGGTAGTCGTAGTCGTTAATACACTTGTCTTCTCTTTGACGGGTGCCGAGGCCGAAGGGAGTGACATCCCCGCGGAGGTACCCACGCGAAGTCGACACCGAGAGGTGCGGAGGCCACGGGGTGGAGCCCCCGAGCGTACGGACGTAGCCGCCGAAGAGGCCGCCACGGCGACCGGAGGAGAGGGAATCACCACGTCGCCGGATGTCACTGCGGAGGTGGCGATCCGCTCCCCCGAGATCCGGGACGCGAGCCCATCCGCTCGCACCGATGACGGAGGCCGCCGCGAGTAGTCGTGGCGGAGTGGTGCCGCCGGGCCGATGACTCGGTGGACCGGCGATGGTAGCCAAGCACCTGGAGGCGGTCCGCCAGGCTGAGCAATGGATGAAGGTGAATAGTCTAACCTCCTGAGTAATCAATCCTCTGTGTTGAGTACTCATTTTGACATGTGCTGTCTGTGCAGGACGTCGTGGAGAGGTCCCGTGAGAAGTCGAGCATGCTTCAAGGCTTCGGCGACACGGTGCTCCGGGCTGAAGCGTTGGAGAAGCAGCTCTTGGAGTCACGGAAGCACGCGGCCGCCATGTAGTCAAAGCTCGACGCCGCCTTTTCCAAGTACCACAATGATGTCCAGGACATGCAGGCAAAGAGCGACGACTTGGTGCGGAGGAACAAGACGCTCCGCAACAAGAACAAAGGTACGCCACTTGGCTTGTTGGGTAGTTGCTGGAGGCGAGAAGTAGTCTGACCCGCTACACTTTGTCATATTTGCAGAGCTTGAGGGCCAAGTGGAGCAGTTGAAGTCCTCGGAGACGAGCATGAAGAATCTCTTCTACGGGAGCGAGGAAGCCCGCCGGGTACTCGAGCTCGACTACAAGGAACTTTCCTTTGAGTGCGAGAAGCACATGGAGCTTCGAATTGCATCCGACCGCGATCTTGTCAACTGCTACAAATCATTGCGAGGTTGAATGAAGACCGCGAGGTGTCGCGGGCCCTACCGAAAGATCTTGAAGAAGCGCGCCGCCGATCGTGAGGCTCTTGGTTCCTCATCCGGTGGCCCCCGGATCGCTCCGCTCGTGGATCGCCTCAAGGAAGCCCCCGGCCCGGCCGGCGGCTTATGTGAGGCACATGGTGAGGTCGATCCCGAAGCGGGTCTTGGCCTTCATGAAGTCCTACTTCCCGAAGGCCCGGTGGAGGTAGTCGGCCGGCGGAGTAGCCGCCAACCGCACCGATGAGCAAGTACACGGAGCCGCTGGAGCAAATGGCTCCCCATCGCGGAGCAAGTGGCCGATAAGCTCAATCTCCAATAGCCCCGTAATAGGTAGCTAGTAGCCGAGTTGTACGAAACAATTGTAATGGAATTGTTTAAGTATTAATGAAAGGAAAATTCCAGCAATGAGTACTCGTAGTCGCGATCTCAGAGTGCGGAGTCCCATCGTGGAGTTGTCGCGAGTAGTCGTACTCGGCGGTAGTCCCGTTGAGGGAAGTAGTCAGTAAAGAAGTTGATGAACGATCAAACTTTATTACTGAAGAAGTACACCTGGATGGACAGGGCCGTAGTTACAGAGTAGGCGCCTGGACCCAGAGGCCGCTTACAGCTAAGTGATGCTAGGGCGAGTAGCCGCTTAAAGCCGTAGATCCGTAGGTAGCCGTGTAGGCTGGATCTTGGAGTATGGTCTCTCGGTAGACCACCGCTAGAGTCCTTTATCGCTCGTTGCGGCCCGGGATCCGTAGGTAGCCGCGCGGGGGCCGGATCTCGGAGAGGAATAGTCCGAGACCGGGGCCAGGACCCGGAGGCCGCTTACGGCGGAGGGGTGTTGATGTAGTCGTGTAGACTTGAACCTCGGAGTAGTCGTGTAGACTAGGCGTAGAATCGACAGAGCTGGTCGACGTTCCACGAGTTGTTGATGTCTTCGCCTTCAAGTATCCGGAGGCGGTATGAGCCCGCCGTCACGTTTGCCACGGTGAAGGGACCTTCCCGGGGGGGAGCTAAGCTTGTGTAGTCCTTCCGTGTTCGGGATGCGACGGAGGACGAGATCACCAACGTTGAAGGAGTGTTCCTTGACGTTGCAATCGTGGTAGCGTCGGATACCCTCCGGGTACCTTGCCGATTGGAAGAGGGCGGCGCGGCCGAGCTTCTTCGAGGCCGTCGATGTCAACTCGTCCGTCGTCTTCGAGACGCCTTCGCCGTAGTACTCCACTACCGTTGAGTTCCATATGACGTCGGCGGGGAGGATTGCTTCGGAGCCGTAGACCAGGAAGTAAGGGGATTGACCCGTTGGCTTGGATGGGCGAGTCCGTAGCCCCCAAAGTGCGTTGGGTAGTTCCTTGATCCACTTGCCCCCTTTGGAGTTAGCAGCGTCGTGTAGCCGCTTCTTGAGAGCGTCGAGCACCATCCCATTGGCGCGCTCGACTTGTCCGTTGGCCCGAGGGTGGGCAACTGAGACGTATCGGACGTCGATCCCGCTATTCTCGCAGTACTCCCAGAACTGGTGGTTGTTGAAGTCGGAGCCCAGGTCTGTGATGATGCGGTGGGGTAGTCCGTAGCGATGCACGAGTTCATCCAGGAAGTCGAGTACTCTGTCGACCTTGGGGCATGTGACCGTCTTGACCTCGATCCACTTGGTGAACTTGTCGATGGCCACCGCACTCGTTGAAACCACCCGGCGCGGTTGGCGGTGGCCCAATCATGTTGAGCCCCCGGCGGGCAAAGGGCCGGGTTGGCGGTATGGTGACTAGCTTGTGGGCCGGGACGTGTTGCTGCTTGGCGAAAATCGGCATCCTTGGCACCGTCCGAAGAGTTCTTCGGCGTCGCCCGGGGTAGTGGGCCGCAGAAAGCTCGTCGGAAGGCCTTGGCCGACCGGCGTGCGGGAGGACGCGTGGTTGCCGCACGCCCTTGTGGATCTCCTCCAAGATGTCCTTGCCTTCTTGCCGAGGGACGCACTTCATGAGCACTCCGGAGGATGCGCCCCGCTTGTAAAGCTTGTCTCCGACGAGGACGTAGGACTTGGCACGACGGACGAGCCGCTCGGCCGAGTTCTTGTCCGAGGGGACCTTCGCTCGCCGAGGTAGTCGATGAAGGGTTGCCTCCGGTCCACGTCGATCATCATGACCTCCGTCCCGGCCGGTGGGTTGGCCGGGAGGAGTGGTCGCCGGCGCCGGCTCCGGGATGGATGGCGCGTGAAGCTCGTGAACGAAGACACCCGCCGGTACTTGGAGCGCGGGTGGATCCAAGCTTCGAGAGGACGTCCGCCGCAACGTTATTGTCGCGGACGATGTGATGGAACTCGAGGCCGTAGAACTTGTTCTCGAGCTTGAGGACTTCTAGGCGTAGGCGTCTATGTTCTCCTTGTTGCGGTCCCGGGACTTGTTGACTTGGTTGATGACCACTGCGGAGTCGCCGTAGACTAGTAGCCACTTGATGCCCAGTGAAGCCGCGAGGCGGGAGCCCGTGCGGGGAGAGCTTCGTACTCGGCTTCTTTGTTTGAGACCTTCCGGAAGATCGCGGGACGTACTTGAGTTGTTCGCCCGTTGGAGAGATCGTGAGTACCCCGCACCTGCGCCCTCGAGGTTGAGTGAGCCGTCGAAGTACATCACCCAATGCTGCGGTCGCACGGTTGGGGTAGGCGGTGGTTCTCCCGCCACTCGCCATGAAGTCGACTAGAGCCCGCGACTTGATGGCTGTGCGTGGCTTGAAGTCGATGGTGAGGGCGCCGAGCTCGACCGCCCATTTAGAGATTCTTCCGGTAGCATCTTGGTTCCGCGGAGATGTCGCCGAGCGGGTAGTCGGTGACGACGGAGATTGAGTACTCCCCGGAAGTAGTGTTGTAGCTTCCGCGAGGTGATGAGTATCGTGTCCGGGAGCTCGCACAGGGTTGATAGCGTGCCTTGGACTCGGATAGAACCTCGCCGACGAAGTAGACTAGGCGCCGGACCGGGTAGGCATGGCCGTCTTCCCCGCCACTCGACGACGATGGCGATCGACTACGTGAGTAGTCGCGGTGAGGTAGAGCGAGGGCCGCTAGCCTTTGCGAGGAGCTGTGAGGACCGGTGGCTTCGACAGGAAGTCCTTGAGCTGGGCAAGGGCTTGATCCGCCTCTGGAGTCCGCACGAACTTCTCTTGGTGCTTGAGTTGTTTGAAGAAAGGTAGGCCCCGTTCTCCAAGTTTTGAGATAAATCTATTCAGCGCCGCCATGCACCCGGTCAACTTCTGGACGTCTTTGATGCTCGTGGGAGCTTTCATGCTGGTGATGGCGGAGATCTTCTCTGGGTTGGCTTCGATGCCGCGCTGGCTGATGATGAAGCCGAGTAGTTTGCCCGAAGGTACGCTGAAGACGCACTTGTTCGGGTTGAGCTTCCAGCGGTACTCGCGCGAGAGATGCGAAAGTCTCTTCAAGGTCGTCGATGAGGGTACCGGAGTTTCGGTCTTGACGACCACGTCGTCCACGTAGGCCTCGACGTTCTTGTTGAGTCGCTTCTTGAAGCAGGCTTGGATAGCTCATTGATACGTTGCGCGGCGTTCTTCGGCCCGAAGGACATGGTCGTGTAGCAGTACGCGCCAAACGGGGTGATGAACGCGGTCTTCTCCTGGTCTTCTTCCTTGATCGCGATCTAGTGGTACCGGAGTAGCGTCGAGGAAGCAGAGCGAGTGTCGCGGCCCGCCGTGGAGTCGATGACTTGGTCAATCCGTGGCAACCCGAAGGGGTCCTTGGGGGCGAGTGTTTGTTGAGGTCGGTGTAGTCGACTCACATTCTCCACTCGTTCGAGTTCTTCTTGCGGACGAGGACGGGGTTAGCAAGCCACTCGGGATGGAAGACTTCTCTGATGAAGCCAGCCGCGAGTAGTTTGGCGAGTTCCTTCTTGATGGCGTCTCGTCTGTCGGCGGCGAAGCGTCGGAGGTGTTGTCGCTTGGGGGTGGCCTTAGGATCGACGTTGAGGCAGTGCTCAATCGGCTCCCCGGGCACTCCCGGCATGTCCGTCGGCTTCCACGCGAAGATGTCGCGGTTAGCCCGAAGGAAGCTGATGAGCGCGTCTTGCTATTTGGGGTCGAGGCCGGCCCCAGTGGTGGTGGTCTTGCTGGCGTCGCCGTCCCGAGGTCGATCGTCCTGACAAGGATCTCCTCAGCCGGCTGAGGCTTGTTGGAGTTGTCAGACTTCTCAGGGATGTCGAGTTCACTTGTGGCAAGTTTCTTCGACGCGGCGTAGACCTCCATCATGGCGTTGGGTACTTGATTTGTAGAAGCGATCTCCACGGCTTCGTATCGCGGTCGTGAGAGATCTTCAAGTCCCCTTGGAGAGAGAGTACACCCGCCGGACTTGGCATCTTGAGTACCAAGTAGGTGTAGTGTGGCACCGCCATGAACTTGGCGATGGCCGTCCGCCGAGGATGGCATGGTAGGAAGTCTCGAAGTCCGCGACCTCGAATTTGACGTACTCGGTATGGTAGTTGTTCGAAATTCCCCGAAGGTAATCGGCGGGACCACCGAGCCCGGTGGGATAGCCGCGTTGCCGGGGACGATGCCGTAGAAGGGCGTGTTGCTCTTGGTGAGCATGTGGGTGATGTCGAGCTTCATCTTCTTTAAGGTCTTGGTGAAAAGGACGTTGAGCCCGCTTCCACCATCGATGAGGACCTTGTTAAGCTTGGAGCTCGCGACCACCGGTTTCGGGACGAGGGGGAAGCGTCCCGGTTCGGAGAAGCTTGTCCATTGATCCGCGCGGGGAGAAGGTGATGGGTACCTCCGACCACCTCGAGAGGGGCTCGGAACCGCCGGTTCAATGCTCTTGACTTCTCGACGGGTAGCCTTCGCTCCCCGCTCGTCGGGGAAGTCCGCCGAAGAGGACGTTGACGGTCTTGTCGGCTTCCCGGAAGTCGTTGTTGTCGCCATGCTTCTTCTTGCCTTTTTTGTCGTGAGGGTGCGGTGGCTCCGGCGTATCCTTTAGTGCATGCCCGAGTTGGTAGCATCGCTCGGTGTTGTGGTTGCCGTTCGGGTGCCACGGGCACTTCTCCTTCAGCAAGTCCTTGAAGCTTCCGGAGTTCCTCTTCGGGTTTTCCTTCGCAGGGCGCTGGATAGCCGCGACAGTGTTGTCTGGCTTGCGCTTGCGGTTGGGACCCGAGTAGCTGTTGTTGTTGTTGTTGTTGTTGCGACCGCCTTGGTTCGCGTTGTTGCCGCTGCTGCCGCCCTGGTTCTGCTTGGTTTTGCCACGGATGGCGTCGTACTTGGCGTTGGCCTTGTCTTCTTCATCCGCCCAGGACGTGATCATGTCCTTGAGATGGGGGATGGACCTGGGGCGGCGGCGACCGAAGTCTTTGAAGGTGCGGCGATGGTAGAGGCCGTCTTGAAAGAGGTCGATGACCTCCTTGTCGGTGACGTCGACGACGGTAGCGCGCTTGTCGAAGAAGCGGCGCATGTACTTGCGGAGGGTCTCGCCTTGTTCCTGCTTGATCATGGCCAGGTCCATGCGAGTACCCGATCGGCCCATGGCGCCCGCGAAGTTGGCCGGTGAATCGCTCCTTCGACTGGTCCCACTTGTCGATCGAGTGCTTGTCCGGCGACTCGAGCCATGTGAGTGGGGCTTGGTCCGAGCGTAAGGGGAAGTAGAGGCACTTGGTGTCGTTGTTGCCGCCGCATTCTCGATGGAGAGGGTGTAGCACCTTAGCCACCGGATGGGGTCCGCTTCGCGTCATACTTGGTGATCCCCGCAGGCTTGAACTTGTCGGGGAGGAGTAAGTTGCGAAGTCGAGGTGAGAAGGCGGGGAAGCCGTCGTTGTCGCCTCGCAAGGGTCGACTTCTTCCGCCGCAACTCCTCAATCTTCGGCGGGCATCGTAGCCGCCACGGGAGGCGCCGCAGGCGTGGTCGTTCACGTGGCCGCGGCCGCGGCCGCCGCGGCCGCCGCCGCCGCCGGCCCTCCTATTGGCTCCATGATTGGAGCTTCCGCCATCGGCCGCCGCCGCCATCGGTGTCGTGGCCGCCGCCACCGGGCGGAGCACGGTGGGGGACAACCTCGCGGTTCTGTCGTTGCCATCTTGTGGAGGTCCGCCGGCGTGGGAGCGAGTACGGTTGGGCCGAGTTGGGAGCTCGGCTCGTCTTTGGTTGGGACCGTCGTTGGCACCGCGACTTGTTGCTTCGTTGTCGCGGTGCCCGGGCCGGGAGGAGTTTGGTTGACTCTCGTTGTTGACCCGCATGAAGTAGGCTTCTTCGGCCGAGCTTGGCGATGACCTCTCCGGCGCGTATGCCCCGAGCCTAACGTGCGATCGCCGTGATCGACATGAGGCATTTCTCGGGGGGTAGTGTGTCCTGCGCTCTCGACCGCCTCGAGAGCTTCCGCAAGGTTGCGGACGGGGAAGTTGTCGCGGAGGCGTCGGCGACGCTCGTTGCGCTTCCCTGTTACGCTCGCGTCGAGCGTCTCTCGTTGGTGGGGGTCTCGTCTACCGGAGCATCGGCGGACGGCCTCGTCGGAGGAGATGTCCTCAAGGTACTTGTCGGGGAGGCGTCCCGCAGGGTCCTGGCGTGTCGCCGGAGGCCATGAAGACTTGGCGATCGGGGGTGCCAAGGCCGGACTCGAAGGCGCCACCTCGGCTTGGTGTGTTTGAGTCGGCCCGGCCGGGGGCGTTCCCTCCCGGAACGAAGTGAGTCGAGGTAGGCGACGTAGCGTGAGTCCCCGCTTATCGGGTTAGCGAGGCTTGAGGTCCGGCCGCAGACGAATCTCCCCGCCGGTGTAGATGTTATAACCAGCCCAGAGGCTGGCCCTGACAAGGGAAGCTCAGTGGAGTTGTCCACGGACTCGGGCTCCTCAGGGTCCGACCCGAAGTCGAACTCGTAATCGGGGCTCGAGTAGAACTCGGAGAGAGGGTTGGAGTCCGAAGAGTGGCCGGGGGCGGTGTCGGAGTCCGAGTCGTACTCGGGTACGGGCTCCTTTCCGGCCCGACGCGAAGAGGGAGTCTCCATGCGGGCCCGGCTAAGGATGCGGGGGCCACGCGTGGAGCGCTCGCGAGGTGGGGGGACCGCGCCGTGATGGCCGAGCAGCCGCTCGCAAGTGATGGCCCATGGAGACGTCGAGTTCGAGTTGGAGGCGGACTCGAGCTCGAAGTCGCATGGCGGTTGAAGAGAGAAATTTCGCCGAACTTGCGGGTGAGTTCGCCCGTGACAACTTCGGGGAAGCATCACGAGGCCGGTCTTCGTGTTGGGCGGCATGGTGAGGTGGCGCCGGAAGGAACCCGCGCCGTGAGTAGTGCGGACCCGTGCGCCGAACACGAAGGTGTCGCCGCGGTTGAAGGCGACGGTTGGCTTGAAGTAGACGGGGGAGCCGTCGAGTTCGCCATGTGATCTTGGGCAAGATCCCCTACCCGGCGCGCCACCGTCGGTGTTTTAGACCGGCAACCTACTAAGGGGAGTACCCGAAGTAGATGAATGTGGCCTCGCCGAGATCGGTAACTCGAGGGAAGAGACACGTGGCGGACAATTTAGACAAGGTTCGGGCCGTGAGGTGCGTAATACCCTACGTCCCGTATGCCGCGTAGCTCGTATTGATAGGGTACGATTACAGGATGTGTAATAGTACGCCGTGAGTTGTGTTGAGATGCCAGAGAAAGGTCCCTGCCTCGCCTTATATAGTCCGGGAGGCAGGGTTACAAGTCGGAGTAGGGAGAGAGTACTAGTTGAATACGTCTAGGAGTCCTCCATACAGTGCGGAACATGTATAGCTCCCTAACCGAGTACTACTCCTTTGTAGTCCTTGTGCTCCACGCCATCAGATGCCATGTAGCGCAAGCCAGGTAGTCCCAGGGGCCCACCGAGTAGTCGGTCCTGGTACCCACCGAGGTAGTGGGCCCAGGGAGGTCCATACGACGGACCCGCTCACCCCCTTCTCAAACAGAAATGCCAGCTTCACCAGAGATGAACCCATTAATTCAACCAGAAACTTCAAGACCTCTAAAGGTTTAATCTCCCCTTGGCCAAGCAGAAATCCCAGTCTTAACAGAGGTAAATCCACCTTCACCTCAGCCAGAAGCTTCAAATTTGCCGAGACCGCACCGGCCCCTCCCCTCAAGTAGAAGCTTCGGCTTTACCAAGAGCTCCTCAAACTCCTTTTCCACCGGCGGCCCAAGAAATTCCCACCGAACCTCGAACAAGTCCCCGCCCCAGTTCGGGGAATCGTGCATGAGGCAAGCGCATGCACCCAACTCGTTACCTTCTTTTAACAAACCATTCCTAACCCGACACTCTTTCCTTTTCAGATCAAACTCCATCACCATCGAGCTCATTTGTGGTGACCGATCCATCTCGCCGAAACGAGGAGATGGAGGAACTCAAAATCAGGCTCTACCGGAGGAAATTCGGTGCAAGGCTCAAAGAAATCTTCGCCCGCTCGCAAAAGGATGCCCGAGATCAAATTAGAAATGTTGATCATTTCGAGGAAATGCTTGAACCCATCGATCAAAAACTCCCCGAAGACATCAAAGCTTCATTGGAGCCCATCTCTCGGTGTGGACATTCATTATGTGGCAATAAAGCGAGCCTTGAAAATCCAATCCTCCCGACCAGCCATTGAGCGAGAAGAAAGCCAAAGCCGAACAAGCCGCGAAGGGAGCACAAACCCAAACCGAGAGCCACAAGGAAATGTTGACCAACCCGCAACCGCTCTCGAATTGAAAATTGCCGTAAAGACCGCACCGGAAACAGTAGCCGAAGAATTTGTCGACCGAAATAGAAGCCGACAAAAGGAAGATAGCCGAGCTCCCCGGACCGATAGAGAAAACCCAAGAGGAAGCATCATCGGCCATAAGTGAAGCAAATCGATGCGAGGCGCAGCTCACCGTCCTGTCCAACACTCAGAAAGATTATCAGGAACAGATGAAGAACATTAATCAGACAATATCAAATGCCTCTAATGTAATTGCAAAGTACTTGAACATTTAGTTGTACTGAGCAATGTGTAACCGAATTAACCGTCCTTGTAATATTTGCCTTTTATACATTTCATTTTCCTTTTTTCTGCATGACTTTGATCGCAACTCTGAACGATCCATTCGGTAACTAATGGTCAAACAGTACTACACCCGAACAAAGACTCCGACCGCAACTCAGCCGAGCTACCAACCGAATATGACTCAACTTTGAATTCCAAACGACCCGACGGCGAATCGGTTAAGGAAACCTCTCCACCTTCCAAGTTTCTCGGGATATGCACCACGATCTAAGGCCACGATCTTCTCACCAGTCCTATAAAGAAAACCGTAGGTACCCCCGCCTTTTTTACCAAGCCTTTAGCCTTCAAATCTTTGCCAACTCAAGCTTGCTTTTCCAATCTCCGGCGCGGCCCCAAGAACTCATGGCGGGTAGCAACAACAGCGCCACGCCGCCGATGAGGCGGAAGGAAGCCGCACCGGCGCGCGTCGGAGGCGTGATCGCCATCTTCTCTTATGATTCCCTCCATGTTTTTCTATTCCTGACGATCTCCTCCGTTTCGGGCTCATCCACCGGAATCCGGCTTCTCGCGCCGGCCATGAATCGGCCCCCGCCGGACGACTCCTCGGTGTCGAACCATTACTCCCTCGTGCCCTACGGGGGAGCTCGACACCCTCCGCTTCAAGGTGGAGCTCGAGGTGGTCCGGCGCGAGCCGGAGGATGTCTCCAAGAAGGCCGGCATCACCGAACTTGAGTCGGAGGACCAAAGACAAGCGCTTGCCGGCAACCATCGACGGTACATCTCTTAGATTATTCCCCAATCAAATTCGGCCTTTGATACTAATCACCACCGTCTTGCACCTTGCAGCCCGCAACGCCGAACTTGACCACCCGGAAAATGCCGGTAAAGCGGCTGGCCGACAAGGTGAACGCTCCCCGGCGACACGCCGGCGGAGCGCCACGCCTCGGTGGAAGACCGCGTGGACGCGGTGGCCGTCCATGGCATCCGCCTTGGCACCACCCTAGGCTTGGCTGCCATGGCAACGCATACCGGCGTCGACTACTCGATCCAGCTGCGCGGCTTCCGGGGCAGCGCACCAGAAGACCTCGACGAGATCGAAGTCATCTTGGAGCGCCTTGATGGCCATGACGATGCCATTGCCGAACTCACTCATCCTCAGTTTGTGCTAAACAGTCTTTTCGATTAGATTGTACTAGGGATGTTTGATCTTCGACAATAAATAAAGAATTTCAATTTCTAGGCTTGTATTGTGATGATTCCCTCGTGTTTGCAAGTGCGAGCCTCATTCTTCTTAAATGCATTCGGGAACTTTGCTTGAGCCGAACACGCGAAAATAAGTGCCCCTTGGCGCAAAATCCGCAGAAAATCTTCAGTTCGGGATTCCATAAGTACTGTTCAACGAAAACCCTTCACATTCGGGAGAAAAACCCTGCCGCTTGGTATTCCAATAACGTACGCCAACCAGTCATCACTCCCAATGCTCTCTCTCAGTCAATAAAATAGCCCTCTGGGATGCCCTGCAAATCCACTCGCACACTCATCCATCACTTCACATCTTCTCCCCTGCTGCAGAAGAGAAAACCCCAAGGCCATGGACAAAGGCAAGCAACCCATCAAGGAGGACAGCACCCCACCAAAGAAGCGCACCATCCGAGAGTGAGTTTTCTTTTAACCTGCTTCTTGCTCTCGTATGCAATCTCATGTTTACCCCTTCTTTGTTTTTCTTCAGCCTTGATCTGCTTCCTGAAGAAATCCTTGGGACCGAAGAAACGCCTGAGTACATCTCCTCTGACTCCTCCTTGAAGCAGAGGACGCTATGCCAGAACAGAGGATCAATCACCGGCTGCGCCGCCGCGTTCGACATCTGGAGCATGATCTGCGAGACGTCACCGCCCGCTGCCACGCCGAACGCGAACACCGCATGACCCTGGAGGCATTAGTAGGGGGTAAAAACTTCCATCTTTATTTTGACTCCATGCTTGAGCTCAGATCTCTGTTTCTAACAACTGTTCTTCTGTCTTAGATGTCTCCGATAGGTACAGTAACCTGAAAGCCGCTTGGGATAGCCTGATGGAGGCTGCGAGCCATGGTCATCCCCGAAGCTTCCAAGTTGCCGTCACGGTGGTCCTGGAACAGTTGAAGAGGGAGGAGTTGAAGAAGCAAAGAAAAAAGGATTGAAGCATACTTTCGCTTCTTACGCCAGGCCTTCTGCTTCCCACCCCCTTGTAATCCTGAGCAGCTGGGTTGTTAAATAAAAAACCTGCAAGAAGCATCTGTAATGTATTTTTGTGCTAAGGGCAATACATCTTAGTATTGGCCATTTCCCCCGTTTAGGATTTTTGTTCTAAAGGCGGCTTCTTTCTTGAACGCCGGCTGTCTCTGTGTCACATGCTTGCAATCCTGGTGCTTATGATCAACGATCAACTTCAATACTAGGATAATATTTCTTCAAATATCTTCCACTTATTGCAGCAGAAAATTCTTCTCCTAGTAAAGTTTTTAACATGTAAGCATTACCAGGCACACATCTGACCACCCGAAAAGGTCCTTCCCAGTTCGGGGACCATTTGCCGAATGCACTGTATTTGGTTCCAATCGGCAGTAATGCTTTCCAAACCAAATCTCCTTCTGCAAATTGCCTGACTTTTACTTTCTTGTTGTAATATTTAGCAACTCGCAGCCTTCTTTTCAATGTTTTCCGGGGCTCTAAGATGAATCATGTGCAAATCTTCTAACTCATCATCATTAAGCCACTATAATCTTTGGAGCTTAAGTCTTTTTGTAAAACCACTCTCCTAGAATCTGATTACATTTCCCAGGGTAAAACAGCATGATGCTCGTAAACCAATTCATAAGGATAAGTCTTTGTAGCTCCATGAGGAGCCATTCGGTAAGCCCATAAAGCTTCATTGAGTACCGAATGCCACCTCTTTGGCTTCTGGTCGATCTTCTTATGTATAAGCTTGATCATGATCTTGTTAGAAGCCTCTGCCTGACCATTAGCTTGGGCATAATAAGGAGAAGAATTAAACAATTTGATTCCCATGCTTTCGGCAAACTCCCTGAACTCCAAGGATACAAACCGAGCTCCTTGATCGTTGTAATTGTTTGAGGAATTCCAAACCCGTAGATGATGTGTTCTTTAACAAACTCAACCATGTTTTTCGATGTTACTTTCTTCAGGTGGAATTGCCTCAACCCATTTGGTGAAGTAATCCGTTGCTAAAAGCACAAATTTATGCCCCTTGCTAGATGGTGGGTTGATCTAGCCAATCAAATCTATACCCCAAATTCTCCGAATGGCCATGGCTTGATAATGGGATTCAAAGGCTGACGCCGGAACCCTTTGAATATTTCCAAACTTCGGCAAGCCTTGACATCCCTTGTAATACTCAAAGCAATCCTCCAATATCGTCGGCCAAAAACATCCAACTTGCCTAATAACCCATTTCATACGATAGGCCGATTGATGTGCTCCACATATCCCATCATGCACCTCATCATCATTCTCTTTGCTTCTTCCGGGACCCGTGCATCGCAGCAACACCCCATCCAATGATTTGTAGAATAAACTTCCATCCGGAAGTACAAATTTTATGGCTTTGTACCCGAGCTTCCTAGAAACTTTTCGGGACGGATCTTCCGTATAGTTAATAATTTCCTTTCTCCAATCATCTTCTCGCGAGATCCCCTCCGAAAGCACATACCTCCATGGCGAACTCTTCTTGATTTTCTCTATAACTCGAAGCACTTTGAGCCAACCCGTTTGCCTCTTCATTGTGTTCTCTAGGAATATGTCGTAGAATTACTAACCGAAATCTCCTTAAGATTTCCCCTGCATTCCTCATAGTAATTCCTCAGGGCATCACTTTTGCACTCATATTGGCTGTTTAATTGCTTTATAACCAGTTCTGAATCTCCATAAATCTCAACGGAAACAGCCCCGGCTTCTCTCAAATATTGAAGCCCCCTAAGCAATGCCTCGTACTCAGCTTGATTGTTTGTAACAGTGGGCTAAATAGGGATAGCAAACTCAAACATCTCACCTCTGGGTGAAATTAATAAAATTCCTACTCCCCCACCTTTACCACATGATGATCCATCAAAGAACAAAGCCCAAGGAGTAATTTCAAGCAAATCAATCGATGGATCACGATGCTCAGTTATAAAATCGGCAATAATCTGACCTTTTATAGCTTTTGCCGATTCGAACTTCAACTCAAACTCAGATAAAGCTAAGATCCACTTGCCAATCCTTCCATTCAAAATTGTCATAGATAACATATGTTTTATTACATCAAACTTGGAGTACACAACGCATTCGAAATTCAACAAGTAGTGCCAAAACTTTGTACAGAGTAGTACACACATAAGCACAGCTTCTCTGCAACCGAATACGTGGTCTCAGGATCAAGTAATTTTCGGCTAAGGTACACTACTACCCGCTCCTTTCCTTCAAATTCTTGTATAAGGGCCGATCCAATGGTTTGGGTATTGGCCGCCACGTACAACTTGAAAGGCTTGTTCAACTGTGGAGGCACCAGCACCGGTGGTTCCTTCATATATTGCTTGATTTCATCAAAAGCCTTTTGTTGTTCGTCACCCCATATGAACTTCTGGTCCTTCTTGAGTTTCAACAGCGGAGACAAGGGCAAAACCTTTTGTGACAGATTTGAAATGAACCTTCTCACAAAATTGATCTTGCCAAGCAGTGATTGCAATTCCTTGAGATTGGTTGGAGGGACGACTTCATCGATAGCTTTCATGCTTTTCTTGCCAACTTCGATCCCTCCTTCATGTACCAGAAATCCCAAGAATTCTCCAGCTGATACTCCAAAGGCACACTTGTTTGGATTCATCTTCAACCCATGTTTTCGGGTGCACTCTAGAGTTCTCTTTACATCCTCCAAGTGTGAGTCATGATTCAAAGATTTGATCACGACATCATCAATGTAAATATCAACAATTTTGCCGATCAACTCATGAAAGATATAATTCATGGCTCGTTGATAAGTTGCACCGGCATTTTTCAACCCAAATGTCATGACTATCCACTCAAACGGAGCCTATATGACCAGGACATCTGAAGGCTGTCTTCGATATGTCTTCTATTGCCATAAATATTTGGTTGTACCCCGCATTACCATCCATAAAACTCGTTAACCTTATGTCCAAGAAGAAAGCATCAACCAATAAATCAGCAACAGGCATTGGGTATCCATCCATAGGAGTAGCTCTGTTCAAATCTCTGAAATCTATGCAAACCCTCATCTTCCCATTTTTCTTGTAGACAGGGACGATGTAAGAGATCCACTCCGCATACCTGCATGGCCGAATGAAGTTTGCATCAAGCAATCTCTCAACTTCCTTCTTCACATCGGCCAATACTTCGTCTTTGTAGATTTTTCGGGGAGGTTGCTTATAGGGTCTAAAACCAAGCTTGATTGGCAACTGATGCTCAACGATAGAACGATCTAAACCAGACATCTCCGAATAATCCCAAGCGAAGCAATCTTTATATTCTTTTAACAGCTTGATTAACTCTCCTCTGAAACCTGACTCCAAGTTAGCACTGATAAATGTCGGCCTTGGCTTGTCACCGTTTCCAATATTAACTACCTCCAATTTGTCAGCAGACATGAATCCTCGCCCTAACTTTCCATCAGTTCCATCGACAGGATTGTCCATTAAAAATTACTATAAGAGCTGACTGCTTGAATCAGCTGTTGATCACTGCTGACAGGATCAACAGGACCTTCTCCTCTCGTCTTTTCCCCGAGAAACAATCGATTCCATGATATTCCCAGAAAGCTGGTTCAACGTTTGCAACGCTCACTGAATCATCTGCTTGGACCACTTCAATGTCGTCATCTACCCACCGAACGAGCCGTTGATGCATGGTAGATGGAATGCAGCAGCTTGGCATGGATCCGGCCCCGCCCAAGCAAAGCAAGCTATAGGCTCCTTTGCCTTCGATGCCAAAGAAGGTCGTGAGCAATGTTTTGGACCCAATAATCAAGTCCACGTGCACGCAGCCCTTGGTATCTCGAAGGATTTCCAGCAAAATCATTCGGAGTTATGCTCGTTGGCGACAAGTCCCCGGGGCCCATGCCAAGCTTCCTAAAGGTAGTGTACGGCATCACGTTGACCGCAGCCCCCGCCATCAATAAACATCTTGGTCAAGGGCTTGCCATTGACATATCCCTTCAAGTACAACGGCCTCATGTGTCGATTCTTGGCCGGTTTGTTGAAGGTGGTCTCGCTTAGCCAACACCAATTGCGTCATTAATCCCCCAAGCTCGTTCATCATCATTGATATCCGTACACGTTTGCTCTTGCACAACTTGGTTAGCGGGAGCCATGAACTCATTCGGCAAAAAGTATACCATGCATGCTGGAGCCGAACGACCCGATCCTTCAGGCTTGTCTTTTGGGCGCCACACTTGCTTTCTCTGGATCCCCGCCTGCTTCAATTCCCGGTTCCTCAAGCGCTGAACCCTTCTCTTTTGGCTTTTCCTCAAGCCAGGCGGGCACCACTGTCCTTCTTGCCAGATGTACTCATGTTCCTCTTCTTCTTAATCAGCCCATCTCTGGTCAGCTTGCCTCTTCCTTGGGTGATCAATGACCTCAATTATTTTTAGACGCCGATCGTCATTAGGATGCATCCTTCCAATTCTTTCATGGACGGATCGGCGATTGACGATCTCCCGCCTATATTCGAGTACTTGTCACCGCACTCGGGGCGTTCCTCAATGTGGGGAGCTTCATACCCTCGTTCCGGCGAAGTGTACGAAGAATGCGCACCCCCAATGTGCGCGCTCCTGTTCC
Source organism: Cenchrus americanus (assembly GCA_947561735.1). Classification (NCBI taxonomy): domain Eukaryota; kingdom Viridiplantae; phylum Streptophyta; class Magnoliopsida; order Poales; family Poaceae; genus Cenchrus; species Cenchrus americanus. Next base: position 233,116,236 of record OX387241.1, on the reverse strand, counting down.
CGCGTGTACTGTTCCAGTTCTTTCCTGCGCGCCTCTTCTTCAAGCCTCGTGCCTCTCCTCCTCGTGTCTTCGCCTCTCGATAGCGTTCTTTCTCCCGCCGACACCGCCATTTGCCGAGGAGGATGCGCGTGGTAACCCCGGGCTTGGTTACGGATGATTCCCCAACTTCAACATGGCTCTTGAGGACACGAGGGGCTTCTCCGTGGACCTGTTCCAACGTCACTTGTTGTGCGGGATCCACTGCTCCACCTTGTTTTGCTCTAGCTGACGTCAGGACCTTCACCTTCCCCTTCTCCTCAGCAGTCACCATATTGACTGAAAAGCCAATCATATTTTGAGGGAAAGGATGGCCATCCAGTTTCATCTTATTATCAAATTTCAGGTGTCCCTCCTGGATAGCCTTTTGGATCCTCATCCTGAAGACCCTGCAGTCATTGATGGAGTGAGTGTTTCTATCATGGAAGCCGCAGTAACATTTCTCTTTAACCCCATCAGGCCGAAGCATAGAATGTCCTTCAGGCAGCTTGATTCGACCTTCTTTCACCAAGAACTCAAAAAGTTTGTCAGCTTTGGTGACGTCGAAGTCATACGTGCCCTTGGTTTGCTTGACCCACCACTGGTTCATAGTCAAAGGCTCCTTGCCCCACATAATCTCAGCGGCGGCCACTTCCTCATCATCATCAGAATCTTCCATTTGGTCAGCCTTCTCGAGGAACTGATTTAAATCTGGTGTCCTTCTTGAACCCATAGGCCTGGTTGCTCATCAGTGACAGCTTCTGAGACAATTGACCTAGGTTGTCAAAGTCCATGCCAAACAACTTCTCCCGTACAGCCGACAACATTCCTGCAACGGCCATATCAGCCAACTGATCATCCGGCAGAGTCAAAGAGAAGCACATGCCCTTGACTTCCCGAATCTTCGAGGAACTCCGGAGGCATCTCATTGTGCCTCTATTTTAAAGTAGTCGATCGATCGCCTTCTTCTCTGTGCTACCACTGAAGTAATGGTGGAACTTTTGCTCTAGCTCCCTCCATGTGCCAACTGACTGGGGAGGCAAAGAAGTAAACCATTGGAACGCCGAGCCCATCAATGACAGCGGGAAATATCTAACCCTGAACACCTCATCAGCTGAGGCTTCTCCAAGCTGCATCAAATACCGAGCAATGTGCTCCACCGTGCTTGTATCGTCCTGCCCAGAGAACTTCGTAAACTTCGTAGGAGGCTTCACCCTTGGCGGCAAGATCACTCTGTAGTACCATTCCGGGAAGGGAAGTGTATAAGCTGGTCCTTGCATTTTAGGCTTAAGGCCGAATTGATTTTGCATCAGATCGGCCATCTTCTGAACCAGAATATCATCTTCCTACACTCCTGTAGCTGTGCCGTACCCAGGATTCGGGAGAGCGTCAATAGCGCCATAATCCATGACCTCGTGGTAACCCCCACCGTACATGTTTTTCTGCAACCTGTTGTTGGCTGGAGCTATCTTGTAAGTGGAATTGGGCGGCACTCCAGACGAACCGAACGCCATTTCCCCATATGTAGGCTGATATGGGTTCGGCTGTTGAACTGGTTGACCTGTATTGCCTTGTAGAGGTGGCCGGACTGGCTTTCCCCCCGCGACTCGTAGAGGAGGTTGCATTGGCTGACTTCCAGCGTTGTGTGGAGGAGGCTGGATTGGCTGGCTCCCAACGCTTTGTGGAGGGGGCTGGATCGGTTGGCTTTGCAGTGGCGGTTGAGCTCCCGTTGGTTGAGCAGAACTGGTCTCTCCGACCTCCGTATAATATCCGTGAGGGGATACTCGACTAAACACCTTTTCCATTCCTGGGCCGAACACGCCATCCATCATCTGCTTGAACACGCCCAAGAAGGCCGTATGATGCTTGCCCATCACAGTTTCCGTAGTATCCCGAAAAGCCTGCAGAATCTATTCTTTCTCTTGAAAAGATGTGGCGTCAGATTCCCCCGGCAATAGAACCCTGGGCATTTCAGATTTAAGGTATGGAACTCCACTTCTGTTCTTTTTGAACAACATCAAGCACTTCATCTGGAATTGTTCAGTAGCGTCTTTCAACTGTTGTAGTTGCTCTGGAGATAGTTCGTCAATGGTGACGTCCATAACATCGCCGATCTCAGGCATCTTGATTTCAGCTATAGGGGTCCCACTGGCGTGCGAAAAAGTGTGTTGACGCAAAATCCACACCCTGCGCCAAGCACACAGCAAGCCGAACAAGCTAGCTTCACACACGAGCAGATTCCAAGGCATGCCAGTCAATTTTCCCTGAAAATTAACAAAAGACAAAGTAGTTATATGCCAAAGCTTGGAACTTGCCGGGTGGTACCAGACAGTTCCATATTTGCGGCTAAAAAGCCATATAAGATGACATATAGCTATGAGAAGCTATCTGCCAACAAATTAGAAACCATTCGGGAGCTTTAAAGCGTAAAATAGAACATAGCCGAACGGATGACGCAAGCATGATGATAGATCGGTCTTTATTTAAATGACATTGCCCGCGCACAAGATCATTGACCGATCCTCGAGAACAAGTAATAAATAAAAGTAAATGAAGTAAAGCATGATTATAAATATGTAATGAACAAGCATGCATAGGCCCAAAGCACTAGTCTACCGCATGTCTAGGTACTTCAAAACCCGTCGAGCATGAAACCAAACAAGTTAATCCACCGCATGATACAACTTGTTTGAAATCACACCACTAACCGCAAAAAGATCTATCCACCACATGATACAATCTAAATATGGAAAGCTAAAAGCATGCATTATTTAAAACATAACTTGTAAACACGTTTTACTCGTGAAAGCATAACCGAATACGGCTGTACAGCCGAATTGGGGTCCATGGAGAAGGAACAAACATTGCCAAAGATGATAAACCTATCAGATTGAATTAAAATCTAATCCACCGGATGATTAGCTCTAAGACAACCCAAAAACATGCATTTACCGCATGATACCCGATTCTGTCAAGGTTTACACAAGACTAACAAGCTTGAACCCGCAACACGTAACAACCTAGATCGGTTCGGTTTCGGCTGTTTAGAAAACACGTGATCCACGTGCCTTTTGAAGCAAGATGTGAACGTGCGATGTGAAGATCACTAAACGAGATAAAGCCAATCCAAATCAATCTAAATTTGGGCAAAAGAGCGTTACATGAATTTAAACATAAAGTAAAAACTCAAAGCAACACGTGGTAACTTAATGAATCTATTAGATCTTGCCAAAATCTAATAGAGCCGATAACTAGCTCCAAGCTAGATCTTAGCCCACCGCATGGCTCGGGACCTAACAAGAAACCTTTTTGAACAAAGCTTAAATCCACCGCATGATACTAAGCATGGTAACAAGACTACTTGCATCACGATCTAAATCTACCGCATGATACTAGACATGATACAAGGTTGCAATTACATACATCCAGGGTTCATATTTATACCCTGTCGTGGCATGACTCTTGGTGGACTACGAGCACAATATTTGATACCTAATTCAACGCCTAAATGCGAATGCTTATCCATCCATTCGTCCCTTCCGCTCGGGCCATGTCACCACGCGATCCCGCGAAATCAGCGCAAACAGTCCCTTTGCCGAACGGAAGCAAACTGCCGACCGCAAGCTCCTCTGCCGAATCTTCTGAAGAAATCTTTTTCCGCCAGACGAGATTCGCGAGACGAGATTTTTTACCAAATTAGGCCCACAAATCAGACTCTCTCCTGTAGCAATTTTTGGTGTTAACAATCATGAGTTATGAATCTTGATTAATATTACAGATAAGAGGCAAAAGGAATCTGTAAGGATCAGGGACAAGTACTATGACAGAACCGCCCAAAATAGTTTCGTATTACCGCCTAAGCTTTCGTCCACGTGGCCATTAAGCAATAATAAAGAACTATTCGTCGCTTCCGCCGGTAAAGCCCGGTAAATCACATACAACAGGATCGCCGATATGCGCTAAGCCCACACGAAGGCGGGACCGCAGTACAACATTACATTACATTAATGTTCACAAGTTCAACATTATTACAAACCAGGTTTTTCGTACATGAAAGTAAAAGTGTTCGGAGCTTAAACAAGCGGAAATAAAACTAGCGCGTGGTACACACGGGAGGCCATCCATGCATATCACTCCTCATCATCGTTCTCCCATTCAAGCTCCCAACCATCCGGGATAGAATCGGGCCGGATGGGATTACCCGAAAACCACAAATTAAGCAAGGCCGAGTACTAATACTCAAAGCAAGACTTACCCCATAAAAGAAAATATATGCAAGGCTTTTTGGTCGCCGGGTTTGTTTTGCCAAAAGCGACTAAGAGTTGATCCTTATTTTCAGATTTTAGCTCAAGTTCTCGTATGTTAATCGTCTAGGTGAGCACCCATGTTGTGCAAACAATATTAAACAGGTAACAATATTAATCCAAAATGTTCCATAAATAAACATGGGGTAGCCAGTGGTCAAGCCGACTCAGATAACGGTGAGTGACCGACGATCGATCGATTTATATCCTTGCAAGGTAAACCCAAGATACACGGAAGAAGGTAGACCAAGTGCAGTGTCTACCCCAACCAGGCGGTTCCCAACATCCCACAGTTTGGGATCAGACGCTACAAACTCTGGTACACGGTTATCCGGAGGGTCTAACCCGACCAGTCCGGACTCACACACTATACCACGGGTAGCTAGCCCGGAGACACATCCCAAGCGGGTAGCTAGAAAGATCCCGCCCCGGTTCAAAAGGTACTAGGCTTACCGGTCCCAATCCCGACAAGTACTTGTTACGTTCAATATCTTAGGACCAACACCATGCTACTCGGTCGAGACCGAACCCATTGCTCTTACCACACGAGCGAGTCAATTTAACCAACTTATGATTCCAACATAGGCATCCCATATCTCGCGAGCAATGAGTCATTACTCGACTTCTACCGTATCCTTAGAGCATGGCACTAGCGTTCCTAACATACTAGTAAAAGAGCATAGGAGTCCTAAGGATCATGCATCTAGGTTTCAAAGCAACTCCCGAAACTTAAATGCACAAAGTAAAGCATAACGTGCTTTGAAAAGTAAAGGACAAGATTTTCATTTATAAAGTGGGTTAGATGAAACCGGTGCTTGCCTTCCTCGGACTCTACACCAACACAAGCCTAGGGCTCTCTCGGACTTTGGTCCAGGTCTTGCCTGCACACCAAGCTGGTTCAGCTCACCATCAACGGCCCCGTCTCCCTCCCGGGTGAGTATCTACGTACCGTCCGGTAACTCTACACGTATACATGCATATGCATTAATTAGAGTTAATCTTGATGGTGACCGTGTACATATAAGAGAATTAACTTATTTAACTTCACCAAACAGCAAGGGGGTGTGATTAAAATTCAAAAATAGAAACAAACATGATTTCACAAGTTAGCACTTTTAATTTCCATTTCTTTCTTTAATTATTTAAAACAAGCTTTTCAACCATAAATCCAAACTAAATCAAAATCACTTCCAATGAGCCTAATCTTTTGCACATAGGAACATATGCTTAATTTAAGCTCTCACACCAAAATTTGGCTTAAGATCATTTATAAATTAATTTAAACGAAAAAGACAAATTTCAGCCTAGTAAATCAACATTAATTCATATAAAACGATTTAATAACCTTTTTGATCTCAACTTTCTCCTACAGGTCATGTATTCCAAAAATGAGTTTCTGACCAAACCATGGTTGCAGATTCAAATTATTTTTCAGATTTTGAATTTAAGCTCCTACACAAGATTAAATCCAAAACATCTATTAAACAATTCCCTAAAATCACATCCACTCTACCAGAGGTACTACTCATCAAGGCAAAGTCATAGGGTGCACTTGCGGTCAAAGAAAAGTTCATTAAAGGGGCTATAAAAAGCATCAAACATATTCTAGCATAAAGCTTAAATAAATCATAACTGAAAATATATACATCAAAACCATGCAAACTTTTGCCACAGATCTAGACATGCTATAAAGAGCAACATATCCAAAATTCAAGTTCATAGCATGTGTATATTTTAAATCACACTAAAAACACTCCAAACTGAGTTTGAATTTTTTTTTTCAAAAACTGTGCAGAAAAACCCTATACATGTTTTCTAGAAAAGATAGATTTCTTCACCACGAAACCAACAAAATTGGTTTTGCATTTTTCTGATTTTTCTACTATTTTTAATGATTTTTCAAAGTTGCTGCTGTAACCCTAAAACTGCTTTGAAAGCCGGGTCCCTGGAATCTTACGTTGGGAACCCCGAAAAGAGTCGACTCAAAGCAATGTAGTCCCGGGGGCGGACTGACCTCGCCGGCGGCCAAATTCCCGGCCGGTGAGCGGCGGGACTTGGCCGGCTGCGGGCCTAGGGATGCTAGGGGGCTTACACGTGACCGATTCTCGCCGAAGATTGGACCGGAGGCGGTGTCGTCGGGCGCCGGCAGCGAGGAGACGGTCGGTGGCTGCCGCTGCGCTTCGGTCCGGCCCCTGCGGTGCGGCGCGGTCCGCTGGTGGGCGGGCCGGCTGTGGGAGCGGAGCGAGGGGAACTTTAGGAGGGAGGAGGAAAGCCGAGCGGCGATGGTTCGCGCGGGGAGCGAGGACCCTGCGGCGCGCCGCCAATGGAGGGACGGCGGCGTGCGGCGGCGCGAACGGGGGTGCGTTCCCGGGCGTTTTGCGCGCGCAGAACGACGGGAACGAGGGCGAGCCGAGGAGGGTAGGACTAGGACGCGACGACCGGGGTGGAGGCCCCGCATGCTCGCCGCGGCGCGTGGGCGCACGGACGCGCGGCGCGTGGCCCGCGCCCCGACGCGTTCCCGTGCGTGGACGCGGCATACGCGGGGGTCAAGGCGACGGAGGGCCCCATTGGGTACGGCGGTCCACGGCGGAGACACCGAAGTCCGTACGCCGGGAAAGGTAGGTGGACGCGTGGCGCGGGGGCTCTCGCGCGCGCGACGCGGCGTGGCGACGTCGGCGCTCCGGCCGTTTTTCATTCCATTTAGCCTGCTTCGAAATTGCATAACTCCAAAAAATTCCAACTAAGTTGAAAATCTCCAAAAACGAAAGTTGTAGAGGAGCTATAGATCTACAACTTTCCCAAAGGGCGACATATGTTTTGATCAACGGTTTGTCCAGGAACGTCGGCCGAAGTTGCAGATTTTCCACGGCTCGGTTTCTTGTTCACGGCGCGTTCAACTCGATTTTTGGCCAATTTGCCTCAAAATTGGAATGTCCGCCAATTACAAAAAATGTGTTCCCGAAATAACGAACAACTTTCGTATTGGCTGATTTTGAACTTCTATAGTGAAATTTGGAGAACGCGCAAGAAAACCATTTCAGCCTTAAAGGAGATCTAGGGTTTGACCGTGGTTTGAGATTTTGACCAAGATCTTTTGTGCAAATTTGTGACAAAACATGTCAAACATGTTTATGAGCCAATTTAAACATGATTAACGCAACTAATTAAGTTAGTTATCTTTAATAAACACGTGGGGTGTTACAAGTACCCAGACGAAATTCCCGCAAGACATGTTCAGCAATTTGTCTATGCATATTTTCTTTATGCACGCTCCATTGATTATTTATGTTGTGATCGATGCATTCAGGTGATTGTTGAGAAAGCTTGCAAGACTGATGTCCCAGAAATTGATAAAAACAAGTAAGTTGTATCCTGCATGTAAATTCCTGTCTGAAATATTCTATGTAACGAAATGCTTGCTGTAGTTGTGCTCCTTCAAGAAGGGGAATTTCTGGTGATGCTGATCTACCGCTTGTATGATCTGCAGGTGCAAGATGTACCCGGACAAGGCTGAGCAGGGCACCACCACCACTCGGACTGTCGTCATGGGCGTTGCAACTTCCAACAAAAGGTATGTTATTGATTCCTTCTCCAATCTGCTGATCTACTAACTCATGCAAGATCTCCGTGTTCCTGCTCATAGATCATTTCAGTGCTGTAGCAATCTGTTCATGACCCACCACCATCCATAACCTTTGTTAATAATAGCAGTTAGTTTTTGTACAAAAGAACCACAATATAAATGAATAGTTTGGTTGTCCTCTTAACAGTGCCTCATTTGTTTGTTCCACTTCACAATGTTAAAGCCTGGGGTATCTTCCTTCTGATGCCCCTACTGTTTTGCTGATTATTATGGCACCTACTATTGTTTATGGGAGCACACTATTTAGCTTATTAATGTACATCTGAATCATCTTTATGAATCATTTTCTATGTCTTTCACAAATATAGCTTCACATAGTTTTAATTATTATGTCTTTCACAGGAGCAAGAGAAAAGATAAGTGATCTGAGTGTATGTGCTATTGGATAGTGATCTGATTGTCCTAAATTTTATCAAGACATCGTTTTGAGGCTTGCAAGACAGTTGCAAAGCTCAGTCACATAGGCTTTGGTGTGATGGTTAGTTGGACTTAGCCTGGTTCTCAGTCTGTTGCATACACCTTGTCTTCCAAGTGCAGTCCCATAATGCTAGCTGAATTATTGGCTAGTTAATTTTTCCAGTCAGTCCCATATAGCTTACACTACTGTTGTCATTCTAAAAAAATGCAATGTTTTGTTCCATTGATTGCTACTAATTTGGCTTTACCAGACTTATACTTTGAAATCATATTACGGCTTTCCACTGAGATGGTAATTTGTGTTTGGTGCATGTTGACATAATGGATGTTCTTGCTATGAAGCAGACTTGCAGATTTGCCAAAGATCATGTCCTTGAAAATGGACCCATTGCAAGTATTTCAGATATGGCTCTGATTTCTGTCATTTGGATTATAGGACTTCATGCATATTTTGGGACATCTAAAGCAGCATTTGAATTTTTCATGTTTAGTTTGGTGAAACTGATTGTGAATGATGACAGTCTAATTCAACGGATTGACATGTGAATTTGATATCCCATGTATGGATGGATGTAACTGAGTGTATTATGTGTAACTGAGCATGTATGTAATTGTATACTTGTATACATGTATGTATAAATATAAAGCATATAAGGTTTTGTGATTTCTTTTTTTATTTTTAATTCCAGATTGGTAACGGGCATAGATTGTTGCCCGTTACCAATAGAAGACATAGGTAACGAGCATAGATTGCTGCCCGTTATCAATAGCGGGCGCTATGCCCGTTACCAATGACTATCTGCGCCCGTTATGAATCACTATTTTTCACGTAGTGAATGAAGGCTGGCGGCGCACGAGAGGTGTGCCGGCTCGACCGGTCGACCTCGTGTTGGCCTCGACCTTGGCAGGCACGATCACGCAAGGTCCGGCGAGCCTTGCGGCACACGGGAGGTACCCAACCCACCCAAGTGGCGCATGGCTGCGCAAGGGCGACGAGGACTAGCAAGGCTGACGAAGTCCGCCGCAAGCTCCAGGGGCAGCGGCGATGCGGGTTAGAGGAGGAAGGAAGCTGGTGGAGCTAGAGTTTGATGAATGACCCATTGAATGAGAATGTTTGCACGAATCTCAAACTTTTGGAAGATATAGGATGGGAGCTACTAGCACCTGGACGATGTTTGCACGAATCTCAAACTTTTGGAAGATACAAGATGGGAGCTGCTAGCGCCCGGGCGTCCGATCCGGGCGCTAGCATCGGGTTCGCGGCCGTTAGATCCTAGGATGCTCAATCGTCAGCCGTTAGATTTAAAGTCCACCAAGTAAATGTTGCGAACGCGGTATGTGCAACATCCAACGACTTCAAGAGTCTTTCTCCCCCACTCCCCCTATGTTGCGACCATGTTGCGACTTTTGCGACCATGTTGCAACCCGTGTTGCGTGCAACATCCAACATCAGGAGCCCTCTCCCCCCTGCTCAATACAAACCCAACATCACAAGTCTGCAACATCAAAACTCAACATCCGCAACATTAAAATTTAGTGTTTGCAACACCCAACAACACTGCACTTTTTTTGAAACATTCGCATGGGACACTTGCAAATTAATGTTTGCAACATCGAAAAAATTATATCTAATTTTGAAACATTCGCATGGGACACTTGCAACATCTCAAGAACACAGATATAACATGTGTACAACGATTTGCAAACATAAAAATGATTACATCATGAAGACGAATGATTGCAACATGTCAAGAATAACATCCGCAACATTCAACATCCGCAACATTGGAAAACAACATCCGCAACACGAGATCTTCTTTTGCAATATCAAAATGAAACACTTTCGACATTCCTTCGTAACCTCTAGAACATCCAAAACGTACTCTTGCAACATACACCAATACCAGTTTGCTGCTCGCCCGCAGCGCCGCCCGAGAGCTCCTCGCGGCGCGGGGTCCTGACAACGGCGACATGCTTCCCTGCAGGTACACCACCCGGGCGCGACTGCTCTTCATGGGCCTCTCCTTCGCCATCGGCATCCTCACCTTCCTCCTCTACCTCGCGCTCTGGTACATCTGCACCAGCGCCCGGCGAAGCCGCCGCGACGGCACTCTTGACAAGGCCGGCGGTGACCGCGACATGAGCGCGGACGCGGTCGCCACGCTACCAACGTTCGTCGTCGTCGTCGCCGCGGCGCGCGACGGCGACGGCGGGGAGGCGGCGCTCGATCGCCCCGTGTGCCTCGGGCGAGGTGGAGCCCGGGGAGAAGCGCGCGGCGGCCGCCCAAGTGTGGCCACGCGTTCCACACCGAGTGTGTCGACGCATGGCTCCGCGCGCACTCCACCCGCCGCATGTGCCACACCGCCGTCGCGCGCGGCAACCACCGCCACCGCCACCAAGGTCCGGGCAGCCGGCGACGTCACCACCCCAGCACGGGCGCTGGCCGTGGCGGAGGCGTTGCCACCTGTGTAACTAATGTGGCCGGCGACGGCGAGCGAGCTGGACCAACCGCGCGCCTAGGGATCGGAATGCTTAGGCCTCGTTCGGTTGTGTCGGAATGAGGCCCAGAACGGCCAATTCCACCTGTTTTGTTATTTCAATCGGATTGAAACCAGCCCGCAAAAAATGTTGTTCGTTTTGGACCGGCTCGGGGAATGAAACGGGCTAGGAACGATCGGAGAGAACATGGCCTCATATGCCATTAGTTCAGAGATTGATTTTGGTGATTCATGACAACGTGATCATTGGGACTAACCATATTGTTTGAGCATGTCTTTGTAGACATTTCTAGGTCCCAAGGATGCAAGAAAACCCCATGCAAAAATGCCAAAACAAAGGGTCAAAACCGAGCAAGAAAAGAAAAATAGAAGACACCGTCGGATGAACCGACAGTCCCTCAAATACAAGCGTCGGTGCAATCGTCGAACGAGTTGGTGCACAGGGTCAAACCCTAGGTACCGTCGGATGAACCGACAGTCCGTTTTTTAGTAGCGTCGGACGAGTTGCAGAGGAAGAGCAAGGAAGGCAGTAGCACCGGATGATCCGACGGTCTGAGTGAGGACCCCGTCGGTCTATCCAACGCTCGGTTTGATTTCATACGGAGACGCGCCAAGACGATGCCTTCAAAGACCGGATGATCCGACGCCTTGGTCAAGGCATAGCGTCATTCTATCCGACGGTCCGTTGGAAGCTAACGATGCGACTTGGACGCGAGGCCTTCAAAGCCACGGATGATCCGACGTAGCGTCGGAGCATAGCGTCGGAGCGCTTGTGTCGAGAGAACCTCAACGGCTACGTGACGTGGGAGGGGCACCGGATGAACCGACGCCCTGGAAAAGCATAGCGTCGGATCATCCGACGGTACCTTTTTCGCAGCTTTTAGCCAACGGCTAGTTTGATGCCTTGGTCTATTTATACCCCTCCACTCACCCATTTGAGGTTCTTTGGATTGTGTGGAAGTGCGAGAGGAGTTCAAGACACATTCAAGATCATATCCAATCCATCCAAGTGCTTAATTGCTCATCCTTAGACTAGTGCATGCTTTGTGTATGGGCTTAGTGCTAGGCTTAGCTTAGCGCGAGTGAGTGCAACGTTGTCCCAACCTTGTGAGGTGATTCTTGAGTGAATCCTGTTGTACAAGGTTTGCCGGAAGCATTGGGGCCTAAGTGGCTCACCGGCAATCGTCATCGACCCTCCGGCTTGGTGTGGAGCGGCGAGGACACTTTGTGCGGGGGACGTGGAGACCCCCTTCCTTGGTGGAGAAGCTCCTTAGTGGAGGCGGCATCAAGGTGACCAAGGGAGCTTGACAAGTGCCTAAGTAGCTAGACTTTGTGGCAAGTCAAGTTGGTGCTCTTGGGAGAGACTTGGTGACCAGGGAAGCAATACTCTTGCGTGAGTGCTTCAACAACGTGGACTAGGGGTGGCTTAGTGCCTACCGATACCACGGGATAAATCGCGTGTCAAGAGTTTGCTTCCTCTCATCCCCTTTACGTTTCCGCATTTACTCTATTGCAATCTTTGCTTGTCTCTACATTCCTAGAGTAGTATCATGCTAGGATTGGCTATAGGTTGCAAACCTTCTTTTGGGATGGGAGTTTCACACAAGAACAACCGTAGTTGCACATATAGATAGTATGTTCTAGTTTACCTTTGCGCAAAATTAGTGAAGCCATAGGTTAAGGTTTTAAGTTGCCTAATTCACCCCTCCCCCTCTTAGGCTAACGAGCATCCGATTCCTTTCAAGTGGTATCAGAGCCGGGACTCACTTCCTTCACAAGGATACACCAATTCGATTGGTAAATTGTGAAAACCGGCTCATTGGAACGGTTAGGCTTCACCGCCTAATGAGTTGCTCTATAGAGGAATGAAAGGGGTGGATACCTTAGGTTTGGCTCCACATTTCGATGGCACGGGCTATCCTCGGTGGAAGGTTCTCATGGAGGCCTATCTCCAAGCAAGGGACCTTGATGTTTGGAGAGTCACCGATGAGGGCATGAAAAATAGTACTAGAAAGGAAAAACAATTTGATGTGATTGCTAAGAGTATCATTTTGTCCTCACTAGACGTAGACGTTTTCAATAGAGTTTTTACTTGTGAAAATGCTCATGAGCTATGGAAAACCATCAAGGAGCAAAATGAGGGTTCAAAAGAAGTTGCTAATGAACGCTATGGTTGTCTCCTTGAGGAATTCAATAGCTTTAAGCAACTTGCTAATGAAAATGCCGAATCTATGTACTCACGCCTAAATGTGCTTGTCAATGAGATTAATGCCTTAGGTGTGAAGGACATCACGGACTTGAACATCAACGGCAAGATCCTTCAAAGTCTCTGAAAGCCCGACTATGACTTGGTGAAAGCAATCATCTACGAGAAGAAGCTCGAAGATTTGAAGCCATCGCATATCTTGAGCAAGATCATGGCACATGAGCTTCAACTCATGCCCAAGTCAAAGAAGGCACCCCAAGAAAAGCCTCAAGAACCATCCTCTCCAACAACAAGCCATGCTCTCTCAAGCCAACAAGAGAAAATGTTGAGTAGGATGGCTACTCATGGAACTCAAGCGAAGATGATGGTGATGATGGTGACAATGAAGATTCCTCAAGTGATGAAGAGGTTGAATCTATGGTATCCAGGTACGTGAAGAAGATCTTCAAGTATGTGAAGAAAGTCAACATGTACGGCTACAACATCCAGTTGAGAGAAGGGCGCCATCATCAACACATCAAGTTCACCAAGATTGAGCACAAGCCCAAAAATAAGGTGGTCAAGGAGAGAAGACTAAGGCAAGAAGCAACTTTCGCCGTCTGCGAGTGGACAAGTGGTGGATCAAGTTCTTCTAGCTCAAGCGATGAATCAAGAAAGAACTTCACCACCCGCTTCATGCAAGGTCCTTCATCATCACACATGTGCCTTATGGCCAAAGGTATGGAAAGCAATGTAAGTGATGAAGAATCCGACACCACCTCTCTCAATGATCTTGTTGAGCTAATCCATGAGCAAAAAAGGAATGCTTGAACAACAAGCTAATGAAATCAAAGAACTCAATGCTCTCAATGATCTTAGTGACACCCTTGCTACAAATTATGAACATTTGTTGTGCAAATTCAAATTGCTTAACAAGAAGTGTGATGAGCTAAAATCTAAGCTTGAGAGCAATGAGACTAAAGCAAGTAATTCCTTTGAGCTTGATGAAACATCTATCCCTTGTGCAATCCCTAACTCCAAGGTAGATGCTTCAACTTCTTGCATTGATTTAATTGATGAATCTTGCTCACCATCTTGCCATGAGAATGTTGTTGTAGAAACATGTGATTATCTCATAGGCAAGAAAAATGATGAGCTCAAGCAAGAAGTGAAATGGCTCCGAGAGAGGTTGGCAAACTTGATGGGCAAGGGCAAGAACGATGAAGAACAAGTGGACATCTCTCAAGACATGAAGAGCCAAGTCCAACCTTCTCAAGATAACCGTGATCCCATGGTGAAGAAGCTTGAGAAGGGTGCAACCGTGACTTGCTACAAGTGTCATGGAGAAGGGCACAAGTTCTACAAATGCCCTCAATTTGTCAAGAAGATGGACAAGGGCGCAAAGAAGAAGTTAAAGCCCACAATCAAGAGCTCCCTCATCTACACCAAGCCCAACCACAAGAACAAGACAAATAGCAACACCTACGTCATCAAGAAGAAAGCAAATGGCAAGGTGGTTGCACACAAGGTTGGGAAGATGAAGGAAGAACGGGGTTGGAACCAACCTATTTGGGTGCCCAAGAAAGTCATCACCAACATGAAGGGGCCTCAAATGGTTTGGGTTCCAAAGGCCACTTGAAGGCCTTAAATGCGGGGACTTGGGAGGCTTGGCACAATCAAGATGAGAAGATTCAAGCCTATAAGCCAAGCTTGCAAATTGGAAATGTGTTGCCCAAGTTCCCCGATTGAGGTAATGGAAACTAGAACCCATCTCTTGTATCATTGTAGCTCCATTGCCTTGTTTAGGTTGCATTTGTTGCAATGTTTACATATGGTAGGTTGCTTGTGTCATGTGCTAACCCATGAGCAATCTACATGGTTTGATTAGTGTGTAGGAAAGCTACACTTGTTCTTTCATGGTGCATGTTTTCATATATATCCCTTTGCATCATGAGCAAGCTATAGGGTAAGCTTCCCTTTTGTTATCATAAACAATGTGCATACTTTTGGTTGGCGATTCAAACACTAAATGCACACATTTAGGGGGAGCTCATCCTATGGTTTGGTTATGGGACTAACATTGTTTCAAGCTTTTCTTATGTAGTCCCTTAGCGACGCGTTTCGGTGCAGTGTTTCATTCTAAGAGAATGCTATTTCACTCTCAATGTGATCTAACATCTCTAAAAAAGTGAATATAGCAATATGAGCTTCATGCTATTGAGTCATGTCCTTGTGAGCTTATGTCTCTCTATAAGTTCAAAGGCAATGTACTCATACATTCCTAATCCTTGTGGTACCCCAAGTGTCTTCTATACAAGCTTCTTTCAAGTGGTGTCACCTAGTGATATCATTTCCAACCGGCTCATCTCAATGTGGTGCCAACAAGGTAGAGAGGATCAAACTCCCGGAGGTATGCAATGATCAAAAGACTACAAGTGATATCTACAAGTGTTAATGTTACAAGAACCCATTTGTCTTATCTCTTGTTCCTTAAGCTACCTCCTTGCATGATATGCTCTAAGCTTCCTTGTCTTTCAAGTTTGTAGTTGTGCACTTGTTTCTCACTACCCTTGTCTTGCAAGTGGTATTCGTTTTTATGCACACACTTAGGGGGAGCTTAGTTTGTATCATGTTAGTCTCATGAGCTTGTGATCCACCTTAGTTATTCACACATGTGGTATATTCATTGATATCATATTTATGGATCATGGTTCATGCGGCTTTCTCCCTTGCATTTAACATCTCTCCTTTGAGCTATGGTTGCTAGATCTTGCTAGTTTCCTTGGACCTGTTTGCTTTGGACTTTTTGGAGATTTTATTCCAAAGGGGGAGAATGTGAGACCAAAGCAAGCGTGTGGCGTAAGCTTACAAGTGGGCTCAAGGATGCTTACAAGTGATTTCAAGGATTTGAGACCAAAGGGGGAGAATGTGAACATAAGAGCAAAAAGGGGGAAGTTTGATCTAGGGGGAGTTTGGATGATGGTAAGCATCCAAGCAAGTGTAAGTGGTTCTAATTCTGTCAATTCTAGCAAATTTATGCTTGCTTTGGTTGTGTTGTCATAAATCACCAAAAAGGGGGAGATTGTAGCGAACATGGCCTCATATGCCATTTGTTCGGAGTTTGATTTTGGTGATTCATGACAACATGGTCATTGGGACTAACCATATTGTTTGAGCATGTCTTTGTAGACATTTCAAGGTCCCAAGGATGCAAGAAAACCCCATGCAAAAATGCCAAAACAAAGGGTCAAAACCGAGCAAGAAAAGAAAAAGAGAAGACACCGTCGGATGAACCGACGGTCCCTCATATACAAGCGTCGGTGCAATCGTCGGACGAGTTGGTGCACGGGGTCAAACCCTAGGTACCGTCGGATGAACCGACACCGTCTTTTTAGTAGCGTCGGACGAGTTGCGAGAGGAAGAGCAAGGAAGGCGAGTAGCACCGGATGATCCGACGGTCTAAGTGAGGACCCCGTCGGTCTATCCAACGCTCGGTTTGATTTCATACGGAGACGCGCCAAGACGATGCCTTCAGGCCGGATGATCCGACGCCTTAGTCAAGGCATAGCGTCGGTCTATCCGACGGTCCGTTGGAAGCTAACGATCGACTTGGACGCGAGGCCTTCAAAGACCGGACGATCCGACGTAGCGTCGGAGCATAGCGTCGGAGCGTTGTGTCGGAGAACCTCAACGGCTACGTGACGTGGGAGGGGCACCGGATGAACCGACGCCCGGGAAAAGCATAGCGTCGGATCATCCGACGGTACCTTTTTCAACGCCTTTTAGCCAACGGCTAGTTTGATGCCTTGGGCTATTTATACCCCCTCCACTCACCCATTTGAGGTTGCTGGATTGTGTGGAAGTGCGAGAGGAGTTCAAGACACATTCGAGATCATATCCAATCCATCCAAGTGCTTAATTGCTCATCCTTAGACTAGTGCATGCTTTGTGTATGTGCTTAGTGCTAGGCTTAGCTTAGAGCTGAGTGAGTGCAAGGTTGTGCCAACCTTGTGAGGTGATTCTTGAGTGAATCCCGGTGTACAAGGTTCGCCGAAGCCTTGGGGCCTAAGTGGCTCACCGGCAATTGTCATCGACCCTCCGGCTTGGTGTGGAGCGGCGAGGACACTTTGTGCGGGGGACGTGGAGATCCCCTTCCTTGGTGGAGAAGCTCCTTAGTGGAGGTGGCATCAAGGTGACCAAGGGAGCTTGACAAGTGCCTAAGTGGCTAGCCTTTGTGGCAAGTCAAGTTGGTGCTCTTGGGAGAGACTTGGTGACCGGGAAGCAATACTCTTGCGTGAGTGCTTCAACAACGTGGACTAGGGGTGGCTTAGTGCCTACCGATACCACGGGATAAATCGCGTGTCAAGAGTTTGCTTCCTCTCATCCCCTTTACGTTTCCGCATTTACTCTATTGCAATCTTTGCTTGTCTCTACATTCCTAGAGTAGTATCATACTAGGATTGGCTATAGGTTGCAAACCTTCTTTTGGGATGGAAGTTTCACACTAGAACAACCGTAGTTGCACATATAGATAGTATGTTCTAGTTTACCTTTGCGCAAAATTAGTGAAGCCATAGGTTAAGGTTTTTAGTTGCCTAATTCACCCCCCTCTCCCTCTTCGGCTAACGAGCATCCGATTCCTTTCAACGACCCATTCCCAGCCTCGAACACCTGGAACAGAGACCACACCTCCTCACATGTGGAACCCATCCATTTCGACCAGCGTGAGGAGGCGCGTCGTCCCCAACCCTAGCGCGAGGAGGCGGCGGCGGCAGAAGGAGGGAGGCGACGGCGCGGTGGTGCGGCACGACCACCACCTCGACGGCGACGACGACGGCATCCCGTTCGACCTCCACGCCCCCACACCCTTTCTCGCCGAAGGAGATCGCGACGCGGAGCTGGCGACGAAGCGGCGACGCGAAGTGGCGGCGCGAGGTCACAGAGGTGGCGCGACGCATCCTCGACGGCGAACACCCCCCTTCCAGCCTCCACCTCCTCCGCTGCCTTCTCCCTGGTAAGTTCTAGGGTTCTTTCATCTCCAACCCCATGGGTTAGGGTTCTTGTGTCTTGTGTCTTGACCGGCTCCCTCTGTTCTTGATTTCCTAAGATAGAATATTGTTTTGCAAGAATATTTGTTGCATCGATCTGCTTGTTCGAGATGCATTTGTCCTCCGGCCAAGTAGTAGACAGGATTTTCTTGTTGGAGATGCATCTGCATCGATCTACTTGAGTTGGAGAAAATCCAATGATGATATTTGCAAATTAGTTTCCTGGAATTTCTTGTTCACGGCCTTGGCAAATGGTCACAAGTAGTATGTAGAGATTAATTTGCTGGCATGAATTTGTTTGTTGGCGAGATTTGCCAATGCAACAGAGTTGTAGGCTATGCAATAGAGTTGTAGGCTGGTGGCTGGCATTGTCTTGTAGACTAAATTACTGCCTTTCTTTGGTGAGAAATTCTGGATATATTATGTAAACAAAAGCTAACTGAAGCTGCAATTGTTTGCTTGCCATTTATTTGACACGTCTACAAGACATGTGGTCTGATGTCATTTTTTGCCCAGATAAAATAAACCACCTCAGAAGTTCTCAATTTCACATTTTACAGACCTACTCTTCTTGCTAATATCCATTCACAGATATAACATATTCGTGATTATCGAATTGTGAATGTATTAATTATTATACCTTTTTTCATAAGAATTAAGGAATTATGTAGAGACATTACATCTTTAATATGTCAAACTGCTGCCGTTTTATGTAAAAGGGCATTTCCTAGCTTAATGCTAAATATGCTGGAATGCTTTCCATTCTGAAAACACTGTTCTGGGTGATTGGATTGAATTAATGCATTTTATGTATTTAACTTCCTATGGCAGTGACTTTTTGCAAAGAACCCTAAGGTAGTGACATTTTTTAAAGAAACCTAATGTACTGAGTACTGACACTTTGACTTAGCATTTCATGGTACCTAGCTGCCTGTCCCTGATAAGGAAACCTATATGACTGCATGAAAAATTGTATCAACAGAACAATTTTTCTGGTATATATTGTATTGCATTCAGAAAATATTATCCCCTGTTAATCTCTGTTACCATTTGCTACATGTGGACAATCTGTACTAAATGCCTTTAGTTCAACAT
Organism: Cenchrus americanus; assembly: GCA_947561735.1. Lineage (NCBI taxonomy): Eukaryota > Viridiplantae > Streptophyta > Magnoliopsida > Poales > Poaceae > Cenchrus > Cenchrus americanus. The sequence continues at coordinate 233,097,031 of OX387241.1, read as the reverse complement.
GATTATTTTCTACATATTTGGTGAATCCTAAATAGATCACTATGTTAGAGTAAATAGATCACTAGTACACTAGTCTACGTTCAGTGTTATTTCATTACTCAGTTAAGTTTGCAAATGGTAGGAGTTTGAACTTCTGATACAGATCTGGTACATGTTAAATAATTTATCCATGATATGGTTTGGTATGCATAAAACCCATAGAGTTCTAACTTTGATTTTAGTATAAGAATTGCCCTATCATTTTAGTGTTAGATTTCATTTCTCAAGTTTGGGAGGTGGCATCTGGTTACTGGTATTTGCATTGTGCTGAAGCTAGCAGGTATTAGGTACCTGCTGCAAACATGGAGGAGGATGCAAATACGTGTCCATTCCTGTTTGACAATGCATGTGTTTGAGAAAAAAAGTGAAATGCACATGAAGGGCAAATGCACAACTGTATTTTGTTTCTCTGTTCCCTAATTGCACATGAATGTGAGACTAAGGTGCTGCTGTTGAGTAAGCTAGCTGTAGAGCATGTTTGTTGTTTTCCAGTAACCTTGACTAAATTGGCTGTGTGCTGAAGTTATTATTTCTGAATTGTCTGCATGTTAATATAGTATTGTTAGTTGGAGTTGCTGACTAGCTCATCATCTATTACCTTGCCTTGTAGACCCCTCCTGCACCGCTTAGAGTTGGGGAAGGTGAACCACCCCCGTCTTGGGAACCTGTACCTAGTCCAAAAGGTAATTAAATATGTCTATCACCTGTTAATCTCTTGTTTGTCTTTACTTGTTTTTCAGAATTGTTCCAGCTTGATAAGACATTGCAAGTCTATCACCTTTATTTGGTTGCACTTTGCATTTCAATAATTGCTTGCTCTTTTGTTCCCTTTCAAAGATTATGATCAATTCATTGTGTTGCCATAGTTGATTGACCATATAAACTATGGCAATTACAGATCAGTTCCCTTTAATTTGTTCATATAAGCATCAAGCAAGCCTATTTACAGATCAATTCCCTTTAAATTTCCATAGTTTTGTTCACTCTACTGTTTTTGTGATCTATAATGTCGATGTTACACATGACACTTGCCATAGATAGTATTTGACTATAAATTCATTGTTTGTTTGACTATAAATTCATATGTTTTAGTTTTGCAATGAGTATCTCATCGCAAGGCCATATTAGGAAGAGGAGGGAGGAGGATGATGAAGACATGATGCTATTTCTATTCCTTATTTAATCTTTGATGGAAAGAAGAGAGGGGGGGCAAAGAAGAAGCGTCATACATCACCAGAAACGGGAGAGATTAAGGTCCAGAGACTCCTTGAGGGGCATGTGAAGAACTGTCGAGTGGTATTTAGGATGGAACCTCATATATTCAAAGAGATAGCAAATTATGTTAGAAGCAATGGGCTTGTTGTTGATACACAGATAACAGTGGAGGAGAAGCTGGGTATCTTCCTATACATGTTAACCATCAATGCCTCTTATGAGGTTCTAGCTGTGTTCTTTGGGCACAACAATGATACATTCCACCATCACATCAACCATTTTTTCAAAAATGTCATTCCCACACTTTCTCAACGTTTCCTCCAGCCACTAGATCCTGATCAAGTGCATCCAAAAATCCAAGATAATCCTGCATACTATCCATTCTTCAAAAATTGTCTAGGTGCTATTGATGGAACTCATGTTCCTATTTCCCTATCTCCTGATAAGCATTCTCCTTTTAGAAATAGGAAAGGTACACTAACCATAAATGTGATGCTGGCTTGCGACTTCGACCTCAATGTCACCTTTATATCTAGTGGATGGGAAGGATCAGCCACTTATTCAAGAGTGCTAAGATCCGTCATGAGTAAAGGATTTAAAGTACCTCCTGGAAAATTCTATTTGGTTGATGGGGGGTATCCAAACACTGAATCTTTCCTTGCTCCATATAGAGGGGTTAGATACCACTTGAAAGAGTTTGGAATTGGGTATGTAAGGCCACAAAATCCAAAGGAGCTCTTTAACCACCGCCACACACAGTTAAGGAATCATGTGGAAAGGACTTTGGGGGTGGTTAATAAGCGATTCCCTATTCTCAAACTTGCCACTTTTCACACATTGGAAAATCAAGTAAAAATACCTGTGGCTGCAGCAATCTTTCACAATTTGATTCAGGCGCTTAATGGAGACGAAGAGTGGTTAGATCATCAGCCGGATAATATCAACCCAACACAGTTTGTTGCTTTACCAAGTGGTGATCAAATTAATGACCCAGGCACTGCAGAAGGCAATGCTTTAAGAGATTCCATAGCCCAAGAAATGTGGGCTCAGTACCAGTAGCATGTAACTTAGCAACATGTAATAAGTTAGTTAGTAATAAGCAGCATGTACCATAAATAATCTTGTACCATAAATAAGCTAATGTATTGTTTTCCTTTACAAAGCAATGGTTGGAAAAGGCTCCCCAAAGAATGTGATGGCAAAGGGGTGCAGGTTCTTGTCAAGTGCTCATAAGAAAAAACCTTCTCCTAAATTCAGTGGATCAAGGAGTGCAGATTCTCTGAAAGGTATGTTTGTTCATGCTTTCTTGTCATTTTTTATTGATGCTATGGAATTTCTATTGCTGATGCTTGTCTATTGTTTATGTAGTGAAACGAAGAGCAGATTGGAATTCAATCTTGGAGAAGTCATTGGTAGAAATTCTGCACGAGTATAAACAATGTGGGTATAGAGGTGACAATGGGTGCTGGAATTCAGAAGGATGGAACAAGATGGTGAAGGAGTTTCATATGAGGAATAGATCTATCTCATTCACAAAAGGGCAGATTCAAGAGAAAGAAGGGCAACTTAAAAGAGACTATAAGATGCTTAAAACAGCAAGAATGCAGAGCGGCTCAAAATGGAACGAGGAGAGGAATATGGTTGAAGGATCAATAGCATTGTGGGATAATCTCATTATAGTAAGTTGATTTCTTCAAGCAATTCTGTGGATAAATCATAGTGACAACCTCATATTTAATCAGCATTTTGTTTAAATCTGTAGTCCTATCCAAAAATCTAGAAGTTTCGAAATAACAAGGCTACCTTTCCACTTTTTGATGATTTGGTAGAGTTATATGATGGTAAGTCCAATGGCGAGAATCTCATTTTTGTTTGTTGATTTGCTGCAGCTCCCTTTCTTTGTCTCATGTTTGGTAGTATATTGTGCATTTGTATAGGACATCTTGCTGAAGGAAATTATAACTTCACTTCTCTTGAGCCTCGATGTGAGGAGGAACCTCTACATGAAATACATGATGTAGAGGATGATGCACATGTTGAGGAAGATGTAGATAATGATGCACAGGCTGAGGAAAATGAGGGAAGAGAAGAAGAGGAGCCACCACTTGCTGCGATAGGTGACACTGCACCTATTGAAAGCAGTGGACAGCGAAGAGCTGCGGCATCAAGGAGGAAACCACAAAAGGAAGAACCAAGGCCAAAGAAGAGCGCAAGAATTGAAAGTATGATGGGACAATTTCTAGAATTGAAGACCAAGCAAGCAGAAAATGATGAAGCACATTTGAGAAGAGAAGAGAAGGCAAGAGAGGAGGTTGGTAAGGGCTAGTTCGTTTCCATGGGATTGGATCCGGCCGGAATGGATAAATATAACAAGGAAATCATGATATCCGCTATAAGGGATCCGGATTTATTCCGATTTGGAAATCAATTTACTCATGATACGGACATCAAGAGGCTCGGAATTAATCCACTAGTCAAGAGGTGTGGAATCAATCCAGCTCTTTGGTTCCTTGTTATGCTTATCATGATGAGTAAATTAGTTCTCAGACCGGAATAAATCCGGGTCTCTATATTATCTATATTGATTTTTCTATAGTATTTGTCATTTCCATCCGGATTGAATCCCGTGGAAACGAACTAGCCCTAAAGGTGACGACTACTCCATCAAAAAGTGAATATCTGTTATCAACACAATGCAAGTGAACAAAGAGGAAAAATCTAAAGCGATCGCAGTCTTCACAAAGAGCAAAGAAAATAAAGAAGCTTTCATATGCACTTGTGAAGCAGATCAAGAGTGCGCATTGATTTGGCTGAGAAATGAGATGGCCTAGCAGGTATTAACTTTGCCTCAACTTTTTTTTAATTCTGATTGTTCTTGCTGTTCTCATGCCACAAATATGGATCCATGTCTGTGTGCCTTTCAATGTTGATTCTAGAGCTTAATTGGCATATCATTCACTTTGCTGAAATCATCTAGATCTGGCATGCACTTTCCTGTCTGTGTGCCTTTCCTAAACTCAGTTGATGTGCATTCCTACCAATGATTTGATGATTCTGCTTTGTAACCTTGGAATGACAGTTTAGTTTCTTCTTCTGCTTATCAATGGAAAGGGTAGTGCTTTTCTTTGTGATTTGGCACTTGAATGACACATCAGTCATGCTGCAGGCGGTGCTTGTAGCTCAGACTGGTCAGTAACCTGCTATGGTCTGCAGGCCTGCAGCCATGCTACCTACCTATCTATGTCAAATATTGTCATCTATACATGTCATATATATTTGGAACTCAGTAACTTATACTTGCTCATTGCAGTTTTATTTGGTTCATAGTTGATTGCTAAGCTTTGCATAGTACTGTCAGAATCTGCAGGACACATTCTATATCTAGTGTTTATTCTAATCTTTTTTAAAGAATATATAGTCTCTACTCAATCTTTTTCATATCTTCTATATTGAATTGCTGTCATTCACTTTGCTGAACAACACACACACTCTCTTATTTTGTTTTTGTTTATGAATGTAGGTTGTTCAGCAAGATATCTACAAGTATTTCCATTTATGTATGCTGATGCTTCTTTTTGATCAATCAAGCCGAGTCATGTTGCTTTTGTCAGGACATATCATTTAGTTATTCTGCTGAAAGTAATTGAAATTGCGTATGGATGAAGTTGACTTATTGTTGAACATTGTTGGTTATGGTTACACTGTATATTGCGCCAACAGCACTGACAGCATGTATGCATGCATGCGTGCTCTTGTGGCTGCATGAATTAGAACTGTGTTGTACCAATGGGTGAACTTCAATCAGCAACCGGATGCATCAGTAAATGAATGCTTGTACACTTTTTTCAAAAACAAATGAATGTTTGTATCTGCTGGATATTCCTGGTTGGATTATTTTATAGGTTCTTGGTGTAACCGAATAGTGTTGTGTTTTTGTTGGAACGGTTACGAGATGGAATCCAACCTGACCACAGGAATGAGTGGATCCACCGGATCCACTAGATCCTGGCATGGATCGGTTCACGTGCTGGATCGGTTCAGCAACAACCGAACGAGGCCTTAGCCGAACAGGCGACACACATGAATATTTGGATCGTGAGCAGCATCAGCTAGCTAGCTACACTGACAGAGTGATATACTAGTAGCTACTAGTGTGGTAAACTAGGATCATATAGAGGATTAATTAAACCAATCGCGGAGATTTTTTACGGAAATGCTTGGGCTCGTACGTCCGGCACCTCCGGACAGGTGACGTGGCACTAGAAGGTCCAAGTATTTTTCACGATAACCACCAGCTGCCTTGTCCTCTTGTTCTTATCCACACATCTTCGTTCTTCTTTCTCAATGCTCAGCGACGGTCCATGGACAGGGGTCACGAGGACGAGCTTCTCTGCCAGCGCACGGGGGGTGCTGCTCGCTGAGGTCCGCCGGTGCACTCAGGGGTCGAGCCCATCGGCGGCCAGGCACCAAGCTCCCTGTGTCGGGACCGCGGCGAGGAGCTTGCGGCGGCCAAAGCCCGAGCTCGTGGCAGCTGAGGGGAGCTCGCCTGTGGCTAGGTGCTGAGCTCCCCGCGCTGCGTTAAGCTTGCGGCAACCCGGGTGGAGCTCGTCGGCAGCCATGCGTCGAGCTCCCCGCGCCGAGGCTATCGTGGGCGTGGCGAGGAGCTCGCGACGGCCATGGGCCGAGCACAAGCGGATCTCGCCCGGCGGCCGGGCGTCGAGCTCCTCGCGCCTTGGGTGAAGCTCGTCGCCGGGGACATCAGGCACCCGCACGCCACCGTGCGCCCTCCTTTGGTCCCGCTCCGTGCCGCCGCTCCCCTCCTCCTCGCGCCCTGCTCCGCGTGCGCTCTCGTCAAAATGCGTCACATGTCCCTCCTCCTCGGCCCATCCTCCGCGCTACCTGTCACCGAAACGCCGCGGCAGCCGTCGGCGACGGCGAGAGCTCCTGGGCGGCGGAAAACGAGGCCATCCCCATCCCATTTCACTGTTTCCATTTGTTTGTATTCAATGTTGCAAACGTGTGTTTCAGATGTTTTCAACGTTCAAGAGCAATGTCCAAAACATTTCATGTTGATGTTGCAAAGTAATTCTTGATGTGTGCGATGTTGCATGAAGTGATTTGAGATGTTTCACTATTATTTTGATGATGTTGCAACATTTGTTTCCGTGTTTCAACTGCTACTTTTTTCATGGTGCATATGCATCTCAATGTTTCAATGTGTTTTTTAGCGAATGTTGCGGATGTTGAGTTTCGATGTTGCAGACATGTGATGTTGGGTGTTGCGTCGAGGAGGGAGGACGGCCCTCATGTTGGGTGTTGCAAACATTAAATTTTAATGTTACGGATGTTGAGTTTCGATGTTACAAACATATGATGTTGGTGTTGTATCGAGGAGGAGGGCTCCTGATGTTGGATGTTGCACGCAACACGAGTCGCAACATGGTCGCAACATAGTCGCAACATGGTCGCAACATGAGAGGAGGAGGGGAGGAGGCCTGCTGATATTTTGATGTTGCACGCAACCTGCTCGCAACATTGCTCGCAATGGCTCGCAACACGCTCGCAACATTTGCTCCCTGGCTTTGAATCGAACGGCTGAAGATTGATTCGATCCCCATCCGACGGTCACGGGGGTGTCCGATGCTAGCGCCCGGATCGGACGTCCGGGCGCTAGCAGCTCCGAATTTTTTATTTGTTTTAGTTGGTGATGATGAGTTCATGCGTGTGCTTGCTTGTACAGCCATATCATATCAGTGACGTCAACTCTTGCTATACTACGTTTGCAACCGTGTAGTAGTATGTGTTGTTGGAGGAGCTGAGCTGAGCTTAGCTGTTCCGGACTTTTTGATTGAACGGAACGGAACGGAATGGATGGACAAGCAACCCAAGCTGTGCCACACTAGGCGAGGACGCGTACGTGTGCGTGCCACAACGCCCTGCCTGCCGGCCGGCTGCCCCTTTTGGCCCGTTCCGGCCGCCTTCACTCGCCGCCAGGAACACGCGCTTCTGTTGCGGGGTTCAGTCCCCCGCCGCAAACCCGCGCAGCGGCGGCTTGCGCGCATCAGCCGACGGCTCTCCCGGCGCCGGTGCTCCGGCGTCCGTCCACTCCACAGAGACCACAGCATTGATGCATTGGCATCAGCGGGGGTACGGTGCGACGAGAACCGCGTGTTCCCGGCGCCCCCAGCTTCAACCCTAGCTTGCGCCCTGTTCGTTTGGCTTATCAGCCGTAGCCAATAAGTCTTTTCTCATCGAGAACAATGCCACCACAAGAATCAACCAAGTAAGACTTTTCTCTCAGAACAAATCAGCATCAGCCACCAGCCACCAGCCAAACGAACATGCTGTTGGATTTGACTTGGTGCTCGTCGTCCCCGATTCTTTCTTTCCTCGCTGCGTGCGAGAGGCGAAACGGAACTGGCTGGGCACAAGACTTCTTTTCATGTGGCCGTGGCCCCCGTCCTCGAAACGATTCGTTTCTTGCGAACAGAATATTTAACCCGTTGCCATCGTATGGGGGTGAGTGGCAACAGATTTGCCACCCATGAGAGAGGAGTGAACGTGAGAGGGATTAATTGACCGTAGCTAAAAGTGGCAAATAGTTAAATATCCCGGCCGTGGAATCACACACACCTCCCGTTTCCATTTCTCGCAAAGCGATGAACCAGCGCTTTTTTCACGCAGTAGTCGTCTGATATTTGCGTGCGCGCATGGTGAGCCTGTGGACGGAGCGTCCGACGCGCGCGCGTCGGGACGGACGTCCGTCGTGTAGCATTACCGATATAGGATTCCCGTTATGGATGGGCCGACCGATTGTGGGTCTAGCTTGTAGCAATCGGTCGCGATCGAGACAACAGCGGGGCTATGGATCCTTGTTGGGCTGTACATATGGAGGTAGTGGGGGCTTTAGATCCAACATGTTTGTGTCAGCAACAGAGGCGGGGGTGCCGCCGGGGTTGGGGTGTTTTGGAGGCTGTGCAGGAGCGAGATCTCGCAATTGGAGCGGTGTCGTGACCCGCGAATGGTGTGACACCCTAATTTTCACACCTTTGAGTTCGAATAAAAATTTACTTAGAAACCATCGTTCTCGTTTAAGAAATATAAGGTGTTTGTGCTTTCCTAGGCATATAATCATTTTTAATTAAAATAATGAAATATAGGAGTTTACTGTTGCATACATACTGGTGCATTGTTTTTGAGTGTTTGAATTCAAATTTGTGTTTGAATTCATTTGGTTGGTTTCTTTTCAAAAATAGAAAACCCTTTCTCTTTTCATCTCCCTTCTACCAATTCTGGCCCGTTTTTGTTTGAGCCCAAAGTCGCCGAAGTCTGCAGCTGCCCCCTTAACTTTCGGCCTAGCCGCCTTGCACCGCTAGCCGCGCAGCCCAGCAAAAACTGGCGTCCCAGCTCACACCCCCGCACGCGCCACAGCCCTTCAGCTTTCGGCCCAGCGCGGCCCAACCGCGCGCACCGCCGCCCGCGGTCATCGACGGGCGGGCCCCGCCCGTCATCCCTTCCCCCGCGCCGCTCCCGAGCCGGAGTTGGGCTCGCCCCAACGTCTGTCAGTACTATTTGGTGATTGTTTCTGAAATTTATTCTATTGTATACTTGTATGTGAATGTGTGGAGCGTAGAGTACGAGCAGTTCGAGGACTTCGCTGCCGTTGAAGACTTTCAAGACCCTGAGCAATTTCCGGAGCTGGTAGAAGGCAAGTCCTTGCTACATTCCCGTTGATCCTATTACAAAATGCATTTCAATTATATCTTATTTATTATTGCTTTGCATTAAATTGAAGGGTCCTACTATTAATGTTTGACTAGTGTTGTTTATCTTGTGCCTTGATCAACCTGGGTTTACTTTATGTTGGGTAGAACTTGCTAGAGCTTTACCTTGATTTTGGGTGGTTTAATGAACACTTATCCATCTGACTTTACTTCTGCTATCATTCATGTAATGCAAGAACACCTTATGCTTGTAATCGGAACATGGAGAACCACCTAGGAAAACAGTACAAGCACAAGACATATGGCTCTGTCTTGGCTGAATAACTAGAAAACTTGGTGTTAGGTATCCTTTTACCTGAAAGGGGTTGGGGGCTGATGGTAGATGGCGTATAGACCTGCTCTAGTGGTTAGTTGGGCTTGGCTAAGACACGATACTCGCTAGAGAGCTTTATACGCTGCGCTGATCAGGTAACCTAGCGGGCAGCCAGCACTAGGGATCTTCGTAAAGGCCTTGTAGCGTCCCTATGCAGCCACACCTCGGTAGTGTGGTATTGTGCCTACTTTTGCACAACGTGGTTGGGTTTAAAACTCTTCTGGGTTTTTACGCGACTTGTGGGTAAAGATGTACAACCTCTGCAGAGTGTAAAACTGACTAGTTAGCCGTGCCATGAGTAATTTATGAAAGATGGAACTTTTAAACTTGTGCATTGCATTCAATGGTTCTGTTGCACTTTTTAATTGGGTTTGGTATATACTTTCACTTGCTAGTAACAGCTGCTTAATAAAACTTGACCAACTAAAATGTTGACTTGCTGGGGGGCTTTGCCCCACAGTTCTTTTCAAAAAGAAATGCTGACTTGCTTTATAACCATCAGCTTCCACCATATATCCTTGCATGTTGTTATAGAACTTTTCCCTTGTTGAGTACGACATGTGCTCATGCTTGTTGTTTCTATATTACATCTACACTACCCGGCTGCTACTCAGACAAACGCTTTGAGGATTTCCCTGGAGAGTTTGATGAGTTCTAGGCTCTCGTTCCCAGTCAGCTGCCTGTGGAGGACTTCTGCGTGTGTTTCTTTTCCGCTGTTAGCTACTCGAACGATTGTTAGATTGAGATACTCGTTCATGTAATAAATGTTTAATACTCTCTTTACGGTTTACACTGTGTTTTGCTATTCACTGAGTCGATGCATGTGCGTAACTTGATCCTGGCGCACATGTATTCTTGCATTTGGATTTGCCCTTAAATCCGGCTGTGACAAACTGGTATCAAAGCCGTCTTGACTGTAGGACATTAGCCTAGTTAGAACTGGTAGAAAACTAAGGATTATATAATATTAGAAGCCACACATAGCTTAGTTTTCTTTATTCTGTTTATTATATCCATTCTTGGTTTAATCTCATGCTTGATTGTCTTTTGTTATCTAAACTTTATCTTGTCACATTTAGTAATCAGCACCTGTCTCATCTATCTTAGATGGTTCGCCGCCTGAAGACCACTCGTGCTGGTGCTTACCGCTTTCCAAGGTACCTGGACGACCAGGACTTCTACTACTACTCCACGGAGAGTGATGAGCATAATGGAGTCACTGAGGAGGGAAGTGGAGTGAACTTTGCTTCAGTGCAAGCTTCACCACCCGCTTCAGTCATTGTGCTATCAGATGATGAGCCAGAAGAGGAGCCAGCTGAAGATCAGGAACAAGGACGTGACCCAGATGACCACTCAGATCTTGAAGGCTCAGATCCGGAGGATGGAGGTGCTGATGATCAACCGGTTCTTGAGAAGTGGGAGGTGGTCGTTTGTCACCATGATGGAGGGCATGCACGCTTTCCGTCCAAGCTAAGGAGGCTTTTCCAACATCTCCACCTGCATGTGACTATCGACTATGTTGGGCTAAAGAGGACATCCTCGTTACCCAACGCAGTGGGAGGTGTCAATGCGCATTTTGGAGTATGATCCACAGGAGGGCGGACAATACGAGGTTACTGTTCACCATGCTTTAGCCACCAGGGCTACCTTCGCTGCATGGAGAGATGCTGTTGCTAGGAGGGCTCTTTCTGCATGGTGTCATGAGGAGGCTCACCATCTTAATGACACTGTGTGGGGTGACTTTCCCCGCTGACCTGCTAGAGCTGTGGGCAACATGATTCCGGTGGCTAACGCAAACTTGGGACCACGCTATGCAACTCAAGTGGGACTTGTAGCAGCCCTCAACACCAACCTTGATGACACCAACATGGAGCTGCAAGACCTCCGGGATCAGCAAGATGAGGATCGGAGGGAGATCAAAAGGCTTAAGGCAGTGATGGCGGGGCAGGATGAGGAAGAGGTGCAAGAAGATGAAGAAAGATGGCCTGCAATGTCACCAACACGCAGGAGGACAAGCTATGGGTCACTTAGATCCCGCACTCGGATCATTTGGCCTTAGGTTCTAGGTGTCTTTTTATCTCTAGTTATAGAGTCTGTAATCATTAGAACGACACGTTGAATCAGTGTGTTAGTTAGTGGTGTGTTTGGATGCTTCATTTGTGATCATTCGTGAGTTTGATCTTTGTGTGATTGCAGTGTGTTGTGGATTGATGCCACAATGACATTGATTTAGTAATAAAGCTTGGTTAGTGCTTTTAAGTTCTGTTCTAATCATCTTTTATCTTGCAAAATCGTAATTCCTCATCCATCATATTTTATCTATCATGAGGAATACCTTAGAGCAAAATCTGTTCACGTCACTTCCTGACACAACAGTAGTGTTTTATTTTTATCTCGAGATACAGAACTCCAAATCCTATAAAACCAGATGGGTTAGTTCACAAATTTTATATATGATTTTCTATCAAAAATTCAGTATTATACAATATATATTCTGGGAGCTATGGATGAAACACTAAGCCATCTGAATCTGTCAAATCCTGCTGACACAGCTGACTTCATTATTTTATATCTCGAGTTGTAGACCTCCGATTGAGGCAAATCCAATTGGGCTAGTTCAGTAAATTGATAAACCATATCTAATGAAAAATTAGTAATTTTTGGTTACCTGTACAGCGAGATATCTCTGTTTCTTTACAGCTATCAAAATCTGTCTTAATCTCGAAGTCTGCAATGTTTACCTTTTTAAGTTTTTCTCTCATTGTCATAATCTAAATCAATGTTTCTAACACTCAGATGGTAAACACCAGGTCCAGATCAGGAGTTGATCATCCTCCAGTGATACGCCAAGGACGAGGCAGCAGCTCAGGTAGTGCACCACAACCCGCACAAATGGATCTGGCTATGCAGCAATTTTTCCAGAATCAGATGCAGCTCCTGGAGAACCTGACCAACATTGTGGCCAATCTGCAAGCCCAAGTCAACAACCCCCCTCAGCCACCACAGTAGCAGGCACCCATGAACAAGCATAGGGAGTTCATGAGCCATCGTCCGCCAGTGTTCACCCATGCTGCAGATCCGCTGGATGCTGACGACTGGTTGAAGACTGTGGGCAAGATGCTCACTACAACTCAGTGTGATGACAGGGAGAAGGTCCTATTCGCTACAGGACGACTCCAGGGGTCAGCAGGAGCATGGTGGGATGCTTATGTTGCTGCCCATGCTACGCCAGACGCCATTACCTGGCAGGAGTTCACCGATAACTTCAGGAGCCATCACATTCCTGCAGGGCTGATGAAACTGAAGAAGAAGGAGGTCCTCTCTCTCAAGCAAGGGGGAATGTCAGTGGTAAAATTCCGGGACAAGTTCATTGAGTTGTCTCGCTATGCACCAGAGGAGGTGGCAGATGATCCGAAGAAATAGGAGCACTTCATGGAGAGATTGGCTGGACCGCTTCAGTACCAGCTGATGTCTCACACCTTTGCGTCCTTCCAGCACCTGCTAGAGAAGGCCATCTTCTTGAAGTCCATGCGTAGAGAGCTGGGGGAGCTGAAGAGGAAGGCCACCACTCCAGGATAGTCCAGGAGCAACATTCGTCCCCGCTTTACCTCACCGCTAGGAGCTCCGTTTCGTCTAGGAGGCCCGACACGGGGTTATGGCCAGCAGCAGCAGTACCAGTACCAGCCACAACAGCACCAGCAGTTTCAGCGCTCCGCTCAGTAGTTCCAGCACCCAAGGACACAAACTCCACGCCCTGCATACCAGCAGAACCGTCCAATGACTCCCGTTGGCACGCCCGTGAGGCCCAGTGCACCTCACACCCCCGCAGGCAACAATTGCTTTAAATGTGGAGAGGTTGGGAATTATGCTAATGACTGTCCTAAGAGGCACCCTCCAGGTACTCCTATGCAGAACCAGCAGATGCAGCAGATGAGGAATGGGAACCAGACCCCGCAGAGCAACAAGGGACAGCAGAGTCAGGCACGTGGCAGGGTGAATCATGTGAGTGCTGAGACCGCTCAGGAGAATCCACAAGTAGTGCTTGGTATGTTGTCAACTCCATCCCCGCATCCGTCTTATTTGATTCTAGAGCATCTCATTCTTTCATATCTGCTCAATTTGTGGCCAAACATAGTATACCCATGTGTCCCATGAAACAAACCATGCTAGTTAAATCACCAGGGGGAAATGAAAGCTTTATACATGTCTCCAAATGTTAGTCTAAAGATCATGGGAGCAGACTTTTGGGCAAGACTGATAGTTCTGGAATCAAAGGATCTTGATGTTATTCTAGGTACGGATTGGTTGGGTATGCATGAGGCGACAATTTAGTGTGCTAAGAGGACAGTTCTTCTTACTGGTCCCAAAGGAGAAAAGGTAGAGCTTGTGGCTGATCCACCGTCAGATGCAGGAGGTTCTATGCAGCAGTTGGATGGCAAGTCTTTGGAGGATATTAGGGTGGTCTGTGAGTGTCCAGATGTATTTCCAGAGGAGTTACCAGGTATGCCACCTGATCGTGATGTTGGGTTTGTTATTGATCTATTGCTTGGTACTGCTCCTATTTCTAAACGTCCATATAGAATGTCTAGTACTCAACTGTTAGAACTTAAGAAACAGATTAAAGAATTGTTGAAAAAGGGGTTTATTCGTCCTAGTTCATCACCTTGGGGGCACCAGTTATCTTTGTAGAGAGGAAGGATGGTACTCAAAGTGTCGGTTGCTTAATGAGGTTACTATCAAGAACAAGTATCCACTACCTCGCATTGAAGACTTGTTTGATCAGATGAGAGGTGCTAAAGTGTTCTCCAAGATTGATTTGCGTTCTTGTTATCATCAGATGAAGATCAAGTGGTCGGATATTCCCAAAACTGCATTCATCACTAGGTATGGGCTTTATGAGTATACTGTCATGTCTTTTGGGTTGACCAATGCACCTGCCTACTTTATGTACCTGATGAACAAGGTGTTTATGGAGTACTTAGATAAGTTCGTTGTGGTATTCATTGATGATATTCTGATTTACTCCAAGACTGAGGAGGAACATGAGGAGCATTTGAGACTTGTCTTGCAGAAGCTGAGAGAGCATCAGTTGTATGCCAAGTTCAGTAAGTGTGATTTCTGGTTGAAGCAAGTCTATTTTCTTTGGCATATTATCACACATGGAGGCATTTCAGTCGATCCAGCTAAGGTTGATGATGTGTTGAAGTGGGAACCGCCGAGGACAGTTAAGGAGATCAGGAGTTTCCTTGGACTTGCAGGGTACTATCGACGGTTCATCGAGGGGTTCTCTAAGATTGTGAAGCCTCTCACCACTTTGTTGGAGAAAGATAGGGAATTCAAGTGGACAGATGCATGTCAGGATAGTTTTGAGGAGTTGAAGAGGAGGTTGACTACCGCTCTAGTGCTTGTGATGCCAGACTTGCAGAAGGGCTTTGATATCTATTGTGATGCATCTCGACAAGGCTTGGGTTGTGTTCTTATGCAGGAGGGACATGTTATAGCTTATGCATCGAGGCATTTGAGGAAGCACGAACAGAACTATCTGACACATGATTTGGAGCTGGCAGCTGTGGTTCATGCCTTCAAAATCTGGAGGCATTACATCATGGGAACCAAGTGCCAGATTTACACTGATCACAAGAGCCTAAAGTACATCTTCACCCAGAAGGACCTTAATCTGAGACAACATCAATGGTTGGAGCTGATCAAGGACTATGATCTGGACATACAGTATCATCCTGGGAAGGCTAATCTGGTTGCAGATGCTTTGAGTCGGAAGGGACATGCCAACATGGCCTTGGCGTTCCAGCTGCCTGAAGAGCTGATGAAAGAGTTTGAGAAACTCAATCTGGGGATGGCTGCTCACACTGAAGGAGTCACTTTGGAGGTAGAGTATACTCTGGAGCAGCAGATGCGTGAAGGACAGTTGGAGGATGTGGAGATTAGGGAGATCAGAGAGACCATGGAGAGGGGCAAGGCCCCGAATTTCACTAAGGATGATCAGGGGACGATATGGTTTAAGAATAGGATCTGTGTGCCTGATGTGGGAGGCCTTCGGAAGACTATACTGAGAGAGGCCCATGACTCAGCTTATTCCATTCACCTAGGCAGTACCAAGATGTATCAGGATCTTAAGAAGAGGTATTGGTGGTATGGGATGAAGAGGGATGTGGCCGCTCACGTAGCACTGTGTGACACGTGCCATAAGGTCAAAGCTGAACATCAGAGGCCAGCGGGACTGCTTCAGCCATTGAAGGTGCAGAGTGGAAGTGGGAAGAGCTAGGCATGAATTTTGTTGTTGGATTGCCCCGTACTCGTGATGGTTACGATTCAATATGGGTTATAGTGGACCATTTGACAAAGGTTGCTCACTTCATACCGGTGCGTACCACTAATATGGGGGAAAAGCTAGCTAAGTTGTACATGTCCAGCATCGTATGCTTGCACGGTGTGCCTAAGAAGATAGTGTCTGACAGAGGTACCCAGTTCACATCTCGTTTCTGGGAGAAGCTTCATGAGTCCATGGATACAAAGTTGAACTTTAGCTCAGCCTATCACCCGCAGACCGATGGACAGACTGAGAGGACAAATCAGATTCTGGAGGATATTTTGAGATCTTGTGCCCTTAAGCATGGTGGTAGTTGGGATAAGAGTTTGCCGTATGTTGAGTTCTCTTACAACAACAATTATCAGGCTAGTCTAAAGATGACACCCTTCGAGGCATTGTATGGGAGGAAGTGTAGAACACCATTGTACTAGAGTTAGACAGGTGAGAGTCAGTTGTTTGGGACTGATATCATTAAGGAGGCAGAAAGGCAAGTTCAGATCATAAGGGAGAATTTGAGGATTGCTCAGTCCAGGCAGAAGAGTTTTGCGGACGGGAAGAGAAGAGATATATCTTTCCAGGAAGGTGATTATGTGTACTTGAAAGTGTCACCCATCAGAGGTTTGCGCAAATTTAAAGTGAAGGGAAAGTTGTCCCCTCGCTTTATTGGACCCTTTCAAATCTTACAACGAGTGGGAGAGGTAGCATACAGATTTGACTTGCCAGAACAGCTCTCAGATGTGCATGATGTATTCCATATCTCTCAGTTAAAAAGGGGTCTCAAACCCCATGATAAAGAGCCATTACCGATGGATGGGTTGGATGTTAAGGAAGATCTCACCATATTGAACGACCTATCAAGATCTTGGATACTTTGACACGGGTTACGAGGAACCGGGCTATTAAGATGTGCAAGGTGCAATGGAGTAATCATTCAGAGCATGAGGGAACTTGGGAAAGGGAAGAGGAGTTGAAGGAAGATTATCCCCATCTCTTTGATCCATCCGAATCTCGAGGACGAGATTCATCTTAAGGGGGTAGGATTTGTAACACCCTAATTTTCACCTGTGAGTTCAAATAAAAATTTGCTTAGCAACCATCGTTCTCGTTTAAGGAATATGAGGTGTTTGTGCTTTTCTAGGCATATAATCATTTTTGTTAATTAAAATAATGAAATATAGGAGTTTACTGTTGCATACATGCTGGTGCATTGTTTTTGAGTGTTTAATTCAAATTTGTGTTTGAATTCATTTGGTTGGTTGCTTTTCAAAAATAGAAAACCCTTTCTCTTTTCATCTCCTTCCTTCTACCAATTTTAGCCCATTTTTGTTTGAGCCCAAAGTAGCCGAAGTGTGTAGCTGCCCCCTTAACTTTCAGCCTAGCCGCCTTGCACCACTAGCCGCGCGCCCCGGCCAAAAGCGGTGGCCCGGCTCACAACCTCCGCGCGCGCGCGCGCCAGCCGCCTTTCGGCCCGGCGCAGGCACAACCGCGTGCGCCGCCGCCCGCGGTCGCCGACGGGCGAGGGCCCCGCCCGTCATCCCTTCCCCCCGCGCCGCTCCCCGAGCCGGAGTCGGGCTCGCCCCAACGTCCGTGCCGCGCGCGCCCTGTCCCGCGGGCTCGCACACCTAGGTGGTCTCCCCCCGGGCCTATAAAGGTGCCGCCCTGCTGTGCCCCCCCTCTCGACCCCAAACCCTAGCCTTGAGCTCGCCGACGCCGCCTCCAAAACCCTAGTCGCACCGCCACCTGGGAGTCGTCGTCCGTCGCCGTTCCGTCGTCGTGGAGGTCTCCCGGAGTTGCGCAAGCAGGTGAGCAGGACTGTGGTGCTTTTGGAACTCGAGCTCGTGCCCCGCATCGCCCGTGCGCGCTCACCAAAGTTCGCCGCTGGGTGTTGTCCACCTCACCGAGCGGCTCGCCACCAACGTCGCCTGCGCGTCTGCCCGAGTGCCATAGATCGATCCTTTGCGTTGCAAGCTTCGCTTCGGTGCAAACCTCGTCACAAACCGTGCCTCTTAGCCCTAGATCGAGTCTGCTTGCCGGAGTCGTCTGCGCGCCTCCGCTCGCTGGAGGGTTCCCCGTCGCCGGTGCGCCGCCGCCCCGCCGCTCGCGTTCACAGCCGTCCGATCTGGATCGGGTGATCCAGATCGATCCCATCCCAGAGTCAAACCTAGTACCGGTCAAACCCGACCCATCCTCGTCTTTTTGCAAGAAATCCACTGAGCTTTTAGGTTTTTACAAGCCAGTCCTTCCACCGTGTATGTTTCTTTACACATAGGTCCAATTTTCTTCAGTTAAGCCCTGTTAGTTTAGTTTTTCTTGCAAACAAGTCCCTGATCTTGTTTACGCTATATCTTAATCGTTTTAGCTTCGTTTTTAGCGTAATTTATGTCCACACGATCGTCTCAATGAGTAGAACAGTTTTATGCCTCTGTTTTTGTTCTGTCAGTACTATTTGGTGATTGTTTCTGAAATTTATTCTATTGTATGCTTGTATGTGAATGTGTGGAGTGTAGAGTATGAGCAGTTCGAGGACTTCGCTGCTGTTGAAGACTTTCAAGACCCTGAGCAGTTTCCGAAGCTGGTAGAAGACAAGTCCTTACTGCATTCCCGTTGATCCTATTACAACAAGCATTTAAATTATATCTTATTTATTATTGCTTTGCATTAAATTGAAGGGTCCTACTATTAAAGTTTGACTAGTGTTGTTTATCCTGTGCCTTGATCAACCTGGGTTTACTTTATGTTTGGTAGAACTTGCTAGAGCTTTACCTTGATTTTGGGTGGTTTAATGAACACTTATCAATCTGTCTTTACTTCTGCTATCATTCATGTAATGCAAGAACACTTTATGTTTGTAATCGGAACATGAAGAACCACCTAGGAAAACAGTACAACCACAAGACATATGGCTCCGTCTTGGCTGAATGACCAGGAAACTTGGTGTTAGGTATGCTTTTGCCTGAAAGGGGTTGGGGGCTGACGGTTCATGGCGTATAGACCTGCTCTAGCGGGGAGTTGGGCTTGGCTAAGACACGGTACTCGCTAGGGAGCTTTATACGCTGCGCTGATCAGGTAACCTAGCGGGCAGCCAGCACTAGGGGATCTTCGTAAAGGCCTCGTAGCGTCCCTATGCAGCCACACCTCGGTAGTGTGGTATTGTGCCTACTTTTGCACAGCATGGTTGGGTTTAAAACTCTTCTGGCTTTTTACGCGACTTGTGGGTAAAGATGTACAGCCTCTGCAAAGTGTAAAATTGACTAGTTAACCGTGCCCACGGTCAAGGGCGGCCTGGACCCTCACATGAGTAATTTATGAAAGATGGAACTTTTAAACTTGTGCATTGCATTCAATGGTTCTGTTGCACTTGTTAATTGGGTTTGGTATATGTACTTTCACTTGCTAGTAACAGCTGCTTAATAAAACTTGACCAACTAAAATGCTGAGTTGCTTTATAACCATCAGCTTCCACCATAAAGCCTTGCATGTTGTTATAGAACTTTTCCCTTGTTGAGTACGACATGTGCTCATGCTTGTTGTTTCTATATTGCATCTGCACTACCCGGCTGCTGCTCAGACGGACGCTTTGAGGATTTCCCTGGAGAGTTTGATGAGTTCTAGGCACTCGTTCCCCAGTCAGCTGCCTGTGGAGGACTTCTACGTATGTTTCTTTTCCGTTGTTAGCTACTCGAACGATTGTTAGATTGAGACACTCGGTCATGTAATAAATGTTTAAAACTCTCTTTACGATTTACATTGTGTTTTGGTATTCACTTAGTCGATGCATGTGTGTAACTTGATTATGGCGCACATGTATTTTTGCATTCGGATTTGCCCTTAAATCCGGGTGTGACAAATGGATTGGGTGGTGCGTGCGGAAGGTGTGCAGATGGAGATGAGAGGTGAGGAAGTCCATCACAGCAATTTGTTTTAATCTAATGACAAGAAAAAAGAGTGCTAGAAGGCCAACCCGTACTTGAGGACTGTAGACAACCCCGAAAATTAACCGTAAATAACAGTGATATCTTGGGTGCACCATTGGCACCTAAGTTAAGTAAGATCTTCACTTCATCAAACTCGAGCTTGTTGGCATGTGACACATATGCCTCACGTTCTTTTTGTCCAAAAGATTGTTTGCATTCTGGATATAGGACTTCTAAAATGAGATCATAGGAAAGAATTGTTTGACGAAAACTAATTCACGTGCAAGAAACTAGGACGCGTCACTTTGTCATGGGATTGTTCAAGTAGATTCTGGATTTTTTTTATTTCATATTTTATTGTTCAAATGTCCACTTCAAATCTGGAAAATCGATTATTTGCCTGAGCTGGAATCTCATTACCTTGTCTCTTCCGCGCGCTCGCAGACAAGGGAAGAAAAAAGCAGAAACGTCTCCTACTCTTTACCGGCCAGGCCACAGCGATCTCCATGACAGTCTTTAACGGAAATCAATCACAGCTCCTGTCAAACATCTTTGAATAAAAAAAGCAAAGCGCTATAGGGAACATATTCATTGCTTTGGAGGAGAAGAGAAGGGGAGAATGCTTGCCGTGCGACGATCGAGAAGCAACGCACCCAGAAAAAACAAAGGGACCATCCGTGCTCTGCAGAGAAAGGGAGGTAGCTGCCGGCCGTGGTGCCTGGCCGCAGACACACTGTACAATTCTACCGCCCGCCCTCTGCGATCCTCCTGTCGGATCACGATCGTATTCCATTACCTCCTTGGTCTTGGACTGAACAGAGAGGGATTCTTCTCCACGTACGGGAAGACACAAGCGAGGTGTGTGCTCCTCTATATTTTCATTATTTGCTTCCTTGAAAATACTACTGGTAGTGATGTAATGTTTACTCACGGTCCGACGGTCTGATGGTTTCTTGCAATGGGGCACAGAAGCCGGCAAGAGGTGCTAGATTATTGGCGTTCATGGGTTAGACCGGTGTTCGTGCGCGTCTTTCTCCGTTGGTCTTCCGTTCGTGCGCGTCTTTCTCCGTTGGTCTTCCACGGCAACAGGGTTAGCCGGCAAGAGGTGCTAGATTTTTTTAAGACGCGCATAGCACGTTTTCACTAGGAAGGAGAGTTTCGGTGCAAACTTAACAAAATAAGAACAAAAAGGCCAGAGCCCGACAAGAACGAAAGATTACAACTTAAGCCTAAGATGACCAAGAGAGGCAATGAGAGCGAACCCAGCCCTAGCCCATCTCCGAGCTTCCTCCAAAATCAGTTACGCCAACACCACATGTTGAAGTGCGGCTCTATTATGAACATGTCGATTTCTTTCCTCCCATCATGACGAGACGGCCAAAAGGGCCAAGGAGTCAAACCCTTTGTGTTGAAGCTTGTGAATCTATTTCCTGACATCCAGCCACCATTTGAAGAATGACAACTCCTTCTGTGGCGTCAGATGCTCCACATCTGAGAAGCAGGTGCTCCCAAGTTTCGACCTCTTGTGCGCAGAGTGCACAATCATCCGAGTCCCGAAGCCCATGGTGACACAATCTGTTCAAGGTCCAGCAATGACTATGCAACACAAGCCACCCAAAGAAGCGGCACCGGCCAACTGCCTGAACCTTCCAAATGCGATCAACACCAGCAATAGGAGTTCTCCCCACAAACAGCGCCCGGTACGCTTAGTTCGAAAAGAATTCTCTCGAAGACGACCACTTCCAGATGAACCTGTTGGCTGTTCGGACAGATGGTAAGCCCGTAGTGTGTCCCGAAGATGTAGATACTGGACGACCATGAAAACAGTGCGGGCAAAAGCTATATCCCTTACCCATCGGTTACCCAAGAGCACATCCTAGACCGTGCGAGACTTCCTGGTTCTGGGAGGAACAACGTTCCAAAGATCAGGGCCAACTGGCGAATGGAGCATCCATGCAGCTAGCAATCCATCCAGAATAGAGCGCATGAACCGTCGCCCACTTGTACAGTTACTGAAGCATCGAAGAATTCTTGTAACAACCTATCAGCCTAGAAACAATACCCCGACCATTTCTTGTCAGTCTACCCGAGCTAGCCATAGCCAATAAAGTCATAATGTGAAGCCCATAAGCTGAAGATTGGGGATGCCAAGGCCACCATACTTCCTTGCGCAAGTCGTATTGGTCCAAGCAATCGCACACCCTCCACGGCTACCTCAGATCCAGACCACAAGAAACCATGAACGAGCTTCTCAATGACCTGAATAGCCCAAGGATCGATACTCGTGGCCATGGAAATGTGCATCGGGATAACACAAAGCGTGGACCAGGCTAGGATAAGATGACCACTTCGGTTAAGCATCCTACCCTTCCAAGGAGGTAACGGTCTAGCGACCTTGTCAATAACTGGCTGCATAGCAGATTTGGGAAAACACCAAGGAGAGAGCGGCACCCCTTACTATGTACATGGGAACTCTGCGCATTGACAACCTAGAGTACACATGATTAAGCCCAGCCGATCCTCTGCACAATGGATTAGGAAAGCCTTACTCTTGTTAAGATTGGTAGCAAGCCTTGTTGCCCGACAGAAGAGTTCCAAGATCTCTCCAATCATAACAAGATCTAGCGTGATCGGGGAAAGGAAGATGACTACATCATCTGCATACAACGAAACCCACTGCTTAATAGAGTGCGACCGCAGGGGGTTAAGTAGACCCCTGGAGTTAGTGAGCTTAATCATGGCATTGAAGCACTCTATAACTAGAACAAATAACATAGGTGGCAAGGGATCACCTTGCATAAGCCCACGACCATGGCAGATACGACAACCTAGGACTCCATTCAGGAGAATTTTAGTGCTGGTTGTAGAGGGCATGATAGAAATGTAGTAAGTCCATCTAAGAGGACAGCCGGCAACTGATAGCAGCTCGATGAGGAAGACCCAATTGACCGAGTCAAAGGCTTTGGCAAGATCAAATTTTAAAAAACGCTTGGCCTCTTCCTAATCGAGAGTGTTTTGGCCGTACCCAGCATGTATCTGAAGTTACGTTGGATTTGAAGACTCTTGATAAACGTGCTCCTAATTTGCTAAGATTAAGCAAGTGAGGTTTGAGGCAAAATGGTTGGCCATGATCTTGGAAATTTTTTTCCCAAAGTTGTGGATTAGACAAATAGGACGATAATCCCCCACGACCTCGGGATTGTCAACCTTAGGGAGCAACGTAAGTAGAGCTTCATTAAAGTGGTGGAAGCTCCGACAATCCATCACCGAAATGGCCTGAAAGGCCCGAACCATGTCATCCTTGATGATTGACCAAGCTGACCTATAGAAACGACCAGTGAAACCATCCGTTCCTGGTGCCTTATCCAATGGAAGGTTACCTGATGGCCTCCCACACCTCCTCTTCAGTAATAGGACGACCGAGGTCCAGACGCAGAAGCCCCAACTCACTAAAATCTAGAGCGGTGCTCCTAGGTAACTCAGACTCGAGGATGGCTTCATAGTACATGAAGGTGGTGTCAGCCTTGTCTGGCTTGGAGACAAGGGTGACCCCATCAACCTAGAGGGAAGCAATAGTATTCTTCCTCCTTCGTTGGTTAGCATGAAGATTAAAAGACTTAGTGCAAGCGCCACCCTCCTTTAACCAACGCATGCTTGACCGCTCTCTTGCGATGGTGCGATGGAGAGACGTCAACACCAAAAAATGCGCCGGAGAAAGTGACCGATGATCTTGAGCTACATCAATACAATGATCTTGTGACATGCACCTTAGTGTGAATACTACCAATAGACTAGTGCTCCACGCCTTCATCCCCTTAGCTATCTTGCGAAGTCGTTGGTCGATGATACGCAACATATCAGCTAGAGGTATCGGGGTCGACCAGGTTGTAGCCACAACCCCAAGATAACCTTCGATCTATGGCCCGGAAGCCTGAAAATGAAAGTGTCGTTGTTTGGGGTTAAACCCATCATCGAACTGCAGGAGTAAAGGAGCATGATCTGAGCATCTCGACGATAATGCTTGGAGGTACGTCCAGGGAAAGAGGGGCTCCCACCCACGAGCGACGGACATCCTATCGATGCGTTCCAAAGTTGGGTGTACCCGCTCGTTACTCCAAGTGAAGAGACGACCACTGAGATGCAACTCAGATAACTCAAGATCATTAAGGAACCTTCTAAAATGACCCATCAACATCCTAGAGAGACAGCCATTATTCTTATCTCCCGCCTGGTAGATTAAGTTGAAATCGCCACAAAGCGCCCAAGGGCCCATCAAATACGGTCGGATGCCACGCAACTCTTGCAGAAAAGCGGTCTTCTCTGCATCACCATGCGGACCATATACGTTGGTGAACAACCAAGTAGCCTCCAGATTTGAACAGAGTGCAACCTTGACGCATAACGAATAGGAGCCTAAAATCGGAGAAGAAACCGAAGTTGGGGGGATTCGGAATCAAGCCTTTCGTATACCAAAATAAAAGAGTCTTTTTCAGTTGTTCAAAGTTTGATGCGAAAGGCTCGGCGGCGAAACCCCAGGAGCTTTCAAAACCATTTTCATCTCCCAGGACCCGTCTTTCGACCATTGCCCTTCGTCACCGCGGAAGCGACCAAATAAACCCAAAGCAACCCGGGGTGTTAGGGTCTCGGTCAGGCCACTTGGTTTTCCCCACGATGAAACCCCAGAGATGAATCTTACTCACCCAGCTAGTCTTAGCCTAGGTTTCGCTCAGGAGGTTTCGTCGTCTCTGACATCTAATGTTTTCAAGTTTGAATGTGACCCGTGTTTCAGGTGACGAGAGGTGCCAGGCGAAAGGGGAGTCTCCAAAAGATTGAAGGTCTTCTCCCGACAGGCGCACGTGATGACAATAAGAAAGGCGCCGCGATTTGCGGCATGACGTTATGAAGCGCCAATTACGTGGAGACCTAATTGGAGACCTCCCAAAAATAGCCTAGCATCTTCTGTCTTGATCCTTTTCGTACGAGGGCATCCTCAGAATGTAAAAAGTCCGCTCGCCTCCCTATAAAAGGAGACGGACCGGCACTTGTAAACGGAATCGTTATTTGAGAAATCTACTGTTGAGAAAAGAACTTTTGGTTGTCCTTCGTTTTGTGTTCTGGTTTTGGTTCTTGAGCTTTCCTTACTCTTCATTGTTTGTGCTCGGTAGCTTCGGCTAACCCACAACAATTGGCGCCCACCGTTTGTGCTTGGCTCGAGTAACAAACCCAGAATGTCCACAAGGAAGAAGACAACTACTGCCAATTCTACCAAAGGGGTTTCGTCGTCCCTTGACGAAGACTTGAACCCCTCTACCTTGCTCACCCAGGGAAAGGAGCTCCGGAATCCGGCGCCGCACACGAAGCGGAGTTGGCCAAAGCTGCGTAGGGAAGGCCGAAGAACTAGCTAGAACCAAGAAGAGGTTGCTAGCGGTACGGTCGAAGGATCGGATGGCGACTAGAGAGGGGGGAGTGAATAGGAGCTGGTAAAAACTCTTCTCAAAGAACCCGGCCTATACCCTAGTCAAATCTCGGTCACACACAAGCGATGGATCGAATCACACACCAATCGCCAAGACAACGAGGTTATGGATCAACCTCTAGTCCTAGGAACGATTCCTTGAAGCACACGCGGAAGCACAAGAAAGGAAGGAAGGAATCGAACCAAGAAGCAAAGCATACGGGCTGCGGCGGACCGTCCGGCCGGGGGAGGGGCGGACCGTCCGCGCGGCCACGCGGACCGTCGGCTTGCTGCCGCGGACCGTCCGCACCCACACCGCGGACCGTCCGGCCCTACGTCGCGAACCGTCCGAAAAAGCAAACGGAACCTCCGGAGACGACCCCAAATAACGGATCGTCCGCGGGGAGCACGTGGGACCGTCCGCCGGGCACCCGCGGACCGTCCGCCGCCGTCGCGGACTGTCCGAAACCTTGCCCAAAGAAAACTCAAAGCCACGACGGATCAAAAGCGAAGCCGAGCAAGAACACGAAGAACACGGGAAGAACTCGCACGTCGCGGACTGTCCGCCACCTGCTCGCGGACTGTCCGCGCCTTGCGGACGAGCCGAAACGAGCTCGACCTCGAAAGTCAACCTCTCCAATCCGTCACCGGATCTCCCAAACGATAGAAGTTGTTGAGACAAAGGTTTGGGGACATGATATGCGCCAACCAAGGATGCTATACCCCAAAAATTTCGTCTCCTAACTCCCTAAATCATCGGGAATCGTGGATCCTTTGAACACCACCAAAAGCTAGAGCACCGAATGAAAATCCCCGAATCGAAGTGGTTTCCGGTGTTTGAGGGCCCAAGATCAATCACAAAGATGCAATAGACATCCATCCATGTTTCCCTCAAAGAAATCCGGGGAGAAACCCACTCAAATCCGCGGAATCACACCGAGAACAAAGGCACCAAAAACAAGCACGAATAAGACCATGCAAATCACAACGCCAAATCATCTATACAAACCACGAAAGATTCACAAGGTCTAGCATGCCGCCCTAGCATCCATCCCTCTCAACAAATCTCTCATGAAGCTCTCATGCTAGTCTAGAGAAAATGGAGAAGAAAATAGCTACGAAAATGAGAAATGGGAGAGGGGAAATGAAACCCTAAATCACACGGAGAGAGAGCCATCCACACACACTCATGGCTTATATATCGAGTCCCGCCGAAGTGGTAAATGACTCGACTACCCCTAACTTAACTACGGCGATACAACCCACGTAGGGGCATTTAGGTAATGTTTGTGGGTCTTGCCATCGGACGGCCCGGGCCTTTGCCGCACCCCGCTTCCTTCTGACGCAAGCCATGCGATCCCGCCGCGTGTCCTCCGCTTCGAAGCTTCCCGACACGCCTGGATCCCGTCTCCGTCGTGTTGGGCCCTCGGACTTGGTTTTGAGGCCCAAACCAATAAACCGTCCTCTGATGGTTTTGTGGGCAAACCACCAAACCCCGCGTGCTCCGTCCGGCCTCCCACCAATCCACTTGACTCGACCGCCACCGTGCATCGGCTCGATTGTCCATGAATTCGTCTTGCTCGTCTCGCCACCATGTGGCCCGCACCTAGTCCCGCCGTCCACCGGGTCCCTCGAACCGAGCCTACTTATCTCTCCATCTCCCAACGGCCTCTCAAGGCGAAGACCATTCGCGCCCGTTCTTCACCGCAACAACACGAACTAGGCCGCGGCCTACACACGCGCACTAAGCCAAGAGTCGGTCCAACACCCATTGTCAATCACTCATCACCGAGGAGCGGTCATCCATCGACCACCGGGATGCTCCCGGTCCTCAATCTCCCCCTTGATGAGTGCATTGACAACACACACGCGAAATGAAATTCGAGAGAAAGAAAGAAAGGAAGAAGAAAGAAAAACAAAGAAGCGCGACTCATGACCAAAACCAAAGAAAGGCAAAGAAAGGTCACAAGCCGAGCAAAGCACAAACTCCACACCGAAAAACAAGCAAGAAAGCTCCCCCCGAACATGTGGATGCAAACTTCCAAATTTTAGCTCACCTCTTCGAATTTTCATTAAGCTCACCTCTTCTCCCCCTTGTTGACAATGTATGAATCAAGGTGAAAATGTAGAAATGCAAAACAAAGCATATAAACATCTACGGGAGCTTCTCAAAAAGGCCAAATTTAGTGTCAAAGGCTAGAAATGAGACAAAGAGCACATATATGGATCATAACATAGTCAAAGCATCGCCACAAGTAATATATGAAGATATAGGCATGTGACAAAGAAAATTTTCAGATTTGAATAATTATATCAAAAGATGGCTCACTTCAAATGTAAAAGCCTATCCATGTCACATTCGAGCCAAAAACATGCATATCATCCAGAGATCATACAAGGATACCCAATTCTCGACAAAAGATCATTGCAAACACCCATAAAACAAAGCATGTCATGTTAAAGCTCATGAGCCATGTGTCCACTTCGGGGAGACTTCTCCACTGGTGAACATCATGCAACATGTTTTGCACCCATGTGTGAAAGATAAAACATTTTAAGCATAAACATGATGGATGGAGCATTTTTCAAGCATACACACTTCTTTTCAAGATTAATTCATTTCATGGTACATGAAGTGCCTTTGCGGCAAAAAGAAGCTTATGCTCCCCCATGAATGCAACATAGGCTAAACATTCACAATGATATTCGGCCTTTGGCCCAAAAGCAAGAAAAAGTCATCCAAGCACAATCTAAGCATAGAAAGCACATTTAGACCAAAACGTGACATGGATACACTACTACACATGAGTGGAGCACATTTCACCAAAAATTAGTCAAGATTAGCATTTATTTCGAAAAGGGCTATCTCACCACACATATATTTCAAATATTCCAAGAGCATAGCCTCACACCACCATTTCTCCACACATATGACCAATATCTCACAAATAGCCAAAGAGACTCAAATACGGCATATGAAGGAAGCTCATCATCCTAAAATGCAATATGATACAAATGCAACATGATATATGACAAGATGGCTATCCTACCATGGTTTGTACATCAAGCAAAACATGTATATACATCAAAGTAAAACATGGTATGAAACATATGATACAAGAAAAACCCCCAAGAATCAACTAGAAAGGGCAACAAACCCCAAGTTCCCCCGCAAGCGCACAAATGTAGCTTGGTCGAGAGGCTTTGTAAAGATGTCGGCTAGGCGATCTTGGGTAGGGACATGACTCAACACAATGGTTCCTTTTTCCACATTGTCCCTCAAAAAATGATACCTCACTTCTATGTGTTTGGTTCCGGAATGAAGCACCGGGTTTTTAGCTACGCTTATGGCACTAGTGCTATCATAAAGAAGTGGGATGCGGGTGCACTCCCCACCAAAGTCTCTCAAAGTGCATGAAATCCATAACAACCGGGAACGACAACTCGGCCGCCGCAACATACTTTGCCTTGGTGCTAGACTAAGCTACACTAGACTACTTGCGGGAAGACCATGAAACCAACGAAGACCCAAGAGTGGTAAATGACTTATATATCGAGTCCCGCCGGAGTGGTAAATGACTCGACTACCCCTAACTTAACTACGGCGATACAACCCACGTAGGGGCATTTAGGTAATGTTTGTGGGTCTTGCCATCGGACGGCCACGCCTTTGCCGCACCCCCGCGTCCTCCCGACGCAAGCCATGCGATCCCGCCGCGTGTCCTCCGCTTCGAAGCTTCCCGACACGCCGGATCCCGTCTCTGTCGTGTTGGGCCCTCGAGTTGGTTTTGAGGCCCAAACCAAGAAACCGTCCTCCGATGGTTTTGTGGGCAAACCACCAAACCCCGCGTGCTCGGTCCGTCCTCCCGTCGAACCACTTGACTCGACCACCACCGTGCACCGCTTGATCGTCCACGACCTCGTCTTGCTCGTCTCGCCACCATGTGGCCCACACCTAGTCCCGCCGTCCACGGGTCCCTCGAACCGAGCCTACTTGTCTCTCCATCTCTCGGAGGCCCCTCAAGGCGAAGACCTTTCGCGCCCGTTCTTCACCCGCAACAACACGAACTAGGCCGCGGCCTACACCGCGCACTAAGCCAAGAGTCGGTCCAACACACCGTTGTCAATCACTCATCACCGAGGAGCGGTCATCCATCGACCACCGGGACGCTCCGGTCCTCAACAGGCACGAAGCCGAGATCCGAAAACAAAAGGCAGAGATCACCAACTTGAAGGAGGAGTTGCGTGCCTTAAAAGCAAAGAAATCCTTAAGTTTCAATCAACCCTCACCCGAGTACACTGTCCCCAATCAGTCCAACTTCAATGAGCGCACTGAGTTTTTCACCCAGCCCCCTCCGCACACCAGTTTCAGCCGTAACCCTTTCGTGAGCCCTATCGAGTCAGGTCCTTCACATCAGGACGTTCATACCATTCGCACGAGGTCTTGGGATCCCATATCTCCCTTGTCACAAGAAATTCAGATCACTCCATGACCACAAACGTATAGGCCAGTCCCACTCCCCAGATTCTCAGGCCAATCCGACCCAAGACAATTCCTAATGAGCTACGAAGCCGCTATCCTCTCAGCTTGCGGTGATGACTCTGTACTGGTGAAATCCTTCATCATCGCTGCTGATGAGGCGGCAGCGCAGTGGTACTCTCTACGAAGCCCGGGTGTAATTCACAGATGGGACGATCTGAAGCAGCGGATTCTCTCCAACTTCCAGGGTTTCCGGCGTCCGAACTTACGAGAGAGCGACCTTTTCTCGTGTAAGCAGAAGGACAAGGAGCCTCTCCAAAACTATTTCAGGAGATTCGTTCATCTCAGAGCCCAGGCGCCGAATGTCTTGGACGCCGTCGCCATTAACGCTGCAATCGTGGGTTTGAGAGCTGGCCAATTTTGCTTGCACCACATGCGCGAAAGGCCCAGGACGATCCAGCGACTATACGAAGAGTTCGAGAAGTATTGTCGCACAAACAATGACTTCAGGATGTGCATGGAAGAGCAATCTCAGCAAAAAAAAGTCCGCAAAAGCTAACCAATCCAGCGAGAGGGAATGGTCCAATCCCAGAAATGCCTCGCACGCCAATCCTCGGAGTGTGTTCGGCCTGGATGGCGAAAACGCCTAGAAAAACCCCAATCCACAGGCTGACTCACAGAACCTGGTCCCTAACCCGCCTAGTCCACCACACTCGGATCAAGGGGGAGGCCGTAGAGGCAGAGGTCGCGGCAGAGGTCGAGGCCACCATGAGAAAAGAAAATGGTACTGCATTTTCTATAACAAAAACAATGACCATAGCTCGAATTACTATCCAGACAAGAAGAGATTCGAGGCCATCCTCGAGGAGGAGAGTAAGGAAAAGGAGAGAGCTAGCACCGTAAACCATTTTGCTCCGGCGTGGCAAAACCCTAGCTTTGGGAGAAACTCTTTCGCTAATCCTTTTCAGCCACCTCAATTCCAGCCACCTCCTTCCACTTATCCCCAACCTCCACCCTGGCAATCACAAACTCTCCAAGCTCAGAATATTGAGCGCAGGCCCATCGAGCAACACCCCATTGCTCCTTCGCCTCCTCCTTTCAAAGGCCCCTCAGCTCCGCCGCTGCCAGCCAAGCTTGAGGGTCAGAGCGATCCCTTGCCACCCGTCAGAACCATAATGCCAATTTCAGGGGGCTCCACATTGGAGTTCGAAACAAAAAAGGAACAGAAGCACTACTTCCGCAAGGTGCGGAACATTTGTGTGGAGGGAAGAGTCGAAAAAACAAGATGGTCTCACGTCCCAATCACCTTCTCAGAGGAAGATGTAAGGTTACAAGGTTTCCCCCACAATGACGCTCTAGTGATAGAAGCGAACATAGCGAGTTGGACTCTGGGGAAGCTTCTGGTGGACAATGGTTGGTCAGCCGACATTATCTTCGTTGATGCTTTCGACAAGATGGGGCTCAGCAAAGATCTGCTGCAACCCCCAGACACGCCTTTGTATGGATTCGGAGGGCGCGTCATCCATGCGCTGGGCAAAGTGGTTCTCCTGGTGTCTTTCGAAATAGTCCAAAATGCTAGAATAGAATATTTATCCTTCGACGTCGTGGAGATGTATTATCCCTACAATGTCATCTTGGGCAGAGGATTCCTCAACAAGTTTGAGGCAATCATTCACCAGGCTTACTTGTGCATCAAAATCCCGGCAACGCTAGGGATCATCACAATCTGGGGTCACCAAAATGATGGCCGCAATCGAGAGAGAGGTTGCACCCCAGGACAGCGAAATGCGCATGCCCTCAACGAAGTGGTCGAGAGCAATGAGGCAGAAAAGCAGCCGAAAGCAGACAGAGAGAAAGTTAACATGCAGCCGGACTGCGACACCAAAAGGGTCTTACTAGACGCAATGGTTCTGGATCAGACCGTCGTCATTGGCTCTGATCTTTCAGCTGATGAGGAAGGAAACCTAGTTCAATTCCTCCAGAAGAACAAAGATGTGTTCGCCTGGTCCGCCAAAGATCTCACAGGTGTGGATCGAAACTTCATCGAACACAAATTGAATATCGACCCTTCGGTCAAGCCGCAAAAGCAGAAACTAAGAAAGATGTCCGACGACAAGGTAATAGATGTCAAGTCGGAAGTTCAGAGGCTGCTTGATGCCACTGTCATCCGCGAGGTCATGTACCCCAAGTGGCTGGCCAACACGGTGCCGGTCAAGAAAAAGAATGGCAAGTGGCGAATGTTTATCGATTTCACCGACCTCAACAAGGCTACGCCAAAAGACAACTATCCATTGCCACGAATGGATCAGGTTGTGGACTCTGCGGCCAACGCCGCGGTCATGTCCCTGTTGGATTGCTTCTCTGGGTATCATCAGTGTTGGATGGCGAAGGAGGATGAGGAAAAAACCAGTTTCATCACACCCTTTGGAACGTTCTGCTTCGTACGAATGCCAGAGGGTTTGAAAAATGCCAGCTCGACTTTCACCAGAATGACTGGGACAGTGTTTAAGCCGCAGATTGGCAGGAAAATCCAGGCCTACGTCGACGACCTCATCGTCAAGAGCACCAACCAGGCCAGTCACGTGAGCGATTTGGCGGAAACTTTTGCCAACATGAGACGGGCTGGTCTGAAATTAAACCCAGAGAAGTGTGTGTTCGGGGTTACGAAAGGAAAAATTTTGGGATGCCTCATCTCCGCCAAAAGGATCGAGGCCAACCCCGACAAGATAAGAGCAATCAGAGAAATGGAAGAGTCTAAGACAAAGAAGGACATTCAAAAATTGAATGGCCGGGTAGAAGCTTTAAACAGATTCCTTTCAAGATCTGTTGAGCGAAGCCTCCCATTTTTCAAAGCATTAAAGGGCATGGGCACGATCGAGTGGTGCCCCGAGCAAAGCAAAGCCTTCGCCGAGCTCAAGGAGTACATCGAGAAGATGGCAATACTCTCGCCACCCTTGCCATCGGAGCCACTTCTCTTGTACGTGGCCACTTCAAAAGCCGCGGTCAGCGCCGCTCTGGTGCAAGAGGTGGAGGCTGAAAAAGGAAAGCTTCAATGTCCTATCTATTTCGTCTCTGAAGCCTTGTCAGGCTCCAAACTGCTATATTCTGAGCCGGAGAAATGCTTATGCGGTGGTGTGACAACCCGCCCAGGAAAATACCTTACTATCGCCTAAGACCAATCCACTTTGGTCTTTAAGCAATAGTAAAGTATCATCTCGTCGTTAGTTGCTGGGTTAATGCCCGGTAAATCATTTGGAATTCATACAGAGGATCAACATATGCATTAAAACTCACGTGAAGGCGAGTCCAGAGTAGAACACGGATTAAAGCCAATTTATTACAAACCATTGTTCATGACAGGAAGTAAAGGTTCAGAGTTCGGAAACAACGGAAATAAATAAACTAGCGGCTCGATGAACATCACCGGAGGCCGTCCGTGATGCCATCACTTGTCGTCATCCACCTATCGGCAACAACACCCGCAACAACGAGTTTTAAAGCAAGGCTGAGTATACTAATACTCGGCAAGACTTAACCGTCGGGTGAATACTACATCACCAAACTCTAGACATGAGAGGCTTTTTGGCCGGTGGAGTTTCTTTTGCCGAAACGACTACTAAGAGTAGATCCTTACTTTCAATCTTTTAGCTCAAGTTCTAGTTGATTACCATTTCTAAATGTGCCATCTAATTCAATCAAGAATTGGACAAGCAATTAATTCATACAACATTATTCTCCGAGTTCCATCATTAAGGGATATCATGGCTAGTTGATTAAGCAGTCTCGGATAACGGTGAGAGGCCGACAATCGATTGATTTAAACCTTGCAAGGTGGACCCAAACACACGGAAAAATGCATACCCCAAGAAGGTCCAACAAAAAATGAAACGGGGTATACACCGACCGGGCGGTTCCCGTCGATCTTCAACTCGGGAGCGGAACCTACATTCCTTGGTACAAGGCTTACTAGATCGCTCACACATGAATGTCCGGACTCACGCAGTACCACCTTGTTGCAAGCGGGGGGACACATGTGCCCCGGGTTTAGTAGGGAAAGGTTCCCTTACCGCGTCAATCGGGTACTAGGCTTACCGGTCCCATTCCGCAAGTGTTTAGTACGTTCAAAAGCTTAGCCCACGAAAGCCACTTGGACCGAGCACAAATCTCATGCTCTTACCACATGAGCAATCTATTTATAAAGATCTTATGATTCCAACATAAGAACCTATTCGGCGAGTGACGAACATCACTCGACTTCTACCGCTCCTATAGCATAGCGGCTATCGCCCTAGCATACTAGTAAAAGAACATAGGTACTTTGGGATCATGCATCTAGGGTTTCAAATCAACTCCGAAATGTAAATGCTCAATCATAGCAACGATAATTGCATAAATTTCAAAAACAGGGTTAATGATCCGGGGCTTGGCTTCGATGGCAAGGTTGGCCTGGGCCCTTCTGGACTTTGGTCCACGTCTTGCTCTACCACGACGTGGTGCACGTCTCTGTCAGCTCCTCCGTCTCCTCCTTCCGGCACACATGTACAGCAACCGTTCGGGAGATCTACACGAGGATGCAAATGCAAGATTTAATTGACGATCTTTAATTTAATTAATTACAAACTACATATGACAACCATGAAGAGTATGTTCGGCCATATTCACCTTAACAAACACATATTGGTAAACCTTTCTGCTAAAATAATTTCTCAGAGTTCTTTCTTATTTATTTACTTATTTATTTATTTTTATAACTGTTGTGTACATATTTTATGTAAATAAAAGGATTTCTCTTTCACAACAGCAAGGTTTGATATTTATCGTTTTAAAATGATTTACATCACACATATTGGGCCTTTAGATATGTAGTTTGATGATTTTCTCATTTAATTGAATATTAAGCTTTAAAAGGCTTCCCTAGCTTTTATTCATAAAATAATTTAATAAAATTCAGTGGGATGTGTTATGAAGCATTTCCAAACCTATACAAGCCACTGCATACACATGCACTCTTAGAAAAGCTATGAATTTAATTATACCGAAAATAACAAAAGCTAGTCAACCAAACATGAGAAATGCATACAAAAATAAATACACATCAAAATGATTCCAACTTTCTCACACATGATATATGGTCCAAACCTAAGCTAGGAATGCAGCATATACACCTAGAACTATTATGAAACTTGTATGCAATTAAAAAGAAAAACAAGCATATTTCAAGAATAAATATTTCAGTTAATTATAAAATTGTGATTAATTCAGCAAACGTGCATTTTGGCGTAACAAGATAACATGCATAAGTTGGGCACAAAAACTTAATTATTTTTAGCTACAAAAATCATTTGGACAGATTCTGTAGAAATGGAAAACAATTTTTATAAAAAGATTTATGACATAACTTTGTGCAATTTTTGGTATAGGAGTTAGGTATAACATAACACACAACATATACAAAAATTGGACACAGAGGATTTATAGATTTTGAGTTATGGCAGATCTAGGTTTTTCACATTTCTATTTTTAATGCCAAGCAATATTAGGAAATAGCTCGGGAAAGAATAACAAAGGTTGTAGGATAGTTTACAGTGGATCCAACAAAATTGGGTTTGCATTTTTCTGATTTTTCTATGATTTTATAGGAATTTTCAATGTTCCAGCCGAAGTCATTTACTATTTCAGACGAGGTTTCACTGGCAGGTCCCTGAAACTTCTGTTTCTATCACGAAAAGGTCCCTGGTTCACGAAAAACATCCTGGAATTAATGGAAGAGACACAATGTGGTCCCTAGCCATGGATGGCGGCGCGGCTCGCCGGAATTGAGCCATTCCAGTGGGGGATTCGGCTGGGGAAGAGGTGGAGAAGGTTGAGGGGCTCACCATAGACCGGTTTTTGGCCGTGGACAGGCGGAGGGGCGCCGGTGGAAGGCCGGCCGGCCGCGCCCGGGGGGCACGGCCGCGAACGCCTCGGTCCGGCGGTGCTCCGGCCTGGGAGAGGGGGCGGTGGTGCTGGGAAGGTCGTAGGGATGCTAAGGAGCTCTGAGGTTCTTGGATGGCGCTGGAAATTTCAGAGGAAAGGTTCGCCCGCGGCGAGTTTCCAGGCGGCCACGGCGGCGACGCCGTCGCTTCAGCGCGGGGGGAGGAAAACGAACTGGGCACGGCAAAGATGAGGGCGACGGACTGCGGCTTTGAGCCATAGCGACGAAGGACCGCCGCATTACTCCGCGGTGCAGCGTCGCCTCGACAGGAGCGCTCGACAGGCGACGGACCGCTAGGCCGAGCGTGACGGCGGAACGATGCGGTAAATGCGGCCCGCGTTCCAAGGACGGCCGGTGCGAAGGGGACCACGGCCCCGACCTCGAGGCGGTGGGGGACGAGCCGCTCGCACGCCGAGGCGGGCGCGGCCGCCGGAGCACGGCGCGTGGCGCGGACCACGCCGGCGGAGAGCGCCGGCGCACCGGGCGGCGCTGCGGAGCGCGGCGAGCCGGTTTTCGGCGGGTCAACGCGTCTTTGACTGCGTTTTTCTCAAAAAAGTTGAATAGAAGTGCACAAAGTGGTGAATAGGAAAGTTGTAGATCTCACTCCCCTCTACAACTTTTACAAAGGTCGTATAGTGTTTTTCTCGACGGTTTGAGCGAGAACGCGAAGCAAAGTTGGGTTCCGCAGAGTGCCGATGAACGTGAAAACTGCGATTGACCAAGTTTTTCACCCTTTTCCGCTCAAAATTTGAAATGCCATCCAACATGAAAGTTGTGTTCCTCGAAAAACTGGACAACTTTTATTTTGGTAGAATTCGAAGTGTTTAGGTGAAATTTGGAGAACGCTGCAAAAGTTCCGGACGACATTCGCCGACGTCAACGGTTAAGTCAGGTTTGACCGTGTCTTTGACCAAGGGTTGACCACGGGTGTGTGTAGGCTTGGTCAAGGGGTTCAATAGGGTTTGTCGGTGAGGTTTTCGAGGTGATGACCCAGGTTGACCTAGGTTTGACCAGGGTCGGCAGGTTTGACTCGGCTGATCCGGTCATTAGCACTAATGACGTTAATTAAAAACCTAGGACATCACAGCCTACCCCCCTTAAAAAGGGATGTCGACCCGAGATTCGAATATTAAAGACAAAGGTAGGGGTAAGGTTCTTACTGTTTCGCGATTGAAGAAAACCCGGATACTTGGTGTTGAGGAAGTGCTCGGTCTCCCAAGTAGCTTCTTCTTCAGTATGGTGACTCCATTGTATCTTGTACATCTTCACGGTTTGTCTCCTAGTTTGTCTTTCTTTTTGATCTAGCACTCTCAGCGGATGCTCGACTACTGAAAAATCTGGCTCGATCCAAGCATTCGCTTCCGTGATCACTTTTGTCTCGGGTACTTTCACACCTTTCTTCAATTGTGTCACATGAAACACATTGTGCACAGCTGAGAATCGATCCGGAAGTCGAATACGATAAGCGACTGGTCCACATATCTCGATGATCTTGTATGGGCCGATATAGCGTGGTGCTAATTTCCCTTTGACGCCAAACCTTTGTACACCTTTGGTCGGTGAAACCTTGAGGTACACGTAATCACCCACTGCATAGCGTCGAGGTGCGGTCCCTTTGTCATGGTAACTCTTTTGTCTCATTTGAACCAACTTCAAGTTTTCTCTGATTACTTCCACCTTCTCTTCTGCGTCTTTAACTAAATCTGGACCAAAGAGCGTTCGCTCCCCGACTTCTGACCAATTCAAAGGAGTTCGGCATCTTCGCCCATAAAGAGCTTCAAATGGTGCCATCTTCAAACTAGCTTGATAACTATTGTTATAAGAGAATTCTGCCAAAGATAGACACTTGTCCCAACTCTTATCAAAATGCATGATGCTTGCTCTCAGCATGTCCTCTACAATTTGATTAACTCGCTCGATCCGACCATCGGTACGAGGA
This sequence comes from Cenchrus americanus, assembly GCA_947561735.1. NCBI lineage: Eukaryota > Viridiplantae > Streptophyta > Magnoliopsida > Poales > Poaceae > Cenchrus > Cenchrus americanus. The sequence goes on along the minus strand of OX387241.1, from coordinate 233,059,590 downwards.
TGATAACTCGAACTACGAATCAATTTGGTTCCCAAAGATTCATGCAATTGTTCCCAAAAACGAGCCACAAATTGAGTACCTCGATCGAAACAATGGTCTTGGGAATTCCATGTAGGCGCACAATTTGATCGATATAGAGTTTCGCATAATCTTGAATGGAGTAAGTGGTGTGCCTTTGCGATGAAATGAGCTTGATCTTGGTCAATCGGTCCACTATAACCCAGATAAAATCCTTCTTTCTGGCAGTCAGGGGTAAACCCACAATGAAATCCATACTTATTTCATCCCACTTTCACAAAGGTATAGTCAACGGTTGAAGTACGCCGGCTGATTTCAAATGGCTGGCTTTGACTCGATGACAAGTATCACACTCTGCCACATATTTGGCTATGCCTACCTTCATGTTTGACAACCAAAAGTTTTTCTTCATATCTTGATACATTTTGGTGCTTCCAGGGTGAATAGAGAATTTGGAAAGATGAGCTTCGTCGAAAATTTCCTTACGGAGTTCTGGATCAACAGGAACTACGAGACGTTGCTCAAACCACACCACATCTTTTGCATCCTTGTGGAAACAACTATATTTGGGGTCTTCTTCCGCTAATTTCTGTTTTATTAGCTGGACGCCTTCATCTTTGAGTTGAGCCAAAACAATTTTGTCATAAAGATTGGACTCAGATGAGATAGCATTTAAATTTCCTTCCTCCACAATTTCCAATCGGAGCTTCCGCAAGTCTTCACACAAAGTCTCACTATACGAGTCCACGGTTAAGCAGTTGAAGTGGACCTTACGGCTAAGTGCATCTGCAACAACATTGGCCTTTCAGGGATGATAGTGTACTTCTAGATCATAGTCTTTTATCAATTCCAACCATCTTCTCTGCCTCATGTTCAATTCTGATTGGGTCAAGATATACTTAAGACTCTTGTGATCCGTGAAGATATTACAGTGGTTTCCCATAAGATAATGCCTCCAGATCTTGAGAGCATGAACAACCGCTGCTAACTCAAGATCATGGGTCGGGTAATTCACTTCATGGGGTCAAAGCGACCGTGAGGCATAGGCAATGACTCGATTTTCTTGCATAAGAACACAACCGAGACCAGTGCCCGAAGCATCACAAAATACTTCAAACGGTTTAGAATTATCCGGCTGCACTAGCACTGGGGCTGTAGTCAGATGTTGCCTCAATGTGTGGAAAGCTTTTTCACAATCTTCGCTCCACACAAACTTGACTCCCTTCTTTAATAGTTCAGTCATAGGTTTAGCGATCCTGGAAAAATCTGGAATGAAACGACGATAATAGTCTGCTAAACCCAGAAAACTACGGATTTGATGTACGGTCTTGGGTGGTTTCCAATCCATAACCTCTTGTACTTTGCTAGGATCCACAGATATGCCTTCCTTGGAAATAGTGTGCCCTAAAAATTTCACACTATCTAACCAAAACTCACATTTGGAGAACTTCGCATAAAGCTTGTGATCTCGCAAACGTTGCAAAACAACTCGAAGATGTTCTGCATGTTCTTCTTCATTCTTGGAATAGATTAAGATGTCATCAATGAATACCACTACAAACTTGTCCAGCTCCGTCATGAATACGGAGTTCATTAGATACATGAAATAAGCAGGTGCATTGGTAAGACCAAAGGACATCACCAAATACTCATAAAGACCATATCGGGTGGAGAAAGCTGTCTTGGGAATATCACATGGCCTGATCTTTAATTGATGATACCCTGATCGAAGATCAGTCTTGGAGGAAACTTTGGCTCTAGCCAACTGATCAAAAAGAACATCGATGCGGGGTAACGGATACTTGTTCTTGATTGTTACCACATTGAGAGGTCAGTAGTCCACACATAACCTCAGGCTACCATCTTTCTTCTTCACAAATAAAGCTGGGCAACCCCAAGGCGAAGAACTTGGGCGAATATAACCCTTGTCTAGCAACTCTTGAAGTTGGGTTTTCAATTCTGCCAATTCCTTGGGTGGCATACGGTAAGGCCTTTTGGAGATAGGGGCTGTGCCAAGCTGAAGTTCAATGACAAACTCGACATCTCTGTCGGGTGGCATACCCGGCAATTCTTCGGGAAAAACATCCGCAAACTCTCGAACCACTGAAATTTCTTCCAGTTTAGAAGTGATTGCCACATAAGAACGAGGATTCACATCATCTTTGAAAGGTAGGTATAGAGTCGTGGCTCCAACAATTGGCGAGTTGATCTCTACCACTCTCTCTGAAATATCCAGTACTACCTTATGCCGGTTCATCCAGTCCATTCCTAGAATGACATCAATGCCTTCTAATCCCAAAATGATAAGGTCCGTGTCAATTGTTTTGCTTCCTAATTCCAAGAGTACTCCCCTGGTCACCAACTTGGATGAGATGTTCCCTCCCGCTGTTTAATTGTAAATGCGTCATTGATGTTGCAGGAGTTCAGTCCTATCTTGCTCAGCGTCTTTGCATTCATGAAACTATGTGTTGTGCCAGAATTAAACAACACACAGATGGGTTTGCCTCGAATAGCGAACGTGCCCATCTTTACTGGTGCTCCTTCTGGAATATCACCCACAGAAGTGAAGCTGAGTCTGCCCTTCCTGGCTTGAGCAATCTTCCTCTTGCCCTTGTTGATGGGTTTGGAAACTTGTCTCTGATTAGGCTGAGTTAGCCGGTGCCGCCTGTTGGTCTGGCACGGTTGCAGGCATGACCTAGCGAAATGTCCTGGTTCACCACACTTGAAACAACGACGCTCAATGCTACCATTAGGACTAGGTACAATAGGCTGGGGAGTCGGCTGTTGAGTGTTGGGAAGGTGAAGATTTTCTTGAGTCCGATCCTGGGACAACTTAGCCACTAACCTTTCCGACTGCGAAGCCTGCTGGAAGTCTGGGAAAGTCTTTCGCATAATACGTATCTTGTAACGCTGTGCATTATTGGGCATGGAGTCAGCCTTTCTTTTCCTCACGGCTTGGGCCCTCTTCATGGCATCTTCCTGGGAGATAGCCTTATTCACCAACATGGGGTAGCTATCAAATTTTACCAGGTTCAGCCATTCAGCCAATTTACTATTCAGACCTTCACGAAAAAGCTCCATCTTCTTCATGTCGGTATCCACATGATATCCTCCATACTGGCAGAGGTTATTAAACTTCTGCGCGTATTGGTACACTGTGTCTGACCCTTGCTTGAGAGCCAATGACTCTCTCATTTTCCTATCGGTAAGTGCTTTAGGAAGGTGATGGTCTCTGAAAGCCTTTTTGAATTCTTCCCAAGTGATTTCATACTCGGTCGTTGCATGGATTTGTAGTGTTCCCACCACATTAAAGCGAGAACCACGAAAGCCGCAATGCCGTGAATTTAGCCTTGCGTCCTTTCGAACATGGCAAGGTAAACACCGCAAACTTAGCTTCAATGGCTCGAATCCGGGCATCGGCCTCCAAGGATTCTTCCGTCCCATTGAGCTGCGGGGGATTCATATCCGAGAAAGTGCTTGTACTCGGTTACTTGACCTTGGGCATTAATCGATTCCCATGGGGCTGCTTCGTTGTTGGGATTGCTGCTTTGCGGTATAGAAGAATTTAGCGCATCATCTCGGTTTGGGTAGCCACTGCTGTCGGGTCTGGCGGTGGTGGCGGCTGGTTGCGGCCACTAGAATCACCGAAACCATTCGGAGTGCTGCGTGTCAAGCCCACCGTCTGAAAATTTGAGTTTCCATAAGTCACACATTCGTAAGCTTGTTCAACATGTAGAACATGTACGACGAAAACTCAATTTGACCAAATAGTCAGACTCGAGACAGTTGCACTGCATCGAAATGAAAATTTCCAACATTCCAAAACCAAAGTTTCCAAAATGTTCAAAATTTTCCGGCAACTCGGCAGGTTCATGAGACCAAACTGGGTGAGTCAGGAACAAAGGTGCAAGATTCGGAGTGACGTGTTCCGGAAAGACGACAAGACCTAGGCTTACTATTTGAGCATAGCTTGAGATTTGAAAACCTATGATCGTGAAAAGATCTCTCAACATAGATTTGGGTAGGTAGGGAGCACTTGGGTGTAGATCCCTATACGGAAACTCTGCAGAAAGGTCTGAGAAGAGGACACGACAACAGGGTTGACTAGACGGTTCAACAACACTTCAGATTCGGTTTCAAGGTTGTTATTGTTGTTATTAGAATATTCCTTAAGGAAAAACAACACTTGTGATCCGTTTATTATTCAACAGGTTTTTATCACGATGCAAAAATGACCTATTCGTCCTCACCAAGCAATTAAGCCAAAATCGAAGTTAGTGCCGGTGGCAAGGAAACAATTACGTCTCTCCCTATAATAACTAGTCGAGACTATCGGTACTTGCTTAGCGACTTACGAACGTGGTTAGTGTACCTGCAGAAGATCACAGAACACAATGAACCTTCCATGCCAGCACTCATGAAAGCATCCACATACATTACCGTTCACTATAGAAACGGCATCCATTCGTTAAGCCGCTGCATGGACAACGTCCAACCTCGGACACTCTCCATTTGAATGGAGTGTATCCTTGCCTCGCATAATCGACATGCGGAATGCACACATATAAAACACGTGGCGACAACACAACTCATGACCAGACACGAAGATGGGATCCGTGGAATGGATCACTCCATCAACCCTCGCAATTCCCGTGATGCGGTACAGCACACGTATAAAACACGTGGCTCATCTAGTTTTGGTTGTGCAAGAATGTAAGTCTGACATAAAGTAAAATGTGCTGGAAGTTAGCAAAATAAACCATAGCTTAATAGCCACCTGAAAGAACCAAAAATTCCCTTTAGGGCCTCTCGATCTATTTCATCCTTAACGATTCAACGCATTTTTCAAACACAACCAATCTTGGCAAGTTTTATTCGAAAACCAGTGATTAAGGTTGTTAATTAAACTTTGGTGCATATAATCACTCTGATACCAGCTGTGACAACCCGCCCAGGAAAATACCGTACTATCGCCTAAGACCGATCCACTTTGGTCTTTAAGCAATAGTAAAGTATCATCCCGTCGTTAGTTGCCGGGTTAACGCCCGGTAAATCACTTGGAATTCATACAGAGGAAGACATATGCATTATAACTCACGCGAAGGCGAGTCCAGAGTACAACACGGATTAAAGCCAATTTATTACAAACCATTGTTCATGACAAGAAGTAAAGGTTCAGAGTTCGAAAACAGCGGAAATAAATAAACTAGCGGCTCGATGAACATCACAGGAGGCCGTCAGTGATGCCATCACTTGTCGTCATCCACCTGTCAGCAACACCTGCAACAACAGTTTTAAAGCAAGGCCGAGTATACTAATACTCAGCAAGACTTAACCGTCGGGTGAATACTACATCACCAAACTCTAGACATGAGAGGCTTTTTGGCCGGTGGAGTTTCTTTTGCTGAACAGCTACTAAGAGTAGATCCTTACTTTCAATCTTTTTGCACAAGTTCTAGTTGATTACCATTTCTAAATGTGCCATCTAATACAATCAAGAATTGGACAAGCAATTAATTCATACAACATTATTCTCCGAGTTCCATCATTAAGGGATATCATGGCCAGTTGATTAAGCAGTCTCGAATAACGGTGAGAGGCCGACAATCTATTGATTTTAAACCTTGCAAGGTGGACCCAAACACACGGAAGAATGCATACCCCAAGAAGGTCCAACAAAAAATGAAACGGAGTATACACCGACCAGGCGGTTCCCGTCGATCTTCAGCTCGGGAGCGGAACCTACATTCCTTGGTACAAGGCCTACTGGATCGCTCCCATATGAACGTCCAGACTCACGCAGGTACCACCTTTGTTGCAAGCGGGGGGGACACATGTGCCCCAGGTTTAGTAGGGAAAGGTTCCCTTACCGCGTCAATCGAGTACTAGGCTTACGGGTCCCATTCCCGGCAAGTGTTTAGTACGTTCAAAAGCTTAGCCCACAAAAGCCACTGGACCAGAGCCCAAATCCCATGCTCTTGCCACATGAGCAATCCATTTATAAAGATCTTATGATTCCAACATAAGAACCTATTCTCGCGAGTGACGAACATCACTCGACTTCTACCGGGTCCTATAGCTAGCAGCTATCGCCCTAGCATACTAGCAAAAGAACATAGGTACTTAGGGATCATGCATCTAGGGTTTCAAATCAACTCCTGAAACGTAAATGCTCAATCATAGCAACGATAATTGCATAAATTTCAAAAACAGGGTTAATGATCCGGGGCTTGCCTTCGATGGCAAGGTTGGCCTTGGGCCCTTCTGGACTTTGGTCCAGGTCTTGCTCTACCACGACGTGGTGCACGTCTCCGTCAGCTCCTCCGTCTCCTCCTTACGGCACACGCGTACAGCTACCGTTCAGGAGATCTACACGAGGATGCAAATGCAAGATCTATTTGACGATCTTTAATTTAATTAATTACAAACAACATATGACAACCATGAAGAGTATGTTTGGCCGTATTCACCTTACCAAACACACATTGGTATAACCTTTCTATTAAAATAATTTCTCACAGTGCTTTATTATTTATTTATTTATTTATTTTTATAACTGATGTGTACATATTTTATGTAAATAAAAGGATTTATCTTTCACAACAGCAAGGTTTGATATTTGTCATTTTAAAATGATTTACATCACACATATTGGGCCTTTAGATATGTACTTTGATGATTTTCTCATTTAATTGAATATTAAGCTTTAAAAGTCTTCCCTAGCTTTTATTCATAAAATAATTTAATAAAATTTAGTGGGATGTGTTATGAAGCATTTCCAAACCTATACAAGCCACTGCACACACATGCACTCTTAGAAAAGCTATGAATTTAATTATACCAAAAATAACAAAAGCTAGTCAACCAGACATGAGAAATGCATACAAAACTAAATACACATCAAAATGGTTCCAACTTTCTCACACATGATATATGGTCCAGACCTAAGCTAGGAATGCAGCATATACACCTGGAACTATTATGAAACTTGACTTATGCAATTAAAAAGAAAAACAAGCATATTTCAAGAATAAATATTTCTGATAATTATAAAATTATAATAAATTCACAAAAGGTGCATTTTGGCAAAACAAGATAGCATGCAGAAGTCGGGCACAAAAACTTAATTATTTTTATCTACAAAAATCATTTGGACAGATTCTGTAGAAAGGGAAAACAATTTTTAAAAAACGATTTACGATATAACTTTGTGCAATTGTTTGTACAGGAGCTAGGTATAACATAACAATCAACATATCCAAAAAATGGACACAGAGGATTTATAGATTTTGAGTTATAGCAGATCTAGGTTTTCACATTTCTATTTTTCATGACAAAAATATTAGGAAACAGCTCAGACAAGAATACCAAAAGTTGTAGGATAATTCACAGTGGATCCAACAAAATTGGGTTTGCATTTTTCTGATTTTTCTACGATTTTATACGATTTTTCAAAGTTCCAGCCGAAGTCATTTACTATTTAAGACGAGGTTTTACTGGCAGGTCCCTGACACTTCGTTTTCTATCGCGAAAAGGTCCCTGGTTCACGAAAAATACCCTAGAATTAATGGAAGAGACGCAATGTGGTCCCTAGCCATGGATGGCGGCGCGACTCGCCGGAATTGAGCCATTCCGGTGGGCGATTCGGCCGCGGAAGAGGTGGAGAAGGTTGAGGGGCTCACCAAAGACCGGTTTGTGGCCCTGGACAGGCGGAGGGGCGCCGGTGGAAGGCCGGCCGGCGGCGCCCAGGGGGGCACGGCCGCGGAACGCCTTGGTCGGCGGTGCTCCGGCCTGGGAGAGGGGGCGGTGGTGCTGGGAAGGTCGTAGGGATGCTAAGGAGCTCTGAGGTTCTTGGATGGCGCTGGAAATTTCGGAGGTAAGGTTCGCCTGCAGTGGGTTTCCAGGCGGCCACGGCGGCGGCACCATCACTTCAGCGCGGGGGGAGGAAAACGAACTGGGCACGGCACAGATGAGGGCGACGGACTGCGGCTTTAAGCCTTAGCGACGAAGGACCGCCGCTTTACTCCGCGGTACGGCGTCGGCTCGACAGGAGCGCTCGGCAGGATGACAGGCGACGGACCGCTAGGCCGAGCGCGACGGCGGTACGGCGCGGTAAATGTGGCCCGCGTTCCAAGGACGGCCGGCGCGAAGGGGACCACGGCCACGACCTCGAGGCGGTGGGGGACGAGCGGGACGCATGCCGAGGCGAGTGCGGCCGCCGGAGCATGGCGCGCGGCGCGGACCACACCGGCGGAGCGCCGGCGCGCGCGGCGGCACTACGGAGCGCGGCGAGGCTGGTTTTCGGTCGGTCAACGCGTCTTTGACTGCGTTTTTCTCCAAAAAGTTGAGTAGAACCGCACAAAGTGGTGAATAGGAAAGTTGTAGATCTCACTCCCCTCTACAACTTTTATAAAGGCTATATAGTGTTTTTCTCGACGGTTTGAGCGAGGAACGCGAAGCAAAGTCGGGTTACGCGAGTGCCGATGAATAGTGAAAACTGCAGTTGACCAAGTTTTTCACCCTTTTCCGCTCAAAATTTGAAATGCCATCCAACATGAAAGTTGTGTCCCTAGAAAAACTAGACAACTTTTATTTTGGTAGAATTTGAAGTGTTTAGGTGAAATTTGGAGAACACGGCGCCGACGTCAACGGTTAAGCCGGGTTTGACCGTGTCTTTGACCAAGGGTTGACCACGGGTGCGTGTAGGCTTGGTCAAGGGGTTCAATAGGGTTTGTCGGTGAGGTTTTCGAGTTGATGACCCAGATTGACCTAGGTTTGACCAGGGTCGGCAGGTTTGACTCGGCTGATCCGGTCATTAGCACTAATGACGTTAATTAAAAACCTGGGATGTCATAGGTGGTCATGGCCACGCGAAAGCTTAGGCACTATTTCAAGGCACACAAGGTCACCGTGCTCACGGATAAACCCTTAAATGATTTGTTCATCAACAAGGAGGCCTCGTCCAGAATTGCCAAGTGGGCAACTGAGTTGTCCGAGCATATAATTGACTTTGGAAAGAGGTCGGCAATCAAGTCGCAGGTCTTAGCGGACTTCATTGTAGATTGGACCTCACCAAGCAGTGTTACTACTGACGAAGAATTGGTGCCGGTTTGGGAGATCAAATGCGATGGAGCCTAGGGGCGCAAAGGTGCTGGCATCGCAGCCATCATCAGCTCACCGACGGGTATCAAGCTAAGATACGCCACAAGGCTAGACTACAAAGACCCATATGATAGGTGCACCAATAACATGACCGAGTACGAAGCTTTACTGCTGGGCCTTCAGAAGGTGAGAGCCCTAGGGGCCAGCAATTTCTTGGTCAAGTGTGACGCCAAGGTCATCAAGGACCACGTGGAAAAGGAAAGCGAGGCCAAAGAGCCGGAGCTAGTCAAGGATCTCGCGGAGGTGCGCAAAATGGAAAGGCATTTATGGGGGTTCACCATCAAGCATCTGCCAAGAAAAAACAATGGCAAAGCCGACGAGCTCGCAAAGAAAGCTACAAGGGGGAGGCGATGCCTCCAGACGTATTCTTTGAGATCCTGACTGCCCCGTCCACAAGGCTGGACAAACAGCCGCTCAGCACAGTCAACACAATTGCCAGCTTGGACTGGAGAGCTCCCATAATCGCTTTTCTTCGCGGATACTATGAGCCGGTTGAAACCCATGATCTCAAAAGGATGCAGGCTCGGGCCAAGGGTTATATCCTTAAGGACAACATTTTGTTCAAGTTGGGAGTATGTGCACCATTGTTAAAGTGCATTTCTCAGGACCAAGGCATCGAACTCATGAAGGAAATTCACGGAGGAATGTGTGGATCACACATAGCAGCGAGAGACCTGGCCGGAAAAGCTTTTAGGATGGGTTTCTATTGGCCAATGGTGATAAAAGATGCTGAGCACATCGTCAGGACTTGCAAAGCTTGCCAGTTCGCAGCAAAGCATCAGCGAAGGCCTAGGGCTCCATCGAAGCTCATCACGCCCACCTGGCCGTTACAACGCTGGGGAATGGATATCGTTGGGCCGCTCCCAACAGCCCATGGCAACTTCAAGTTCGTTGTGGTCGCAATCGAATATTTCACCAAGTGGATTGAGGCGAGAGCTCTCGCTACCATCACCTCAACCACCATCAGAAAATTCTTTTGGCAGCAAATCATCTATAGATTTGGAGTGCCCAGAGAGCTCACTGTTGACAATGGGAAGCAATTCGATTGCCAGGATTTCAGGGAGTATTGTCGTTCAATCGGAACAAAGCTCTATTTCGCATCCGTGTACCACCCTCAGTCTAACGGCGCAGTAGAAAGAGCCAGCAGGCAAATCTTCTCAGCCATAAAGAAATGTCTTTTCGAGCAGAAGAAAGGAAAATGGGCGGATGAGTTATCGAGGGTCATTTGGTCGCATAACACCACAGAGTCAAGTACTACCAAGTTCACTCCGTTCAGACTATTATACGGGGCCGAAGCAATGTGACCTGAAGAGCTCGCCAACGAAAGCGCCGAGTTTTGGTGGGAAGCTCTCGTGAGAACGGAGAAGTCGACAAGGACTTAGTGGAAATCGACGAGGCGGGACGCAGTCCAGAACCTGCTGAAATACCAAGAAGAAACCAGGAGGTGGAGAGACAAGAAGGTATCCCTCAAAAACATTCAGCTGGGAAACTTCGTCTTGAAGATAAAGAAGAATGCCAACGCGGTAGGCAAGTTCCAGTTTGCTTGGGAAGGACCATATGTGGTGTCAAGCGCTGGTCGAGATGGGGCCTTTCGTCTCAAGGATGAGACGGGTGTGGAGTTGCCACATTCGTGGAATGTAGACAACTTGTGCAAATTTTTCCCATAGTTTGCTTCAGTAGGAGTTCATCGCACGGAACTATAAGTGCGGAGGACTCAGCTAGTTTTACATTTTTCAGTCTTTACTATCGCGCATTTTAAATTCAATAACAAGGCGGGTACTCTTTTCCTCACATAGGGAGGACTCCATCATGGAGCGTGAGGTTTTTAACGAGGCAACCTTGATGTAAAATTTCTTTTCCAATGAATGAAATAGTTCCTCCCTACGATTTGTTGTTTTTCGTTTTTGATCGTATAATTTAAAGTGCTATCTTAAGATAGCCCATCCCAAAAGAGGATGAATTGAAGTGCTATCCTCGAATAGCCCACTCCGAAAGCGAGTGCATCAAAGTGCTACCCAAGGGTAGCCCACCCACAAGTGGTGCAGTCAAAATGATTCACAAGAATCAATCCATCAAAGAGCTGCCTTCACGGCAGTCCGTCCAAAAAGGGCGTGCGAAAGCTATTCGGTCTCGAATCGAAGAATCCCGAACAAGGCACCACAATCGTCGATTTTTTTACAAAACCATCATCACAAGCGACACTTAGCGGCGCAACGAGAAACCTATTTTAAAGCCAAAAAAGAGCATACGTTGTCAAAAAACAGCCCAAAAGCTGTAAAATTTGACAGGTGCACACAGCTTCTAGTCCTGCAATGTGTTTCACGCCTAGGCGTTGCATTGCAGGCTAGCTAGTCCATAACGAGAGATTGCAATTGTAAAGCAAATGATTTGTCGGTGCGGAATATGGTCCCGACACTAACCAGTAGATAGCGCCGAGGTCTATCCCTCAATGGTCGATGCTAAGCAACAAGTGACACAGGGTTTTTATCCTGGTTCCGGCCGAGGGGGCCGTACGTCCAGCAGTGGCGTGCTCGGGGCACTATATTACTTAGCACCGGGGGTGCCTGTAGTGGGGCAGCTACAAGCAAGGCGGGAGAGGAAGCGTGCTTCCAAGTCCCTGGTGGAGTGGGCGAAGATATTGTGGGAGAATTAACGAGTGAGTGTGTGGTGTGTTGTGAATTCGGATCTCAACGAATCCGTCCGTTGTATCTGTGTCGTCCGTCCGTTCGTTTCTGCGGGTGCGGGGGTTCGCTCCCCCTTTTATAGCTCAAGGGGGAGGCGAATTACATGCACGCCGCGCTATCTAGCTACGTGGGGGAGTGCGACGTGCTACGGCGTAGAATGGGCGGCCGTCGGTCGATCCTTGCGGCGATCCGGTCATCATGGCCTGGCTTGTACCCGAACGGTGGCGGTTCGAGAGTAGTAGAGTAGCGGATGGCGGTGAAGTCCTCTCGATAGGCTCGAGGGAGGTGCGCGCGGGGCCCGTACGGAGTACGGGAGTAGGCGAACGGCGTTCCTTCCCGACGCGCTTCACGGGGGCGGGAGTCGTTGCTACGGGGGCCGGCGTGCGCCTGCACGCGCGGGTACGGCGGCCACGCCGTTACGGTGCGGGGATGGCGGTCCACCGGCCTAGCGCCTCCACCTAACCCCCGTAGGGTCACAAGAAAGTGAATCGAGGGTGCGCCGGCCCCCTTTCGAGGGCTCGGCGCGTTAGCCGTATGGGAGCGTGCGCACGGTGTCACGGGACTGACACCGGCCGCGCTGCACAGTCCCCTCCCACAGTGGCGGGGATGGGCTCCTCCCTGGGGAGTTGGTGCGGCGGCACCGGGGGTGCGAGCCCCCGGCGCATGATGGCGCCGTCCCCGCCGGCGTCGGGGCGTTAAATGCCCGTGTACGGGGGGCCGGCGCACGCGTGAGGGGCGCCCTCGAGCGTGGCGGACCCCGGCCGAGGGGCGGGGAGTACCCTCGAGCGAGGCGGAGCACGCTCGAGGGGGGGTGCCGCCCCTCGAACGGGGCGGAGCCCGCTCGAAGGGAGCACGTATCCTCGAACGAGGCGGAGCCTGTTCGAGGGGATCTCTAAGTGGGCCGCCCCGATGGGCCGTCAGAGTCCCTGTGGGCTGTTCCCTGCATGGTTAAGCGAATTGTGTTTTGGCCTTGTTGTGGGTTTTAAGTGAGGCTTCCCCCATTGTTTAAGGGGACCCCTAGGGCTGTCCCCGACAGTAGCCCCCGAGCATCTGTGGGTTTGCCATTGAGGCTCCCACGGATGCGGGACCCTGCGATAGGACGTTCTTCCCTCCTTGTTTTGCGAATGCTTTCGCGTGGGGCCGCGTCGGCGGGACCCGCGGGTCCAGCCCCGAAGCCCTGCGGGAGCGTGGGTGCTCTGCGAGGGGTTATCCGCGAGAACTTTGGTCAGAGGGCGTGGCATATATTCCAACCGGCATCGGTGGTGTTTCAGCCGGCTTCGGGGGTGCACGCGGCCGCCGGCACCGTGTCCGGCGGGTGCAATTTCAAGGAGGTGTAGCCGTGCGCCGAGCCCCCGAGCCTTGGCCCGTTCGAGGCGATCGGGTAGAGCTTGGCGACTTGTTTTTTAACGCGCCCTCGCCGTCCCTCCGCGGGACGGAGGGTGAGGTTTCGCAACTCCCATCGAGCGGGTCGCGAATTGCGGATTCCTCTTCGAGCTGGTAGCGGGTGGTTCAAGTGGACGCCCATGCCCCGTTCGATAAGGGTAGGCCGCGCGGTCCGGAGACACGTCATGGAAGCGCTTGCGTGGGTTTGCTAGGTGGGGCTCGGTCCCGTTCGCTAGGGACCGAGGGCGCCGAAGCTCTCCCTCGGTGGGATCCCCCGACTAGCCGCCCTCGGCGGCTCTCGAACACGACATGTGGGGCACCCTCGAGCCGACGGGCTCGAGGAACGGCTCGAATGCGCGCGCCCTCGTCGTCCCTAACTCTGCGATCCGAGGCGCCCGTTCGAACCCGTCGAGGGTCAGGCTTCGGACCTCTGATCAGTAGGGCCGTGCGGGGTGGCGCCTGTGCGGTCCCGTCTTTTCACGTCTGCGGCCGTCGAGGGGCCTGGGCGAGCCAGCCCTCGAGGCGCTGGTTGGTAGCGCAGCGTATGTGCCCTTCCTTGGAGAATCGATATTGTCTCGAGCCAAGGGCTCGTGCCGCTCGGGGGTTTTGCGTGGCATGGGTACTCGTGGTGTCCGCTCTACATCGAGCGGGACCCGGGTGGCCCTCTCACGTCGATATCCCATCGAGAGTTGTTTTCGTTTTGAGCCGAGGGCTCGTGCCGCTCGAGGGTTTTACGCGGCATGGGTACCCGCGGTGCCTGCTTTACATCAAGCAGGCCCCGGGCGACCTTCTCACGTCGATGTCCCATCGAGGGCTGTTTTTGTTTTGAGCCGAGGGCTCGTGCCGCTCGAGGGTTTTACGTGGCATGGGTACCCACGGTGCCTGCTTTACATCAAGCAGGTCCCGGGCGGCCTTCTCACGTCGATATCCCATCGAGGGTTGTTTTCGTTTTGAGCCGAGGGCTCGCGCCGCTCGAGGGTTTTACGTGGCATGGGTACCCGCGGTGCCTGCTTTACATCAAGCGAGGTCCGGGCGGCCTTCTCACGTCGATATCCCATCGATGGCTGTTTTCATCTTGAGCCAAGGCTCGCCCCCGCTCGAGGGTTTCACGTGGCATGGGTACCCGCGGTGCTCGCTTTACATCAAGCGAGGTCCGGGCGGCCTTCTCACGTCGATATCCCATCGAGGGTTGTTTTCGTTTTGAGCCGAGGGCTCGCCCCGCTCGAGGGTTCTCCTTGCTTGGCAAGGGACCCGGTCATTAAATGCCTCGCAGTCGAGGCTGCGGTTTTTTGCAGCGCGGGCGCGTCTTTTTAGGCGGCGCGCCGCGCGCGCGCGCGCGTATTGGGCGGCGTGGCGGGTGGACGTGAGCGCTCGCCTCGGTCCCCGCGGGTCTCCGCCGTGATGATGGCCGGTCCGCGGTGATGTGGCCGCTGCGGTCGTGGTGGGGCCCATTCGTCGGCGTGAGGAGAAGATTCCCTGCAGTTAATGCGCGCGGGACATCCGCTCCGGGAGAGCTCGCCCGCGGCTTATAAATCTGAGGGAGTGGGGAGACGGCGGTTTTTTACCTTAGTGTCTCACCATTTCGCCCCCCGCGCCTTCGTCTTTGCCTCGCTCTTGCCACCGTGCGGCGTTGCCGTTAGAGCTTTTCTTTCGTTCCTTGTCCTCCGCTCCTGTTTTTCTTCGCCTCCTTCATGGCGCCGCCTCGGCCTCCCTCACGATCTTGGAGCCGTACGCTTGGGAGAGGTCGACGGTGGCGCGCCCGGCCCTTGGCGGGCGGTCGTCGCCGGCCGGTGTCGCCCAATGAAGATGGACGCCGGCGGAGTGGATAGTGCCGCCGGCCGCGGATCGCGCGCCCAACCCGCCGGAGGGCTACGTGGTGAGCTTCATCCGCTACCACGAGCGGGGCTTCAACGCGCCGGCGAGCACCTTCATGCGGGCGATGTGCCACCACTACGGAGTGGAGCTGCACAACTTCGCCCCCAACGCGATCTCGCAGGCGGCCACATTCGTGGGCGTACGTGAAGGGTACATGGGGATCCCAGTCAATTGGGAGCTCTGGGTACACCTTTCCGCGCGGAGCTCATCACGCAGCCCACGACGGAGCCGAGGACCCGCCGCGCGATGCGCGCCGGCGGGATGTCGCTTGCCCTGCGGGGGCAATTCAAGAACGTCTACATCCCCTGCACCATGACGACGAACAACGCCGGCTGGGAGCGGGGATGGTTCTACTTGCGCAACGCCGAGCCCGGCCTCCCCCCTACACTGGTCGGGTGTTCAAGGGGAGGCCCCGACTCTTGGGGCTACGGGGTGTCTACGCCCCGGCATCGGAGGCGGCGGGGAGTCGGTCTGGCCGCGCGGCTGCTGCCGCCCGGCGATGATGGGGCCGAACGCGATGGGCGTCCTCGCCTTCCTTCATCACGGGCGGATCGTGCGCGTTGATGGAGAGGCCGCTCCGCATCTTCGAGATGACGGGGGCGGCCAACCCCGTCGACTCCGGCGAGGTCGCGGATGCTCCCGACGCCCCTCGGGCGGCCATATGCGCTCACCGGGCGCGGAGCGCCGTCTACACCCGGACGCCGCCGATGCTGCGGGCCGGACCCCATGGGACCTCGAGATGCTCCCCACCGGCCCATTGGTGAGTGTGGTTCTTGTTCCGGTTTTAGTTCTTGGTCTTGTTTACGTCTCCGACGCGCCATTGTCGCTCCGTGTGCGGGCGGTGAACTTCACCATCGCCAAGTCCGTTCCGCCCACCCCCCGATTCCCGCGCGCTTGGCGGGCGGCGCGGCGGCCGGCGGCGGGGAGCGGGCGGCGCGCAAGAGGGAGCGCGCGAGGCAACATCAAGCGCGCCGCGACCGGCGGGCCGCGGAGTGCCGGCGGCGCGAAGAGGCGGGGCTCTCCTCCCCGGGGACCGAAGAGTACTCGTCCTCGGAGGAGGACGAAGAGGAAGAGGGCGAGGGGGAGGGTCCCTCGACGGGTGGCGCCCTGCGCCTCCGTCGCCGGAGGCCGGCCGCCGGCGGCGAGGGCGGCATCGCCCGGGGCGGGCGCAACGGCGCCCGCCGCCGGCCATCGACATCGGGGACGGCGCGCGCCGCGGGGGTGCCGGCGCGCGCGCGTGCGCGCATCGAGCGTGCCCGCGCGAGGGGCGAGCGCGTGCGCGAGCGGGCGAGCGTGCCCGCGCACGCGGCGGCGTCGTCGGGGCGGCGCTACGGCAAGTGTGCCCGCACGCGGGGCGAGCGTGCCCGCGCGCGCGCGGCGCCTTCGGGGAGGCGCGGCGTCGGGCGCTCCGCACCGGCCTCATCCGATGAGGCCTCGAGGAAAAGGAAGCGGGCCTTTTCTTCTTCGAGGTAAGGAGCTCGTCTTTTTGCTTGGTTCGATTTGTTGACGTCCGGGCGTTCTAATCCTCGTACGTACTGCGCGGGGGTGGTGCCAACCGTGCCTCCTCTCGCACCGGCCAAGGTGCCGAGGGACGGACACATCCATTCCCACCGGCGGCGCTCGTCGAGGCCGTCGCGGGCGGGGGCGAGCACGGCGGCGGCGGGCGAGAGCCGCGAGGGTCCGGCGGAGGCCTCGAGGTTTCGGCGGCGGATCGGCCCGCCATGGCGGAGCCGGCGATCGGCGAGGAGCGGCGGCGCCGGCCGTCGTGGGGACGCGGGCCGCGGCGGCGGCCGTGGTGCCGGCTGCGCAGAGGGGAGGCGGAGCGGGCGCGACTGTGGCGGCGCCGGTGGATGCGGCGGCACATCCGAGAGGTGGTGGCCGCGGCGCGCGTGCCGGCGCGCCGCGGCGCGCGAGGGGGGGCAAGGGGGGGGTGCCGGTGGAGGCGGCACAAGCGGCGGCGCCCGCCGGCGGTCCGCAGGCGGAGGTGGTGGAGGTCTCGGACGACTCCCCGCCTCCTGGGTGGAATCAGTGGGCCAGCTGGCCCACGAATTCCCCGGAACCCCAGGAGGGGGCCCTCGTGAGGCGGCACGAGGGTCACATGGTGGTGGGGGGTCGAGGACACGGCGCCGAGGCCTCGTCCTCCCACGCCGGCCGCCCTGCCCAGGTGGAGGGGGCCATCGAGGATCCCCCTGCGTTTGCCGACGCCAGGGGGGAGCAGGAGCTCTGGGGCGAGCTCCGGAGCCACGGCGCTACGCTCAACCGCGCGCGAACGAGGCGTTGCAGGTCCACGACGGCCCCGCATGGCGCGTCTTTCAGGTAGGGTGGTGTCTCTTGCTTTCCTCTTCTTCTCGTCTTCGTGCCGTAGTGCTTACGGATCTCGGTGTGCGGATGCCAGGAGCTCGAGCGTCGCACCCACGACAAGTATGATGCATTCTACCGGGTGAACGCCGAGGTCCACCGGCTCCGGGAGCGGTGCAGCGCTTTCGACGCGCTTGCTGACGCCCTCGGGTCCCCCGGACCGGTGGGTGGCGTACCGGGCCCCGGCACGGCTCGATGAGCTCCCCGAGAGCTCGAGGCGGAGACACGGCGCACCGCTCGAGCCTCGAGCGGGTGCACGCGGCCCTCATCGACCGGATGAGGCGCCGCGGCACGCGCGCTCGGACTTGGAGAAGGCGCGGACGCCGGCCGCTAAGCGGGAGGCGGAGGTGGCTACCGTCCGCGCCGAAACCCGGGAGCTTCGCTCGTCGCTTGAGGGGGCGCGGGCGCGGCGGCGCCGGGCGAGGAGCGGGCGCGCGGGGCGGAGCGGCCGGGCCAAGGAGGCCGACGACCGAAGGCCGCCCTCGACACCAAGGACGCGGCCCTCGTCGTCGGCCGAGGAGCGGCTCTGCAAGAGAGTACCGCCCGCCAAGGGGCCGAGGAGCGGCTCCGGCGGGAGCGAGGCCGCCCTCGTCGACGCCCGTGCGGCCGGGGAGCGAGGAGCGCGCCGCCCACGAGGTGACGCGAGAAGACCTTGGCGGCTCGAGATGCCAAGCTCTCCGAGGCCGAGGGCGAGGTGATTATGCTCGGCATCACCAACGCCGGTCGGGGAGATGTCCCTCGGGAGCAAGGCGAGACCGTCAAGAGCCTCGAGGGCGGCGGTCGAGGCCGTGCGCGGGACTTCGAGATGGAGAGGAAGCAAGTCGAAGGTGAGCCCTTTGTTTGACTCTTGCTTTGTTGGTTTTTCGTTTGGGGAACTCGCATTCCCTTTTTCGATTTCTTTCTTGCCTTGGCGTTTCCGGGCTTGCGCACCGCCACGGGGCACGCGGGCGCGAGCGGGCCGCGGCGCGCGGGCTTCCTACAACTCCTCCGAGCAGGAGCTGCGGGAGCTGCGCGATGCGGCCCTCGAGACCTGTCGCGCCGTCGAGGAGGGCGAGGCCTAGGCCGGCAGCTCCCTGGCCAGCCGTCTGCGTGCCCTTGGTGGCCATGTCACCGAGCGGATGCGCCGGGCGTTGCAGCTGGGTGTCCAGAAGGCCCTCGGAGTGGTGCGGTCCCACTACGAGGTTAACTTCGAGGCGGCGGGCCGAGGGCTACGTTGTTCCCGAGGGTGTCGAGGACGAGGTGGCCATGGAGCGTGTGGACGCGCTTGCTGCCAACGCCGCCGGGTCGCTCGCCGAGGCCTTCGAGGAGTTCCTCTTCCCGGACACCGCTGATGCTGCTGCTGCTCCTGTCTGAAAGCAGTTGGGCGCTAGGCCCGTTTTTTGATGTGTATTAGTATTCTGGCCTCGTGGCCTTTTGTAAATAAACAAGTTGTTTCATGAACATAAACATTTGCTGTAAATGAAGTCATTTGTTTATCACGCTTTTTGTTTCTCCTTCTTCCTGAGTAGATTCTAGTTAGGGGAGTTCGATTTTCGCGGGGGGCCGCCGGGTTGGAGGCGAGAGAGAAGGGCCATGTCCACGCGGCGCGAGCTATCTCGGCTCGCACGCTCC
Organism: Cenchrus americanus; assembly: GCA_947561735.1. Taxonomy (NCBI): domain Eukaryota; kingdom Viridiplantae; phylum Streptophyta; class Magnoliopsida; order Poales; family Poaceae; genus Cenchrus; species Cenchrus americanus. The sequence goes on along the minus strand of OX387241.1, from coordinate 233,040,499 downwards.
TTCCGCCGTGCCGCCTGCGCCCTGTTCGAATCGTGGCTCGAGGTTGAAGTAGGAAACAAACTTAGCGCGCGTTGTTTTGTTTTTTGCGCGAAAAAATGGGACCATTTTGGGGGGGGGATGCCCCCGCGGTAGCCCCCGAGGGTAACTTGGGTTTCGGGGGAAAGCCGAGTTGCCCTTTTTATTAAGCTTGAAGTATTTACATAGTCGTTACCAGCGGGGCGTTGGCCATGTGATTTTTACAACAAAAATACTTGGAAAGTCCTAGCTAAGGGTAGAAGCGACGTAGCTGTTGGATGTTCCGGGCGTTGGTGAGCTCTTCACCGTCCTCGTTGGCCGGCTTGTATGTGCCGGCTTGAGTACCTTCACCACGACGTAAGGTCCCGCCCATGGGGGCGATAGCTTGTGGCGCCCTCGGTTATCTTGGCGTAGCCTTAGGACCAGATCCCCCTCGCTAAAATCCCGTCGACGTATCTTGCGTGCTTGGTAGCGTCTTAGGGAGCGTTGATACCTTGCGGAATGCATTAAGGCTACGAGGCGTGCCTCGTCCAACCGGTCCGGCCGAGTCCTCGTGGGCTCGTTGGTTAGCATCCTCGTTATAGCCTCGAACCTTGGGCGACCCGTATTCTAAATCCGTGGGGAGGACGGCCTCGCGCGCGTGGACTAGAAAAAATGGGGTGAACCGGTGGCTGCGCTTGGGGTGGTCCTTAGGCTCCACACGACCGCCGGTAGTTCTTGGAGCCATTTTCGCCCGGATTTGTTGAGTGATCGAAAATTCCGGGCTTAAGGCCCGTAGGATCATGCCATTGGCGCGTTCCACTTGGCCGTTGGTACGTGGGTGCGCCACGACTGCCCAATCCACAGCGATGTGGAACTTGTCACGAGAACTCCAAGAACTTCCGGCCGTGAGCGGGACCCATTGTCCGTGATGATGGAGTTTGGCACTCCAAAGCGGTAGACGATATCGGTGAAGAATGTCACCGCCGCTTTGCTCGACCCTTAGGTTCGTGATGGGGCGCACCTCCACCCACTTGGAGAACTTGTCGATCGCGACTAGCAAGTGGGTGAAGCCCCCCGGCGCCTTCCGCGAGGGGCCCGACGATGTCCGGCCCCCACACGGCGAACGGCCATGTTACGGGGGATGGTACGTAGGGCATGGGCGGGCAAGTTGGACTTGCGGGCGTAGAGCGGCACCCTTCGCGGTGCGTACGATCTCGGCGGCGTCCGAGACCGCGGTAGGCCGGTAAAAGCCCCGGTGGAACGCGTTGCCGACGAGGGTGCGGGGCGCGGCGTGGTGGCCACAGATCCCTGCATGGATGTCCCGTAGGAGCTCGCGCCCCTCGGGAATGGGCACGCACGGCGCCGTAGGATGCCGGAGGCGGCGCGCTTGTACAGCTCGCCGTCGACGAGGGCAAAAGACTTAGCCATCCTAGCGATGCGCCTAGCCGCGGCCCGGTCGCGGGGAGCTCCCCTCGAGCGATCCAGGCGATGTATTTTTCCCGCCAATCCGCTTGGACGGGGAGCTGGCTCGATGTCCATCGCATCGGCCTCGTGGGAGTTGTACCCCTCGAGGAGGGAGAGCACGTACGCCTCGTTCGAGGGGTCCTCGTCCATGGGTTCCGCACCCGTTGGATTCGAGGGAGCCCCCGAGGGTCCGTCATGGCTCGAGGGGTAGGGCTCGAAGACGACCGAGGGTTGCGCGATGTCGCGCGTGAAAACGTTCGGGGGGAACGGTAATCCGCCGGACGCGATCTTTGCCAGTTCGTCTGCCTCCTCGTTGTACCGGCGGGGCACATGATTGAGCTCAATGCCGTAGAACTTGTCCTCGAGGGCCCGCACGGCCTTGCGGTAGGCCTCCATCTTGTCATCATGGCGGCTCGCATTCTTCATGACTTGATCGATCACGAGGCTGCGAGTCCCCTCGCACGTCGAGGCGCTTGACACCCAACTCAATGGCGATTTTGAGGCCGCGAGAGAAGGGCCTCGTACTCGGCCATATTGTTGGACGCGGGGGAAGTGGAGGGCGCACCGTGTAGCGCATGTGCTCCCCGAGGGGTGACACGAAGAGCGGAGGCCCGCGCCCTTGCTCCCGTTTTCATCACTGAGCCGTCGAAGAACAGAGTCCAGCACTCTGCCTGGATTTGTGGGGGTGGCAGCGCGTGTCTGTCCACTCGGCCGACGAAATCCGCCAGGATTTGCGATTTGATAGCCTTGCGTGGGGCGTAGGCGAGCGTTTCGCCCATCAGCTCCACGGACCACTTGGCGATCCTTCCCGCGGCGTCGGGGTTGTGGATGATCTCTCCTAGCGGAAAGGAAGAAACCACCATGACGGGGTGGGCCTCGAAGTAGTGGCGGAGCTTGCGCCGCGCAAGGACTACCGCGTATAGCAACTTCGGACACGGGGGTAGCGCGTCTTCGTGTCCGAGAGGACCTCGGCGATGTAGTAGGCGGCGGCCGCCGCACGGGCAAGGCATGCCCTTCCTCCGTGCGCTCCACAACGATCACGGCGCTCACCACACGGGTGGTCGCGGCCACGTAGAGCGCGGCACGGGGGCTCGCGCGTCGCGCGGCGGCGTGAGGATCGGGGTGTGTGTTAGGGACGCCTTCGGTTTGTCGAGCGCATCCCGGGCCTCGGTGGTCCGGGAGAAGCGCTCGTGCTTCTTGAGTAGGCGGTAGAGGGCGAGGCCCTTCTCACCGAGCCGCGAGATGAAGCGGCTCAAGGCGGCAAGGCACCCCAACACCTTCGCACCCCTTTGAGGTCCCGGATCGGACCCATTCGTTCGAGGGCCGCAACCTTTTCGAGGATTGGCCTCGATTCCCCGCCGGGAGACAATGTATCCCGGGAGCATGCCTCGCGGCACTCCAAAGACACACTTTTTGGGGTTTAATTTGACCCCATTGCCCCGTAGGCGGTTGAACGCGATGCCAAGGTCGCCAACCGGGTCGTCCTCTTCCTGGTTTTCACGACGATGTCATCTACGTACGCTTCGACCGTCCGCCCAATGTGATCCCCAAAAACGTGCCGCATGCGGCGCCGGTATGTTGCACCCGCCTTTCGAGGCCAAACGGCATCGTGACGTAGCGAACGTCCCGAACGGTGTGATGAACGAGGTCGCGAGCTGGTCGGACTCTTTCATCTTTATTTGGTGGTACCGGAATAGGCGTCAAGGAAACGAGCAATTCGCACCCAGCTGTTGAATCAATGATTTGATCAATGCGTGGCAAAGGAAAAGGAACTTTAGGACATGCTTTATTAAGACTAGTGTAGTCTATACACATCCGCCACTTCCCATTCTTTTTCTTTACAAGCACGGGGTTTGCTAGCCACGTTGGGTGGAACACCTCCTTGATGAATCCGGCCTCGAGAAGCTTCCGCAGCTCCGCTCCGATTGCCCGTCGCCGCTCCTCGTCGAAGCGGCGCAGCCGCTGTTGCACGGCGCGGGCGTTTGGCAGGATGTCAAGGGAGTGCTCGGCGACTTCCCTCGGGATGCCTGGCATGTCCGAGGGGCTCCACGCGAAGATGTCGGCGTTGGCGCGGAGGAAGTCGACGAGCACTGCTTCCTATTTGGGGTCGAGGGTGGAGCTGACCCTCAACGCCTTGCCCTCGGGGGCTGCGGGGTCGAGGGGGACCCCCTTGGTCTGCTCCGCAGCCTCGAAGGTGCCGGCGTGCTTGCTGGCGGGGTCGAGGTCTTCGTTGACCATCTTCTCCAGCGTGTTCACCAGCGCTTCGTCCAGCGCCAGTGCCTCTGCGTGCTCCACGCACTCGACGTCGCAGTCGAATGCGTGCTCGATGGATGACCCGACGGTGATGACGTCGTTCGGTCCCGGCATCTTCATCTTCAGGTAAGTGTAATTGGGGACCGCCATGAATTTGGCGTAACAGGGTCGCCCAAGTATAGCATGGTAGGCCCCTTTGAACTCCACCACCTCGAAGGTGAGGGTCTCCTTGCGGAAGTTCTTAGGGGTGCCAAACCGGCCGGCGGGTCGATCCGCCCGAGGGGCGGAACACGCTTGCCGGGCGCGATGCGCGTGGAACGGCTTCGTGCCGGGCCGCGGCTGGTCCAATCCGATCCCCATCGGGCGCGGCGTATGCGCGTAGAGGATGTTGAGGCTCGCGGCTCCGTCCATGAGGACCTTCGAGAACCGGGCGTTCCCGATGATGGGATCGACCACCAACGGGTACTGGCCCGGGTTGGGGATGCGGTTCGGGTGGTCCTCCCGGCTAAAGGTGATGGCGTCCTCCGACCAATTGAGGAAGGACGGAGGCGCCCTCTCCGCGGCTAGGACCTCGTGCCGCTCCTTCTTGTCTTGCCGGGTCGACATATCGACGGTTGGTCCCCCAAAGATGAGGAACACATTCTCAACGGCGGGGAAGCCGCCGGCGTCGCCATCGCCTCCGTCCTTCTTGGCCTCTGCCTCCTTCGCGGCGGCACGGCCATAGAACCTCTTGAGCATGTCGCATTGCTCAAGGGTATGGTGCACTGGGGTCTTGTGATAGGGACATGGCTTCTTCAGCATGTCGTCGAACACTCCCGGGCCTCGAGGGGCCGGTCGAGGGCCCCGTCGAGCCGGGTCGACAGCGAGGGCCTCGGCGTTGCCGCCGTCGCGCCCCTGCTCGCGCGCCTCGCGGCGCGGCTTTTTCCCCTTCTTGCCCCGCTTGTCGTTGCGGTGTGGTTCCTTGGACTTGCTGCCCTCCGCGGGCGCGTCCTCGGAGCGCTTGCCCTTCTTGCTGTCGAAGATCGCCCCCACGGCCTCTTCCCCGGAGGCGAAGCTGGTGGCGATGTCGAACAGCTCGTTGGAGTCCGCAGGCGGGCTGCGTCCCAGCTCCCGCACGAGGTCCCGGCACGTGGTGCCCTCGAGGAAGGCGTGCACGATCTCGGACTGTGCCACGCTGGGGAGCTCCGTGCAGCGCTTGGAGAAGCGTCGTATGAAGTCCCGCAGCGACTCGCCGGGCCCCTCGCGTGCGGGAGCGCGAGGTCCCATGAGTTTCCGGGCGCACGTATGTGCCCCGGAAGTTGCCCACGAACGTGTGGACCGAGGTCGTCCCGGTTATGGATGCGGCGGCGGGCAAGTGCTCGAGCCATGTCGGGCCGCGTCGCCAAGGTGCGGGGGGCAAGTTGCGGATGATGACCTCGTCGCTAGTGGCCCCGCCCGGCGGCAAGCCGGGCGGTAGTCGTTGAGCCACACGCGGGGGTCCGTCTCCCGGTTGTACTTGACGATCGTCGAGGGTTGGCGGAAGCGTTGGGGGAACGCTGCCGCGCGGATCTCCCGGCTGAACACACGGGTGCACGGGGGGCTCGGCGTCGGGGAGCGGTCTTCGCAGCTGTCGTAGCGCCCACCCCGTCGAGGGTGGTAACCCCTTGCTTCTCGTGCGTCCGCCTTGCCGGTGCGCCTGGCGTTGATGACGTTGCGGGCGTCGCGCGTCCGGCGCCTGCGTGCGTCAAGGAGCCGCTCCTTGGCCGGCGTGCGCCCTTGGTCGGCGGGCCGCCCCGTCGGCCCCCCCGCATGCACCGAGGGTTCGCCTCCCGGTGCGGCTTCATCGCCCGCGCATCCCCCCCTGTTGGCGGATGCGTGAGGCCGAACTCTCGGCCTGGCCGGACGGCCGCTTGCTCGATGAGGGTCCGCACCTCGCGGTGCATGTCTCGAGCCTCGGGGGTCGAGGGTGCCGGCATAGCCCGCGGCGTCGCGGCCGCGACGAGCTTCGGCTCGCCCGCGGGGGCGCGTCCGCGTTGTCGGCGTTGGGGACGGTGTTGATACGGTCGCGGACACCGTCGGCCCGGCTCCCGTGCGCGTTCGCCACGCGCGGAGGCCTCCCCCCGCCATTGAGGCGCGGAGCAATCGTCTTGTTCGGTACTCTTCCGCCGGCTTGGCCTCGAGCTCGCGGGCTTGGGCCGGTGTGCGTCGACGTCGGCCCCGGCGAGAGCGCTTGGCCCCGCGGCCGGGCGCGCGGCCGATCCCTGGGGCAGGCGTGACTTCCCCGTCTCCGGCGCCTGCCGCACCGGCAGCATTGGCCGGGTCGTTGGTGATGACGGCGTTGCATTCCCGCGCGGGATCGTAGCTCCCGGTGCTAGAGTCGTCAGAGCAGCCGAACCAGTAGTCCGCAGCGTCTAGGAAACGCCGGAACACAACTGGGTCAGGTACGCCGGAGAAGTCCCACTCCGCGTACCCGTGGCGGTTGGCGGGTGGTAACGTGTCGACGGAGCCCAGGGATGATTCGTCCCCTGCTGAGGCGCCGGGACCCCTGGCGACGAAGACGTGGCGGCCAGGTGGAACCCTGCGCATCGTGGTGTTGACGTTGGCGTTGTAGGCCGACGTAGCGCCACGCGGCCGATGGGGATGCGCGGCCCGGAGACCGCGCGCGGTCCCGCCGGGGGTGGTGGCGGCCGCCGTGACGGTGGGCGCGCCAATTTGAGTGGCGACGCGCTCGGCCGCCGCCTCTCGGACCGCGCCCGGCGCGAGCGCTGTCCCGAGCGACGACGGCGTCGTGGCGTCGATGGACCCGCGGCATCCGTGCACTGCGGGCGCCGCGCGGAGTCGTGCGTGCGGCGGGGGCCCGAGCGGCACCCGGCCCGGCGCCGCGCGCGGAGTTCCTCACGGTTAGTGAGGCGCATGAGATAGCCGTTCCCCGTGGCCTGAAAGTTCAGGTCCCCGAAGCGGATTTCGAACCGGGCCGGGGAGGGGGTCCGAGCTACCCATGCAGTAGCGTGTACCACGGTACTCAGTGCGGATCACCATGGAGGGAGTTGGCAAAATGACCTTAGGCGCTCGCACGCCCCACGGTGGGCGCCAACTGTCGGTGCGGAATATGGTCCCGACACTAACCGGTAGATAGCGCCGAGGTTAATCCCTCAATGGTCGATGCTAAGCAACAAGTGACACGGGGTTTTTATCCTGGTTCCCGCCGAGGGGGCCGTACGTCCAGCGTGTGGCTTGCTCGGGGCACTATATTACTTAGCACCGGGGGTGCCTGTAGTGGGGCAGCTACAAGCAAGGCGGGAGAGGAAGCGTGCTTCCAAGTCCCTGGTGGAGTGGTCGAAGATATTGTGGGAGAATTAACGAATGAGTGTGTGGTGTGTTGTGAATTCGGATCTCAACGAATCCGTCCGTTGTATCTGTGTCGTCCGTCCGTTCATTTCTCGCGGGCGGGGGGGTTCGCTCCCCTTTTATAGCTCAAGGGGGAGGCGAATTACATGCACGCCGCGCTATCTAGCTACGTGGGGGAGTGCGACGTGCTACGCTGTAGAATGGGCGGCCGTCCGGTCGATCCTTGCAGCGATCTGGTCATCATGGCCTGACTTGTACCCGAACAGTGGCGGTTCGAGGGTAGTAGAGTAGCGGATGGCGGTGAAGTCCCTCGATAGGCTCGAGGGAGGTGTCGACGCGAGCCCGTACGGAGTACGGGAGTGGGCGAACGGCGTTCCTTCCCCGACGCGCTTCACGGGGCCGGGAGTCGTTGCTACGGGGCACCGGCGTGCTCCCGCACGCGCGGGTACGGCGGCCACGCCGTTACGGTGGCGGGGATGGCGGTCCACCGGCCTAGCGCCTCCACCTAACCCCCGTAGGGTCACAAGAAAGTGAATCGAGGGTGCGCCGGCCCCCTTTCGAGGGCTCGGCGCGTTAGCCGTACTGGAGCGTGCACACGGTGTCACGGGACTGACACTGGCCGCGCTGCACAGTCCCCTCCCACGGGGGCGGGGATGGGTTTCTCCCTGGGGAGTTGGTGCGGCGGCACCGGGCGCGAGCCCCGGCGCATGATGGCGCCGTCCCGCCGGCGTCGGGCGTTAAATGCCCGTGTACGGGGGGCCGCCGCACGCGTGAGGGGCGCCCTCGAGCGTGGCGGACCCCGCCGAGGGCGGGGCGTACCCTCGAGCGAGGCGGAGCCTGCTCGAGGGGAGTGCTGCCCCTCGAACGGGGCGGAGCCCGCCCGAAGGGAGCACGTATCCTCGAACGAGGCGGAGCCTGTTCGAGGGGATCTCTAAGCGGGCCGCCCCGATGGGCCGTCAGAGTCCCTGTGGGCTGTTCCCTGCATGGTTAAGCGAATTGTGTTTTGGCCTTGTTGTGGGTTTTAAGTGAGGCTTCCCCCATTGTTTAAGGGGACCCCTAGGGCTGTCCCCGACAATTTCATTTCATCACATTGTACAAATTAAATGATATTACACAAACTCGACAGGTACAAGTAAACACGAGTGGGCTCTAGTTCTCCCCGCTTCCGAGGGGGGGAAGACGTTTTCTTCCAAAAACTCTGAGCCAAAAGTGGCAAGAACTTTAGCTTAAAACATTGAAAAGTGTTGGTGCAGTCAAAAGTTTCAGGTAGCACCTCCAGCGCCGTGCCTTCGTACGGCGTTTGTCAAAATGACACATACAAACTTACACTTGGATCACCAAAAATTTGAATGGCCGCTATGCCAATTCCCTAAAGAGTTCGGGTTCATCCTAGAACTACGCGGCTGGATCAGGGGCGGAGTCACGGGGCAATCCTTTGTGATGAAGAGGAGCCAGAGCTCCGCCAGTCACAGGATCCACTAAGCCACCCTCGGCACTAGACGCTTCACGGATAGGGGCTCCGGGGATTCCTTGGTCGACAGCATCATCGCTCATCTTCGACGGCTAGTCTCGGTAAGGTCTGTAGGGACCAAGGGTCGCGTCGGGTCCATGGGTCGCCCGATGCTCACGAAGCTCCAGGGCTTGTTTCGCCTGTCCAAAATAGAACTATTGCAAGGAAGAAAACATTAAACATTGGCGTAAAGATTGCTCAATAAATATGATCGTAGTCAAAGCAAGCCGAAAGGTCTTACTTTCGCCAACCGGTCCACAACTTTCTTCCGAGAATGCACTCGCCCACTTTTAGCCCAAAAGTTGCGAAGAATGATCTTGTTAATCAGCTCAACTATCTTGCTTGGGGCTGGAACATCGTCGGGGGAAGGGAATTCGAAGCCTCGACTTCCGAAAGCTCTGAAATGGTCGCAGCCCTGTTGCTCGAGAAGATGCAGCAGCATTTCAGAACAGGTCGCCGCTCCATAATCCTCGATTTTGCTCATAGTGTCGGGTAGAAGCTTCAGCTCACTGTGCAACCACTCCACAAAGCTCGAGATGTTGTCAGTAATTTTGAAGTCCTGGGCTTCGACACCAAAGCTCTCTAGTGCACGACGATACGCCGTCGCTAAATATGTCCCCCATTGATGACAATAAGCTTCGTTTTTCTCTAAGGTGTCTTCAAGCTCGCCTTTCACCCTTTTCAATTCTGCAATGAGGTTGGCATTGGCTTCCAAAAGGATCTTCTGCGCATCGTACTGAGTGACGATATCCTTCAATTCGGTGCGGCACTCCTCATAGCATTTCAAGCTCGATTCCAGTTCTTTCTTCAAAGCATCCATGGCATCTCGCTGCTTTGCGCGTTGGTCCGCCAGTTGACGAGACTCCTGTTTCAATTTCTCGTTCTCCTCCCTCAGGCGTCGGTTCTCATCTTCCAAAAGTCTTTTTTCTTCAAGGGAGGTCTTGGCCTCCGCAGCCGCTCTCTCGAACCCTTTCTGGCAAGCGATGACACCTTTCGAAAGAAAGGCTCGCATCGTCTTCATCAAGTCCTCCACACTCAAACCCTCTAGGGATTGCTCAAAATATGCAAACAAAAAACAATCAGCAGACACATTACTCATTTAGACACTATAAGTAAAACAGTCGGTGTGATATCGTATCGGGTTCCAGTAGCTGAAGCTGCAAGTCAAGACGCTATAAGTAAAACAATCGGTGTGATATCGTACCAGGTTCCACCAACATAGGGTCAAGGCCTGTTCTGGGTGCCGAAGGGCCAGCTTCAAGTTGCCGCAATTCTTTTTCCTTGTCCTTGCTGCTCAAAGTGACCAAAGTCTTGGCCGCTAAAATCAACACAGAATCGAAAGATGTTAGTAGATGAAAAATATGTTCCTAGGGAAGACACGAAAAATCATCTTCAAGTAAAAGTATTGCACCGGCATCTTCAAGTTGGAAAACGTTGGCTGTCATCATCGGCACCGGTGCGATTTCCTCGGCAGTTTTCGCAGTAGCCTTGTTAAGATCATCCGACACCAGCGGCAGGGAACGAGACGCGTGCGCCGCGGATCCCTCAATTTCCGAAGCGTCCAAATCGATTGGATCCTGGGCCTTCAGACCCGAGCTTTTGCTCGGATCCATCGCAGTCTCCTCCGGGTCGCTTTGGGGCTGCAAAACAGGAATTTCTTGATCCTTGATCGCCAAAGTAGTGTCATCATCGTTATAGCACAGATCCTCGGTTTCATCCACGACGTCCACAAGGTCGGCCAGGCGGGTCGTTACAATTGGTATCAGAGCCGACTCTCGCGGTTTCACAGGCGCGTGTGGTCGGAGTTGCGCAGGCATGGTGTGCATGGCTGGTGTGGGCCCTGAGTGGTCACACAGCATGGCACATGCACTAGCACTGGACCCACAGACGTGGCCAAGAGAGGACGTTCCTGGCTTGGGGTTGATCGACGAGGACGTCGATCTTCTAAGGGGGGTGTATGTGACATCCCGACCCAAGGCTTAATAGGATTGATAAGGATACTCATACCAATAAGTTGCAACTTCTTTTCCAGAAGCCCATCACTAAAAACTCCAAAGTTAAGCGTGCTTGGCTGGGAGCGATGGGTGACCGACCGGGAAGTCCTTCCTGGGTGCGCATGAGTGAGGACAAAGTGCGTAGGAAAGACATGTGTTGGTATGTGGGGATATTCTTGGGGTCTCAGATAGCTGCCAGGTGTAGGCGGGCCCGGCCTCGGGGAGGCGGGTCATTACGCGCTCCTTCGGGGCTGTGCTGGCCATGGTAATCTACTCCTTCTGAATCATTTCAGCCACGCGCTTGCCCCTGGCATCGTGCGCCTCCAGTTCTTCAGGATCGGCCAGAGCTGTTGTCGGTGGTTCCTCAGCCATTTTCTGCGCAGTCCCCCTCGGAGGATAAGATGTACAAGGCTGAATCTGAGGCGTCGACAGAATGTCAACGTCATCATCTGTCTCTGCGACCGGATTGGCCGTGCCTTTTTCCTGGAGGGCTCATCATTGTCGGGACCTTTCTCCTTAATTGTAACGCGTCTTCCCTTTTCTGAGGCATCCACAGGCCTCTTCTTCGAAATCACCCTCTTCTCGAGGTCAGCGGCGGGGGAGGAGTCGTGAACTTTTTTCTTCTCTCTTTTAGCCGCAGCCACTTTCGCTGCCTCAGTCTTACGTCGAGCCAAGGTTTCGTTAACCTTCAATAACTTGGAAGATTTTTCCGCAAGAAGACGAAGGGTAGCTTTGGCAGCATCCGCTTTCCGCTTGGCCAAGACATCTTGGGCTTTGGTGTTCTTCGCCATATTTTCCGATGTTATAGTTATTTTACTCTACTTGCCTTTCCGCGAGGTTTCGGCGGGCTCTGATCCAATGTTACCTGGTGGCTGCATCTTCTTGCCGGCCGTCGGGGGCACCGGTCGAGGGGAATAGGCGACACCCATCTCGTCAAACACACAGTTAACCCGGCCCTGGTGTTTAAAAATCCTTTGGGCGCACTCCCACTCTTTGTGGGTGAAGTTGCCAATCATCTGGACGACTCTCTTTTCAACTTCGGCCACGACTTCTTCGTCAGTTTTATCCGTAGGCCGTTTAACATTGAATATGGGGCTTCGCACATCATGATCTAGCCCGGGCAGCCATTGCATTTTAAATGCCCATGATCCCCATCGGGGCTAGCACGGCCAAATGTCGGCAGCCACAAACTCCTCAAGGGCGTCCCACGTAGTAATCACACGAGTCGCCTAGTAAAATGCACTTGTCTTTGGCCGATGTGCGGCTTGCCTTCGTCGGTTCGGCGACGCTCGACCTCCAAATCAACCATACGACTTGCCAAGTCATACAATGTCACCTCCTCCTGCTTCGAGTTTCGCCCCACCACTGCAATAGGGGCGTAAAACCAATAGGAGGTCCATCGGTTAGCCCACTTGTTCTTGTATGCTGGGCTAATTCCACCGGAGCTTGATTTTTACCAGACACCGCGTCCGAAAGGTACGGTAGCCATACCGAGCCTCTTTCTCTTCGTCATCGGATCGTTATAATCTTCCTCGCCCGGTGAATCTCGAAATGGCAAACGAAAGTCTCCACGTCGTTATCACCGGCAAAGGTCCGACGAGCCCACGAAATTTCAGCACTTGCGGAATGGAATTGGGCGTCACCGATGGATCCGAACGTTGTAAGCCGCCAAGATATCGGCAAACCTCTTGGCGACCGGCGGACACGGCCCCACGGTAAAGAAATCCCGAAAGACCACGCTCTCATTTTTCCGAGGTTACGGCGTGGTCTCTTTCCCAGTGTAACCGACAAATTCGGGCTCGAAGCAACCTTCTAGTCATAGAGCATCCAGGTCCTCTTGTGTCATCAAAGATCGGCCAATAAAACAGGTCCGGCCTTCACTAGGTCTCGGAGGTCGGCTTCACCCCGCCTAGGTTTTCTCCGGACCCTTCCGCGGCTTCTTCAATGGCCGCATCGGCATCCTCTCCTATTTCGCCCTCCTCCACATCGGCATCACGTTTTCCGGCATCCGTGTCACTCAACATTATTTCGACATAACTCTCACCACCGAACTTTTACTTTCATCGCTACTAGAGGTGGATGAAGTATGCGCCACTCTCGCAAGAGCTAGCGGACCAATCCGGCCGGAGATCTTACCAAACTCCAAGCCGGATGATGAAGTGGAAGACGTTGTGATGGCCTCCGTAGCTTCCGGCGGTGCTTCCTGTTCCCCACGGTTTGATGACAACCCTTCGTCCTCCATGACCATATCGGGTTGCCCGATGCGAGCCGTATAAAAGTCATAAAAACCCGGACTCGAGTGTGTAGCTCCGGATACTAAAAAATGAAAACATGCTCTCGGGCTAGGGAGAAAACTAACCTCTCGAGTCGACTAAGGCTTCCACCGGAGCGACTCACGGGAGGTGAAGGCAAGAGGGACAATCGAAAAAAATTAAACGAGAGAAGAGGGGGTGAAAGTGGCAGCGGGTTCACGGCGGCGTCGGCCCCTTCTATTTATAGGGGGTGAAACGCAACGGTCAAAAATTTTGAACCCAATGGTAAAAATCGAGGGCTTTTAGGTAATTCAAGCGAGAATCTCGGGAACCAACGCCGGGAAGACGTTTTCTTCCGCCTTGATTCTCGATCCCCGGATTTCGCCGGCTCGGATTTGCATCGAGGCAAGCGCCTCGCCATCGAGGCGCTTCGTTGGGGGATTCCGAATCAAGCCTTTCGTATACCAAAATAAAAGAGTGTTTTCGGTTGTTCAAAATTTGATGCGAAAGGCTCGGTGGCAAAACCCCGGGAGCTTTCAAAACCATTTTCATCTCCCGAACCCGTATTTCGACCATTGCCCTTTGTCACTGCGGAGCGAGCCCAAATAAACCTAGCAACCCGGGGTGTTAGGGTCTCGGTCGAGCCACTTGATTTTCCCCACGACGAAACCCCAGAGATGAATCTTACTCACCCGGCTAGTCTTAGCACTGGGTTTCGCTCGGGGGTTTCATCGTCTCGACATCTAATGTTTTCAAGTTTGAATGTGACTCGTGTTTCACATGACGAGAGATGCCGGGCGAAAGGGGAGTCTCCATAAGATTGAAGGTCTTCTCCCGACGGCGCACGTGATGACAACAAGAAATGTGCCGCGATTTGCGACGTGACGTCATGAAGCGCCAATTACGTGGAGACCTAATTGGAGACCTCCCAAAAATAGCCTAGCATCTTTTGTCTCGATCCTTTTCATTGGAATGTAAAAAGTCCGCTCGCCTCCCTATAAAAGGAGACGGACCGACACTTGTAAAGGGGATTGTCATTTGAGAAAGCTACCTTGTTGAGAAAAGAACTTTTGGTTGTCCTTTGTTTTGTGTTACGGTTTTGGTTTTTCGGCTTTCGTTACTCTTCATTGTTTGTGCTCGGTAGCTTCGGCCATCCCACAACAACCGACCAACGAGTTGGTGTCCCAAGCGACCATGTGTGCAACTTTGTTAGTCTTTGCAAGTACCATGCCGAGGACCATGTGTGGTTCGAGGACCGGTGGATGGTCACTTCTTGGTGTGATGAGTGATTGACAACATTTTGTGGACCGACTCTTGGCTAAGTATTGCGGTACCGCAAGTTGCGGCTTGACCGGTGTTGGTGCAAGTGAAGAACAAGCACGAAAGGTTGTCGCCGGTGAGGTCTCCATGTGTGGAGGAGACAAGTAGGCTTTGTTCGAGGCACCGGTGGCCGGCGGAGTCAAGTGCGGGCCGCATGGTGGCAAGAACAAGCGAGACGAAGTCATGGACGGTTTCTTGGTTGAGCCTCAAACAAAGGTCGAGCCGGAACTACGTGGGATCCGAGTCATGAGTGGCGATTGGCGGAGGCTACACCGAGTTCGCGTGGTTTGCGGTGGTTCACCAAAAAACCACCGGGTTACTCGGTTGAGCCACAAATCCGAGGCCGAAGACTCGACAAGGAGGTGCGGCCACCCGAGACGGTTCAACCGCCCGGGAGGGGCGGTCGAAAGCTCGGGCCGGTCCTAACCGCCCTGTGGGGGCGGTCGACCGCCCGGGTCGCGGCCGCCGAGAAGCTTCGAAGCGAGAGGACACACGTCGGGATCGCAAGGCTTGCGTCGAGGCTAAGCGAGGTTGCGGTCGCCGGGCATCCGTCCGATGGAGAAAATGCGAAGACTTCCAAATTCACCCTTGAGGGGCTTGTATGCCTAGTTATTAAGTAAGGGTAGTTTGGTCTTTTGGGTGCATCCATATATACTCTTGAGGGGATGGACGACAGCCAACTCTTGGAACCCTAGCTCATTTTCTTTGTTATTTTTCTTTCCTATTTTAGAGGACTAGCTTGAGAGTTTCATGGTGAGATCTTGAGAGAGGGTAGGATGATTGGGAGGTAAGCTAGACCTTTGTATGAACCTTTATGGTATGTATAGATGATTCAGTGTGGTTCCTCAAGGCTTTTGTTGTCTCTCCCATTTTCTCTTTTGGTGATTTTCATCTTTGGATTTTCGTGGTGGAGTTTTGGAGAGGCATTTCTTTGCGAGGTTTGTTGTGGGAATCACACATGAGGACCTTGTGCCTCTTTTCTTGGTGACCTTGCCCCTCCAAACCCGTGGAAAGCTCTCCGATTTGGTGGGTTTTGGTGGAGCTCAAGTTCTTGAGGTTTGGTCACGAGATTTGCGATTCCCCATGATTGAGAGCGTTTCGGTGCAATTCCTTTGAGGGAGAGGTCATCCATGAGGTGACCCGGACATCCCCAAAGTTTAGCCGCAATCCGTTGGGTGAATCGGGAGATCGGGTGATGCAAAGTTGAGGGTTGAGCCGTGGTTCCTGTTTTCCCCGTTCGTCGGGGAAGGGCGGTCTAACCGCGTAGGGGGGAGGGGGGCGGTCTAACCACCCCGGGCTTGTCCGGAGAAATTTTTGGTTTTGGCCAAGATCTTCGATAGCATGTTGGCTTTGACAAGGGGATTGTATGGTTGAAATCTTGGAGCGTTTCGAGTACGTTTTCTTGGGTTTTCACTCAGATCTTTGTGCTCAGCGGAGGAAGGTCTAACCGCCCCTGGCACCTGGTCTAACCGCCCTAGGCCTTTCCGAAGAAAGTTTAATTTTGCCGGATCTTTCTCTGTGAGTTTGTTCGCCTTGATGAGAGGAGTGTTCTGGTGAAATCTTGGCTCGTTTCAGTGCGGTTTGCTAGGAGTTCTTGCCTTGAATTCGTTGCTGGGTACAGGAAGTTAGACCGCCCCTGGTAGCCGGTCTAACCGTCCCAAAGCCCTTTTGGGTGAAGTTTCAGTTTTCGCCAAGATTCTCTGGTAGCTAGCTTGGCCTTGACCTGAGGTTCCAGTGGGTGAAACCGTGGAGAGTTTTGGAGCTCAGAATAGGTGTTTAGGTGGGTTTCTTATCTGCCCAGGAGCAGGCGGTTTAACTGCCCCCTTACCCCAGTTAAACCGCCCCTGCTGGCCAAACAGCTTCCGAGTCATTTCCTCTGTCGTGTGTGTAGGAGTTGTGGCTGCAGGTAGTGTTTATTCCTAGGACCAGTAGCACTCTAGTGGCTACGTGGTTTTGGCAAACGGAAGGTTGTGTGCGGAGCGTGTGATTTTGGGTACCCGACCAAGTTCATCTTGTTGGAGTTGCCATCTCCTTAGAGAATAATTTCTATCGGCTCCCATTCACTCCCCCCTCTCTGGTCGCCAGTTCGGTCCTTCAAGTGGTATCAGAGCCGATTCGGGTCTTTATTGACTCTAGCCAGTCTAAGATCCAAAGATGGCATACCAGGAACGGGGTTCGAGTCCTCCACACTTCGATGGGAAGAACTACCAGATGTGGAGTAAGCGGATGGCAGTGTTCCTCCGTGGTAAGGGTCAGATCCTTTGGGATGTCACGGTGGACACCGGTTATGTCCAGCTGATGAACTTCCTTACTCCAGGATCGAGGGACATGTTCGACACCAACAACAAGGCGGTCGACTACTTGTTTCGTGCTCTGTGTCAATCCGAATTTGATCAGTGCATACCGAGCACTTGACTTGTAGAATCTGGTCGGTGTTGAAGGAAGCTGATATTGGGAATGCCCAGGTTCAGGCTCGGATGTATGCGACTTACCGGAGAGAGTACGAGAATTTCACTCATCTCCCCAGCGAGTCCATCGATGCCTTGTTTCAAAGGTTCACGGTTGTGGTGAACAACATGAGGGCCAATGTGGACGTGCTCTCGTACGATGATCATGATAGGGCTGTCAAGCATTAACACTCGTTGGATCGTACGGTTTGGGGCGGAAAGTTCGAGGCCATAGTTGTGTCTGAGGAGTATGATACCCTGACCGTGAACGAGCTGATCTCGAAGCTCAAGTCGGCTGAGGTGGATCGGGGCATGACAGCCAAGATTGAGGGCCCGACTAACTCTCATAGTCTCGCCCTCATCGGTGGCTCAAAAGGAAAGTCTAATGCTAAAGCATCCACCAGGATGTTCTCCTTGTCCCCTTTGATGTCTTTGCCAGATGAGGAGTTCGACGTACTTGGAGAGGACGAGCTGGCGTTGCTGACTAGACGGTTCGAGAGGATGCACGAGAATCGGGTGAACTCAAGGAGGAACTCGAGGGCGTGTTTCAAGTGAGGCAAGGCCGGATACTTTTTCGCTGAGTGTCCGAAGGTGAACAACCACGACAAGCACAAGTTCAAGGACAAGAGGAAGGAGTCCAAGAAGAAGGATCATGGACATGGGAAGAAGACACGGTCTCGAGAGAAGATGAAGAGATCAAGCGACATCGAGTCCGACTCCGAGGACACGTCTTCAAGCTCGAGTGATGAAGACGAAGAGGGTGACAAGAAGAAGAAGAAGAAGATGAAGAAGAAGAAGAAGAAGAAGAAGAAGAAGAAGAAGAAGAAGAAGAAGAAGAAGAAGAACCTCGACAAGTATCTCAACGACCTTTGTGTGATGGGCCTAAGCCTCAAGGACGACTCTCGCGGCATGGCTCGCAGCTCCAGCAGCAAGAGAAGCCAGAAGGACCCCTCGGACCTAGATTCTGAGGATGAGGTATGTGATGAGCTCTCTTCTTTGCGCAAGGAGAATGAGGAGTTAGTTGTCTTGCTTGATAATCGCGATCACATGCTTAGAGAGGCTAAGAAGCTTAGGAAGGAGCTTAGAGCTTTGCTTGAAGATGCTAGGACTAGAGTGGCTGAGCTAGAAACACAGGTTCTTGATGGCAAGTTTGAAATTTATTCTCTTAAGGCTAGCCCTGTGGTTTCTGATGAGGTTGATTGTGCTGATTGCACTGTTTTCCTAGCTGATTTGATTGCTCTTAGAGAAAAGCATGCCTCCAAGTGTGAGAAACTAGATTTGCTTAGGGTTGAGTTGGCTGAGCTGCAATCTAGACCCACTTTGCTTGGTGCATGTACTTCTTGCCCTGGTTTGCATGAAAAAATTGTTGAGCTTCGATCTTACATTGTTTCACTTGAGGTTGATTTGAAAGTGCCTATTCCTACTTCCTGTTCTACCTGTGAGTTGCATGCTATGAAGAATTTGGAACTTGCACAATGTGTTGATCATTTGCAGGATGAGAACTGTAAGTTGCGTGAAGTGCTGAGTTGGTTGTCTAGTCAAGAACCTCATCTAGGTGTGTTGATTGCCAGTTATAAGCGCTTTGATGGTTGGGCTTTGGGATCTGATAAGTTTGGTGAGAGCAGTGGTGAGAGAGAAGGGAATTCTGGGAATATTCCAGTTCCACCACAAACCACACCCAAAGACAAGTTTTCATCCAAGTTAAACCAGTTGCTTAAACCGAGAGAAAAACCGAGTGAGAAGGCAAGTGAAAAGCCTAGTGAGAAACCAAGTGAAAAGCCTAGTGAGAAACCAAGTGGGAAGCCTAGTGAGAAGCCATGTGAAGAGCCTCACCCCAAGTCTAAGCCAAGACCAATCCATTTCCATTGTGAGTTTTGTGGAAAGGATGGTCACAAGAGAGAGCATTGCTATAAGAGAAAGAGAGAGGCGAGAATGGCAAAGGAGTGGGCGAACAAGGACAGGTACCACCCTTCTCATGGTGTGCCTGAGTCTCGTATGCCACTGCCTAAGGGAAAGGGCTTTGTGCGTAAGGTTCCGACATGGGGTGATGAGAGATCCCGTAGCCGAGGTGGTGGTCTGGAGAGGGCGATTAGACCGGCCAGACATGGCAGTCAGACCGGCCCTGCCCAGTGAAGGGCGGTCAGACCGGTCAGACTAGGCGGTCAGACCGGCCCTCCCCAGATTTCTGGGCGGTTCGGTTTTTGAGGTCGTGGTGCTGGTGGTTTCAGTTCCTTTGGTCATGATACAGGTGGTAGGCGTTTGAGTCTGGTGGTGTTGGGTTTGATGGACGTTCTCCACCTCGTGATCAATACGAGTTTGGGAGAGGTCGCAGCTTTGAGTCTCAGTGGGGCTACGGGCCACGCTTTCCTTTTCGTGGTACTCGTACTCCTCCAGTGAGACGGGAGTGGTTTTCCCATGGTGGTTCCAGGTTTGATAGGTTTGACAGGATGGATCGCAGTGTTGATAGGTGCGGTAGGATGGATGTTGCTAACCCTACTTTTGAGGAAATGACCGGCCTGGTTTGTGGTACTAACCCTAGTGTTGAGTCGTTTGCTCACTCTCGCTCTTAGTTTTGAGTTGCAGGTGGGAGGCCTGGAGAACATTTGGTTGATATCGGGGGTGGTTCTCTGGCCTTGTTGACGGTTAATAGTTGTATCAAAGTTCGTTTAGACTTGCAAGCGGACAAGTCTCCCGTCGTGTCAAGGGACCCTTCTTCCCTCAAGTGGTGAACCCAAGGTATCGAATCTGTGGAACAAATGTGTGACGCAAAAGATGATCTAGTAAAGCCAAGTAACTTCAATCTTTGGTTAAAAGAGAAACCCTAATGCATCTAGATAAAGACCACGAAACTAATCTAATCTACTAAAGACCGGAGATAACAAAGAAAGATAGGGTAGATAAACCGATCTAGAGAGATCGGGTTAAGCCTTTTGTTGAAGTTCTAAGCAAGAGAAGAAGTAGCAAATCGAATCTTATTAGAAGCCTCTTTAAATCGTGGTTTCCCGTCCGACTCCGAAAACATCCCCCTTTCGGAACCCTCGTTCTGTCACAACGTATCCCTACTCATGCGGGTAGTCTAGGGCGAGTACAAAGACAAGTCGAGTTCTTTCGGAAGATCCGGCGTGTACCTCTAGCCACCGCGACTACAAGAACAACCCATGTAATCTATCTCGAGAATAGATTTAGAATAAGCAAAGCTGATCGAAAAACGAAATCATCGAAGAAACACTTGATCGCTAGAAATAGATTCAACTTGATAATTCAACTATGACAATGATACATAAACAAGATCACCACCGGGATCCTACCCTGATCTTGCTTCTAGCTCCGGGAACTCCGACGTGGTCTTCCGTGCAAGGTTCCCACGTCGGCTAGGGAGACCCTAGTCAACTAGCTCGACCCTCTCCTCTCCGGGATGGTGTCCCTCTCTTCTCCGCTCCTCGGCGGCCGATGACGAATTGGATGATCCGTGGCTCTCGACCCGGGGCTACAAATAGCCCGAATGGCGGCTAGGTCAAAGGAGGGGGGGTATTGTGCCCCGGACTATGCTGGGCCGGCCGGCCTGGGCCGGCTAGCCTGGGCCCATCCAGGCCCAGCCCGCGGCCTCCTTTGCGTGGTGTCGGTTCCCGAGTCTTCTAGATGCTTCCCCCTTCTGCATGTAGGTCCATGTCGCCAGTTTCTCTTTGAGTTGGACGTAGCTCCTTGTCTCACAAGATTCGGCACTTTTCTGGTTAGGTCCTCAGAGTTTGTCATCTTCTCGGGTTGAGTCCCCGGCTTCTTGGAGTCAAGTTTGCTTCATTGCATGACTTGTACGGGCTTCAAGGTCTTGTCACAAGGTGCTTGATGAACTTATCCTGAAAGTCTTGCATTCAACGCTAAAACCCTGCATAAACACTAAACTCCAAAACCGACATGCACAAGTGAACTTGTTATACCACGGGGGTTAGTACCAATGGATAAGGTATAAAACTTATGCCAACACCGAAGGTAAACTCATGGCTAGGTTGATGGATTTTCACCGTCAACAGGCCTCATACCCCGGTTGTGATATGGAGGTACATCACTTTCGGGGGTAGTGGACAAGGACGAGTGAATTGTGAAGAAATGATCAAAGTAAGACAATTTGTGACCTTCGAGTGTGTGGCCTTGGTCAAGCCACTTGGTTTGTTTCGCTCCTTGCCCTATCTCATGTGTGTAAGGTGAGCTTTGTATGCTCTTTGACCTTAGTACATGAGTTTAGGGGGAGCTTGTGTGCTAAGTGTGCTCTTTTCTCTATCATGTGTACTAAGGGTGAGCTTTGTATGCTCTTTGGCCCTAGTGCATGTGTTTAGCAAGAGCTTGTGGTTTTTGTGCTTCTTTGCTCTTTTGCCGGTGGTGTCGAGCCCATTTTGCCTCCCCTCGAGGAGTCAGTCGTTTGTGAGCTTTATGTGTGGGAGCTCCTTTGTAGCATATGTATAACTTTCCTTTTTGCATTTCTTGCATTTGACATGGCATATGTAACATGATGTATAGGCATCTTTGTATCTTAGGATTGCATGCATTTTGTATCATATGCATTGTTTAGGAAAAGCTTATCCTAAATACATTGTTCACCATGATGTGCTATATATGTTCGTGTGAGCTAGTTTGTTATGCTATGGTTAGTTTGGCTTAGCTCTTGATGATCTTGATTTATAATCCATGGTTGTTGGCTATGTTTTTGAAAAATGTCACATATATGCTCTCTTGTGTGTAAATGCCTTTATATGATCTTGACATGTTTTAGTGGCTTGGTTATGCTTAATTTGTGGTTGGATAGCTAATTTTGATCATATGGGGCCAAACGCTCATTTGCCAACATGAATGTTTAACCCTCTTGTTTTATCTTGTGAAGGGGCATAAGTTCGTTTTTGTCGCAAAGACATTTCATGTACCAAATAAGAATCTGAAAATGAAATGTAAAATTCTTGGAAAGTGCTCCCATGTCATATGTGCTTAATTTAAATGTGCTTTGGGTGCTAAACCGTTGCATGATGCCTACCAATGAGAAGTCTCATATATAGAAGTAGGCACATGGCTCGGTGGCTTTGACATGACATGAGGTGCTTGCGGGTGTTTGTGATGGTCTTATGATTAGAATGGTTGCCCTAGCATGAAGTTTGTGTGGCTTTGCTATTTTGACATGTTTCGCTCGTATCTAGGACTTTGCTCATGTGAGGGTAAATTTTCGCAAAATTGCTCAAATCCTTTTTTAGCCTTGTCCAATGGTTGTGAAACTTGGTGATCATGTAGTTGATGTCATTACGAAGCTGTAGAGTATCTAACTTGCTCATTTGGACATGTGTAGTATCTTGTGATGAATTTTGTATATTTGAGAAGCCATATGTTGAAACTTTTCGCATTTTGCCTTGTGCATGATTTGGGCACACGAGAGCTAATGAAAGGTGTCCAAAGTGGTTCGCGAGTTTTCGGAGAAAATTTTGTAGGGTGGTCACATGGGGTGGTCTAACCTCCACGGGGGCGGTCACATGACCGGGGGCGGTTGCTTAACCGCTGTGCGGGCGATTTAACCGCCCCGTGTCTTGTGTGAGCTTGGTTTGCTCTTTGTCATGCATTTCCAAGTGACCTTCTTGCATGCATTGGTTCAGGGGGAGCTTGCATAGTGAGTTTTTGGCTCGTGGCCTTCTGTGCCTTTGGTAGTATTTGCTCTTTGCTTGAGCATGTTTTGTCTCGGATGTGTCGAGCCGTTGCCCTTGCCTAAGGGGTCCGAGACTTGTTGTTCTTCAAGTGATCTTGCTCTTTGCCTTTCCTTTGGCTTTTGGTCGCTTGTTAGAGTTTCTTTTAGTAGTTTCTTTTCTTTTATTTTTCTCTTTGGTTACCAATTCATGTGTGTTATCAATGCATTCATCAAGTGGGAGATTGAGGACCATGTGTGGTTCGATGACCGGTGGATGGTCACTTCCTGGTGTGATGAGTGATTGATAACGTTGTGTGGACTGACTCTTGGCTAAGTATTGCAGGTGCAGGTTGCGGTTTGACTGGTGTTGGTGCAGGTGAAGAACAAGCGCGAAATGTCGTCGCGGGTGAGGCCTCCAGGGTGTGGAGAAGACAAGTAGGCTTGGTTTGAGGGACCGGTGGCCGGCGGAGTCAAGTGCGGGCCGCATGGTGGCAATAACGGCGGGACGAAGTCGTGGACGGTTTCTTGGTTGAGCCGAGTCATGAGTGGTGATTGGCGGAGTCTACACCGAGTTCGCGGGGTTTGCGGTGGTTCACCGAGAAAACCACCGGGTTACTCGGTTGAGCCACAAATCCGAGGCCGAAGACTCGACAAGGAGGTGCGGCCACCCGGGCCGGTTCAACCGCCCGGGGAGGGGCGGTCGAAAGCCTCGGGCCGGTGTGACCGCCGGGGGGGGACGGTGTGACCGCACGGGTTGCTTGCCGCCGAGAAGCTTCAAAGCGGAGGACACGCGTCGGGATCACAAGGCTTGCGTCGAGGCTAAGCGAGGTTGCGGTCGGCGGGCATCCGTCGATGGAGAAAATCTGAAGACTTCCAAATTCGCCCTTGAGGGTCTTGTATCCGTAGTTATTAAGTAAGGGTAGTTTGGTCTTTTGGGTGCCTCCATATATACTCTTGAGGGGATGGATGGCAGCCAACTCTTGGAACCCTAGTTCATTTGCTTTGCTATTTTCCCCTCCTATTTTCCTTAGGATTTTAGAGGACTAGCTTGAGAGCTTTATGGTGAGATCTTGAGAGAGGGTAGGATGATTGGGAGGTAAGCTAGACCTTGTATGAACCTTCATCGTATGTATAAATGATTCAACGTGGTTCCTGAAGGCTTTTGTTGTCTCTCCCATTTTCCCTTTTTGGTGATTTTCGGAGCCTTTTCTTGGGATTTTCGTGGCAGAGTTTTGGAGGCGTTTCTTTGCGGGATTTGGTGTGGGAGTCACACATGAGGACCTTGTGCCTCTTTTTCTTGGTGACCATGCCCCTCCAAACCTGTGGAAAGCTCTCCGATTTGGTGGTTCTCGTTGGAGCTTGAGTTCTTGAGGTTTGGTCATGAGATTTACGATTCCCCATGATTGAGAGCATTTCGGTGCAATTCCTTTGAGGGAGAGGTCGTCCATGAGGTGACCCAGGCATCCCCAAAGTTTAGCTACAATCCGTTGGGTGAATTGGGAGATTGGGTGATGCAAACTTGAGGGTTGACCTGCGGTTCCTGTTTTTTCCCGTTCTGTCTGGGGAGGGCAGTCTAACCGCGTGGGGGGGGGGGGGGGGTCTAACCGCCCCGGGCTTGTCCGGAGAAAGTTTTGATTTTGGCCAAGATCTTCTGGTAGCATGTGGGCCTTGAACAGGGATTGTATGGTTGAAATCTTGGAGCGTTTCGAGTCTGTTTGCTTGGGTTTTCACTCGGATCTTTGTGCTAAGGGGAGGGAGGTCTAACCGCCACTGGCACCCAGTCTAACCGTCCTAGGCCTTTCCGAAGAAATTTGATTTTTGCCGGATCTTTCTCTGTGCCTTTGTTCGCCTTGATCAGAGGAGTGTTCTGGTGAAATCTTGGCTCGTTTCAGTGCGCTTTGCTAGGAGTTATTGCCTTCAATTCGTTGCTGGGTATAGGAGGTTAGACCGCCCCTGGTATCCGGTCTAACCGCCCCTAGGCCCTTTTGGGTGAAGTTTCGGTTTTCGCCAAGATTCTCTCGGTAGCTAGCTTGGCCTTGACCGGAGGTTCCGGTGGGTGAAACCGTGGAGAGTTTTGGAGCTCGGAAGAGGTGTTTTGGTGGGTTTCTTGTACGCCGGGAGCGGGCGGTTTAACCGCCATACCCCATTTAAACCGCCCCCCCGGCCGGACAACTTCTGAGTTGTTTCCGCTGTCGTGTGTGTATAGGAGCTGTGGCTGTAGATAGTGTTTGTTCCTAGGACTCCAGTGGCTATGTGGTTTTGGCGAATGGAAGGTTGTGTGCGGAGCGTGTGATTTAGGTATCCGACCGAATTCATCTAGTTGGAGTCGTCATCTCCTTCGAGAAAATTTTTATCTACTCCCATTCACTCCCCCCTCTCTCGGTCGCCGGTTCGGTCTTTCACACGCCATCTCACAAAAAAATACATGGGGATCATTCATTTAATAGTCGGTCTCTATCAACAAAATGAACATGTTTTCATGTATAATATCGTTTGCAAAAGAATGTTGTCACTGAATCACCTTATATACTTTCAAATTTCAAAGAATGTCGCCATGGAATCATCTTAGTGTTTCTAATTTCAATTTTCACCTTTGAAATTTGTTTAAAATTTTTTTGCAGCAACACGCGGGGTATCACCTAGTTTATTATACATGGGTAGGACCTAGCTACCAAAGCATGCATGCATTATATGGGGTTAGCTGCTTGTTACCCGAATTATTCTACAACAAATTAGTGTGGCCTCACTTTGCTTTCTGGTTACTCCATTGCAGTATTTCGGTTCAAGAGACGTTGACGGCGCTAGAGAGAATATACTTGACTGTATTCGGCGCTACAGAGAAGAAAATGTCATCTAGTTTAATGGTTGGGGGTGCTTTGGAGCGGCCTCGGTCCTCAGATCCGTAGCACAAGAGCTTCGGTCTATCAAAGCTAAGAGAGCTCCTCCAGAATTATGCTTTGACAGAACACTTTACATAGATTGCTCAGCGTGGGAAAGTAAAAGGGTGATGCAGAAGAAAATCGCAGAACATCTGAAACTTGACCATGAAACAATGGCCATGTTTGACAATCAGGATGAGGGGGATGTCTTCAACAGTGTGGACCATAGCTCTAGGGATGTGATACGAAGAGTTTCGGAAGTGATTGACCAAACCCTGGGGTACAAAAAGATTATCATGATTTTCCTCAATGGAAGCGATGATGAGATTGATGTTAGTAGATTTGGTTTTAGTCCTAGCTATCGGGACCACGTAATATTATGGACGTTCAAAATACGGTCTTTGATCGTCCATACCATCCATGATGACATCAATCTGCGATACACCAACATTTTGTTTACTTATGCAGCGGTGGACTCTGGACCAGCAAGATGTTTACTGTTTCGTGCACTGCTGCGTGAAGAAGCTGCTAACATAGTTGAACGCCACCAATGGATGCGGGGCATCGACCTAACAATGGTAACAGAGTGTTGCATGTATGAATTATTCCTGCAATATAGCTTTCACAATGCCACAGGATTTGGTTGGTTAGCTCATTCTCCAAACTACTGGACATGCGATGGGATCATCAAAGAGGATATACCAAGGAAGATCAGTGATACATTGCATCAGGAAATACGTTGGAAGCGTGATGCTTCTCCGCTTGACCAAGTGTTTGCAAAACTCATGGAAGACCCAGAGACTCCATTTTTGGCAGTGGAAGAAGTGCTTCCCCTCTTTCAGAAGAGGCAATGCCGTTGGGCTTTTGTCAACTCAAAGAATATGATATTAAATGAGGATATGAAAGCTATATTGGAAAGTGCATCGTCTTTTTTTGTAGCACTTGAAAATTCTCATGGTCCGCAAGGCTTACAAAATGGGCTCCTTAAACATTGCAACAACCTTGGTGTGTTAATTCTCACTTGTTGCACCTTCAATTTTGTCTCACCCCCTTTCCTCCAGTGCCACGGATTGAAATTCCTCGGGTTGGACCACTGCGCACATGACAATACTAGTGAAAGAGAGAGTGACACAGATTGGACATGTCTGCATAACCTATGGGTGCTTGACTTACGATACACAGGAGGATGGTATGAGATCTTATCTGAAGAAAAGATCGAAATCATGGCCAACCTCAGGGGGCTAAATATCGAGGGATTCATGTGTTGGCAGTTGACAAGTAGATTGCAGAGAAGGCTGCCTTACCTCGAAAAGCTTAGGACAATCAAACCTACTCATTTATGGACAAAAAAAAATCTGGAAATACTCGATTTGTCAGGTAACAGAGAAATGGAAAATCTATCTGCAAGTTTTTCCATGGCAAATAGCATCCAGATGATTATTCTAGATGGTTGTGACGGGCTAGAGAATGTTATTGTGCCAGACAGGCTCCGCTCTTCCTTAAGGTCATTTAGCTTTGATGGATATGGACCAGCAACACATTAGATGTCATCTTTAAAGCTGCCTTTAAAATCCCCGGAGCCAGAGCAACCGTCTGATGCAGATAAAAGGGATGTCAAAATCTCCATGATTTCCCTGCAAGGATGCACGCAGGTGGAGAATTTTCGTGCACGAGCTTCCGAACCTTGTGGAGTTGGACCTCCCAGGATGTGCAATCAAGGTGCTTGATTTTACAACTGTTGGGTAAAGGGAAAGCTACTGTAGTAATATAACAGCGGAAGAAGCCGCGCGTCGATGCAGAGGAAGTAGTCGATCACGTCCCACGAACCGAGCTCCTCCTGCCGTATCCCAGCAGCCGATCAGCGCAGCACTCGCAGTAGCGCCTCCACGGAGTCCACACCTACAGGGATGAAAGGCCGGGCGTCGGTGTGCTAGCACCGCACGCACAGCAAGGGCGGCGGCCGAGAGGGAGGGGGCGGCTAGGGTGGTGGCACAATTGATCAGCCCTTACCCCCTAGCCCCTCCCTCTTATATATGGGCATACTAATGGGTTTCTATCTCATAGGCACATTAGTAACCCTAATCTATCTTGGATCAGTATCCTCTTAGGCCTATAAACCATAGTATGATGATGGGCTCTTGGGCATATCACCACCAACAACTATGGTTACAAATGTTCCAATGCTCAAACGGCTCTTTTTACTGGGCTGTCATAACCTCCGCGCAATAATATGGTGCTCACCTGGTTCACGTTCAGTTGAATGGCAAATAAAACCAGAGTTACTGTTCATAGACACACGACAGGGCACTTGGATTTACTCGGCCGTCTCTTGCCCAATATAAACATTTCGGTTTCCAGTTGCACGCTGTTCTTGCAGACGCGAGGCTCGCTAGGACCATGTGTGATCTGGTATCCTATAATGTAAATCAAAGAGACTATAAGGATACTTATGTTAATATCCACTTCACCTCTTCGGTTGACTTTGAGTATGGGCAACTAGAAACAACCGGGAAGGAGATAACTAAACCTAGTATTGAGCAGCATCTTGTTCAAGTGAGCAGCAGGTATGATGATGCATTTTTCAAGATTGGTGATGTCCCAATGCTGGTCTTCCCGCAGTCTCCGGATCGAGAGTCGGATCACCATATTCAGATTAGTGATGGGAACCATGACTTGGGGATTGTATTGGCCCATTCTCTTACTTTAAGCTATCATATGAGTGTTAGTTCAATCTCCAGACCGACCAAGCCCAAAGGCCGAGTCGGGCTCGACCTCGCACCCTGGTCGGGGATGCCCAGCCGATCAATGGTTGGTGGTCCCCCGTCGCACAGTGCTATATAGAGGAGGTGAGGGCCACAACTCGCGGTATGAGGTTCACTGCGCCGCTACAAACCCCACCTACAACCCTAGAGACCGAGGGAGCACTGGAGCGGCAGGAAGCACCACCATCGCCGCCGCGGACGTCCTGCTTCATCACCCGTACACGGTGCCATCGACCACATCTATGCCGCTTCCGCAACGCCGCCCTCACCGAGCCGGTGTCATCCCTGCCACCTCTATGCCAAGCCGAGGAAGCCCCTGCTACCTCGACCGAAAAGATGGCCAACCTGTCGGCATCGTCTGCCTCCTTTGTTGATGGTTTGTGTTCACCTACTCCACTTCTTAGTTGTAGTTTTGTCTCTATGTAGTTGTAGTGTTGTAGATCTAGATCTAGTTCATGTCCTTTTGTTAATTAAGTTTTGTACCCAGTAGATCTACTGCTAGAGATCTGTGAGTTAATTCTAACAATGGTACCAGTCGCCTACTAGTTAGTAGATCTATGCATTGGGGTAGCCAGTGTTAATCGTGTTCGAGTTTTGACCCCAAATCGAAGAGAGGAGGGGGGGGGCAAACACTGGACAGATACGTTTTCATTGCAAATCGAAAAGAGCAACAACAAGATTCAATCGAAACGAAGTTAAGATGCAAACCCTAACCCTAGATCCGTTCGGGTCAGGGGAAGAAATCGAGTAGAATCGAGAAAAATCTAGAAGATAACCTAACTCTAGATGCGTCTGGGTTAGGGGAAGAACACAAACCTAACCCTAGATCCTACCTTGCCACCGTGCGGATACAAGGGTACCGCCACTGAGCTGTTCGACGGCGGCGCGCTCACCCTCAGGGTGAATGCGCGCGCCGGCGAAGGGGCCGGCGACGGCACTACCGGGGCTCCTTCAGACTGCCACGGGCGGTTCTCTGTCTCTCAGAAGCTCGCGAGATGTGGGGGACTGAGGAAGTGGAGGGGCTAATTGAGAGATGAGAAGAGGGTGTCGGGCAGGTTTTTGCGTCAGGGGGTGCCACCTCTCACCCGCGCCGGCCGGTGTGCCAGACGCGGGGAAGAAGACCCTACCGCCACCGTGGGCATATGACAGAGGCGGGGGGAAGAAATGAGGAAGCTAGAGTTTTCCCAGCAGCCACACACTTATATATGTGAGCAAAATCACCGGGTTGATTGAGATCCGTCGATCTAGAGATCAATGATCGCGACTGGCTGGGTGGAGATCTGGGCCAAAACTGGCTCAGGCGGGTTGCAGCCACGGGCCGTCCCATCGGCCCAGCCATTGGCTGCTGGGCTAAAGCCCATGCGGGCGTGTAAGATAGGCCGCGAGTCGTATTTTTGCGGCTAGTCTAAAATGTTAGTTGTGAACAAAGCAGTTTCGCAATTAGTTATGTGAATTTCAGAAGCATTTTTTGAGTATAATTTGAATGTTCAACTTTGCATGTTAAGTTTAAATCTTTGTTTAAATTTTGAACCAAAGTGATAAATTTTACAGAGAGTAGTATGCTTCTGGAATCTCAGTTTTATCATGTTTTTCTGCTGCTGCTTATTCTTTAATTAAATTGAACCAAATGGATATTTAATTTGAGAAATAGAATGAAGTTTAATGTATTCTTTATGGTATTGTTATTTTACTGGCAAAAGCTGATAATTACAATATTATAAAACTAAATGATTTAAGTTGTTATGCATTAATTCTATTTTTCTGCCCAAAGGTGATATAGAGTTAATGTAGAGTATTGTTGTATGTGTTACTTTTAACCAAAGTTGAATGAATATATGCAGCATTTTCCGTACTTTTTGTGTTCTCACTTTTATGAGTTAATGATGTTTTCAGGACTGAGTTATCTCAACACCATCCTTGAGCTTGTTGGACCCAACTTCAAGCTGTGGCGCAACCAGCTGGATTGCGTCCTCACGATGTTGGACCTCGACTATGTATTGAGTTCACCATGCCCTGCAGTTCTTGCAGACGTGGTGAGAGGAGAAAATGAGAGTGAGGAGTCTTTTCAGACTCGGCAGCGTGACCACGTAGATAAGATTTCTAAGTGCGACCTTGATCGTGCCAACTGGCAGAAAAATAATAAGAAATGCTTAAAGATCATACAGACAAAGATGTCTGAAGTTATCAGGGCTTCAATCCCTGAGAAGAAGTCTGATGGAGTGGACCACACTGCTGCTGAATTTTTAGCAATAGTGGAGAAACAACATGATACGCACTCCAAGACTTTTGCTAGTACCTTGATCAATAAGCTTACCAGTCTGCAGTACATAGGAGGTGGTGTAAAAGACCACATTCTGTCGATGAGTAACATGAATGGTAAACTTACCAGCAGGACATGGGTCTGCTAGAACAGTTTCTGGTGCACCTAGTTTTAAGTGACTGCCGCCTGAGTTCTTCACTTTTGAGGTGAATTACAACTCCTTGATTGAGAAGTGGGACTTGCACAAGCTAGTTAATATGTGTGTGCAAGAGGAAGAAAGGCTCAAATAGCAAAATGGTGGTTCTGTAAACTATTTGTAGAATACCAATAAGAAAAGAACTTTTGGTAGCAAGGGCTACAAAGCTAAGAATCAACATGAAAGTGGTCTTTCTCATGCTCCTAGTAAGTCTCAGGGGAAAGCTCCTGCTCAGCAGTTTCAGCACCAACCAGACAAGAAATCAGCAGTTGCTCCAAATCAGTGCCTCTGGTGCAAGGAGGCTGGCCACTGGAAGAAGGACTGTCCTAAGTGGATGAAGCATATGCTGAAAAAGGGTGAGGATATAATTACTTTTGTAGATGAGACCCTGTACTTAAGATATTCTAAATCTACTTGGTGGATTGATTCGGGTGCAACTATTCATGTTGCTAATTATATATAGGGTATGCATTCGAGTCAAATCCTGCAAAGAGGCAGAAAAAGCATTAAGGTTGCTAATGGAGTGGAGGCTGAAGTGGAAGCCATTGGAGATCTCCCCATCAAGCTACATGATGGCTTCATCCTCCATTTACATGATGTCCTCTTTGTACATAGTTTAAATAGAAACTTGATTTCCATTTTATGCTTAGCAGATTGTGGATTTGAGTGCCATTTTGGCACTGAAAAATGTTTACTTAAGTTTAATAATAAGTGTGTTGGTCTTGCTTTCCCATAAGACAAGCTTTATAAGTTATCTATGCATGATGAGATCAATGTGTGTGATGAGAATGTATGCAAGACACCGAGTGTCCCCTCATGTACAAAGAAGAAAGGCAAGCGAAAGAGAATTGATAGCGAATCTTCGAAATTGTGGAATTGTCGTTCACTACGTGAAAAACTGGCTTTGGCAACAGGCGTAGGTCGCCTTTGGTAACGGGCAATGTGCCCGTTACCGATCAAGTGTTACAAATTTGCCCGTTACTGATAAGACATATTTGTAATTGGCATTAAACAACGACTGTTACCAAAACTAGCCACCGGTCACGTGAAATGGCTGTTTTTCTGGGCCCATAGGGAACTTTCGTAACGGGCACCAAAGCAAAGCCCGTTACATAAGCTCAATATCAGAGACGTCTGATGTGCACCGGCATCTCCACTATCTTGACGAACTGAGACACGTCTATTTCACGCTCGTCTCAGTACATATAGGATTCGTAACGAGCATCAAATAACGACCGTTACCACAACTAGTCACCGGTCACGTGAAATGGCTGTTTCTCTGGGCCCACATGGAACTTTGGTAACGGGCATGAAACAGAGCCCGTTACTGTTAAATTAACATCAGAGACGCATTCTATGAACCGATGTCTCCACTGTCTCGACAAAATGAGACGCATCTGTTTCTACGCGCGTCTGCTTTCTCTCTATTAAAGGAGACGCTTGCTTTCAACTTGTGTCTCCTATATCTCGATGGACGGCCGAGTCCCGGGGGCCCACCGATCGGGGACCGGTAATGGGCTTTTATCGCCCGTTACATTGTGGGCATTTTTGTAACGGGCTTTCCGAATGAAGCTCGTTACTTAGCGATCGGTGTTTGTAACGAGCTTTAATTAACGCCCGTTACGGATACGGCGACCATACCTACAAGAACCTGCCGGGTTGCCGGCGGCATCTTGGAACCGGCCAGGATTTGGCGGCCACGCGGGGGCCGCATCCCGGAACCGACGAGGATATGGCAACCACCACAAGCAAGGAGACATCACAAACACATTCTCACATCACAAATGTAGGCAAGCAAGATCACATTAATAGATAAGCTAGGATCACATTAAATTTCAAGTTACTCTCATCAGGGCTTATTTGGATGGAGACATGATAAAACTGCCTGAACCAGGCAGCATCTGACCCCAACCAAGCAAGCCAAGCAAGTTTCTGAGGCAACAACACCTGACTAAAGAAGACTAAATGAGTTCAAGTTTCTGGCTACAATGAACTCATGGTGCATTATTGTAGAAGTTTCCCTTTCGGATGATTGTCTCCGTAAGAATGTACTCGCACAACATCTCCCAGACACGCTTTAGATCTTCTGTGGAAACATAGACGGGAGGTTTGAAATCCCGCAAAATACAATCATTTATGAGAATACAAGTAGAAATCATTTTCTAAAATCAGATGGATAATATGAGCAGAGACAAGGTTGAGCATTATTATCTACTTACAGCAGCCTTCTTGATGTCAGGTATGTCATCGAGTAGTCTTAACATATGGAATGCCACATGGAATCCACACAAAGAGGACCCCCGTGGCTGCTGAGCACACTGCATCGAGGTAACAAAATGACAAGTTAATGCAGTACCAAATAGGTAAGAAGTGACCATAAAAACCTCGGTCTTACAGCGAGATTTGTTTTGTGCTTAAGTGTGGCTTTTAGCTTTTTTTTCTTTCCTTTCGTCACTCTGTCCTGTGCATCACCAAAGGCCCTGCATGATCAGCAATACCAATTAGAAACACTAAGAAATTGATTTTTTGTGAACAAAAAATACTGTACCAAAGGCCCTGCATGGTCAGCAATACCAATTAGAAAAACTAAGAGATTGAATTTTTGTGAACAAAACCTACAAGAAACTGACCAGTTCAAAATATTTTGGAGGTCTGGGAACTTTAGCGGGGGGATGTTGTTTAGCAGAATCTAGATACCAAACCTCTTTGAACTTCATACAGATGATCACTGTTACCCAGTGGCTAGTGCAGTAGACACCCACCACGTAGTAGTTGTTCATCATTGCATTTGAGATTGCTTTGCCAACTTGCTGAGAACACTGAGAAATATTTGTTGAAGTAAACAAATCTGGATCTAAAAACCCAACAACCGATCCGCTTCTCCACTGCCTTGTCCATCATTTTCCTACAAAAAATCAAATTGTTAGCATGCATGAAGTTTGTGGTCAAAATTAAAGAAATGTCTTTTTAGGTTTTAAAGGACTTACAATGTCCAGAACCTCATGAAGGTAACATCCAGAGAAGTCAGGGTTATAAGGTTAAACACGCTACTGAATTCAATGTTTAACATTAGAGCACCACAACCACCTTTAAAGTAGTCTTGATCCACCTTTGCTGGAAAGGAAAGTTTATCCTTATTGTGTTCCATGACATAAGCATGCAACTTGGCACAATTTGGTTCAACAGCCTTTACATTTGCTTCTGACAACATAGGTGCACCAGACTTGTATTTTGGTCGGTCCTATTCTGTCCCATTAACACAGTTAAGAATCTTATCTTTGTACAAAGGTTTTCTGGCCTGGTTCCCCTTTTGCAGTGGAGATTGCCTGGGCTCCTCCTGTTGCAGAGGCTGTTGTACTTGTTGCATCTGCTGCTTAGGGGGAGATTGTCCGCGCTCCTCCTCCCCGCCGGGAGAGGCTATTGTTTCGTCCGTTGCTTATCCTCATGTTGCAACCGCCGCTTAGGCGTAGTTTGCCCGTGCTCCTCCTGCCGTTGTCGACACTCCTGTTCTTTGGAGAGGCCGCTGTTTCGTCCGTTGATTATCCTCAAGTTGCATCCGCTCGCTTAGGCGGAGTTTTCCCGGGCTCCTCCTCCGGTTGTTGTCGATGCTCCCGTTGCGTAGTTTTGCTTGATCCGCTGCTATTGCTGCTGCCGCCGTTGAGCCTTCTCTTGCCGACACCGAGCCGCAGGGCACGTCCATTTGATGTTGTGCCCCTACTACCGTTGTGGCTTCGGGGATGAGATGTCACGTCATGGGTGGTATAATGATCCCGTCCTTTGGCCATTGGATCCTTTGAACGAGAGCCACGGCTAGGGTTGCTACGTCACCCCCATCAATTAGTACGGGTAGAGGGTATTAACTCATATTGGCCCACACATAAGTAGGTTGCACCACAACATACCCATCCCGCACCGTCTGAATGGCAAGCCTTTTGAGATGGAAAGACTTTCGCTAGTGCGAGCTCCACGGTGCCATCCAAAAGGCCGCACACGAGTTGGCTCTATCAACTTATCTATTGCGTCCAGCATAGGTGATCGACTATCACTTGTACACTTCATTCGCTTCATCACTGTTGGCATTCCACTGATCTTGCTCTCTGCCATCTTCCACCCTGACATGCGCATGTTCTTCCTCACTGTCATGCCCATCTTCTTCCTCAATGCCATCCATATCTTCTTCCTCACTGCTACTAACAGGCGCTGGTAATTGGGAAGGAAGAAGTGCATTTTTGGGTATGTTGATGCCTGATAGTCTTAGAGCATGGACAATTGACTTAAATGTTTTGTCCGCCATCACATCATGAGCATCAGACCTCTTGTTCCTCTTCTTCCTGTACATTCCAGCGAACTCCTCACCAAACCCTTTACCCCAGCCAAGTGAACTAGACATGCCTCAGACCCGACCTCGATGCTCTAGAGTCTTAAGTGTTGCGGTGAGGATATCATCCTCCCTAACCCTAGAGAAAGAACCATCGCTACCCTGAGCTGCAAGTGTTTTTACCCTTTCTGCTACCCCCACCACCGCAGGGTTACTGAATATTATTCCCTCGCTTCCTTCACTAGTATTCTTCTTCTTCTTCCCTACCCTTGCCCGCAGATAAGGTCTCGAACGTCCAGGAAATTGGTCCCAAGGGTTCTGTTTTCCTTCGGCAGCGAGCTTTGCATCCTCCTCCTCCCACTCTTTCCTTTTACCACGATAACTATTCTGCCCGTCTTGTGTGGCTTATTATGCAATGCTCTCTTTTGTTTCATCTCCTGGCTCAATTGCTGAAATGAAGGAGAATTGGTTTCCGCACAAACATGTCCCGTCTTGTTGCTCGCAAAAAGGCATGCTTCACAAAGAGAGTCTCCTCTTCACTCACATATTTTTTCTTAAATGGGCCTTGAACCGTCATTGCAAGGTTCCAATCTATGATATAGTTGCCATAAGCGCCTTCTTGCGAATAGATTCTTCCAGATTGGCTGGGTAATCTAGCTTTTCCTCTAAAACTGTAAAAAGATGGTCCTTTTCAATTGGTGAGAGATCATCAACTGCCTTGTTGATTGACACCCTCTTCCGAGCAATGAGACCACAGACCAATACAAATCTATCCCTCGCAGCATCTGGGGTAGGCCCAAAATTGGCATCAAGTCCAGTTGCAGTCAACTTGTCTTCTGGTCCTTTGGTTTTTGTCCTTGACCCGCGAGATCGAGTACTACTCCCTGCAGTCTGTGCTGAGTGACCCTGTGAAGAAGGTTCACCAACGATGGGCTGTGATGATGCACTGGAGGTAGGGGAGTTTGTTGTTGCGGGAGACTGCATAGATGATATGTCAGGTTTGTCAGTAGAGCAACATAAGCAAGACTGAAAATCTAAACTTAATTCTTATTAGATAATTTCGTTTTCTCTGACAGGCAAAATAGCTGATACAGTCCTAAATAAAATCAGAATAGACATACACAGTTCATATTTTACTTAATTAGCATACAGGGATAGGTGCTAACCATTCTGAAAGGGACACAACAATATGCTTATGTATCAAAGCAGAGAATAAATTCCTTCAACTGGTTCCTTGTCCAACTTGAGCAGCCATAGATTGTGTGTTTCCATATGTACATGCAACAGGAGGATAAAGCAATGGTCATGACATTATATATGACATAGTGAAACAACACTCACAACACATCATGATACCAACAATAACAATATATATGACAGTAGTGAAACAATTAATACTCACAAGGATAAGACAGTCTAGTTATCACTACATTCAAAGCATAGTATAATTAAAGTATGCTAACATCCTTTATGTTTTTCATGAATTTATAGTGCAAAAATTATAGCAGCAGGAACATGAAAATGAATTTCAACATTTCATATAACTTCATCTGTTAGCAACAATTTATTCAAAATAGACTTGGAGTAATAAAATCCATCCATCAAATCCACAGTCAATCAATTGAAGATGAACTATTAAGTTAAGGCATGTCTCCCTAATCCACCTTGACATGAATATATAGGAGACTGGGTGGACTACATTATAAACCACTGCGATGCAATTCCCAAAATGACATTTTGTGGACATCAGAATTAAAGTATGCTAACAGGTCCAAAGCATAACTGTCGATCCGAGCATAGCGAAATTAAAGTATATGCTAACGAGTCCAAAGCATAGCTGTCGATTTGGTACATTCGAGCATAGTAGAATTAAAGTATGATAACATCCTCAATACTTTTCATGAATTTACAAGTGCAAAAATTGTAGCACCGGGAACATGAAAATGAATTTCAACAGGTTCTTATA
Source organism: Cenchrus americanus (assembly GCA_947561735.1). Lineage (NCBI taxonomy): Eukaryota > Viridiplantae > Streptophyta > Magnoliopsida > Poales > Poaceae > Cenchrus > Cenchrus americanus. Next base: position 233,003,898 of record OX387241.1, on the reverse strand, counting down.
ACTACATCCGTTAGCAACAATTTATTCACACGGACTTGGGGCATCAAAATCCATCAATCAAAACCACGATCAATCAAATAAAGATGAACTATATAGGCATGTCTCCCTAATTAATCCACATTGAAATGAATATATAGCGGATCGATTTTGGTGGCCGATGAGAGAGAGGGCGTTGGGGGTTCAAGCGGGACTAACCTCTCGTCGCGAATGAAGTAGTTGTTCTCGTGATGGTCGGAGGGCCGGATCCACGGCGGCTCGTGGCTCGAGGCGGCCGGCCGGCTCATCGTCGTGGCCGGGGACGACGTCGATGGATCCGTGTCAACCGTCTTTAGGTTGGCCAGACATACGTCCGCACGCCAGTAACCGCGTCCTCGTCATCGTCATCACGCAGGGAGCGGTGGGGCTGGAGAAGAGCAGGGCTGCGGTGGGGAGAGAGCGGCGAAGGCGAGCGGGGCGACTGGTGCCGGCGGTGGGGAGAATGCGAGCGTTGTGGATCTGTCTAGTGAGGAGCCGAATATGAACGGCACGCATAACTGTGTTCAATGAAACTTACTGGCATGCCCTTGACGGCTCTGTCCAGCAATTGGAATTTCATGGGCACTATAGTAAATATAGGTGGGAAATTTTGAGCAGCCCGCGCACGGTTCGCTCGCTAACGCCGAAGAGTAGGCCGGTGTCATGGGAGACGATGGTTAGTGAACCGGATCGCCTTTGTTGGGAGTTGGGTCGGCGGTTATCTTTTTTATATTTCTTCTGCCGACGCCGACGCGTGGGCCCGGCACAATTTTTTTGGAATGAAACTTGCTTACCTGATTTATTAGAGCCCATAAAACAGCACCTAAAAAATCATAAAAATACGAACAATTCGTATTTGGACATTTAGTATTTGAATAAAATATCAACAGTCACACTTGTGTGCCCAAGATTCTTAGAATCCGTTTTTACATCCCATGTTAATGATGTAATAATTCTACTAACATCTAATGTGCTCTAAAAATCTACAAATTGACATGCCAACATAATTTGGGTACCTAGACTTGTCTTCAAAATTTCAAATGGTTTAGATGAAGGAATTATATACTTGTGTACAAATGTCTACATCTCTCACATAGTTTCCGAGAATGTCTGCTTGAACATTGAAGTTTTCCACACTTTGCAACATGTTCGAACTCATATGCATTTGAAAATGTAACAAAACTTTGTGTTCACCTTAAGCTTACGAAATGTAAAGTTTCATCACTAATGGTTGTGTAAAACAAATATTATTTGTATGTTGTACTTACAAAGAACAAAACAAGGCATATAAACATCACTCAACAAACGGAATGTACACTAAACAATGAAATTAATGAATAGATGGTGATTTTAGAAAAATTTAGAAAAAAAGTATCAAATTTGGACTAAAACGATGAAGAAATACCTGTTACAACATTTGGTTGTAGATTAAAAGGAGAAATGGGAACTGTTCTTCATTTGAATAGAACTGGCCCCCACAGTCGTTTGAATAGAACAAAGGAGGAAGCAAAGGGCACCGCCGACATCCCGACATCCCGATAAAATCAAATCCGCGTTTTGTAATATCTAATAATTTACATTCACGATAGATAATGTTCATATTGATGCTTGCGCCTACATCCCGATGTTCATCCTGCTGACGGCATACTCCACGGCGAGGCGGAATTTACGCGTCCAGAGGTCTACCTCATGACGGATGTGACACTCGGCGCTGCAGTAGTGGATGATGTCTTTGGTATCTGGCCTGTAGCGCCTACATCCCGCTTCCCAAATGCAGATGCGGGGATTCTGGACGGGCAACAACGGAATGTCGTCGTCGTCGCCATCATAAAGCCAGTATAACCACGCAATGCTGTCAAGATCCTGCTTGACGAGGTAGCGTAGCCGCCGCAGGTTGTGGTTCTTCCACCGACCGTTAGCGGGGACGAGCCGCCGCTGATTTCCTGGAGTAGTTCCATGGCTTCGGGGTCCGCCGGGTTGCAACGGTACTTCAACATCGCTAAAAAGTACTTGGCACCGGAGTCTTCAGCAGCAGTGGCATCTCCAATGAGCTTTAGACCCTTATCGGGGTTCCGTCACCTCATCAACCTCATCATCCCCTCGAAGCACAATGCCTCCAGATGATTGGCCTCACGGAAGCACCACTCAAAGCACGACCTGACGTAGTGATTCTTGCACGCCGAACGAAGATCAAGCAACGACACGTGCAGTAGTATCTCATCGGAGTTTCAGATGCGCCGGAAGGTGCCGCAGATTTTATTGTGAAGGTTTAGAAAATGGAAAAAGGCCACATCCTTGATGGAGTGGATGATGATCTTGGTGAGAAGTTCATCTGGCAGCAGCAATACTAAAGAAATTACCTCTCAACAGGCCACATGCTACGGAAATGTACCGGACCAGCTATTCTTGCTTGGGCAGGAAGATGGACCATCAGATGTACCATGATGTCAAAAAAGGAGGGAAGGAATATAGTCTCCAAAAGACTCAAGGTTTCAGCTATTTCAGCTTCTAGACTATCCATATCACTTTGGCGGAAAACAGGAGCACAAATTTTCCTGAAGAAATGACTAACACGTATCACAACAGCACTAACTACTTCTGGCAACACTTTCCTCATAGCAAGCGGAAGTAAGTGTTGTAGAACAATGTGGCATTCATGACTCTTAAGCCCAGACACCTTTCTCTCGTTGACATGAACATTGTGACGTATATCAGATGCAAAACCAGCAGGAAACTTTACCCCTTTCAGTACTTGACAAAATAATTTCTTTTCATCAGGACTCATTGTGTATGGTGCAGGTGGCAAATAAAATTGATCCTCAACATCAACAGGGTGGAGATCACTTCTAATACCTAGAGCTTGAATGTCTAACTGAGAATTCAGATTATCCTTAGATTTCCCTTCGGTGCCCAAGAATGTATTAACAAGTTCTCATACACATTTTTTCCTATGTGCATTGCATCAAAATTATGTCGCAACATCAAATCTTTCCAATAGGCTAGTCTAAACCAAATAGACCTCCTTTTAAAAATGACTAATGGTTCCCCTACCTTGCCTTTCTTTCTTGTTGGTTTCTTCCCAGATGGATCCTTTCCAAAAATTGTAACAATATCTTTAGTACACTCCAACACTTCCTCCCCTGAGAGTGGAGCAGGTGCCTGCCTCAATTCTGTTGAACCAAAATTATCAACATCAAACCTAAATGGGTGGTTTTCATCCAAAGACCTATGATGGTCCATATAGCAATTCTTGCTGCCCTTACCAAGTCTATGTGAACAAGTATACAAGTGGCAATCGGGACATGCCGCTTCACCGGTGGTGACACAACCGGATACATAGCCTAGACCGGAAAGTCCGTAATAGTCCACAACACTACCGCCTTTAATTGGAACCACTCGCGCTTTGATGCATCATAAGTTCTAATCCCCTCGTCAAACATATCTACCATATCATCCATAAATGGCTCAATGAAAACATCCATATCACTACCGGGAGCATGTTTTCCGGGAATTAGGAAAGAGAGTATAAAATTTGTTTGCTTCATGCACATTGATGGTGGATAATTGTAGAGAATACATATACCGGGCCAAATGCTATAGCTAATATTTTGGGTTCTATAAGGATTAAAACCATCAACGGCAAATGCAAGACGTATATTTCTATTATCCTTAGCAAACTCGGGATGATTAAGATCAAAGTCTTTCCATAAAGGAGAATCTGCAGGATGCCTAAGAACATCATCTCTTGTTCTCTCCTCATCATGCCATCTTGTTAGAGTTCTTGTTTTAGATAATAGGAACAATGTTTGGAGGCTTTTCTTTATTGGAAAGTATCTAAGAACCTTCTTAGGAACCTTGTACACATGTTTCCCATCTAGACTCTTCCTAGCTGATTTCCAACGTGAAACCTTGCACTTTGGACATGATTCAAAATTGTCATAATCCTTCCGATATAGAATGCAATCATTTTCACAGGCATGAATACTAATGTACCCAAGTCCTATGGACTTAATCAATTTCTTAGTTTCATAGTAGTTTACGGGTAGTGTTGAACCCTTAGGTAAGACATCATTAAATAGATCTAGCATAAGGTCAAAACTTCTCTCGGTCCATCCTCCAAGGAGCTTGATGTGAAGAAGCCTAATCGGGAAACGCGAGTTTAGTGTACTTTTTACAATTAGGAAATAATTCTTGACTATTGGCTTCTACCAACTTCTGGAGGTCAACTAGATCTTTAGGAAGCGCATCAAAACTATTGTCTTCAAAATCCCCTCTATCATCTAAACCACAAGCTAGGTCTCTAAGCAATGCAGATATGTCATCCTCTTCACTAGACTCTTCCACAGGATCAGCACCATCACTATTGTTGGTATCAACAAAAGAGGAACTGGCTTCCCCATGTAAATTCCAAGATGTGTACCCTTGCAGAAAACCATTACATATTAAGTGTTCCCGTATTTCACTTGAGTCCCTCCAAAATGAGTTAACACACTTTGTGCAAGGGCATAGTATTTTGTCCCCTACTGCTGAATTCCTAAATGCAAAAGTTAGGAAATTGTTGACCCCTTGTGAGTATTCCTTTGTGTGCCTAGCATCACTATTGATCCATGATTTATCAATGATTCTTTGTGGGGAGTGGCTTTCAGATTATGTTCAAACTACAAAAATTCATAACATAGACCAATTAAAAATTAAATAAACAATTACAGCAAGCATTTGCATTGCCCACAACAAGCAACACAAGTTAAAAGGCAGTAGCAACACATATACAAAGATAAATGTGGAAGCCAAGTGTGATAGTACAAGAAGACAGTGACACATGAAGACATAGAACCCATAAGTGTTAAGTGCATACCTATGGTACTTCAATCTGTAGGCCGCAAACAATGTGAGGTCAACGTCCGTGGAGCAGGTTCTTGGGGACTGTGGAGGAGCACCACGGGCAGCCTTGTCTTGTGTTGTTGAAGAAGATCTTGTTTCAGCCTCGTGTAGTTGGTGCAGCCGCGTTCACAAGCCCCTGTCGAGTTTGAAGCACCAAGGGAACAGCTTAAGCATGTATGAACCAAACAGTACAATGAGCTAGTAATAATGGTGTGAAACATAATGATATGAACCTAGACCACGGATGGATAAATTAGACCATTGCTAGCATGCATACATATATTCAGAACTACCACTAATAAATAGCTATGAACATAACTGCTGAACAGAATCATCAATTGCCACCAAAATAAATTAAATGAGCTTATTTTTAGCTTTTAGCACTAGCCAGCAGAACATGTATAGCACTATCACTTGGCATTACACGAGTCATCTTATGGTTAGCCTAATTCATTACAAAAAAGGCCTAAACTCTTCTTAGCATACCGCTTGGCCTCTAAAAGATTTAATGCGGACAGATGTGCTATTGGTTACTTCTCACGCGCTTTTCAAAATACACTAAAATGTCACATGTCTTCACTGTAAGTCTTTAGATAGACCAGAACAGTACCAAATATTCACACCAAAAGGATAATATTGAAGACATAATGTTACTATGAATGCTACCTGCAACATATGCTTCTCAAGATGACTTCTGATCGCATCGGACGGAACAACCTAAAAGAACATGTATAATTCAACTTCTTCAGTCAGTTACTGAAACCGAAGTCCCTGTCATAAATTCATAACTGGGTAGGTTAACGTTGCTACTTCAAGTTATCCTAATCGAGGTTGTGATTGTCCGTTATGATCAACATATAAATTAACTCTTGTAATGAACTTACCAGCAATCAATATACATGACAAGGCACACCATAAAAAGCAGGCCAGAAATGATGAAATTATCAAATCAGCAAAGCAAAGAGTGCAGGGTGTATCCTGGCTGAATTGTTGGCTGGGAGGCCAATTATGCCGGGACGAACAGAGGTGTGCATAATGTGCTTAACTGTCCAATATATCAATTAGAGATGCCTTCCATTTGGTTGATTTCTAGCTAAACTAGGCCTCAGTTGAGGACTTGGTGTAAGTTGCAGTTTTCTTTAAACTTTTCAAATATGAGTTTGTCTGTTCTGGCACCATTGGTAATGGAGTTGCACTGAATTGGTTAGAGCTCTTGTGAAAACTGAAAACACCCTTGTACATCATAGTATTGTGACCTGTGAGTAGGACTCATAGGGAACGGCCTAGAAATCCTATTCTCAGCCTGGGCTGTCCCGGCAAAAATCAGGGCCCTGTTCACACTCTAAAGTGAGGCCTAAGAGGCTAAAGAAATAGAAGAACAATTAACATATATATACATATCAACAGGATGCTTAAGAAATTGGAGGCTCCTGAAAATCGGGGGGTCATGTTCACCGAACGAGGTCGCGGGGAGGGGGATCTCACCGTCTCATCTCATGGTGCGAGAGCGAATTCGTGGGGGGGGGGGGGTGAACCGACGAATCCCGGCTTGGCCGCCCACACTTCTTGACCGCCGGCAATGTGACGGATTGGCGGCGGTGGCGTCGGGATGGGAGGGATTGGCGGCGGTGGCGGGGGCGAGTTGGGTGCGGCGCGGCGTGGGAAAAGGGGGCGGCGTCGAGAAGAGCAAGGGCCGGGTGGTAGGCGGCGTCGGTGCGGTGGTGGTAGTGGTGGGCGGCGTTGGCGCGGTGGTGGCGGCGGTGGGCGGCGTCGGCGCGGTGACGGTGGGCAGCGGGGTCACGGCCTCACGGGACTCAGATCGAGGACAGGAGTGGGCAGGTGAGACTTGAGAGGATAAGTGTAGGGTTTCAACATGGACCAGGCCAAAAATTCGCGGGCCAAACCAAATTTACGCGGGCCAAGCAAAAACAAGGCGGGGAACCCAAATAATTTCGGTGTGGCGCGCTGAGTGGGGCCCAAATATTTTTAGCGTCGGACTACACGATGCTATATTTTGTTTTAGCGTCAGACAGAGAGGCGCTAAATCTGGAACTTTTTAGCGCCGGCCCAAAGACATCGCTAAACATGGATTTAGCGTCAGATCATCTGTGAGTAATATTTAGCATCAGATTATCCGTCGATAAAGAAAAATTTTAGCGTCAGATCTTGTGATGGTAATTCGGTGTTGTGGCATAGTGAGCATCAAGCACACCGCGACGCCCATCAAGGAGAATGGACGAAATAGCACAACGACTGATGTGAACCCGCTAGAGTTTGTTCCCGATCATTCGATGAGTGGTGTGGGGGATAACTCAATTGGAGGAGATGACGTTCACGGCCCGACTACAACCTTTCCAAGGATGCGCCTTAGCAACTGATACACCACCTCCTATGGCTGTCACGATCTTGTGGAGCGCGTTAACCACCACTAGGGCACCCGTTCCTGCGAGCAATCGAAGAACAAGCAAGAACAAGTATAACAAGCAACTCAATTGCAAATGTGGAGATGGAAACCAATTTGATAATACCAAGTTGGGGTTCCGAATCAGGTTGAAAGGGTGGTCTAGCCGACACACGCGTCTACAAGGAAGTAGCAATGGCTAAACTTACAACGAAACAAAAACCCAACCTGTTTGTGACGGCTATGGGGGTATATGAGCGGGTAGGGGCACGACCAAGACCTGGTGGGGGTCGTGCTCCAACCCTAGGACGCGCCCCTATGGGCTCCAACTTGATACACGGGCCAACGGGCCAAAACCGGGCGACGCAACACCTTGACACATTCTGGACGTCCACTTCTTTCGACGATTCCTGTCGACCCAGATATTATGTTGACATGAGACCAGTTCCATTGGAAGCTCTATCAAATTATCTTTCTAACCATATAAAGAACGTCCCAAACGTAGTTCGTATGAGGTCGTGGTGTCCGTTGCAACTTTGCCTAGTCATGCAGTCCGAATCCAGCGCCCAAAACGTGTTGGCCTTGATCTCTTTCCATCTTTGGGCCAAAAGTGACGTGGTGGCCTGGTGGAGGACATGTGGAACACTTGGACTTGGTCCCCAATCAACTTCTTTGGTCCTCCATGCCTTCCATGTGTGTTGAGCACCCTTTTTGATCCACGTAAGTATTTCTGAAAATGACAACTAACAAACATCATAGTGCAGCAATAATTCATCAAATATATTGGATATAATGATGATAATGAATTGGTTCACCTTATAATAAAAGCATGCTATTGTGGTCATATCCGGGACGGTGATGTCCTCATCATTCTCCCCTTCTTGGCTGCAAGTAGTACTCGACTTGCTCCTATGGCATCTAAAAGTGCTTGCCTCGATGTTGGGACACAAAGCGACTTGTATGCTGCAAAGCGAGAACCTGCAACGCTCCCCTTCTTTGGGGTGACCCTGTTGCTTAAGAAAAATCTAGAAGGACTTTGCGAGACATTGTTAGCATTAGTGCAGCCCCCTATTTTATCATGGTCATGTAACCCAAGTGGAGATTTCAAATCTGAACAAATATAAATTCTATGCACCAAATATTGTCTTTTGCTATCATATTTACCAATTGCATGAAGTAAACAATGATTAAAACTTGGCAAATCAGATTTTTCATATAATTCATTCACCAAACTTTTCAGGTCACAAAGAAAATCAAATTCGATATAACCTAAACAATTTGAAGAAGATATAATTTCAAACTCCTCTTTCTCACTAGCAATGCAATGAACACGCATTGTGTCGGCATGTGTATAATCAAGAATAGAATCATCATCTCCATGTACTAGGTCCGTTGTAAATACGAGTGAAGCATGATCATACTCACATGGACTGATTTCAGCATTGAGTTTGTTGCTTTGCTGACTCACCTTTGACATTGCAGGTGCTGCACAATCATTCTTTTCACACTTTTGCGGCGCATGTTGTTGCTCAAATTGCTAAATGCACTCAAATATATTGTTCTTTTCCTCCTGCAAAATGTTATGAACAACAAGGGTAAAAAGAGAGTGCTCTAACTCTAGTAAAGGTGCTGCAATATGAGAAGAAGTATCACTCTTATTCAGAACTTGTGGCATAGGATTAAACGAAGCATCAACATACAACTTCTCTTTATCACAAGGAATAACATGGAATTCATCTTGTGACAAACTAAAATCAGCAATAGGTTCAACAATTTATTGCTCTTGTATAGCATTTATAGTGGTCAAATTTTCAACATTATGGGCCTCATCATTCTTGTAGGTATTCACAGACAATAAAATTTCCTTTTCAGCACTCACAACAAGCCGAAATAATGAAACAATAATATCGTATGATTTGCCAATTAACATGGTTTGAATTTGAGAATTGAGCCCTTTCTTAAACCTACTCATAACTTTCTCCATGCATTCATCTAATCCACCAAACATGACACAAATCTTGAAGGTATGATAGTATTCTTTGACAGTCCTACTACCTTGCTTCAAGTTGTCTAATTTTGCAAGCAAGCAATCAACATAATATTCAGGAACATATTCATTACGAAAACGTATTTTAAAATATTTCCAAGTTTGTGGAACTTTGTTGTGCCTACAAATATGTTTCCATGTAGTCAAAGCATAATTTGTTAAAGCACTAGAAGCAACAAAAATCATATGATGTTCAAACAAGTCATACTTATCAAATTCTGCGTCTACCTTAAGCTCCCATTCAATGTAAGCATGAGGATCAAACATACCAGCATACAATGGTAATTGTTGAATGATATCTTGAAGATGAGAGTCTAGCTTCAACTGCTCAAAAATCTTTATATCACCTGCCATTATTAGTAGAAAACAAGAAACACAAAAATAATATGCATCTCCTATTAACTACTAGGATGTGTCAGTGTAATTCTCTCAAACTCAACTTGTTCAAAACAAGCTCTTACAAGTTCTTACCATGCAAAACAGGATGGGATGGCAACCAACAAGACAACAACCTCGAAGATAGTGTATCGGTGCCGCAACAACAAGACCTGTCAAGCTGTAGTCGAATATGTGGAGCTATAGGTGGGCTGAAACAAGGAATGGACTAGCACCACGTTAGTTATAAAAGCAAGCTAAATAATCGTTGAACGGCGGTACTGTGCTGGTCCTAGGCTAAACCATGCTAGAGACGTGAGCCTAGGCACAAAGGTAGTCACCAACCAAGAGTAACTAGCACAGCACAAAAGAAAACACCAAATTCAGCCCCCTCTTTCTTCTTCTTCTTCTCTTGTCTTTTCTTTTCTATCTTTGTTTCACTCTTTTTTTCCTCTCACTCTTTTTTCTTCTTTTACTGTTTTTCTTCATCTTTTCTTTCTTTCTTTCTTTCTTTCACTTTTTTCACATGACTAAACTCTTTTGCTGAATAACTTTACAAATCCACACCAAAGGATGAGTTTACACAGATTGCAGATCGCTAATCTCCAGGACAATTGCGGAACGCTCAAAACGAATTTTGCAACAAGGCTAGATCCGTTGGAAACATAAAAAGCTAAACTTTCCAGATTGTACTTAAACACTAGAATCGGACTTAAGAGGGATCCGTGGTGGCCAATACGCCGCACTGATGTATATGGTGATGCTGGATCTCGTGGGGATTAAAACGTGATAGAACTCAAAACTCTAAAGGATTAGACACTAAGACCAGCAACTCGACACAACCGATGCAACCAAAAATTCAACAAGGCCTAACTAAGCAGTACTAGTAAGGGCTCAAAAGGTTTATGGGACAACGGATAAAGTAATCTACTATTTTTTGGGGCTTTTCTGGACAATGGGAAATAAAAAACAGCAAAGGATTGATAGTCTCTCACCGATAAACCTCGCTCTGACACCAACTGATGTGAACCCGCTAGGGTTTGTTCCCGATCATTCGATGAGAGGCGTGGGGGATAACTCGATTGGAGGAGATGACGTTCAAGGCCCGACTACAACCTTTCCAAGGATGCGCCTTAGCAACCGATACACCACCTCCTATGGCTGTCACGATCTTGTGGAGCGCGTCAACCGCCACTAGGGCACCCGTTCCTGCGAGCAATCGAAGAACAAGTATAACATGCAACTCAATTGCAAATGTGGAGATGGAAACCAATCTGATAACACCAAGTTGGGGTTCCGAATCAGCTAGAAAGGGTGGTCTAGCCGACACACGCGTCTACAAGGAAGTAGCAATGGCTAAACTTACAACGAAACAAAAACCCAATCTATTTGTGACGGCTATGGGGGTATATGAGAGGGTAGGGGCATGACCAAGACCTGGTGGGGGTCGTGCTCCAACCCTAGGACGCGCCCCTATGGGCTCCAACTTGATACACGGGCCAACGGGCCAAAACCGGGCGACGCAACACCTTGACAGATTCTAGACGTCCACTTCTTTTGACGATTCCCGTCGACCCAGACATTATTTTGATATGAGACCAGTGCCATTGAAAGCTCTATCAAATTATCTTTCCAACCATATAAAGAACGTCCCAAACAGAGTTCGTATGACGTCGTGGCGTCCATTGCAACTTTGCCTAGTCATGCAGTCCGAATCCAACGCCCAAAACGTGTTGGCCTTGATCTCTTTCCATCTTTGGGCCAAAAGTGACGTGGTGGCCTGGTGGAGGACGTGTGGAACACTTGGACTTGGTCCCCAATCAACTTCTTTGGTCCTCCATTCCTTCCATGTGTGTTGAGCACCCTTTTTGATCCACGTAAGTATTTCTGAAAATGACAACCAACAAACATCATAGTGCAGCAATAATTCATCAAATGTATTGGATACAATGATGATAAGGAATCGGTTCACCTTATAATAAAAGCATGCTATTGTGGTCATATCCGAGACGGTGATGTCCTCATCATTCTCCTCTTCTTGGCTGCAAGTAGTCCTCGACTTGCTCCTATGGCATCTAAAAGTGCTTGCCTCGATGCTGGGACACAAAGCGACTTGTATGCTGCAAAGTGACCCAGCAATGCTCCCCTTCTTTGGGGTGACCCTGTTGCTTAAGAAAAAAATCTAGAAGGACTTCGCGAGACATTGTTAGCATTAATGCAGCCCCCTATCTTATCATGATCATATAACCCAAAAGGCGATTTCAGATCAGAGCAAATATAAATTCTATGCACCAAATATTCTCCTTGGGAATTATATTTGCCAATAAGGTGATATGTATGATGAGCCAAACATTTCAATTCAGAATATGCAAAAAGTTTCTCCTCTAAACTGTTTAGATCACACAGAATATCAAATTCAATATAACCTAGTGTATTTAATGAAGACAACAATTTCAGTTCATCTTTCTCATAGGCACTGCAATGAACATGCCTTGTCTCAGCATGCGTATCATCAAGAATAGAATCATCAAGTCCATGCACTAGTTGTGTTGTAGGTATGGGTAAAACATGATTATACTCACATGGACAGTCAACATTCAATTTGTTGCTTTGCTCACTCACCTCTGACATGGTGAGTGTTGCACAATCATTATTTTCACACCTTTGCAGCGGGGTTTGTTGCTCAAATTGCTGAATGCACTCAATTGTATTGTTCTCTTCTTCCTGCAAAATGTTATGTGCGACAAGGGTGAAAAGAGAGTGCTCGAACTCTAGTCGTGGTGCTGCAATCTTAGAAGAAGTGTCAAGCAACTCTACACTTTCATTGCTTAGTTCATCATAAACAGGCATACCTTCACTATCTTCTTTTGATGGGCATGTATATAATTCATTTATATTCTGCCCAAATCTAGTCACAGTAGAACACATAACTAGTTTCGCACCTGCTGAATTTTTTGTTTCACAAGTAGGTAGCAATTCATCCAATTTCTTTGCACTCAAATCATTTGCAAGTTGAATCTCAATTCTTGAAGCAAGGTCAATCAAACTAGGGAAAGAATCATACGTTTCATGCAAAAGTTTATCCTGAATTTCAATGTTAAGCCCCTTTAAAAATCTAATTTCAGTAGCTTCTTCGCATTCTTCCAAACCACAACTCATCATGCGAAATTTCAGATCATGATAGTATACATCAACAGAGTTTTTACCTTGTTTCAAATTATTTAATTTATCGAGCATATGATCAGCATAATATCCAGGAACAAAATTTTCTCTAAAAACTAGTGTCATAACCTTCCATGTTTTAGGAACCTTATGATGTCTCAGCAAGTGCTTCCAAAAACTTAAAGCATAATCAGTTAAAATATTAGAAGAAGCTATCACTTTTTGCTCTTCGGACAAATCATATCTTCTGAATTCTTTATCTACTTTTAACTCACAATCAATGTATGCATCAGGATCATACCTACCAGCATATGAAGGTGTAAGAAATATATCACCTGCCATGATTAGTAGAAAACAAGAAAGACAAGAATATCTTTTCTCCTGTCAACTACTAGGATGTGTCGGGTGTAATTATATCGACTCAACTTGTTCAAACAAGCTCTTACAAGTTCTTACCTTGCTCGATAGGAAGGGATGGCCACCAACAAGTCTGCAAGCCTGGGATAAAGTGTATTAGTGCCGCAGCAACAAAACATGTCAAGCTGTAGTCGAATATGTGGCATTGGCGGATCCAAAGGGTGGGCCGGGTGGGCCGCGGCCCACCCTAAGATTTGGCCCAAAGAAGCACCCCACCTTGATTTTGACCAGCAAAACAATAAGCAGGGCAGCAGTGGACGGAGTCCCCTCGTGAAGTCCCCGTCTCGTCGTCGCCCGCGATGGCAGACACGCTGACCTGACCCTAGCCCCTAGGGTTTGGGGTGGCCAGCGGTGGCGGCCGGCGGCGAAGGACGTCGTTCCCCTATGGCAAGAGCCCGCCAGTGCGTATAGAGAGACGGCAAGTTCGTTACTACGGCCCTCCAGCCATTGCCTCCAGCTCTAGGCCTCCATGCGCAGTCAAGATTTTGATAAGGTACAACTAACTCTAGTAGCCTCACATTATGTTAAATTTGGGATGCAAATTTGTAAATTGGGTAGCTTCTAATTCGAGCTCTGTAGCCAATTAGCCATACAACCATAGTATAAATGTATAATGGTACTTTGATAGGATTCCATAATGCCACTACAAAAAACCTTGTGATCCATGACGATATTCACATGACATTTTCAGATTTCGTCATTGATCACACTACATCCATGACGAATCGTCGATTTCGTCATAGATTCGCAAGTGTTGGATATGTAGCCCGATATGAAGTCCAAACACCATGACATTGTGCTAATTTCGTCATAGATTTTGTCACGAGATCACGATGCATCCATGAAAACGTCCGGATTTCGTCATAGATTAGCAGTGTTGGATATGAAGTCCGATATGAAGTCCAAACACTGACGTTGCGCCAATTTCGTCATAATCCGACCACATTGCATTTCAACATTTCCTCATGATCAATAAATTCAAAAAATTCATATAATGGGTGAAAAGAATTAGGGATAATCACTGTCAAAATTTTAAAAAAATCTAAATTTTAATTTTTTTCTAAAGCATATAATATTATATATTCAGTATATATAGATGTACCTATATAAAGGCAAACAAAATTGGATTTCAGTTTATGATTTTTTTATAATTTACTATTATTTTCTAAATATTCGGTTGAATTAGATAAAAAAAGACGAAATCGTATTTAAAATCACACATAACCAAGCTCGGGATGTAATGTGGACAGTTTCAAAGGTTTAAGGATATGCTTTGTGTAGTTACGAAGTTTAGGGGCAAAACTAGACTTTCGCAAAAATTGAACTCAAAGTAAATTGGGCTTGGTAACCGAAGTCGAAGTCCGCCGGTGGCCCTCTAACTCCTTAACGGGACTAGGAGGAAACCACCCCGAGATCCCAAACCGGCCCACGCAACACAACGGGCGGCCCAGCTTGCGCAGCCCAAATGCGGCCTAGGTGCACAAAAATGGAGGGCTACATGCGGACGACATCGATGAGTTCAAAAATTAATTATTTCCAATAAACCCAGAAATTAATTTAAATAGTAGAAAATAGCAATTTGTTCAAAAAATCTTGAAACTTATATAAGACAACTTAAATGTGTTCCTTTACATGTGAAAAATATGTTTGCGTATATAAGATAAATATTTTTTCGATTAATGCATAAAGGTGTCTTAATTAGGTATTTTAAAATAGAAAAAAAATATTTTTTGCACAATAAATGGAAATGGGAATCCCCATATGTTAATAGAAGAGTAAATGTAAGGTTATGTGTAGAATTGAGGTGTACATGACTAAGAAAATACTTTAGGGTATACAAACTTCAAAGTTTAAGTTGAGTTGTATGAAACATTGTAAGAGATCTATATAGTTTGTGAACAATGTATACTCCCTATAAGTCAATTGAATTTTTCGTTAACCTCTTAGATGTGGGCTATAATGGACCACGAAGCATAAATATATTTTTTGAATTATTTGAATCTTATTAGAAGTACATATAAGTCGGTTTGGCATTACTTTTGATAAACACGTAGAAAATCATTTAAATGATAGAAAATAACAAATCTACTTGAATTTTTTCAAACTCCTAGGTGATAACTTCTATGTCGTCTGTTACATGTGAAAAATAAATTGGGATCATATAAGATAACAATTTTGCAACTTTCTTCACAAGGATGCACTCATTAGTGATTTAAAAAAATAGAAAAATCAACTTTTTGCACAACTATATAAAAAACCATTTTTCATTTGTTAAAGTTGTAGATATTGGTAGAGAATGATTTTAGAAAATTTTAGAAAAAAGAATCATCCAATTTGGAGTTAGTATGAGGCAGAAGAACTAGTTACAAGTTCTAGTCAAATATTAAAAAGAGAAAACACACTTGTTCATCTCAGTTCATAGCAAGTGCAATTTCTGTTTTTAATCTTCGGATAAAACTTGTAAACTATTTTTCTTCTTCATACGAAATCCAAATCGGTTGCTTCTTTTTCCTAATTTTTTTCTAAAATCGAGATGTTTTTTTCGGTGCCATTTGTTTGTATCTTAATTACTATTTTTTGATTGCTTTTCATACCACATATCTTTTCCAACTAAAAATAGAATATAAAAACATGTTTTTTTTAAAATAATTGCTAATATAACTTAATATTCGCTAATGTTATGGTCAACACAAGGTTGCATCCAAATTTGAGGTGCCCATGGGTAAGAAAGTATTTGAGTGTGTACAAACTTTGAAGTTTAAGTTGAGTTGTATGAAACAATGCGATGATCTATCTAGTTTATGAACACTGTATAGTCCAATTTTCACAAAATCATATGAAACTTTTTTGTCAAGCTTGTACATCTATAAAATGATCTTGTGCCAATTTACATAATTTTTTGGTAAGTTTATTTATTATTATCATTATTTTATAACAAGGTGACTAGTAGAAGTTTGAAATTTCCGTACAAGCCAATTGAATTTTTCGTCAATCTCCTAGATGTGGCCTAGAATGGACCATAGGCGCCTAAATATATATATTTTTTGAATTTTTTAAACTTATTTGATGCACATATAGGTCGATTTTGAATTACTTTCGGTAAATACGTAGACATTCATTTAAATGATAGAAAATAGCAAATCCACTCGAAAATTCTTGAAACTCCTAGATGAAAACTTGTATCCACACCGTTGTATATAAAAAATATATTTGTACATATAACTTAATTATTTTTTAGTGTTACTTAACAATGGTGCAATAAAAAGAAAAAAGAAAAAGAAAAAACATAAAGAGAGAAGCCCATGCCGGCCCAAACGACCCCAACTATCTACGGCCGCCGATCGTCGATCCAATGGTTGTCATCGTGTTTCATTGGTATATAATGTTGCATCGAACCCTAACCCTAATCCCGGCTCCCTCCTCTCGCGGTCCCCCCGCTCTCCTCACGCTACCGGATCCCCCTCCCTCGGATCCGCCTCACCCATCCTCCTCCCTCGGATCCGCCGCCCCTCGCTCCCACTCTCCCCCGCGCATCCACCTGCGGCTACCCACCTCGTCTCCCTCTCCGCTCCGCCTCCCCCGAAGGCTCCGCGCGTCACCGCTCCACGCGAGTCCTCCCTCTCTCCTCCCCCATTCCGCCCCGCAAGCGCGCAGGCCCGGCGGCACCCGCCGGCCCACACCGTCGGGGATTTCGCTCCGCCACCGAAGCCCACGGGCTTTTCGGTCCGCCGAGATGTTGGGGCAGCTCCTCTCCAAGATCTTGCCGTAAGTGCCCCCCGCCGCCCCGCCCCCCTCCCGCTCAACACCACCGACGCCTCTCTCTCTCGGTGTGTGTTTTGGTTTCGGTGACGCGCGCGTGCTGATTTCCGAGCTCTAGTTGGTTTCGCCGCCGACCGACGGATGCCGTGCGCGGGCAGTCGCTCTTCGGCTACGCGATGCGGCGTTCGAGTGCTTCAAGACGGTCGAGATGCGCCCCAACGACGCGCACATGCTCCGCTTCCGGTGCCGCATCGGTGCGTCTCCCCCTCCTCCCCTTCCCCACCCCTCTATCGGTGGTCAACCGCCACCTTGCTCCGTTTTCAATTCCGTTCCCGGTCGGTGCTCGACCACCATTGCGTTCGCCGGCCGCACACCCCACATCTATCGCTCATCGACCCGTGCTTCTCTCGTTTTGAATGAAAGGTTGAAACTTTAGCTAATACTACTACCGCCGACTCCACAAAGTACCTCAACATTCCTACCATTTTTCTTATCATGTAGTCTCCTAGATTTTCGGTAGCATCAATGTTTTGTTTTATAGGAGCTCATTTATACTACAATAGTTCATCCTATTTAATACCGTTCAAAGACAACTAATTTGTTTTTAAAAGCCTCGACAAACAAAAATTAGGCCCGGAGCATAAAAAATAATAATATTCCACGTCACCGAAAAAAAATGGATTTTGCATTTAAATTAGGTTGTTGACTTTATTGCAAATCGGTTTATTTTTGTTGGGTAGTTGATAATTGCTCCATCGCTTTTGGATCCGGAATTGTTTGCTTGTTCATGGCCGATTATCTATCTAATGTATTGTTGTCACTAAGTGAGAATTGAGATATCATTAATCGCAAGATATCCTATCCATTCGGCTTAAGGTCCGCATTATCTTGCGAGCTTTGTACCGCAAGTAGACAAGAAAGAACACATGCGGATATGTTAATTCCCTTTGTATGCAATGGTGAAAGATCTCGTGTAACTTTTTGTTAACTAGCTCAAGTGCCCACTTAGATGATTGTAGCAATGGCTCCACCTTTGTTATTGAAATATCTATGAATGTATTCGCTCGTATAGTTTCCGAATACTACCAAGTGCATTTATTTTTTTCCATATGTGGTTCCCTTTTAAAGAACGATGATAACTTGCTGGTTACTACCACAATTAATGGAACTTGTGATGAATTGAATGTGTGATTTATGTAATGGAATTACTACTATTCTCGTTGCTTTAGCTATTTTTCATTGCACAAGCCGTATATCAATTTGTATATTTCGGTTGATAATTTACTTGTAAAATGTAGATTGTACTAGTACACTATGATAGAACAGACAAAGATCAAAGACCATGAAGAGATAAAGAAGCAAACTTGAGAATGATGCGAACTTGAGCTTGGGATCGGCCACCGCCAACCTTGCCTTCTTCATCCGCAACATGAAGGTACGAGTGTTCCATTTGCTCTCGGTCCATCCGCTCACATGAATGGATAGAGAATTCCACTAGATGTTTCCCCAAACAACTTGTTTATTGTTGTTTGATTCTTAAGTCTATCCGATTGGGTACTCGTAGGTCTTGGTACACTAGATTCAATATTTGGTGTCGAACCGGTTGCATGCCTTTGTTGTGGTGCTCTGTTTGTTCCATTGACAAAAATCATGCATTTGCAGATTAATACTTCTCTCGGTAGCGTGCAATAATATGTGTTGCATCTCTCTAGCTGAAATGATTCCTTGATGTATTTCGTAGTTGATGATGGCCATGCATTCCGCACTCGCTCTATAAAAAATAAGTCTCGTGCATTTGGATTGACATTACAAACAATTTTGTTATGTGTGTGCTAGTTGCGGGATTTAAGGAAAATTTAAGAGATGAACAATATTTATTTTTCTTATGCTCACAGTGATCTACACTAGTTATCCGCTTATATGTGGCTTTATTGACCTACTAAAATACGGTGAGGTGCATTATTACTAGAAATTTAATTTTGTCTTTATTTGCAAACTTCTACAAAGTTAGCTACTATTTAATTACTCAATGCAATGTTCCTGTCAAGCTGAAGCTTTTTGATTTGTGCAAAGCAAGGACAATATTTAAGAACCTTCATACTTGCCCAAACTTAGCATTTTCGGTATTTTTTATATCAATTGCCCACCGACAAGTGTTTGGCAATGTTCTATTTTCGGGGTTGAGGATTGGATGCATCAAGAAGCAAGCCATTATAAGTGATTGGAACAATAAGCAAATGACCGATACTCGATGCTACAAGAATATGTTTGATTCGTCCGTTGTTTCCATGTCATGTTATGGTGTTCTTGTCCGGAATTGCTTGTGATTTCGTGCTTTTCTTGAAAACTAGGCCTCGTTGGATTGAATAAATATGGGTTGTGTATTTGTTGTGGAATTACTTTGGTTTAAAAATTGATCCTATTTGCCTAAATTTTATATGGGCTTGGTGTATATTTGTGAATGACACGAATTGTGAAATGGGCTATGTTGGGCGGAATCTTGTGGGCCATGTAGATCTAGGTAGGTCATTATATTAAATTTGGTCACATCATTATCCACGTAGGTTGCCACATCGGCACCACGTGGTTGCCACGTCGGCGCCATGTGGCTACCACGTCGGCGCCACGTGGCCGCCACGTCGCCGCCATGTTTTTAAAACACCATTGCCACGTCATCCGCCACATAATCACCACGTCATCCGCCACATAATCGCCACTTCATCTCTATAAGTGATGTGGCAAGTTAATCCATGACGATCACTTTCGTCACAGATTTTGGGCTTTGAGTTGGGTTCACTGGGCTTTACACCAATCTATGACGGTTTGAAAATGTCATGGATTACGTCAATCCATGACGAAAACGTTAATACGTCACGAGAGGTGATTTGTGACGCTCAATCTATGACGAAATGAAGTTTCGTCATAGATTCTATTTTATGACGAAAATTGGATGATCCGTGACGGAAATCGACCGTCATAGATCACAAGGTTTTTTGTAGTGTGCATCTTGTAACTTATTGCATCATTGCATTGTAGAATTGCTGAACATGAAGACAATCAAGGATGGAGATATTGCATCTCTGTTTCTCAAAGCTGCTGCAAAGAACAATATCTCAGTTCCACGAGCTACTGCGGTGGCTTCAGCATTGCCATCTATTGCAGCGGCGGCTTCAGCTTTGACTGAAGAAGAAGAGGGCAACAACACAACTTCACCCGAGTGCCGCAAGTGCTCGAAGATGTCCCACCGTGCTACCACCATCATCGCCTCCACCAAAGCACCACCACCTGTTTATGATCCTGATCGCCTTCCACAAGATCCAGCGGACAGACTTCTCATTGTAAGTTATCCAGTCAATGACCAAGATGCAGTTCGAAGAGCATATATTATTAAAGGTTCATTCAAACCATATGCACATAAATTTAAGAAAAGAAAAATTGGAACTAGGGATCAGTCATTCAATCCTATATGGTTACACAAATATAACTGGCTTGAATACAGTATCAAGAATGATGCCGCATTTTTCTTTATATGCTATCTGTTCAAGAACAAAAAAGGGAAGGGCAAGGGTACTAAAAAATTTACCATAGGTGGATGGAGAAATTGGAATAGAGAGGATGCACTTGATAAACATGTTGGTGGTGTAGGCAGTATACACAATGCAGCCCTAGAGAGATACATTTTATACATGACTCCCGCGCAAAGATAGATAAAAATTTAGAGAAGGTGGATAGTGAGGATTTAAGGCTTTACAAGATTAGATTGACTTATTCACTTAGATGCCTTAAGTTTCTTTTGCATCAAGGGCTAGCATTTCGTGGGCATAATGAAAGTGAGGCATCTAGCAATAGAGGGAACTTTCTTGAACTTTTGACATGGCTTGCATCAAATAGTGAAGAGGTGGATAAGCATGTCTTGACTAATGCTCCAAGTAATTGTACCTTGACTTGCCCGGATATACAAAAGCAAATTATTCAATGTTGCGCCATAGAAACTAGAAATAAAATTATTCAAGAACTTGGTGATGACCACTATGCAATTCTAGATGATGAGTCAAGTGATATATCACACAAAGAACAACTAGCTGTTTGCTTGCGGTATGCTGATAAATTGGAAAGGCCATGTGAACATTTTCTTGGACTTGCACATGTACATGATACTACTTCTCTATCACTAAAGGAAGCAATTCAAGATTTACTTGCTAGGCATCATTTAACTATATCTCAGATCCGTGGTTAAGGTTATGATGGGGCTAGCAACATGAAAGGAGAGATTAAAGGGCTGAAAATTTTGATTATGAAAGAGTCACCTTCAGCTTATTACATTCATTGTTTTGCACATCATCTCCAACTAGTTCTTGTTGTTGTTGCCAAGGGAAATAATGATTGTGTGTGGTTCTTTGATGAAGTGTCTCTATTGCTAAATATTGTTGGGGTTTCATGCAAGTGACATGACATGATTCGAAATTTGAATCTTCAAAATTTCATGAAAGCAATTGAATGTGGTGAACTTCACACCGGAAAGGGCTTAAATCAAGAGATGGGGTTAGGTAGGCCTGGTGAGACACGGTGGGGCTCTCATTACAAAACGGTTGTCAACATTATTTGCATGTATCCGACAATTCATGATGTACTAATATGTCTTGGGGAAGATACTTCACAAAGGGGTGATTGGCCAAAAATACACACTATGGTTGGGGTGTTTGAGTCATTTGACTTTATCTTCAGTTTGCACTTGATGGTTACAATTCTTGGGGTACACAAATGAGCTGTCAGAGTGTTTGCAAAGGAGGGATCAAGATATTCTCAATGCAATTTCAATTGTCAATGTGGCAAAAAATAGAATGCAGCAATTGAGAGCTGATGGATGGGTTGCTTTCCTTCAAAGGGTCACTTTGTTTTGCAATAAGTATGGCATCCAAGTTCCAGCAATGGAAGATGACTATGTTCCTTATGGAAGATCAAGACGATTTGCTGCAAAGCAAACGAATGATGACCATTTTAATAGAGAAGTGTATATTGGAATCATTGATAGAACTAGTCAAGAACTTGATACTCGATTTGATGAGGATAACATGGAGCTGCTTTCTTGCATGGCAGCATTGAATCCTACCAACTCGTTTGCTTCGTTTGATCCCCGCAAGGTATGTAGATCATGCTAACTCATTTGTTTCTTTTCAGTTCTCTTGCATAGTTACATGACTTGTTACGCCTTGAAATGTCAACTTATTTCCTTCTTTTTATCCCTCCAAGATACTCAGGCTTGCTGAATTTTACCCTGATGACATTCCAAGTAATTCCCTGCTAAGACTTGAAATGCAACTTGATAACTACATTGATGACTTGAGAAATGACGATATGTTTAAAGATCTGAACAATATTGTTGATCTCTCAGTCAAGCTTGTTAAAACACAAAGGGACCAAGTTTATGATTTGGTGTATTTGCTTCTCAAATTGGTACTGATTCTACCAGTGGCAACTGCAAGTGTTGAAAGAGCTTTTTCAGCAATGAATTCAGTCAAGAACAAATCCGAAACGATGATGAGTGACCTTTTGGATGATTGTCTAGTCACCTTCATCGAGCGAGAAATTTTCTTTAGTGTGAATGAAGATGACATAGTGGAGATTTTTATGGCTATTAGAAAGCGTAGAGTTGAAGGATAAAACTAGTATTGCAATGTTATTTGAACTATTGGAACTTTGTAAGCTTCTTTTGCCTACTTAATTTGGGTTTAGAGCTGTAAGACACTATTAAACTGTTGTTGTATGGGATGAAATTTTCATGTTGGACCACCCTAAGTTGAAATCCTAGATTCGTCACTGATATGTGGAGCTATAGGTGGGCTGAAACAAGAAATGACTAGCACCACGTTAGTTAAAAGCAAGCTGAATAATTGTTCAACGGTGGTACTGTGCTGGTCCTAGGCTAAACCATGCTAGAGACGTGAGCCTAGGCACAAAGGTAGTCACCGACAAAGAGCACAGCACAAAAGAAAACATCAAATTCAGCCCCCTCTTTTTTCTTCTTCTCCTTTTGCCTCTTTTTTTCCTATCTTTCTTTCACTCTTTTTTCCTCCTTTTTTTCTTCCTCTTCTATTTTTTTATTTCTTTCAATTCTTTATTTCTTTCTTTCTTTGACTTTTCTTGCTGAATATCAGGAAAAATCAATATAGAATGCGTATTGCACATATTGCAGATCGCAGATCTCCAGGACAATTTCAGAGTGCTCAAAAGGAATTTTGTAACAAGGCCAAATCCATTAGAAAGATAAAAAGATAACCTTTCTAGATTGTATTTAAACACTTGAATCGGACTTAAGATGGATCTGTGGTGATCAAAACGTGATAGAACTCAAAACTCTAAAGGATTAGATACTAAGACCAGCAACTAGACACAACCGATGTAAGAAAAACTCAATAATTCCTAACTAAGTAGTACTAGTAAAGGCCCAAAGGGTTTATGGGACAGCGGGTAACCTAATCTATAATTTTTTGGCTTTTCTAGACTAGGAAAATAAAATTAGCGATTGGTGTGGAAGTCTCTCACCGAACAACCTTGCTCTGATTACCAACTGTGGCCTGGTGGGGAACGTTTGGAACACTTGGACTTGGTCCCCAATCAACTTCTTTGGTCCTCCATGCCTTCCGTGTGTGTTGATCACCCTTTTTGATCCACGTAATTATTTCTGAAAATGACAACCAACAAACATCATAGTGCAGCAATAATTCATCAAATGTATTGGATACAATGATGATAAGGAATCGGTTCACCTTATAATAAAAGCATGCTATTGTGGTCATATCCGACACAGTGATGAGAATGGACGAAATAACACAACGACGAGGTTTGGAATTTGAATGATGACGAGGATTGAACTTGGCGGCGACGATGGATGAAGTTGGCAAGAAGGATTGAAGTTGAAGAGTGATGAAGTTGGCGACTAGGATTGAAGTTGAAGGAGGCGACGAGCTCGAGGGTTGAAGGTTGAAGATGGCTCCTCGGCCATGTCGTAATAAAACAATAAATGGAAATTGAAAAGGCACCGCGGCTTGGCGCCTTCTTGTTGACAAGTGGGCCCGACATCATTGCCCCGCCCCTTCTCCTTCCCGCGTAAGTGAAAGGCGACGCGTGGCTTCGCGCCCGAGACGGAGCCCGATGCGCAATCGAGTGGCACGTACTGGCAGTAATGGAGTAGTGGGTGGGGGCAGAGGCGCCTGACGGTTCCGCGTCTTGTCAATATAACTCCCTCGCCCAGTCGCCCTCCCCTGCTTTCTCCCCTGCTTCTTCCATAAGCTTATCATCTTTTTCTTCACTTCTTCATCCTCCTCGCGATTCACCACTACAAATCTTCGGTCACCGAGAGAAGGAGGAGATGGCGTCGAGGAGCCCACCGCCGTCGAAGCGGGGACGAAGGGAGGACGACGACGACGAAAGCCGCCGTCGGAAGAAGTTGGAGAAGGGGAAGGAGCCGGCGGCCAAGGATGCCGTCGAGGAACCGCTCTTCGACAACAATATGTTCGCCGCCGAGCTACTCAGGAGCGCCTTCGTAAAGCTTGAAGGTGTTGGCGAGGCCTTCGACATCAAGGTGCATCATGATGCGTACAAGGACCCGACCTTGAAGGGTCTCGCCTTCGGGATCCACGGGTTGGGCCGAGAAGCTCGAGAACCTCCCCGTGGTCAAGCGGGCTGCCCGCCGCCACTTCTTCTTC
The DNA here is from genome assembly GCA_947561735.1 of Cenchrus americanus. Classification (NCBI taxonomy): domain Eukaryota; kingdom Viridiplantae; phylum Streptophyta; class Magnoliopsida; order Poales; family Poaceae; genus Cenchrus; species Cenchrus americanus. The sequence continues at coordinate 232,979,135 of OX387241.1, read as the reverse complement.
GACGACGGCGGCTCGACGGTGACGACGGCGGCGACGACAGCAGCCAAGGTGGCGACGGCGGGACTCGACTAATTGATAGACTCCTCTACCAATTAGTAACAATAATGTCTGTGTGCTTTTGTGCCTTCGTCCGGTTCTTGGACATGAACCGCTTAGTTTGTCTGTCGATCATGAACTGCTTAGTTAATTAGCTTGGTTGTTAGATTTTGTATGTCATGAACTCAATCTAATATACACGAGATTAAGCGGAGATCCGTTGTGATGAATTAGATCTACCGACGCCGACGCCGACGGTGACATTGACGGTGACGCCGACGCGTGGGCCGGTGTCATTGGCGACGATGGTTAGGGAACCCGGATCGCATTTGTTGGCAGTTGGGTCTGGGCGGGCAGGCAATGATTATCTTTTTTATATTGGCTGCTAACGCTGACGCGTGGGCCAGTCACAATTTTTTTTGAATGAAACTTGCTTCCCTGAATTATTAGATCCCATAAAACAACACCTAAAAAATCATAAAAATACGAACAATTCGTATTTGGACATTCAGTATTTGAATATAATATCAACAATCAAAATTGTATGCCCAAAATTCATATATTTCATTTTTACACCCCATGGTAATTATATAATAATTCTAATAACATCAAATTTGCTCTAAAAAATCTACAAATTGACTTGGCAACATAATTTGGGTACCTAAACTTGTCTTCAAAATTTCAAGTGGTTTAGATGAAGGAATAATATACTTGTGTACAAATGTCTTCATCTCTCACATAGTTTCCTAGAATGTTTGCTTGAACATTGAAGTTTTCCACACTTTGCAACATGTTCGAACTCATATGCATTTGAAAACGTAACAAAACCTTGTGTTCACCTTAAGATTACGAAATGTAAAGTTCCATCACTAATGGTTGTGTAAAAAAAATATTATTTGTATGTTGTACTTACAAAGAACAAAATAAGGCATATAAACTATCGGGCATACACCCCGGGTACTCATGAAAGGAAGGAAGAAGACAGACTCCTACTAGAATTCCCCAATAATCCTATTAGGACCCGTTCCGTGTAATCCTACTAGGACTCCTACCTTGCAACCGACTAGGAACCCGCCTCCTGGACTATATAAAGGAGGGTCGGGTATCTAGCCGGGCACCTGATCTCAACCAACACCAAGCGCAGGGCGCCATACTTGATCCCCCAAACGGGACGCGAGGGCTCGCCACCTTGGTGACCCGAACCTGTATAAATCTTGTGTCCCGTGTCTTGTGCGTACCTTCGAGTTCTCGGTCTCCCGATCACGTTGCTCACCACACAATCTACTACCTTGGGTACCCCCTTGGTAGGTTTGCCGGTCTAAAACACCTACGGTGGCGCGCCGAATAGGGGTGATAATCACCACGGCGAATTCGAAGGACCTCTCATCGAAAAACCAATCTACACTTCGCGGCGAAGCAAGTTGACGATTTTCCAAATTCACGAGCCGGTCGTTCTCTTAGAGGGCGAATCAATTCCAAATTTTCCATCCACGCACCGGGACGGTTCGTTCGAGTTTGCATCGGTATCAAGTCAAAGTCCGATTCGGCTCCTTCTGCCTCGGTCGTGTTCATGCGTTGCGGTGTCGCAAATAAAGTCACCGATCGAGTTGAAGTCCGACGAGGGAGCAATTCGATTCGAATTAAAAGAGGCACCGGCGACAATCTCGTCGATTCCCCCTCCCATCATGCGTTCGGCGGTTATCCAGGTTGTCCATGTGTTGGTCTTGTAGAAAATTTCATCTAACAGGCACGTGCACCAAGACGGAAGCATGCCTTCAGCAACCGCATGGACAAGAGAAAGCTACTGGGAATCAAATATGTGCACTTTTGCTAATCACACAGGAAGATATACCAGAAAACCTCCAAGTTCTTTGCTTCATGCACCCAGAAGACGTACGCAAGTACAACTAATTCAACTATGTCATGTGCCAAGGCTACATCGCCTCCGTCCGTATTAGTTCTACTTCAATCTTGTTGTGCGCCGTGACTACTCGTCACACGGCCGCACGGACTCTACGTCAACCTCGCCGTACAATGCGAGTACTTGTCTCCGGTTGCGGCGGCTCTACCTCAACTACATCGCGCGCACGGGTGACTCGGTTCGTCGCGCGGCTCGTCGTCAACTACTTTGCTCACATCGCGCGTCCGAGTGCCTCGGCTCGTCACGTGGCTCGTCATCGACTACTTCGCCTACACCGCGCGTCCGGGTGCCTCGGCACGTCACGCGGCTCCTCGTGCGGCTCCTCGTCGACTACTCCGACTACACCGTGCGTTCGGGTGCCTCGGCACGTCGCGCGGCTTGTTACGCGGCTCGTCGCGCCGCTCGTCATCGACTACTTCGACTACGCCGCGCATCCGGGTGCCTCGGCACATCACGCGGCTCGTCATGCTGCTCGTCGTCGACTACTTCGACTACGCCGCGCGTCCGGGTGACTCGGCTCATCGCGCGGCTCGTTGCGCGGCTCATCGTCGACTACTTCGCCTACGCCACGTCCGGGTGCCGCGGCACGTCGCGCGGCCCATCACGCGGCTCATTGTCGACTACTCCGTGCGGCGCGACTTCGTCTTGCGGCCACAATGGCTCTACTTCGGCCACACCGTACGTCGCGACTACTTGTCTCGTAGCAACACCGGCTCTACTTCGAGTACGCCACACGCCGCCATGACGTCATCTTCGGTTGCATCGCGTCGACCATTCATCTCGACTAGTTTTCCAAACTAGTCGAGAATGGCAGTCACGCCCCCAACAACTAGTCGGAATCAACTCTGACTAGTTAACTTCAGCAACAAGCTGTCGTGGCTCCATCGCCAACCTCCACGGCTTCATCAACAGTCTGCCCAGGCAGCAACAGCTAAGTCATTTATTTAAATGATTACTGTTTTCTTTTCTTGGCTTGTTCTCCTCATCATGTAGGACTACTTGCCGACTACTCATTTGTGTACGCTTCTCGGCGGGTTTTCACGGGATCTACACTCTGCTGACTACTCTTGGGTATATCAATCAAGTCACAACGAGTCTACTTCATCAACTCGGGGGCTATCCCTAGGAGGCGGCTTCTAAAGTCCGCTACGCGCGGCAATCTAAAGTCGACTTCTAAAGTTGCATTCTAAAGTCCGCTCCATGTGGCAACTTAAAGTCGACTCCGGTGGCATCTTCGCCTACTTCGGTGGCATACTACGTGTGTAAGCTTCGATGGACCCTAGCCGTAAGTGGCCCTTGGGTCTTGGCGACGATGGAACCTAGCTGCACGTGGTCTTCATGCTCTGTACCATGGGTCCAAGTACCCTAAGTACTCGCGCTCCGTACCTTGGGTCTGAAATCCATGGCCTAGGTACACAAGTCGACTCCGGTCGCACCTTCAAGTCCACTACGGTGGCAACCGTACCTTGGGTCCGAAATTCATGGCCCGGGCACACAAGTTGACTACGGTCGCACCGTCAAGCCCGCTCCGGCAAGAATCGTACCTTGGGTCTGAAATCCATGGCTCAGGTACTTAAGCCCACTCCGGTGGCACAAGTCGACGCTAACGGTCGCACCCAAGCCCACTCCGGTGGCACAAGTCGACTTCAACCGTCGCAATCTTAAGACCGCCCGGCGGCACAACTATTCGTTTTCTTTGATTTTTTATTCACTTTGGCTTTCGGGAAAGTTCTTTTCGTTTTTTGCATCTTAAGTCCACCCCGTGTGGCACAAAGTCGACTACGTAGTCACATCTCAAAGTCCACACTACGCGGCAATCTAAAGTCGACTTCGGTTTTCAAGTCGCATCTCAAAGTCCGCTCGCGCGCGGCACAAAGTCGACTTCGGTTTTTATGTCGCATTCTAAAGTCCGCACCGCCGGCATCTAAAGTCAACTTTGGTCGCATCTAAAGTCCGCTGCGACGGCATGGCTACTTTTCAAGCAACACGGCTCGATGCTAAATTACTACTCGGAATCTCTCCGGCTCGGGGGCTGCACTCAAATTACTACTCGAGGATAACTCCGGTAGACTTTGTTAGCTCTCAAGCTCGGGGGCTCCGCACCAACAACGACTCAATGTGGCTCATATGGCTCTCTTATCTCGAGGGCTACATGCTGCAAGAGTACTCGGATGATGGCTTTCGTGAACACTGAAGACCCTTGGATTGATTACCTAATCATTTCAAGGCTGGGGGGCTGCTATGCTACACCCATCATTCAATTTTTTCAAGACGGAAGATTTGGAATCAAGACTGACCCTCAGCTAGAGTCCGCGACTCAAACTAAGGCTTGGGGACTACTCCATATGGAGTGCGATTTTGCAATCGCACTTCCATATAATCTCGACTTCAAGACGGATGAGTGGACCACCTACCGGCCTCGTGGTAGTTCAAGTACTATTGAAGACTTCTCCAAGTAGTACTCGAGGACGCTCAAGAACTACACGAAGAGGCTTCAAGATTACTTGAACTACTACTCTCGACTCTAACGTGCTTGGGGGCTTGTCGGGCATACACCCCGGGTACTCATGCAAGGAAAGAAGAAAACGGACTCCTACTAGAATTCCCCGTAATCCTATTAGGACCCGTTCCGTGTAATCCTACTAGGACTCCTACCTTGCAACCGACTAGGAACCCGCCTCCTGGACTATATAAAGGAGGGTCGGGTATCTAGCCGGGCACCTGATCTCAACCAACACCAAGCGCAGGGCGCCATACTTGATCCCCCAAACAGGACGTAGGGCTTGCCACCTTGGCGACCCGAACCTGTATAAATCTTGTGTCCCGTGTCTTGTGCGTACCTTCGAGTTCTCGGTCTCCCGATCACGTTGCTCACCACACAATCTACTACCTCGGGTACCCCCTTGGTAGGTTTGCCGGTCTAAAACACCGACATAAACATCACTCAACAAATAGAATGTACACTAAACAATGAAATTAATGAATAGATGGTGATTTTAGAAAAATTTAGAAAAATATGTATCAAATTTGGACTAATAACGACGAAGAAATATTTGTTACAACATTTGATTGCGGATTAAAAGGAAAAGTGGGAAGCTGTTCTTCATTTGAATAGAACTAGGCCCCACGGTCATTAGCGACGTGGTGCCGATAACCCGCGTCGATTCTTTGCTCTCCCAAAATTTTACATAGATAATTCAAGCATCATACAAAAGCTAATATACTACTACCGATTTCCTATTCTCCGTGCGAACTTCACCATTTTGTAGCGCGACCTACGGTTTTCGCCGCAAAACGAGAGAAATTCGGAGCCATCCTTTTTCCACGCCGCGGCCACCGCGGTGCGCCGCGCACGGTGATCGCCGCGCACCTATGCGGAGGCGGCGGCGGTTCACCCCAAATGCGCCAAGTCGAGTAGTGGAGCGCACGCGCGGCCTTCTCGCGCAAAGGCGGACACCACTCGTTGCTCGGCCATCTCGACGACGTCGTATCGCCTCCGCCCGCGACCCGCCTCATGTACCCCTTTGCGATGTTGTCGGCGGTGGCGCCACCATTGTCTCTCGTAGAGCAAGATGGCGTATAGATAGGCCGCCGCATTGTGCCCACCCTCGGCGGTGCGCCGGAGATCATTGTATCCCCTGTGTTCGATGAAGAAGGCTTTGATTCCGGAGAGGAAACAAGCCTTCGGATTCCCGAGACCGGTCAGCATAGCAAGGAATGCTTTGTATGCGGTGGGGTTCCACACCCAAGAAATCTCATCTCGTATCCCCTCTATCGACAAATGCCGACTGACGTCGCCGTGGCCGAACACGCGGCGCATGGTCGAGCAAGTACTGCGTAGGCTATGGAGGTCAGCCAAGGGCCGTTTCGAGGTCGCACAGATGCGCGCCGCAATCTCAATGCGGAGGTCTTGAGGGAGGCCCGGCGGCGGCGATGACGGCCGGTGCCGCGTGCTTCTTCCGGCATGCTATCCATCTCCGGTGGTGACGATGAGGAGTAGGCGGTCCTGTTTTCGCGGGTGGTGATGAAGGGGTATGGGATCTAATTGTTTTGGAAGGAGAAGATACATGAGATTTGTTTCCAAACACGGTTTAAGTATGCAATGGAGATGATGTTTGGCTAATCCGCGTTATCATTACATTCTCCATTAGAAATGATGTTTGGCTAATCCGCGTAGAGACAATGTTTCGTTACCCCGCGTATCATTTAATTCTACATTGGAATCACTACCTCTGCGGCTCTTGCTCTCGGCCATTGACTAGCAACGGTTTCGCTATTGACCGTCTTGGGAACCTCTTCCCGTTTCCGTGCTCTTGATCTTATCCCTTCCTCTCTTTTTTTGGAGATGATGACTACATTGGATGTTTGGATGGAGGAATTAGTGTTAGTTTGTAGCAAACTAACACCAAAACTAACACTTTGGAGCCAAACACATGTGTTAATTTGGAGGTGTTAAAAACTACCACTAACGGTAACACTAATATCTACCATCCAAACAAGGCCATTGGAGACGATGTTTGCTTACTCCGCGTATCATTTAATTCTACATTGAAATCACTATACCTCTACATCTATGCTCTCGGCCATTGACTAGCAACAGTTTCCGGCCGTCTTGACCGTCTTGGGAACCTTCCCGGCCGTTCCTATGCTCTTGATCTTATCCCTTCCTTGTTTTTTTCTATAAAAAGGCACCGACACCTTTCGGTCCTCCTAACTTCATCTAGATCTAGATCTAGCTATATGGTTCCTTCTTCGATAGGAGTCCAATAAAGTAAGTCACTTGCTTCCTTCTTCTCTAGATCTAGATCTAGCTAGTATATGGTTCCTTCTTCGATATAATAAAGCGAGGCACTTGCTTCCTTCTTCTCTAGATCTAGATTTGGCTATGGCGCAAAGAATAGATCTTGTAGGGCGCAAGCTTTTGCTTTTCTCTCTTCTTCCTCCTCCTCGATCTCTCGGTTGCTAGAAGAATTCTTGTGATAGGGGGTGATTGGGTTGCTCATCCCTCGAACACGGCTACGAGAAGAATTCTTGTGACATACTCCTTCCTCGTAGCCGTGTCGGGGTAGGTAGCCCGAACCTCCGGCATCGGGATGAACAATTTCATCCTCGTGTCCAATGATCATTGTTTTCGGGATGAACAATCCTTCATCCTTTGTCCAATGATCATTGGAAACAAAAGTGCGAGTTCGAAAGCTTTGTGGTCTTATTGCAAGCCTAGCCATCAATAGAGATGGAGCTTATTTAATGACCACATGCAACAAGATCGACGACTGCGAGCAAGATCGATGACTGCGAGCAAGATCGATATGTGTGTGTGTGATTTTGCATATCTCGTCATGAAGATATGACCACATTGTAATCTTGTTATGATGTATCAATGATGACTATAATCTCTGTGTGTGTGTTTTTGCATATCTCGTGATGAAGATATGGCCGCATTGTAACCATGTTACGATGTATCAATGATGACTCGTAATTTGTGTGTGTGTGATTTTGCATCTTAAGAGACATGCTTTTGTGATTATCTCTGTGCAAGTACAATTTTTTGTATTATTTACCTACTCACTTGCAAAGCTTGTGATTATCTCAACGATTTGGCAAATCAACTTGTTTCTCTCGGGATTGTTGATCTAGATTTGGCAAGTGAAATTATGCCGATTGATGGAGATGAACTCTTTTTTTACTAGGCATATCTTATTAGAAGTTGGCAAAGCACACGATTTGCCAAGTAAAATTTGGCAAACTCTTGGAGATGCTCTAATCCGTGTCTCTTTTGATGTAATCTGTTCGTGATTTTGCATATCTTCTTGCCCATAACAAAAGCGACGCGGTTCGTTAGTCCTCGTCTCTTGCCCGTAACAAAGGCGACGCTCGGTTCGTTAGTCCTCGTCTCTTGCCCGTAGCAATGGCGACGCGAGTTCGTCAATCCTCGTCTCTTGCCCGTTACCGAACCGAAGCGAATATAAATGGAGTATATATAGTATCTTTGGCGAATATATTACAAGCGAGGATTCAAATTCCACCACATCCCATATATTTCAAAAAGGATTAAAATTCCACCAATACATCGCATCCTTTCTATTACAAAACAAATTCCATTTCCGCCAATAGACACATCCACCGCATTACAAAAAGGATTCAGCAGAAATAAGGCTTGCGTTTTCTTCCTTGATTTCTGTATATGGATTGTTTTCACTATGGTCGCATCGCAAGTACGATGTTTTGTTAGTTCTGAATAGTTGGGGCTTGTATGAAGTGTCGAAGGATGGAATTTCATCAAACTGGTTGTATTCCTCCTCAAGAGCAACATTTTCAATCCCCACAATTCCTCCTCCGTCTCATTTGTTCATTGATGCCGCACTCCCGCTTCACTGCAGTTGAGTGCTCTTAGACTTCAATTATTGGGCTCTCAAACTAGTAACAGGCGTCAAATGCTCATCGGTAACGGACTTTATAGCACGTTACCAATACAGAGTGATCAGTAACGGACTTAAGCAGCCTGTTACCGATAGGGCATTGATCGGTAACGGACTTTACAAGCCCGTTACCAATAGGTTTAACATTTGTAACGGGCTCTTTTAACATCTGTTACAAAGAATTTATGTAACGGGCGTTTAAGAAGCCCGTTACCGAAGTCCACATTGGTAACGGGCGTTGTGGAGGCCAACCCGGGGTCGTCCGGCGTGCTTATAGGTAACGGGCACCAAACAACAAGCTGTTACAAATGTGGGTGGATGTAACGGGCGTAAGGGCCCGTTACAAATGTTGCGAGACCTATTTGAGGTTTTCATGTAGTGATTTAGGCCACATTTCGAGGGGAAGGATAGAACGCTTAGTAAAAGAATCAATTCTCCCGCCGTTAGAATTTTCGGACTTAAACCAATGTGTTGATTGCATTAAAGGCAAGTATGTTAAACAAAGTAAGAAAGGCGCAAAGCGAAGCACGGGGGTGTTAGAGATTATACGGACGGACATTTGTGGTCCATTCCCGTGATGTATGTGGACGGTTTTGATTCGTTCATCACATTTACGGACAACTATTCGCGCTATGGATATATTTATCCAATTAAAGAACAGCCGAAGCGTTAGATAAATTTAAGATATTAAAAACACAAGTAGAGAATCAACACAATCAAAAGATAAAAGTATTAAGATTAGACCGTGGAGGGGAGAACTACGGTCGACACACCCCATATGGCCAAGTTCCTGGACCTTTTCCAAGATTCTTATAGGAAAATGGCATAGTTGCTCAGTATAGTACACCGGGTGAGCTTCCGCAGAATGGAGTAGCTAAAAGAAGAAACCGTACCTTGATGGATATGGTTAGAAGTATGTTAAGTTACTCCACCTTGCCAGTTAATTTGTGGATGGAGGCATTAAAAACCGCCACTCACATTTTAACCAAAGTACCTAGTAAGTCAGTACCTACAACACCATATGAGCTATGGACGGGTAGAGAACCCTCCTTAAGATACATGCGTGTGTGGGGATGTCCAGCTGAGGCTAAAGTCTTTAACCCAAATATTGGGAAACTAGATCCCAAGACAGTAAGTTTCCATGTCATTGGCTACATAGAAAAGTCTAAAGGTTATCATTTCTATTGTCCTAATAGATACACAAAGTTTGTGGAAACGACACATGCGCTTTTTCTAGAAAGTGAGATGGTTAGATGGAGCATGGCGCCACGTGAAATTGATCTTGAAGAGAAGTGGGTATATGTACCTACTCCAATGATTCTCGGGAACCGAGCTTTTCTTGCCACGTGTTGTTCCGACACTGCGGTGGAGCCCTTTGTGGTGCCGAACCTGTTGCTAGCTCTCCGGTGCAAACAATGAGTGAAAATCAGGAAACTGTTCTTCAGGATCCTACGAGCCTATAGTTGCACGGGAAGAACTCCGAACAGGTCCCCGAGCCGAGGTGCCGGCCATTGAGGCCCCAAGAAGGTCTCGGGGAGTTCGAAAGCCTACTATCCCTAATGATTATGTGGTATATAATAGTGAAGAAGTTCAGATAGAGGGTGATTCCACTTCTTTTGAAGAAGCCATGAGCGGTCCAGATGCATCCAAGTGGCAAGAAGCCATGGAGGATGAAATGAGATCCATGAGTGCCAATAAAGTTTGGGACTTAGAAGAAATTCCTAAAGGAGCCAAGCTCGTAGGTCGTAAATGGGTCTACAAAGTTAAGTATGACTCGAAGGAAATATTGAGAAATATAAGGGACGACTTGTGGCTAAGGGCTTCACTCAAAGAGAAGGGATAGACTACAATGAGATGTTTTCACCGGTGTCTTGCAAGGATTCTTTTAGAATCATAATGGCATTAGTAGTGCACTATGATTTAGAGTTACATCGGATGGATGTAAAGACAACATTCCCGAATGGAGACCTATATGAAGATGTCTACATGACTCAACCCAAAGGCTTTGTTGTGAAAGGAAAAGAACATATGGGATGTCATTTGAGAAAATCCATTTATGGCTTGAAGCAAGCCTCAAGACAATGGAACATTAAGTTTGATGAGACGATTAAGAAATTTGGGTTTAAGGAAAACATTGAGGACAATCGTGTTTATGTGAAGTTTAACAAGGGGAAATTTATTTTCCTAATACGTATGTGGATGATATCTTACTTGCTAGCAATGATGTTAGACTCATACGGGAGACGAAAGGTATTTTGTCCTCAAATTTTGATATGAAGGATCTTAGTGAAGCCTCATATGTTTTGGGCATCCAAATTCACTGAGATAGAAGGAATGGGGTTTTAAGTTTATTGCAGAAGGCATATTTGGAGAAGATCCTAAAGAAATATAATATGCATCCGAGTAAGGCCACACCTACTCCTATTCAGAAGGGCGATAAGTTTGGACTTTATCAGTGTCCAAGGAACCAATACGAGATCGATCAAATGAAAGCGGTTCCATGTGCTTCAGCAGTAGGTAGCTTACAGTATACACAAGTGTGCACTCACCTAGATTTAGCGTTTGTTACAGGAGTACTCGGAAGATACCGGTCTAATCCGGTGCGGGGCATTGGATGATGGCAAAGAAAGCATTAAGATATCCGCAAGGCACAACGGGCTTCATGCTAACGTATAGAAGATCCGATGTCCTAGATATTGTAGGATATTCGGACGCCGATTATGCGGGAGATAGGGATGATAGAAAGTCTACGTCGGGATATGTATTCACTCTCGCAGGGGGAGCTATCTCATGGAAAAGTTCCAAGCAAGATCTAGTTGCAACATCTACGATGTATGCGAGTTTATAGCATGCAATGAGGCACTAGGACAGGGTTATGTGGCTAAAGAAGTTTATCCCCGACTTGAGAATTGTGGATTGCATAAGAAAGCCATTGAGATTATCTTGCGACAATGCGCCGGCGATGTTTGCCCACAATAACAAGTCAACTAATTCTACCAAACCCATAGAAGTGAAGTTCTATGCGTTGAAACATAGAGTCCAAGATCAAACTATAAGTCCGAAGCACATTAGTATGAAAGAGATGCTTGCGGGTCCGCTCATAAAAGGCTTACCACCCCGTGTGTTTAGAGAACACATTACCATTTGGGTTTAAGGGAAAGCCTATGAATCCTGGATGGGCCTAGTTAAGATCCCTTAGAATGAAAAAGCTGTATTGTGGCTAGTTAGTCCGATTGTCATTATGATTAAGATGACCCATGCTCGGTATGTTTGTTTGTGATGAAGTGGATACCAAGCGAGAGAATGAGCGCAAAGAGAGTAAGTTGAGATCGAGAGTGAGAATGTTAGTTCGATCTCCACACCGACCCGGCCCAAAGGCCGAGTTGGGCTCGACCTCCCGCCCGGTGGGGGGTGCCCAACCAATCCATGGTTGGTGGGCCCCCGTCGCACGGTGCTATATAGAGGAGGTGGGGGCCACGCCTCGTGGTATGAGGTTCATTGTGCCGCCACAAATCCCACCTACAACCCTAGCGACCGAGGGAGCACTGGAGCGGCGGGAAGCACCACCATCGCCGCCGCGGACGTCCTGCTTCATCACCCATACACGCTGCCACCGACCGCATCTACGCCGCTTCCCCAACGCCGCCTTCACCGAGCCGGCCGTCCCTGCCACCTCTACACCAAGCCGAGGAAGCCCCTGCTACCTCGACCGACGAGATGGCCAACCCGTCGGCACCGTCCGCTTCCCTTGTTGATGGTCTGTGTTCACCTACTCCTCTTTTTAGTTGTAGTTTTGTCTTTGTGTAGTTGTAGTGTTGTAGATCTAGATCTAGTTAGATCTACTGCTAGAGATCGGTGAGTTAATTCTAACAATGAGAACACATATTGAATCACTACATGAACAGTTGAACACGACACCTTGACTAGCGCTAGCATCCCTGCAGGAGGGTGGCCTCGACTCAAGTGGTGCCGCCTAGAAAGGTGCCCCAACGTTGGCACGGTCTTCCCTCCGGATTCGTTCGGCTTCGGTGCACTGCGAACCATATGGGCATCTGATCTCTTGAAGGCTGACTGCATTTGGAGCAAAGGTTTACGATGGCCTCCGGACTTCACAAATCTGCAACACCTGCACCTGCGCTCCTGCCCAAGACTCCAATTCGTGCTTCCGGTGTGGGTATACTAGTCCTTCCCCAGCCTGGAGACCCTCCACATCATCCACTGCGGCAGCCTCACGCACGTCTTCGTGCTGGACAAAGAGTACCCGAAGAAAATAGTCACCAACGGAGTGCCGTTCCCGAAGCTGACCACCATCTACCCTACCTGCACGACCTACCAAAGCAGCAGCAGATCATGTGCGATGAGGTGAAGATGCTCGCGCCGACCCTCGAGACAATCAGAATCAGGAGATGCTTTAGCCTGCGCCGGCTACCGACATTGCAGGGCCGCAAACTAGCCGTGAAGAGGCCGGCCGTCCAGATGGAGAAGGACGTGTGGGATGCACTGGAGTGGGACGGGGTGGCCACTGGCCACCACCCCAACCTCTTCGAGCCGCCCGTGCACTCACATTATTACAGGCGGAGGCGCCTCCTCAGGCGCACCGTCCTCAGGTATGTTGTACTACAGGCGTGCTCTGCACATCGGTGAAATTAATCTCAATTTAGTTCTGCTACTGACTTCATAGTTCATACTCACTTATGATATACAATTTTGCATGTCGCATTGCTTAATTAGGTGAACCCTGATGAGCACGCATCATCTAGCTAGCGCTGGTATGCGAGATCAGTGGCTTTGGTCCATGCCGTCTGCCTTGGTTTGTTTGGTCCTGCTTCAGCTGCTGCCTTTGGAGTTTGGTTGAGTTTGTTCGGACTTAAGAGGAACAGGCCTTAGGTTTGCTCCTCTCTCCTGGATGTGCTAATGGTCGAGTTGGCCTAGCCATTGCGATGTGCTTCGGAATAAAAATTCGGCCTGTTTTTCTGTCTGCGCGCGTGTTGCGCCCGGATGGTCAGACCCGGCCGGTGTGTACCTGTGTGGTGTGGCTTGTGATTGGATCTGAAACAACGAAGCTGCTGCAGTGGCTGCGTGTGTTACTATTATAGTATGTTTGTTTGATTCCGTGTTGGTTTGACGACTGCCTGCTACGCCGTTTCAGACAGAGCTCGTAGCTAATAAGCAGCAGCTGCGTGCATCAATATGTGCGCGCCTCTTGTACATAGCTGCCCTGAATTTGTTTGCTATATATGTAATGTTTGATGAACCAAGACACGGCTGGTTGTGTGCCTGGTGCCTGCTGCTGTGATTTGCGAACCATATTATTAAGCCATGACATATGTGAGGTTTGTGATGTTTTGTGTGATTTGTTTTCCTGAGAGCATCAACGGTGAGATGTTTTATTTGTATCCTCAAGCTTATGCCATCTGCTTCCACTTGGGAGATGGGAGGAGAGATTGGTACAGGGTTCTACATATATTTACGCATGCTGCACATGTTTTGGCGAGATATATATTTGTATTTTGGCCACCATCAGAATGGGGTTCCGCTCCTTTGCCATCATGAAAAGTGGTTTTTGCTAATATGCCATTCTCAAATTGTGTTCTCCCGCTGAATTGTCTTTTCGAGATTTTCGCATTCATTCTATCAAGGAAAAAGTTCATTCCACAAACCTCATAAGTCCGGGTTTCAACCCCCAACCACAAAATCAGGTATTGGACACCCACAAACTATCAAAATTGTCCAATTTACCCCTTCGACGGTTTTGTGGGTGGTTTTCGCCAACGTGGCGCCACATCATCTTGTCCGCGTGTACAAATATTTACTCATAACCCCCAGGGCCGTCTTCAGAAATTTGAGGCCCGAGAGCGAAAAGTAAATTGGGGCCCTAAAAATTAGAAAAATCATTTGTAATACAGGCTTTGTTCCGATACTTGATAGTACTAGGTAGAACTAGGTAGTCTTGTACTAATATTGTGTCAGAACTAGGTAGTCTTGTACTAATATTGTGTTCGTCAGCTAATTTAATTAGGTAGTATCTAGTATCTAATACGGAATCCACCAAAATGGTACTACATGGTACTAACGAGACTACCACCGTTAGATTTCACCCGATGGATCTCTCACATGAATTACAAGCATCTTATCTGAAGTTTTAACATTCTACTGCAAAGCAAAGGGACAGTTTATAAGTAATCAAACACTAAAATAATTGCTCATTTCCATCATTGGTTGATCGATCAACATGGTTACCAAGAAGTCTACCATACATGTTGTATAGCATTGACTTTTTTAGATAAAAAAGTATAGCAGTGATGGCATACGTGATGCCTTCTTCGTTCTTTTGGATAGGTACTATATCTAGCCGCGAGGGTCACGGATGGAAATGGCCTTTTTCTATTGCCCCTGATTAAGTCCACACTTAACTTCATAGCCCATGTTTGGTTGGGAGGAGAAAAAAATTTCCCCTCCCATTGACCACTAATTAAGGGTGTTAAACAACGTCAGTTTTCAAAACTACTTTCACAACCTCGTGTAAAATCATGAGACGAATCTAATAAGGTATTTGACTGCATGATTAGAGGATTATTACCGTAGCGGTATTGTAGCAAATCATGCAAAGTTACACTCATGCGTGAAAATGTTTTGTAAATAGACTTCATTTAATACTCCATGCAAGCAAGATTCTGCGGGCGCAAAAAAGTGCTCCCTCCAACCAAACATGGG
This sequence comes from Cenchrus americanus, assembly GCA_947561735.1. NCBI lineage: Eukaryota > Viridiplantae > Streptophyta > Magnoliopsida > Poales > Poaceae > Cenchrus > Cenchrus americanus. The sequence goes on along the minus strand of OX387241.1, from coordinate 232,964,045 downwards.
CTCTATATAAACAATTTGGTGGCCCCCAATTTTTGGTGGCCCTGTTCGATTGCTCACTTGGAACACCCTCATCGACGGGTCTATAACCCCTTAATTTTCTATTCTCCTCACGAGAAAGGTCCTCCTCTTCGTCTTCCTTTGACGCCGATGAGCGCGGCCGCGACGCTGCAAAGCATGCTCACGACGCCAAGCTCGGTGCGGCTAGCGTGCCGGCTTCCGAGTGGCACGGCCCACAAGCATGAGCTAAAGCGGCGCACGAGGGTTCGACCCGTTGACGAGAAAATAGGACGTCACCTCCGCACGCGACACACGTGACTCCCGGCCCGTAGCGAGGCGTGCCGGCCAATTTGACCTGTTGATTGACAATGGAAAATATTAGGGATTGGCTAGAGAACCGATGGCCTTTCGGCGACATGTGTATCGGCCAATTGGCCGATACGAGTAAAAGCGGGATTGGTTGATTCAAAGGTGACCGAAGCGAGGGTGCGATCGGCTGGATCGGTCGATCGTGACGTCGGCGTTCGAACATGTTAGAATCAGCCGTGGTAGAAGCCGATAGATCTAGATCAAACGGATGATAGTGATAATAGCTAAAAGCACAAGAATTGGTACAAAGATTGGCAGATCTAGCTAATAACGGTAAGGGGTGAATAAGGAACTAGACGAAACCTCAACGATGCGCCCGGAGGTTAAAGCCTCAGGTTATTCGGTAAAACTGTACTCACAAGCTTGCCGGAGATCAGTTGATGCAGCCCGACGAACTCGAAGCACGATATTGTAGAAAAGAGAAAAGAACACAATGGCGAAGTTGCTGAAAAGTAGATGTTGTAATGTAGATGCAGTAAAAGTAAAGGGTTTGCCTGGAGGCGGCTTGTTCGATATTGGTGTGTACACTTTTTCCACGACCATGCGGGGTCGCTATTTATGTCCGGGGACAGCCCCGACTCCGGCCGATCATGGCACCTTTGTTTACTTGTATCTAAAGAAAAAAACCACTAAAAATAGAAAAGGACTCTCGCGAAGTCTAAGACCTTCTAAAAACTAACTCTTGATCCGTTGTCAATTGTGGATTGACCCGCCTCCACTGTACCTTCCATCCGGTGTGTTTCTTTGGATACTACCTTCTCCATGCCCATCGACCGATCCTCTAGTTTGCCATCGGCCGATCGCTCCGACCGTTGGCCCACCATCGACCGATTATGCTACGATTTTCATCATTTGTCTCTCTTCCCCCTTTTTTGACCTATTTTTCCAAAAAAATAGTGTCAACACATGCCCCCGAGTTTCGGAGTAAATAATCTTTTTGCTCCAAAATTTCCTCGAATCCGTTATCTCCCTTGATTCGAAATTGGTCACGGGATCTCAACAAATCTTCGGGGTCATAAATACAATAGTCCCGAGTTCTTTCTTTTCTCCAAGTTTTGTTCGCTTCAACGGCTCAAACCCTCGGATGGCGAACCCTAAGCTTTCGAACCTGCCGATTCATGGCATCTTGAAGCTCAAATGAAGGTTCCGGCTCTATTCCCGCACCTCCGAAGGCTTCTTTCCTCCGGCATTTTTTTCAATCCCTTGCTTCTATTTTGCTTTGAATATTGCTGCCCCTTTCCACTTTGAAGCTCGGATTTATTATCTGCCTTTTCCGATTACTTAGGACTCACCTTACCACACCGTAGATGACAAACCCGGGTTCACCTTTCTTTGGCCAATGGGTGATCTTGATCCCACCGAGATGATCAATCTTGAAACCAATCGAATCCCCTTTAAACATGCCTTTCTAAACTTGACCGATTGGGATGGTTGCTTTAGGTCTTGGACATGCTATGTCAAAGGGTGGAGAGATTAGAGCGTAGGGTATCCGCCAAAAAATAGAGGCTTCGGGAGAAGTACAAGATCAACCAATGCATTACTTTATTTTTATCGACATGTCTCGGAATGAATCCCTCCCGATAGCCGCTTCTTATTTTTGGTCCGACGCACTCAATGCGTTCTTATTCGGTCATGGGCCGATGACCCCGACTTTGGCCGATGTTCTTCGTTGATTTGGTTTGGACATATCTTCTTCGGATACTCTCTTCGGTTATCATGATGTTAAACCTTCTCATCGTTTGAAAACCAAAAAATGTGGGCGGCTAGGCTAGGTACATCACCGAGCATATGAAGGACGGTACCATTAATGATAGAGAACATGTGGCTTTCCCGAATACGTGCCTTGAAAAGTTTGTCTTCTGCGGAAAATCTTTTGGCTCTACCTCCAATTGTTAGATTATAGGCGAGCGATTGGCCCATGGTTCTTCCATCCCTCTTGGAAAATATCTTTTAGGGGTTGTGTATAATCTCCTTCATCAAGTGGTTGTTAGCTTGTTGACTAAATCTCTAATAGGTTTCCCGGGAGGTCCTTGGTGGTTCATTAGAATCTCTACCTCCGAGACAAACTACAACAAGATATTTTCAACATTCGCTTTCCCGGGGACCAACCGGATGGTGTTCTAATCGTCGGACGTCGATGCATGAACTTTGGAGAAGCCGCCTCCATGTTACCTGGACATAAGAAAACTCCATCCCGTATAGCGAGAACACTTAAGGAGTTTTTACCTTGGATTCAACCCAGGATCCATCATCCGGTTTGCATATTGTTCGGTTTTGATGACATCCATAGAGACGATGAGAACGGGATCGCCTTTGTGGAGATAATTAAACCAGGAATCCTTCCTTCCTGTGTCTTTGGTAAAGATCAACTGACTTCTTATGAATTTTATAACCCATCAGTAAGTGCTCGTCAGTTGAGTTTTGGTCAGCTGCCGATTGGTCTTTATTTCTCGATTTGGTCAAACCGTGAGAGATTATCCCCCACGATATCCATTATCGTCGTCTTCTAGATTGGGTCCCTGACTCCTCTACCATCAATCTTGATTCTTGGAGATTTTCCTATTTTTCTTCTCCCCTCTTCAACATCCGATGGGCGAGTAATGGTATGATCATCTTTTCGTGTATCCCCCATAATTTATTGTGAAAAGCTAGTCCTCGATTATGTGGCATCAACCGATGAGGTATCTCGATTGCCTTATGTGTTTTTTCACCATGCCCTTTAACACATGCCGACTTGCTTTCTTTTACTTTTCAACCGACACCACCGAACCTCCCTGTTACCAGCAAAAGTGGCAATAAAATTTATTACTCGCCACCAAGACAAATTCCATACATTGGCTACAATGCCCCTTCAATCTCTTCGGTTATGCAAGGTCCCAAGATTATCCCTCCTCCGGATAGTGTGCTTTTGTCGACTTTTAAGAGGAAGGGTGGATCTAGCGAGGTTCTTACTCACGGATCAAAGAAAAAGATTGATACCAAAGTCCTCAATACCTCAAATATGGCAGGAGCATTGGCAAGTGCTTTTCGGGTAATGACTTTTAGTCCTATCTTTTTTCTTCTCGCATCTTGTGATTAAACATCCCCCTTTTTCGTATTCTTTGGGATTGATTGGTCGGTCGGAACAAACCAATGCTACTAATTCGATAGGGGCCCAATATTGGAGCCAATTCAAGAAGCTTCACCGATGACACCTTGGTTGAGTCCTTTGAACAAGCCGGACTAGACAAAGCTGCAGAGGATATAATGGATGCTATTTTGATTGAACAACTTGATGCTCAACCAACCGAGGTATGATCTTTGTCGGCAAACTTTCCATTGTCCTCATTTTCTCGATTCCTTGTTTTTGCTCCAGGATATCGCTCATGACGAGTCTTTCGGTGATCTTCCACAAGATGTTGGTGATCAATCACAACCGTCGATCATTGAATCTCCGAATCGGCCGGAAACCCGTCTCGCTCGGATTCGAGCAACACCTTTCGTTGTAGGGGTAGATTCTCTAACATGTTTCTCTTTTATCTCTTGTACCTCTTCTCGCATACTTTAACACTTTTGCTTATCTTTTCGAGTACATTGGCAACCAACCTTCCGGATGAGGTGAAAGCTAAATTGATTGAAGCGCGCCATTACCGAACCGGGACATTGGCCAACTTGTACAAGATGCGATCCGATCGAACCATTTTTGAGCAGATTCGAACCAATTACCTAGAGACCTTAAGGCGAAGATGCTCCAGGTTTCTTTCATTGAGAATCGGCGGCTCATAGTCCAAGAGGCTCAAGATCGGCTGGAAGAAAGGCGGCGTCAAGAACACCCAATCCATAACTAGAAGAATTCTTGTGAAGTTGTGTAGTACACCCTCTTCTTCTTCATCTCCTTTTGAAACACCGGGAGGCATCATAGCCGGAAAAATCCTTGTGAGATTCTAGCTTTGAGAGAAGGAAACGAGGTAGGGTGTCTTGCTGCACATTTATCAGAGGAAGAGCGTGCCAAAAGAACGGCCATCTTGGTCATCAACTCGGGCTCCTTCTAGCGGAAGATTATAGAATCGGGTGATAATCTTAATCTTCCGTTTCCTCTTCGCATGTGACTCTCTCCCATTCATTGATTCAATATCCTCATCATATTGGGAGTTAGGACGGTACCCTTCTTGTAACCTCTCTAGAATATATGTAACATATAGATCCGAGTTGTAATGTCATTGTAATCCAAAGTAGAAGAGATAAACATGTATTTTTTTTATTTTGAAGGCGATATATGTATCGGCTATGACCGAATATACCGATTTTGCATATCGGTTTTGCATTTTTTGTTCTAAAGGCGATTCTTTATAGATATCGACTATTCTACTATTACATCGGCAATCGACTGTAGCTCGAAAACTCGATCGGCCGATAGGCACGATAAGACAATCAACGCATATAATTATTGATGCTCTTGGGCAACCAATCCATCGGCCGTCATGACTTTTGGCGCCAAACTTTAGATCAAACCTTCTTATTGTCCAAGCACAAGTCTCTCTGCTTCCTCATGTTGTTCTAAATGAAGTAGGTGTTGGACTCTTCTCTTCTCGGGATTTGGTCAAGCCATCCGGACACCACTACGGATTAGACTTATTACGTGTTTGTCTTGACCCTTCATCATTTAGTTGTAATGTACGTCGATGTTCGGGATCTCGGCATGACATCCTCATCGGGTACCGAGATAATCGACCATCTCTTCTAGTCGATCGTTTGACTCCTCATTGACTCGGCTTTCCGGCCGACCATGAACGCCGGCCTTGCCCCCCGGCCGAACGTGGATGCGGCCTTGCACCCTAGCCGATCGTGAACCGAGACTCGTTGATTGTCAAATCCACGGTGATCTTTGGCCGCAGGTCTTCGTATTCAAAGCGAGCTTTTTTGGATGAGTTTCCATTATTGTAAGCTATGTTGCACTCTAGACGGTTTCTCATTGTCGGCATCTTGATCCCTTCTCGCGGTAGTACTTGAAGAACGAACATCTCCAATGTCCTTCATTACGCCGTGCCCACTCTTCTCTTTCCTTCGCTTTTTTTTGTCGGCGCTAGAACTTGTTGATCGGCATCTTGGACGTGTCGGGCCGACGTGGTTTCAAATCTTCTTCAAGCAATAACCCTTTTCTTTTGACATCGGTTGTGGTTACTTGCACTTTGGGATCAAGTTGCTCCTTTATTTTGAGCCGTATCAGACGTCAGCAACTTAACTTGTGATGTGTCTTTGCTAGACACCTCAACTGTGTTAGTTGGCAAGGGGTGCTAATCAATCTTCATAGGCTTTTCAGCTTTTGTAGGAGTCTCAACCTTAAGCCTTCCTTGCTCAATTGCTGATTGGATCTGGTGTTTGAAGATGTTACAATCATTGGTGTCATGTGATGTCGCATTGTGCCACTTGCAATACTTCATCCTCTTCGGCTCCTCTCGTTGATGGTATGGTATGGAAGCGAGAGAGCTTGATTTGCCCCTTCTTTGAAGCAACATATCAAATATCTTATCGGCTTTAGTAATTTCAAAGGCGATTTTTTTCCGGCTCTTTCTTGGCAAAGGGAGAGGACACTGTCTTCTTGCCTTTGACCCATTCTCGCGAGCCCTATCATGTTGTCTTTGTCTTCGAGTCGAGCAATCCACAAACGACACCTTCTAAACATTCCTTCTAGGCTCATATGGTTTTTCTTTGTTTCTTGACTCATCCGACCGACCAAGCGGGTTGAGGCTTTCAAAATCATGTGATGCATATTTCTCTCTCAAGGTTGGCAAGAGACCTTAGAAAGCCAACTCGGCTAGTTGCTTGTCTCCTAGATTCAGACCGTAGCACTTGTTTCGACTTCTCTGAATCTTTGAACGAATCCAGCTACTATTTTATCATTCCTTTGCTTGAGCCTGGTCAGATCAATGATTTTCATCTCATTGATGCCAGAGAAGAAATAATTATGGAACTACTGTTCCAGATCAGACCACTTGATGATAGAATTAGCAGGTAATAATGTAAACCATGAGAACATCGGTCCGGGGCAGAGATGAAGAGAACAATCATATCCGAGTGCATCAACATTCCTTGGTTCTCCACATTGGACGATGATGAACCGAGTGATGTGCTCCATAGTTGATGTTTCATCTTGCCTAGAAAACTTAGCGAAGTCCGGCACCTTGAACCTTGGAGGGAACAATATCGATCATAACCGTAACGATATGGTGTCCTGTACATGCAAGATCGTTTCTTGGGCTCTATCCCATATTGCTTCATTAGCATTTCGACATATGGTCAATTAACTCATGCTTCATATGAACTTCAACTCGTAGCTACTTGCTCAACTACTTGTATCTCAACCGAAGTTCCTAGAGGTCGTTCTTCTAAGATTCTAGCCTTTGGATTTGGAGTTTCCTTGCCTCGGCAGAATCTTGAGCGTCCGAATGACTTGTAACGGGTGTAACCTATTCAATCGGCTAATTAGCCGATGGGGCTATCTCTGTTGCATACTCAAGCGGCTTGAAATAGCCAATTGATTCGAAGTGTTTGCGTAATTGTGTTGAATCTACTTGTGGAAACACCAAGCGTCCCGTTGTTCCTTGGTTGATTGGCCGTTTGTGATGCCCCGTGGTTTTTATTAGCGTCATTAACGTTAATGGCCGAATCAGCCAATTCAAACCGGCTGATATTGGTCAAACCTAGGTCAGCCTGGGTCATCACCTTGAAAACCTCACTGACAAACCCCTAATGACCCTCTTGATCAAGTCAAAATCCTGTGTGGTTAAACTTGGGTCAAAAACACGGTCAAACCCCGCCTAAACCCTAACGTCGGTGAATGTCTTCGGAACTTTTGTCGCGTTCTCCAAATTTCACCTAAACACATCAAAATCTCCCAATACAAAAGTTGTCCGGTTTGTCGAGGGACACAACTTTCATGTAGATTGGCATTTCAAATTTTGAGTGTAAATTGGTGAAAAACTTGGTCAACCGAAAGCATCTCCGTTCACCGAGACATGACCACATTCAATGTTTGGCGTAATTTGTGCAAAATCCGTTGAGAAAAACACCATACGGCCTTTGTAAAAGTTATAGAGAGTAGTGAGATCTACAACTTTCCTTTTCATCACTTAGTGCACTTTAGTTGAGAATATTTGAGATAAATGCGGTCGAACCGAGCAAACCGAAACGGACGACGCCGGAACGCGGCAACGAGCGGCACTCTCGCGCTCCCGCGCTCTCACACACCGCACCCCGCCACCTCAACCACGGGCCTCGCCGCTCCTTCCCGAGGTGCCGCGCCTTCCCCAAGCCACACGCGCACCGAGGCGGCTCAAAGGCCGCGCTCGCCCCACGTCGCACCCCTTTAACCGCCGGTCCATTCGCGCCCTCTCCGTGCCTCGAGCGCCGGCCGGAGTACGGCCACCGTACCACCGCATTGACGCCGGGGTCTCCCTTCGCGGTGAAGGCACGACCCGCTCTTTCTCGCTCCCCGGCTATAAAACGGCCACCGTGCCCCCCTCATGCACCCACGTCGAGCGCCGCCCACCGAGACCGCCGCCCCACCATTGGCGCCCCAACGGCAAGCTCGCGGTTACAGCTCGTGCCATCACCACCCAACTGCCCCAACCTTGTCCCTAAGGTCCTCAATACCTCCCTGTGCCGCGTGTTGTTCGGACCGCGCCGCCCTGCGCCGGAGTTGCGACGCCCGCGGCTGCCGCCGCCCGGCTCCACCGCGTGACCTCACCAGCGCCACCACAGCCCCAACTTCGGTCGCAATCGAGCCCTAGGTGAGCTCGCGCACCTTCCCCATCCTTTTCCCGGCCAAGGACGCCGCCGGACTGGCCGGATTTTGGCCGGACCGCCACCGGCCATGGCCGAGAACCCAAGCCGCGTGGACAAGTTTTTGTCTAGGGAGTTTTGTGTAAACCAAGGGCATATCCGTGAAGTATTGGAAAGTTCAAGGGACCTTGGTGAAAGTTGGGTTCTCAAATAGTGTTTGACCTTTGGCTTAATATTGTAAAATCCGTAGAAAATCTTAGAGTAGTCAAAAAATGCAAACCCAATTTTATTGGATTCTCGGTAAAACACCCTACAACTTTTGTTATTTTTGCTCGAGTTGTTTCTCGATAGTTTTTGCATGAAAAATAGAAATCTCAAAAACTTAGATCCGAGATATCTCCAAATCTACAAGTCCTCTATAGCTAATTTTTGGATATGTTGTGTGCTAGGTTATGGCTAGCTCCTGTACCAAAAATTGCACAAAATTATGTTATAAATCTATTTATAAAAATTGTTTTCCATTTAACGAGAATCCGCCAAATGATTTTTGTAGCTCAAAATAGTTAGATTTTTGTGGCCAACTTCTGCATGCTATTGTTTTATGCCAAAATGCACCTATGGTTAATTAATCACAATTTTATAATTATCGAAATATTTATTCTTGAAACATGGTTGTTTTCCTTTGTAATTGCATAAGTCAAGTTTCATAATAGTTATAGGTGTATATGCTGCATTCCTAGGTTAGTTTTGGACCATATAACATGTGTGAGAAAGTTAGGATCATTTTGATGAGTATTTAGTTTTGTATGCATTTACCTTGCTTCTTTAGCTAGCTTTTGTTAATTTCAATAAAATTAATTTCCTAGCTATCCTAAGAATGCACGTGTGTTCGGTGGCTTGGTATAGGTGACTAGTTCTTAATAAATTCTTCCACTGAATTTTAATTAATTAATTTATGAATAAAATCTATAGAAGCAATTTAAGGCTTAATAGTCATTTAAATGGGTAAAATCACCAACCCACCTTTAACAACCCCATGTGTGGATGTAAATCATTTTAAAAAGCTAATGATTAACCCCTTTTTGTTTGTGTAACTTAACTGAAGTATTTCCATATATATGTACACGATCACTATCAAAAAGAATAAATAATAAAGAGCCACATATTGTTGCTTTTGGGAAGAGTATCTTGAATGTATTTCTTATCTAGGTGAGTGTGGTCAACCATGCACCCCATGGTTGTCATTTGTTGTTTGTAACTAATTAAATTAAAAATCGTCAACTAAACCTTGCATTTGCATCCTCATGTATTCGTAGCTCAAGACCTGGACCAAAGTCCGAGAAGGGCCCAAGGCCAACCTTGCTAGCGAAGGCAAGCCCGGATCATTAACCTCGTCTTTAAAATTATGCATTTATCATTTGCTATGATTGTGCATTTACGTTTCAGGAGTTGAATTGAAACCCTAGTTGCATGATCCCTAGCTACCTATGCTCTATCACTAGTATGGTAGGTCGATAGCTGCTATGCTATAGGACCGTAGAAGTCGAGTGATGTTCGTCACTCGCGAGAATAGGTTCTTATGTTGGAATCATCGGATTTTAATAAATGGATTGCTCATGTGGTAAGAGCATGGGATTTGGGCTCCGGTCCGGTGGCTTTCGTGGGCTAAGCTTTTGAACGTACTAAGCACTTGTGGGGAATGGGACCGGTAAGCCTAGTACCATAATGAGATGGTCTTGGAACTTACTATTACTACTCTTGAGTAATCACCTACCGCTTTGCAACCGGGAGGTGGGTACATGTGTGAGGCTGGGTGTACTGGGTGGGACATGTTAGATAGCCTTGTACCTGGGACTGTAAGATTCGATCCCAAACCGAGGATTTTTGGGAACCGCCTGGTCGGTGTCAGCTCTGTCGGGGCACCGCTCCGTGTGTTTAGGTCTACCTTGCAAGGTTATAAACCAATCGATTGTCGGCCTCTCACCGTTATCTGAGATTTGTTTAATCAACGGCCATGATATCCCTTAATGATGGAACTTGGTGAAAGCTTCGCGTGAATTAATTGTCTTGTACAATTCTTGATTGAATTAGATGGCACACTTAGAAATGATAATCAATTAGAACTTGTGCTAAAATAATGAAAGTGAGGACATACTCTTTATTACTTTTCAGCAAAAGAACTCCACCGGCCAAAAAGCATCTCATGTCTAGAGTTGGGTGATGTAGTTATCACCCGACGGTTAAGTCTTGGTGAGTATTAGTATACTCGGCCTTGCTTTATAAATGTTGTTGCGGGTGTTGTTTTGCCTTGTCGATTCCACCGGTTGGGAGCTGGAATGGGTGGAAGAGGACGAGTGATGGCATCACAGATGGCCTCCTGTGATGTGTATCGCTGCGCTAGTTTATTTATTTCCGCTGTTTTCGAACTCTGAATCTTTACTTCCTGTCATGAACAATGGTTTGTAATAATTTGGATTTAATCCATGTTGTATCTGGACTCGCCTTTGTGTGAGTTTTAATGCATATGTCGATCCTCTACATGAATTCCCAGTGATTTACCGGGCGTTAACCCGGCAACTAACGACAGGATGATACTTTACTATTGCTTAATGACCAAAGTAGATTGGTTTTAGGCGATAGTACGGTATTTTCCTGGGCGGGTTGTCACACTTGTTGAGGTGAAGACCTTGTATGAGCCACCGTATTAGTCGGGGTTAAGATAGCCAGCATTGTTGTTGGACCCGTTGAGGTGGAGGCTGTCGTATGGGCATCCCAAGTGTTGGTTCTTTGTTGCGGAGCGGTTTGCATAAGCATCCCGAGTATCGACTACCGAGCCGATCTGCGAGTAGGATCCGGCCTTTGAGGTGGAACGAGAAGTCTTTTCTCTGTCGGTATAACCATGTGAGCATGAGCCGGATTGATCTTGAATCTTTCAAAGTTCTTGCTCGCATGATTGAAATAGACAAACACTACTCCTTCCCCTATCATGCGCGCGATCCCGGAGTACCTCCAAATGTAGCTTGGTAAGACTATGGATAGTTCACTTCGGAATTTCTTCAATCGCGAAGTGATCACGAGGTAAGTCCCATCCTACTAGCTTCCCATCCGAATCCCTCACAACGGGATGCTTCGTTGATTCCGCACCGGGAGCACCCGATTCGGATAACGATTGCACCTTTGGTGATGTGACGGTAGGATCTTTCTCTTTTGTATCACCACTTTGATTCGAATCGGCTGGGTATCCGATGAAGAACTAGCAGCAACTTCCGGAGATGGTGAAGCTTTCACTTGTTGTATCATCAATTGGTGGTATAGCCGATTGGTCTTCTTTGGGATACTAGAGGAGTTTGCTTAGGTTGGTAATATGCAGGTCCCAAATATCCTCCTGCTGCTCCCTGCTTGAGTGCATCAGTTATGGCATTCTGAATTGTGTTCGCGAATACCTTGGATTGATCAATCATTGTTTGATGCATAGCCTTGGTCATTATGTCTTGAAGCCCTTCCCGGATCGAGCGAGAAGGTGACTTTCTTTGGTGTTGGCAAAGGATTCTTCTTCAAAACACCACTTTTAGTCCGACCATATGATGCCGGACAAAGCTCTTCATAATGCTTCATGTAAGCCTAGAGCTCGATTTGTCCGAATCTTTCACTGATCCTTGGTGTTTGGTTGAACATTCTCCGAATCAACTTCGAAGGACCCTTCTTCACGGACTTTGTCATTGTTGACTTTTTCGTGTCCCACTGGGTATGCCAAAAGTGTGTTGACGCGAAAATAGGACATCACCTCCGCGTGTGACACACATGACTCCTCGCTGCGTAGCGAGGCGTGCCGACCCAATCTAACCTGTTGATGGCTAGAGAACCGATGGCCTTTCGGCGACACGTGTACCGGCCAATTGGCCGATACGAGTAAAAGCAGGACCGAATGATTCAAAGGTGACCGAAGCGCGAGTGCGATTGGCTGGATCGGCCGATCGTGACATCGGCGCTCGAACTGGTCGGAATAAGGCGTGGTAGAAGCCGATAGATCTAGATCGAATGGATGATAGTGATAATAGCTAAAATCACAAGAATTGGTACAAAGACTTGTAGATCTAGCTACTATCGATAAGGGGTGAATAAAGAACTAGACAAAACCTCGGCGATGCGCACGGAGATTAAATCCTAGGGTTATTCGGTGAAACGGTACTCACAAAGCATGCCGGAGATCGGTTTCGCAGCCCGACGAACTCGAAGCACGACGTTGTAGAAAAGAGAAAAAACTCAATGGTGAAGTCGTCGACAAGTAGATGATGTAAAGGTAGATGCTATAAAGTAGATGCGGTAAAAGTAAAGGGTTTGCCCGGAGGTGGTTTGTTTGATATTGGTGTGTGCACTTTTTGCCAACCACGCGGGGTCGCTATTTATGTCCTGGGGACAGCCCCGACTCCGGCCGATCACGACACTCGTTTACTTGTATCTAAAGACAAAAACCACTAAAAATAGATAAGGAATCTCACGGGAGTCTAACACTACGTGAAAACCTCAAATAGGTCACACAACATTTGTAACGGGCCCTTAACGTCCGTTACATCCACTCACATCTATAACGAGTTGTTGTTTGGTGCACGTTACCTATAAGCGCGCGCGAACTACCCTAGGGTTGGCCTCCACAACACCCGTTACAAATGTGGACTTCTGGCAACGAGCTTCTTAAACGCCCGTTACATAAATTATTTGTAACGGATGTTAAAAGAGCCCGTTACAAATGTCAAACCTATCGGTAACAGGCTTTACAAGCCCGTTACCGATCAATGCCCTATCAGTAATAGGTGCTTAAGTCTGTTACTGATCGCTGCCGTATTGGTAACGAGCTATAAAGTCCGTTACTGATAAGTTCGTGCTGGAGACGCATGCTTGTAGGATGCGTCTCCTTTGATTGGCTCCTAGGGTCGCCTTTTTTCTCACATCGGAGACGCATGTTGTTATCTCGTCTGTGTGTTTGTGTCTTATCCTTTCGACACTACCCGCTCTCTCTCCACGAAGCTAGGCCACTCTGTTCGACAACAACACTCGCTCTCTCTCTCCTTAAAAGGTCACTCGCTCGATTTGTGTACTCGGATGTCCCCGCCCGGCTGTCCCATTCGCCGCCGCGGTGCGCGCACTCCGAGGATTGTGCGACGGCGAAAGGGGCCGAGCGGACGTCGACCGCGCCGTCCTCCACGCCGTCGCCGCGGCGGCGACACCGCCTCCGATCCTCCTCCTCGGCCGCGCTTGCCTCGTAGAACGAAAGTCCTCATCAAAGTGGAAATTAAGTCGCCCATTTTATTGAATATTTTCAACTATCTTTTTGTGTGATGAATTATGCTCATTTGGTGTATGGAATGCAGATGGTGTCTGCTGCTCGGGCTTGGATGTACATACAGCCCCAAGAAGATTGGGAAAATTTCTTAAGCGGGGTCAATGGTTTTCTAAATCAAGTAGAGGCAGATATGAGAAACCGTGGTGTTCAGGCAATGCTTTGCCCTCCGTATGATTGTCTCAACCAAAAGAAATTCGCACAACGGGAAATCATTTTTCATCATTTGGTCACACGTGGTTTCACAAAACATTACACGTGTTGGAATAAACATGGTGAGGAAGGACTTAATGAACTTGAAGCAGGCCGCCTAAATGAAGGTGAAGTGCGACACCGAGGAACCAAGTTGAGAAGTACCTTGGTCCGTGTGTGATGAGTGATTGATTGAATGGTTTGAAGCTTTGTGTGTGTCGTGTTGAGTTGTGTTGTGTGTGTTTTATTTTGTGTATTTACCTTATTGTTTATGTGGTGTGTTGTCAATGCACTCGTGAGGAGTGGTTGACAATGTTGTGTGGACCGACTCTTGGCCTAGTATTGCGGGGTGTTGGTTGCGGCTTGGTTTGCGTTGGTGCGGGTGAAGAACGGGCACGAAAGGCCTTAGCCGTGCGGGGCCTCCGAGGAGTGGAGAGACAAGTAGGCTTGGTTCAAGGGACCGGTGGCCGACGGGATCAAGTGCGAGCCGCATGGTGCAAGAAGAGCAAGACGAACTCGTGGACATGGAGCCGGTGCATCGGTGGTGGCCAAGTCAAGGAACGAGGCAAGACCGAGTAGACCGTCCAGGGCGTCGGAAGTGAAAGGCTTGGCGGGCTCGACGGTTGGCGTGGTGAGGCCGGGCCGTGTACGCGGGGTTTGGTGGTTTGGCCACAAAACCATCGGAGGAGGGTTTCTCGGTTTGGGCCTCAAAACCAAGCCCGAGGGCACGGCGTGAAGGAGACGGCGGGAAGCTTCGAGGCGGGTGACACGCGGCATGATCAAGGTGCTTGCGTCGGGAGGACGTGAAGGCCCGATGGATGCGCGGTCGTCCGATGGTGAACTTCATGTGTTGACCAAAATGCCCCTGTGAGGGCTTGAGTTGTACTCCTAGTATAGGGGCACTTCGGTCTTTTCCGAAGGGCCTATATATAGGAGGAGGGGGGCTGAATTTTCAGCCAACTCTTGGGCTAGTAGGCCGCGGTACTCTTTCATTTTGGAGTGCTTTGGGAAAGAGGGAGAGAGGTGAGAGTGGCTCTTTGATTGGAGCTTTTTGCCATCTTAGATTTGGATTCTAGGAGTGGCTTGTAATCGATTGGACAAGATATTCAGAATAATTTCATCCTCTAAATCTTGTGCCAATCTTTCTATTCCCGAGTTTCTTTTATTGATTTTTCGGACCTCTTTTTGTGCTATTTTCATTCTTGGCTCGATTCGTCGTTTCTAGGACGTTTGGCTGTGGATTTCCTTGAGGGGATCATGGATGGATGCCTTGCGCACCTTTGGTGATGATCTTGACCCCTCAAACGCCGGGAATCAGGCTCGATTTGGTGAGGATTGGATGAACTCGAGTTTGTGCTTTGAGTGCACGAGATTTGCAATTCCGGTTGATTGGATTGGTTTAGGGTTCCAAGATTTTGGGCATAGCTTCACGTAGTGACGCTTCTCATCTACCCAAAATATGGGGTCAATCTGTCTAACGGTTTAGGAGATCCATCGATTGGAAGTTGGAGTTGTTTTCGCGGAGCTCACGCTTTTGTTTCTGGGTGAGGGGCGGACGGTCCGCGAGCTCGTGGCGGACTGTCTGTGGCCTGGGTTGTTCTTCGCGAGTTCATTGAGTTCTTCACGAGTTCGTCGTTCGATCGATTGGATTTTGATTTCTGTTTTGCACGTGGTTTGCGGACGGTCCGCAAGAGACCCTCGCACAGTCCGCGAGAAGATTTTCCGTGCGGACAGTCCGCGGCTCAATCACGGACGGACGATTTTTCGGGGTGCGGCTCTATTGGTTCAGAGTGCTTTTTCGGATAGTCCGCGTGTGGTGGCCGGACGGTCCGCGACCCCTTCGCGGACGGTCCACCGGTCCCACATGGACAGTCCGCCCAGGCTTTTGCAGTTCAGAGTTTGTGCTTCGGTTCTTGTTTGTTTGCTTTCGCTTCTTGTCCCTAGGCTTCTTGGTGGTTCCTTTGAGGTTGTTTGAGCCCTGTTTGGGATCTTGTTCGTGCGTGTGGGTTCATGGAGTTGCGATTGGGGTATAGGCCGAATTCAACCAAAGGGAAGAATTTTTATCGGTTCCCATTCACTCCCCCCCTCTCTGGTCGCCCGAATCGGTCCTTCGGACACCATGCTAACCATGATGAAGACCTTGATGACGGTGGACTTTTTGAGGGAAATGAACCATTATTCCCACTAAATGTGTTGAGGACCGAGGATATCACTGATCAAGAAGTTAGGGGCTTCGATGATGGTGAGGTGTTGCAACGTGTGCACAATGTTGATCAAATGTTGCGGGATGTTGAGTTTCAACGAGTGTACACACCTTTTGAATTAGCGAGGTTGAAGCAGTTCATTGAAGATTCAAAGAAACCCCTCTATCCTGATTGCTAGAAGTACTCTAGCCTCTCTAGTGATCTAAAACTTCTACAACTTAAGGCAGATCATGGTTGGAGTAACAAAAGTTTCAAACATCTATTGGATGTGCTTAGAGACATGCTACCTGAAGGAAACCAAATAGCAGAGTTTGTCTGTGAGGCGAAGAAGATAATCGTCCTCTGAGAATAGAGGTTGAAAAAATCCATGCATGCAAGAACAGTTGTGTATTGTTCCGTGGAGATTATGGAGACCTTGACAAGTGCCCCAAGTGTGGCTATGATTGGTACAAGAGGAAAAAGGATGGTGGAGATGATAATAATGCTGATGACGAGAACGAGCCCGACGAGATTAGAGGTAAGAAGAAGAAGGCTAACAGAGGGGCTCTGTGAGGGTGGCATGGTATTTTTGCGTCATTCCTCGGTCGAGAAGATGGTTCGCAACACGAAAGGAGGCCCAACTCTTGCATTGACATGCGAAGGCCGAAAGGAGCTTAATTATAAGAAAGATGGCAAGTTTAGGCACCCCGCAGATGCAGCGCAATGGGGTAACATTAATACCCACTTCCCATGGTTTGACGACGCAAGGAGCATACGGTTTGCTATGAGCACAGATGGCATGAACCATTCGGTAACTCCGAGCTCAACACATAGCACCTGGCATGTCGTGTTGTCGTTGTAAAACCTTCCACCCCGGCTATGCAAAAAACAAAAATATATGATGCCGACAATATTGGTCTCGGGCCAAAGTAACACGGTGACCGTATTGATGTCTACTTGAGGCCACTAGTTGATGACTTGAAGATATTGTGGAAGCCTAGTGTGCCACGGGTTTGGGATGAGTACAAGTGTGAGGAGTTCACAATGCATGGCATATTGTTTACCACCATCAAAGACAACCCGGCTCAGCGCAACCTCTCTTGCCAGAGTAAAAGTAAAGGTGTAGCTTGCCCACACTGCTTGGAAGATACTTGCGAAATATGGCTAAGACATTCAAAGAAATACGTATTTATGGGGCACCATCGTTTCCTCGGCAAGAAACATCCATACCGGGCCATGGATTGTCAGTTTAATGGGGAAAAGGAGAATCGAGAGGCGCCGTTGCATTTGACTCGGAGATCTAGTCCACTTGAAAGTCAAGGACATCAAAACTATAGAGGAGTTACCCAAACTCGACCGAAAAACCCTTGGCAAAAGAAAGAAACAAGATGGTGAAGAAGAAGAAGGAATGTGGAACAAGAAATCAATTTTATGGGAGCTAGAGTATTGACCGATGTTGGATGTGTGTCATTCGATTGACAACATGCACGTCAAGAAGAATGTGTGTGAAGCTACTTGTGAAACATTGCTACAACGAAGTCCAAAGGAAAAGATCATAAAAATGCAAGGGAGGATCTTAAAGAGGTGGGCATTAGGCGGAGCTCTATGCGGAGGAAACGAGAGACGGGGACGAACCTTTCCGTTGCCGCAACCACCTTGTCAAAGGCGAGAGAGAAAAGAATTACGGCATCGGTTTTGCACGATTTGAAAGTACCTTCGGGCTACTCATCAAACTTCAAGAGTCTAGTGTCGGTGAAGGACATGAAAATGAATTTCAACTTGATAAATCTCATGATTGCCATGTGCGATGACAATTCTTCTTCCTGTTGCACTTAGAGGTATCAAAAAAGAACCGGTTCACAACGCGATCATGAGCTTGTGTTTATTCTTCAATGAAATAGAACGAGAAGGTGATTGATGAGGAAAAACTATTGGACTTGGAGAGGAGGCATTTCAAGACCCTATGCTCGCTTGAAGCTACCTTCCCACCGTCATTCTTTGATCTCATGCCGCATCTAACAAAGACACCTCGCAAGGGAAATCGGTTCCTTGGCCCATCTTACCTTCATCGGATGTTTCCATATGAGAGGTTCTATGGATTCCCGAATTCATTGGTACATAACCGGTTATTTTCGAGAGGGAGCCATTGTTCGGGGCTACGAGACCATCGAAGCAGTGGAGTGGGCCATGGGTTATATGGACCGACAAAACCCCATTGGTGTGCCTCGCTCACGGCATGAAGGTAGGCTTTCAGGTGTTGGGACCATGGGGAAAAGGTCAGTCACTCCGGATGCAGATGCCTTCGAAAAGGCTCATTTCACCGTGATATAACAACCGCACTTAATTACACCGTTTGCCAATGAGCACAAATGACAACTACGTGAAGACAACCCTAACCATGGTAGGGCTTGGCTTGCAAAGATGCACATGCAAGGTTTCGGCGGGTGGGCTGCGAGATTATGTTGAGACATGCAACAATAATGCCGTAATTACCGACGAGATAAGGAATCTAGCGAGTGGGGCCATTGTTCATCGTTACAAGATAAGAAGAAATGGATATCAATAGATACACATTCTACACCATGACACGGGATAAAAAGAGCATCTATCAAAATAGTGGTGTGCGTGTACGGGTCGTCGTTGACGACGGTCATGACGATGATGATGACACGGAGACAAACACATATTACGGTCAAATAGAGGAGATATGGGAGCTTGATTATGTAGGATTGAAGGTAGCCTTGTTTTGGTGTATATGTGTCACCAATGGGAAGAGAGCTGTGAGCAAGGAAAAATATGGTTATGTTAGTGTTGATCTCGGGTCTTTGGTTACAAAAACGAACCGTTTGTCTTCGCCAACGATGTTGAGCAAGTGCTACACTTGGTCATCGAACAAGCTCCATTTCGTTGACGGCTTAGAGACTTGATTCCTGGCATGACTAATTAAAGAAAGCTTCGTCTTGCAACCCTAATTTTGGTTTGCAAGACAAAAGCTTTCCTTAATTATGCACATCTTTCAAGGAAAAAAAATGAGATATGCTCCATCCGGATTACGGTTGCTTCCTCATCTTACAAGTGAACACAAGAGAAAGATACGAGAGAGGGTGGAAACATATCCCTTAAAAAATCCCTCCTCCTGGAGGAGGAGGGGAAAGCAAAAGGAAGCCCAAGTGTGACGGAAAAGCTGCGGCAAGCTTTCCATCGGCTTGTTCATCCCGATGCCGGGAGGCTGCGGGCTACCTTCCCCCGGACACGGCTGCGAGCAAGGGGTATGTCACAAGGATTCTTCTAGCGAGTTGTGTTCGAGGGATGATCAACCCAATCACCCCCTATCACAAAAATTCTTTTAGCAACCGAGAGATCGAGGAGGAGGAAGAAGAGAGAAAAGCAAAAGCTTGCGCCCTACAAGATCTATTCTTTGCGTCATAGCTAGATCTAGATCTAGAGAAGAAGGAGGCAAGTGCCTCGCTTTATTGTATCGAAGAAGGAACCATATACTAGCTAGATCTAGATCTAGAGAAGAACAAAGCAAGTGAATCGCTTTCTTGTATCGAAGAAGGAACCATATAGCTAGATCTAGATCTACTAGAGAAGAAGGAAGCAACTTGAAGTGAGGAGGAGGACGATAGGCGTCGGTGCCTTTTTATAGAAAAAACAAGGAAGGGATAAGAGCAAGAGCACGGGAACGGCCGGGAAAGTTCCCAAGATGGTCAATGGAGAAAGCTCGTTGCTAGTCAATGGCCGAGAGCGAGTTGCGAGAGGTAGTGATTCCAATGTAGAATTAAATGATATGCGGAGTAAGCAAAAATCATCTGCAATGGCCGCGTTTGGATGGTAGATGTTAGTGTTACCGTTAGTGGTAGTTTTTAACACCTCCCAATTAACACATGTGTTTGGCTCCAAAGTGTTAGTTTTGGTGTCGGCCATGCCCGTGCACGGCGCGCCGGTGCGGCGTGGAAAAGAATGGCTTCGAATTTCTCTGTTTTGCGGCGAAGTGTAGGTCGCGCGCGAAATGGTGAAGTTCGCACAGAGAATAGGAAATCGGTAGTGGATTAGCTTTTGTATGATGCTCGAATTATCTATGTAAAATTTTGGGAGAGCAAGCAAATCCGACGTCGGTTATCGGCCCCGCGTCGCTAATGACTTGTGGGGCCAGTTCTATTCAAATGAAGAATAACTCCCATTTCTCCTTTTAATCTACAATCAAATGTTGTAACAAGTATTTTTTCGTAGTTATTAGTCCAAATTTGATACTTTTTTTCTAAATTTTTCTAAAATCACCATCTATTCATTAATTTCATTGTTTAGTGTACATTCCGTTTGTTGAGTGATGTTTATATGTCTTATTTTGTTCTTTGTAAGTACAAGCATACAAATAATATTTGTTTTACACAACCATTAGTGATGGAACTTTACATTTCATAAGCTTAAGGTGAACACAAGGTTTTGTAAGTTTCAAATGCATATGAGTAAGAACATGTTGCAAAGTGTGGAAAACTTCAATGTTCAAGCAAACTTCTAGGAAACTATGTGAGAGATGTAGACATTTATACACAAGTATATTATTCCTTCATCGATACCACTTGAAATTTCGAAGACAAGTTTAGATACCCAAATTAAGTTGCCAAGTCAATTTCTAGATTTTTAGAGCAAATTTGATGTTATTAGAATTATTATATAATTACCATGGGGTGTAAAAATGGAATATATGAATTTCGGGCACACAAGTGTGATTGTTGATATTTTATTGAAATACTAAATATCCTAATATGAATTGTTCATATTTTTATGGTTTTTTAGGTGTTGTTTGATGGGCTCTAATAATTCACGGAACCAAGTTTCATTTTACAAAAAATTGTGACAGGCCCACGCATCGGCGTCGGCGGCCAATATAAAAAAGATAACCGTTGCACACTGCCCGGGACCCAAGCGCTAACAAATGCGATGTGGGTTCACTAACCATCATCGCCAATGACACCGGCCCACGTGCCGGCGTTAGCGTTAGCGAGCTAACTGTGTCGGCAATGACTACTTTAATATGATCTAATTCATCACAACGGATCTCCGTTAATCACAATAGAATACAGTTCATCACAATGCGGTTGTATCTACTCGCGTATATTAGATCGAGTTCATGACATACAAAATCTAACAACCAAACTAATTAACTAAGCGACTCATGATCGACGGACAAACTAAGCGAGTTCATGTCCAAGAACCGGATGAAGACACAAAAGCACACAGAGACATTATTGTTACTAATTGGTAGGGGAGTCTATGAATTAGTTGGAGTCCCGCCGTTGTCGCCGCCGTGGCTGCCGTCGCCGCCGTCGTCGCCGTCGTGGCCGCCGTCGTCGCCGTTGGAGATGCCGTCGTCGAAGAAGAAGTGGCGGTGGGTAGCCCACTTGACCACGTGGAGATTCTCGAGCTTCTCGGCCAACCCGTGGATCCCGAAGGCGAGACCCTTCACGCTCGGGTCCTTGTACACATCATGATGCGCCTTAATGTCGAAGGCCTCGCCAACACCTTCAAGCTTTACGAAGGCGCTCTTGAGCGGATCGATTGCGAACTTAGTGTCATTGAAGAGCGGTTCCTCGGCGGTGTCCTTGGCCGCCGGCTCCTTCCCCTTCTCCAACTTCTTTTGACGGCGGCTTTTGTCGTCGTCGTCCTCCCTTCGTCCCCGCTTCAACGGCGGTGGTCTCCTCGACGCCATCTCCTCCTTCTCTCGGTGACCAAAGATTTGTAGTGGTGAATCGCGAGGAGGAAGAAGAAGTGAAGAAAAAGATGATAAGCTTATGGAAGAAGCAAAGGAAAGCGAGGGGGAGGGCGAGTGGGCGAGGGAGTTATATTGACAAGACGTGGAACCGTCAGGCGCCTCTGCCCCCACCCACTACTCCATTACGCCGGTACGTGCCACTCGATTGCGCATCGGGCTCTATCTCGGTCATGAAGCCACTCGTCGCCTTTCACTTACGCGGGAAGGAGAAGGGGAGGGGCAATGATGTCGGGCCCACTTGTCAACGACGAGCGGCCAAAGCGCGGCGCCTTTTCAATTTCCATTTATTGTTTTATTACGACATGGCCGAGGCGCCATCTTCAACCTTCAACCCTCGAGCTTGTCGCCTCGCTCCTTCAACTTCAATCCTCGTCGCCAACTTCATCCCTCTTCAACTTCAATCCTCCTTGCCAACTTCATCCCTCGTCGCCGCCAACTTCAATCCTCGTCGCCATTCAAATTCCAAACCCCGTCGCTGTGCTATTTCCTCCATTCTCCTTGATGGCCGCGGCGGTGTGCTTGATGCGCTGCGCCGGATGAACTTCTCACCAAGATCATCATCCACTCCATCAAGGATGTGGCTGTTTCCATTTTCTGAACCTTCGTAATAAAATTTGTGGCACCTTCGGGCGCATCCGCAACTCCGATGAGGTACTACCGCACGTGTCGCTGCGTGACCTTCGTGAGGTGTGCAAGAATCGGTACGTCAGGTCATGCTTTGAGCGGAGCTTCGCGAGGCCAATCATCTGGAGGCATTGTTCTTCGAGGGGATGGAGAGGTTGATGAGGTGGCGAGAACCCCGATAGGGGTCCGAAGCTCATTGGAGATGCCGTTCTCGAAGACTCGGTGCCGAGTACTTCTTAGCGATCTTTGAAGTACCGGTGCAACCGGCGGACCCCGAAGCCATGGCACCGCTCCGGGAAATCGGCGGTGGCCCATCGCCCCCGAGGTCCGGTGGAAGAACCCCAACCGTGGTGGCCGCGCTACCTCGTCAAGCGAGGATCTCGACAACATTGTGTGGTGGTGCGGCTTGATGACGGCGACGACGAAGACATTCCGTTGCTGCCCGTCAAGAATCCCCACATCCGCATTTGGGAAGCGGGATGTAGGCGCTACGGGCCGGATACTAAAGAGATCATCCATTACTGCAGCGCCGAGTGTCGCATCCGTCATGAGTTCGATCTCTGGACGCGTAGCTTTGGCCACCCCGCCGTGGAGTACACCGTCAGCAGGATGGACATTGAGATGTAGGCGCAAGCATATATCAATGAACATTATCTATCTTGAATGTAAATTATTAGATATATTACTAAACGCGGATTTGATTTTATCGGGATATCTGTTTTTAATCGGTTTTTGATAGGCAATATTTGATTTGTCACGTTTGTGAGTCAAATTGAAGGTTGCGGTGGTCTCATTTGCCGCCGACGAGGCCTGGGATGCCCTCTTGGGTGTCATTGTTAAAACCGCCGAAGCAGGCACGGCGGCGGCGGCGGCGGGCGACGGTGCCCTCTGCTTCCTCCTTTGTTCTATTCAAATGAGCGTGGGCGACAGTTCTATTCAAATGAAGAATAGTTCCCATTTGTCCTTTTAATCGCAATCAAATATTGTAACAAGTATTTCTTTGTCCTTATTAGTCCAAATTTGATATATTTCTATTTTTTTTCTAAAATCACCATCTATTCATTAATTTCATTGTTTTGTGTACATTCTGTTTGTTGAGTGATATTTATATGCCTTATTTTGTTCTTTGTAAGTACAACATACAAATAATATTTGTTTTACACAAACATTAGTGATGGAACTTTACATTTCGTAAGCTTAAGGTGAACACAAGGTTTTGTTAAGTTTTCAAATGCATATGAATTCTAACATGTTGCAAAGTGTGGAAAACTTCAATGTTCAAGCAAACATTCTAGGAAACTATGTGAGAGATGTAGACATTTGTACACAAGTATATTATTCCTTTATCGAAACCATTTGAAATTTTGAAGACAAGTCTAGGTACCCAAATTATGTTGTCAAGTCAATTTGTAAATTTTTTAGAGCACACTAGATGTTAGTAGAATTAGTACATCATTAACATGGGATGTAAAAACAGATTCTAAGAATCTTGTGCACACAAGTGTGTTTGTTGATATTTTATTCAAATACTAAATGTCCAAATACATATTGTTCGTATTTTGTATGATTTTTATGTGTTGTTTATGGGCTCTAATATTTTAGGGAAGCACGTTTCATTCCAAACAAAATAGTGGCTGGCCCACGCGTCGGCGTCAACAACCAAAATAAAAAGAAAACCGCCGACCCAACTCCCAACAAAGGAGACCGGGTTCACTAACCATCGCCGCCCATGACAACGGCCCACTTGTCATCGTTAGCGGAGCAAACCGTGCGCGGGCAGCTCAAAAGTTTCCACCTATATTTACTATAGTGCCCATGAAATTCCAATTGCTGCACAGAGCCGTCAAGGGCATGCCAGTAGTTTCATTAAACACAGTTACGCGCGCCATTCATATTCGGCTCCTCGCTAGACAGATCCACAACACCCGCATTCTTCCCACGCCCGCCGCCAATCACCCCGCCCACCTTCATCGCTCTCTCCCTGCTGCAGCCCTGCTCTTCTCCAGCCCCACCGCTCCTTGCGTGACGACGGTGATGAGGACGCGGTTGCGGCATGCCGACATATGTCCGGCCAACCTAAAGACGGTTGACGCGGACCCGTCGACGTCGTCCCCGGCCACGACGACGAGCCGACCGCCTAAGGCCATGAGTCGCCATGGATCCGGTCCCTCCGACCATCATGAGAACAACGACTTCATTCGCGACAAAGGTTAGTCCCGCTTGAACCCCGGCGCCCTCTCTCTCATCGGCCACCAAAATCGATCTGCTATATATTCATGTCAATGTGGATTAATTAGGGACACATGACTAGATAGTTCATCTTTAATTGATTGGTTGTGCTATTGATTGATGGATTTTGTTACCCCAAGTCCGTGTGAATAAATTGTTGCTAACAAATGTAGTTATATGAGCTCGTTAAAATTCATTTTTCATGTTCCTAGTGCTATAATTTTTGCACTTTAAATTCATGAAAAGCATCGAGGATGTTAGCATACTTTAATTTCTCGCTATGCTTTGAATGTACCGGATCGCTAGATTATGCTTTGGACATGTTAGCATATACTTTAATTCCGCTATGCTCGGATCGACAGTTATGCTTTGGACACGTTAGCATAATTTAATTCTTATGGCCACATAATGTCATTGGGAATTGCATCGCGAGTGGTTTATAATGTAGTCCACCCAATCTGCTATATATTCATGTCAAGTTGGATTAGAGAGACATGCCTTGATAGTTCATCTTTAATTGATTGACTTTGGTTTTGATTGATGGATTTTGTTGTCCCAAGTCGGTGTGAATAAATTGTTGCTAACGGATGTAGTTATATGAAGCTGTTGAAATTCATTTTCATGTTCTTGGTGCTACATTTTTTGCCTTTGTAAATTCATGCAAAGCATCGAGGATGTTAGCATACTTTAATTCTGCTATGCTTTGAATGTACCGGATCGACGATTATGCTTTGGACTCGTTAGCATATACTTAATTCTGCTATGCTCGGATCAAAAATATGCTTTGGACCTGTTAGCATATTTTAATTCTTATGGCCACATAATGTCATTGGGAATTGCACCGCAGTGGTTTATAATGTAGTCCATCCAATCTGCTATATATTCATGTCAAGGTGGATTAGGGAGACATGCCTTGATAGTTCATCTTTAATTGATTGACTGTGGTTTTGATTGATGGATTTTGTTGCCCCAAGTCTATGTGAATAAATTGTTGCTAACGAGATTCAATTATATGAACTGTTGAAATTCATTTTCATGTTCCTGGTGCTACAATTTTTGCACTGTAAATTTA
Organism: Cenchrus americanus; assembly: GCA_947561735.1. NCBI lineage: Eukaryota > Viridiplantae > Streptophyta > Magnoliopsida > Poales > Poaceae > Cenchrus > Cenchrus americanus. The sequence continues at coordinate 232,938,504 of OX387241.1, read as the reverse complement.
TGAAAAGCATCGAAGATGTTAGCATACTTTAATTCTACTATTTTTTGAATGTACCAGATCGACAGTTATGCTTTGGACCTGTTAGTCTACTTTAATTCTGATGGCCACATAATGTCAGTGGGAATTGCATCGCAGTGGTTTATAAGGTAGTGATAACTAGGCTATCTTATTCTTTATTGTGAGTGTTAATTGTTTCACTATTGTCATATATATTGTTATTGTTGGTGTCATGATGTGTTATGAGTGTTGTTTCACTACTGTCATATATAATTGTTGGGTTTTTAGATCTAGATTTGTTTACTTCAACAAATATTTCTCAGCATTCTCAGCAAGTTGGCAAAGCAATCTCAAATGCAATGATGAACAACTACTACGTGGTGGGTGCCTATCGCACTAGCCACCGGGTAACGATGATCATCCGTATGAAGTTCAAAGAGGTTTGGTATCTAGATTCTACTAAACAACATCCCCCACTAAAGTTCCCGGACCTCCAACACGTTTTGAACTAGTCATTGGTATTGCTAACCATGCGGGGCCTTTGGTACAATATTTTTTGTGTCGAAAAAATCAACCTCTTAGTGTTTCTATTTGGTATTGGACAGAGTGACGAAAGGAAAGAAATCTCGTTGTAAGACCGAGGTTTTTTTATGATCCCTTCTTACCTATTTGGTACTGCATTAACTTGTCATTTCGGTACCTCGATGCGGTGTGCTCAACGGCCACGGGGGTCCTCTTTGTGTGGATTCCATGTGGCATTCCATATGTTAAGACTACTCGATGACATACCCGACATCAAGAAGGCTGCGAAAGTAGACAATAATGCTCAACCTTGTCTCTCCTCATATTATCCATCGATTTTAGAAACTAAACTGATTTCTACTTGTATTCTCATTAATGATTGTATTTTGCGGGATTTCAAACCTCTTGTAGATGTTTCCATAGAAGATGTAAAGCGTGTCGGGAGATGTTGTGCGAGTACATTCTTAAGGAGACCATCGACCGAAAGGGCAACTTCTACAACGGTGCATTGTGAGTTTATTGTGACCGAAACATGAAACTCATTCGGTCTTCTTTAGTCATGTGTTGTTGCTCGAGAACCTGCTTGGCTTGCTTGGTTGGGGCGTCGGATATCGCCTAGTTCGGGCGGTTTTCTCATGACTCCATCCAAACAAGCCCCGATGAGAGTAACTCGAAACTTGATTTGATCCTAGCTTGTCTATAAATGTGGTCTTGCTTTGCCTATATCCGTGATGTGAGAATGTGTTTGTGATGTCTCTTTGTTGTGGTGGCTGCCAAATCTCGGGCCGGTCCCCGGGATGCGGCCCACGGTGGCCGCCAAATCTTGGGCGCTTCCGGGATGCCCCGGCAACCAGGCAGGTTACTATAGGGGTGGCCGTCGTATCTGTAACAGGCGTTAATTAAATCTCGTTACAAACACTGATCAGTGAGTAACGGGCTTTCCTTCGAAAAGCCCGTAACAAAAATGCCCACAATGTAATGGGCAGTGTAAAAGCTCGTTACCGGTCCCGACCGGTGGGCCCCGGTGCACGGCCGTTCATCGAGATATAGGAGACGCGAGGTTGAAAGCAAGCGTCTTCTTTAATAGAGAGAAAGCGAGCGCGCGTAGAAATAGATGCTTCTCATTTCGTCGAGACGGTGGAGACGCTAGTTCGAGAGAATGTGTCTTTGATGTTAATTTCACGATAATGAGCTCGTTTTATGCCCGTTACCATAGTTTCATGTGGGCCCAGAGAAACATCCATTTCACGTGACCGGTGAATAGTTGTGGTAACGGTCGTTGTTTGATGCCCGTTACAAATCCTATATGTACCGAGGCGCACGTGAAATAGACGTGTCTCGGTTCGTCAAGATAGTGGAGACGCGGGTGGACATCGGGCGTCTCTAATATTGAGCTACTGTAACGGGCTTTGCTTTGGTGCCTCGTTACGAAAGTTCCCCGTGGGCCCGAAAAATAGCCATTTCACGTGACCCGAGGCTAGTTGTGGTAACGGTCGTTGTTTAATGCCCATTACCTTTCTTGGCTTATTTGTAACACTTGATCGGTAACGGGCGCATTGCCCATTACCAAAGGCGATCTACGCCCGTTACCGGAGCCGGTTTTTCACGTAGTGTAAGACCTTATAAAAACTAACTCTTGACCCATTGTCAAATGTGGATTGATCCGCCCCCACCGTACCTTCCATCCGGCGTGTTTCTTTGGATACCGCCTTCTCCATGCCAATCGGTCGATCCTCCGGTTTGCCATCGGCTGTCGCTCTAACTTGTTGGCCCACCGTCGGGGTTGAACCCCTCGACCATCGGTAGATCTCGTTGACTACCCCGTTCTTCATTCAATCGGTTGATTATGCTCTGCTTTTCATCGGTTGTCTCTCTTCCCCTTTATTGACATGTTTTCCCAAAAAACGGTGTCAACACGACCACGGCCGCCGAGACCATGACGCCAAGCTTGACGCGGCCGGCGGCCGACGCGACTCGGGTGAACGACCTTGCCGGCTTGCCCCTACCGCGGCGGCCGGCCATGGCCCTTGGCGGCGCCCCTCACGGTCGTTGCCCCTACTGTGGTGGCGGCTGCAGAAAGAGATCTACGACATCCACAGGAATGGGGTTCAGCGACGGTGTCGACCTTCACGGGAGAACTTGAGCCCTTGACAGCAGCGGGGGAGGGCCCCAGCCAAGGTCGCGACGCCTCCTCCACCCCTACACGGCGGCCGCCTGTGGCCCCTGGCGGCGCACCCAACGATCGTGACCCAGACCACGGCGACGGCCTACGGAAAGAGATCGACGACCTCCATGGGAGTGTGGTCGGTTGCGATGTCGACCTCTCGCGGGAGAAGCCGGCGACGACGGTGGGAGGGGCGGTCGAGGGCCGTGGTGCCGCCTCCCCCCTCCCATCGTGCCTCCTCCACCTCTCTCGCAACACCACCTCCACCTCCTCGCGGTGCCCCCGGACCTCTACAACGCGAGCGGCCAACGATGGTGTTCCTCACGGGGAAGGTCCTGTTCCCGGTTCGGTGGTGCCGGGCATTAGGCCATAGAGAGCGACGCGAGCGCGGGAAAACGCAACAATGGCAGATGTGATGACGTGCTACCGTGCTTTGGAGAGATTTGCAGCATGGAGGAAGAAGGAGGTCCCCGCTATGACATGTGGGCCCTGCCGCGCGATGACAAGCAATGATGGCTTATGTGGCGCCACGTATGCACAAACCGCCTCGAAACTACCGAAGGGTGTAAACCGAATGGTGTTTAAAGTTCGTGGGTGTCTAATACCCGGTTCTATGGTTAGGGGTTGAAACTCGGACAACGCCTATACATGAGGGTTATGGAATGTACTTTTTCCTTTTATCATCATGATCGAGAGAACTCCCGAGACTACCCCTACACCTCTCCCGTGCGCCGACCGGACCATCCGCCGCTTGTCGCCGATGCCCTTATCTTCGCCGCCGATGCCCTCATCGGCTCATCCCCGTCGTCCATGGATGCGTCGCCCGGAGTTCGCCACGTGCCGGCCTTGGACACACCGGCCACCGATGATGGCTCCGCCCGGACATGATGCTCCGCCCCGAGTCCGCCCGCGCCCGGCCTTGGACGCGGCGCCGGGTAGCGAACATGGCCTCATATGCCATTAGTTCGAGTGTGATACCGGTGATTCATGACAACATGATTAATGGGACTAACCAAATTGTTGAGCATGTCCTTGTAGACATTTCTAGGTCCCATAGATGCAAAATACAACATGCCAAAATGACAAGAGAAAGAAAAAGAAAAGCAAAAGACATCGCCGGATGATCCGACGGTCCATTTCCTAGATGCGTCGAGTAATGGAAGAGATGAAGCAAACAAAATATAGTAGCACCGAGAAAAATCGACGATCGGGTTGGTTTGACCGTCGGTCTATCGGATGATCAATTTGAACAAGACCGAGACGCACCAAGTCGAAGTCTTCAAGACCGGATGAACCGACGGTGTGGCAAGGTGGTTCATCCGATGGTCCTTAAGTTCAAGATAGAGAGAAAACAGTTCGGAAGATAGTAGCACCGGATAAACCAACGGTGTAGAAGCGGTTCATCCGACGGTCTCGACGAAGCTAACGAGAATGTTTTTTGGCCATGAAGCCTTCGGCACCGGATCAACCGATGCACCGTCGGATGAAGCGTAGATTGTATTGTGTCGGCAGATTTGCAATGACTACGACGACGTGGAGTGGCACCGGATGAACTGACAGTGGGCAAAAGGGACCATCGGTTCATCCGATGGTATGGTTTTCAGTGGCCATTAGCCAAGGGCTCTTTCCAGGCCTTGGGCTATTTATACCCCCTCCACTCACGCATTTGAGGTCGATGGATTGTGTGGAAGTGCAGAGGAGTGCAAGACACTTAGAAGATCATATCCAATCCATCCAATTGCTAAATTGCTCATATATAGACTTGCACATGTTTTGTGTGTGTGCTTAGTGATAGGCTTAGCTTGGAGATGAGTGAGCGCAAGCTTGTGCCAACCTTGTGAGGTGACTCTTGAGTGAATCAAGTTGTACAAGGTGCGCCGGAAGCCCCGGGGCCTATGTGGCTCACCAGCAATCGTTTTCGACCCTCCGGCTTGGTGTGGAGTGGCGAGGACACTTTGTGCGGGGACGTGGAGACCCCCTTCCTAAGTGGAGAAGCTCCTTAGTGGAGGCGATATCAAGGTGACCAAGAGAGCTTGGCGATTGCCTAAGTGGCGAGCCTTTGTGGCGAGCCAAGTGGTGCTCTTGGTAGAGACTTGGTGACCGGAAGTAATACTCTTGTGTGAGTGCTTCAACAATGTGGACTAGGGGTGGCTTAGTGCCTACCGATACCATGGGATAAATCGTGTGTCAAGAGTTTGCTTCTCTCATCCCTCTTTACGTTTCCGCATTACTCTCTTCCAATCCTTGCTTGTCTTTACTTTTCTAGAGTAGTATCATTCTAGGATTTGCTATAAGTTGCAAAACTTGTTTTGGGATGAGGGTTTCACACTAGATCAACCTTAGATTGCACATCTAGATGGAAATGATCTAGTTTTCTTATTTATGCAAAGTAGTGAAGCCATAGGTTAAGTTTTAGAAGCCTAATTTATCCCCTCTCTCCCTCTTAGGCTATGAGCATCCGATTACTTACATGCCACCGGAGCCGGCTCCGCCTGGACATGGCCGCGCTACCGCCACCGCCCCCGGAGCCTGCCCCGCTCGGCCATGGCCACACCGCCGCCACGCAAAGCCGGCCCTTCCTAGCCATGGATGGACCGCCACCCGCCATCTCCCTTTCCTAATTGCCATGGATGCCCCATCTCCCCATCCGTGGCCGCCACTTTGAGGAAAAGGGGAAGGAAACGAGGGCATAATGGTCGGTTCATGCACGTGATCGATATGCAACGCTAAAAAAGACTTCTCACACTAGCGAATTCTTGATTGACAGAATTATCCGTGTCATATTTTCGGAGACTTGAACCTGGAAAAAAGTGAAGAAAGAAAAACTAGGTTCCTTTCAGTTTTATCCGCTGACGACGCCAACATGCAGAAGCTAGTCCAGTAAAATCATTCCGTTGATTTCACCATCGTTCATGAATATTGAATGTTACACGGGACATGTTCCCTGGGGCCGGCAAGATAAAACGGGCTTCCGTGGGCTATCCTAGTTCATTTGCCAGCTCAATGCCCTTCACGTGCAATTTCTTTCTTTTCTTTTCTTTTCTTTCGAGACAACAATGGTCACGACCAGATTACGGTGTAGTATACGCCGTAACGACACGCAAACCCAGCCTAGAACGATTTCGTCCCGTACGGGCAGCCGAGAGGACTCGTGCACCCCTCAAAAGAAGACGGTATGACCAAGCAGACGTGTCCGACGGCACACCACTCCCCCGGTGACAATCCATTCATATGGTGGAGGGAATTGAATTGCTGTGGAAGACCCAAGCACAAGCGCTAGCTGTAAGAGTGATCTTTTGCACCGTGGCGTCGAGTTGTGTTGCCGCAACCACAACCCGATAGGGGCACTAGCCAGTCGGACACCCCGGTTCGTTGTTGGACAGAGCCTGACCTTGCTTGCTGCGTACCGACGGTGCCAACAAGTACACAGGCCGCAGGCGGCTGCCTGCCAGCTTAACAATCCGGTGTTGAATGGAGGGAGCCTCCCGAGCTTGATGTCTGGGTGCGCAATTCGCTTGTGACGTCGTGGTGCAACGGAAAAGATCTCCAGTGCCACGCCGGCCAAACGGATTAATAATAAGTCGCCGGGGAACTTGGCATGTGACACATATGCCTAGCTTTTTGATAAGAGTTTTTATTTCAACCAAAAGATTGCTTACTTCTTGATAGAGCTCCTAAGGCAGGATAAGAATGTAAGGCAAAAAAATGTTTTGGCCAAAAAGAAACAAGGGATGATGTATCACATTTGTTATGGAACACTAGCTTAATTTTTATGTTCATGGATTGTGGAGTGTTGGCTTGGCGAGTGCCTGCGACGTGTCGTTTAAGACGGAGCTTGTAGCTAATACTAGCATCATGCCCCCGCGTTGCTACGGCCGTAATAAAATTCTAAACATATAAATATGATACTGATGCACATCATGCTCCCTACTATTTCAACTCACTAAGGCTCATAAGTATCAACATTTTTAAGTGTCAAAATGAGCACGACACAATATTGATAATTTTACTCTCGTTAAGCATGCACAGACATAGTGAAACAAAGCTAAATGACGTGCATGTGCTCGCTTGCAACCTCACTTTTGAAAATGGTGTGCGTTACTACGGGCATCCAAATATTTAAAATGAATCCAATTTCCCTAGAGCAATGCAAGTTTTCATATTTTCATGGCCATATAAAGCATGGAAGAATGGCCATATTTCCCCTCTTTTACCTTTTTTATTTTCCCCTCTTTTAATTTTTTTATTTTTATTAGTATAGATAGTAAATTGCACATGCAACACACATGTTTTCCAAATATTTGGTAAACAAAAGATTTTATTCATAAAAATTCCAATAAATAACTTACTGCCATGTAAACAAAATATTTTATCGATAAAACATTCCTTGTCGATGCCACGCCCGTGGGCGGCCGGCTTCGCGGTCGCCACCGCCGACAATGCGCATTGGTCTTCCATGCCGCTGACGAACGATGGTCTCTGGCGCCACGAATAATCCTTTACGCTGTTGCACTGGATTCGGATCTCAGCGACGAACCAGTACAACGCGGGCATCATCATCCCTTCATGCCTCGGAGCACGAGCCGCCCTCGTCGCCTCACAAGACGACGAGCCCGACCGTCTCTCCGATCGCCAGGGGCTTTCTTACACAAAGGACCATCAAGTAGATAGGCAAAAAGACATGTTGTACTTGCCCAAGGCCCAAGGGCATGTACAGCCCTTAAACATGAACTCGTCTGTAGAATCTTGAATTGCGTATACAACTCATAGATAGGAAGTTCGTCTGTGTGCGCAATTCGCTTGTGGCGTCTGGAGGCTACTAAGTCCAGTACTTGATTTCACCCTCGATCAAGGACTTTACACACACGGACATGGGCTGTCCTAGTTTTTTTTCAGACAACGGCGACGACGTGGTGGTGTATTCCGTCACGACAGGCAAACTATGCGCTAGAACGATTTTGTCCCGTACGGGCAGCCGAGAGGGCTCGTGCACCCCCCAAAAAAAGACCGTATGGCCAAGCAGACGTGCCCGACGGCACACCACTCCCCGGTGACAAGCCAATCTTATGGCAGAGGGATATAGTGAACACAAGCGTTAGCTATCCAAAGTGATCGAGTTCTGCTGCAACCACAAGCCAATAGGGGGTTAGCCAGCCGGACAGTCCGGATTGTTGTTGGACAGAGCCCTGACCTTGCTTGCTTCGCACTGCGAACAAGTACACAGGCGGCTGCCTGCCAGCTTAACAATCCGGTGTGTGATGGAGGGGGAGCCTCCCAAGCTTGCTGACGTGTGTGCAACTCCGCTTGTGGCGTCGTGGTCCGGCAGCAACGAGTTCGAGACCAAACGATTACTAAATAAGTCACTCGGAGAAATGGCATGTGACACATATGCCTAGCGTGTTTTTAGTCAAAAGATTGCTTTCTTTTTGGATAGTGCTCCTAGGGCAGGACAAAAATGTTTAGGTGTAACAAATGTTCTGGCAAAACAATATTTACAAGGGATGTATCACTCTTGCTACCAAATATAGTAGCTAAAATTTTGTGTTCAGGTGGATCAAAAACTTTTTACGTATTTAACAAAAGACGATTTAGGTATTGTATCTGACAGTTTTTAATCTTTTTCCTATATCAAGATCAAATTCCAAATTCTCATGTCCACTTTAAATCTTCATAATCAATTATCTTAGTGAGCTTTTTGGATAGGGCTCAGGACAAGAATGTTATGGCAAACAAATGTTCTGGGCAAAAAGAAATGCAAAGGATGATGTATCACTTTTGTTACCGAACACTAACTAAAATTTCGTGTGTTCAGATGGATTAAGAACTTTTTATATATTTAAAAAGACGTTTAGGTATTGTATCTAATGTTGTTTAATCTTTTTTCTATATCAGGTTTAAATTATCAAACCACTTTAAATCTTCAAAATCAATTATCTACATGAGCAGTGTTAGATATACCAGGCTTGATCTTTTCATCTATGGTACAGTTCTACACCGGTTGAGGTTATCATATATCTTTAGTGATCCCTTCATGGGTTTGAGATTTGTGCCAACGAGTATTTAAAGTTGGTAAATTGGATCTGTATTAAGACGTCGGTTTTGATGTTGGCGGCTCTAAATTATGATTTAGGACTAAGGTACGTGTAACACCACCATTTTCTATGTGCTTGTAGTTGCATAAGCTGTGTCATGTCGGGGCGGAGCTGGACTTGGGGCCACTGGGCCATGGCCCTAGGTGTCGGCCAAAAAATCAGTTATATCCATGTAATTTTTCCTTTAGTGGCCCAGCAATCCTTGTGGCCCAGCAATCCTCGCGAGTCACGGCCCAGCCTTGGTCTGCCACTAGTGCGGCCTACCTTCCTACTCTCTCGCGCGCGCATGCGCGACTCCGACTGGCACACTCGCGTAATGCCGCAATGGCGCAACCCCAGGGGCGCAACCCTAGCAACTCCGACCAACGGCGGCCTAACAGAGACAGGCAGATAGCAGCATCGGCGTGAAAGGACGTCGTCCTCGTTGAGGCCTTCCAAGACCCGCTCTGTCCCAACAGCTGCGCTCCTAGCACCCGCTCAAGCTCGCTGTCGGCCCTACCCCTTGCTGGTGTTGGGCGTCAGCAGCGGTTTGACTATGAGGAGTCTCCGACAGACGGCGGCAAAGCGTAGGTTACTTTTCCATCTCCAATCTTTCAATGATTCAATCCGCAATCCCCACTTCCATACTGAGTATCGAGAATATGAGATTATTGATATTGTTATGCACTATTTTGTATATTAGCATTTCTCAATGTCAATGAATAAGAGGAATAAGACACGACAGACATGGGTACCCATTGGTTCCCACCGACCAGGTCCCGGAGGTCCCTGTCAAGTGGACCCAACCTACCGAAGCCCCGTCGAACCGCAAGTAGGCCAGGAACCTTATCCACAATCCCGGCGACCTTGGAAGATCATGCGGACGACCTCATCCGGACTCCGAAGACACCGCCGGAGCTTGTGGCACAAGCTTCTCCCTAGGTCGTAGTGCGGACGGCCAAGAGGGTCCGAGGATCGCGGGATCCTCTTCGTAATCACGGAAGGAGACCTTCCTAATCAGAACCGACCCCGATGAGGGTCCACCGACCTCAAATGGAAACCCTAGCTCGCCGGCCATATAAGGCGGCCTAAAGCTCCATTCGAGGGGACTCCCCAATTCACGCCTAATTCCACCATACTGGACGTAGGGTTTTACTCTCCCGAGGCTCCGAACCGCCTAAACCCTCATGTCCAATGCCATTCTCGTCGTGTTTCAAGTTCCATATGAGAACTACACCTATGCTCTTAGGTCCCGATCCCCCCATCAATCAACCTACAACCGCTTGGGTAGCCCCCTTGCGGATCCGCCGAGTCTCACCCCCCGATAGTTGGCGCGCAAGGTAGGGGCGATTGGGTACTCGCCGTGTAGCATGGTGAACCGATCTATCGTCGTCTTCCCAACGAGCATGGCAAACATCCTTGCTAACCCCGTGGAGATATGTTTTGGCTCCTTCACGGCGACCTCAACCATGCGGCGGCGGCGATCTCCCCCGACAGTCTCCATGAAGGTTTCGGTGACACCGTCACCGCCCACAACTCTAGCCATAAGTCAAAGGACCACCCGCCCAAACCCTATGACATCGTTCGGGGAATGGAGCGAGTCATCGACATGACGGAGGAAACCCTCCGGATCCGCGAGAGAGCCTAACACTCAACGCGAAGACGCATCGCGCCGCAAGACCTTCCCCTTCGGTCTGCGGCCATCTAGCGACGCACATGCCCGTCATGCAGCCAAGTCCATCCAGATCCAATCTAGGCGGTGGGAATCATCTGGAGACCTGAAGATCGAGCCTCGCACCTGTCGCGATCCACTCAACATACTGTGCACCTACCACAAAGGCGCACGACACACCCTCCGTGGTTGTCGGCTACGGAAGAAGATTGACTGGCAGTGCGATGCTTCATGTGGCGCATGGACCCCCATGTCTCCAAACATCAGCGAGTTCCAGAAGGCCCAGATCCGCGTCTCCCCCAACGACCAAAGATCCACCCGGCGGCGCGTCCTGGTGGTTTCAGCGAGCGAACTACCGCGGGTCGGTGCAATAGACTTCGAGGAGGCACGTCGGATCCAAGGCAACGCGAACCGCGCCCGCAGGCGGGCGGAGGAGCAGCGCCAGGCGGTACCTCCGTGCGCCCGCGACCTACGCCTTGAGTTCGAAGAGGCGGGGTTGCCGACGTTCAACAGCCCTCAGGCCAACTTGGGTGCGGCGATGGCACGTCTCCAGCAAGCCAACCCTTCGCCTGAGGCCGACGCGGCTATGGCTTACCTACGGGTTGCTACAGCTTTGGTGGAAGAAAAGAGCCAGCGTCCAAGTCCGTGGCATCTACGTCGAGCCGGCATTCGCGTAGTCGAACCCATCGACCTGCGCATAGCAAGCTTCCCACTATCCAGGAAGAAGTCAACCAACCACGGGCGAACGCCGCGCCGGGCGTCGACCGCGTGCCAACCTCGATAAGAACAAGGCGCGACCGCGACGCTCGCGGCTACATCGACCGGCGCCACCGCGAGCGTGAAGAGTGAGAGCTTCGACACCGCCTCGACTACGATCGTGGGCACCGTCCATCGCATCATGGAGCGTGAAGAACGTGCGGCCACGATGTCGAGAACCGGCGACGCGCTCGGCACGAGGCGGACTATAGCCACCCCGAGGGTCCGGTCCCTAACCGGCCGCCGGCCCGGGTCCCGAGTCGTGGCCCCCGCACATGAAAATGGTGCCGCTCAAGTCGGAGACAACGGCGACGATATGGCATCACTTTGCCTTCCCCATGTTGGCACCACGTCTCCGAATCGTCGCCTAATCCCAACAACTTAAAGCCAAACATCCGGAAGTACGACGATCGCTCCGACCCCAACATCCGGTTGTCGACCTACTACGTCGCTTTCAAGGCAACCGGCAGAAACTTTGACCCATGGCGGCTTACTTCCCGTTGGTGATGGGCGACGCACCGTCGCCTTAGCTCAACAACCTCCCGCGAGCAAAGCATCACGTCATGGGTCGACCGTCTCGAGCCTTCACTTCGAACTTCCGGGTGACCTACAATCGCCCCGGAAACGCCTTCAACCTCGGGTGGGTGACCATGAAGACCGGTGAGCGGTTGTGCAACTACACCAACCGGTTCTTCGAGAACCGAAAACCTGCGTCGGTGTCCGGATGACCGAGGTCGTCGACGGCTACAAGAAAGTGAAGGACCGATACGACGAACCGAGAGAGGGGGAGTGAATGAGAGCTGATAAAAATTCTTCTCGAAGGAGATGGAAACTCCAACAAGATGAACACGGCTTCCAACACACGTCTCCGACTCACTACCCAAATTGGCCAAGCCCACGTAGCCACTGGAGTGCCACCGGACCCGGGAACCAACACACAACCTTCCGACCGAGAACACACTGAACACCAAACCTCGAGTCCACTGACCAACACCGGTCAGACCGGTGAGCACCACCGGTCAGACCGGTCCCTATCGGTGAGAGTTGACGACTTCCCCTAAGTGACTTCACACCGGTCGGGACGGTGCAACACACGGTCGAGGCCGGCCCAAGCCTCGAAAGCCCCCAAATCACCAAACAAGCTTACCGACCTCCAAACTAATCCAAACTCGAAACAACGCAACACGAAGCAGCAGCGAACACACTCGGACGTTCACCCGACCAAAAACCCACCGAGGGTTGCACCGGTCGACCGGTCAAGAGCACCGGTCGACCGGTGTAGCCCGGGGCGCTCGGGATGAACAACACCCGCGGGTCAACTCCCCCAAATCCAAACTTCGATCTCCCGAATCGCTCCACGGACTTGAACAAGACTTTGGGGATAATAGGAACACCTCATGAGGAGTCCATAGCCAAGTTTAATCCCCACCAAAACTTGTCCAAAAAGGAGGAATCGAAGAAATCCCGCCAATAACACCTCTAACCCTAGAACTCATTAAACCCCAAAATCGAGCCCCTTTACTCACGGATTTGGGAGGGGAATCACAGCCCAAAGAACCACGAAGGGTTCCCACAAATTCCCCCCATCAAATCCCAAGAGAAAGGTCCCGAAAACAACCCAAGAAAAACACTAAGAAAGGGCTCCGAAAATCACCACCAAGAATAACCTGGAACAACACAACAAGGCCTTGAGGAACCACGCCGAATCACTTATACAAGCCACAAAGGTTCATACAGGGTCTAGCTTGCCGCCCGATCATCCAACCCTCTCACAAGATCTCACCATGAAGCTCTCAAGCTAGTCCTATGGAAATCCTAAGAAAATAGGAAGGGAAAATAGGAAAGCAAATGAACTAGGGTTCCAAGAGATTGGCTGCCATCCTCTCACCTCATGGGTAATATGGAGGCAACCGAAAGTCTAAAATACCCTTTCCTAATAACTAGGGATACAAGCCCCTCAAGGGCGGTTTTGAAAGTCTTCAAGCTTTCTCCATCGGACGGATGCCCGACGACCGCACCCTCCGTAGCCTCGACGCAAGCCATGCGATCCCGACGCATGTCCTCCGCTTCGAAGATTACGGACTACTTCATCGCACACCGGTCGGACCGGTGCTCCTCACCGATCGACCGGTCAAACCCACCGGTCGGACCGGCCGGCACCTCTTGCGGCAAAGACCGTCTTCGGTTCTTCGGTCTTGGCTTTGTGGATCAACCAAGGAACCCGGTGGTTTTCTCGGTGAACCACCGTAAACCCCGCGAACTCGTGTAGCCTACGCCAATCTCCACTCATGACTCGGCTCCCACGTAGTCCCGGCTCGACCTTGGTTTTGAGGCTCTACCAAGAAACCGTCCATGACTTCATCTTGCTGTTCATGCCACCATGCGGCCCGCACTTGACCCCCGCCGGCCACCGGATCCCTCGAACGAAGCCTACTTGTCTTCTCCACACCTACGAGGCCTCACCGGCGACGACCTTTCGTGCTTGTCCTTCACCCGCACCAACACCCGGTCAAGCCGCAACCCGCACCCGCAATACTTAGCCAAGAATCGGTCCACACAACGCCGTCAATCACTCATCACACAAGGAAGCGACCATCCACCGGTCCTCGAACCACACATGGTCCTCAATCTCCCCCTTGATGAGTGCATTGACAACACCCAGACAAAGTAACAAGAGAGAAAAGAAAAGGAAAAGAAACGAACAAAAAGAAACTCCAACAAGCGATCGAAAGCCAAACAAAGGCAAAGAGCAAGATCACTTGAAGAAGACAAGTCTCGGACCCCTTAGGCAAGGGCGGCGGCTCGACACATCCGAGACAAAACAAAGCTCAAGCAAAGAGTGCAAGCCACCAAAGCAAAGCTCGAAAAACCACAAAGAGCTCCCCGCACACATGCAAGCTCCCCCGAACCAATGCACCTCCCCGTGGACAAATGCATGCAAGCCACTTGAAAACAGGGGCAGCCGCAACAACTTCAGCTCACACCGGTCGGACCGGTCACCACCACCGGTCGACCGGTGCCCAACATGTGCACGGGAGCAAAGCACTCGACCTTTCGACCGGTGCACACCGAGCCCGAGAAATGGCTCGAAACCACCCGAAAACCTTCTAAATGCATCCAAGGCAAGCCATTTCAAGCTCAAACTTCTCCCCCTTGTTGACAATGCATGAATCAAGCCAAAAATGCAAAACTTTCAACCTAGAGCTTCTCAAATAGACAAAATTCAACAATGGATGCTACACATGTCCAAATTAGCGAGTTATATACTCTATAGCTTCGTATCGACATCAACTACAAGATTATCAAGTTTCACAACCATTAGACGAAGCTAAGATGGATTTGGGCAATTTTGCGAAAACTTGCCTCTCATGAGCAAAGTCCTAAACTTGATCAAAACATATCAAAATGGCAAAGCCACACAAACTTCATGCTAGGACAGCCATTCTAACCACAAGTCCATCACAAACACCCACAAGCACCTCATGTCATGTCAAAGCCACCGAGCTATGTGCCTACTTCTATATATGAGACTTCTCATTGGTAGGCATCATGCAACGGTTTAGCACCCAAAGCAAATTAAATTCAACACATATGACATGGGAGCACATTTTCCAAGCATTTTACATTTCATTTTCAGATTCATATTTGGTACATGAAATGTCTTTGCGACAAAAAGGAACTTATGCCCCTCCACAAGATGAAGCAAGAGGGCTAAACATTCATGATGGCAAATGAGCCTTTGGCCCTATATGATCAATAAACTAGCTATCCAACCACAAATTAAGCATAACCAAGCCACTAAAACATGTCAAGATCATGTAAAGGCATTTACACATGAGAGAGCCTATATGTGACATTTTTCAAAACATAGCCATCAACCATGGATTATTCATCAAGATCATCAAGAGCTAAGCCAAACTAACCATAGCACACCAAACAAGCTCACAAAGACATATATCTCATTCCATGATGAACAATGTATGTGAGAGAAGCTTTTCCTAACCCATGCATATGATGCAATCTAAGATACAAGGATGCCTATACATCATGTTACATATGCCATGCCAAAGGCAAGAAATGCACAAAGGAAACTATACATATGTTATGCCAAATGCAAGAAATGCACAAAGGTGTCACACCCTAAAATTTCCAATTTCGGGATGTGAATAGAAATGATAATTAAATAACGATTTTCTCATAATTTTAAAATTTTTCCAACATTTATTTTCTTTACAGGGAATATAGTATAGGAAAAAACCTTTGATTGATTTTCTAAATTAAATAAAAGTTATGTGTGTTGCATTCATGCCGATGCATCTAGTGGTTCTTGAGTGCAAAAAGGTTTCAAAAATGCGTTTAGGAGCTGTCCAAACTCTCCCGAGAATTTTCCGGATTTTTCTGGAATTTATTCTCATTTTCCTTGAGCTAATTCTATTTAATAGAAGGCTCTAAAATCTTTTCCATGAGCACCAAATGCTTTATTTGGGTTGTTCGCGTCTTAATCTATCTCTAGGAATTTTCCTGGAATTTTTGTGATCTTCTGAGTATTTTTCGTGCTTTAAAATAATTTACGGAATTTTTCTGGATTATTTTTCGCACTGGAAATACTTTCAAAAAAAAAAGGAAAAGAAACCTATCAGGCTGGGCCGAGCCCGTGGGCTCGACCCGCCCGCGCCCGCGCTCGCCGCGCCGCGGCCCGCCCGCCATGGCCCATCGGGGGCCCGGCCGCCGCCGGCCTAGCCATGGCCGCCGCCGCCCGGGGGCGGACCGGCCCCGCGCCCGCGCCCTCATAAAAGGGGAGGCCGCCCCGCGCGCCGCCTCCCCGCCGGCCGCCCGCGCCCTAGCCGCCTCGCCCGCGCGCCGCCGCCTCCCGCGCCCCGTCACCCGAGCCGCCGCCGCCGGTCTTGCGCGGGGGCCACCGCGAGGAGCGCCGCCGCGCCTTGGAAGCCGTGTTCGCCGACCGAGGCGGCGAGCTCGTCGCCGCCGCCCCCCTTCGGTTCCCGTCCGCAACCGCCGCGGTGGCCGTGGTCGCCGGCGCGCGCCCACCCTTGCGGCCGGTGCCGCCGGTCTTCGGCCATCGAACCGAAGGAGGAAGATAAGGTGGTCGTCCGGCACAAAAGCCCCTGTCCTTTTCGGTAATTTTTGATTTATTTCATGTGTCTTAGCAAAACTACAAGAAACTCCCTAGATCTATTAGATGCTTGCAATCAGATCCGACCCAAGAGATTTTACAGATCTAACACCGAGTTTTATCCTTTTCACGAGCACTGTTTACCGTGTCTCGGCATCTTCTTTGCTAACCCCTGAAATCTACGGTTAATCGCGACTAGGTCCCTGCAATCTTGTTTTGCTCACCAAATCTTCGTTTTAGCTCCGATTTCATCCGTTCAAGTTGCGTTAGGTCCATAATAATGTAAACCACGCGTTAGTGATGAGTTTTCACCATGTTTTGTTTCTGAAAATAAAATTAATATTAATTTTGATTAATGACTCGCTATGCATGTCTTTTCCAAATAAAAGCAATATAGATCTATATATCGTTTTTCATAATCAAATTTAATTTGATTAATGATTACTTTACATGCTTTTATGAATAAAATCTAATTAGATCTTTTACTCGGTTTTCCATAAGTCAAATATTAATTTGCTTAATGATTAATTAACTTTTATAATTAAAAGTTGATTAGGTTTTTACTCCGGCTTTATAAATAAATGTTAATCTTGATTAATACCAATTTAATACTGTTTTTGATAATAATACGATGAACTCGAATTACAAAGCTTCGTTTAGATTGTTCATATAGTTTAGTTCTTCTGAATTAAATGTTTAATCGGTTAAATCAATATATGAATCTTTATTAATAAAATTTGACTAGTTCTTTACACCGGTTTCATAAATAAAGTTTAATATTGCATTAATGTCAACATAGGGTATTTTATTTCTGAAATATCCTTTATATTTGTTTTGTTAATTAAAATGAACCTAGCTCATATCGTTGTTCTCTCATATATGCAAAACGCTCGTTAGACGTTCTTTTCTCAAGCTTTATCTAAGTGTGATCTTTCCGGTCCTTGCTCAATCTTTCATAACCATCTCTTTAAAGCTAACCAAGCCAAGTACACCTTGTGTTCTTTAGTGATCCATCTAATCAAGCCTATCCTTTAGTGCGTTCTTTTAAAGCTTTCTTTCGATTGGTGTATTGTTCTTAGTTGTACTCGTGTGTTTGCTTTGCATGCTTGTGCCTGATGATTGATGCGAGTAGAACGAGCGTGGTTCGAGAGCTTTGGAAGAGTGTGAAGGTGAAGATATTCTGAGCAACTACTCTTTGGTTAAAGGCAAGTGTGTCCTTGATCTTTTGTCCTAAGAACTATATTTAATCACTTATTGCATATGCTTGCATTAATATGATGGGACCCATGTTTAAGGTTTGACTAGTGTTATTTATCCTGTGCCTTGATCAAACGGGTTTATCTTTATGTTGGGTAGCTATGCTTAGTTGCTATACCTGGGTTATGGCGGTTTTAATGAACATTAATGATGAATCATGTTATACCTTTATGCTATATCTTTGGATGCTTAATACAAGACCATATGTTTAATCGGAACATGGAGAACCACCCAGGACAACAGTGCAACCACAAGGACTATATGGCTCTGGTCTTGGCCGAGTAATTAGGGAAGTCTTTGTGTGGTTATTACTCGCATAGTAGGTTGGGGACGGAGGAATGCTTTTATGGCTCTTCTATTCCGGAGCGGTGATGGAACGGAAGACTCTATGGCTTACCGTCCGTAATAGGAGTGTGGAACGAAAGATAGCCTCTATGACATACTACTATGGACTAATACGCACGGGATGACTCTTTGTAAAGGCCTCGTAGCGTCCCTATGCAATCACACCTCGGTAGTGTGGTATGATGCTTGGCCGGCATCGCATGGTTGGGTTTAAAGTTCTTCGGGACTTTTACGCGACTTGTGGGTAAAGATGTACAACCTCTGCAGAGTGTAAAACTAATCGATTAGCCGTGCCCACGGTCACGGGCGGCCTGGACCCTCACATGATAATTAAACTTGAAGATGGACTTAAATCGCTCTCTCTCTCTCTCTGGTTATGCTTGCCATGTGCTTATGGCGTATCTCTTATCTTATGCTTAATGTGGGTTGGTATAAACTTATACTTTATTAGTAATCAGGTGCTAATAAAACTTGACCAACTAAAATTGCTTAAATGCTTATAGCCCATCCACTATAAAGCCTTTGCATTCATATCTTTTTCCACACTTGCCGAGTACGACAAGTGCTCACCCTTGCTATAACCATTGTTGCTCGAAAGAGGATGCTACTTTGAAGTCTTGTGAAGATGTTGCTGGTGCTAGGCGTACGCAACCCCCGGCCGATTGCCTCGTGATGTTTGGAGCCTTCGTTTCCGGGATTAAGCGTAAATCTCTCGATAATCTTTCTTTTTCATACGTGATACTCGTTTCGTATTCACTTTTATGTCACTATATGCATGAAACTTGATCCGGCATGCATATAGGTATGCACTTGGTTTTCTTCGGAAAGTCGGGTGTGACAGAGTGGTATCAGAGCTGTATCGACTGTAGGACGTAAGCCTAGTTAGCACTGGTCGCTTCTTAATGTCTCTTTGATCCACAATCCATTCTTACCTTATCCTCGACCTTTCTGATGAAGGATCTCACATCTTAACCATCTTCTTTTCCCCATACCATGAATTCTTGTATATCTATCTTCACTCTCCTTGAACATCTCTTCCACCTCGCCTACTCATTCCCTCAAGCCATAAACACCCCCTTGATTCATGGGTAGAACCATTACCCTTAGCATTCTATCTGCTCGCGCACCTCCCCGACACATCGGCGCTGTTTTAATTCTTTCTCGAGCTACAGAACTCCGATCGATGTGAAACCAGTTGGGTTAGTTCCTAAATTTCATACGTGAATTTCTATCAAAAATTCAGCTCTATCCAGTACATGTTCCAGGAGCTATACTCGAAACATTGGAGCTATCAGAATCTGTAAACTCTGCTGACCTAGTTACCTTCAATATTCTATATCTCGGGCTATAGACCTCCGATTGAGGTAAATCCAATTGGAGTAGTTCAGGAATTTCATCAGCTTCGCTCTGTCCAAAATTCAGCAGTATTCGTTTTGTATCCAAGGAGATACCTACGAATTAGTGGAGCATTCAGAATCTGCCAACACTGCTGACATAGCCGTCTTCTTCAATTCATATCTCGAGTTCTGAACCTCCGATTGAGGTGATTCCAGTTGGGTTGAACTCATAATTTCGTACTCCTTGATTTGGGAAAAATCCATTATTTATGGATATCCTTGCTGGGAGATATATCTGATCTATTAGGAGGATACCCCCTGACTTCATTAACAACGTGTAGTGTCGTTCCCCTTTAGCTATGCCTTGATTGGTGGAATTGTGTGTTTGCATGATGATGCTTGGTTTTATGAACTTGATTGATTCGTTTCTTTGAAGTGAGTGTTGGTGTATTGTGGGTCTTACATCCGCAATAACATCGTTGCTTAGTTGGGTTCTTCTTTTGTACCTCCCACCTCCTTGTTCTCCCCCACTCGTTTTGCACTACTCTTGTTCCCTTCTGATAATATCTTTACCTACCAACCAGATGGAAAACCAAGAAGGAGGTAAACAAGGAGAAAGCTATGAGAACAGTGGTGACTATGGATACAATCAAGATGGTTTATCATATCCACCCTCAGAGGATAAGTATGCAGAGTTCATGAAGGCTGAGCCGCCAATGTTCTCCAGTACCACATATCCCTTAGAAGCTGAAGACTGGATCAAGACAATTGAAGAGAAGCTAGATATGGTACAATGCAATGATGGAGAGAAAGCTTTGTATGCATCTTGGCAACTTACGAGAGCAGCTTTAGAGTGGTGGAATTCTTACACCGGTGGACATCGCAACTCCGAGAGTATTGTGTGGAAGGAATTCAAAGACAACTTTATCTTACACCATACTCCCGTGAGTGCGATGAAGCTCAAGAGGAAGGAGTTCCTTAACTTAAAGCAAGGACGGATGACGGAATCGAGTACGGGGACAAGTTTGTTCAATTATCTCTCGTATGCCCCAAGATCCGCCGAAAGTGATAAGAAGAAACGAGAGCATTTCATCAAAGGGTTAAATGAAGATCTTCAAAGTATACTAAGCCTACATGAATACTCCAGTCTACAAGATTTAATCAACAAAGCTGTTGGGCTAGAAAGCAAGCTACAGGAGATCATGAGTAAGAAGAGAAAAAGGGAATATCCAGGGGAAGCCAATAACAACTCTCACCTACATCATATGTCTCAAGCCCAAGGTTTTCCTGAAGATCACAATGAAGATGCATATCTAGAATATCCTCATGGTGTCACAATACCAGTGATTTATGAGACCCCACAGAATCGTCGGAATATTAGGGAAAGTAAAGCTTGTTTTTATTGCAAAGCTGGTGGACACTTTATCAACAGGTGCCCGAAGAAGTTTCTAGATCGTCATTTTAAGAAGGAATGGCGACAACGACACAAGCAAGACAAGACCCCGATACCTAAGGATGTTGGTATAAGTTAGGTCGTGGAAAGTTTTTCGTAACATGAAAGGAATAATATTCTTCGAAGGATATGAAAAGAGTTCGAAATAAACCCTTGTCTCTTGCTAGCCTTTTTCGAATCTCGGGACGAGATTCCTTTTAGGGGGTAGATTTGTCACACCCCGAAATTTCCAATTTCGGGATGTGAATAGAAATGATAATTAAATAACGATTTTCTCATAATTTTAAAATTTTTCCAACATTTATTTTCTTTACAGGGAATATAGTATAGGAAAAATCCTTTGATTGATTTTCTAAATTAAATAAAAGTTATGTGTGTTGCATTCATGCCGATGCATCTAGTGGTTCTTGAGTGCAAAAAGGTTTCAAAAAAATGCGTTTAGGAGTCGTCCAAACTCTCCCGAGAATTTTCCGGATTTTTCCGGAATTAATTCTCATTTTCCTTGAGCTATTTCTATTTAATAGAAGGCTCTAAAATCTTTTTCATGAGCACCAAATGCTTTATTTGGGTTGTTCGCGTCTTAATCTATCTCCAGGAATTTTCCCCGGAATTTTTGTGATCTTCTCGAGTATTTTTCGTGCTTTAAAATAATTTACGGAATTTTTCCGGATTATTTTTCGCACCGGAAATACTTTCAAAAAAAAAAAAAAAAAACCTATCAGGCCGGGGCCGAGCCCGTGGGCTCGACCCGCCCGCGCCCGCGCCCGCCCGCGCCCTCGCGGCCCGCCCGCCATGGCCCATCGGGGCCCGGCCGGCCGCCGCCTAGCCATGGCCGCCGCCGCCCGGGCGGACCGGCCCCGCGCCCGCGCCCTCATAAAAGGGGAGGCCGCCCCGCGCGCGCCGCCCCCGCCGGCCGCCCCCCGCGCCCTAGCCGCCTCGCCCGCGCGCCGCGCGCCTCCCGCGCCCCGTCACCCGAGCCGCCGCCGCCGGCCGCGCGCAGGGCCACCGCGAGGAGCGCCGCCGCGCCTTGGAAGCCGTGCCGCCGACCGAGCCGGCGAGCTGCGTCGCCGGCCGCCCCTTCGGTTCCCGTCCGCAACCGCCGCGGTGGCCGTGGTCGCCGGCGCCGCCCACCCTTGCGGCCGGTGCCGCCGGTCTTCGGCCATCGAACCGAAGGAGGAAGATAAGGTGGTCGTCCGGCACAAAAGCCCTTGTCCTTTTCGGTAATTTTTGATTTATTTCATGTGTCTTAGCAAAACTACAAGAAACTCCCTAGATCTATTAGATGCTTGCAATCAGATCCGACCCGAGAGATTTTACAGATCTAACACCGAGTTTTATCCTTTTCACGAGCACTGTTTACCGTGTCTCGGCATCTTCTTTGCTAACCCCTGAAATCTACGGTTAATCGCGACTAGGTCCCTGCAATCTTGTTTTGCTCACCAAATCTTCGTTTTAGCTCCGATTTAATCCGTTCAAGTTGCGTTAGGTCCATAATAATGTAAACCACGCGTTAGTGATGAGTTTTCACCATGTTTTGTTTCTGAAAATAAAATTAATATTAATTTTGATTAATGACTCGCTATGCATGTCTTTTCCAAATAAAAGCAATATAGATCTATATATCGTTTTTCATAATCAAATTTAATTTGATTAATGATTACTTTACATGCTTTTATGAATAAAATCTAATTAGATCTTTTACTCGGTTTTCCATAAGTCAAATATTAATTTGCTTAATGATTAATTAACTTTTATAATTAAAAGTTGATTAGGTTTTTACTCCGGCTTTATAAATAAATGTTAATCTTGATTAATACCAATTTAATACTTGTTTTTGATAATAATATGATGAACTCGACTTACAAAGTTTCGTTTAGATTGTTCATATAGTTTAGTTTTTCTAAATTAAATGTTTAATCGGTTTAATCAATATATGAATCTTTATTAATAAAACTTGACTAGTTCTTTACACCGGTTTCATAAATAAAGTTTAACATTGCATTAATGTCAACATAGGGTATTTTATTTCTGAAATATCCTTTATATTTGTTTTGATAATTAAAATGAACCTAGCTCATAGCCTTGCTCTCTCATATATGCAAAACGTTCGTTAGACGTCCTTTTCTCAAGCTCAATCTTAGTGTGACCTTTCCAGTTCATGCTCAATCTTTCATAACCATCTCTTTAGAGCTAACCAAGCCAAGTACACCTTGTGTTCTTTAGTGATCCATCTAATCAAGCCTATCCTTTAGTGCGTTCTTTTAAAGCTTTCTTTCGATTGGTGTATTGTTCTTAGTTGTACTCGTGTGTTTGCTTTGCATGCTTGTGCCTGATGATTGATGCGAGTAGAACGAGCGTGGTTCGAGAGCTTTGGAAGAGTGTGAAGGTGAAGATATTCGAGCAACTACTCTTTGGTTAAAGGCAAGTGTGTCCTTGATCTTTTGTCCTAAGAACTATATTTAATCACGTATTGCATATGCTTGCATTAATATGATGGGACCCATGTTTAAGGTTTGACTAGTGTTATTTATCCCGTGCCTTGATCAAACGGGTTTATCTTTATGTTGGGTAGCTATGCTTAGTTGCTATACCCGGGTTATGGCGGTTTTAATGAACATTAATGATGAATCATGTTATACCTTTATGCTATATCTTTGGATGCTTAATACAAGACCATATGTTTAATCGGAACATGGAGAACCACCCAGACAACAAAGTGCAACCACAAGGACTATATGGCTCGGTCTTGGCCGAGTAATTAGGGAAGTCTTTGTGTGGTTATTACTCGCATAGTAGGTTGGGGACGGAGGAATGCTTTTATGGCTCTTCTATTCGGAGCGGTGATGGAACGGAAGACTCTATGGCTTACCGTCCGTAATAGGAGTGTGGAACGAAAGATAGCCTCTATGACATACTACTATGGACTAATACGCACGGGATGACTCTTTGTAAAGGCCTCGTAGCGTCCCTATGCAATCACACCTCGGTAGTGTGGTATGATGCTTGGCCGGCATCGCATGGTTGGGTTTAAAGTTCTTCGGGACTTTTACGCGACTTGTGGGTAAAGATGTACAACCTCTCGCAGTGTAAAACTAATCGATTAGCCGTGCCCACGGTCACGGGCGGCCTGGACCCTCACATGATAATTAAACTTGAAGATGGACTTAAATCGCTCTCTCTCTCTCTCTGGTTATGCTTGCCATGTGCTTATGGCGTATCTCTTATCTTATGCTTAATGTGGGTTGGTATAAACTTATACTTTATTAGTAATCAGGTGCTAATAAAACTTGACCAACTAAAATTGCTTAAATGCTTATAGCCCAGTCCACTATAAAGCCTTTGCATTCATATCTTTTTCCACACTTGCTGAGTACGACAAGTGCTCACCCTTGCTATAACCATTGTTGCTCAGAAAGAGGATGCTACTTTGAAGTCTTGTGAAGATGTTGCTGGTGCTAGGCGTACGCAACCCCCGCCGATTGCCCGTGATGTTTGGAGCCTTCGTTTCCGTGATTAAGCGTAAATCTCTCGATAATCTTTCTTTTTCATACGTGATACTCGTTTTCGTATTCACTTTTATGTCACTATATGCATGAAACTTGATCCCGGCATGCATATAGGTATGCACTTGGTTTTCTTCGGAAAGTCGGGTGTGACAAAAGGAAACCATACATATACTACAAAGGAGCTCCCACACACCCAACTCAAGAAATCAAACACACACCAAGTTCTCCCCGCAAACGATTGAAAGTTGCTTGATCTAGGGGTTTGGTGAAAATGTCGGCTAGTTGGTCATGTGTGGGTACATGGATCAAAGCTATCTTTCCTTTCTCTATTGTCTCTCGTAAAATGATACCTCACTTCTATGTGCTTGGTTTTGGAATGGAGCACCGGGTTCTTTGCAACGCTTATGGCACTGGTGCTATCACATTGAAGTGGGACATGGGTATACTCCTCACCAAAGTCACTCATGGTGTATGAAATCCAAATGAGCTGAGAGCAACAACTAGCAGCGGCAACATACTCGGCCTCGGTAGTGGATTGTGCAACACTCGATTGTTTGCGGGAAGACCAAGACACCAAAGAGGAACCCAAAAACTGGCAAGTCCCGAAGTGGACTTCCTATCCAACCGACACCCGCAAAATCCGCATCCGAAAAACCATGAAGCGCCAAAGAAGAGGACACGGTGTACCAAAGGCCGAAGTCGGGAGTGTGACGCAAGTACCGAAAATTCGCTTCACCGCTTGCCGATGCGAAGTCCTCGGGAGACGCTTGAAAACGAGCGCACGGACATACCGAGAACTCGGATGTCCGGCCTCGTCGCCGTCAAGTAGAGGAGTGACCCGATCATGCTTAGGTACTCCTTCTAGTCCACATGTTCACCTTCCTCGTCCGCATCAAGAGCCGTAGTCGTACTCATCGGCATCGTCATAGCCTTGGAATCCTCCATCTTGAACTTCGCACAATGTCCTTGGTGTACTTAGCTTGGTGCACAAATGTTCCTTCCTTTGATTGCTTGATTTGTAGCCCGAGGAAGAACCGCAACTCGCCCATCATGCTCATCTCAAATTCCCTTCTCATATCCTCTCGCAAACCTTGCAACAAGAGAGTTAGACGAGCCACCAAAGACAATATCATCCACGTACACCCGCACAATCGGGATACTCTCGCCCTCGCCTCGTAGAAACAAGGTCTCGATCGACCTTCCCCATTTCAAAACCTCTCTCAAACAAGAACCCCCTCGGCCCTATCATACCAAGCTCTAGGCGCCGCTTCAACCCATACGCCGCCTTCCTCAACTTGTACACCCGGTGGGGGTACTTCTCACTCTCAAACCCCGGAGGTTGCCTCACATACACTTCTTCCTCCAACACACCATTCGGAAAGCACTCTTCACATCATTTGGTGCAACCGGAACCCTTTAGCCACGGAAAAGGCTAGAAGGATCCTTATTGCCTCCAAACGGGCTACGGGAGCAAAAGTCTCCTCGTAGTCGATCCCCTCCTTCGATCGAACCCTTGAGCAACAAGCCTCGACTTGTTTCTCACAACCTCACCTTTCTCTCCCTCTTTGTTCTTCCACACCCACTTTGTACCAAACAAGCTTACACCCCGGGGGGAGGGTCAACCAAATCCCAAACCTGATTTCTCTCAAAGTTCTCCAACTCCTCATGCATTGAATTAACCCAATTGTGATCGATAGTGCGTGTCCAATGTCTTTGGGCTCAAAAGTAGCAAAAAACGCAGCATGAGCGAAATGAGAATTGTTCCGAACCCTCGGCCGTGTAGGTGCGTTCATTCGAGCCGCCACTAATCCTCGAAGCCGGGTGATCCACTTGTACTCGCCGGGGAGGTTCTCGCCTCGATGCTACCTCCCCCTTAACAACGCCTTCTCCTCGATCTTGATTTGTCGTCGTAGGTGTAGGAGAGGGTCCGTCCACTACCGTAGTCGAAGTAGTGGGTACATGTTCAGCCGGGGGCAACACACCGCCATCTTCATCATCTCCATGTTCGTGCTCCTCCTCCTGAAAGATCTCCTCGCCAAGCTCATCATCACGTGCACACTCAAAGACAAGTTGACTACGTGCCTGTTTCTTGTCGAAGGTTACCTCGCAAGTCTCCACGATTTGGTTAGTTTCAAGATTGAGCACACGATATGCTCTAGAATGAGATGCATAACCAAAGAAAATACCATCGACAGACCTAGCCTCA
This sequence comes from Cenchrus americanus, assembly GCA_947561735.1. Classification (NCBI taxonomy): domain Eukaryota; kingdom Viridiplantae; phylum Streptophyta; class Magnoliopsida; order Poales; family Poaceae; genus Cenchrus; species Cenchrus americanus. Next base: position 232,912,087 of record OX387241.1, on the reverse strand, counting down.
AACTTATTTAACTTCTTGCCTTTCTTCAGAATAAAGCATTTGCAACCAAAGACATGGAAGTGACTCACCTTGGGTGTGCGACCATGCATCAACTCATAGCATGTTTTCTTCTTGTGCACTCTGAGATAGATCCTGTTTGACACATAGCACGCGGTATTCGCCGTCTCGGCCCAATACCTCCTCGGAGTCCTATGCTCATCAAGCATCGTCCGAGCCATCTCGCACAAGGTCCCGTTCTTCCTTTCCACAACACCATTATGGGGAGGCGTATACGGACTCGAAAACCGGTGCTCAAGACCCAAGTCACGGCAAAAGGTTTCAAAATGAGAGTTTCGAATTCCGAGCCATTGTCACCGCGGATTGCTCGTATGGCATCTCCGTGCCTCTTATTCCTCAACCTCAAGGCTAGATCTCGAACAGAACCAAACATCTTCCCCTTATCCTCGAGAAAGAACACTCACGCATACCGAGAGTAGTCGTCCACCACAACAAGGACATACCACTTCCCACCCGCAGATCGCACACGAGCTAGGCCAACAAGGTCCATATGGAGCAGCTCGCACGGACGCTCAGTCATCACATCAGTGAGAGGCAGGTGAGAAGAGGCTACCATCTTGGCATGCCTACACGCGCACAAACCAACTCTTTCTCAAGCCTCAACCGTGGCAATCCTCGGACCAAATTGGGTTTACTCCAGCGAGACAAAAGGTCAAAGCTCAAGTGACCCAACTTCCTATGCCACTTCCACAACTCACTCGAAGAACCAACCAAGAAACAACGCTCCACACCCGAAGACTGAGAAAAATCAGCACGAAACACCTGACCCTCGAGAACGACCATACAGACAAGGTCCCATCGAGAGTCCAAAATCCGAGAACCACCAGGCCGAAACAACACCTCAAAGCCCTCATCCAACAGCTGGGACACAGAAAGCAAATTGTACCCCAATGATTGAACAAGCACAACACGCCTGAGAGTGATCTTGTCACTCACTTTGATCTCATCTTCTGAAAGCACACGCCCACGCCCATTGTCCCCAAAAGTGATGTACCTCCTGGTCACCACCGGGACGAGACTTGAGAACCACCCCTTGTCTCCGGTCATATGCCTCGAGCAACCGGAGTCAATCAACCAAATGTTCTTCAAGTCTCCCACCTGAAATTCAAAAACGAGCACGTGAGCGAACAAACGACTCAAAGACCGGGGCTAGTACCAAAAGAGTAAAACCAAAGGCCGAGCCATTTGCTCGAAAGTGGGATTAGCACCAACCAAACCATCTCTCCTACCAAAGCTACCTCCACGAACACCACCACGGTAACCACCCTGAGGGAACCACCCCTCTCTGCCTGAAGGAGGACCAAAACCACGAAAGAAAACCCGTGGACCGTCCCTCCTCTCCTTCTCAAAGCTACGACTCCTCCCATCCCCGTAGTGAACTCGAGGGGGGGGGGAATGCCTAGCAACCCGACCACCCGCAAACTCTCCACCCCAACCACCGAACCACGACCTCCGGAAACAACCCTCGCACCTGTACGAGCATGAAACCCAAACTGCTGCCTGTCCAGGCCTGCACCGGTCTGACCGGTGCCCCACACCGGTCTGACCGGTGTAGCCTGGGCAGCAGCACCTCCAACAGCCTTCCGCTCTCCCCAAGCCCGAACTGTCCTCACACTCGCCTTGGCCCTGGGCATCTGCACACGAGGCTCAAGTACACCATCGGAAGGGTGGTACTTGTCCTTGTTAGCCACTCCTTTGCCATTCGCTCCTCTCGCTTCCTCTTGAAGCAAAACTCATCCTTATGGCCATCTCTCCCACAATAGCCACAATGGAACCTCACAAGCTTAGGCTTAGGTTTGGGCCGTGGTCGCTCACTTGGTTTCTCTCCACTCAACTCCTCCACTGGTTTCCCTTCACTAGCCTTCTCACTTTCCTTCCCAAAGAACACTTTCCTCGAAGCGCTCACAAACTTGATAGGCTTTTGGAGATCATTTGTGGGTGTAAGAAACATGGGTGGAGCTTGGGTTGTGTTTAGTCGGTTCCTAAGATGGTTAGGTTTTGGGGGGAAATCATTTTTGTGGTGGTTTTTTGGTGGCTCTAGGATATTTTCTCCACTTTCCTCACCAACTTTGTTTGTCCCAAGTCCCTCACCATCCTGCCTCTTAAATGCCTCGACCATCATCCTCAACCGAGGCTCATGACCGGACAACCAACCCATCAACTTTCTCGGCTCATCATTCTCATCCCGCAAATGATCAACATAATGTGCAAGTTCCAAATTTTTCAAAGCATGCATTTCACGGGTAGAGCACGTTTTAGGCATGGGTTGTTTCAACTTAGACTCAAGAGAACTAGTGTAAGCATGCATCTCATCAATTTTAGCATGTAGAATAGGGCAAGAAGTGCAAGCACCTAGCAAAGCGCATCTAAATTTAAGCTCGGCCACTTCAACCCCAAGCACATCTAGTTCCTCGCACTTGGAGGCATGCTTTTCCTTGAACAAAGCAAGATCGGCAAGAAAGATGGAGCAATCAAGACAATCAACCTCATCGAAACAACGGGGCTAGCCTTAAGGGAATCAATCTCAAGCTTGCTATCAAGCACCCGTGTTTCTAGCTCGGCCACTCTAGTCCTAGCATCCTCGAGTGAAGCCCTAAGCTGTTTTCTCATTTTCTTGGCCTCTCTAAGCATGTCATCACGGTTATCAAGCAAAGAGCCAAGCCTCTCATTCTCCCGGCGCAAGTAGGGAAGTTCATCACGCACCTCGTCGTCGGAATCGCAGTCCGAGTCACTCGTGTGCTCTTCTTCTGCCGGAGCTCGGCGCCATGGTGCGAAGTTGTCTCTCACGAAGAAGCTCGGCCCGCTCGGTGTTCTTGGACGACTTCCTCGCTCTTGCGACGATCACCTTCATCTTCACCGTCGCTCGAGCTCGAGGTGGAGTACGCAGAACCGGAGTCGACGTCGCTTGCTCCCACCATCGCTCGGGCCTTGCCTCGGCTCTCCTTCTTCCTCGATTGTCGCTCGTCCTTGTACTTGTTCTTGTGCTTGCTCTTGTGGTCGCTCCTCGACCGGTACTTTCCATCCGTCCTCGACTTGTGCTTGTAGCCGTCCTTGTTCTCGACCTTCTCCGGGCAGTCGGCGACGAAGTGTCTCGGCTTGCCGCACCGGAAGCATGTCCTCGTGTTCCTCCTCATGTTCACCCCGTTCTTGTGTAGCCTCTCGAACCTCCTTGTCGGCAACGCCGCCTCGTCCTCTCCAAGCACATCAAACTCCTCATCCGGCATAGACATCAAAGAGGACAAAGAGAACATCCCGGTGGATGGGTTAGTGTTAGCCTTTCCTTTCGAACCACCAACAAGGGCACTATGGGAGTCGGTCGGACCCTCGAGCTTGGCGGTCATGCCCCTATCCACCCTCGGCCGACTTGAGCTTCGAGAACGGCTCGTTCACCGTCGAGTGTCATACTTCTCGACTCCACAATGGCCTCGAACTTTTCGCCCCATACCGTACGATCCAAAGAGTGTAGGAGCTTGACGGCTCTATCATGATCATCGTACGGGTGCACGTCCACATTGGCCCTCATGTTGTTCACAACCACCGTGAACCTCTCGAAACAAGGCATCAATGGACTCACCGGGGAGATGAGTGAAGTTCTCGTACTCTCTCCGTAGGTCGCATACATCCGTGCTCGAACTCGGGCATTCCCAACATGAGCCTCCTTTAGCACCGTCCAAATTCTACAAGCCAAGTGCTCGGTGTGCACCCGATCGAACTCGACCGACACAAAGCATGAAACAAGTAGTCGACCGCCTTATTGTTGGCGTCGAACATGTCCCTCGATCCCGGAGCAAGGGAGTTCATCGGTGGACATAGCCTCGTGTCCACCGTGACATCCCAAAGGATCCGACCTTTCTCGCGGAAGAACGCCGCCATCCGCTTACTCCACATCCGGTAGTTCTTGCCATCGAAGTGTGGAGGACCCGAACCCCGTTCTCGGTATGCCATCCTTGGATCTTAGACCGGTTAGAGTCAATAAGACCCGAACCGGCTCGATACCACTTGAAGGACCGATACGGCGAACCGAGAGGGGGGGGAGTGAATGGGAGCCGATAAAAATTCTTCTCGAAGGAGATGGAAACTCCAACAAGATGAACACGGATTCCAACACACGTCTCCGACTCACTACCCAAATTGGCCAAGCCCACGTAGCCACTGGAGTGCCACTGGACCTAGGAACCAACACACAACCTTCTGACCCGAGAACGCATCGGAACACGAAACCTCGAGTCTACAGACCAACACCGATCGACCGGTGAGCACCACCGGTCGGACCGGTCCCTCGCCGGTGAGAGTTGATGACTTCCACTAAGTGGCTTCACACCGCCACGTCGGTGCAACACACCGGCCGTCGGACCGGTCCAAGCCCGAAAGCCCCCAAATCACCAAACAGAGCCTACCGACCTCCAAACCGACCCAAACTCGAAACCGCCGCAACACGAACGCCAGCCGAACACACTCGGACGTTCACCCGAGCAAAAACCCAACGAGGGTTGCACCGGTCGACCGAGTTAAGAGCACCGGTCGACCGGTGTAGCTCGGGCGGCTCGGGATGAACAAAGACCCGCGGGTCAACTCCCCCAAATCCAAACTTCGATCTCCCGAATCACTCCACGGACTTGAACAAGACTTTGGGGATAATAGGAACACCTCATGAGGAGTCCATAGCCAAGTTTAATCCCACCAAAACTTGTCCAAAAAGGAGGAATCGAAGAAATCCCGCCAAGAACACTTCTAACCATAGACCTTGAAAAACCCCAAAATCGAGCCCCTTTACTCACTGATTTGGGAGGGGAATCATAGCCCAAAGAACCACGAAGGGTTCCCAAATTTCCCCCATCAAATCCCCAAGAGAAAGGTCCCGAAAACAACCCAAGAAAAACACCAAGAAAGGGCTCCGAAAATCAACCAAGAACAACACAACAAGGCCTTGAGGAACCACGCCGAATCATCTATACAAGCCACAGAGGTTCATACAAGGTCTAGCTTGTCGCCCGATCATCCAACCCTATCACAAGATCTCACCATGAAGCTCTCAAGCTAGTCCTATGGAAATCCTAAGAAAGTAGGAAGAGAAAATAGGAAAGCAAATGAACTAGGGTTCCAAGAGCTTGACCGCCATCCTCTCACCTCTTGGGTTATATGGAGGCAACCGAAAATCTAAAATGCCCTTTCTTAATAACTAGGGATACAAGCCCCTCAAGGGCGGTTTTGGAAATCTTCAAGCTTTCACCATCGGACGGATGCCCCAGAACCGCACCCTGCGTAGCCTCGACGCAAGCCATGCGATCCCGACGTGTGTCCTCCGCTTCGAAGATTCCGGACCGCGTCGTCTTACACCGGCCGACCGGTACCCACCCGGGCCGACCGGTCCGGCACCGCTCGCAAAGACCGTTTCGGTTCTTCGGTCTTGGCTTTGTGGATCAACCAAGGAACCCGGTGGTTTTCGGTGAACCACCGGAAGCCCCGCGAACTCGTGTAGCCTCCGCCAATCCTCACTCATGACTCGGCGCCCACGTAGTCCCGGCTCGACCTTGGTTTTGAGGCTCTACCAAGAAACCGTGCATGACTTCATTTTGCTGTTCATGCCACCATGCGGCCCGCACTTGACTCCGCTGGCCACCGGGTCCCCCGAGCGAAGCCTACTTGTCTTCTCCACACCTGGAGGCATCACCGGCGACGACCTTTCACGCTTGTTCTTCACCTGCACCAACACCGTCAAGCCGCAACCCGCACCTCGCTCGTTGGCGCAAAAGTGCACTCGACGCCAATCACACAAAGCCAAGCCGAACAAAGCGGCTTCGCACGCGCGCAGAGCAAATGACGTGCCGCTCAATTTTTCCCGAAAATTAACAAAAGATAAAGCAGTTAGATACCAAAGCTTGGAACTTGCCGGGTGGTACCGAGACGACTCCATATTTACGGCTAAAAAGCCAAGCAAGATGACACATAGCTATGTAAAGCTATCCGCAAAGAACCACAATCATTCGGGTAACCGCAAAGGGAAAAAGAGCACCGCCGAATGGATGACGTAAGCATGACAAAGAATCGGTCTTCGTATAAACAAGAATGCAAGCACGAGTCATGACCGATCCCCATGAAGATTAGCATTAAAATAAATGAAGTAAAGCACGAACAAGATCACGTATTAAATAAGCATGCATAGATTTAAAGCACTAGTCTACCGCATGTCTAGTTACTTTAAAACCCGTCGGGTACGATAACAAGCAAATCTATCCACCGCATGATACGATTTGCATGAAAAACGTACCACTCTCCACAAATAGATCTATCCACCGCATGATACAATCTAAATATGGAAAGCTAAAAGCATACATCATTTAGGACGTAAATAATGCACGTGTTCTACTCGTGAAAACATAACCGAATACGGCTGAACAGCCGATCCAGGGTCCATGAAGAAGGAACAAGCATTACCACGTGAACAAATCTATCAGACTGATTTGGGAATCTAATCCACCGGATGACTAGCTCCAAAGCAACCCAAAAACCTGCATCTACCGCATGATACCCGGTTCTTTCAAGATTTATACGAACGTAGCAAGCTTGAACCCGCAACACGTAACAACCTAGATCGATTCGGTTTCGGCTATCGGAGAGCACAAGATCCACGCGTCAAAACAAGAAGTCTGCTCGAACAAGGATCATAAAAGAGATATAGCCGATCCAAACCCATCTAGATTGGGCAAGGATGTGTTACATGAATTAAAACATGAAGTAAAACTCATGATAACACGGGATAACTTAATGAATCTATTGGATCTTGCCAAAATCCAATAGAGCCGATAACTAGCTTCAAGCCAGATCTTAGCCTACCGCATGGCTCATGATCTAACAAGAAACCCTCTTGAACCAAGCTTGAATCTACCGCATGACACGAAGCATGGTAACAAGACTACTTGCATCGGATCTAAATCCACCGCATGATACTAGACATGATACAAGGTTGCCGGTACTCACGGAGGTCGACGGATCGATTGGCCCTCTCGAAGAACTCGACGACACGACAAGGACTCTAGGGTTTGGCGTAAGGCCGGTGTGTATTGAAGAATGATTGTGTTTTTTACATACATTCAGGGATCGTATTTATACCCTGCTGATTACAACTGCGAATGGATTCATTGCCTAACTAAGCTCGATCGCCTGTCCCTCCATTCGTCTCCCCTGATTTGAGCCACGTCACCGTCCAATCCCGCAAAATCGGCTCTCTTGTTCCTTTGCCAAACCGGGAGCGGATAGCCGACCGCGGATCTCTTTGCCGAAAGTCTCCGGAAATATCCTCCCTTCCACCGGACCGGACTCTTTTTCGAACCGGACCCACGGAGTCGACTCCTTACCAAATTTTGGTGTTAACACATGCCCCTTCAATTGTGGGATAAAAGTAATTTTGTTCCACAATTGACTCTAGCCACGAATCCTTGAGTTAAATCTGTCAACACTTGCTCTTCGCAATCCGCCGAATCTTCGTTCGGATCTAACCCTAGATCCCCTCGTTCCGAGCTCGAACCTCCAATGGCAACTCGGAACCAAGTCTGCTCGAGTAAATTCATCCCCCGCTAACCTTGTTCGGCATTAGGTTTTCAATTTTACCCGAGATTTTCCTTTTCCGCTTTCTTCCAGAATCTTCTCGCTCTTTTGATTCCTATCGAGGCCAATTCGCAGCCTTATTACCTTGGTCCCGTGGGGAACCCCCGACCCTCGAGATCTCATTGCCGCTGAATCTCAGAGAATCCCCTTCAAGGCAGCTTTGTCTCCACCTCCTCAGTGGCAAGATGCGTTCAAGAACTGGCCTTTGCCCCCAATTGCAGGCTGGAAGACTTGGTACCGGAGGATCCTTGCAGATAAAAGTGGGTTGACCAACTCTGGATGCTCTCCGTATCGCTCAATGCTTGGAGTTATCCGTGGCTGAGACCCCCAAGAATGAAGATCTTCTGATAGCCGCATGCCACTTCTGGTCAAATGGCGTCAACGCCTTCCTTTTTGGGCATGGCCCAATGTCTCCAACCTTGGCCGATGTATACATGATCACTGGCCTTGACATCACCGGGTCTGTCCAGCCCTGGAACTTCAAAAATTCTTCACGCCAGACAGGGGTAAAGCCAGGGAATGGCTACAAGCATTATATCCTGAAGCACATGAAAGATAATCCCCTTGGCGATGTTGAATACAGAGCCTTTCTGAACATGTGGCTATGCAGATTCGTCTTCTGTGGCAAGGCCAACGAGCCCACTTTGAACCATATCGCAATGGCGATTCATCTGGCTAGTGGCAATCGTCTCCCTCTGGGAATTTTCTTCTTGGGCGAGTGTATATCATATGCTTCATCGATCGTTACCCAAATGTACACCGCCGGGAGGATAACATGCGTCAATGGCCCTTGGTGGTTTGTTCAAATGTGGGCACGCCTCCACATGCATCGGATCGTCGGCGTCGATTTGAACTCCGAGTTCTTCCCTTTGTCCAATCACCCCGAGGGAGAGCCTCAAGCTACCGGAGGATGCCAAAACTACGGAGAAGCGGCTTCAAGCTTGTTCTCATCCAGCGAGACATCGGCCCGGCTCTTCGAGTTGTTCTTCAAAGGTTTCTCCAATCCTCTTTGGCTTCCTTATCTAGTTAATGACACTTTGACCTTCCCCGTCGAATTTTCCTTTGAGCCCGGCCATCGGGATAGGAGTTTCTTGGAGATCTTTAATATCATAATCCCCGCGCCCGCATACCGCCGGCCGAGTTCAATGGAGGGAGGCGAATGTCGCACTTATGAATACTACCGGCCTAATGTAATGGCCGGACAACTTGGATGCGGCCAGATGCCCCCGAGATTGTTCCTGCATGAATTCCTCAAACCCAGGGAGGAAATCAAAGAACTGATGCAGGGCAACAGAGTTTTCAACTATGTGTGCAGTCCCACTGTCTACACATGTCCTTTCATGCCCACAACCATAGCTCACCCCACCTTCAACTCCCTGGTGGCAAGAATTTCATGACCATATCTTCAGTGAGCCTGTTCATGTATTCTGTGCAGAGTTGGTACCTGACTTTCTGCCAACTTCAGAGGTAATACAATGAGCCCTTAGATCAGACCTTCCTCTCTATTCATGGTTCTGACCTTTATCTTCCTGTTCACAGAACACAGTGCCTGCCCCTCGAGCCAGGGCAATTGCTTACAATGCTGAAGGCCCAATTTCAGCACTGGGGTTCAAATCCACAACCCTGCACCAACTAATGGCCAGGTATGCTACCACAGATCCTAGCCTTTCTAGCCTTGCCGCAGACAGGAGGCAAGGTCTGCATCTGATTGCCCCTCCAAGTGCTAAAAGGAGAAGAACTGTCAAGAAAGTGCTTGTTGAGGTAAAACCCTTTACCTTCTTGATTACCGGAGTCACTCTGTTCTTGATGGATCATATTATTGTGCATGTTCGGACCGAGCCCGGCGGCCTTCGAACCGGTACTCGCCGATGCCCCATCCCTTTGGTATGACCTTTACCGTTATTTCTCAAGGATGAGCACTGGCACTTATCCTTTCAATTGGACATTTGCAGAAGAAGCCGTGGAAGAACAGCTTGTAGACGTTCCAGTGGTTCAACAAGCGAGTCCATCCAGGGTTGAATTACCCATCCCGGTGGAGATCTCATCTTCATCACCTTCTGCAGAAGCAATAAATTCTCCAGAGATGAATCTCCCAACTCAATTGGAGCCAATAAGTTCTCCCGGGGTGCCATCGCCTATCGGTCAAGCAGAAATAACCAACCCAACGGAGGCGGCGGGACCCGACTCCTCTCCAGCCAGAAACCCACGAGCTGCCAGTGGCCGCATCGGCACCTCCTAGCTCGGAAGTTTCGGCTCTGCTTGGAGCGTCTTCTTCGCCTGTGATTGCCCCTACTCAAGAAACTAGCCATGAGGTAACCATCCGCGCTTAATTTTGGTACCTCGATGTTTAGCATCCCTAATTCGGCAATGTTGTTCATCAGGATCAGGTCCCATCATCACCAAGCCTGCCATCGCAGAGCAATCCACCGCCGAGGTGATGGAAGAAGTATCCGCCCGCGCCGGATGAAGTGTTGCCCCAAGCTCAAAGAAATTCTTTGCTCGGCTAGAAAAAGATGCTCAGGATCAGTTCAATGATCTTCATCACTTCGAAGAGATGTATGAATCCATTAGTCAAGAACTCCCTGAAGACATCAGAGCTTCTCTATCATCCGTCTATGACTTGGAGCCCCTTTATGTACCCTTAAGGCGCGCTTGGAGGAAATTGCGCTCCCGTCCGGCCATTGAAAAGAGGAGAACCGATGCTGAACATGCCATGAACGGGGCACAATCCCAAGCAGAGAACCATAAAGATGCGTTGGCTAACCTGCAAGCTTCTTATGATCTGAAAGCTGCTAGGAAGGCTGCTCTAGAAGCCGAACTGAGAAGCCTGTCAGCGGAGATGGAGATTGACAAAAAGAAAATAGCCGAACTTCCTGGATTGATAGCAAAGACCCAAGCGGAAGTAAAATCGGCTGTCACCAGAATAGAGCAATGCGATGCGGAACTCACTGACTTATCTGGTGCCCAAAAGGACCGCCAGGAGATGCTTGGACAATTCCCATTTGATAATATCCAATGTTCGTCGTGTACTTGCAAAACTCCTGAATGCCCGAATCCTCATAGATGTATAATTGAACTGGTCGCTCTCGTAATATCTCCTTGTGATTTGTTTCCTTTCTTTTGCGTGCTTTGAGATGTAATGCTGAACGACCCATTCGGCAGTGAAACGCTAACTCCCGAACGACACTTTGATTTCCTTTAGCCGAACCAATCGATCTGCACGCGGTCCAGCTTAGAACTCCAAACGACCCGCCGGCGGGCTGGTCAAGGAAACCTTTCCACCTTCCGATTTTATTGGGATGTGCGCCACGATCCACAGCCACGACTCGAAGCCACGATTCATCCTTCCGGCCTATAAATGTTGCCATAGGTGCCCCTAGCTCTCCACCGGGCCTTCTAGCTCTCGAATCTTTGCCAATCTTTAGCCTTCTCGCAAACAAGGCACATCCCAAACCACAATGGTGCGCCGCCTCAACCGCCGCCGTGCCTCCGACGAGGCCGAGGGGGAGCAGCGCCAATGCGCGCGGGCGGTGACGATCGTCAATCTCTCCTCCGTGATTCTCGTTCTTGATCTTCTTTTGCCTTGACGATCATCCCCCTTTTCGGTCGATTCGGTGGAACCCGCCCCCACGCGCCGGCCAATCGGCCCCCGCCGGATGACTCTTCGGAGTCCGATGGCCACTCCCCCGCACCGTACGGGGAAGAGGACGCCATCCGCTTCAAGGAGGAGCTAGAGGCGTCCCGTCGCGAGCCGGAGGACGTCTCCAAGAAAGCGGGCGTGGCCGAGCTAGAATGGGAGGACCGGCGCAAACACCGCCGGAGGCCATCGACGGTACGGCTGCGAGATTGATTCTTGATCTAGTCCAGCCTTGGATGCTAATCCTTTCTGCTTGCTCTTCGCAGCCCGCGATGCTGAGCTCGACCAGCTAAAGGCGCTGGTAGAGCAATTGGCCGAGAAGGTGAATGCCCGCGGCGACACACCGGCGGAGCGCCTGGCCGCGGTGGAGCACCGCGTCGACGAGGTGGCCGTCCATGGCGTTCGTTTGGGCACCACCTTGGGCCCGGCCGCAATGGCGACGCATACGGACGTCGACTATTCCACCGACCGCATGGCTTCCGGTGGCGGCGCGCCGGAGGACATCGACGAGATCGAGCTCATCCTGGAGCGCCTTGACGGCCACAGCGACGCCATTGCCGAAATTACCCATCCTCAATCTGTGTTGAACAGGCTCTTTGACTAGATTGTACTAGGGATGTGTAAATATCGGCAATAGATGAAGAACTTTTGAATTCTGCACCTGTTCTGCGATGATTTCCCTTTGCATTTTGCATCCGCGAATTCTGTTTTCTTTAATTGCATCCGGGGACTATCTTTAGCCGAACGTGTGAGAACAACTGCCCCTTGGCGCAAAATCCACAAAGGATCCCAATTCGGCAATCCGTAAACACTGTTCAAAAGAAGACCCTTCCCACTTGGTGGAAAACCCTGCCGCTTGGTATTCCAACAAAGGTGTGTCGTGCGCGTCATCACTCCCAATGCGTCTCCCGGTCCAATAAAATAGCTCGTAGGGTGCTCTCGGGAGAGCGGCTCATCAAAGAAGCGTACGATTCGGAAGTGAGTTTTCTCTTGATCTGCTCCTCGTCCTCCCGCTTGATCTTGCGCTTCATGTTTCCCTTTCGTCCTTTTCAGCCTTGATTTGCTTCCCGAAGAAGTCATCGGGACCGAAGATGTGCCTGAGTACATCTCCTCCGATTCCTCTCTCGAAGCAGAAGATGCCACGCCTGAACAGAGGACCAACCATCAGCTGCGCCGCCGCGTCCGGCACCTGGAGCATGGCCTCAGGGACATGTCCGCCCATTGCCAAGCCGAGCGCGAGCGTCGCATGGCTCTGGAAGCACTAGTAGGGGGTAAATGCTCCTGACCCCTTCACGTTTGCATCCGGATTTCTTGCCTCTAACCTTGATTCTCCTGTTCCAGATGTCTCTGACAGGTATAGCAGCCTGAAGGCGGCCTGGGATAGCTTGGTAGAGGCCGCCAATCACGGTCATCCTCGTGCGTTCCAAGTCGCCGTCACGGTGGTCCTGGAACAACTGAAGAGGGAGCAGCAGCCGAAGAAGCAAAGAAAAGATTGAATCATACTTTCGCTTCTCCACGCCTTCTGCTTCCCACCTCCTCGGGGACCTGACCATCAGGGCTGCTAGATGTGATCCTGCAAGAAGCAGTTGTAATGTAGTGTTGAGCTAAGGGCAATGCATCCGAGGCACCGGCCATTTTTTCTTGTTCATGGATTTTGTTACGAAGGCGGCCTCATTCTCGAGCGCCGGCTATTTTGTGCCGGATGTGTGTAATCACCGATCGATCTCAATGCTAGGATAATAATTCTTCGGATATCTTCCATTTATCGCAGCGGAAAATTCTTCCCCCTAGCAAAGTTTTCAATATGTATGCATTACCGGGAACGCATCCGACCACACGAAAAGGCCCCTCCCGGTTAGGGGACCATTTGCCGAATTCATCGTATTTAGTTCCAATCGGCAATAGCGCTTTCCAAACTAGATCACCTTCTGCGAATTGCTTTACTTTTACCTTCTTGTTATAGTATTTGGCGACTCGCAGCTTGTTTTTCTCGATGTTCTCCAGGGCCCTGAGACGGATCATATGCAAATCTTCTAACTCGTCCATCATTAGGCCACTGTAATCCTTGGAGCTCAACTCGTTTTGCAGCACTACTCTCCTTGAATCTGATTGTATCTCCCAAGGCAGGATTGCATGATGCCCGTAAACCAACTCGTAAGGAGAAGTCTTCGTAGCTCCATGGGGGGCCATTCGGTAGGCCCACAGCGCTTCACCGAGTACCGGATGCCACCTCTTCGGCTTCGATCGATCTTCTTCTCGTATCGGCTTGATCATGATCTTGTTAGAAGCCTCTCGCTTGACCATTAGCTTGGGCATAATATGGAGAAGAATTAAACAATTTGATTCCCATGCTTTTGGCAAAATCTCTCGAATTCCAATGACACGAATTGTGCCCCCCGGTCGCTGGTAATCGTCCGAGGGATCCCAAATCGATAGATGATGTGTTCCTTGACGAACTCGATCATGTTTTCTCGACGTCACCTTCTTCGGTGGGATCGCCTCGACCCATTTGGTGAAGTAATCGTAGCCAAAAGCACGAACTTATGCCCCTTGCTAGACGGCGGATTAATTTGGCCAATCAAGTCTATACCCCGGCCCACCGAATGGCCATGGCTTGATGATGGGATTCAATGCCGATGCAGGGACTCTTTGAATATTCCCGAACCTCCGGCAATCTTGACATCCCTTGTAATACTCAAAGCAATCCTCTAATATCGTCGGCCAAAAGCATCCAGGCTTGTCTAATAACCCATTTCATCCGATAGGCCAATTGGTGCGCTCCACATATCCCATCGTGCACCTCGCTCATCATGTTCTTGGCTTCTTCTCGGGACCCGGCATCGTAGCAATACCCCATCTAATGATTTATAGAATAAATTATCATCCAGAAGAACGAACTTAATTGCCTTGTACCTGAGTTTCCTGGAGACTTTTCGGGATGGATCTTTCAAGTAATCAATGATTTCCTTCCTCCAATCTTCTTCTGCAAGATCCGCCCTTAGTGCACACACTTCTGCAGCGAACGCTTCTTGACTCTCCTTGTAACCAGAGGCGCTCTGAGCTAGTCTGTTTGCTTCTTCGTTATGCTCTCTAGGAATGTGCTCGTAGGGTTACCAATGGGAAGCTTTTCAAGATTTCCCCGCACTCTTCATAGTAACTCCTCGCCGCTTCGCTCCCGCACTCGTATTGGGCGTTCAATTGCTTGATTACCGGTTCGAATCTCCATAGACCTCAACCGAGACGGCCCCGCTTCTCTCAAATATTGAAGCCCTCGAAGTAGTGCCTCGTACTCACCGGTTATTTGTGACAAGTGGGTTGTATAGGAATAGCGAATTCAAACATCTCACCTCTCGGGTGAAATTAGCAGATCCCTACTCCCCCACCTTTGCCACATGATGACCCGTCGAAAAATAAAGCCCAAGGGGTAATTTCAAGCGGATCAATCGAAGGGTCACGATGTTCGGCTATGAAATCGGCAATGACCTGACCTTTGATGGCTTTTGCCGATTCGAACTTCAACTCGAATTCTGATAAAGCTAAAATCCATTTGCCAATCCGACCATTCAAAATTGGCATAGATAACATATGTTTTATCACATCAAACTTTGAGTATACGGTGCATTCGGCATTCAACAAGTAGTGCCGAAACTTTGTACACGAGTAGTACACGCATAGACACAGTTTCTCTATAGCCGAATACCTGGTTTCAGGATCAAGTAATTTTCGGCTAAGATAAGCTACTACCCGCTCCTTTCCTTCGAATTCTTGAATAAGGGCCGATTCAATAGTTTGGGTATCGGCCGCCACGTACAACTTGAAAGGCTTGTTCACCGAGGAGGAACCAAAGCACCAGCGGCTCCTTCATGTACCGCTTGATCTAATCAAAAGCCTTTTGTTGTTCGTCACCCCATGTGAATTTCTCGATCCTTCTTTAGCTTCAGCAATGGAGAGAATGGCAACACCATCCGTGATAAATTTGAGATGAATCTTTTCACGAAGTTGATTTTGCCGAGCAAGGTGATTGCAATTCCTTGAGGTTGGTTGGGGGAACGACTTCATCAATGGCTTTCATGCTCTTTTTGCCAACTTCGATTCCCCCTTCGTGGACCAAAAACCCCAAGAACTCTCCAGTTTCGATACCCCAAATGCACACTTGTTTGGATTCATCTTTAGACCATGCTTCCGGTGCATTCCAAGGTCTTCTTCACATCTTCCGGATGGGTGTCATGACTTAAGGACTTGATTACCACGTCATCGATGTAGATTTCCACAGCTTTTGCCGATCAATTCATGAAAAATGTAATTCATGGCCCGTTGATAGGTTGCACCGGCATTTTTCAACCCAAATGTCATGACTATCCATTCAAATAGGCCTATATGACCGGGACATCTAAAGGTTGTCTTCGATATGTCTTCTATTGCCATGAAGATCCGATTGTATCCCGCGTTGCCATCCATGAAACTAATCACCTTGTGTCCGAAGCGGCGGCGTCAATCAACAAATCGGCAATAGGCATCGGGTATCCATCCATGGGAGTAGCTCTGTTTAGGTCCCTGAAGTCTATGCAAACTCTCATTTTTCCATTCTTCTTATACACGGGGACAATGTTAGAAATCCACTCCGCATATCTGCACGGCCGAACGAAGTTTGCATCAAGTAATCTTTCGACTTCCTTCTTCACATCGGCCAATACTTCATCCTTGTAGATTTTCCGGGGCGGTTGCTTGTATGGTTTGAAACCGGGCTTGATTGGCAACCGGTGCTCAACGATGGAACGATCCAATCCAGGCATCTCCGAGTAATCCCAGGCGAAGCAATCTTTATATTCTCTGAGAAGCTCAATTAAGTCCCCCCTGAAGTCTGGTTGCAAATTTGCACTGATGAACGTCGGCCTTGGCTTATCACCGCTTCCAATGTCAACTTCTTCCAGCTTATCGGCCGACATGAATCCTCGCCCTAACTTGCCATCAGTGCCATCCACGGGGTTCTCCATTAAAAATTACTGTAAGAGCCGATCGCTTGAATCGGTCCGTTGGTCACCGCCGACAGTTCAACGAGACCTTCTCCCCGTCCTTCCCCGAGAAGCAATCGATGCCTTGGTACTCCCGGAAAGGCTGGTTCCATGTTGGCCACGCTTACGGAGTCATCCGCCCGGACGACCTCGATCTCATCATCCACCCACTGGATAAGCCGTTGATGCATGGTGGATGGGACGCAGCAGCTTGGCGTGAATCCGGCCCCGCCCAAGCAACGGCCGTAGGCTCCCTTGCCTTCGATGACAAAGAAGGTGGTGAGCGGCGTCTTGGACCCGATCATCAAGTCCACGTGAGCGCATCCTTTGGTGTCCGAGGGATTCCCGCGAAGTCGTTCGGGATGATGCTTGTAGGTGTCAAATCGCTCGGGCCCATGCCAAGCTTCCCGAAGGTGGTGTACGGCATTACGTTGACCGCCGCTCCACCGTCGACGAACATCTTGGTCAATGGCTTGCCATTGACGTACCCCCCTCAAGTATAGCGGCCTCATATGGCGATTCTTGGCCGGCTTGTCGAAGATGGCCTCGCTTGGCCAACACCGGTTGTGCCATCATCCCCTCGGCCGTTCGTCATCAAAGGAAGCTTCCTCCCACATAACCCGGTTAGCAGGAGCCATGAACTCGTTCGGCGAGAAGTATACCATGCATGTAGGAGCCGAACGCTTCGATCCTTCCGGGCTGGTCTTTGGGGCGCCACTTCCGCCTCGTCCGGATCCCGCTTGCTTCATTTCGCGGTTCCTCAGCGCCGGACCCGCCTCTTCCGGCCCCCGCGTAGACCGGGCGGGCACCACCGCCCCTTCGCCGCACGTGGACATCCTCGTCCTCTTCCCCGATCGGCCCACCCGAGATCGGCTTGGCGCTTCCTGGGGTGATCGATGACCTCAATTTTTTGACGCCGATCCCCATTCGGGTGGATCCTTCCAAGTCTTTCGTGGACGGATCGGCGATTGCGTTTCTCGCCCGTAC
The DNA here is from genome assembly GCA_947561735.1 of Cenchrus americanus. NCBI lineage: Eukaryota > Viridiplantae > Streptophyta > Magnoliopsida > Poales > Poaceae > Cenchrus > Cenchrus americanus. The sequence continues at coordinate 232,894,789 of OX387241.1, read as the reverse complement.
TCAACATATCTGTCGCTGCATTCAGGACAGTTCTTCAATGTGGGCAGCTTTAGGCCCTCGTTCTAGCAAGCACCGAAGAAGGCGCATCCCCGGGGGCGCGCTCCGCTCGCGCGTGTACCGTTCTTGGTCCCTTCGCGCGCTTCCTCTTCGGCCCTCGCGTCGCTCTTCCTCATGACGACGCTTCGGTAGCGCTCCTTCTCCATCCGGCGCCGCCAATTGTTGAGGAGAATGCGTGACGTCACCTTGGGCTTAGGTCCGGATGATTCCCCAATCTCGATGTGGCTCTCGAGAACGCGGGGGCGTCACCCCGTACTTGCTCTAGGGTCACCCGGCGCTCGGGTCCACCGCTCCACCTTGCTTGGACCTCGGGCCGAGGTTAGGACCTTGACTTTTCCCTTTTCCTCGCCGTTATCGCGTTGACGAAAAGCCGAGCATGTTCGAGGAAAGGGGTGGCCATCCGGCCTTCATCTTGTTATCGAACTTGAGGTGTCCCTCCCGGATAGCCTTCTCGGATCCTCATCCCGAAGACCCCGCAATCGTTGATGGAGTGTGAATCCCCGTCATGGAAGCCACGGTAACGTTTCGCTTTGACTCCATCGAGCCGAAGCATAGAATGCCCCTCGGGCGGCTTAATTCGGCCTTCTTTCACCAAGAGCTCGAACAACTTATCGACCTTTGTGATGTCAAAGTCGTAAGTCCCTTTGGTCCGTTTGACCCAACGCGATTCATTGTCAAGGGCTCTTTACCCCACATGATTTCCGCCGCAGCCTACCTCCAATTCATCGTCGAATCCTCGCAGCGAGATCGGCTTTGTCCGGGAACCGGTTGTAGATGTCGCCGACGTCGTGTCGCTTGCCAAACTTGGGGTCATTCTTGAGGCCATATGCCCGATTGCTCATCGGAGATAACTTTTGTGAAAGCCGGCCCGGGTTCTCAAACTCCATCCCAAATAGCTTCTCGCGCACCGGCCGGTAACATCCCGGCGACGGCCATATCAGCCAGCTGATCGTCTGGCAAGTTCAATGAGAAGCACATGCCCTTGACTTCCCTGAATCTTCTAAGAAACTCCAGCGGTGTTTCGCTGTGCCTTTGCTTCAGGGTGGCGAGATCAATCAACTTCTTCTCAGAACTGCCGCTGAAGTAATGAGCGTGGAATTTACGCTCCAAATCCTTCCATCTGGCCACTGATTCAGGCGGCAGGGACGAGAACCACTGAAAAGCTGGACCCGTCAGTGAGGCGGGGAAGTAACGAACCCTGAACGTCTCCTCGGCCGAGCATTCCCCAAGTCGCATGAGGTAACGGGCGATGTGCTCGACCGTGCTTGTCTCGTCCTGCCCCGAGAACTTTGTGAATTCCGTTGGCGGCTTCACTCTAGGCGGCAAGAGCACGTTATAGTACCATTCTGGGAACGGTGGCCTGTAGGCGGGGCCCTGCATCCTTGGCTTGAGGCCGAACTGATTCTGCATCAATTCGGCCATCTTGCGCGCCAGGGCGTCATCTTCTTGCGCGCCTGCACGCGGCGCGCACCCGGGTGCGGGAAGGCGTCGAATGCTCCGTAATTTCCCACTTCATGGTAACCACCGCCGTACAAATTCTTCTGGAGCCAGTTGGTCGACGGTGCAATTCTCCGACCGGGGTCAAGTGGGGCCCCGTATGAGCCGAACGCTAGGTCTCCGTACGTAGGCTGGTACGGATTCGACCGTGTGCACGGGGCCGACCCGTGCCGCTCTGTGGTGGTGGCAGGATTGGTTGACTTCCTGAAGCTTGCAACGGGGGCCGAACCGGCCGCCCCCCGCCCCGTGGAGGAGGTTGGAACGCTTGGCTTCGGCGCGCTTTGAGGAGGCTGCCGTGGCCGGCTCCGCGCCGGCGGCCGAGAGCTTGACTCACCCGGCTCTATGGTGCTTTTCCGGCGGGCGCCTTCCCGAACGCTTGCTCCATGCCCGTGCCAAAGAAGGCCACCATCATCCGCCGGAGCGACCCGAGGAAGGCCTTGTTGTGCTTGGTGAGCATATAATCACCGACTCCCGGGAACACCCGCGCGCATTCCTCCTTTTCCGCCGAGATGTAGCGTCGACTTCTCCCGTAGCGCAGCACCCTAGGCATCTCATTCTTCGATATGGGACGCCGCTTTCGTTTTTCTTAAACGACAAGCAGGCACTTCGCTGAAATTGATCTACGACGTCTTGGAGCCGCTGTCGCCGCCGCTCCGGAGAAAGATCTTCCAAGTTGACATCCATAAGGTCGCCAATCTCGGTGCATCTTGAATTAATTCGGCCGTTGGTCCCACCGGGCGTGCCAAGAAGTGTGTTGGCACAAAAAGTGCACTCGACGCCAATCACACAGCAAGCCGAACAAAGCCGGCTTTCGCACGCGCGGGAGAGCAAATGACGTGCCAGTCAATTTTTCCTGAAAATTAACAAAAGATAAAGCAGTTAGATACCAAAGCTTGGAACTTGCCGGGTGGTACCAGACAGTTCCATATTTACTGCTAAAAAGCCAAGCAAGATGACACATAGCTATGTAAAGCTATCTGCCAAAGAACCACAACCATTCGGGTAACCGCAAAGGGAAAAAGAGCACTGCCGAATGGATGACGTAAGCATGACAGCAATCGGTCTTCGTGTAAACAAGAATGCAAGCACAGAGTCATGACCGATCCCCATGAAGATTAGCATTAAAATAAATGAAGTAAAGCACGAACAAGATCACGTATTAAATAAGCATGCATAGATTTAAAGCACTAGTCTACCGCATGTCTAGTTACTTTAAAACCCGTCGGGTACGATAACAAGCAAATCTATCCACCGCATGATACGATTTGCATGAAAAACATACCACTCTCCACAAATAGATCTATCCACCGCATGATACAATCTAAATATGGAAAGCTAAAAGCATACATCATTTAGGACGTAAATAATGCACGTGTTCTACTCGTGAAAACATAACCGAATACGGGCCGAACGTACCGATCCAGGGTCCATGAAGAAGGAACGAGCATTACCGCGTGAACAAATCTATCAGACTGATTTGGGAATCTAATCCACCGGATGACTAGCTCCAAAGCAACCCAAAAACCTGCATCTACCGCATGATACCCGGTTCTTTCAAGATTTATACGAACGTAGCAAGCTTGAACCCGCAACACGTAACAACCTAGATCGATTCGGTTTCGGCTATCGGAGAGCACAAGATCCACGCGTCAAAACAAGAAGTCCGTTTCGAACAAGGATCATAAAAGAGATATAGCCGATCCAAACCCATCTAGATTGGGCAAGGATGTGTTACATGAATTAAAACATGAAGTAAAACTCATGATAACACGGGATAACTTAATGAATCTATTGGATCTTGCCAAAATCCAATAGAGCCGATAACTAGCTTCAAGCCAGATCTTAGCCTACCGCATGGCTCATGATCTAACAAGAAACCCTCTTGAACCAAGCTTGAATCTACCGCACGACACGAAGCATGGTAACAAGACTACTTGCATCGCATCTAAATCCACCGCATGATACTAGACATGATACAAGGTTGCCGGTACTCACGGAGGTCGACGGATCGATTGGCCCTCTCGAAGAACTCGACGACACGACAAGGACTCTAGGGTTTGGCGTAAGGCCGGTGTGTATTGAAGAATGATTGTGTTTTTTACATACATTCAGGGATCGTATTTATACCCTGCTGATTACAACTGCGAATGGATTCATTGCCTAACTAAGCTCGATCGCCTGTCCCTCCATTCGTCTCCCCTGATTTGAGCCACGTCACCGTCCAATCCCGCAAAATCAGCTCTACTGTTCCTTTGCCGAACCGGGAGCGGATAGCCGACCGTGGATCTCTTTGCCGAAAATCTCGGGAAATATCCTCCCTTCCACCGGACGGACTCTTTTTCGAACCGGACCCACGGGGTCGACTCCTTACCAAATTTTGGTGTTAACACCGCAATACTTAGCCAAGAATCGGTCCACACAACGTTGTCAATCACTCATCACACAAGGAAGCGACCATCCACCGGTCCTCGAACCACACATGGTCCTCGAAAGGTCTCGGGGACCTCAAGGTCTTCGAAAAGATCCATGAGTCGAGCACCGCCAAGGTCGCACCACTCATGGAGGTCGTCAACAAGCTTATTGACACCGAAGAAGCGCTAGTCAATCGCCTTGACTCGATGGCAAGCAAGATGCGTGCACCTCCGCGGCTCGTCGGGGGATTCTAGTTCGAAGTCTCCGCAAGCGACCTTTAGAGGTGCTCGCAAAGCAGATGGACGCCGACCTTCGACGTTCAACGTCGAGGAGTTCAACGTGGTGCCGGACAGCCCCCCGCACGTTCAATGAAAGGGGCACCCACACCGTTCGCGAGTGCTAGCAGCTCAAGAGGGTGTTCCGCATGCCCGAAGACTTGAAGCGACCCGAAGTGATGGTGACGGATCATCCTCACGTTGCTACAACAACAACCGGTGCGACGACCGACATGGCCGTGGAGACAACGATCGCCACGATGACCGGCAACATGATAACCAAGGCGGTCGGATGACGACCGCGACCCCGCCGCCCCCGCCGGAGATAGGCAACCCCAACCGCCCGTTCCAACGAGGCCAAGAGAAGTTCGGCTCGAGCAGAGGAAGTACCGCAAGGACAACCGCGAGATCCACTCATCCACACCAAGCCATCGCAGCCCCCGTGTTGGTCAAAACAGCCCATCAAGTTCTCCGGGGCCGATCACCGGGTCCACATCCCGCATCCCGTGTTGTACCCGCTTGTCGTCGATCCCATTGTCGAGGGCGCCCTGCTCCCTCAAACCCTCATCGATTGAGGAAGCAGACTCAATGTCATCTTCATCAACACCCTGAAGAAGATGGATTCCGACTTCAAGAGGCTGACAGAATGTGACGAGCCCTTTTTCGGCATCGTGCCTAGCAAGACAGCCTACCCCTTGGGTCGGGCCTCCCTCCCAGTGACGTTCAGCGCGGAGGAGAATTTCCATACAGAGTACCTCATCTTCGAGGTCGCTGATTTCAAGTCTTCCTACCACGCCATCTTGGGTCGCCCCATGCTGGCCAGGTTCATGGCTATCCCGCACTACACCTATATGGTGCTGAAGATGCCGGCTCCCTGCGGAGTCCTCGCTATCTACTGTGACCTACTCATCTCGTTCAATTGCGACAACGAGGCCCTGGAGATCGCCATGACGAACACTTGCTTCGGCGCCTCGGCCGTCATGGTCGCCGAGGCCAAGAAGGTCGCCGAGGCCGACCTCACCATCCCGGAGCAGAAGCGCACCAAGACCGCCCGGGATGTCGCACCGGCAACGAAGAAGGTTTGCCTCAGCCTCGCCAACCCACCCAAGATGGTGATCATCGGCGACAACCTCAGGGGGAAATAGGAACTCGCACTCACCAGTTTCCTCCGGGACAATGCAGACATATTCGCATGGACCCCATCGGATATTCCAGGTGTTCCTAGGGAGCTGGCTGAGCACTCCTTGGATGTAAGCAAGACGGCCAAGCCTCGTCGGCGAAGTTGTGTCGCTTTGCAAAGGATCGCAAGGAGGTCATTAGGGTAGAGAGAATAAAGCTCCTAGTTGCCGAATGTATCCGTGAGTGTAAAAACCCGTTTGGCTTGCCAACCTCGGTACTTGTACCCAAGAAAACTCGGTCAATGGAGAATGTGTATCGACTACACCGATCTCAACCGACACTCGCCCTAATGACCCTTTGCCTCTTCCGCGCATCAACCAGGTCGTCGACTCCACTGCGCAGAAGCGTCCTACTATGCTTCTTTGATCGCTACTCGTGCTATCACTATATAGCCTTAAAGGTCTCCGACCGAGGATAAGATGACGTTCATAACACCGCACGAGATCTACCTACTACACGGCCATGACTTTCGACCTCAAGAACGCTGGAGCGACCTACCAGAAGGCCATCTAGAAGTGCTTGGAATCCCAGATTGGCAAGAATGTCGAAGCCTACATCGACGACATGGTCGTCAAGACCACCGCCGAAGAAAACCTCATCATCGACCTCGCCGAGACCTTTGCCAACCTCCGACACTACCGTTGGAAGCTCAACCCAGAGAAGTGCATCTTCGGTGTCCCATCTGGCAAGCTCCTAGGCTTCATGGTGAGCCATCGGGGCATGAAGGCGAACCCCACCAAGGTCGATGCCATCCGCAGGAGAATCGACCTACTGGAAAGAAAGACGTGATGAAGCTCACCGCATGATGGCGGCCCTAGGTCGCTTCATCGGCAAGCTTGGGGAGAAAGGCCCGCCCTTCTTCAAGCCGTTGAGAAGACCGACAAGTTTGAGTGGACAAACGAGGTGGATAAGGCGCTCGAGGAGTTGAAGACCTTCCTCATGACGCCTCCGATCATGATGCCCCCGCACCGAAAGAGACCTTTGTTGATGGTTAATAATTGTATCGCAGTTCGTTTATGACTTGGAAGCGGACAAGTCTCCCATCGTAGTCAAGGGACCCTTCTTACCTCGAGTGGTGAACCCAAGTATCGAATCCGTGGAACAAATGTGTGACGCAAAACTTAATCTAGTAAAGCCAAGTAACTTCAATCTTCGATAAAACCCTAATGCATCTAGTAAAAGACACGAAACTAATCTAATCTATGTTGGAAATATGCCCTAGAGTCAACTGGATTTGATCCACTAGTGGGCTCAGATGGATTTGATCCATTATGTTGTAAAAGTCCTAATGGGCCACAAATGTTGTAAAGCCCATTAGTATTGGAAGGAGTACACCATCTATTAGTCCCGTATTGCTAATGGACGATGGTGTGGGGGGTTTTCCTCCTAATAAATATGGACCACACCCCTCCTGAAAAGACACAACTTTCTCAAGTAGCGCCGCGCCGCCAACGTGCTCCGTCCTCGTCGCACTCGCGGACCAAGCGAGTCCGGCGTGCGTCGCTTCCTTCTCCGTACGTGTGGATACCTTGGAGGTGCTACATCCGGAGCACTTGCATCGGACGAGCCGCACGTGCAAGTCAAGAAGGACGTGAGCAACTACACCGGCTCGCTACCCTCGACGCGTTCGTCTACATCGAGACGGTTCCGCCGCATCCGCGCGTCTAGTGGTAATCTCGTGATCTCTAACAGCAGCAGCTCCTCGTTTTGCGGGGAAAATTTTGTCTTGTGCTAGCGTAGCCACCCCGTTTCCCTTCGGTGGTACCAGAGCCATAGCTGCTAAGTTTTAGATTCGGGATGTGTGCATATGGAGATATGCAGATGTAGATCAAAGTTTTGATCGGCTTTGTGTTCTTAACGTGATGGTCGTGTAACGAATTACTCCTACCGGTCGGAATTCCGCCATCGGAGTTAAGTGATACACGTAAATCCAGTCACAACGAGAAGGAGATCGATTGGATTGGTCGAATCGAAGCTAGGTTAAGTGCCAGGCGCATGGGATGCGTGGCGGCGGCAGATTGGATCTGCTACCGGCCCGGAAAACCGGAAAACCTGCTGTTTGGTAAAACAGCCATAACTTTTCGTGGTTAACTCGGATGAAGAAGTTTTCTATATGAAAATTGATCTACAGAAAATTTTACACATGTGATAAACCAGCTTTTCTGGTCGCGACGAAATTAGTTTTGCGAAATTCGGCCTGCAAGATGGGTTTTCAGGCGTTTTAAGTTTGGACGTCGGAATTGCGATAATCTGTTTTGCAGGTTTTGTAATCGGTATGGCCAATATGTGTATGTGATGCATGTGTGTAATTTATTAGTGACCTGCGTGTCACGTGTACGGCAATACGGCTGGAGCCATATGTATTGTCAAAATTAATGTAATGGTCTGCGTACCAATTTGTGATGATCTAATACGCGATTGTGTAACTTTCATTACTAGCACGCGTTAGATAGTTCTTGGAGGACTCATCACATGGAGGATGGCACACACGGATCATGGAGATGGAGATCAACATGATGTACGGTGTCAATGGAGATGGAGATCACCATGTGACAATAGGCCATACCGTGTTACAACCGTGTGAATGTCGTTCTTACCGTTCTACTTTTACATGCGACAATGTTATTTTCTTGCGTGTGATGTTACGAGTAGAACGATCCCTTTGGAATTTTAAGTTAACATGCCCTCCCAACACTTGCCATCGTCCCACATCTTGTACAATTAGTGGTGGGTCTATGAAATTAGGGTGCCACTAGTTTTCCTTGACTAGACGGGTTTGTATCGGATACTTACACGCATAAGTGTTGGTTTACTTATCAAAGTCATCTTAACGGTTAAGGATTTTGGGGCATAAAGGTTGGGAGCCTAGACATAGAGATGTCACCCAACAACAGAAGTCATATGTGATATGATTAGCAAAGAGTTGCTTACCGATCTACCTTGTTTACTAGTGGTGACGCAAAAGCTCACTAGTAGACTTGTTAGTTGTGGATTCCCGAATCACTAAGTATCAATGTGGGGATATTGATTTTAGTGGGAGTAAATTCTTTTATTTTACTCTTTAATGGATATATTGTCTTAGTGTTTTGCATTTATTATTCTCGTTGTAGATTAAAGGCACCTAGCAACACCACATCGTTTACCTTGCATTCGGTCCTTGAGAAGGACAAGTTGATCGGAACAAACTTTACGAATTGGATTCGTAATCCGAGAAAGTTCTTAGAGCCGAGAAAAGGGACGAAGTTCTAGGCACCCCCTTACCAATAGATGATAACGTTAAGAAAAGCACGGCGTAGTCATGTGATGGCGATCCAAAACAAGCCGATCTTTAAAAGGAAAGGCAATTCTTGGAAGAAGAAAGGTAAGGCCAAGGTTAAGATCCCAATGCCAAACCGGGCGCCCAAGGCTAGTCCAATTGCCAAGGCCGAATATTTTCATTGTAAGAAAATCGGTCACCGGAAAAGAAATTGTAAGTTGTACTTAGCTTCTATGAAAAGCAATGGAAGTAAGGGTACTTCCACTTTAGGTACACTTAATGTTTATGTTACATATATTTTCCTCACCGATTCTTATACTAATTCTTGGGTATTTGATACCGGATCGGTTGCTCATATTTGCAACTCGATGCAAGGAATGATAAGAAGTAGAAGCGTGGAACGAGGAGAAGTTGATTTCCGCGTAGGCAATAACGCAAGAGTTGCTGCATTGAGCGTCGGAACGATGCAACTACACCTCCCATCAGGATTTATTATGGAGTTAAATAATTGTTATTTTGTTCCTAGTTTGAGTCGAAACATTTTATCCCCTTCATGTTTGATGAAGGATGGTTATTCATTTGCGAGTGAAAACAATGGTTGTGTGATCTCTAAGGATAATATGTTTGTGGCTTGTGCATCCATTGTGAATGGCTTATTTGTTTTAAATCTTGATGATTCACCTATCTGTAACATAAGTGCTAAAAGGTCTCGACCTAATGATTTAAGTCCTACCTACATATGGCATTGTCGTTTGGGTCACATCGTTGAAAAGCGCATGAAGAAGCTCCATAACGATGGACTTTTAACTTCGTTTGATTTTGAATCCTACGAGACATGTGAAGCTTGTTTGCTAGGCAAGATGACCAAGATGCCTTACTCATGTTTTCCCCGAGAGAGCCTCGGACTTACCGGAACTCATACATACGGATATGTGCGGACCAATGAGTACGACAGCTAGAGGTGGATACCAATACTTCATAACGTTCACTGATGATTTAAGTAGATATGGTTATGTCTATTTAATGAAGCACAAGTCTGAAACTTTTGAAAAGTTCAAAGAATTTCAGAGTGAAGTAGAAAATCAACGTGGCAAGAAAATCAAGACCTTGCGTTCTAATCGTGGAGGTGAGTATTTGAGCCATGAGTTTAGCAGTCATCTAAAGAGTTGCGGGATTGTTCCACAACTTATGCCACCTGGAACACCTCAAAGAAACGGTGTATCCGAGCGACGTAATCGAACCTTGTTGGACATGGTCCGATCAATGATGAGCGAGTCGGACCTACCATTGTCATTTTGGGGTTATGCTCTAGAAACCGCAGCTTTCACTTTAAACATGGTACCTTCTAAGTCCGTAGTTAAGACACCATATGAGATGTGGACCGGTAAGACTCCCGCTTTGTCTTTTCGAAAATTTGGGATTGTGAGGTTTATGTGAAGAAACTTCAATCAGATAAATTAACACCTAAATCGGACAAGTGCATATTTGTGGGATATCCAAAGGAAACCTTGGGATATTATTTCTACAACCGGTCAGAAGGCAAAGTGTTTGTCGCTCGGAACGACATTTTCTTAGAGAAAGAGTTTCTTAAAAGAGAAAAATGTAGACAGAAGGTGTATCTTGAAGAAGTTCAAGATGAGCCGGTTGGGCAAGATTTCACAATTGATGCTAATGTAGCTGAACGAGTTGAGATGCCCGTGGCAAGAGAAGCACCACCACAACCACGAAGGTCTGAAAGGGCACGTCGCGCAACTGATAAGCTCAATCTCATGATCGCGGGAGAGCGCGACATATTGTTGTTAGACAATGATGAACCTATGACATATGCGGAAGCAATGATGGACCCGTATTCCGAGAAATGGCAAAGTGCCATGAGATCCGAAATAGATTCCATGGATAACAATCAAGTTTGGAACTTGGTTGACCCGCCGGATGGTGTTAAACCCATAGAGTGCAAATGGATCTATAAGAAGAAGAGGGACATGGATGGAAATGTTCACATCCATAAAGCTCGACTTGTTGCAAAAGGTTTTCGACAAGTTCAAGGAGTTGACTACGACGAGACATTCTCACCCGTAGCGATGCTTAAATCTATTCGGATCATTCTAGCTATAGCTGCATATTTCGATTATGAGATATGGCAGATGGATGTCAAAACAACTTTCCTAAATGGAAATCTGACTGAGGATGTGTATATGACACAACCCGAGGGATTTGTTGATCCAACCAATGCTGGAAAGGTGTGCAAACTTCAAAAATCCATTTATGGATTGAAGCAAGCATCTCGGAGTTGGAACCTTCGCTTTGATGAGGTGGTAAAAGGGTTTGGCTTCATTCGTAGTGAAGAAGAGCCTTGTGTTTACAAGGAGGCAAGTGGGAGCTTCGTAGTATTTCTAATCTTATATGTGGATGACATATTACCGATTGGAAATGACATTCCTATGATTGAGGCCGCTAAGACCTCATTAAAAAATAGTTTTTCAATGAAGGACTTAGGTGAGGCGGCATACATTTTGGGCATCAAAATCTATAGAGATAGATCAAAAAGGCTTATAGGATTAAGCCAAGACACTTACATTGATAAGGTGTTGAAAAGGTTCAACATGGAAGAGGCAAAGAAAGGGTTCTTGCCTATGTCACATGGCATACATCTTAGCAAGACTCAGTGTCCTTCGACAACTGATGAGCGGGAACGCATGAGTAGAATACCGTATGCTTCGACCATCGGATCTATTATGTATGCAATGATATGTACACGTCCAGATATTTCGTATGCACACAGTATTACAAGCAGATACCAATCTGATCCAGGTGAGGGTCACTGGACAGCGGTTAAAAATATTTTTAAGTACTTAAGAAGGACTAGAGGCATGTTCCTAGTCTATGGAGGTGAGGAGGAGCTCGTTGTAACGGGTTACACCGATGCTAGTTTCCAAACCGACCAAGACGATTCAAAGTCGCAATCGGGATACGTATTTACGATAAATGGTGGAGCCGTGAGCTGGAAGAGTTGCAAGCGGGGGAGACAAGGGGTCGATTCTACAACGAAGCCGAGTACATCGCGGCTTCGGAAGCCGCAAAGGATGTCGTTTGGATAAGGAAGTTCCTTTCGAACTTGGTGTGTTTCCGAGTGTCTCTAGCCCACTGGATCTTTATTGTGACAACAATGGGGCTATTGCGCAAGCAAAGGAGCCAAGGAACCACCAAAAGAATAAACATGTATCGCGGAAATTTCATCCGATACGAGAGATCGTTAGATGAGGTGATATCAAGATATGCAAAGTACACACGGATTTGAATGTTGCGTATCCTTTGACAAAACCCCTTCCACAAAGCCCTAAGCATGAGGCGCACATGAGAGCTATGGGTATTAGATATATTCTAGATTAGCTAAAGTGCAAGTGGAAGAATGTTAGAAATATGTCCTATAAGGAATCATAGAGATGATTATATTTTATTATATCCATGTCACTTGGTTCTTTTATTGAATATCCATGAAAGACGACTTGTATTTGATTGGCAATTATGTGAATTGTTTGTGAAACTCTTTTACTTGTATGGTTATTCAAAAGTTGTCCTTAGTATGAGTTAATGACTAGCACATGAATTAGTTGATGACTATGTTTCACAAGTCATGAACATGGAGATGTATAACTAATAATGTGGGCACATGTATGACATGGGGCCGGACCGACCCAAATTTGGGACTTTGTTCTCTCGTTTACACAATGTATATGCTATGTCCTTAGACTTGAGATTGTCGCATGTACTCAAGATGTGAATTGACCTACTTAGGGGCCATCAACCGCTACTCCGTAAATCGGGTAGTCATAAAGATGGCTTTCGGGTTTGTCGGGAAGCATCTTTGTGAGGCATGGTCAATCAAGATAGAATTTGCCCCTCTACTTGCGAGAGAGATATCTCGGGCCCCTCGAGTGATCGGATCAAGAAATGCATGGCCGTGCCGGGTTAAGGGTTAACCCCCTTTTGATGATCCGAATCACGGTGTCGAGAAAGAGAGGTCGGCTTGGAGCTAGACCAAATATCATGAGGCAAAGGGAATAGCATGTATGAATTGTTGTGATGGTTTGTCCGATGAGATCTTTACGTATGCATAGGAGTTGACACGTCTTGCTAGAGGCCGCTATCAACTATTGATCGAGTAATGTACTCGGGTCAAGTCTATGTGTACGTGAACCTATAGGGTCACACACTTAAGGGGTCGGAAGACGAATGAGGATGAATATACTTGCTTAGTTCACTCTAGTTCAAGTGGGAGACTATTGAAAATATGCCCTAGAGCCAATTGGATTTGATCCACTAGTGGGCTCAGATGGATTTGATCCATTATGGTGTAAAAGTCCTAATGGGCCACAAATGTTGTAAAGCCCATTAGTATTGGAAGGGGTACACCATCTATTAGTCCCGTATTGCTAATGGACGATGGTGTGGGGGGTTTTCCTCCCAATAAATATGGACCACACCCCTCCTGAAAAGACACAACTTTCTCAAGTAGCGACCGCACCGCCAACGCTCTCTCCTCGTCGCACTCGCGGACCTAGCGGTCCGGCGTGCATCGCTTCCTTCTCCGTACGTGTGGATACCTTGGGGGTGCTACATCCGGAGCACTTGGATCGGACGAGCCGCACGTGCAAGTCAAGAAGGACGTGAGCAACCGCATCCCTGCGCTACCCTTGACGCGTTCGTCTACATCGAGACCGGTTCCGCCGCATCCGCGCGTCTAGTGGTAATCCCGTGATCTCCGACAGCGGCAGTTCTCGCTTTGCGGGGAAAATTTTGTTTTGCGCTAGCGTAGCCACCCCGTTTCCCTTGAATCTACCAAAGACCGGAGATAACAAAGTAAGATAGGGTAGATAAACCGATCTATAGGGATCGGTGTAAGCCTTTTGTTGAAGTTCCAAGCAAGAGAAGAAGTAGCAAATCGAATCTTATAAGAAGACTCTTTAAATCGTGGTTACCCGTCCATATCCGAAAACATCCGCCTTTCGAACCCCCCGCTCCGTCACAATGTATCCCTACTCATGCGGGGAGTCTAGGGCGAGTCAAAAGACAAGTCGAGATTCTTTCGGAAGATCCGGCGTGTACCTCTAGCCACCGCGGCTACAAGAAAACCCTATGTAATCTATCTCGAGAATAGAATTGGAATAAGCAAAGCCGATCGAACAACGAAATCTTCGAGGAAACACTTGATCGCTAGGAAAAGATTCAACTTGATAATTCAACTATAACAATGATACACACACAAGATCACCACCGGATCCTTCCTTGATCTTGCTTCTAGCTCCGGGAACTCGACGTGGTCTTCCGTGCAAGGTTCCCACGTCGGCTAGGGAAACCCTAGTCAACTAGCTCGACCCTCTCCTCTCCGAAATGGTGTCCCTCTCTTCTCTCGCTCCTCGGCGGCCGATGACGAATTCTATCATGCGTGGCTCTCGGTCGGGGGGCTATAAATAGCTCGATTGGCAGCTAGGGCAAAGGGGGAGCCTCACCGGGCCTCGGACAAGGCCGGCGCGCCGACCGGCCCGGGCTGGCCGGCGCCGGGCCCATCCGGGCCCGGCCCCCCGAGGCCTCCTTTGCTCTACGTCGGTTCCTTGCTTCCCGGATGTTTCCCCCTTCGCATGTAGGTCCATGTCGTCGGTTTCTCTCCGAATTGGGCATAACTCCTTGTCTTGCAAGATTCAGCACTTTTCTGGTCAGGTCCTCGGAGTCTGTCGTCTTCTCGGATCAAGTCCCTGGATTCTTGGAGTTAAGTTTGCTTCGTTGCATGACTTGTACGGGGCTTCAAGGTCTTTGTCGTATGGACCTCCCTGGGCCCACTAGCTCGGTGGGTACCAGGACCGACTACTCGGTGGGCCCCTGGGACTACCCGGCTTGCGCTACACGGCACCTGATGGCGTGGAGCACAAGTACTATGGAGGAGAAGTACTCGGTTAGGAGGTTGTACATGTCCTGCACTGTATGGAAGACTCCTAGGCGTACTCGACTAGTACTCTCTCCCTACTCCGACTTGTAACCCTGCCTCACGGACTATATAAGGTGAGGCAGGGACCTTTCTCTAGCATCTCATCCAATCCACAGCGCACTATTACACCATCTTGTAATCGTGCCCAATCAATCCAGAGCTACGCAGCATACAGGACGTAGGGTATTACGCACCTCGCAGCCCGAACCTATCTAAATTGTGTGCCACATGTCTCTTCCTTCGAGTTACTGATCTCGGCGAGGCCACATTCATCTACTTCGGGTACTCCCCCTTAGTAGGTTGCCGGTCTAAAACACCGACAGCTGGCGCGCCAGGTAGGGGGTCTCGCCCGAGATCACATGGCGAACTCGACGGCTCCAGTCTACTTCAAGCCAACCGTCGCCTTCAACCGTGGCGATACCTTCGTGTTCGGTGCACGGGTCTGCACTGCAGACGGTGCGGGCTCTTTCCAGCGCCGCCTCACCATGCCGCCCAACCCGAAGACCGGCTTCGTGACGCTTCCTGAAGTTGTCACAGGCGAACTCGCCGGCAAGTTCGGCGAAATTTTGCTCTTCAACCATCACGCTGACTTCGAGCTCGAGTCCGTTTCCAACTCGAACTCGACGTCCCCATGGGCTATCGCATGCGAGCCGGCTGCTCAGCCATCGCATGCGGTCCCACCACTCCGCGAGCGCTCCACGCGTGGCCCCCGCATCCTCAGCCGGGCCCGCACGGGGGCTCCCTCTTCGCGCCGGGCCGGCAAGGAGCCCGTACCCGAGTACAACTCGGACTCCGACACCGCCCCCGGCCACGCTTCGGACTCCAACCCTCTCTCTGAGTTCTACTCGAACCCCGCATACGAGTTCGACTTCGGGTCGGACCCTGAGGATCCCGAGTCCGAGGACAACTCCACTGAGCATCCCTTGTCAGGGCCGGCCTCTGGGCTGGTTATAACATCCACACCGGCCGGGAGATTCGTCTACTGGCCAGACCGCAAGCCTGCTGACCTGATAAGTGGAGACTCACGCTACGTCGCCTACATCGACTCACTACCGTTCCAGGAGGGAACACCACTTGCCCGAGCTGACTCGAACACCCCAACTGAGGTGGCGGTTTCTGAGTCCAGCCTCGGCACCCCTGATCGCCAAGTCTTCATGGCTGCCGGCGACACCCCAGGACCTTCAGGGACGGCCCAAGACAAGTACCTTGAAGACATCTCCTCCGACGAGCTCTCTGCTGATGCTCCAGCAAACGAGACCCCTGCAGACAGAGACGCTCGACGTGAGCGTAACCGGAAGCGCAGCGAACGTCGCCGACGCCTCTACGACAATTTTCCCCGTCCGCAACCTTGCGGAAGCTCTCGAGGCGGTCGAGAGCGAGTGCACACACTACCCCCGAGCAATGCCTCATGTCGATCACAGCGATCGCACACCAGGCTCAGGGCATACGCGCTGGAGAGGTCATCGCCAAGCTCGCTGAAGACGCCTACTTCATGCGGGTCGACAACAGGGTCAACCAACCTCCTCCCGCCAGGCACCGCGACAACGAAGCCACAAGTCGCAGCGCCAACAACGGTCCCAACCGTACTCGAGCTGAGCTCCCCGCTCAGCCCAACCGCACTCGCTCCAACGCCGGCGGACCCCCACAGGGTGGCAACAGCCACCGCGAAGTCGTCCCTCACCGTGCTCCGGCCGGCGGCGGCGGCGGCCATGACCCCCGACGGCGGCGGCGTCGGCGGAAGCTCCAACCATGGAGCCAACGGGAGGGCCGGTGGCGGCGGCAGTCGCGGCGGCCGAGGCCACGCGAACAGCCACGCCTCCGGCACCTCACGGGGCGGCTACGACGCTCGCCGGGAAGATTGAGGAGCTGCGGCGGAAGAAGTCGACCACGGCAGGCGACAACGACGGCTTCCCCGCCTTCTCACCTCGACTTCGCAACTTGCTCCTCCCCAGCAAGTTCAAGCCTTTGGGATCACCAAGTACGATGCGAAGCAGGACCCCATCCAGTGGCTCAGGTGCTATGCCTTCTCCATCGAGAACGCTGACGGCAACAACGACACCAAGTGCCTCTACTTCCCCTTCTGCCTGGACCAAGCCCCACTCACATGGCTCGAGTCGGCCCGGACAAGCACTCGATTGACAAGTGGGACCGGCCGAAGGAGGAGCGCTCACCGGCAACTTCGCGGGCGCCATGGGCCGATCGGGTACTCGCATGGACACGGCCATGGTCAGCGAGTACAAGGCGAAGGCGAGACCCTCCGCAAGTACATGCGTCGCTTCTTCGACAAGCGTGCCACCGTGGTCGATGTCACCAACAAGGAGGTTATCGACCTCTTCCAAGACGGCCTCTACCATCACCACACCTTTGAAGGCTTCGGTCGCCGTCGCCCCAAGTCCATCCCCCACCTCAAGGACATGATCACATCCTGGGCGGATGAAGAAGACAAGGCCAACGCCAAGTACGACGCCATCCGTGGCAAGACCAAGCAGAACGCGGGCGGTGGCACGGCAACAATGCGAACCAAGGCCGTCGCAACAACAACAACTACTACTACTACTCGGGTCCCAACCGCAAGCGTAAGCCGGACAACACCGCCGCGGCTATTTAGCGCCTGTGAAGGAGAACTCGAAGAAGAACTCCGGCGGTTTCAAAGACTTGTTGAAGGAGAAGTGCCCGTGGCATCCAAACAAGCAATCACACCACCGAGTAGTGCTACCAACTCGGGCATGCACTCAAGGATACACCGAGCCACCGCACCCTCACGACAAAAAGAACGGGAAGAAGGACGGCGACGACAACGACTTCTAGGAACCCGACAAGACCGTCAACGTCCTCTTCGGTGGATTGCCCGGCGAGCGGGAGCGAGAAGGCTACCCATCGAGAAGTCATGTCCATTGAGCCGGTGGTCCCGAGCCCCTCTCGGGTGGTCGGAGGGTACCCATCACCTTCTCCCGCACGGATCAATGGACCGGCTTCTACGAACCAGGCGCTTCCCCCTCGTCCCGAAGCCGGTGGTCGCGGGCTCCAAGCTCAACAAGGTCCTCATCGACGGTGGAAGCGGGCTCAACGTCCTTTTCACCAAGACCTTGAAGAAGATGAAGCTCGACATCACCCACATGCTCACCAAGAGCAACACGCCCTTCTACGGCATCGTCCCCCGCAACGCGGCTATCCCCTTGGGCTCGGTGGTCCCGCCGATTACCTTCGGGGAATCTCGGGACAACTACCATACCGAGTACATCAAGTTTGAGGTTGCGGACTTCGAGACTTCCTACCACGCCATCCTCGGCAGACCGGCCACCGCCAAGTTCATGGCGGTGCCCCACTACACCGACCTGATACTCAAGATGCCAAGCCCAGCGGGTGTACTCTCTCTCCAAGGGGACTTGAAGATCTCCCACGACTGCGACACAGAAGCCGTGGAGATCGCTTCTACGAATCAAGTACCCAACGCTATGATGGAGGTCTACGCTACATCAAAGAAGCTTGCTACAAGTGAACTTGAGATCCCGGAGAAGTCTGACAGCGCCAACAAGCCTCAGCCACCTGAGGAGGTACTTGTCAAGACGATCGACCTCGGAACAGGCGACCCCAGCAAGACCACAACCATCGGGGGCTGGCCTCGACCCCAAATAGGAAGACGCGCTCATCAGCTTCCTTCGGGCTAATCGCGACATCTTCGCGTGGAAGCCGACGGACATGCCGGGAGTGCCCGGGGAGCCGATTGAGCACTCGCCTCAACGTCGATCCTAAGGCCACCCCCAAGCGACAACACCTCCGACGTTTTGCCGACGACGGACGGGACGCCATAAAGAAGGAACTCGCCAAACTACTCGCGGTGGCTTCATCGAGAGAAGTCTTCCATCCCGACCGGCTCGCCAACCCCCGTCCTCGTCCGCAAGAAGAACTCAAACGAGTGGAGGATGTGCGTCGACTACACCGACCTCAACAAGCACGCCCCCAAGGACCCCTTCGGGTTGCCGCGGATTGATCAAGTCATCGACTCCACGGCGGGGCCGCGACCCGCTCTACTTCCTCAACGCTACTCCGGGTACCACCAGATCGCGATCAAGGAAGAAGACCAGGAGAAGACCGCGTTCATCACCCCGTTTGGCGCGTACTGCTACACGACCATGTCCTTCGGGTTGAAGAACGCCGGCGCCACCTACCAACGAGCTATCCAGGCCTGCTTCAAGAAGCAACTCAACAAGAACATCGAAGCCTACGTGGATGACGTGGTCGTCAAGACTAGCAACTCCAGTACCCTCATCGACGACCTTGAAGAGACTTTCGCGTCTCTGCGCGAGTACCGCTGGAAGCTCAACCCAAACAAGTGCATCTTCGGCGTACCTTCGGGCAAACTACTCGGCTTCATCATCGACGGCGCGGCATCGAAGCCAACCCCCGACAAGATCTCTCGCCATCACCGACGCATGAAAGCTCCCACGAGCATCAAAGACGTCCGAAGGCCGACCGGGTGCATGGCAAAGACCGAACGGATTTATCTCAAGCTTTGAGAACGGGGGCTCCCCTTCATCAAACTACTCAAGCACCAAGACAAGTTCGTGTGGACCCCGAGGCGGATCAAGCCCTTGCCCGGCTCAAGGACTTCCTATCGAAGCCACCGGTCCTCACGGCTCCCCGCAAGGGCGAACATCTACTGCTCTACCTCGCTGCGACTACTCATGTGGTCGCATCGCCATCGTTGCCGAGCGGCGGGGAGAAGACGATCACGCCTACCCGGTCCCGGCGCCCGGTCTACTTCATCGGCGAGGTCCTATCAGAGTCCAAGGCACGCTATCAGCCTGTGCAGAAGCTCCTGTACGCAGTACTCATCACCTCGCGGAAGCTACGACACTACTTCCCGGGAGTACTCGATCTCCGTCGTCATTGACTACCCCCTCGGCGACATCTGTGGAACCAAGATGCTACCGGAAGAATCTCCAAGTTGGCGGTCGAGCTCGGCGCCCTCACCATCGACTTCAAGCCACGCGCAGCCATCAAGTCGCAGGCGCTAGTCGACTTCATGGCGGAATGGTGGGAGAATCGCCTACCTATTCCAACCGTGCGACCAGAGCATTGGGTGATGTACTTCGACGGCTCACTCAACCTCGAGGGCGCAGGTGCAGGGGTACTTCTGATCTCTCCAACGGGCTAACAACTCAAGTACATCCTGCAGATCTTCTAGAAGGTCTCAAACAACGAAGCCGAGTACGAAGCTCTCCTACATGGGCTCCGCCTCGCGGCTTCACTAGGCATCAAGCGACTACTAGTCTACGGCGACTCCGCAGTGGTCATCAACCAAGTCAACAAGTCCTGGGACCGCAACAAGGAGAACATGGACGCGTACTGCCTAGAAGTCCGCAAGCTCGAGAACAAGTTCTATGGTCTCGAGTTCCACCACATCGTCCGCGACAACAATGTTGCGGCGGATGTTCTCTCGAAGCTTGGATCAACCCGCGCTCAAGTACCAGCGGGTGTCTTCGTTCATGAGCTTCACGCGCCATCCATCCCGGAGCCGGCGCCACCAACCACTTGTCCCAAGACACCCACCACTTGGACGGGAGGTTATGATGATCGACGTGGACTTGAGGCAACCCTTCATCGACTACCTCGGCGAGAGAAGGTTCCCTCGGACAAGAACTCGGCCGAGCGGCTCATCCGCCGCGCCAAGTCCTACGTCCTCGTCGGAGACAAACTTTACAAGCGGGGCACATCTTCGGAGTACTCATGAAGTGCGTCCCTCGGCAAGAAGGCAAGGACATCTTGGAGGAGATCCACAAGGGCGTCGCGGCAACCACGCGTCCTCCCGCACGCCGGTCGGCAAGGCCTTCACGGCGAGCTTTCTGCGGCCCTCCGCTCCGAGCGATGCTCGAAGAACTCGTTAGAAGGTGCCAAGGATGCCGTACTTCACCAAGCAACAACACGTCCTAGCCTACAAGCTAGTCACCATACCGCCAACTCCGACCCTTTGCCTCGCGGGGGCTAGACATGATTTGGCCACCGCCAACTACGCAAGGTGGTTTCAACGAGTATTGGTGGCCATCGACAAGTTCACCAAGTGGATCGAGGTCAAGCCGGTCACATGTCCCAAGGCCGAAAAAGTCCTCGACTTCTGGATGAACCCGTGCATCGCTACGGACTACCCCACCGCATCATCACGGATCCGGGCTCCAACTTCAACAACCACCGGTTCCGGGGAGTACTGCGAGAACGGCGGGATCGACGTCCGATGCGTCTCGGTTGCCCATCCTCGGGCCAACGGACAAGTCGAGCGCGCCAATGGGACGGTGCTCGACGCTCTCAGAAGCGGCTACACGATGTCGCTAACTCCAAAGGAGGCAAGTGGATCAAGGAACTACCCAACGCACTGCGAGGGCTACGAACTCGGCCCTCCAAGCCAACGGGGCAATCCCCTTACTTCTTGGTCTACGAGTCCGAAGCAATCCTCCCCTGCCGACGTCATATGGAACTTGCCGGTAGTGGAGCATTACGACGAAGGCGTCTCGGAAGACGACGAGACGAGTTGACATCGATAGCCTCGAAGAAGCTTGCCGCGCCGCCCTCGTCCAATCGGCACGGTACACTGGAGGGTATCCGGTGCTACCACGATCGCAACGTCAAGGAACGCTCCTTCAACGTTGGTGATCTCGTCCTCCGTCGTATCCCGAGAACACAAAAGGGCTACACAAGCTCGGCTCCCCACGGGAAGGTGCCTTCACCTTGGCAAAGGTGGCCAGGGCCGGCTCCTACCGCCTCCGGACACTTGAAGGCAAAGACATCAACAACTCGTGGAACGTCGACCGGCTTTGTCGATTCTATGCCTAGTCCGCACGACTACTCCGGGTGCAAGTCTACATGACTACATCAACACCCCTCTGCCGTAAGCGGCCTCCGGGTCCTGGCTCCAGTCTCCGGACTACTCCTCTCCAGGATCCAGCCCGCACGGCTACCTACGGATCCTGGGCTGCGACGAGCGACAAAGGACTCTAGCAGCGGTCTACTAAGAGACCATGTACTCCAAGATCCAGCCTACACGGCTACCTACGGATCTACTGGCGTAGCGGCTACTTGCCCTAGCACCACTTAGGCGTAAGCGGCCTCCGGTCCACGCAACTACTCGTAACTACGACCCCGGCCATCCGGGTGTACTTCTTCGGTAATAAAGTTTAATCGTTCATCAACTTCTTTACCGCCTACTCCCCTCAACGGGACTACGCCGAGTACGACTACTCGCATCCACTCCACGATGGGGCTCGCACTCGAGATCGCGACTACGAGTACTCATTGCTGGAATTTTCCTTTCATTAATACTTAAGCAATTCCATTACAATTGTTTTTGTACAACTTTGGCTACGAGCTAACTATTACGGGGCTACCGAAGATTGAGCTTATCGGCTACTTGCTCCGCAATGGGCGCCATATGCTCCGGCGACTCCGCATCTTGCTCATCGGTACGGTTGGCGGCTACCCCCGCCGCCGACTAGCTCCACGGGTGCCTTCGGGAAGTAGGACTTCATGAAGGCCAAGACTTGCTTCGTGATCGACCTCGCCATATGCTTCACATAAGCCGCCCGGCCCGGCCGGGGGGCTTCCCCGAGGCGATCCACGAGCGGAGCGGTCTTGGGGCCGCCGGGTGAGGCACCAAGAGCCTTGCAATCGGCAGCGCGGCTTCTTCAAGATCCTTCAACTGGGCCCACAGCGCCTCGCAATCTTCATTCAACTTCTGCAACGATTTGTAGCAGTTGACGAGATCGCGGTCAGAAGCAATCCGAAGCTCCATGTGCTTCTCGCACTCGAAGGCAAGTTCTTTATAGTCGAGCTCGAGTACCTGGCGGGCCTCCTGCTCTCGGTAGAAGAGGTTCTTCATATCTGTCTCGGAAGTCCTCAACTGCTCCACTCGGGTCTCAAGCTCTGCAAAACAACAAGACGCGGCGGGTCAGACTACCTCTCGACCTCCAATAACTACCCAACAAGTCAAGCGGCGTACCTTTATTCTTGTTGCGGAGCGTCTTGTTCTTCGCACCAAGTCGTCGCCCTTTGCTCGCAACTCCTGGATGTCATTATGATACTTGGCAAAAAGCGGCGTCGAGCTTGGACGCATGGCGGCCGCGTGCTTCCGCGACTTCAAAAGGCGATCTTCTAGTGCTTCGGCCGGAGCACCGCGTCACCAAAGCCTTGCGGCAAGATGTTGGACTTCTCGCGGGACCTCTCCACGACGTCCCGCACGGACAACACATGTCACACGAGTACTCAACAACGGAGGATTGACTACTCGAAGTTAAGACTACTTACCTTCATCCTTTGCTCGGCCGGCGGACCGCCTCCCGGGTGCTCGGCCACCGTCGCCGGTCGACCGGATCATCCGCGAGCGGCTCCACTCCGCCACGACTACTCGTGGCGGCCTCGGGTCATCGGCGGCCGGCGGATGGGCTCTGCGTCCTGGATCTCCGGGGAGTGGACAACCACCTCCAGGGCAGCCTCTGGCGGCACGGTGGCCTCCTCTCCTCCGGTTGCCACGGCGGCTTCCTCGGCGACCTCCTCCATTGGCTCGGGGGCTCCTTCGGCGGCTTCGGCACCCGTGGTGTCGACTCCTCGCATGGGCACCGCTGCAGGGATGTCGCTCCCTTCGGCCTCAACGCCTGACAAGAAGACGTCGGGTTCATCGACCGCTGCGACTACTCTATGGGGAAGGCAAAAACTTTAGTAGAGTACTCACCCTCGACCACGCCGGCCTCGGGCAATGCGGCCCCGGCGGTCGGCGCTTCGACTCGCCCGAGGGGCCGGGGGGGGTAGACTCCTCGGCGGGCGGCGCGACTTCTTCCTCCGCCACCGTCGTGGAGGGCTCATCTCCCCTCCCGGGATAGGTCCGTTGATTTCCCGCAAAAAAGTACACAATTGGTTGTCATTCAAGCTCGATTACTACACCAAGTACTACTCGGGAAGGCTCGGCACTTACGAGCTTGACCGGACTATCGTCACGGTCGGGGCGGCGAGGATGCCGGCAATGTCCACCGAGTCCACCCTCGGCGGGCGCCTCCTCTTGCGCCTGCGGCCCGCCGCCTTCTGCGGCAACGGTAGCGCGGAGCTGCCCTCCTGTGCTCCGCGGCCACCACCTCTTCAACGGCGGGGGCTACGGGTTCCGTGCCCTCTTGATGAGCAGAAGGGCCGGCGCTCCAAGCGCGCTATGAGTTCTTCAACGGAGGGGGGCTGGGCTACGACTCCCAGCCGGCTCCCCCACTGTGTCCCACTCGCCTTCGTCGCCCTCATCGACGGGCTCCGTCAGCGGCACCTCCTGCATACAAGGAAGATCAGTCATCAGCAAGTGAACTCGTACGACGGGTACTCGACTACACTAGTCAAGACGTCTTACCTCTTGAGGCGTGGTCTCTGAGACCCTCAGCTTCTTCGTCACCCGCTTGCGGGCGGGGTTGCGCGGCTTCTGTGGCGGCGCAGCCAGACTAGCCTCCAAGCTAGTCGGCGGATCTTGCACAAGGGGTACATGAGGCAAGCCGGGACGGGCCGAACCTCGACGCGCGTCGGAAGCGGTCCTGTAGCGTCTCCTCGTCGTCGTCGTCGTCGGACGTGTCTTCTACGATGACAGTGTCATCTCCTTCGCCGATCTCTCGCCGCTCCTTGGCTTTGGCTTTCCCCTCCTCCGGATCTCGATTCCCCGAGGGTGCGGGCCGCGGCTCGGAGACGAACCTCTTCAAGTCGTCCCGCAAGGCACAAGACATCAGCGCGACTACTCACAAGCAACGACTACTCGACTAGGGGGTACAACTACTTACCTCCTTTGGCGGGTGAGCGGCGGAGTACTCTTGTACGGGCACGCCGTGTACGGTGGAATGTCCTTGAAGATGCGCGTCGGTCTATCAACGATGTCGTCGTCGTCAACTTCACCTCCAGGCATCCGCGACGTGTCATCGTCGCCGGTGTACTCGAAGCCTAGGGTGTCGCGGGCCATCAGCGGCTGCACCCTCCGCTTCATGAAGCTGAAGGCCACGTGCTCGGCCCTCAGCCCGGCTTCTCTAAGCTCCTTGATGCGCGCCAAGAGCTCGGGGAGCTGGATCCCCTCCTGCATCGTGGGCTCCGTGTTCCACCAGTCCCGGTGCCTGGGCTGCCTCCCGCTCGGCTTCGGCAAGCCGGGGTGGTGGTTCGTGACGTAGAACCACCTCGCTTTCCAATCGGCGTTGGAGTCGATGAGCTTGTACGCGAGGTACTGCTCAGCGGCGTCTTCTCTTATCTGGATGCCCGCTCCGCCGACTACTCGCGGGTTCTCGGCGCTCGAGCCGCGGCTTCACCGGAAGAATTTCCGGAACAGGATCCAGTGCGGCTTGATCCCCAAGAATGCTTCACAAAAATGGACGAAGACTGCGGTATGGAAAATACCGTTAGGGTTGAGATTGAGGTACTCAACTCCGTAGTACCCAAGGAGGCCTTTGAAGAAGTCGCTGGCCGGAAGCGCGAGTCCGCACTCTGCGAAACGCGCGAACATCAGGATCTCGTCCTCAGCTTTCTCCATTGGGTACGGATCTCCGGCGGCGGCTCTCCACATATCCACCTCCTTCTCCCGGATAAATCCGCTGTTGAGAAGGGCCAAAAAATCCTCGGTCTTCACCTTCGACTTTTTCCATTCGCGGCTTGGATGCGGCCGCGGTGGAGACATTGGCGGCGCCGTCCCCGTGGTAGCCGTGGCGGCCTCATCACGGCTCCTCTTCTTCCCGACGGACTTCGTAGACTTGGACGATGAAGGCTTCATTCTCCAAGTACACGACGTCTTCACGCGCATCCGCTCGGGGGCTACTCCGGAAGTCCTGGGTTGCGGCGCGCTTGGATCAACTAAGGCGGCGGCGCGCGGCGGAAGTGGATCCGTCTCGGATCTATTCGAAATGGCTAAAGCGAAGTGATGGGTGAAAAACCCTAAGGGTTTTGGCTTCTATTTATAAGTCAAGCGGCCCTCCAACGGCCGGATGGATAAGTCCGCGCTCGGGCGATTCGGCGGCCGGCCGCGCGTGACTCTTCGTATTCTACTAGTCGACATGCCTCACCTCGGGGGCTCGGCTACTCCTATTCGACTACACGGGAAGCGACAAGGCTCGGGAGCATCTCGGGACACATTCTTCAAGATGACCCTTCAATTCGAGAGGAAGTACTCGACTCAAGGCTCGGGGGCTCCGTGCCACGTGTCCTTCGGTCTTTTCCGTCCGGATTTTTCGGGATTTTCTTGCCAAGACTTCGGATGGACCCTCGGCCCGGAGCCTCGCGGCTCAACCTAAGGCTAGGGGGCTACTCCATATGGAGTGCGATTTTGCAATCGCACTTCCATATCGGCTTCGGCTTCAAGACAAGGCGGGCATTTTTTGAAGACCTTCGAAGGCGGCACTCGAGGACGCTTGGGACTACTCGAGAAGACTTCAAGATTGCTCAAACATCGAGCGGAGTACATTCCCGGCCTCGGGATGCTTCGACTACTCTTGAGGACCTTTCACTTGTAGTACTCGGGGACGCTTGAGGACTACTCGTTAAGGCCGTCAAGACTACTTGAAGCTATCCTTCTCGACTACAAAGTACTCGGGGGCTTGTCGTATGGACCTCCCGGGCCCACTACCTTGGTGGGTACCGGGACCGACTACTCGGTGGGCCCCGGGACTACCCGGCTTGCGCTACACGGCACTCGATGGCGTGGAGCACAAGGACTACGGAGGAGAAGTACTCGGTTAGGAGGTTGTACATGTCCCGCACCGTATGGAAGGGCGAAGGACCGATACGGCGAACCGGGAGAGGGGGGAGTGAATGGGAGCCGATAAAAATTCTTCTCGATAGAGATCGAAACTCCAACAAGATGAACGCGGCTTCCAACACACGTCTCCGACTCACTACCAAGATTGGCCAAGCCCACGTAGCCACTGGAGTGCCACTGGACCTAGGAACCAACACACACTGCCTACCGACTCGAGAACGCAGTGGAACACCAAAACTCGAGTCTACAGACCCACACCGGTCGGACACCGCGAGCACTACGGTCGGACCGGTCCCCTCTTGGTGAAACTGAGCAACTTTCACTAAGTGGCTCTACACCGGTCGGACCGGTGAGAAACACCGGTCGGACCGATGGCGACACGAAAGCCCCCAAGGCACCAAACGGGCCAACCGACCACCAAAGCGACCCAAACTCGAAACGAGCGGCACCACGGGACAACAGGTGAACACACCAAGACGTTCACCCGAGAAAAAACCCACAAGGGCTTGCACAAGTCGGACCGGTCAAGAGCCACCTGGTCGGACCGGGGTGTAGCACTGGGCGGCTCGAGATGAAACAGCACCCGCGGGTAAACTCCCCCAAAACCAAATCTCGATCTCCCGAATCACTCCACGGACTTGAACAAGACTTTGGGGATATCAGGAACACCTCATGAGGAGTCCATAGCCAAGTTTAATCCCACCAAAACTCGTCCAAAAAGGAGGAATCGAAGAAATCCCGCCGAAAGCACTTCCAACCCAAGAACTCAAGAAACCCCGAAATCGAGCACCTTTACTCACGGATTTGGGAGGGGAATCACAGCCCAAAGAACCACGAAGGGTTCCCACATATTTCCCCCATCAAATCCTTAAGAGAAAGATCCCGAAAACAACCCAAAGAAATCACCGAGAGAGGGCTCCGAAAATCACCACCAAGAACAACCGGGAAAAACATATCCAAACCTTGAGGAACCACACCGAATCATCTATACATGAAACAAAGGTTCGTACAAGGTCTAGCAAGCCGCCCGATCATCCATCCCTCTCTACAAGATCTCTCCGTGAAGCTCTCTTGCTATTCCTATGGAAAACCTAAGGAAAATAGGTGGAAAATAGGAAAACTAATGAGCTAGGGTTCCAAGAGTTCACCGCCATCCCCTCACCTCTTGGGTTATATGGAGGCAACCAAATGTCTAAAATGCCCTTCTCTACTAACTAGGGATACAAGCCCCTCAAGGGCGGATTTGGAATTCTTGATGTCTTCACCATCGGACGGATGCCTCGCGATCGCACACTGCTTAGCCTCGACACAAGACACGCGATCCCGATGCGTGTCTTCCTCTTCGAAGATTCCGGACTGCGTCGTCGCACACCGGTCAGACCGGTGCTCCTCACCGGTCGAGCCCGGGTCCCCACCGGTCGGACCGGCGAGACCCACCGGTCGGACCGGGTGCGGCGGCGCTGCACGGCACCGTCTTCGGTTCTTCGGTCTTGGCTTTGTGGATCAACCAAGGAACCTAGTGGTTTTACGGTGAAACACCGAAACCCCGCGAACTCGGTGTAGCCTCCGCAAATCTCCACTCATGACTTGGCTCCCACGTAGTCCCGACTCGACCTTGGTTTTGAGGCTCTACCAAGAAACCGTCCATTACTTCATCTTCTTGTTCATGCCACCATGCGGTCCGCACTTGACCCCGCCGGCCACCGGGTCCCTCGAACGAAGCCTACTTGTCTTCTCCACACCCGGAGGCCTCACCGGCGACGACCTTTCGCGCTTGTTCTTCACCCGCACCAACACCGGTCAAGCCGCAACATGCACCCGCAATAGTTAGCCAAGAATCGGTCCACACAACGTTGTCAATCACTCATCACACAAGGAAGCGGCCATCCACCGGTCCTCGAACCACACATGGTCCTCAATCTCCCCCTTGATGAGTGCATTGACAACACCCACACGAAAGTAACAAGAGAGAAAAGAAAAAGAATAGAAACGAACAAAAAGAAACTCCAACAAGCGATCGAAAGCCAAACAAAGGCAAAGAGCAAGATCACTTGAAGAAGACAAGTCTCGGACCCCTTAGGCAAGGGCAACGGCCCGACACATCCGAGACAAAGCAAATCTCAAGCAAAGAGCACAAACCACCGAATCAAAGCTCGAACAACCACAAAGAGCTCCCCCGCACACGAGCAAGCTCCCCCGAACCAATGCACCTCCCCCGGACGAATGCATGCAAGACATCACTTGAAACGGGCGAAAGCCGCAACAAAACAGCCCTGACCGGTCAGACCGGTCAACACCACCGGTCAGACCGGTGTGCAACTTGTGTATAGAACCAGCACTCACACCGGTCAGACCGGTGACCCTGACCGGTCAGACCGGTGTACAACAGAGCCCAGAAATGGCTCGAAACCACCTGAAAACCTTCTAAACACGTCCAGCAAGCCATTTCAAGCTCAAACTTCTCCCCCTTGTTGACAATGCATGAATCAAGCCAAAAATGTAGAACTTCCAACCTAGAGCTTCTCAAATAGACAAAATTCAACAAAGAAAGCTACACATGTCCAAATGAGCAAGTTAGATACTCTACGGCTTCGTATCGATCTCAACTACATGATCACCAAGTTTCACAACCATTGGACGAAGCTAAGATGGATTTTGGCAATTTTGCGAAAAACTTGCCTCTCATGAGCAAAGTCCTAAACATGATGAAAGCATATCAAAATGGCAAAGCCACACAAACTTCATGCTAGGACGGCCATTCTAATCATAAGACCATCACAAACACCCACAAGCACCTCATGTCATGTCAAAGCCACCGGGCCATGTGCCTACTTCTATGTATGAGACTTCTCATTGGTAGGCATCATGCAACGGTTTAGCACCCAAAGCAAATTAAATTCAGCACATATGACATGGGAGCATATTTTCCAAGCATTTTTCATTTCATTTTCAGATTTGTAAATGGTACATGAAATGTCTTTGTGACAAAAAGGAACTTATGCTCCTCCATAAGATGAATCAAGAGGGCTAAACATTCATGATGGCAAATGAGCCTTTGGCCCCATATGATCAATAAATAACTATCCAACCACAAATTAAGCATAGCAAGGCCACACAAACATGTCAAGAGCATGTAAAGGCATTTACACATGAGAGAGCATACATGTGACATTTTTCAAAAGCATAGCTATCAACCATGGATTATTCATCAAGATCATCAAGAGCTAAGCCAAACTAACCGTAGCATACCAAACAAGCTCACAAAGACATATATCTCATTCCATGGTGAACAATGTATATGAGATAAGCTTTTCCTAACCAATGCATATGATACAAAATGCATGCAATCTAAGATACAAGGATGCCTATACATCATGATACATATGTCATGCCAAATGCAAGAAATGCACAAAGGAAAGCTATACATATGCTACAAACCGGCTCCTCGAGGGGAGGCAAAACGGGCTCGACACCACCGGCAAAAGAGAGCTCCCACACACCCAACTCAAGAAATCAAACACACACCAAGTTCCCCCCGCAAACGAGTGAAAGTTGCTTGATCTAGGGGTTTGGTGAAAATATCGGCTAGTTGGTCATGTGTGGGTACATGAATCAAAGCTATCTTTCCTTTGTCTACGTTGTCTCTCGGGAAATGATACCTCACTTCTATGTGCTTGGTTTTGGAATGGAGCACCGGGTTCTTTGCAACGCTTATGGCACCGGTGCTATCACATTGGAGTGGGACATGGGTATACTCCTCACCAAAGTCACTCATGGTGTAGGTGATCCAAAGGAGCCGAGAGCAACAACTAGCGGCGGCAACAAACTCGGCCTCGGTCGTGGATTGAGCAACACTCGACCGCTTGCGGGAAGACCAAGACACCAAAGAAGAACCCAAAAAGCGGCAAGTCCCGAAGTGGACTTCCTATCCAACCGACACCCGGCAAAATCCGCGTCCGAAAAACCATGAAGCGCCAAAGAAGAGGACGCGGAGTACCAAAGGCCAAAGTCGGGAGTGTGACGCAAGTACCCGAAAATCCGCTTCATCGCTTGCCGATGCAAAGTCCTCGGAGACGCTTGAAAACGAGCGCACGGACACACCGAGAATTGTATGTCCGGCCTCGTCGCCGTCGGGTAGAGGAGTGACCCGATCATGCTCCGTACTCCTTCCGGTCCACGTGTTCACCGTCCTCGTCCGCATCAAGAGCCGTAGTCGTACTCATCGGCGTCGTCATAGCCTTGGAGTCCTCCATCTTGAACTTCCTCACAATGTCCTTGGTGTACTTAGCTTTGGTGCATAAATGTTCCTTCCTTTGATTGCTTGATTTGTAGCCCGAGGAAGAAGCTGCAACTCACCCATCATGCTCATCTCGAACTCCCCGCTCATATCATCCGCAAACCTTGCAACAAGAGAGTTAGACGAGCCACCAAAGACAATATCATCCACGTACACCCGCACAATCGGGATATCTCTACCCCGCCTCGGCAAAAACAAGGTCGATCGACCTTCCCCATCTCAAAGCCTCTCTCAAACAAGAACCCCCTCAACCCGCCATACCAAGCTCTAGGCGCCGCTTCAACCCATACGGCGCCTTCCTCAACTTGTACACCCGGTGGGGGTACTTCTCACTCTCAAACCCCGGAGGTCTGCCTCACATACACATCTTCCAACACTCCATTCGAAAAGCACTCTTCATATCCATTTGGTGCAACTTGAACCCTTTAGCCACGGAAAAGGCTAGAAGGATCCTAATTGCCTCCAAACGGGCTACGGGAGCAAAGGTCTCCTCGTAGTCGATCCCCTCCTTACGACCGAACCCTTGAGCAACAAGTCTCGACTTGTTCCTCACAACCTCACCCTTCTCTCCCTCTTTATTTTTCCACACCCACTTGGTACCAATCGGCTTACACCCTGGGGGAGGGTCAACCAACTCCCACACCTGATTCCTCTCAAAGTTCTCCAACTCCTCATGCATTGAGTTAACCCAATTGTGATCGGATAGTGTGTGTCCAATGTCTTTGGGCTCAAAAGAAGCAACAAACGCAGCATGAGCAAAATGGGAATTGTTTCGAACCCTCGACCGTGTAGTGCGTTCATCCATGTCGCCGATGATCCTCGAAGCCTGGGTGATCCACTTGAACTCGCCGGGGAGGTTCTCGCCTCGAAGCTACCTCCCCCTCAACATCAGCTTCTCCTCGTTCTTGATTTGTCGTCGTAGGTGTAGCGGAGAGGGTCCATCCATCATCGTAGTCGAAGTAGTGGGTACATGTTCGGCGGGGGGCACCGCACCGCCATCCTCATCATCTCCATGTTCATGCTCCTCCTCCCGAAAAATCTCCTCGCCAAGCTCATCATCACCCGCACACTCAAAGACAAGCCGACTACGTGGCTCGTCTCGTTGAAGGTTACCTCGCAAGTCTCCACGATTTGGTTAGTTTCAAGATTGAGCACACGATATGCTCTAGAGTGAGATGCATAACCAAAGAAAATACCATCGACAGACCTAGCCTCAAACTTATCCAACTTCCTGCCCTTCTTCAGAATGAAGCACTTGCAACCAAAGACATGGAAGTGACTCACCTTGGGTGTGCGACCGTGCATCAACTCATAGCATGTCTTCTTCTTGTGCACTCTGAGGTATATCCTGTTCGACACATAGCACGCGGTGTTCACCGCCTCAGCCCAATACCTCCTCGGAGTCCTATGCTCATCAAGCATTGTCCGAGCCATCTCGCACAAGGTCCTGTTCTTCCTTTCCACAACACCATTACGGGGAGGCGTATACGGACTCGAAAAGCGGGTGCTCAAGACTCAAGTCATGGCAAAAGGTTTCAAAACGAGAGTTTCTGAATTCCGAGCCATTATCACTACGGATAGCTCGTATGGCATCTCCGTGCCTCTCGTTTCTCAACCTCAAGACTAGATCTCGAACAAAACCAAATGTCTCCCCCTTGTCCTCGAGAAAGAACACCCACGCATACCGAGAGTAGTCGTCCACCACAACAAGGACATACCACTTCCCAACCGCAAATCGCACACAAGCCGGGCCAACAAGGTCCATATGGAGCAGCTCGCATGGACGCTCGGTCATCACGTCGGTGAGAGGCGGCTGAGAAGAGGCCACCATCTTGGCATGCCTACACGGAGCACAAACCAACTCTTTCTCAAGCCTCAACCGTGGCCATCCTCGGACTAAATTGAGTTTACTCAAGCGTGACAAAAGGTCAAAACTCAAGTGACCCAACTTCCTATGCCACTTCCATAACTCACTCGAAGAACCGGCCAAGAAACAACGCTCCACACCCGAAGACCGAGAAAAATCAGCACAAAACACACGACCCTCGGGAACGACCATACAAACAAGGTCCCCTCGAGAGTCCACAATCCGAGAACCACCTGGCCGAAACAACACCTCAAAGCCCTCATCCAACAACTGGGACACAGAAAGCAAATTGTACCCCAGCGATTGAACAAGAGCAACACGCCTCAGAGTGATCTTGTCACTCACTTTTATCTCACCTTCTGAAAGCACACGCCCACGCCCATTGTCCCCAAATGTGATGTACCTCTTCGTCACCACCGGGACGAGACTTGAGAACCACCCCCTGTCTCCGGTCATATGCCTCGAGCAACCGGAGTCAATCAACCAAATGTTCTTCAAGTCTCCCACCTGAAATTCAAAAATAAGCACGTGAGCGAACAAACGACTCAAAGACCGGGGTTAGCACCAAAGGAGGAAAACCGAGTGCCGAGCCATTTGCTCGAAAGTGGGGTTAGCACCAACCAAAGCATCTCTCCTACCAAAACTACCTCCACGAACACCACCACGGTAACCACCCTGAGGGAACCACCCCTCTCTGCCTGGAGGAGGACCAAATCCACGCAAGAAAGCCCGTGGAATGTCCTTCCTCTCCAACTCAAAGCCACGACTCCTCCAATCCCCGTATTGAGCACGAGGAGGAGAACGCCTAGCAAACTGACCACCTGCACCCTTTCCAGCCCAACCACCGAACCACGACCACCGAAACAACCCTCGCACTCCGTACGAGCTCGAAACCCAAACATTTGTTTGTCCCGGGCCTGCCCAGGTCTCTCCTTTGCCATTCTCTCCTCTCGCTTCCTCTTGAAGCAAAACTCCTCCTTATGGCCATCTCTCCCACAATAGCCACAATGGAACCTCACAAGCTTAGGATTTGGCTTGGGATGTGGCTGCTCACTCGGGTTCTCTCCACTCAACTCCTCCACCGGTTTCTCACCGCTAGCCTTCTCACACTCCTTCCCAAAGAACACTTTCCCGGAAGTGCTCACAAACTTGATAGGCTTTTGGAGATCATTTGTGGGTTTAGGAAATGTGGGTGGAGGCCGGGGTTGTGTCTAGTCGGTTCCTAAGATGGTTGGGTTTTGGAGGGAAATCATTTTTGTGGTGGGTTTTCGGTGGCTCGGGATATTCTCTCCACTTCCCTCACCAACCTTGTTTGCCCCAAGTCCCTCACCATCTTGCCTCTTAAAGGCCTCGATCATCATCCTCAGCGAGGCTCATGACCGGACAACCAACCCATCAACTTCCTCGGCTCATCATTCTCATCCCGCAAACGATCAACATAGTGTGCAAGTTCCAGATTTTTCAAAGCATGCATTTCACAGGTAGAGCATGATGTAGGAATGGGTTCCTTCAGCTTAGCCTCAAGGGAACTAGTGTATGCATGCATCTCATCAATCTTAGCATGCAAAACAGGGCAAGAAGTGCAAGCACCTAGCAAAGCGAGATCTAGATTTCAGCTCAGCCACTTCAACCCTAAGCACATCTAGTTCCTCACACTTGGAGGCATGCTTCTCCTTAAACAAAGCAAGATCGGCAAGGAATATGGAGCAATCAGCACAATCATTCTCATCTGAGACAACAGGGCTAGCCTTAAGGGAATCAATCTCAAGCTTGCTATCAAGCACCCGTGTCTCTAGCTCGGCCACTCTAGTCCTAGCATCCTCGAGTGAAGCCCTAAGCTCTTTCCTCATTTTCTTAGCCTCTCTAAGCATTTCATCACGGTTATCAAGCAAAGAGACAAGCCTCTCATTCTCCTGCGCAAGAAGGGAAGTTCATCACACACCTCGTCGTCGGACTCAGAGTCCGAGTCGCTCTTCTTGCTGCCGGAGCTCAGCGCCATGGTGCAGAAACCGTCTCTCGCGAAGCAGCTTAGCCCGCTCAGGTTCTTGGACGACTTCTTGTTCTTGCGGCGATCTCCCTCGTCTTCACTGCTGCTCGAGCTCGAGGTGGAGTACGCGGAACTGGAGTCGACGTCGCTCGCTCCAACCATCGCTCGGGCCTTGCCTCGGCTCTCCTTCTTTCTCGATCGTCGCTCGTCCTTGTACTTGTTCTTGTGCTTGCTCTTGTGGTCGCGCCTCGAACGGTACTTGCCATCGTTCATCCTCGGCTTGTGCTTGTAGCTGTCCTTGTTCTCGGCCTTCTCCGGGCAGTCGGCGACGAAGTGTCCCGCTTGCCGCACCGGAAGCAAGTCCTCGGTGTTCCTCCTCATGTTCACGCGGTTCTCGTGCGGCCTCTCGAACCGCCTCGTCAACGGCGCCGGCTCGTCCTCTCCAAGGTCATCAAACTCCTCATCCGGCATAGACATCACAGAGGAAAACGAGAACATCTGGTGGATGGGTTAGAGTTAGTCTTTCCTTTGGAACCACCAACGAGGGCAAGACTATGGGAATCGGTCGGTCCCTCGAGCTTGGCGATCATGCCCCTATCCACCTCGGCCGACTTGAGCTTCGAGAACGGCTCGTTCACCGTCGAGTATCATACCTCTCCGACTCGACTATGGCCTCGAACTTTCCGCCCCATATCGTACGATCTAAAGAGTGTAAGAGCTTGACCGCTCTATCATGATCATCGTACGGGAGCACGTCCACATTGGCCCTCATGTTGTTCACCACCACCGTGAACCTCTGAAACAAGGCATCGATGGACTCACCGGGGAGATGAGTGAAGTTCTCGTACTCTCTTCGGTAGGTCGCATACATCCGTGCCTGAACCTGGGCGTTCCCAACATGAGCCTCCTTCAACACCGCCCAAATCCTACAAGCCAAGTGCTCGGTGTGCACCCGATCGAACTCAGGCTGACACAAAGCACGAAACAAGTAGTCGACCGCCTTATTGTTGGCGTCGAATCTGTCCCTCGGCCCTGGAGCAAGGAAATCCATCGGCTGGACATAGCCTGTGTCCACCGTGACATCCCAAAGAAGCTGACCCTTTCCGCGGAGGAACGCACGTCACACCCGATTTTACAAGGAAAACCGAATGCATCTCATATGTGCGCCGGGATCATTTACACACACATGATAGACAAAACGAGAGTAATACCATTGCTGTAATAAAACGTACAAGAGTTTAAACCAGTATGATATCCATTATTACATCCATAAGGGTGGACTCGAAGGTCCGAACAAGACGATAACTAAACGACGACGAGCAACTCCATCGCTGACATCCACAGGCATGATGACTGGGGGATCCGCATGCCTAGAACTCCTCGAAGTCACTCCAGTACTCGTCCTCGCCTCCGACGTTCTCCTGCGAACGGCGGTAAGCAAGGGTGAGCACACTTATGGTTGGAGCTCGGCAAGTGGGGGAAACAATGCAAGGCTATCAAGGATAGGCTATGGTTCACGACGGTAAGCATTTTATAAGTTGGTCAAGTTTTATTAGCAAGCACCTAAATTACTAGATGTAAGTGTATACCAACCCACTTAACCTTAAAAGAAACCTCAAACCAAACCTCCAACCCATGATTTGCATTAAACTTCAAGTTTATTAATCATGTGAGGGTCCAAGCCGCTCGTGACCGTGAGCACGGCCGATCGATCGTTTTACACTCTGCGAGAGGTTGTACACTTTACCCACGGTTCGTGTTCCCCATCTTGCCGGGTTAGCTAGACCCTTAAACACTTCCAAGGTGAGTGGCTACGGGTCCACTACGAAGCCTTTACAAAGGAAAGAAGAGAAACCAACAGCCCGCAACGGTTACGGCGGCGGAGCGAGCCATAACCCTCCCTAGTGGTCAACACCTTAGCCAAGGTTGCTACCCCAAAAGGACCGGGCTATACCCCTTCAACTCCGGCCCCCGTGTCCCTCTCGGAAAAGAGCTATCAACTAACCCACTCTCCTAATTAATTGGCTAAGCCGAGCCATGTGGATTGTGGTTGTACCGTTATCTTGGGTGGTTCTCCATGTTCCGATTATATCAAGTTGTCTTGTTTAAAGCACAAGCATATACATAAACAAAACTGAGATGTATAACATAAACAAAGCATAACCATACTTATGTTGAGCAAACTAAGCATTTATCTACCCCAAGTATAAGTTTAAACAGGGTTGATCAAGGTAAAGTGGTAAAACATCTAGTCAAGTCCTTAGCTAGGTGTTTGCCCATCAAATTTATGCATAACAACAGAAATAGTAAACATTGTTTAGCATGCAGTGTCATAGGTTCCAAAAAGATTATGCAGAGGGGGAAAGCCACTTGCCTTCCTCTACAAGCTGGGTGAAATCCTCCTCGAAGACAGGTTCTTCCGGATCACTTCCGACAGGGAGCTCAGACGAAACAGGCACGATATCTACGAGTCAAACATGGATAACAATCAATAAACAAAACAGTACACCAAACAGTAGTAAAACTGGTAAATTTACTGTTTAAAAGATTCTACTCGTCGAGACGATCATTTCGGTATATAGAACGGTAAAAACGGAGTTAAAATGAGAAAGATATGATTAAAACAGTTCATCGGGGCCTATTTGCAAGAAAACTATGTTTACAGTGTTGTTTATAAATAAATTCAGGGGCTAAAACATTTTTATAAATTAAATCAGAGGGTTTAGGTGCAAAAAGAAGTGAAAAGGGCTTAAAACAAAATTAAACGGGGTAGATAGGGGCTAGATTGCAAGAATCGGGACCTAACCGTGAATATTCAAAGAAGGTGGAAGGACCGACCTGCTATTATTTGAAAATCCGGGGGCTCTTAATCAAAACCGCCACTCAGGCACCGTGGATCTTAGATCCAACGGCTGCGGTGCATGGGTGCACCGTGGACCTGGCCGTGGGCGCGGTCCATGGGTCCACCGTGGACCAGCCACTTAAATCGAAGGGGTACGCGATCCCCACCGTCCGCGCGTGATCCAACGGCTCTGGATGAGTGCGTGCGGCGGGCGGCGGCGATGACGCCGGGAACAGGGGCGGCGCGGCGCGCGCGCGGCGGCGCTTCGCCGGCGCGAGCTGCGGGGTGAGCTCCCGGCCATCTTTTCGCGCACGAGCGGGTGCTACACGTAGCGGGGGAAGCTAGCGCATGCAACTAGGGGTTCGGGGAGAGGGGCTCGGGCTTCTACGGTGGCCGGCGCCGGAAGGGGGCGGAGCCGCTACTCCGGCGAGCCCGCGCGGGTGCTGTTGTGCACAAGAGAGAAGGGAAAAAGGCGGGGCGGTTTTGCTCACCACGCAGAGGCAACGGGAGCGAGCACAAAGTTGACGAGGAGGCGCTGAAGGGGAAGTTCAACGTCGACGGCGAGCTCGGGCGGCGATCCGGCGGATGGCGTCACAGCGCAGCTTGGTCCCGAGGCGACGAGGTGCCCCTGGAGCAAAGAGAGAGAGAGAGATAAGCCACGCGTGCAAAGGAGAAGAAGGAAGGGAGACGGGGTACTTCACCGACGGCGCTTGCTCCGGCGGCGGCGGAAACGTAGGCGGCGGCGGCCGGTGGCGTTGGGCTCGGGCACGTGTGCCGGCGAGCGGGGGTTGCAAAAGGGAAGGGCGGGAGCGTGTGCGCGAGCTTAAATAGGACCGAGAGGACGGGGAAGGGGGGAAGAAAGGAAGCGGCGGCCGAGCCTACGGCCATGGGCGCGCGGCGGCCGGATTCCAAGCGGATTGGGCGAGATTAAAGGAAACCGACGGGAATTAAAGGGAGAGGTTAATCACCGGTGCTACGGGCGCTTGATTGACTGCCTTGATGGCCAGAGAGAGCAAGGGGAAGGCGGGCGGGCGCACGGGATCCGCGGCGGCGCCGCCGTGCGGGAGGAAGGAAGGGGGGAAAGAAGAAAGGAAGGGGGAAAACGGGGGCGACGGGTGGGACCCACCCGGCGCGCGCCGCTGTGAAAAAGAAAGGGGAAGGGGAAGAAGCGGTGGGCCGGCGGGGAAAGCTGGGCTGGGCCGCCTGGGCCGAAAGGGTCGGGTGCTGTTTTTTTTCTTTTCTTTTTCAAACTTCATTTTCAAATCCATTTTCAACTCAAATTCAAATCAAACTTTTGCAAACTTTTCTCAAATATTTTATAGACTTTTTAGAGACCACACAAGCAACCAAAAACCATGCAAGCCAAATGATGATGCACATACACTTGTTGTTTCTAAGTTTATTATATTATCTTTAATATTTTTAGAGCTCAATTTTATTTAGCAATTTAATCTCCTTAAATCCCTAAGACAATTTAAGTTGCTAAGTAATTTCAGTGATGGAATTTTAGGGTGTCACAAATCCTACCCCCTTAAAGAGAATCTCGTCCCGAGATTCGAAGACTTAGAGAAACGGTGAGGAAAGTCTTCCTTGAGTTCATCCTCTCTTTTCCAAGTTGCTTCTTCCTCGGTGTGATGACTCCACCGCACTTTGCACATCCCGATGATCCTACTCCGGTAACTCTTTCGACACATCCAAGATCTTAACGGGGTATTCTTTGTATGTCGGTCATTCTCCATTTGAATATCCTCTAACTGTACCGGTTCTATCCTAACCTCACTTGTGCATTTCTTTAGCTGTGATACATGAAACACGTCATGAACTCCTGACAACTGTGCTGGCAACTCTAACTGGTATGCTACTTCTCCTTTCCGTTCCAAAATCTTGAATGGTTCGATAAATCGAGGTGATAACTTTCCTCTGATATTAAACCTTCGTAACCCGCGAATAGGTGACACTCTAAGGTATGCATAATCACCGACTTCCAAGATCACCTCTCTTCGCCGAGGATCAGCATAACTCTTCTGTCTTGACTGTGCTTCCTTAAGATTCTCCCTTATGATTTCAACTTGCTTTTTTACGCTTCTCGTATCTTGTTCGGTCCAAAGAATTGCCTTTCACCAGTCTGATTCCAAAACAACGGTGTTCTACACTTCCTTCCATACAGGGCTTCAAAAGGTGCCATCTTGATGCTAGACTGATAGCTGTTGTTATACGCAAACTCTGCATAAGGCAAACTCTTATCCCAACTGCCACTGTTCTTCAACGCACAAG
This sequence comes from Cenchrus americanus, assembly GCA_947561735.1. Classification (NCBI taxonomy): domain Eukaryota; kingdom Viridiplantae; phylum Streptophyta; class Magnoliopsida; order Poales; family Poaceae; genus Cenchrus; species Cenchrus americanus. The sequence continues at coordinate 232,855,120 of OX387241.1, read as the reverse complement.
CTCTCAACATATCCTCGAGTATCCGATTTGTTCTTTACGTCCGCCCATCCGTCCGAGGATGGTATGCGAGCGAAGTTTAACTTTGTATCCATCGATTCATGCAACTACGCCAAAACCGTGAGGTGAACTGTGTGCCTCGATCGACACTATCTTCTTCGGTACCCGTGCAAACACACTATCCTTGAATTATACAACTCAGCTAGCTTCACTCCTGTATAGGTCGTCTTCACTGGAATGAAGTGCGCTACCTTGGTTAATCTATCCACAATAACCCAAATGGAATCATACCCGTCACGAGTACGAGGTAATCCTACTATGAAATCCATACCGATTTCCTCCCATTTCCACTCAGGTACCTTTAGAGGCTGTAGCAATCCTGCTGGTCTTTGATACTCAGCTTTCACTCTTTGACACACATCACACAAGGCTACATGAGCTGCTACATCTTTCTTCATCCCATACCACCATTATCTCTGCTTCAAGTCCCGATACATCTTGGTACTACCGGGGTGTATAGAGTAAGGCTGAATCATGTGCTTCCTTCAAAATAGCTTCTCTCAACTCCTTGATCTCCGGTACACGGATTCTCGTTCTTAAACCACCTTGTTCCTTGCTCATCTTCTCTCGAATTCCGGAACTTTGCCTAACTTAATCGGCTTCTTGTATTCGCAATCTTGGCATCAATCAAGCTGTCCCTTCCTGATATCCTGCTCAAGGGTCGACTCGATCTCTAACGTCAGAGTCTCACTCGAAGCAACCATTCCCAAGTTAAGCTGTGCCATCTCCCAACATAGCTCCTGAGGTAACAGGTGTCCTATCAGCATGCTAGTCTGTCCCTTCCGACTCAAAGCATCTGCCACAACATTCGCCTTTCCTGGATGGTACTGGATATCCAAATCATAATCTTTGATCAACTCTAACCATCTTCTTTGCCTCAAATTCAGATCCTTCTGAGTAAAGATATACTTCAGACTCTTATGGTCAGTAAAGATCTTACACTTGTTCCCAATCATGTAATGTCTCCAGATCTTCAATGCGTGAACAACCGCAGCTAACTCAAGATCATGAGTAGGGTAGTTCTGCTCATGTTTCCTCAACTGTCTAGAAGCATAAGCTACTACCTTTCCTTCTTGCATTAACACACATCTCAAACCTTGCCGAGAAGCATCACAGTATACATCGAACCCTTTGTGTATGTCTGGCATGATCAACACAGGTGCCGTAGTCAGCCTCTTTTTCAACTCCTCAAAACTAGCCTGACACTTCTCATCCCACTTGAATTCTCTTCCTTTCTCGAGCAGAGTGGTAAGTGGCTTCACTATCTTAGAAAACCCTTCAATGAACCTCTGATAGTACCCTGCAAGACCCAAAAAACTTCTGATCTCTGGCACATTCTTAGGCGGACTCCAGTTCAATACATCCCGAACCTTGCTTGGATCTACTGCTATGCCTCCATCTGTGATGATGTGTCCGAGAAAAGAGACCTCCTTCAACCAGAAAGCACACTTGCTGAACTTGGCATACAGCTGATGTTCCCGTAGCTTCTGTAACACAAGCCTCAGATGTTCTTCATGTTCTTCCTCACTCCGAGAGAATACCAGTATATCATCAATGAATACCACAACGAACTTATCCAGATACTCCATGAATACCTTGTTCATCAAATACATAAAGTATGCTGGTGCATTGGTCAGGCCAAAGGACATCACAGTGAACTCATATAACCCGTATCTAGATGTGAATGCTGGTCTTTGGTATATCCTCCACTCGGATCTTTAGCGGTGATAACTCGATCTAAGATCTATCTTAGAGAAGGCCTTAGCTCCTCTCATCGATCAAACAAATCCTCAATCCGAGGTAAAGGGTATTTATTCTTGATAGTAACCTCGTTAAGTGATCGATAGTCTATACACAACCTCCTAGATCCATCCTTCTTATCAACGAAGAGTGTGGGGGCTCCCCATGGTGATGAACTAGGACGGATAAACCCTTTACTAAGCAATTCTTCAATTTGTTTCTTTAATTCAGCTAAATCTTTAACATCCATTCTATATGGTCTTTTAGATATGGGAGCAAGTACCAGGTATAAGTTCAATACTAAATTCAATGTCACGATCGGGTGGCATACACGGCAAATCCTCCGAAAACACATCGGGGAATTCATTCACTACCCTTATATCCTCCAAGGCCTTGCCTTCAACGGAGTTCATAACTCCCTTGACGGATGAGAGTGCACTCACATATTCTACTCTTTCCCCTTGAGGACCGGTTAACGATCGACCTCTTCCGACACCGAACAACTCCATCACAACTCCTTAACCAATCCATACCAAGAATGACATCTATCCCCCATGATTTTAGAACTACCGGATTAGCAAGAAAGTCTACCCCCATGATATTAATCTTTACTTGTGGGCATATGTGACCGAGTTTTCATTTCTCCCCCGGAGTGCTAACTATCAGTGGGTTCTTCATTGTACTCATAGATAAGTTATATTTTGCCACAAATTGATCGGTTATGAATGAATGTGATGCTCTGAATCAAATAATACGGTAGCAGGTACGAGTTGACGAAAAACGTACCCAATACCACGCGGCATCATTCTGAGCTTGCTCCACTGATACATGGTTGACTCGGCCACGCACATGACTCTGCTGGCCTCTCTTGCTGGGTGTCTGTGGAGTACGAGCCTGCGAAGATGGCTGCCCAATCCTGTTCCCAATGTCCCTCTGCGGAGTCTGCATCACCCTCTTAGGACAGTTGTTAGCATAATGCCCCAGTTCTCCACACTTAAAGCATCCATCGGGGTGAACGGGGGTTGGTGTTTCGACGGGTGCTCCCGAGTTGTTGCTAGGACGGCTCGGCCCGAGGGGTAGGAGCTGCGGGTGTCCGAGGATTGAAACGCCGTGGCTGAAATGAGCGCCGGAGCCGCATGTTACGTGGGTACCTTCCGGCTTGTCCACCGGGACGATATGGAGTCGAGCTCTGCCGAGAAGCGTAACGGGGACGGGTGTTACTACTAGACTGCCCATGAGGCCGAAACTTGCGTTTCGCTCACCCATCTCCTTTCTCTTGCTTTCCGGCCCAATAGCTTTATTCACCGGCGTACGAAAGTCCGGGAAGATGTGACCCTACGGTAAATAGTTCGAGAGGACCAATCAAGCCATCCGGGAACCTTTCCCGCCTCTTTGGATCGGTGTTGACTTCATCGGGTGCATAGCGTGACAAGTGAGTGAACTTGTCCGGATACTCGATTCATCGACATATTGCCTTGCCTCGGCGACAAGAACTCCCTCTCGCTTAAGCTTGAGAACCCCGAAGGAATGTGATAAGTACGGAAGTTGTCACGAAATTCCTGTCGAGGTGATGTTATGCCTGTTGGAATGAGCGAGTTGAGTACGCATCCCACCAATCCGTAGCCTGCCCCACAAGTCTTCCCGGCAGCATACGGGAGAACCATCTCTCTATCGGTGCTGCACCGCACGATTTCCGGCTGCTTTGTGATAGTTTTCGGCCGGTCATCGGCATCCGGTGGATCGGGCGAGTGGGAAAATGTAGGGGGGTGGTGGCTCATGAACTCCTTGTGCTGTCCCTTGGTGGCGGGGGTGGTGGAGGAATCGGTGGTGGTGGCTGGTTTTGTTGAGCTTGCATCTGCTGCACTTTGTGTTGGTAAGGTTTTGAATCGGTTGCATACGTGCTGCCGGGAATTGCTGCATGTTCGGGTCCATTGCTTTGTTGATCGGTGGAGGTGGCTGCTGGGTTTGGTTGATTTGCAATATGTGCCCGAATCACAGGTGGCACGTCTTGACCTCCTCCGGACCTGGTGTTTACCATCTGACCGTTAGAAAAATCATATCTCAGATAATTGTACTTGAATCATTGCATAAGAGGATAACTCAAAATAAAATGACAGCATGTACTTCAGTTAAGACAGATTCTGTTGACCTCAAAGATTTATACATAACTTTCTGTGTAATTGCCCAATGACCACGAATTTTTACCAGATTATAGTATATAAAATTATGAAACCATCCCAACTGGAATCACCTCATTTGGATATGTATAACTCGAGATATAATTCAAACAGTACAGCTATATCAGCAGAAATTTACAGATTCTGACTTGTTCATTACTTCGTGCATAATTCCCAGAATATGTATTGTATACTATTGAATTTTTGACAGAAATTCATCCTCTAAATTTGTGAACTAACCCAACTGGTTTCATGTCATTTGGAGTTCTGTAGCTTGAGTTATAAGCAAAACAGTACTGATATGTCATATGACTGCGAAAACAGATTTGATCCAATCACATTTGCATAAGAGATTAAGCAATGACAACCGATAAAACCCAAACCAAACTTTAATTAATCTTAAAATTTCAGATTGCATGGTGGCCATCACTCCACCATACAATTTACAATCAAGCAAAGATCCAACTCAAGCATGTTTGCAAACAGCATTCATTATTACAAGCAAATACGTTCACGCAGGAACGGTCTATCGAAAAGGTAAATGATAAGGGCGAGCATCCTAGGATTCTAGCCAAGACGAGTGGTAGCTTCGTCAGTGCCGTAACGAAGCCTCTTGCGCGGAGGGGAAGCTGTAGTCTGATATGGCATGACTTCCTGAGGCAGTCGCTGTCCTGCCAGGTTGTGCTTCCGGACGCGCTATCTTTGCTGAGCGACTGTAGTTCTTCATGGTACTAGTTTATCTCCAAAGTTGCTCCCTCCGGATCCGCATTCGAGCAGCAGCCACCCGTGCCAAGACATCAATGCGATCATTGCCTCCTGCGGCACCACGGTCACTTCGTGCCACTTGCACGTCGAGGCACATGGCGGTACTCGATTGGAACAAGCGCACCGTTAGCATGGCAGACCGACCAGAGCGCCCTCCTTGCTGCATCATTCACCGCAGCGTCATCCGTAGAGAACTGAGCTGTGCTATGGTGAGATGAGCGATACCTCCATCCTTCAGTATCATTCAGAGGCTTCCTGATGTAAACTCTGCAAGTGTAGTAATCCCTCATTCCGGGCTCACTGAAATGCTTGGTCACATAGAGAGGCTTTATGGTATACCCCAGATACCTCAGAACATTCCACAAGCGGAGAATGCGAACGGTCCATTCTCGGCTTCGGTAGAATGTTTATGGTATTCGGCTCCATGGTAGCGGGGATCCTCATCTTCCTGCGGGTTACCAACGGCATTGTCACCATCATACTCTCCCACACTTGTCATCACGGAGTCTTCGGATCACCTTCGGCACGGGATCGGCGGGTGTAGGGGGTGCTTCCTCATTGACTGCGGGCGCCGGTGGGATCACAATGTCACCATGCGTCTACCTCTAGCATTGTGCCATCGTACGGTGTGGCTGTTCCAATGGCTCTCTCGTCTCCTCCTCCTCCATCTCGACTTCTTCGGGATCCTCCTCTTCTTCTTCGCTGGACCTCCTGCGGGTCTTCTTCCACCTCAACCTGCCGGGTGGTACTCCTCCTGTTCCTCCTCAACATCTTCAAGACGATGGCGAGGGGCCGGTGTCCCGAAGGGAAACGACCACCGGTGCTCTTGCGAGGGGTCATGTAAGTCTGGCCATCTGTCAAAACAAAGCCGATCTCGAGTACGAATAAATCAAAATGATAGTTTAAAATGATAAACAAAATTAAATTAAATTTTTATTGCGTAAATAAGATGATTTGAAGCATAACAAGGCTTTCTAGAACATGAATCCTTAATTTCGTCCATTTCTAACTAAGGCTGCGACCTACGGTCATCACGGCTACGGTACCACTTTGTCACACCCGATTTTACAAGGAAAACCGAATGCATCTCATATGTGCGCCGGGATCATTTACACACACATGATAGACAAAACGAGAGTAATACCATTGCTGTAATAAAACGTACAAGAGTTTGAACCAGTATGATATCCATTATTACATCCATAAGGGTGGACTCGAAGGTCCGAACAAGACGATAACTAAACGACGACGAGCAACTCCATCGGCGACATCCACGGGCATAATGGCCGGGGGATCCGCATGCCTAGAACTCCTCGAAGTCACTCCGGTACTTGTCCTCGCCTCCGACGTTCTCCTCGAACGAGCGGTAAGCAAGGGTGAGCACACTTATGGTTGGAGCTCAGCAAGTGGGGGAAACAATGCAAGGCTATCAAGGATAGGCTATGGTTCACAGCGGTAAGCATTTTATAAGTTGGTCAAGTTTTATTAGCAAGCACCTAAATTACTAGATGTAAGTGTATACCAACCCACTTAACCTTAAAAGAAACCTCAAACCAAACCTCCAACCCATGATTTGCATTAATCTTCAAGTTTATTAATCATGTGAGGGTCCAAGCCGCTCGTGACCGTGAGCACGGCTGATCGATCAGTTTTACACTCTGCAGAGGTTGTACACTTTACCCACAGTTCGTGTTCCCCATCTTGCCCGGGTTAGCTAGACCCTTAAACACTTCCAAGGTGAGTGGCTAGGGGTCCACTATGAAGCCTTTACAAAGGAAAGAAGAGAAACCAACGCCCCGCAACGATTACGGCAGCGGAGCGGGCCATAACCCTCCCTAGTGGTCAACACCTTAGCCAAGGCTGCTACCCCAAAAGGACCGGGCTATACCCCTTCAACTCCGGCCCCCTGTGCCCCTCTCGGAAAAGAGCTATCAACTAATCCACTCTCCTAATTAATCGGCTAAGCCAGAGCCATGTGGACTGTGGTTGTACTGTTATCTTGGGTGGTTCTCCATGTTCCGATTATATCAAGTTGTCTTGTTTAAAGCACAAGCATATACATAAACAAAGCTGAGATGTATAACATAAACAAAGCATAACCATACTTAAGTTGAGCAAACTAAGCATTTATCTACCCCAAGCATAAGTTTAAACAGGGTTGATCAAGGTAAAGTGGTAAAACATCTAGTCAAGTCCTTAGCTAGGTGTTTGCCCATCAAATTTATGCATAACAACAGAAATAGCAAACATTGTTTAGCATGCAGTGTCATAGGTTCCAAAAAGATTATGCAGAGGGGGAAAGCCACTTGCCTTCCTCTACAAGCTGGGTGAAATCCTCCTCGAAGACAGGTTCTTCGGATCACTTCCGACGGGGAGCTCGGACGAAACGAGCACGATATCTACGAGTCAAACATGGATAACAATCAATAAACAAAACAGTACACCAAACAGTAGTAAAACTGGTAAATTTACTGTTTAAAAGATTCTACTCGTCGAGACGATCATTTCGGTATATAGAACGCTAAAAACGGAGTTAAAATGAGAAAGATATGATTAAAACAGTTTTCAGGGCCTATTTGCAAGAAAACTATGTTTACAGGGTTGTTTATGAATAAATTCAGGGGCTAAAACATTTTTAGAAATTAAATCAGAGGGTTTAGGTGCAAAAAGAAGTGAAAAGGGCTTAAAACAAAATTAAACAGGGGTAGATAGGGGCTAGATTGCAAGAATCGGGACCTAACCGTGAATATTCTAAAAGGTGGAAGGACCGGCCTGCTATTATTTGAAAACCCAGGGGCTCTTAATCAAAACCGCCACTCAGCACCGTGGATCTTAGATCCAACGGCTACAGGTGCATGGGTGCACCGTGGACCTGGCCGTGGGCGCGGTCCATGGGTCCACCGTGGACCAACCACTTAAATCGAAGGGGTACGTGATCCCCACCGTCCGCGCGTGATCCAACGGCTCTGGATGAGTGCGTGCGGCGGGCGGCGGCGATGACGCCGAGAACAGGGGCGGCGCGGCGCGCGCGCGGCGGCGCTTCGCCGGCGCGAGCTCCGGGGTGAGCTCCCGGCCATCTTTTCGCGCACGAGCGGGTGCTACACGTAGCGGGGAAGCTAGCGCACGCAACTAGGGGTTCGGGGGGGAGGGGCTCGGGCTTCTACGGTGGCCGGCGCCGGAAGGGGGCGGAGCCGCTACTCCGGCGAGCCCGTGCGAGGTGCTGCTTGTGCACAAGAGAGAAGGGAAAAAGGCGGGGCGGTTTTGCTCACCACGCAGAGGCAACGGGAGCGAGCACAAAGTTGACGAGGAGGCGGCGAAGGGGAAGTTCGACGTCGACGGCGAGCTCGGGCGGCGATCCGGCGGATGGCGTCACGGCGCGGCTTGGCCCCGAGGTGACGAGGTGCCCCCCGGAGCAAATAGAGAGAGAGAGATAAGCCACGCGTGCAAAGGAGAAGAAGGAAGGGAGACGGAGTACTTCACCGACGGCGCTTGCTCCGGCGGCGGCGGAAACGAGGGGCGGCGGCGGCGGTGGCGTTGGGCTCGGGCACGTGTGCCGGCGAGGCGGGGTTGCAAAAGGGAAGGGCGGGGAGCGTGTGCGCGAGCTTAAATAGGACCAGAGGACGGGAAGGGGGGAAGAAAGGAAGCGGCGGCCGAGCCTACGGCCATGGGCGCGCCGGCGGCCGGATTCCAAGCGGATTGGGCGAGATTAAAGGAAACCGACGGGAATTAAAGGGAGAGGTTAATCTCTGGTGCTACGGGCGCTTGATTGATTGCCTTGATGGCCAGAGAGAGCAAGGGGAAGGCGGGCGGGCGCACGGGATCCGCGGCGGCGCCGCCGTGCAGAGGAAGGAAGGGGGAAAGAAGAAAGGAAGGGGGAAAACGGGGGCTGACAGGTGGGACCCACCTGTCGGCGCCGCTGTGAAAAAGAAAGGGGAAGGGGAAGAAGCGGTGGGCCGGCGGGGAAAGCTGGGCAGGGCCGCCTGGGCCGAAAGGGTCGGGTGCTGGTTTTGTTTTTTTTCTTTTCTTTTTCAAACTTCATTTTCAAATCCATTTTCAACTCAAATTCAAATCAAACTTTTGCAAACTTTTCTCAAATATTTTATAGACTTTTTAGAGACCACACAAGCAACCAAAAACCATGCAAGCCAAATGATGATGCACATACACTTGTTGTTTCTAAGTTTATTATATTATCTTTAATATTTTTAGAGCTCAATTTTATTTAGCAATTTAATCTCCTTAAATCCCTAAGACAGTTTAAGTTGCTAAGTAATTTCAGTGATGGAATTTTAGGGTGTCACAATGCACCCATCCGCTTGCTCCACATCCGGTAGTTCTTGCCATCGAAGTGTGAAGGACCCGAACCCCGTTCCCGGTACGCCATCCTTGGACCTTAGAGCGGTTAGAGTCAATAAAGACCCGAACCGGCTCTGATACCACTTGAAGGACCGATATGGCGAACCAGAGAGGGGGGAGTGAATGGGAGCCGATAAAAATTCTTCTCGATGGAGATCGAAACTCCAACAAGATGAACACGGCTTCCAACACACGTCTCCGACTCACTACCAAGATTGGCCAAGCCCACGTAGCCACTGGAGTGCCACTGGACCTAGGAACCAACACACACAGCCTACCGACTCGAGAACGCAGCGGAACACCAAAACTCGAGTCTACAGACCCACACCGGTCAGACCGGTGAGCACCACCGGTCAGACCGGTCCCTGCTGGTGAAACTGAGCAACTTTCACTAAGTGGCTCTACACCGGTCGACCGGTGAGACACACCGGTCGGACCGATGGCGGCGGAAAGCCCCCAAGGCACCAAACGAGCCAACCGACCACCAAACCGACCCAAACTTGAAACAAAGCATCACCACGAGACAACAGCGAACACAGCAAGACGTTCACTCGAGCAAAATCCCACAAGGGCCTGCACCGGTCAGACCGGTCAAGAGCACCGGTCAGACCGGTGTAGCCTGGGCAGCTCGGGATGAACAACACCCGCGGGTCAACTCCCCCAAAACCAAAACTCGATCTCCCGAATCACTCCACGGACTTGAACAAGACTTTGGGGATATCAGGAACACCTCATGAGGAGTCCATAGCCAAGTTTAATCCCACCAAAACTCGTCCAAAAAGGAGGAATCGAAGAAATCCCGCCGAAAGCACTTCCAACCCAAGAACTCAAGAAACCCCGAAATTGAGCACCTTTACTCACGGATTTGGGAGGGGAATCACAACCCAAAGAACCACGAAGGGTTCCTACATATTTCCCCCATCAAATCCCCAAGAGAAAGATCTCGAAAACAACCCAAAAAAATCACCGAGAGAGGGCTCCGAAAATCACCACCAAGAACAACCGGGAAAAACACATCCAAACCTTGAGGAACCACGCCAAATCATCTATACATGAAACAAAGGTTCGTACAAGGTCTAGCAAGCCGCCCGATCATCCATCCCTCTCTACAAGATCTCTCCGTGAAGCTCTCTTGCTATTCCTATGGAAAACCTAAGGAAAATAGGTGGAAAATAGGAAAACTAATGAGCTAGGGTTCCAAGAGTTCACTGCCATCCCCTCACCTCTTGGGTTATATGGAGGCAACCGAATGTCTAAAATGCCCTTCTCTACTAACTAGGGATACAAGCCCCTCAAGGGCGGATTTGGAATTCTTGATGTCTTCACCATCGGACGGATGCTCGGCGACCGCACCCTGCGTAGCCTCGACGCAAGCCATGCGATCCCGACGCGTGTCCTCCGCTTCGAAGATTCCGGATGCGCGTCGTCGCACACCGGTCAGACCGGTGCTCCTCACCGGTCAGACCGGTCCCCACCGGTCAGACCGGTCAGACCCACCGGTCAGACCGGTCGGGCGGCGCTGCAAGGCACCGTCTTCGGTTCTTCGGTCTTGGCTTTGTGGATCACCCAAGGAACCCGGTTGTTTTACGGTGAAACACCGGAAACCCCGCGAACTCGGTGTAGCCTCCGCCAATCTCCACTCATGACTTGGCTCCCACGTAGTCCCGGCTCGACCTTGGTTTTGAGGCTCTACGAAGAAACCGTCCATGACTTCATCTTGCTTGTTCATTCCACCATGCGGTCCGCACTTGACCCCGCCGGCCACCGGGTCCCTCGAACGAAGCCTACTTGTTTTCTCCACACACGGAGGCCTCACCGGCGACGACCTTTCGTGCTTGTTCTTCACCCGCACCAACACCGGTCAAGCCGCAACCCGCACCCGCAATACTTAGCCAAGAATCGGTCCACACAACGTTGTCAATCACTCATCACACAAGGAAGCGACCATCCACGGGTCCTCGAACCACACATAGTCCTCAAAGACTCCTAGGCGTACTCGACTAGTACTCTCTCCCTACTCCGACCTGTAACCCTGCCTCCCGGACTATATAAGGCGGGGCAGAGACCCTTCTCTAGCATCTCATCCAATCCACGGCGCACTATTACACCATCTTGTAATCGTGCCCAATCAATCCAGAGCTACACAGCATACAGGACGTAGGGTATTACGCACCTCGCGGCCCGAACCTGTCTAAATTGTGTGCCACGTGTCTCTTCCTTCGAGTTACCGATCTCGGCGAGGCCACATTCATCTACTTCGGGTACTCCCCGTAGTAGGTTGCCGGTCTAAAACACCGACAGTCTTGTCATGAGGTGCTTGATGAACTTATCCCGAAAGTCTTTCATTCAACGCTAAAACCCTGCATAAACATTAAACTCCAAAACCGACATGCACACATGAACTTGTTATACCACGGGGGTTAGTACCAATGGATAAGGTATAGAACTCATGCCTACACCGAAGGTAAACTCATGGCTTGGTTGACGGATTTTCACCGTCAACATCTCCCCCATGCTTAAACCTTACTCGTCCTCGAGTAAGCCTTCGATGGATATCATTGTTGCCAAACAATGTTTAAACCTTGCACTTGATCATACATGAGAAAACATAATGCTCTCAAAATTTTAATTCATTAAAGTTCCATAATGTACAAGCCTTCATCTCTATGGAGGGTAGATTCTTATTAAGCTTATCCTACAAGTATTAACATGCTCACAAAGTTTAAATAGATCTCAGAATTTTTTGAAATAAAGAACGAGATAAAGAAAAGCTAAACCAAGTTCACAAATTTAAATCATCTTGCATATTGCTCATGAACGCTCATCTCTCTTGTCTCTCAAGCCTATATATTCTACTCCTTTCCCTCTCATAACATATATGCATGGTAGGCTTTATATGGAGCTTTGGGAAAGTTTACTCCTAACAAGATTTTATAAATGAGGTGTTGTCAAAACAAGACAAGCTTCTCATGGTCTTACCGAGACTCGTCAAAAAGGTCATTGGAAAATAATGTTAAATCAAGGAGGAGAAAGAGAAAAATACACACACTTTAGATGAGTGGACATGTGCAAATGGCAAAGAGTGATCCCGAGGCACAAAGGAAGTCCTCATTATCGGATTGCACATGGTTGGAAAATGAGAATGGATCTTCTAAACTTGAAGCCTTGAATTTCCTAATGCACTTTAGAGAACCAGGGAGTTCACTTTACGCATACTCATATTTTTTTCTCTTTCTCATATTTCTCCTTCTTTTCTTTCTTTCTTTCTTTCTTTCTTTCATTCATTCATTTTTTGTGAGACTTTCACCTTGGAAGTCACGTACATCGCCTTTGAATTTTCTTTCATACATTTTTTTAAAAAATACTCCCCTTTGAACTCTAAAATTGCATCGTACCTACCTCTCCCCCATGCTTAGATGTTGCTCGTCCTCGAGCAAAGAGGTGATAAATAAGGTAGGTACCGGAAATATTTTTCCTTTGGAGAGATACTTGATATCTTCAATGTTGGCACCGTCTTGCGATCTTCCTTGAATTGATGATCCATTCTCAACGATAGGTTGTGGTCAAGGAGGTAATCACAAAAGATGATATTTGGTTTTAAGGGTGGATATTCGGCGAGATTTGCGAGATATCCGATGCGGGGATACATAATGCACGGATAAAAGGCTAGCAAAAAGATAGATACGCAAAAATGGAATGACCAACTTCTTAGTCTCGGGCCAGAGAAATCATGGCCTGCAATAACTCACTCAAAAATAAATCTTGTACACTAAGGTTTTTGCACTCTAATATATATTAGGCTTTGGATAGGTTGAGCAACACACAAGTGATATTTGTGACTAGGTTAGCGATATTTTTGAGCATAAAAGACATCTTTAATCTATTCATACCTTGAGAGCACATAAAACACTATGGGTCTTTATTTTAATCATAACCTCCACTGAAAATTAAGCTAGCATTTAAATAAATTCAGATTCGTATTTTAAGAGAGCACTAGCTTAAACATGCATAAATCAATTATAAAGATAAACAAAGCGGCGAGTTATAATCATATATCATCATGGCACAATTTTTTGTAACTTTTCCAATGATATAATCAAGGTGGTGTCTTTATTAATGATGATATCGAGTTGAAATACAAACTGAAAATAAACAAACACACTTGCTGGAATTTAACTAAAAACAGAAAATATTACGCAAACACACATAAACAAAAGCTGAAAATTACGGAGAAAGAGAGAAGAAAAGAAAACTAAAGTTCCTAAATCTTCTAGTCCTCCGCCGGTGGTTGGTGTTGATGATCTTGATAGTAATACCCATGCTCATAATACGATTGTACATTCCCTCCAACGAATTGATTCGGCTCCACTAGGTGAAGGCGTCCGAGCTCATAGGCAATATTTGCATTGCCCTCACCAAGTTGAGCTGCGTTGGCTTGGATGGCTACGACGTTTTGGGCATTTCTTGCAACATACCCTCCAGTTATGGCCATGCTTTGTTGTGGTTGGGGATATTGTGTGTAGGGCTCCGCGAAGTTAGCGTTGGGCACCACATAATTTGGTGGGCGTACCGGTGCACCACCCCCATGCTTGCTCTTGTGGCCCTCCGTAATAACTTGGAGGAGTAGGGATCCCGCCGAATGGTGGCACATTGGGTTGTGCTCCACTCGCTTGTGCGGAGGATGTCCCCTCCTCTATGATTCTTCCTCTTTTGTTCTTCCTTGCGGGGACAAGGAGTCCCTCTTCCAACCAATCTTCCCTCCCTTCGATGAAAAGCCTAAGCCTCGCATCCGGAAGGGGTAAGTTCACTATGGCCAAACGAAAACCTCCTCTCTCGTCTCCACTAATGTATTTGCCTTGGCGCAAATATTCAATGCCGAGAGAGGTACCACGCAAAAGATGGTCGGGGTTCCTTGCGATCCCCGGCCGTAAGGAGAAGGCCAACATGGAGAGGTAACACCCCGAACCGATATGTCCCGCCCCCGATGTTGCTTCACAACACCAACGGTTGATCATAAGGTAAGAGGGGCTATTGGCTGCCTGACAATTAAAGCCGAGCAGAGCCAATTCAACTCCGTGTCGGTCACCTTCATCTCCTTCATCCTCCCCAATACCCTCTTGCACATCCAAGAGTGAAATATCCGGATAATGGGGTTGCGGATGCAATTGCGTTGTTGATGGGCTTCTCCGGAGATTAAATTCCAAAATCCTCGCTAACATGTCGGGTGGCACGTCAACTTTCTCCGAGCTCCCTTATGGAATCCAAGTAGCTCCCAAACATGCTCGTAGGGAACCACTTGTTGGACTCCCTCCAAACGGAATGATAAGCTTTGCACCCCATCATCAAGGATAGGTGCAATGGTCATCAAAATTTCCAAGGCGAACCCCTTGTGGGTGTCCGCCGATACTCCGTTGGAGAATTGCACCCATCCAAGGTGCCCCAACATGTAGTATATGTCGGTGCCAAAACCCAAGGTGTAGAGTGCTTGGTCGTCGAACTTGACGTTGGGCACGAGCTTCTTCTCAAGACGAGAGAGCCTCTCCTCCTCCTCCGATGACAAGATGATGAAGCCGTACGAAGAATATATCGGAGTGTAAGGAGGTGGCGCGGTCGAACGGGTCGATCGTCGTGGTGGTGCGGGCTACTCCATCGTGTGCCCTTGAGGTTCGGTAAACCTCATGGACGTGCTCCTTGCAGCCCTCATACCACCAAGGAGGAGAGCATCGTTCCTCCTCGGTGGTGCCGTATCCGTCTCCATGCTCCGGGGAGACTCGGAAACCGAGTGCCTCCTCGAAGACGTCGTTGATGACGGCTTGGATGACGACGAACCCTTCTTCTTGGAGAAGAGACTTGTGGTTTTCTTCCACATGGTTGCTGCACTCTTCTCTTCTACTAAAACTCCGGGTTGCAACCGGTAACTTGGCACTTAAAATCTTACTTCGTATGTGGACTTTGAGTGGATTAAGGTGGTGGATTTTTTTGAGCTATCAAGCTTGGGAAGGTTGGCTATGTCTACGGAGGTTTTGGGCACACAAACTTGAACACACAAACAAAGGAAGGAGAGGGAAGCTTGCTGCGCAGAAACGAGAGCCGGGGGGCTCCTTAAATAGGGTAGGCCGGCCGGCTCGGGCCGACCGGCACGGGGTCCTCGGTGCTCGTCCCCGCCTCGTCTTTCTTCCGGCATGATCATTTCGCCTCTGCAACTTTCCTGCCCGCGTGCTCCACGAGTTGCACCGCCCAAACGCTCTCGTCCACTCCTTTTCTTGCATTATTAGTCCTTCCACTTGATGCTTCATGCTTTGGGTCATGTCCATGCTCCCTAGCTCCACTTTCTTCACATGCCACCATGAAATTCATGAAAAGTTGATGCTTGCTGCCCACCATGCTTGTCCTTTGCATGTGGATTTGGTGAAAGTTGATAAAAGGGAATCCAATGGTGCATGCATGATTAATTCAAACTAGATTGCCTCCATTTAGGTATGTTTAAGGTTAAGCACTCCTCTAATTCGAAATTTAAAATATTTTTCAGAGCCATGCAAGAGCTCAAGCATAAATTTAGAGAAATTTTTAAACCATTAAAAACAAATGTAAGTCGAAAATATGTTTTGACTACGTTGATTTCGGTCTCACCGGTATAGTTTGCCTTCATCGGTTGAGAGCAAACTTTTCCCGGCTTGATCATGGGGGCATATGTTTAGGTTCTAATTTTGGTTAAAAAAGAGAGATTTTGAATAAAACAAAATTAGATGAGGTTTAGAAAAATTCTAATCCTAGAGAAACCAAGGGTATAGATTTTTAAACCAACCAAAAGTTTTGATTTCTAGGTTCACGCGAGTTCTACCACGTGCTGAATTTTATTAACACCTAGATATAAGTTGTGGCTCTACTCGTGTGGTTTTAGCATGAAAAATAAGTCAACCTCAGCACCATAATGAGGGTGAAAAGTTGAGTTAGGTTCTGAAATTATTTGGTTGAGGTTTCTCGAAAAGAAAAGAACAAACAAGCACATATGAGGGTTCATGCAAAGGGTTTATGATAAAGCAAAACATTCAATCAAGAATTATGTCTCTAATATTGTTCAACCACTTTTAAGTCTAATGTCTTTGCGTAATAAATCTCAAAACTAAATTATTAAAAAGACTCGAAAAACCTGGAATCGGGTTGTCCTCCCGGTAGCTTATTCTTGACTCGACGAAACGGGTTGCCTCCCGCCTAGCTCTTCGTTTATAGTCTATAGCTAGACTTCTTCACTTGATTACTTCGGATCAACGCTCTTTGCGGGCGTTGCAATCTTGGGTACCCACTTCCGCACCATCTTGGGCGCGGGCTTGTCTTCCGGCTTAGTCATTTTTTTGGTCTTCACAGTCGCTTCTCTTCCTTTGTCTTGACGGATGCAACACCTTCTTTGATTGTCTTTACGTTCATTTTTTCGACTCCTTCTTCTTTTTCAGCCCCTCCTTTTGCTTTGGTTCTCCCTTCACTCCAATCATGTTGCATGCCTCGATTCTTGGACGGAACTTGAAGGAACTCCTTTCTCCGTTGATATCGAACATGATCTCCCCCTTGCCAACAACGATAGTAGCTCCTACGAGTCTTGAGGAAAGGCCTCCCAAGGATGAGCGGCGGCTTCTCCCTCTCTCCCATCTCGAGCACAACGAAGTCGACGGGGATGAAGTGGTGTCCGACCTTCACGGGTACATCTTCGAGCAATGCCCAAGGGATAGAGAATGGAGTTATCTCCCAACTCCAAACATATACCCGTAGGCTCCATTGGTAGGCGTAGCTTCTCGAACACATCCCTCGGCATGACGCTTACACTAGCTTCAAGGTCGCATAATGCCTTCTCGAAGTTGAAAGAACCAACCGAACATGGAATTGTAGGGCACCGGGGTCCTTTTGCTTCTCTAGCCCATTAGCAATAGTGGCACTACACTCCTCGGACATCTTGACATGATCTACCCCGAGTGTTGCTATCTCATATTTATTTGCAAGTATGTCTTTAAAGTAACGAGAATATATAGGCACTTGTAGGGCATCTAGTAATGGCATGTTGATGCTAAGTCTACGCACAACTTCCACAAACTTCTCAAAGTGGTTGTCAAGTTTACCTCGGAAGTAGCGTGGCTTGAGTTGCGGTATCCTCATGTCTTCCTCCGGCATATCAAATTCGGGTTCCTCGGTGACAATCCCCGTAACCTTATCTTTAGCAACTGCTTCCACCTCGGTGGATGGTTTAAGCTTCCTTGCTCCCGCGGAACGTTTCGGATCTTCGGTCTCCTTCCCCGAACGTGTTTGAATGGCCTTCGCCGATTCGGGACTTTTGGGTTGTCCCGAAGCTTCCCTTCATCATTAGTGAGGCGCCCCTCAAGTTGTCCAACTTGTGTCTCGAGCATCTTCATCATGTTGAGCACTTGATGATTGGAACTTCCGACCTCCGTCACCTTGCTATCGATGTTCTCCAACACCTTGTCTATGGTCTTGAACTTGGTGACGGTGTCCTTGTTGATCTTAGCTTGCTCATCCATGAACTCATTCGATTGTATACGAAGCGGAACCGCGTTAGGAATAGATGAGCTTACATTAAATTGAGGTCTACCTTGCCGTAGCGGAAGTTCGGCAATTCTCCCTTCCTCATGTAGTCAAGCACTTTGGCTTCCTCCGGACAATCTTTGCGGATATGGCCATACTCTCCATATTCTTCGCATGTGGACCTTGCTTCGGCGGCCTTCAAGTCTTGAGCCTCTTTCTTTTCCATCTCCATCTTCTCCATCCTCCTCATGAGCGAGTCGATCTTGCCTTCAAGTATGTTCTCCTTCTCCACTTGCAAGACTCCTTTGACATTGCCCGTGGGTTGAACCGGATGTAGGCGCGCGGATGACGCCCATGTGTCATTATCCGCGACCTTCTTGAATAGAGTGAAAGCTTCCGTCGGTGTAAGTTCGATGATGGATCCTCCCGCCGATTCATCGATGATCGTCCTTGACGCCATGGTGAGTCCTTGATAGAACTTTTGCACGAGGTCTTCCTTCGGGAACTTGTGATGTGGAACCACCGGGGTGTACTCGTTGAAGCGCTCAAATGCCTCCGAGATAGTTTCGTAGGATATTGAACAAAGGTGCCAACCTTATTACGCAAGCTTTGAGTTTTACCGGCGAGTAGTATTCCTTCATGAAAGCCTTCATCAACGTGTTCCAATTTTGCCTTGTCTCCGCCGGTTGAGAGTGGAACCATTGCAAAGCCTTCCCGAGTAGTGAAAACGGAAAAAGCCTTGCCCTCATTTGATCTTGAGTCACCCCATCCATGTTGAAAGTCTGACATAGTTGAATGAATTCTTGGAGGTGAAGGTTCGGATCCTCTTTACCGGTGAAGGGTGAATGTTGCACCATGCGGATTGTTGAGGTCTTGATCTCGAACGGTCTTCCGATCTCCTCAAGGTTCAGGATTGGTAGGTCGATGATGTCTGGGGTGCATAGCTCCCCAATCTTGCGTTCTAGCGATGGTTGGTCACCCATCGGTGGAAGTCGATTCTCCCGAGGACTTTGAGGTGGTGAATTCTTCGGAGATTCCTGTGATCCTTTGTCTTCGACTCCGAATCTACAAAATCTAGCTTTTTAGCTTGATGTGCTTCGCGTCTCCTTAGCCTGTAAAGTTTTTCTGGATCATCCACAAAATTATCGGGTTTGTTGGAGAGGTAGTTGTCCATCTCCTGTTAGGGTTAGCAATAAACAAAGTATGCAAAAACTAGAAAGTAAAAACAAATCTATAGAAACTAGGGTTAGACAAACTAGATTAGATGTATTTTGAGGATGATCAAAATTTAGTAGATGCAAAAAGAAAAACAAAAAGAAAACTGAAAATTACAAAAAGGCAATAAAAATCAAATCTTGATCACTTGTTCCCCGGCAACGACGCCGGAAAAAGGGGCTTGTTGACGGTTAATAATTGTATCGAGTTCGTTTATGACTTGCAAGCGGACAAGTCTCCCGTCGTAGTCAAGGGACCCTTCTTCCCTCGAGTGGTGAACCCAAGGTATCGAATCCGTGGAACAAATGTGTGACGCAAAACTTAATCTAGTAACGCCAAGTAACTTCAATCTTCGATAAAACCCTAATGCATCTAGTAAAAGACATGAAACTAATCTAATCTACTAAAGGCCGGAGATAACAAAGTAAGATAGGGTACATAAACCGATCTAGAGGGATCGAGGTAAGCCTTTTGTTGAAGTTCCAAGCAAGAGAAGAAGTAGCAAATCGAATCTTATAAGAAGCCTTTTTAAATCGTGGTTTCCCGTCCAAATCCGAAAACATCCGCCTTTCGGAACCCCCGTTCTGTCACAACGTATCCCTACTCATGCGGGGAGTCTAGGGCGAGTCAAAAGACAAGTCGAGATTCTTTCGGAAGATCCGGCGTGTACCTCTAGCCACCGCAGCTACAAGAACACCCTATGTAATCTATCTCGAGAATAGAATTGGAATAAGCAAAGCCGATCGAAAAACGAAATCTTCGAGGAAACACTTGATTGCTAGGAAAAGATTCAACTTGATAATTCAACTATAACAATGATACATACACAAGATCACCACCGGGATCCTTCCTTGATCTTGCTTCTAGCTCCGGGAACTCCGACGTGGTCTTCCGTGCAAGGTTCCCACGTCGGCTAGGGAAACCCTAGTCAACTAGCTCGACCCTCTCCTCTCCGAGATGGTGTCCCTCTCTTCTCTGCTCCTCGGCGGACGATGACGAATTGTATCATGCGTGGCTCTCGGTCGGGGGGCTATAAATAGCCCGGTTGGCGGCTAGGGCAAAGGGGAGCCTCACGGGCCCCGGACGGGGCCGGGGCCGACCTGCTGGGCCGGCCGGCCTGGGCCCATCAAGCCCCGGCCCGAGGCCTCCTTTGCTCTACGTCGGTTCCTTGCTTCCTGGATGTTTCCCCCTTTTGCATGTAGGTCCATGTCGTCAGTTTCTCTCCGAATTGGGCATAACTCCTTGTCTTGCAAGATTCAGCACTTTTCTGGTCAAGTCCTCGGAGTTTGTCGTCTTCTCGCATCAAGTCCCTGGCTTCTTGGAGTTAAGTTTGCTTCATTGCATGACTTGTACGGGGCTTCAAGGTCTTGTCATAAAATGCTTGATGTACTCATCCCGAAAGTCTTGCATTCAACGCTAAAATCCCGCATAAACACTAAACTCCAAAACCGACATGCACACGTGAACTTGTTATACCACGGGGGTTAGTACCAATGGATAAGGTATAAAACTTATGCCAACACCAAAGGTAAACTCATGGCTAGGTTGACGGATTTTCACCGTCAACCGCCTTGCTACTCTACATCTCATGTGGTCGGCGCGGTCCTGGTGGCTAAGCGACTCGAAGAAGATCACTCGTACCCCATCTAGCGGCCTCTCTACTACGTCGGCGAGGTCCTATCCAACAAGCAAGATCGGTACTCGCAACCCCGAGAAGATGTTATACGCTCTCCTTATCACATCACACAAGCTGCGTGTTGACGGTTAATAGTTGTATCAAAGTTCGTTTGTGACTTGCAAGCGGACAAGTCTCCCGTCGTAGTCAAGGGACCCTTCTTCCCTCGAGTGGTGAACCCAAGGTATCAAATCCGTGGAACAATGTGCAACGCAAGGATTCAATCTAGTAAAGCAAGGTAAAGCTATCTAATGAAGACAAGTTGCATCTAATCTACTAACTCATAAAGAAAACGAATCTAATCTAATCTACTAAAGAGGTAACAAGAGAAAGCAAGAGATAACCAATCTAGAGAATCTAGATCATGCTTATGTTGTAGCTCCAAACAAGATAGATGAAGATAGAAAAGCGAATCTCATTAAAAGCATCTTTAAATCGTGGCCTTCCCATCGACTCCGAAAACATCCGCCTTTCGAGACCCCCGTTCGTCACAACGTATCCCTATTCATGCGGGTAGTCTAGGGCGAGTTCGATAGAACAAGTTGAAATCACTTGGGCGGTCCGGTATGCACCTCTAGCCACCGCGGCTACAAGAGCACCCTAAGTAATCTAGCTATAGACTAGATCGTAAAAGAAGCAAAACCAAGAAGAAATCAAAATCATCGAGAAGGCACTTAATCGCTAGAAATCGGATTCACTTACAAACTTCACCATGAATGATTACATGAACAAGATCACCACCGGGGCCCTCCCTCGATCTTGATCCTCGCTCCGAGCTCCGACGTGGTCTTCCATGCAAGGTTCCCACGTCGGCCGGGGAAACCCTAGACAACTAGCACGACCCTCATCTCCAAGTTGGTGTCCCTCAAGCTTCTCTCGCTCCTCGGCGGCGGATTACGACTTCGGTTCCGCGTGGCCCTCGGTCGGGGGGCTATTTATAGCCCGAGAAGCAATTAGGTCAAAGGAGAGGCCGATTGGGCCCCGAATTGGGGCTGGGCCGGCCGGCTCGGGCCGGCCGGCCCGGGCCCAATTCGGCCCATCCCGCGGCTCGCTTCGCCGGTGTTGCTTCCCACGTCTTCTAGATGTTCTCCCCTTTTGCATGTGGGCCCTTGACGTCGGTTTCTCTCCAAATTGGACTCAACTCCTTGTCTTGCAAGATTCAGGACTTTTCTCGGTTCGGTCCTCGGAGTTTATCATCTTCTCGGGCTTGGTCCTTGGGCTCTTGGAGTCATGTTCACTTCATTGCTTGACTTGTATCGGGCTTCAAGGTCTTGTCATGAGGTGCTTAATGAACTTATCCCGGAAGTCTTGCTTTCATCGTTAAAACCCGCGTAAACACTTAACTCCAAAACCGACATGCACAAGTGAACTTGTTATACCACGGGGGTTAGTACCAATGAATAAGATACAAAAGTTATGCCAACACCGAAGGTAAACTCATGGCTAGGTTGACGGATTTTCACCGTCAACATCTCCCCCATGCTTAAACCTTGCTCGTCCTCGAGTAAGCCTTCGATGGATATCATCGTTGCCAAACAATGTTTAAACCTTGCACTTGATCATACATGAAAAAAAACATAATGCTCTCAAAAGTTTAATTCGTCAAAGTTCCATAATGTACTAGCCTTCACCTCTACGGAGGGTAGATTCTTATTAAGATTATCCCACAAGTATTAACATGCTCACAAAGTTTAAATAGACCTCGTAACGAGATAAAGAAAAGCTAAACCAAGTTCACAAATTTAAATCATCTTGCATATTGCTCATGAACTCTCATCTCGCTTGTCTCTCAAGCCTATATATTCTGCTCCTTTCCCTCTCATAACATATATATGTGGTAGGCTTTATATGGAGCTGCGGGAAAGTTTAGTCCTAACAAGATTTTATAAATGAGGTGTTGTCAAAACAAGACAAGCTTCTCATGGTCTTACCAAGACTCGTCAAAAAGGTCATTGGAAAAAAATGTTAAATCAAGGAGGGGAAAGAGAAAAATACACACACTTTAGATGAGTGGACATGTGCAAATGGCAAAGAGTGATCCCGAGGCACAAAGGAAGTCCTCGTTATCGGATTGCACATGGTTGGCAAATGAGAATGGATCTTTTTAACTTGAAGCCTTGAATGCACTTTTAGAGACCCGGGGAGTTCACTTTACGCACAAAAAAATTTTTTTTTCTCTTTCTCATATTTCTCATTCCTTTCTTTCTTTCTTTCTTTCATTATATATTTATATTTTTTCTTTGCCTTGAAAGTCATGAGTATCGCTGGATTTTTTCTTTCATCATCATTTTTTTTAAAATATTCCCCTTTTTACTCTAAAACTGCACCGTACCTACCTCCTCCCCCATGCTTAGACGTTGCTCGTCCTCGAGCAAAGAGGCGAAAAATAAGGTAGGTACCGGAAATATTCTTCCTTGGAGAGATACTTGAAATCTTCAATGTTGGCACCGTCTTGCGATCTTCCTTGAATTGATGATCCATTCTCAACAATAGGTTGTGGTCAAGGAGGTAATCACAAAAGATGATATTTGGTTTAAGGGTGGATATCCGGCGAGGTTTGTGAAATCTCCGATGCGGGGATACACAATGCACGGATAAAAAGGCTAGCAAAAAGATAGATACGCAAAAACGGAATGACCAGCTTCTTAGTCTCGGGCCAGAGAAATCATGGCCTGCAATAACTCACTCAAAAATAAATCTTGTACACTAAGGTTTACGTACTCAAATATATATAAGGCTCTAGATAGGTTGAGCAACACACAAGTGATATTTGTGACAAGGTTAGCAATATTTTTGAGCATTAAAGACATCTTTAATCTATTCATAACTTGAGAGCACATAAAACACTATGGGTCTTTATTTTAATCATAACCTCCGCTAAAGATTAAGCTAGCATTTAGATAATTTCAGATTTGTATTTTTAAGAGAGCACTAGTTCAAACATGCATAAGTCAATTACAAAGATAAACAAAGCGGCAATTATAATCATATATCATCATGGCACAAACTTTGTAACTTTACCAAAGGTAAAAACTTGGTGGCGACATTATTCATGATGAAAATAAACACTAAGATACATACTGAAAAAAAATTAAACTAACACACTTTCTGAATTTTAAATAAAAAACTGAAAACACTACGCATACATAGGCGCAAACAAGCTGAAAATTAAAGAAAAGGGAGTAAAGGAAAGATAACTAAAGCTCCTCCTCTCTCTAATCTTCCGCCGGTGGTTGATATTGATAGTCTTGGTTGTTGTACCCTTACTTGTAATAGGAATGCGCCTCTCCTCCTATGAATTGTCTGACGGTGCTAGGTGAAGGTGTCCAAGCATATAAGCGACGTTTGCATTTCCTTCACCCATTTGGTTGGCATTGGTTTGGATGGCTGCAATAATTTGCATGTTCCTTGCAGCGTATCCTCCAATGGTGGCTCCATTTTGTTGTGGTTGAGGAAGGTGTGCAAATGGCTCCGCAAAGGCTACGTTGGGCACCGCAAAAATGGTGCGGGTATGGCTCCACCACTCCCCCATGCTTGCATTGGTACACCACCGTAGTAACTCGGCGGCGCCGGGTTCCTCCCAATGGTGGGACATAATTTTTGTTGTGCACCTCCTTCTTGGGACGTGGAAGATCCTTCTCCTATGATCCTTCTCTTTTGTTATTTTCTCTTCACCGGCACAAGAAGTCCTTCCTCTAACCGATCTTCTTCCCCTCAAGAAAAGTCTTAATCTTCAATCCGGAAGGGGCAAATTCACCTAGGCCACTTGTAAGCCTCCTCTCTCATCTTCACTCTTATATTTTCCTTTCTTCATATATTCCTAGGGAAGTCCCGGGTAGGAGATGATTTGGGTTCCTTGTAATACCCGGCTTTTAAAGAGATAGCCAATATGGAGAGGCAACACCCCGAACCAATATCTTCCGAACTCGATGTTGCTTAACAACACCACCGGTTGATCATAGGTGAGTGGGGTCTATTGGCCACTTGGCAATCAAAGCCAAGTAAAGCCAATTCAACTCCGTGTTGGTTACCCTTGTCTCTCTTGTTCTCCCAAAAATCCACTTGAACAAAAGTGACACACTTGGATGATGGGGTTCCGGATAGTATTTCTTCGTTGATGGTCTCTTCCCGTGATCATACTCCAAAAACCTTCCCATGTGCCTCATGCATATCCACTTGTTCCGGAGCTCCCTTTTGAAAATAGGAGACACTCGCCCATGGGTCTACGATACTAGAACATGCAATCATTTCGAACATGAAAACCATTCTAATCTATCGGGGGTTGTGACCACGGTTTCGCCCTTTCCCTCCTCTCGTACTCTCACTACGCGAAGGTATTCATGACTAGACCTATGATGGTCACGGTGAAAGATGATAGATAGATAATCCAACAAAGTATGATCACATCTCAAGATCGATTGCAACCCATGGATGAAAGGAGATTACCCCATCAAGGTGCTAGAAATAGCATCGTTGATCAAGGTTACCCTTCCGACGGTGTCTTCCTTCTTCTCCACTTGTGGGCTCCCTCCAATGGAATGAGAGACTCAAAGACTCCTTCATCAAGGGTATGCGCCATGGTCACGAAAATTTCCTAGGCTAATTCCTTGTGGGTGTTTGCCGACACTCCGTTAGAGAATTGCACCGGTGTCCCGTGTGAAACCCAATATGTGGAGAGCTTGGTCGTCGATGTCGACGTTCGCTACAAGCCTCTACTTAAGGCGAGCGAGCTTCTTCTCCTCCTCCGTCATGATGACATACCCCTCGGAATACCGCGGAGCATATGGAGGTGGAGCGGATGATCGTGTCAAGTGGTGAGGTTGGACGGGCGGCTCCTCCATATGTTATTGAAGTTTGGTGAACCTCATAAACGAGTTTCGTGTGGCCCTCATGCCACCAAGGAGAAGAGTGGTTCCTCCTCAGTGGTGCCGTGTCCTCCTCTATACTCCAAGGAAACTCGGAAACCGAGTGCCTCCTCGAAGAGGTTGATGATGATGGCTTAGACGACGATGATCCCTTCTTCTTTGGTGAAAAGGCTTGTAGTTTTCTTCCATGATTGCAGCACTCTCCCTCACAAATATATATATCCGGGGTTTTCACTCGGTAACAAGGTACACAAATATTATTTTGGAGTCCGGACTTTGAGTGGATTAAGGATGTGATTTGTTGCACGAAACAAACGCGGTGGATGGCTAAGTCTAAGGTGGTTCCGGCCTACAAACTAGAGCACACGAACAAAGAGTTGGATGAAAGACTTACCTCTCTCCTCCTCTTGGCTCGGTTCTGCTCTAGTGCATTCATGTTGCTTCGTGATCGCGTACACCTTCCAAACGTTCCCGTCCACTCCTTCGCTTGCATTATTGCTCCTTCCACTTGATGTTTTCGCTTTGACTCACTTCCATACTCCCTTGCCTCACATGCATCCGTGATATTCCTACAAAACAAAGCCTTGGCTGCCCCCCCCCCCATGCTTGTACTTTGCATGTGGTTTAAATATGTTGGAGGGGCATCCCGTGATGTATCATGGTGCATGCATGGTTAGGTTAACTAGATTGCCTCCCGTTAAGTGTGTTTAAGGCTAAGCACTCCTCTAATTTCGAAATTTAAAAATATTTTTCAGAGCCATGCAAGAGCTCAAGCATAAATTTAGAGAAGTTTTTAAACCATTAAAAACAAATGTAAGTCGAAAATATTTTTCGACTACGTCGATTTCGGTCTCACCGGTATAGTTTGCCTTCATTAGTTGAGAGCAAGCTTTTCCCGGCTTGATCATGGGGGCATAGGTTTAGGTCCTAATTTTGATTAGATGAGAGAGATTTTGAATGAAATAAAATTAAGTGAGGCTTAGAAAAAATCTAAGCTTAGAGAAACCGAGGATATGGATTTTTAAACCAACCAAAAATCAAGTTTCTAGGTTCACGCGAGTCCTACCACATGCTGAAATTTAAATAACATCTAGATACAAGTCGTGGCTCTACTCGAGTGTTTTTAGCATAAAAAACAAGTCAACCACAGCACCATAATGAGGGTGAAGGGTTGAGTTAGGTTCTGAAATTTTTTTTTTGGTTGTGGTTTCTCGAAAAAGAAGCAAACAATCACATAGGATGGTTCATGTAAAGGGTTTATGATCAAGCAAAATATTCAACCAAGAATTATGTCTCTAATATTGTTCAACCATTCTAAGTCTAAGGTTTTGCGTAGTAAAATTCAAAACTGAATTATTAAAAAAAACTCGAAAAACCTGGAATCGGGTTGTCCTCCCGTAGCTTATTCTTGACTCGACGAAACGGGTTGCCTCCCGCCTAGCGCTTCGTTTATAGTCCATGGCTAGACTTCTTCACTTGATTACTCCGGATCAACGCTCTTTGCGGGCGTTGCAATCTTGGGTACCCACTTTGGCTTAGTCTTTTTTTTGGTCTTCATAGGGCCGGCTTTGTCCTTTGGTCTTGACGGATGCAACATCTTCCTTGTGGCTCGGCATCTCGAACTCCGGTACTTCGGTCGTGATCGTCATGGACTCTAGTGTGATCCTTCATCTCTCCCGAGTGAGCTTGAGTAGCCTTCGCCGTATTGGGACCTTGGAGTTGTCTCGGATATTCTTCTTTGTTACCCATCGGGCGCCCGACAAGTTGTCCCACTTGCGTCTCTAGCATCTTCATCATGATGAACACTTCGCATGTGGATATTGCCTTGGCAGCCTTTAGGTGTTGAGCTTCTTTCTCCATCTCCATCTTCTCCATCCTCCTCTTAAGTGAACCGATATGCCACTCAAGGAATCCGGCTCGTATGCATTCAGCTCTCGCAATCGTCATGCGGATAGTTGAGACCTTGATCTTGAACGGCCTCCCGGCGTCTTGAAGGTTTATGATAGGTAGATCAACGATGTCCGGGGTGCGTAGTGCTCCGGTGGTTGAGGTTGATCTTCCTTTGGACTTGGAGGTGGTGATTCCCTTGGAGATTTTGACGGTCCTTCGAGCTTGTGTTGCACGTCACCTTTGCTCGTAAAGTTTTCCCGGATCATCCACAAAAAAGTTTTGGGTTTCTTGGAGAGGTAGCCAACCATCTCCGGTTAGGGTTAGTGATAAAACAAAAATCTAACAAAAGAAAAATTAGGGTTAATCAAAACTAGATTAGATTGACTCTTTTTTTTTTCTTTTCGGGGATGATCAAACTTAAGAGATGCAAAAGAAAATCAAAAGAAAACTGAAAGATAAGCGATACTAGATCGGATCTTGATTGCTTGTTCCCCGGCAACGGCGCCGAAAAAAGGGGCTTGTTGACGGTTAATAGTTGTATCAAAGTTCGTTTGTGACTTGCAAGCGGACAAGTCTCCCGTCGTAGTCAAGGGACCCTTCTTCCCTCGAGTGGTGAACCCAAGGTATCGAATCCGTGGAACAATGTGCAACGTAAGGATTCAATCTAGTAAAGCAAGGTAAAGCTATCTAATGAAGACAAGTTGCATCTAATCTACTAACTCATAAAGAAAACGAATCTAATCTAATCTACTAAAGAGGTAACAAGAGAAAGCAAGAGATAACCAATCTAGAGAATCTAGATCATGCTTATGTTGTAGCTCCAAACAAGATAGATGAAGATAGAAAAGCGAATCTCATTAAAAGCATCTTTAAATCGTGGCCTTCCCATCCGACTCCGAAAACATCCGCCTTTCGAGACCCCCGTTCGTCACAACGTATCCCTACTCATGCGGGTAGTCTAGGGCGAGTTCGATAGAACAAGTTGAAATCACTTGGCGGGTCCGGTATGCACCTCTAGCCACCGCGGCTACAAGAGCACCCTAAGTAATCTAGCTATAGACTAGATCGTAGAAGAAGCAAAACCAAGAAGAAATCAAAATCATCAAGAAGGCACTTAATCGCTAGAAATCGGATTCACTTACAAACTTCACCATGAATGATTACATGAACAAGATCACCACCGGGGCCCTCCCTCGATCTTGATCCTCGCTTCGAGCTCCGACGTGGTCTTCCATGCAAGGTTCCCACGTCGGCCGGGGGAAACCCTAGACAACTAGCACGACCCTCATCTCCAAGTTGGTGTCCCTCAAGCTTCTCTCGCTCCTCGGCGGCGGATTACGACTTCGGTTCCGCGTGGCTCTCGGTCGGGGGGCTATTTATAGCCCGAGAAGCAATTAGGTCAAAGGAGAGGCCGATTGGGCCCCGAATTGGGCTGGGCCGGCCGGCTCGGGCCCATGGTCGGCCCATCCCGCGGCTCGCTTCGCCGGTGTTGCTTCCCACGTCCTCTAGATGTTCTCCCCTTTTGCATGTGGGCCCTTGACGTCGGTTTCTCTCCGAATTGGACTCAACTCCTTGTCTTGCAAGATTCGAAGCACTTTTCCGGTTCGGTCCTCGGAGTTTATCATCTTCTCGGGCTTGGTCCTTGGGCTCTTGGAGTCATGTTCACTTCATTTCTTGACTTGTATCGGGCTTCAAGGTCTTGTCATGAGGTGCTTAATGAACTTATCCGGAAGTCTTGCTTTCATCGTTAAAACCCCGCGTAAACACTTAACTCCAAAACCGACATGCACAAGTGAACTTGTTATACCACGGGGGTTAGTACCAATGAATAAGATACAAAAGTTATGCCAACACCGAAGGTAAACTCATGGCTAGGTTGACGGATTTTCACCGTCAACACCGCGGCATTACTTTCGGTCGCACGGATCAAGGTCGACTCCACCTTGCCTTCGGGCGAAATCTTGCACAGCCGCGACACCGTGGGGTGCATCGGTCGAGTTGGGTGAATTCAATCTTGAGTTATGGCCGTGACAAGCCATCAAGTCCCAAATCCTCGCCGACCTCGTCTTTGAGTGGACGAGAGACCGGCAACCCGAGCCCCCACCGACGGAGAAGCCGGAGCACTGGAAGATGTACTTCGGTGGTACCCTGAACCTCGAAGGAGCAGGCGCAGGCGTCCTCTTCATTTCGCCTAGGGCGATCATCTTAAGTACGTCCTACAGATCCACTACAAGGCGTTCAACAATGGCACTGAGTACGAGGCCTTGATCCACGGGCTGCGCATCGTTGTTTCCTTGGAAATCAAGCGGCTTATCGCCTACGACGACTCCAAGGTCATCATCGATCAAGTCAACAAGGCTCGCGGCATCGGTAAGGATTCGATGAACACTTATCGCGCCATGGTGCGCAAGCTCAAGGCTCACTTCGAGGGCCCGGAGTTTCACCATGTCCGCCACGACAACAACGTGGCGGTACCGACGTCCTCTCAAAGCTAGGATCCAAATGCGCGCCGGTCCCGGTCGGCGTGTTCATCCAAGACTTGCGCAATCAAGCTCCTCGGCCGACCCATAAACGTCGCGAGTGATGTTCCCCCACCGGCGGCCGCGACGTCCTCATGGCGAGGCCGAAGATGACCGGCGCCTCGACTTCATCGCCTACATCCCTTTGAAGCGCGTCCCCGAAGGCAAGGTCGAGCACGAGAAAATCATCGGGTGCGGCGCCAATTACATCTTCATCGGCACGCGAGCCGCACCGGAGGTCCGCCTCTAATGGCGTGTTGATGAAGTGTATCCTGCGATCCGAAGGTCTTCGCCTACTATAAGAAATCCACGGTGGGGAATGCCGCAATCATGCAACCTCTCGCAAATCCGGTGGGAAAAGCCTTCGTGTCGGGCTTCTCGGCCCACCGCCCCGGCCGACGGCCAAGACCTAGTTCGGCGACGTAAAGGGTGCCGGTTCTTCGCCAAGCAACAACACGTGCCGGCCCAAGCTGCGAGAACGATCCCTCCGTCCCGGCCCTTTGCCATATGGGGCCTCGACTCGGTGGGACCCTTCGGAATGGCCCCGTTGACGGATAAAACTCGTATCCACCTACGATCCGCAAGCTTACGGACCTACACCTTTATCACCACGGGATTACCAAGGTTCTTGTCAATCCGCGGAGCAAGGGGATTACTAGCGCTTAACCAAGTACTAATCTAGTTGACTAAGGAAACCTTTAAAGAGAGTATTAATCTAAAAGTAAAGACAATCTAACATAAGTTAATCTAAGTTATGTTAATCAAACAAATCTAGTGTTAAACTAGATGATAAAGGGGTGAACACAAGAGAGTGAGTAAGAAAGATAAGTGTTCCCTCCCAAGGATCTAGGATAACATGGTAAGCATCTACTACACGAAAGTGGTAAACCAATCTACCGGGGGTTGTGACCACGGTTTTGCCCTTTCCCTCCTCTCGTATCGTCACTACGCGAAGGTATTCGTGACTAGACCTATGATGGACACGGTATGTTGATGGAATCTATGGGAGTAGCGGATATCATACACCCAAAAACCACGGTGGCCTACATTAATCATCAAAGCATCATCAACATGAAAACAATAGATTGAAACCACGAATCAAGTAGCGATCACATAGCATGTATCCATCTAATCCTAGGGATGAACGGAGACATTACCCCATCATCTTACACGGATTGAAGCACATAGGGGTGGTGGAGACTCCGGAGAACGTCGTCGATGAAGATGGCGGCGATGGAGCTTGGGAACACTCCTAAGCCAGTGGCTTGGAGTCCTCCTCTTGCTTCCTTCTCTCCGCCGGCGTTGATCCTTGCGACGAGCTCATCTAACTCTCTCCCTCATCTTGCGGTGGTGGTTTTCTCGGTGATTGGCATCGGTAGGATGATTTGTTCGATGTGGCGGCCGACGGAGGCGGAGGCAATAAATAGACGAACACCTAGGGAAAAGGGGGGGATCGAAACGACCCCGGAGTGGGCTGGGCCGGCCCGGGCCCATTTCGGCCCGGTTCGGCCCCGATTTCCTCACCGGTTGCTTCTCGCGTGATCCCTTATTTGTGTGCACTTGCATGTGGGACTTTGACGTCGTTTCCTTCACGGTTAAGGCTTGAATCCTTGCTATGCAAGCTTCGGCCGTTTTCTGGTTGAGTCCCTGAAGACTTGCACGTTGACGCTTCGGTCCTCGGGTCATTTGGAGTCATGTTCATCGTGTGTCTTGACTCTTGTCGGGCTTCATGATCTTCTTCCAAAGTGCTTGGTGAACTTATCCCGAAAGTCTCCTCTTTAGCGTAGATTTCCTGCGTAAACAACAAACTCCAAAATCGACATGCAAGTGTGAACTTGTTATATCATTAGTATGCCTAGTGGCGGGTTAGTTGCAAATCATAATCGAAACCAATGTATAACAAGTACTATAGGTTGATGGAAATTCACCGTCAACATCCGCCCCATGCTTAAACCTTGCTCGTCCTCGAGTAAGTAATCCTTGCTTAAAAGGGAAATCGGTGTTGCCTTCCAATGTTGTCCCCGCACTTAGTCATTCATGACAAGGCAAATTGCTCTCTCTTAAGAATTTATTTTAAAGTTCAAGTTGTGACCGGCTTCTTTTGCATTATGGAAGATAGACTAACAATAAAGAACAAGCCACATTTAACACGATGCTCTCAAACTTAAGTGAACTTCAAACCATTACCTTGTCACATGGAAGATTTTCAAAAAGATGCATATCCAACATAAGTGAAAATCTCTTGCAAAAGCTCATGGAAACACTCATCTCATCAAGTCACTCAAGCCTATACTAGATTATTTTCAACCTACTCTACTCATATGTGATAGTGGAAGGCTTATGTGGAGCTTGGAAGGTTAAAAACAATCCTAGCAAAACATACATCCAAAATATTGTCAAATTAAGAGAGAGGTCTATTGGAATTACCGAGACTTGTCAAAAAGGCCATGGAAAATAAATGTTTGAAAGAGAGAGGGACGAAACATACACATTTAGATAAGTGGACATGTGCAAGTGGCAAATGGATGATCCCGAGGCACAAGTTAAGTCCTCGTTATCGGATTGCACATGCTTGGAAGATTTGAGTATGAATTTGTCATCAAGGCACTTGAGAACTTATGAAGCAAAAAGATCCGAGGAGCATCTTTATTTTTTTACTTTCATTTTATTTCCTTCTCATTTTTCTCCTTTCTTTCTTTCTCTTTTTTCTTTATTCTTCCTTTTTCCTTACTTTTCTTTTCTTCTCATCATAATAATTTTTTTCTTCTTTCATTTTTCTTCTTTTTTTTTATCCTCAAAACGTTTTGCAACATAATACTTACATAGCATTTGTGTCGAGAGAATGACTCCTCCCCCATGCTTGAACGATGCTCGTCCTCGAGCATAAAAGAGAGGGGAAATGATGCTAAAGTAAGTATAAATTCCATAATCTTGCGGAATATATGAATCTCCATCGAGAATTTTACTCCATACTCAAATTGGGTTGTGGACAAAGAGGTGATCACAAAAAGATGTTTTTGGTTTAGGGTGGATGCCCGGCGAAGTTTGTGGAATTTTCGATGTGAAAACCCACAATGCATGGACAAAAAAAGGCTAGCATGAAAAAGTTACACAAAGGAATGACCAGCTTCTTAGTCTCGAACCATAGAAATCAATCTTAATCCAACTCATCAAAACATATGTTTGCAAAATAAGGGTTTTGTTATCATAAAACATATATGTATATGGCTTTGGTAGGTAGAACTTTGCAAGAGCATCACAAATATGTAGATAGCATAAAAGTTAAGTTTTCATAAAAACAACAAGTTATCCGGCTATCCATAAACTTAAATCAAAGAGCAAAGATATGTATGTGGGTCTAGAGCATAGTCATTTCACCTCCACAAATAAAAGAGCTGGTATTTAAAGTAATTTTAGACCATATTACAGAGAGCAATTAGCCAAGACATGTATAACTTCATGTAGGTAAAACAAAGCGGCAACTTTCATCATCTTTCCGTAAGCATAGGCAATGTAGAACATCGAGGTGAACACATGGTCATGCTTATCTATTGAAAGTAAAAAGAAACCTAGGTTGTTCTCCTAGTAGCCATGTTATTGTTTGAAGAGAAAAACAAAAGGTTGCACCTAGTTGATGTTGAAGGTATACTTACAAGCATTTGTGTTTGGAAAAGAGAAGGTCCATGGAGATGTTACCATCCTTTGTAATTCTTCGTTGCCTTCTTCCGACATCTCCATGTATCGATGCGGCTTTTGCTTTTGTCTTGATTTATTAATGCTCCTAAACTTCTGAATTTGATCTTGTATGCTTAATGGAGTCATTGGTCACCCTTCTCTTCAATGTTGTCATCACCATCTCCTCTTTCTTGTTCTCATCATCTCCTTGCTGTTTCTTTTTCATGAATTCCCCCTGTCCAGAACAGAACATATATCGAAATATAGCTCTATTGAAAAGTTTATGAAATTACCTTTCCAACGTGTGGTCATTCATCGAAAACGGAGTTCAAACAAGGGGGCTATGTCCGTTTTACTTCAGCGTTGTGTGCTGTCCAAAACTGATTTCAGGACGTGTTGCACTCGGTGATTCGGGCATAACCGCTTGTAGGAACCTCCGATTGTCTTGATTCTTGATTTATTGGAATCGTAACTTCATCTGGATTCTAAATATCAGAAAATATCCAGTGTTTTCCCTTCGAGACCATGCAGAAGTTTGATGAGATTGGTGGCTGCTTGCGCATTGATCCGGAGATGTTAACGATCTTTATCATTCTATCTTCTAGAGTATCATGTTGCTCTTCCGTGTTGAAGATTCAGGGTTTCCCCCATGCTTAGCATTTTGCTAGTCATGGAAGAAGAATACAAAGCACTTCTTAGCCATCCTTCAATTATCTTGTAGTGAGAGTCTTTATCTTGCACGTAAGACGTTATAAACGCACATTCTACCCCCAAGGTGACGGTTGGGAGTAGATAGAATTGCCAACAATCCAACAATGTCTCCTAAGATTCTTAACTTGTGGCATAATTAGTTTAATGAGGAATAAAAACCAAATGAGTGTACGTGGTGCAAGGTGTGTATGCACATGATAGGAAAGCATATAAACAAAGACAATGTTTTCACCTAATTCTAAACACCATGTTTACGACTAGGTTGCCGAATTTCTCCATGGCCATAAAGGTTTATATATCTAGGGTTAAAACACCACGTCTATCCCTAAATCAATAACTTATAGAACAAGAAAAATTAAGCGCATTGCAAAGCTTATAAACTAACCAAAGCAACATGAAAACATATGAAAAGCCAACAAGGTTTATCGAACTTAACGATGATGGTCCGCAATCTTGTTTAAACACCACGTTTACACAAGATCACAAAAGGAAAACACTCATAGGTACCTATGAAGAATTAACATGGAAACTAAAGCATACATCATTAAGTATATAAAACAACCAAGCCAACTATGTGCAAAACATGTATACACAAAGAAACATCACATTGATAACAAAATGCAATGCATACAAATAAATATTATCATGAACATGATGGTGGTTCTAAAAAGGAAAACTGAACTTAGATTAATAACCACAAGTTGATCATCATAAGATAGTGCCATTCTTTATTTTCTCTAAGAAAGTAGTAAAAATATAAAGAAACGAGTTGCCTCCCAAAAAGCGCTTCATTTAAAGTCATAGAGCTGGACTTTCTCACATATCTTCTTTTCGTTGCATAGCCATGGTCCTTCATGCAAGAAGAAAAGGTACCAATGCAGATTTAATTTACTTCCCATGTTGTGCTTGAGCACTTATAGAAGACTTGCCCAAACCATTCTTTTGTTTCATCATTATCTCCTTCTTTATCATCATTCGGTGCTGCCTTCACTCCATGAATTTTTTTTAATGTACAGAACAGAAGTATACTCAAGCTCTACTCCATTGCACAGTGCACAAAATTTCCTTTCCAACGAGTCTTCATTTGCTCAAATCGGACTCCGGACAAGAGAGTTACGTCTGTTTTACTTCGGCGATGAAATCTGTCCTGAAATTTAAGAACGCGCAACACTCAATGTTTTCTCCATAACTCATTGCACGGGTCTTCAAACTTGTTGGTTCTTGATGCGTTGGAATGGTAATTTGATGGAGCTTCTGAATATCTCATTTTCTTCATTTGTACACCTCTGAACAAGCTCTCAAATTGATGAAGACAGCAGCATCCATCGCGGGATTCGGAGAGGTTGATGATTTATCTTGCAACTCTTTTAGGCATGACTTCTTTTTTTCGTTATTCAAGCCTTGTCTACATGGTTAGTAAAAATCGGGCCTTTCCTGACATATGATTCTTTAAGGTCATTATCTTGACCAAGCGCAAAGCATGATTGAGATTTACAAAACTTATTGTAAACATACGCGTCCATAATTAACACCACATGCGAATTGTAGCAACAAGTCAAGGTGTAAATAAAAGAAGCATATGTTTCATGCATAGAACTTAGCTCATCATTAGGCAAAGGTTGTTTAGGTGTGAGATTAATTGGATCAAAAATAAATGTTTCCTCTTTTTTATTCTCAAGAAAATCTAGCCTATCAACATGATCACTATTGGAACAAGGCATAGACATTAATCTATCATTCATATTATTGGTTGAGCATGAGTATTTGAATTTATCAACATCAATACCAATAATATCTCAAGATTTCATCGCGTACCTTGGCCTTAGAACCTTTTCAACAAGAGTGATATTTGGTTCATCCAGCGGTATTGAAGGCGAATCAATCTCAACGAGTGAAAGTATCTCTTTGTTACCTTTTTGCACCCCCTCCATCTCATCATATGGAACGTGTAATCCATGAACTACATTTGCATTTGTCTCTTCTTTGAAGTCTTCATTGTCATCCCAATCTTCGTCTTCAAAGTCTTGTATGTTGCTTTCTTTATCTTCCATGTACCACATGTCGTCAAGATCGCTCATTGTTGATTCACTCTTTCCGTCATCCTTGAGTACTTCCATGTCTTTATTTCCTAGTGTGTAGGCTTCAATAGCACACAAGCTATCACCTTGTGGGGAGGGGCCTTCTTGGAGTACTTGATCTAAGTCAACCCCTTCCCATTCATCTGCTAGCTTGAGTCCTATCTCCTCCCATTTATCCTTTAAGTCACTAGGCTCATCACGGTTGTACTCTTCTCTTCCTTCATCATAAATCTTTGAGTTGTCAAACCGGTCGATCCATCCTTCATATCCTTCTTCTCTTTCTTCTTCAAACATCTTTTGGATCGACTCTCCACTCATCTCTTGATCAAATATATCTTTAATTAGTTTGGCAACGTGTCGGCGTTCCTCCTTCCTTCGGTAGTTAATTAGTGGGGCGAAATCAACTTGAACCCAACCGGGTTGAATGAACTCCGCCAATGGTCTAGCAATCCACATACTTCGGCCTACATTCATGTTAGTTTCAACATTTTTAACATCCGAAATGACTTCTCTTACCTTGGGAAGTGGATCTTCAATTTCTTGTATGGTCGGTTCATCTTCCTTGACCTTCGGTTCATCTTTTTTAGAATTTCAGCAAGCACCTTGGGCTTGCTTTTGTCATTTTGCTACTCTCGACAACATCTTTGCCAATCTCGTAGTGTTCTTTGTCCATTGCTTATCCTTTGTAAGATTTGTGCGGCTTCACTAATTGTTTTATCCATTATATTACCGCCCGCACACATGCTTACAAAACGAGACGAGTTAGGGGTTAATGAAAAATAAAAGGTATGCAACATCAAGTCACCGGAAAATCCCAAGTTCGGGCCTCGCTCAAGTAGTTCGTTAAATTGGTCCAATGCTTCATCAATTCCTTCATCCTCTCCTTGCTTGAAATTGAGCACTTGCCACCTTAAGTCTTGGACCTTGCTTATGGGAAAGAACTTCAAAAGAAATTTATTCACTAGCTCATCCCAATTTCCTTTTGCTTCAATGGATGCAAGTGTGTACCATCTTCGCGCTTCATCTTCAAGAGAGAACGGAAAAAGATTCCACTTGAACCAAGCGGCCGGAACTCCTTTTTGTTGCACCGTGTTGCATAACATCGTGAATTCCTTAATGTGTCTATATGGGTTGTCATCCTCCAATCCTCTAAATGGTTTTGTGGCCACTAACTTGATGATTCCGGGTTTTACTTCATAGTGGGTTGTAGCAAACGTCAAATCTGATTTTTGCATCTCAATGTCTTCCATTGGCGGCATTGCTAGCTCCCTTAGCGACATCTCTTCGTCTTCCAATGGTGAGGTGAACAAATCCATCTAGGCACAAGAAAAGTAGAAAGAAAAACAAAAAAGATTTTTTTTTTTTTTTTTTAGAAAATAAGGGTTAGGTGTTAGTAATCAACAAAATTAATACTAGATTAAACGTAGCAAATCGGCTTGCTCCCCGGCAACGGCGCCGGAAAAAGGGGCATGTTGACGGATAAAACTCGTATCCACCTACGATCCGCAAGCGTATGGACCGCACCTTTTCACCACGGGATTCCCAAGGTTCTTGTCAATCCGCGGAGCAAGGGGATTACTAGCGCTTAACCAAGTACTAACCTAGTTGACTAAGGAAACCTTTAAAGAGAGTATCAATCTAAAAGTAAAGACAATCTAACCTAAGTTAATCTAAGTTAAGTTGATCAAACAAATCTTGGGTTAAACTAGATGTTAAAGGGGTGAACACAAGAGAGTGAGTAAGAAAGATAAGTGTTCCCTCCCTAGGATCTAGGATAACATGGTATGCATCTACTACACGAAAGCGGTAAACCAATCTACCGGGGGTTGTGACCACGGTTTCGCCCTTTCCCTCCTCTCGTACTGTCACTACGCGAAGGTATTCATGACTAGACCCGTGATGGACACGGTATGTTGATGGAATCTATGGGAGTAGCGGATATCATACACCCGAAAAACACGGTGGCCTACCTTAATCATCAAAGCATCATCAACATGAAAACAATAGATTGAAACCATGAATCAAGTAGCGATCACATAGCATGTATCCATCTAATCCTAGGGATGAACGGAGACATTACCCCATCATCTTACACGGATTGAAGCACATAGGGGTGATGGAGACTCGGAGAACGTCTTCGATGAAGATGGCGGTGATGGAGCTTGGGAACACCCCTAGGCCGGTGGCTTGGAGTCCTCCTCTTGCTTCCTTCTCTCCGCCGGCGTTGATCCTTGTGACGAGCTCATCTAATTCTCTCCCTCATCTTGCGGCGGCGGTTTTCGGTGATTGGCATCGGTAGGATGATTTGTTCGGTGTGGCGGCCGACGGCGGCGGAGGCAATAAATAGACGAACACCTAGGCCCATTTCGGCCGGTTCGGCCCCGGTTTCTTCCCCGGTTTCTTCTCGCGTGATCCCTTATTTGTGTGCACTTGCATGTGGGCCTTTGACGTCGTTTACTTAACGGTTAAGGCTTGAATCCTTGCTATGCAAGCTTCGCTGTTTTCTGGTTGAGTCCCTGAAGACTTGCACGTTGACGCTTCGGTCCTCGGGTCATTTGGAGTCATGTTCATCACGTGTCTTGACTCTTGTCGGGCTTCATGATCTTCTTCCAAAGTGCTTGGTGAACTTATCCCGAAAGTCTCCTCTTTAGCGTAGATTTCCTGCGTAAAAAACAAACTCCAAAATCGACATGCAAGTGTGAACTTGTTATATCATTAGTATGCCTAGTGGCGAAGTTAGTTGCAAATCATAATCGAAACCAATGCATAACAAGTACTCTAGGTTGACGGAAATTCACCGTCAACGGGCCCCTAGCGGCTACGGACATATCCCGATGGCGGTGGACAAGTTTACCAAGTGGACCGAAGTCCGGGGCTGTCTCTATCGTCACAACGAAGGAGGCTGCGAAGTTCATGGAAGACATCACCCCTCGGTTCGGGGTGCCCAATAAGATCGTCACCGACACGGGAACGGCCTTCACGGGGTCGGACTTCGGGGATTTCGCCAAGACAGCCTCATCGACATCTACTACTCCTCTGTGGCCCATCCACGCTGCAACGACCAGGTCGAGCGAGCAAACGGCATGGTGCTTCATGGCATCAAAGACCGCATCTTCGCCGACGCCTCGCAATACGCGACCAGATGGTTGGCCGAGCTTCCTCACGTGATATGGGGCCTCCAAACCCAGGTCAGCTCGGCTACTGGGTACTCACCCTTCTTCCTAGTGTATTGGTCGGAGGCGGTCCTCCCCACGGACCTAGCATTTGGTGCTCCACATATCCGGCGGTACGAGGTGGCACGGTCGAGGAGATGCGCAAGGTCGACCTCGACGAAGATCGAGGAACACCGCGTGGCCGCACTAATACGACACACACGACACGAGCAGCAGCTACGTCACTACCACGACCGCAACATGCGAGAGCGGTTCTTCAACGTGGGAGACCATCCTACGTCGCATCCAAGACACCAAGGGAATGCCCAAGCTCTCTTCCCCTTGGGAAGGTCCCTTCATCGTGATGGAAGCCATCGATCCGTCAACCTAGCGACTCCGGTGGGCCGACGGCCGGGGCGTTCCCAACGTCCGGAATATCGAGCATTTATGTTGCTTCTATCCTTAGAAGATCCGTATCGAACAAAAGATATGTACTCTCCTCTCTTGTAATTTCGATACAATAAAGAAAGAGATCCCGCGTTCGGCAACCCCTCCGTCGACCACGGTTTCGGTCTCATTTTTTACTTTCGCTTTTCCCCCCTTCCCCCTCGAAACACTCGGGGGCTTGGT
The DNA here is from genome assembly GCA_947561735.1 of Cenchrus americanus. Taxonomy (NCBI): domain Eukaryota; kingdom Viridiplantae; phylum Streptophyta; class Magnoliopsida; order Poales; family Poaceae; genus Cenchrus; species Cenchrus americanus. Next base: position 232,815,086 of record OX387241.1, on the reverse strand, counting down.
CTAGGTCGGGCCCCTAAACGCTTGGAGGCTTGGCTTTGCCAACCTAAGGGTCTCACGACCCGAAGGGGCTTTTGTATGTCTTACGCTTTCAAGTCCCCATCATATAGTTAGCTTTTGTTTTTTTATGAATGTTCCTAAGTCAACGGCTCGCGGGACCTAGGGTCCATGACCCCCCTCCACGCGCCGGCCGTGCCTAAGTCTCCACGGCCGAGCCGCGAGTTGGTAAGCCGTTCCTCCACCGAGTTGGGTTAGCGAGAGGGTTTCTTTTACGACTTAGTTATTTTTGAACATACATAATGGTAGTCTTTGCTACCAAATGATGCGTGCATTCCATTATGGGCAAAAAATTTATTATACCGCAAGTTTTTTACAATTGTTGCATCTCGGCCTAACCCACGTCCGAAGTTCATTTCGGCACCAATTCGGTCAATGCGAAGTCGAACTTCTTGACGACCTCCCCGCCGGCCGCCACGATGTCCTCACGCCTCACAAGACCCGGACAAGTCCATGTCCTACGAAACCTTTTGCGGGTCGAACGACGGATCGTGGTACTTCACCGTCGACAGCGCAGCGAGCCGCCGCAAGGTTGGCGGTGTCCGGCGGCCCGGCCCTTGATGCGGCCTTCGCCTTCATCCGGCCGATCGATCAACGGCTTTGTCTCGGCCCCCTCCTCCGTGGGACGTAGAGGTCCATGATGTACCGGGCGGCGTCCTTGAGCTCACCGAGCTCCATCTCCCGAGCCGCATCTCAAGTAAGCGAGGCTTAGAAACACGCTCGCCTACCGGTTGCGGCACGCCGCGCCACCTCGCAACGATGGAGAAGACACTTACCATGACGGACCACCACGGTTCTCTCCTTAATGGCCGTCACTTGGTCCTTGACCCTCGGTCGGCTCCTTCTTGAGGGCGTTCGGTCTCTCGGCCGCCCGCATCCATTCAAAGTCGAAAACTCAACCACAAGAACTCACGAAGTACACTGCATCAACCTGAGGCGACCTTGGAAACTTACCGTCTATCACGTACTGGAGGTCGGAAGCCGCATCCTTCGCCTTCTGTTTGGCGACCTTCAACTTCCTCTTAAGGGCGACTGCCTCCTTCTGCGCCTGGCGCGCCATGGTTTCCTTCACGCGTTGTATCTCCTGCGCGGCTTCGATCTAGGCTTGAAGCTTAGCCTCGCGGGCCGCAGCGACCTCCGCATGGGCATTGGCCTTTCGTTCCCGCAGGAGACCTACCCAAGCCCGCGCCTACTCGGCAAGAGACCGCACCAAGAGCAAGTAAAAACGGTCATAAGACCTTGCAGGATACAATGACCCAAATCAAGAAATTCAAGTACCCAGGCAAGGACGCTTACCGACAGTACACGCCCGATCGTGCGTGATGCCTCCTTGAATTCATCGACGTCGCGGCGTTCAGCGATGACCTCAGCCTCCCACGGGGTGTCGACGTATAGGCACCGGTGCGCTTCATCCTCCACATGCGCACCCCCCCCCCCCCCCCCCCCCCCGCCTCGGCCTCCCACCGGTCCGACGTCGGCCGCGGGTCGGCCATGCAGAGGTCGCTTCCCTTCTCCTCGGTGGTAGGAGCAAGATGCGGTCCCGGCCTTGTCCGCCTCGGATGCCGCCGTCGCTCCAGTCCGAGCGGCAGCGCTCGTCACATCCGCCATCGAAACCGCCGGTTACTCCCCCACCGGCGTCTCTTTCGCCTTTCTCCCAAACGTTCATGCCACTCTCTGACGTAGTCGGGGGCGCTCTGCACACAAGTAAAAGACCTCAATAAAATGAAAGCACACGAGCTGACATACAAAGTAGGACAGGAAATAGGTCTTTCGACTTACTTGGTCGCCAACCTGAGGCCAGCCTTGCAGGGCTTAGGAGGGGCATTTCTAGCCCTCTTATGCGACCCAAGGTCGCCCACCATGTCGGTGCCCGACCTAGGATGCTCTTGAGTCGATGACGTCCGGCGGGGCATCCCCACCACCCGTTCTTTCATCGAAGCCGCCTTGCGAGGTGTCCTTGCGGACGGAGCCGAAATAGTGCTCGGCCGACTCGGCGTTGCCCTCATCATCATCGACGTCGATGGTCTCGACACCGGAGGCCGACCGCGGTCGTGTCCACCGACACTTGTCGACCCGGTGCACTTCCGCTTCTTCTTCTTTGCCTCCGTCGCCCGGGTCGCGGCAATCGTGGTCGTGGCCGGGAAGCGGATATCTTCCCCTGTCGCCCGCCGCGTACGCCGCGGCGCGGCGACCTTGGACGACACCCTACACGACATGGCCGGGGCCTCATCATCACTCCCCACCGTCGAGTCAGATATGTACTCGTCAACGGGGAGGTGTTAGTGCTCGCTCGTACGTCCACAACGTCGCCGACCTTGTAGCCGCGCCCGATCCACATCGCGCGGTGGCGCCGGCACCAGTAGACGCCCTCGCGGTGCTTCAAAAACAAGACATGAAAGCTCAATCAGACCTAAGCCTAAAAGAGAGAATCTTTGAAGACCTAACTTGGATACACATAAAGGTCAAAGACGTACTGGGTCAGAAGGACTGTATATCCCCAGCGCCTTGGGGCACTCCCGGTTGCGAATTCGTCCGCTGAAGATGTTCTTCACACGATACATCATCTCCGCTTTGGAGACTTTGCGCTACACGACCCGAGTGGGGTCAGATTGACCCCGGTACTCGAAGGTCGGTTGGGACCGATCCCGGAGGGGTTGGATGAGGCGTCGGCGAAGCCGATGGCCACCGTGCCACCGGTCAACCTCTCCGCCTTTAGCTACTCCAAGTCGTCCGGCAGAGCTTACAACTTCTTCTTGTCTCGCGACGCTAATTAATGGTCCACTCCGGATACGGGGCGGAGCCCGCCCCGTCCCCGGTCTTAAGCACCGGCGCGGGGTTGTCGTGGTAGAACCACCCCCGTTTCCACGGTGTGGTGTTGTCGGGGAGTGCAAGGTCGATGTACTCCGACTTCATGTTCGGAGCAACATGAAGTCGACGTTCCCGACGACCCCGACCTTTCTTGTCTTCTTCGGCTCAAAGAAATGGCGCTAGAGGTGAAAGTATGGTGCGATGCTAAGGTAGGCCTCGTAGGTGAATGAAGGTAGCAATAATGGTGACCGAGTTGAGCACCGGATGTACCGGCTCAATGCGGTAGAAGTAGAGAAGGCCACGTAGGAAGTCGCCCGCCGAGATGCCAAACCCGCGCTCGATATGCGTGAGGAAGACAACGGTCTCGCCGGTCCCCTCCGTCGGGAACTCCTCGCCGCCGCCGGCCTCCGGCCGACCTCGTGTCTTGGGCCTCCGCGGCCGCGCGGTCCGCCGGGGCACGGATGCGCTCCTCTGTCACCGTGGTGGCTCCTAGACGGTGCGCGGATCCGGGACGGGAGCCTTCGAGGACCATGTGTGGTTCGAGGACCGGTGGATGGTCACTTTCTTATGTGATGAGTGATTGATAACGTTGTGTGGACCGATTCTTGGCTAAGTATTGCACGTCTTGGTTGCGGCTTGACCGGTGTTGGTGCGGGTGAAGAACAAGTGCGAAAGGTCATCGCCGGTGAGGCCTCCAGGTGTGGAGAAGATAAGTAGGCTTCGTTCGAGGGACCCGGTGGCCAGCGGGGTCTAGTGCAAGCCGCATGGTGGCATGAACAGCAAGATGAAGTCATGGACGGTTTATTGGTTGAGCCTCAAAACCAAGGTCGAGCCGGGACTACGTGGGAGCCGAGTCATGAGTGGCGATTGGCGGAGGCTACACCGAGTTTGCGGGGTTTCCAGTGGTTCACCAAAAAACCACTGGGTTCCTTGGTTGATCCATAAAGCCAAGACCGAAGAACCGAAGACGGAGGTGCAGCAGCATCGGACTGGTCTGACCGGTGGGTACTGGTCTGACCGGTGAGGAGCACCGGTCCGACCGATGTGCGACGATGCGGTCCACAATCTTTGAAGCGGAGGACACACGTCGGGATCGCATGGCTTGCATCGAGGCTAAGCGAGGGTGCGGTCACGGGCATCCGTCCGATGGAGAAAATCTAAAGACTTCCAAAAGCGCCTTTGAGGGGCTTGTATCCCTAGTTATTAAGTAAGGGTATTTTAGACTTTCGGTTGCCTCCATATAACCCATGAGGTGAGAGGATGGCAGCCATCTCTTGGAAGCCTAGTTCATTTGCTTTTCTATTTTACCTTCCTATTTTCTTAGGATTTCTATAGGACTAGCTTGAGAGCTTCATGGTGAGATTTTGTGAGAGGGTTGGATGATCGGGTGGCAAGCTAGACCTTGTATGAACCTCCTTGGTATGTATAGATGATTCGGCATGGTTCCTCAAGGCTTTGTTGTCTTGTTCCGGTTGTTCTTGGTGGTGATTTTTGGAACCCTCTTTTGGTGGTTTTCTTGGTGTGTTTTCGGGACCTTGCTCTTGAGGATTTGATGGAGGAAATATGTGGGAATAGTTTGTGGTTCTTTTGCCTTTGATTCCCCTCCCAAATCCGTGAGTTAAGGGACTCGATTTTGGGGTTTTCGGTGTTTGAGGGTCGGAGGAGTTCTTGGCGGGATTTCTTCAATTCCTCTTGATTTGACAAGTTTTGGCGGGATTAAACTTGGCTATGGACTCCTCATGAGGTGTTCCTACTATCCCCAAAGTCTTGTTCAAGTTCGTGGAGCGATTCGGGAGATCGAAGTTTGGATTTGGGGGAGTTGACCCGCGGGTGCTGTTCATCCCGAGCTGCCCAGGTTACACCGGTCTGGCCGGTCTGACCGGTGCAAGCCACTTGTGGGATTTTCCTCGGTTGAACTGCTTGACTCATGTGTCTTTGGGTCTTGGTGCTGCTGGTCAGTTCTTGGTCTGTTTTGAATTGTTTTGCTAGGCTTTGGTGTAGGGTTTTCCTTCCGTGCAGGCTGTGTTTTAGGGGTGTTTTTGTTCCAGGGCCTAGAGAAGTCACTGAGGCTCTCTGAAACACTTGTTGTGCGGCTGCTGTAGCCACCGGCCTGACCGTCTCTGTCCACCGGTCTGACCGGTGCAACCGGTCTGATCGGCGCAGGCCATCAGTCTGACCGGTGCAGCACAAGCAGCAAGTCGTGCAAGTTTCCGTTGTGCATGTTGGTGTGTTTTGGCTCGGAAGGTTGTTTGTTGGTTCCTAGGTCCGGTAGCACTCCGGTGGCTACGTGGGCTTGGCCAACTTAGGTAGTGACTCGGAGACGTGTGTTGGAAGCCGTGTTCGTCTTGTTGGAGTCTCCATCTCCTTCGAGAAGAATTTTTATCGGCTCCCATTCACTCCCCCTCTCGGTTCACCATATCGGTCCTTCAAGTGGTATCGGAGCAAAGTTACGGTTCTTGATTAACTCTAACCAGTCTAAGATCCAAGGATGCGCACCGAGAACGGGGATCGGGTCCTCCACACTTCGATGGCAAAAACGCGCCAAATGTGGAGTAAGCGGATGGCGGTGTTCCTCCGTGGAAACGGTCAGATCCTTTGGGATGTCATGTGGACACATGCTATGTCCATCCGATGAACTTCCTTGCTCCAAGATCGAGGGACATGTTCGACGCCAACAACAAGGCGGTCGACTACTTGTTTCGTGCTTTGTGTCAGCCTGAATTCGATCGGGTGCACACCGAGCACTTGGCTTGTAGAATCTGATCGGTGTTGAAGGAAGCTCATGTTGGGAATGCCCAGGTTCAGGCTCGAATGTATGCGACCTACCGGAGAGAGTACGAGAACTTCACTCATCTCCCCGGTGAGTCTATCGATGCCTTGTTTCAGAAGTTCACGGTGGTTGTGAACAACATGAGGGCCAATGTGGACATGCTCCCGTACGATGATCATGATTGAGCTGTCAAGCTCTTACACTCTTTGGATCGTATGATTTGGGGTGGAAAGTTTGAGGCTATTGTGGAGTCGGAGAAGTATGATACTCTGACGGTGAACGAGCTGTTCTCGAAGCTCAAGTCGGCTGAGGTGGATTGGGGCATGACAGCCAAGCTTGAGGGCTCGACTGACTCTCATAGTCTTGCCCTTGTCGGTGGTTTGAAAGGAAAGGCTAACACTAACCCATCCACCAGGATGTTCTCTTTGTCCTCTTTGATGTCTATTCTAGATGAGAAGTTCGGCGTTCTTGGAGAGGACAAGCTAGCGTTGCTGACGAGGAGGTTCGAGAGGCTGCACGAGAACCGGGTGAACATGAGGAGGAACACGAGGACATGCTTCTAGTGCGGCAAGCCGGGACACTTCGTTGCCGACTGCCCGTAGAAGGTCGAGAACAAGGATGGCTACAAGCACAAGTCAAGAACGGATGGCAAGTACCGGTCGAAGCGCGACCACAAGAGCAAGCACAAGAACCAGCACAAGGACGAGCGACGATCGAGGACGAAGGAGAGCCGAGGCAAGGCCCGAGCGATGGTTGGAGCGAGCGACGTCGACTCCAGTTCCGCGTACTCCACCTCGAGCTCAAGAAGTTGTGAAGATGAAGGTGATCGTCGCAAGAGCAGGAAGTCGTCCAAGGACCTGAGCAGGCTGAGCTGCTTCGCTAGAGACAGCTTCTGCACCATGGCGCTGAGCTCCGGTAGCAAGAAGAGCACACAGAGCGACTCGGACTCCAATTCCGACGACGAGGTGCATGATGAACTTCCCTTCTTGTGTCAGGAGAATGAACGGCTTGGCTTGTTGCTTGATAATCGTGATGACATGCTTAGAGAGGCTAAGAAAATGAGGAAAGAGCTTAGGGGTTCACTCGAGGATGCTAGGACTTGAGTGGCTGAGCTAGAAACACAGAACTTAGATGCTAAACTTGAAGTTGATTCTCTGAAAGCTTCACCTGTTGTTTTTGATGAAGTTGAATGTGTTGATTGTCCTATTTTCCTTGCTGATCTTGCTTCGTTTAAGGAAAAGCATGCCTCCAAGTGTGAGAAACTAGATGTGCTTAGGGTTGAGGTGGCTGAGCTTAAGTCTACACCTGCTTTGCTAGGTGCTTGCACTTCTTGCTCTGTCTTGCATGCTAAAATTGATGAGATGCATGCTTGCACTGTTTCTCTTGAAGCTAAGTTGAAAGAACCAATTCCTACATCTTGCTCTACCAGTGAAATGCATGCTTTGAAGAATTTGGAACTTGCACATTATGTTGATCGTTTGCAGGATGAGAATGATGAGCTGAAAAAGTTGATGGGTTGGTTGTCTGGTCATGAGCCTCAGTTGAGGATAATGATCGAGACATTCAAGAGGCAGGATGGTGAGGGACTTGGGGCAAACAAGGTTGGTGAGGGAAGTGGAGAAAACATTCCAGAGCCACCAAAAACCCACCACAAAATGATTTCCCTCCTAAACCTAACCATCTTAGGAACCGACTAGACACAACCCCAGCTCCACTCATGTTTTCCCCACAAACAAATGATTTCCAAAAGCCTATCAAGTTTGTGAGCACTTCCGGGAAAGTGTTCTTTGGGAAAGAAAGTGAGAAGGCTAGTGAGGAGAAACCGATGGAGAAGCCGAGTGGAGAGAAACCAAGTGAGCAGCCCAAACCCAAGTGTAAACCTAAGCTTCTGAGGTTCCATTGTGGCTATTGTGGGAGAGATGGCCATAAGGATGAGTTTTGCTTCAAGAGGAAGCGAGAGGAGAGAATGGCGAAGGAGTGGTTAACAAGGACAAGTATCACCCTTCTGATGGTGTACTTGAGCCTCGTGTGCAGATGCCCAGGGCCAAGGAGAGTGTGAGGACAGTTCCGGCTTGGGGAGAGCGAAAGGCTATTGGAGGTGCTGCTGGCCGGGCTACACCGGTCAGACCGATGAGGGGTACCGGTCAGACCGGTGCAGGCCTTGATAGGCAGCAGTTCGGGTTTCGTGCTCGTACAGGTGCGAGGTTTCATTTTGGAGGTCGTGGTTCTGGTGGTTGGGCTGGAGAGTTTGCAGGAGGTCAGCTTGCTAGGCGTTCTCCCCCTCGTGCTCAATACGGGGATGGGAGGATCCGTAGCTTTGATATGGAGAGGAGGGGCGGTCCACGGGCTTTCTTTCGTGGTTTTGGTCCTCCTCCAGGTAGAGAGGGTTGGTTCTCTCATGGTGGTTACCGTGGTGGTGCTCGTGGAGGTAGCTTTGGTAGGAAAGATGGTTTGGTTTGTGCTAACCCCACTTTCGAGCAAATGGCTCGGCACTGGTTTTACTCTTTTGGTACAACCCAGTGCTGAGTCGTTTGTTCACTCACGTGCTCTTCTTTGAATTTCAGGTGGGAGACTTGAAGAACATTTGGTTGATTGACTCCGGTTGCTCGAGGCATATGACCGGAGACAAGGGGTGGTTCTCAAGTCTCGTCCCGATGGTGACAAAGAGGTACATCACTTTTGGGGACAATGGGCGTGGGCGTGTGCTTTCAGAAGGTGAGATTAATGTGAGTGACAAGATCACTCTCAGGCGTGTTGCTCTTGTTCAATCGCTTGGATACAATTTGCTTTCGGTGTCCCGAATTTGTTGGATGAGGGTTTTGAGGTGTTGTTTCGGCTCGGTGGTTCTCGGATTTTGGACTCTCGAGGGGATCTTGTTTGTGTGGTCGTTCCCGAGGGTTAGGTGTTTCGAGCTAATTTTTCTCGGTCTTTTCCGGTGTTAAGGATTGTTTCTTGGCTGGTTCTTCGAGTGAGTTGTGGAAGTGGCATAGGAAGTTGGGTCACTTGAGCTTTGACCTTTTGTCTCGCTTGAGTAAACTCAATTTGGTCCGAGGATTGCCACGGTTGAGGCTTGAGAAAGAGTTGGTTTGTGCGCCGTGTAGGCATGCCAAGATGGTAGCCTCTTCTCACCCGCCTCTCACCGATGTGATGACCGAGCGTCCATGCGAGCCGCTCCATATGGACCTTGTTGGCCCGGCTCGTGTGCGATCCGCGGGTGAGAAGTGGTATGTCGTTGTGGTGGACGATTACTCTCGGTATGCGTGGGTGTGCTTTCTTGACGATAAGGGGGAGACGTTTGGTTTTGTTCGACATCTTGTCTTGGGGTTGAGGAACGAGAGGCACGGAGATGCCATACGAGCAATCCGCAAGTGTGACAATGGCTCGGAATTCGAAACCCTCATTTTGAAACCTTTTGCCATGACTTGGGTCTTGAACACTAGTTTTCGAGTCCCTATATGCCTCCCCAGAATGGTGTTGTGGAAAGGAAAAATAGGACCTTGTGTGAGATGGCTCGGACGATGCTTGATGAGCATAGGACTCCGAGGAGGTTCTGGGCTGAGGCAGTGAATACCTCGTGCTTTGTGTCAAACAGGATCTACCTCAGAGTGCATAAGAAGAAAACCTGCTACGAGTTGATGCACAGTTGCACACCCAAGGTGAGTCACTTCCATGTCTTTGGTTGCAAGTGCTTTATTTTGAAGAAAGGGAAGAAGTTGGATAAGTTTGAGGCTAGTTCGGTCGATGGTACTTTCTTTGGTTATGCATCACACTCTAGAGCATATCGTGTGCTCAATCTTGAAACTAACCAAATCGTGGAGACTTGCGAGGTAACCTTCGACGAGACAGCCACGTAGTCAGCTTGTCTTTGAGTGTGCAGGTGATGATGAACTTGGCGAGGAGATCTTTCAGGAGGAGGAGCATGAACTTGGAGATGATGAAGATGGCGGTGCGGTGCCCCCGGCTGAACATGTACCTACTACTTCGACAACAGTGGTGGACGACCCCTCTCCTACACCTACGACGACAAATCAAGATCGAGGAGAAGCTACAGTTGAGGGGGAGGTAGCATAAAGGCGAGAACCTCCCCGGCGAGTACAAGTGGATCACCCAGATTCAAGGATCATCGGCGACATGAATGAACGTATTACATGGTCGAGGGTTCGAAACAATTCACATTTCCCTCATGCTGCATTTGTTGCTACTTTTGAGCCCAAAGACATTGGACAAGCACTATCTGATCATAATTGGGTTAATTCGATGCATGAGGAGTTGGAGAACTTTGAGAGGAATCAGATTTGGGAATTGGTTGACCCTCCCCCAGGGTGTAAGCCGATTGGTACAAAGTGGGTGTGGAAGAACAAAGAGCGAGAGAAAGGTGAAGTGGTGAGGAACAAGTCAAGCCTTGTTACTTTGGGGTTCGGTCGAAGGAGGGGATCGACTACGAGGAGACCTTTGCCGCCATAGCCGTTTGGAGGCGATAAGGATCCTTCTAGCCTTTTTCGTGGCTAAAGGGTTCAAGTTGCACCAAATGGATGTGAAGAGTGCTTTCCTAAATGGTGTGTTGGAGGAAGAAGTGTATGTGAGGCAACCACCGGGATTTGAGAGTGAGGAGTACCCCCATCGGGTGTACAAGTTGAGGAAGGCGCTTTATGGGTTGAAGCAAGCTCCTAGAGCTTTGTATGGTAGGTTGAGGGGGTTCTTGTTTGAGAGAGGTTTTGAGATGGGGAAGGTCGATTAGACCTTGTTTCTACTTAGGCAGGGCAGAGATATCCTGATTGTGCAGGTGTACGTGGATGATATTGTCTTTGGTGGTTCATCTAACTCTCTTGTTGCAAGATTTGCAGAGGATATGACCAGGGAATTTGAGATGAGCATGATGGGCGAGTTGTAGTTCGTCCTCAGGCTACGAATCAAGCAATCAAAGGAAGGAATATTTGTGCACCAAGCTAAGTACACCAAGGACATTGTGCGGAAGTTCAAGATGGAGGACTCCAAGGCTATGACGGCACCGATCAGTACGACTACAGCTCTTGATGTGGACGAGGAAGGTGAACACGTGGACCAGAAGGAGTACTGAAGCATGATCGGGTCACTCCTCTACTTGACGGCGACGAGGCCGGGCATCCAGTTGTCGGTATGTCTGTGCGCTCGTTTTCAAGCGTCTCCGAAGACTTCGCATCGGCAAGCGGTGAAGCGAATTTTCAGGTACTTGCGCCACACCCCCGACTTCGGCCTTTGGTACTCTGCGTCCTCTTCTTTGGCTCTTCATGGTTTTTTGGATGCGGATTTTGCCGAGTGTCGGTTGGATAGAAAGTCCACTTCTGGGACTTGCCAGTTTTTGGGATCTTCTTTGGTGTCTTGGTCATCCCGCAAGTAGTCGAGTGTTGCTAAATCCACTACCGAGGTAGGGTATGTTGCCGCTGCTAGTTGTTGCTCTCAGCTCCTTTGGATCACATACACCATGAGTGACTTTGGTGAGGAGTATACCCATGTCCCACTTCAATGTGATAGCACCAGTGCCATAAGCATTGCAAAGAACCCAAGTGCTTCATTCCAAAACCAAGCACATAGAAGTGAGGTATCATTTTTTGAGAGACAACATAGAGAAAGGAAAGATAGCTTTCACCAACTAGCCGACATTTTTACCAAACCCCTAGATCAAGCAACTTTCACTCGTTTGCGGGGGGAGCTTGGTGTGTGTTTGATTTCTTGAGTTGGGTGTGTGGGAGCTCCTTTGTAGCATATGTATAGATTTTCTTTGTGCATTTCTTGCATTTGGCATGGCATATGTAACATGGTGTATAGGCATCCTTGTATCTTAGATTGCATGCATTTTGTATCATATGCATTGGATAGGAAAAGCTTCTCCTATATACATTGTTCACCATGGAATGCTATATATGTCTTTGTGAGCTCGTTCGGTATGCTATGGTTCGTTTGGCTTAGCTCTTGATGATCTTGATTTATAATCCATGGTTGATGGCTAGATTTTTGAAAATTCTCTCATATATGCTCTCTCTTGTGTAAATGCCTTTATATGATCTTGACATGTTTTAGTGGCTTGGTTATGCTTAATTCCTTGTTGGATAGCTAGTTTATTGATCATATGGAGTCAAAGGCTCATTTGCCATCATGAATGTTTAGCCCTCTTATTTTATCTTGTGGAGGGGCATAAGTTCCTTTTTGTCGCAAAGACATTTCATGTACCAAACTAGAATCTGAAAATGAAATGTAAAATGCTTGGAAAATGTGCTCCCATGTCATATGTGCTAAATTTTATTTGTTTTGGGTGCTAAACCGTTGCATGATGCCTACCAATGAGAAGTCTCATACATAGAAGTAGGCACATGGCTCGGTGGCTTTGACATGACATGAGGTGCTTGTGGGTGTTTGTGATGGTCTTATGATTAGAATGGTTGTCCTCGCATGAAGTTTGTGTGGCTTTGCCATTTTGACATGTTTTGATCATGTTTAGGACTTTGCTCATGAGAGGTAAATTTTTTGCAAAATTTCCCAAATCCATCTTAGCTTCGTCCAATAGTTGTGAAACTTGGTGATCTTGTAGTTGATGTCATTACAGAGCTATAGAGTGTCTAACTTGCTCATTTGGACATGTGTAGCATCCTATGTTGAATTTCATCTATTTGAGAAGCTCTAGGTTGAAAGTTTTGCATTTTTGGCTTGATTCATGCTTTGCCAACAAGGGGGAGAAGTTTGAGCTTGAAATGGTTTGCTGGTTGCTTTTAGAAGGTCTTCAGGTGGTTTCGAGCCATTTCTGGGCTCTGGTGTGCACCAGTCTGACCGGTCAGAGTGCTGATTCTGTTCACATGTTGCACACCGGTCTGACCGGTGGTGTTGACAGGTCTGACCAGTCAGGGCTGAGTTGTTGCAGCTACCCTGTTTTCAAGTGGTGTTTTGCATTCGTCTAGAGGGAGTTGCATTGGTTCAGGGGGAGCTTGCATGTGTGCAGGGGGAGCTCTTTGTGGTTTTTCGAGCTTTGGTTTGGTGGTTTGCGCGCTTTGCTTGACCATAGTTTTGTCTCGGATGTGTCGAGCCGTTGCCCTTGCCTAAGGGGTCCAAGACTTATCTTCTTCAAGTTATCTTGCCCTTTGCTTTTGTTTGGCTTTCGATCACTCGTTGGAGTTTCTTTTTATTCGTTTCTTTCCTTTTTGTTTTATCTTGTGTTACTTTATGTGGGTGTTGTCAATGCACTCATCAAGGGGGAGATTGAGGACCATGTGTGGTTCGAGGACCGGTGGATGGTCACTTCCTTGTGTGATGAGTGATTGACAATGCTATGTGGACTGATTCTTGGCTAAGTATTGCAGGTGCAGGTTGCGGCTTGACTGGTGTTGGTGCAGGTGAAGAACAAGTGCGAAAGGTCATCGCCGGTGAGGCCTCCAGGTGTGGAGAAGATAAGTAGGCTTCGTTCGAGGGACCCGGTGGCCGGCGAGGTCTAGTGCGAGCCGCATGGTGGCATGAACAAGAAGATGAAGTCATGGACGGTTTATTGGTTGAGCCTCAAAACCAAGGTCGAGCCGGGACTACGCGGGAGCCGAGTCATGAGTGGCGATTGGCGGAGGCTACACCGAGTTTGCGGGGTTTCCGGTAGTTCACCGAAAACCACCGGGTTCCTTGGTTGATCCATAAACCCAAGACCGAAGAACCGAAGACGGAGGTGCAAAGAAGCATCGGACCGGTCCCCGACCGGTGGGTGTGACCGTCCGACCGGTGGGTACCGGGTCCGACCGGTGAGGAGCATTGGTCCGACCGGTGTGCGACGACGCGATCCGGAATCTTCGAAGCGGAGGACACGCGTCGGGATCGCATGGCTTGCGCCGAGGCTAAGTAGGGTGCGCTCGCCGGTGCATCCGTCCGATGGAGAAAATGCGAAGACTTCCAAAACCGCCCTTGAGGGGTTTGTATCCCTAGTTATTAAGTAAGGGTATTTTAGACTATCGGTTGCCTCCATATAACCCATGAGGTGAGAGGATGGCAGCCATCTCTTGGAACCCTAGTTCATTTGCTTTCC